>OZ012740.1:114502158-116902158 GCA_963859935.3 Lathyrus sativus
AGGAGAGAAAAAGTCATCACTCCCCTTGATCTCCTCTGTCTATCGCATATCCCCATTCCTTTTCCATTCCAAAAACCCATACATCAACCCATATCAAGGTGACGAGAAGGGAAAGACAAACCCTATGATTGGTAATCAAAGAGGAAAGGAAAAAACTAGCGCAAAGATGGACCCAAACCAAAGTGTCCACGAGTTATAGCAACATTTTTGGGTATAAAAAGAAGAAATGGAGCATTTACCTGAGGTGTGCAGCTTTGTTGCAGAACATCATAATGTTGGCGGCGTTAACACAACTCGAATAGCGAGAGATTGCTCCTTGAAGATAAGTACTCTGAAATCATGTGTGGTAGTCTGAGGAGTATTTTGTAATACATGTAACTTGTAAATGCGCCTAAGAGGGAGGGGGGTGAATTAGCTTCTCAAAAATTATTTGCAATCTTTTTTGATTCTTGGTTCTTTTTAGGTTATGATGTTAGGACTTGAAAATAAAGTGCAGAAAAGAAAAAGAGACACAAGAAATTTATAGTGATTCCCCTCACACTCCGAGAGTACTCCACTCCCCTTTTGCCTCGAAAGAGATTTCACTATAGTTTAGAATAATTGCACAGCCTAATCACACCAACGATGAAGCCTACTATCTAATATATAGGTAATCCAAGTATAGAAGAACAATCCTCCTCACACACTCACTTGTTTCCATTAGTCCTGGATAACAAGGTAATACAAAGAAAGTAATCTTGAAATAAGTTGATGTCTTGAGAATATAGTGATGCTATCAATCTTGACGATCGATCTTCTCCTTGAAACAAATATTACTCAAAGAGATATACAAGTGTTCTTTTAAAAGGAAATGAAATGAAGCTGTGATAGTGTGAAAGTTTATTCAAAAAGCTTCTTTTCAAAAATTGATTTTGAACACTTTATAAAAATTAAGAGATAAAGAAAATGAGTAATTTTTATGATTTTGTTTCTTGAAGGTGAATTGGAATTTGAAATCTGATATCAATTTATACTGATAAAAAAACCTTTCCAAAAGGCTGTGATTTTATGCAGCAAAAATAGTCAGAAATCAAAATGAAATCAATGCATATTTTCATGAAAAGCTGCCATATTTACTTACTGCTTCAACGTTTAATCGGTTAACACTATTCAACGTTTAAAAATATTCAAAATTTACACATGTTAATCGGTTAACCATATAGGTTAATCGGTTAACACTGTAATAAAATCACCAATAAATTAATTTTGAGATCCGTTAACCGGTTAACCAAAAGGGTTAATCGGTTAACACTGAAAGATTTTCAAAACAGAATCATTTTTAACATGAGTGAGTAACCAAAAAATGTTTTAAAAGTATTTGTGATATATGTGTAGTGAGATATGAATTTTTGAACACTTGTATAGGTATTTTCAAGTAATATTTGTTATACCTTTGGATTGATGTTTAAAACTCTATCTTCAACACTTGAAGCTTGTATGAGAAGCTTGATCACAATTGTCACATGTTAGAGCATTATCTTGATCCTTGGTGTTTACTTGAAACTCTTGCTTTTTGTGTATGTATGTGTTGCGTAGAAAGCTTGTTCTTGTTGTCTTCATCAAAACTTTAATGAGCTTGAAGCTTGCTTCTACAATCTCCTCCTTTTTGATGATGACAACAAATCTTTGAAATTGAAAGCTTGCTTGATCCTTGGTTTCTCTACACTAGTTTCTCCCCCTAAGTTAAGGCCCCCCTTAATACAAGTGGTATAACTTTTTCTGCACAAGGAAACGTTAGAGAGACCAATCCTTCTCCCCCTTTGTCATTAATAAAAAGGAAGAGGAGCATATGATAATTAAAGTATACATACATACACACATATAATAAGCCCAACACATATACTTAACACAACTAACACAACTTTACGATATGATAACACACACACATAGTACGGTACAGTTACGAATACGAAATAGAAAACATAACCTTAAACAAATTCTAAAACAGGAATAAAGAACATAAACAAGTGCTTTAGATATCACCATCCGAAATCTCCTCGCTTCCATTCTCTTCTTCTTCACTTCCGTCCTCATATTCATCATTTCCGGCATTTGGATTCTGAGAAATTATGACAAGTCTTTGAAGTGAGTTAATTGCCCGGGTCGTTTCTCTATGTTGATTCATTATTGTGATGTAGAGAAATTCGTTTGTAATGCCACCTTCCAAGATTGGGAATGGATTGATGGAGGTAGATGAACCGTCTTCATACTTATAAGTTCCATCATTGCTTTTCAAAATACCGGTGTTCTTGATGATGGTTATTTCATTAATCTCATTTGCTGTCGGTTTCATGGCAATGGATGGTTCCCAGTTCAGATCTAAATCCATTAACTCCAAGATGCTAGAGATAAGACAACCGTATGAGAGTCGGGTAGAAAGAGTAAGCTGCTGTTGGAGATGATACATCATTGTTAATATCCAATTAACTTTGATTTTGTTCTTTATGGCATACATCAGTTGCATCTCAAGATCATTGATCTGGGCATGATTGGAATCTTTTGGAAGCAGAACATAACAGATGATATAATGGAGCATTCAGTCATTTACTGACAGGTTCTTGACGTAACATAGGGTACGAGCAGTCTGTTGTCCAGCTATTACACCCTCTCGAGGAAACCTGCAAATATTGTAGTAGTATTCCATCTTGTCATATTGACCCCAAGGTCCCTCTTTGTGATTGACACCTTTCCGAAGGAAAAACCCGGTATATGGAATCTTGAGCGTAGCAACAATATTTGACAGATCCTCATTCAACTCAAAGTCACGAAAAGTAGTGACAAGTATTTGTTGTCCAGCCTCATTCAGATGAATAGATAAATTGTTCATAAATGATTTTACCAAATCTGGGTAACAACGACCATTGTCAGAAACAAAATTATCTATCCTTTGATACTTTAAAAGTGCTGGAAAATAGAAAGTGGGAGCTTGGAAGGCTTTAAGGTTGACATATTTTACCTTAAAAAGCTGTCTAACCCGAACTTTGAAGTCCATTCTCCGCTTCTTGGTTGATTCCATTGGAGCATTATCTTCATTGACCGCTTAGCTGCTTTCTGAAATTTTTCCCTTTCCCTTCTTGGTTGGAGCCATGGATGAAGGTTGAGTTCTTAGGATTTGAAGATAATTTTCTGGATTTAGGGTTTGGATGTTGTGATGGAGATGGTGAAAATGAAGAGGTTTATATAGAGAGATGTTTGAAGAGGGTTTTAATGAGAGAGTTATTGGTATAATAAGTGGGTAGAAGTTGGAAGGGGTTTTAATTGTGAGTCAAAAAGAAGAAAATGGTCCCAAGGAAAGTGGGTGATAATAATCATAAAGCACATGCACCAACAAGCACTTAAACACACATTAAAAACAGATTTGACTAATTTTTCATTTTTGTTTTAAAAAATAAGACCAGTGTTAATTAGTTAATGTTGCACCCCAAAATTTGACCAACCGTTTCTCGTTTTTTGGCTTACATTTCGTTTCATTTGCATTTGCATCTGCATACCACATACTGTGCATTTTTCAACCGGATTGATTTTATCGGGATTACAGCCCTTTCTATCGTGTTCCAGATGATTCAAACTGTTTCAGATATGGAGATTTATTGTGGAGTTTGTGCTCTTCCCGGTGACTCAGTGTACGCTGTTGGTTTCGGTGGTATTTCGGTATTCGGTTTTGTTACCGTTTATTTTATTGCATTCTCGCATTTTATGTTCACTGGTTTAATTTTCTAGAATTTATTTCTCAATTTTGGCATAGATTTTAAGTAGATAGTTTTATCTTCTATTTTATGTTTTAGAATATTATTAGATCTTTTAATAGATTTTAATTAATATTTTCTAGAATTTATTTCTATTTTCTAGGGGTTTTTAGAATATTATTAGGTTTTTATATAGTTTTTTAGATTTAATTTCTCTATTTTAAATAGTTTTAGTTTTTATAGATTTTAAATAGTATTTTCTAGAATTTATTTGTTTTAGAATATTAATTGTTTTTTAGAATATTGTAGGTTATTAATTGATTTAATTTTTAATTAATATTAATTGAATTTGGTTAGATTTTTCTAGTTTAACTAGATTAGGATTTTAGAGTTTTATTAGGATTAAGCTTTAATTAGTTTTAATTGTTTAGCTTTTAATTAATGTCACTTAATTAATGTCACTTAGTTTAATTAGCTTTTAATAAGCTTTTCTTTATTAATCCATCATCAGCTTTTACTAATTTTTATTAATTGTTGGTTCAGCTTTAATTAATTCAGCTTTAGTCTTTAACCTGTCAGTTAATCAGGTTTATTGCAGGTCATAAGCAGGTTTTCGCTGCCATGTGTCAGCAGGCTATAAATAGCCTCTCTCTCTCATAAAATGTGATAACGCGAAAATATATCTATAAAACGACGTATGTTTTAACTAATGTTTGACCGATTTCACTCCGAATTCGGGGCATTCCATGCTATTTGTCTAAGTATTATGCAGGTATTCGAAGAACATGTCCAAGCAAAGCAATATGAAGAAAAGGAGCAAAAACAAGTGGAAAATGCATGAAAAACCAAGTAAAAACCAGCAGAAACGAGCCTGACTGATGTGACGACCGTCACACAGCTGTTACGATCGTCATGCGTGTGACGATCGTCATGCGTGTGACGACCGTCACACAGCCATGACGACCGTCATGCAGCCAGAACGTGACAGAATGAAGTCACGTGCAATTTCTCCCCTCAAAGACCAAAAGTGTGGCCACTAACTCCTATTTTTTCTTCCTCAAACCCACTTCCTGAGGGAATAATTGTTAGATACTCTCCCTCTATAAAAGGAAGAGGTTGGGACCTGAAAAGGGGAGCCGAATTCAAGACAACGAAGTGCTGCCAATTCGTCTTTAGAGCAACCTTTCCATTATTCTATTCTTATTTGTTTCTCTTTCCTTTCTCTGCATTCTTCGATATTTTGTAATTTCTATTTCCCTCGTACGATCAATTGGCACCAAGACCAGAATCCTGCCAACATTTGTGGAGGATCTGCCCAAAGGCCAATTGGAATATTTTACAGGTTTTAAATTTTTAATCGTAATTTCAGTTTTCATTATGATGCATGTTATTAATTACTGCTTTTATTTATGTATTGCCATTTCTATTTCCATGTCTAGCTAAACTACTGTAATCGATATGTAATAATAATTCAGACGGAATTTGATAATAATTGGCGTAGTTTTTCTCTTTTCAAAAACTCAGTTATGGTTTTAGTTTTTAATCAAAATTCTAAATAAATCTTTGTCACGACAGTGAGAAGCTATTTACGGTGGTTTTGCCACGACAGTGGGAAACCATATTAAGGTACAAACAAACAAGCGACAGCTGAGGTAAGACCAGATAGTAAAAACTAGGCATTCGATTTAAAAACAGCGAAAGCGCTTTAAAAAGGATTAGAACTTAGAGATTTTCAAAAGGTAACTTTAACCCCGAACGGGATAGCGAAAGCATACGTTCCGCCTTAGAGTTGCGACTAGCGTCAACAACCATCGTGAGACAAAAGTCTTTAAATTACTATTTTCTTCTTAAACTAAGTTTGAAAACATTTAATACGCCAATAAGTTGTCAAATCCCCGAAGAACAAAATTATTGCATATCGATTCATAAATTCATATCTTAAGTAAAACCTTAGTTCCCTTTAGTTTACGCATTTATTCTGCCATTATTCAACTTGAAACCAAACCGACCTAGCTAAACACCGTAACACTCGATAACACTAGATTGATTACGAGTCCCTGTGGGATCGATGTCTATTATTACTACGCGATAGACTGTGCACTTGCAGTTAGATTTGTTAGACATAGAAAGTCGCGATCAAGTTTTTGGCGCCGTTGCCGGGGACCCGTTTAGTCAATAGTGTAACCTTCTGTTACGCCGTATAGACTAGGTTAACAATTTTATTTTCCCTTTACTGGTTCTGTCGATTGTATGCCAAGTAATCGCCCACAAGGCGATATCTTAAAACCTTCAGGCGCAGAACTAGAGTGCTTCTTACATTTAAGAAGTCGCATAATTGAATACCAACAAAAACATAACATTCCCGAACCTCTCACTCACATTCCCAAATCCGAAGAAGAATCAAAGATGGCTGAAGGACCTCAAAACAAACCGCTGAAGGCATACGCTACACCCTCTCAGATGGAGCCTAGAAGTAGCATTGCTGCCCCAGCTATTCCTCGAAACGATTTTGAGCTGAAACCATCATTGCTGTCAACTGTACAACAAAACCAATTCTCAGGAAATGCAAATGAAGATCCAAACTTACATTTAACGAAGTTTGTACAATACGCAGACACAGTGAAAGCAAATGGAGTAACTCCAGACGCAATAAGACTTCGTCTATTCCCTTTCTCTCTTAGAGATAGAGCGTGGACATGGTTACAATCCTTACCACCCAACTCCGTTACGACATGGGAACAGTTGAAAAACATTTTCTTAGCGAGATATTTTCCGCCAAGCAAAACTGTTACGCTTAGAGCCCAAATCAACGGATTTCGACAAAAAGAGACTGAATCTCTCTACGAAGCGTGGGAATGGTTCAAAGATATGATGAGAACATGTCCTCACCACGGTCTAGAAGACTGGGTGACGATCCATACTTTTTATAATGGGCTTCTATACAACACCAGATTAACGGTAGCCGCCGCCGCGGGCGGTGCACTTATGGATAAGCCATACGACGAAGCCTATCAACTAATCGAAAACATGTCTCAGAACCACTGCCAATAGGGAGGTGAACGCATTCCAGCAGAGAAACCAGCAGCGAAAGGTGGGATGTACGAGATCAGAAGCCTTGAAAAGTTCAACGCTAAAGTAGATGCTCTAACACAGAAAATTGACAGTCTGACCGTAAACCCCGCTGCAACCGTCGCTGCCGTAACTCCAAACTACGAGTTATGCGGAATCGCCACTCATAATGCGCCCGAGTGCCCATTGTTGGCCGGAATCCCACCAGACCAAGTAAATTACGCTCAAGGAAATCCTTACGCAAATACTTACAACCCAGGATGGAGAAACCACCCAAACGTTTCCTACAAGAACGATAATGCCTTGCAAGCACCAGGTGCTCCGCCAGGATATCAGAAACCAGCTGCTGCCCAGACTACCCCTAGGAAATCAAACCTCGAGTTGATGATGGAAAAATTCATAGCTACTCAAGCTCAAACAAACAAAGAATTCCTAAATCAAAACATACACACTAGTGAGCAAATTAAACAGCTGACCGGAAAAGTAGACGCTTTAGCCACCCACAACAAAATGCTCGAAACGCAGATATCCCAAGTGGCCCAACAATAAGCCTCTGCCGCTGCCCCAGCTGGAACATTTCCAAGACAGCCTGAACCTAATCCAAAAGGTCACGCAAACGCTGTTATATTAAGAAGTGGGAAAGAATTGGAGGGCCCAACAGATCCTAGGAACGAAGATTTAGTAATGCAACAGAAATCCGATAAACCAACCGAAAAGGAGTCTGAAACAGAAAAGAAGGAATGTGACGAGCAGAAAACCGCCAAAGATGAAAACACATATGTGCCTCCAGCGCCATACAAACCACCTATCCCTTATCCTCAAAGATTAATAAACGCCAAAACTTAAGGACAATTTAAGAAATTTGTCGAACTTCTGAAACAACTAAACATCACTATTCCTTTCACAGAAGCAATAACTCAAATGCCGTCATACGCTAAATTTCTTAAAGAAATTTTGTCCAATAAAAGGAAAATAGAGGATAACGAGACAGTAACACTTACCGCCGAATGTAGCGCAATCATTCAAAACCACATGCCTCCTAAACTAAAAGACCCAGGTAGTTTCTCCATACCCTGCGTCATAGGAAAGTTCGTAATAGACAAAGCTCTATGCGATTTAGGAGCCAATATCAGTGTTATGCCTTTATCTATATGCAAAAAGCTGAATATGGGAGAACTAAGACCAACTAAAATGTCCGTACAATTGGCTGACTGATCAGTCAAATACCCCGTTGGAATACTGGAAAACGTTCCAGTACGCATAAGACAATTCTATATCCCAACCGACTTCATAATCATGGACATCAAAGAGGACTCTGTTACTCCAATTATCCTAGGAAGACCGTTCCTAGCTACAGCCGAAGCTATAATAGACGTAAAGAAAGGAAGGCTAACATTCGAAGTAGGAGAATAAAAGATAGAGTTCATCCTTACTAAATTCTTGAAGGCACCAGCCATCAATGACACATGCTACATAGTAGATGTAATTGACGAATGCATACGAGAATTAGAAAAGGAGGAAACTACATATTCTGACATCATGAAAATCCAGACCCTTGATATTCATGAAGACGACAACTGGCATGCACCATAAAAAGATGATAGTCTGAGCGAGATCTTAGCACTCACTCCAAATCACATGCCAGGTCCGAAAAACCCAGCTTTAGAACTTAAAGAGCTACCCAAAACTCTCAGGTATGAATTCCTTGATACAAAATTCAAAAGACCAGTAATAGTAAACGCCAACTTAGGACAATCAGAAACTGAGCGATTATTAGAAGTCCTGAGGAAATACCCAACTGTGTTAGGCTATAATATAAGCGATCTAAAAGGCATAAGTCCCTCCATCTGTATGCACCGTATCATGCTGGAGGAAGACTGCAAAACTTCGAGAGAAAATCAGAGAAGGATAAACCCGATCCTAAGCACTGTAGTCAAAGACGAGGTGAAAAAGCTACTAGACGCAGGAATCATATACCCAATCTCCGACAGCCAATGGGTCAGTCCAGTACACGTAGTACCCAAGAAAGGAGGCGTTACTGTAGTAAAGAATGCGAAAGGCGAATCGATAACCCAAAGAGTAGTAATCGGAAATAGGCTGTGTATCGATTACAGAAAACTAAACAAGGCCACTCGGAAAGATCACTTCCCTTTACCATTCATAGACCAAATGTTGGAGAGACTGGCAAAACATTCATACTTCTGCTACCTAGATGGTTATTCGGGATTCTTTCAAATCCCCATTCACCCCGATGACCAGGAAAAGACAACATTCACCTGTCCCTATGGTACTTTTGCCTACCGACGAATGCCGTTCGGACTATGCAACGCTCCAGCAACCTTTCAAAGATGCATGATGGCAATCTTCGCAGATTTCATAGATGACAACATGGAAGTGTTCATGGTTGACATCTCTGTATGCGGATAAAGCTTCGAAGGCTGCCTGTCGAATTTAGAAATGGTACTCCAAAGATGCGCCAAAGTGAACCTTGTCCTTAATTGGGAAAAATGTCATTTCATGGTCCGACAAGGCATTATTTTAGGACACGTCATCTCTGAGAAAGTGATTGAAGTTGACAAATCCAAAATAGAGATCATAAAGGATCTCCAACCTCCGAAAACCGTACGTGAAATACGAAGCTTCCTAGGACACGCTGTATTCTACCGGAGATTCATAAAAGATTTCTCGAAAATCACAAAGCCTCTTACAGGTTTGTTAATGAAAGATGCTGAGTTCATCTTCGACAAAGAATGCTTAGAGACATTCGAAACTCTAAAATCTGCACTTATCACCGCACCAATCATGCAACCCCCAGATTGGCGACTACCATTCGAAATCATGTGCGATGTGAGTGATTATGCCGTAGGCGAAGTTCTAGGACAAAGGAAGGATAAGAAGCTTCACGCTATCTACTACGCCAGTAGAACATTAGACCCTACCCAAATGAACTACGCCACAACAGAAAAGGAACTCTTAGCAGTCGTGTTCGCTCTTGACAAATTCCGTTCCTACTTGGTAGGAGCCAAAATAATCATATACACAGACCATGCTGCCATAAGGTACCTAATAAACAAAAAGGACGCTAAACCCAGATTATTGAGATGGATCCTATTATTACAAGAGTTCAATTTAGAAATTAAAGATAAGAAGGGGACCGAGAACGTAGTTGCGGACCACTTATCCCGTATAGAGGGCATAAAATAAGAACCAGTGCCTATCAATGACGACTTTCCTTACGAACGTCTGATAGCCAAATTGGAAAGCGATATGTCTAACTCTACTTCGGAAGAACCGGAACTGGAAAAAGCTGTGGAAGCTGTCTATGCCCAAGCCACTTTTCCGTGGTTTGCCGACATCGTTAATTACCTGGCCGCAGGCGTGCTTCCACCGGACCTGACTTATCAACAAAAGAAGAAATTCTTCCATGACTTAAAGCACTACTACTGGGACGAACCTCTACTCTTCAGACGAGGCGCCGACAACTTATACCGTCGTTGCGTCCCAGAGGAAGAATAGAAGACATCATCACCCAATGCCATTCAGCACCATATGGTGGTCATGCCAGCACCTCAAAGACGTGCGCTAAAATCCTACAGTCCGGCCTATTCTGGCCCAGTCTCTGGAAGGACGTCCATACCGCGGTACTAAAATGCGACCGGTGCCAACTCACTGGCAACATCTCACGATGCGATGAAATGCCTCAGAGAGGAATCTTGGAAGTAGAAATCTTTGACGTCTGGGGAATCGACTTCATGGGACCATTCCCACCTTCTTTTGGAAATAAATACATACTCGTCGCTGTCGATTATGTATCGAAATGGATAAAGGCCATTGCCGCTCCAACTAATGACACGCGAGTAGTCGTTAAACTCTTTAAAAACGTAATCTTTCCAAGATTCGGTGTGCCTAGGCTCGTCATTAGTGACGGTGGTTCGCATTTCATATCGCGAATCTTTGATAAACTCCTTTCCAAATACGGAGTAAAACATCGTGTAGCCACACCGTATCATCCACAAACTACTGGACAAGTGGAGGTTTCGAACAGGGAGATAAAACAAATTTTAGAAAAGACTGTCGCAACCTCCAGGAAAGACTGGTCATCAAAGCTGAACGAAGCTTTATGGGCATATAGGACCGCCTTTAAGACACTGATAGGCACCACACCATTCAAACTAGTTTACGGAAAATCATGCCACCTGCTGGTAGAATTAGAGCATAAAGCCTTCTGGGCTATTAAAACACTAAACTTCAACTACACTGCGGCAGGAGAAAAGCGTATCTTGAACCTTCATGAGTTGGAAGAGCTAAGATTAGACGCGTACGAGAATGCACGCATCTACAAAGAAAGGACCAAGAAATGGCATGACAAACGTTCAATCCGGAAGCAGTTCAGAGTGGGAGACATTGTGCTCCTGTTTAACTCCAGATTGAAATTATTCCCTGGAAAACTAAATTCTAGGTGGTCTGGACCTTTTGAGGTCACCAAAGTCCTAAAGAGTGGAGTTGTTGAAGTCACAAATCGAATCAACGCACCGTTTATAGTAAACGAACAGCGTTTGAAACATTATAATCAAAGTGAAAACAGCGACTACGTGAGCAATATGAAATTGCTCGAGATCCCCGACTAGCTTATCTCCAAGCTATCGTCAGGCTTCTAACGTTAAAGACAGTGCTGATTGGGAGGCAACCCAAAGTTTTCCTGATTTTCCTTCTAAATTTATTAAAACTATTCTTTTTATTAAACTTATAATTTCTATAAATTTCTATTATCTTATTTTCCATTATCTATATTTATTTTATATTTTTCTCTTTTATCACTTTTGTTATTTTTCTTAAAATTACGATCTGAGTGAATGTGACTTTTTCCAAGATTTTAAAAGTCATTCTACTTTTCTTCCATTCTATCCGACTAACGAGTATGGCCGACATTGACGTTACGACTGTTGTGTTTAGAGGACGAGCTCAGCAGGCCAGATTCGGGGCACTGACTCAAAGAAACTTTGCTTCGACTCTGTACTACGATACACCAACCATGGACAAGCTAGGAATTCAAGATAGCATTCAATACCTTTATAACCAATTAGGCTGGGAGAAAACCGCTCTCAAGACCCGATTCGCTACCTTCCGCGAACTGACACTAGAATTCCTTAGCTCCCTAAGTTACTTACCTGAATATGGCTTTGGATCCACTAAAGAGTTAATAACCTTTAGAATGTTTGGAATAGAACAAACACACAACCGTACCACGTTAGCTACCATCCTAGGCTTCCCTAGCAATCCATTCGTATTTACTGCCATTGAAGAGGATTTTGATCTCGAATTAGACCAATTCTGGGGTTCCATCACCGGAAACTATCACCCAGAACCGAACGACATGCATAACCATGAGATACACAATCCAGCCTTCCGCTATTTCCATAGGATATTAGCCCATACCCTCTTTGGTAAGGAAGAAAACATCACAACAGTCTCAAAGGATGAGTTGTTCATCCTTTTCTGTGCTTCCCAAGGCCGCCCTGTAAATGCTGTCCCTTTTATGATAAGGGCATTTACACACATCAATCAGGATCCGCACTCACCCATTTTAATAGGAGGCCTAGTCACCATGATCGCCCACGAGATTGGTCTGAGGTATTACCTGAACAAAGCCGTCCGTTTTGGCAACCTCAGAGCAATGGACATCCAGTTCTGCTTCAACAGACGCATTCTAGGTACCTTAGGACCAGGAGCCTACGAATACCTAATAGCTGATCAACCTGTCCACCTTTTCACATTGCCCAACCATGAGCTAACCAGTATCCATAACAAAGATAATTGGCTCTATGAATTGGATGAGCCTATGGGACCTCCATCACCTCACTCCACACCCCAGGCTTATATGTATGACAGTGATCAAGTCTCCGAAGCACATGACTATTTATACTACCAAAACTATGAGTCCGAAGTAGAGATCGATCCTGAGACCCCTCCTAACTACCATAATTTTCCTGACCCCACGCCTGAACAAAACACAGATAAGCTAGACGCTGTTCTGAAAACTGTAGATAACCTCAAGTTGGAAGTAACCACTGTCAAAGATGAATTAACGCAGCTTCATATGAATTTCGTTACCTTCATGGACTTGGTTAGCTACCAATTTAATACCGTTGTTCAACAGGTCACCAATTTGAAGAAACCAACGGAGTGATCTTCTAGTTTTTGCTTTAATTTACGTTTACTGCATTTTACATTATTCGCACTTAGTTCATTTTACAACTATTTACTCTTCTTGGATATTATACTACCGTACGCTCATTTTTCGATTTAATGTTATTTTCATTTCAGTTCTACCATTACTTATGTTTCCTGTTCATTTTTAGATTGTCATTATTCCATTATAACTCATATTTCCATAACTTCCACTGTTAAATTGCCCAACAAGCAAAATTCTGCAATTCTGCAGACTTTGCTGATGAGACGGTCGTCACACTTCCACCACGGTCGTCACGCGTGTTACGACCGTCACAGACCCCTGACGGTCGTCATGCAAAAAAAACCCCAATTGTGTTTTAAAATAGAGCTGCCGGCATCTGGCATCTCTGCACCACTCCCCAGCCCACCTACGAGCAACTCACGCTGGAGTTTCTTAGTTCTTTCGCCTACACAACATCATCCGGCGATGCCAACCAACTTCACGGTGCCGCCTGCTTCCGGATTTTCGGCACTGAATATTAGGTCCCCCAGGACCGCATCGCCGTCATCCTGCAGTTCACCCACAGCGACGATGCTCACCGCTGCATCTCAGACCAGTTCTACCAAGAGGCCTTCCCTCTCTGGAACAGCCTGACCGGAACCACTCCAAATAGCTGGGACACGTTGAACGCCACTCATATCCATAACCCAGCTATCCGCTACTTCCACCGCGTGTTGAGCAACACCGTATTCGCTCGTGACAGTAACCATAAGGTCAACTCGAAGGAGCTGTTTTTCATCCGCTGTGTGTTCGCTTCAGAGCCGGTTAACGCCGCCCCGTTTCTCTTGGCTCACATTCAGGCCAACTGCAACCGCGGCGCCAAACCTTTTTACTTCGGCGGCATCGTTACATCCATCGCCATAGGCCTCGGTCTTGGCGACCGCCTCCAGACACTCCGCCAGATGCCTCCCGTATTCCTAGACACCGACCACTATCGCGCCTCCCACCTCATCAAGGCCCGCCGTGATGGCCTCTATCATCCTGTAGTGCGCGGCCGCACTATCCAGAGCATCATCCTGCCTTCCCGCACTACCCAGATGCATCCTGAAGATAAAGCCAACTGGCTCTTCGACACCGCTGCCCCTGCTGCCCCAACACAGGACAACATCCCAGAGCCCAGGGACGAAGTTCACGAAGAGCTCGACAGAGCCGACCAGCCTGAGCCTTCTCACGCAGCTGCTGCCGCTGGCCCTTCCACACGCCGCCGCCCCCGTCCTGCCACTGATGACACATCCGCGGCCCTCCTCCGCTGCATCGAGCAACATAACCAGATGATGCTCATGATGGAGCAGCAGAACCGTCGGGCTGCGGAATTTGAAGCTTGGCAGAGAGAACAGACCGGCCAAATCCAGCAGTCTCTGCAGATGATGCACGACATCCATTCTGGCATGGCTGACGAAATGGCGCACCTCACTGTGCGAGTCGACGATCTCTGGGATTACATCTTCCACACCGGGGCTCTGAACCTCACCGCCCGTGATCCCCCAGCCAGAGGTCGAGGCAGAGATAGAGGACGAGGACGGGATCAGTAGTATCTTTCATTTTTGCCATTTTTGTTGTTTTTTCTGTATTTCCTTTGTATCTCCCTTCCGCATTCCTTCAAATCAGTGGGGACACTGATTGAGATAGTGTGGGAGCGGATCGTTATTTCCTTTTCATTTCCCTTTCTCATGTTATTTCCAATGTACTTGTTTTTTCGAAGTTAAAGAAATTTTAACTTTCGGTTTCGGCAAATAAGCTCTTATATATATATTTATCTCCGTTACATGAACTCCCCGCGTTTCATATGACTATACAAAGAAATCTTTAAGCATCACGAGGACACGCCAAAGTTCAATCAAGTATGGAAATCCCGAGAAGAAAATTTTTACAACTCCATTACCGTCCTGACACCTTAGACCTCCAGTTTATGCGAGTCCGTTTCACTACCTACACGTACCGAAGTTTCAAGCTCCTACTCAAACGTAGCCCCCAGTAGTTTATACAAGCAGTCAGCACCATCCTAAATGCTTCTAAGCGATGAAACCGATGCAAATAAGTGTGTGTGATCTCTAACTCAAAATGAAAAAAAAAATCATGAAGAAGAAAAGCCATATAGCCCGAGTATAGAGACATGTCCCTTCTTAGTTAGGTGCTCCTCACCCGAGCATTTAGCCCAACGGTACAGAAAGTCTTTGGAAATCAATAGCATAAGCTTATGTGCAAAGAAGAATCAAAATAGAAAAGAGATCATAGCCACTAACAGGTTGACTTGCCATGAAAGTATACGGATAACAGGCTTAATGTGACTGCGCCAGAATAAACCGGGTAAAACTTGTTGCAAGGGACTTGACGCCAAGCTGCAGTAGCATGATTGGAACTGGGCTTGCATAAAAAAGGAGGCCTTCGAAGACTTACAACTCAGTGTCACCACCGTTTGTATGTTGTTTCGATTTTTGTCTTGTACTTCCTAACTTGTAATTTGAGAAAAATCTCTCGGAAGGGAGGAGCGTGCCGCGTGTTTGCCACATTTTTCTAACTTTTACTTGAGGACAAGTAAAGATTCAAGTTTTGGGGAGTTTGATAACGCGAAAATATATCTATAAAATGACGTATGTTTTAACTAATGTTTGACCGATTTCACACCGAATTCGGGGCATTCCATGCTATTTGTCTAAGTATTATGCAGGTATTCGAAGAACATGTCCAAGCAAAGCAATATGAAGAAAAGAAGCAAAAACAAGGGGAAAATGCATGAAAAACCAAGTAAAAACCAGCAGAAACGAGCCTGACTGATGTGACGACCGTCACACAGCTGTTACGACCGTCATGTGTGTGACGATCGTCACACAGCCATGACGACCATCATGCAGCCAAAACGTGGCAGAATGAAGTCACGTGCAATTTCTCCCCTCAAAGACCAAAAGTGTGGCCACTAACTCCTATTTTTTCTGCCTCAAACCCACTTCCTGAGGGAATAACCGTTAGATACTCTCCCTCTATAAAAGGAAGAGGTTGGGACCTGAAAAGGGGAGCCGAATTCAAGACAACGAAGTGCTGCCAATTCGTCTTCAGAGCAACCTTTCCATTATTCTATTCTTATTTGTTTCTCTTTCCTTGATCTGCATTCTTCGATATTTTTTAATTTCTATTTCCCTTGTACGATCAATTGGCACCAAGACCAGAATCCTGCCAACATTTGTGGAGGATCTGCCCAAAGGCCAATTGGAATATTTTACAGGTTTTAAATTTTAATCGTAATTTTAGTTTTCATTATGATGCATGTTATTAATTACTGCTTTTATTTATGTATTTCCATTTCTATTTCCATGTCTAGCTAAACTACTGTAATCGATATGTAATAATAATTCAGACAGAATTTGATAATAATTGGCGTAGTTTTTCTCTTTTCAAAAACTCAATTATGGTTTTAGTTTTTAATCAAAATTCTAAATAAATCTTTGTCACGACAGTGAGAAGCTATTTACGGTGGTTTTGCCACGACAGTGGGAAACCATATTAAGGTACAAACCAACAAGCGACAGCTGAGGTAAGACCAGATAGTAAAAACTAGGCATTCGATTTAAAAACAGCGAAAGCGCTTTAAAAAGGATTAGAACTTAGAGATTTTCAAAAGGTAACTTTAACCCCGAATGGGATAGCGAAAGCATACGTTCCGCCTTAGAGTTGCGACTAGTGTCAACAACCATCGTGAGACAAAAGTCTTTAAATCACTATTTTCTTCTTAAACTAAGTTTGAAAACATTTAATACGCCAATAAGTTGTCAAATCCCCGAAGAACAAAATTGTTGCATATCGATTCATAAATTCATATCTTAAGTAAAACCTTAGTTCCCTTTAGTTTATGCATTTATTCTGCCATTATTCAACTTGAAACCAAACCAACCTAGCTAAACACCGTAACACCCGATAACACTAGATTGATTACGAGTCCCTGTGGGATCGATATCTATTCTTACTACGCGATAGACTGTGCACTTGCAGTTAGATTTGTTAGACATAGAAAGTCGCGACCAAAATGCTGGACACGAATTTCGAGACAAACCGCCGGAGCCTACGCCGGACATATCAAACACGCCCAAATCCTTGCCGAAATCCCTCGCTGAAAAATTCTTAGCTCACCAGAAACTTCATGGTGTTCATCATTTTTTTTCTAGACATCTTCAAACCTTCATATCTTCATCAACCTTCATACACTTTTTTCCAGAAATTCATCCCTGTTCATGATGTTCTTCAACTTCTTCCAGATTCTTCATCATGATCTTCATCCAAATCCTTCGAACCTCCAAACACATTCATCCTCTTTTCCAGATTTCCTTGAATGTTCATCCGTGTTCATCATCATTTCCAGATTTCTTCAAATATTCATCCAGCTTCTTCATATGTTCATCAAACCTTCAAACTTACCGAGATCTTCATCCGCCATGGATGAACATTCAACCTTCACAGATCCATCCCAAAACCAACGAACATAACAACTATCATCTCAATGCCATTTCCAGATCGAACCACTTCAAACTTCCGGATTTGAACTCAAAACAACCATTAAACTACGAACCTTCATCAGATTCGTCCATAATCATCAACATCACCTCCAGATCTACAAATTTCACCGTTAACTCAATTGAACCATAGATCTCCAGATCTAACTTCAACAATCCTCCATCTCCAAATCGAGACGCCAAACCCTCCGTTTAGCTTTAGCAGCCGTAGATAGATTGTTTTTCACCCATAGACTAGACAACACATGCGTGGATCCCGTCGAGTACGACGGACGTGAGGGGTGCTAATACCTTCCCCTTGCGTAACCGACTCCTGAACCAGACATGGTTGCGATGACCTTGTCTTTCCCTTTTCTGTCAGGTTTATCCGATCGTTTCCTTTCTCTCTCTTTGGGATAAATAACGAAAGTTGCGACTCTTCTTTTTTTTCCGCCGGTTGTTTTTCGTAGTAGCGACAGTTAACAGTGTGGGTTAATCGATTAACACATTTAAAATTTAATTTGGGAAAGAAAAACTAACAGTGTTAACCGGTTAACCATATGGGTTAATCGATTAACGCCTTCAAAAATGCAGGAAAAGCCAAAAAACAGTGAGTGAAAAACTTGGTATACATAGATGCTTATAAAGATTAACCTATGAAGAATTATATATCACCTTCATCGAGGATTCCGAGTTCTCGCCGAACCTTGAAAAATGGTTCTTTCGCGAGTGGTTTCGTAAATATGTGAGCAAGTTGGTTATGCGTATCTATAAAAGTGACTTCAAGATCTCCTTTAAGCACGTGATCACGGAGAAAATGATGTCGAATGTCGATGTGTTTGGTTCTTGAGTGCATGACCGGATTTTTTGTGATGTTAATAGCACTTGTGTTGTCGCATCGGAGAGGAAGGCGTCTAAGATAAATTCCGTAGTCGCTTAATTGTTGCTTTAGCCAAAGGTTTTGTGCACAATATCTTCCCACCACTATGTATTCTGCTTCATCCGTACTAAGAGAAAAACATGCTTGTTTCTTACATGACCATGAAACTAATGCATTTTCAAGGATGTGACATGTTCCACTCGTACTTTTTCGATCAGTTTTACAGCCTGCATAATCCGCGTCAGAATAACTAATTAAAGTACAAACACTACCTTTAGGATACCATAAGCCAACGTTCGTCGTTCCCTTGAGATATTTCATGATTCTTTTGTCTGCCATGAGATGTGACTCCTTTGGATTTGCTTGAAAATAATCACATAAATATACACTAAACATTATGTCAGGACGGTTTGCCGTAAAATATAATAAAGAACCAATCATACCTCGATACTTTGTAATATCAACCGTTGTTCCCATTTGTTCTGATCGACGTAGGTTCCGGATCCCATTGGTGTTGATATAGATTTACACTCATCCATATCAAATCTCTTTAACAACGCTTTGCAATACTTCAATTGGTTGATAAAAATTCCGTCTTTTAGTTGCTTGATTTGCAATTCAAGGAAGTAATTCATCTTTCCCATCATAGACATTTCAAACTCGCCTTGCATCATCAACGCAAATTCTTCACATAGTTCCTTGTTTGTTGAACCAAAGATGATATCGTCCACATAGACTTGAACAAGTAAGGTATTATCCTTTATCGTTTTAATAAATAAAGTCTCGTCTACCTTGCCTTTTCAAAACCTTTTTCGCATAAGAAATTACTTAGACGATCATACCACACCCTTGGTGTTTGTTTTAGTCCATAGAGGGCTTTCTTCAATTTGTATACATGTGAAGGATGCTTCAATTCTTCAAAGCCCGGGGGTTGTTTGACATAGAATTCTTCGTTGATGTATCCGTTCAAGAAGGCATTTTTGACGTCCATTTGAAAAAGTTGAAAGTTCATTGAACAAGCATAAGCAAGTAATAAACGAATAGCTTCTAACCTTACAACCGGAGCAAATGTTTCTTCAAAGTCAATTCCTTCCTCTTGATTGTACCCTTGAGCCATCAATCTTTCTTTGTTTCAAACAATTATTCCATTCTCATCAAGCTTGTTCTTAAACACCCATCTTGTTCTGATGATATGTTTATCTTTTGGTCTAGAAACAAGATCCCAAACATGATTTCTCTCGAATTGGTTTAATTCTTCTTGCATAGCATTAATCCATTGATCATCTTCAAGAGCTTCATCAACTTTGGAAGGTTCTATTTAAGAAACGAACGCCATGTTTAAGCATGCATCTTTGAGATTTAATCTTGTAGCAACACCTTGACTTATGTCTCTGATCACTTTGTTGATAGGATGATCTCTATGAATCCTTCATTCTTTTAGTAGATAGTTGACATTAGAATCTTTTGAACCAGTCTATCTTGTTCGTTAGTGATTTCTTTAGAAGTATCTTCTTTGGGAATTTCTACAATCTCATCATTATCATCACAAACCACAATATCCTCCTTGGAGGGGTTAGATTCATCAAATTTGACATGCATATATTCCTTTATAGATAAAGTTCTTTTATTGTAAATTTTAAAAGCTTTACTAGTAAGAGAATAACCAAGAAATATACCTTTATCGGATTTTTCATCAAAATTACCAAGGTTGTCTTTGTCGTTGTTTAGGACAAAATACTTACAACCAAAAATATGAAAAAATGAAATATTTGGTTTTCTCCCTTTGAAGAGTTCATAAGGAGTTTTCTTGAGAATAGGCCTAATATTAACCCAGTTGCTTACAAAGCAAGTCGTACTCACTGCATCCGCCCAAAAGTACTTAGGAAGATTCGAGTCACTTAGCATTGTCCTTGCAAGTTCCACCAATGACCTATTCTTCCTTTCTACGACACCATTTTGTTATGGAGTTCTTGGTGCGGAGAAGTTGTGAGAGATTCCATGTTCTTCGCAAAATTCTTAAAATGAGGCATTTTGGAATTCTCCACCGTGGTCGCTTCTAATGGAGGAAAATGTAAGACTTCTCATTTTGAATTTGTTTTGCATACTTCTTAAATGCTTTGAATGCTTCACTTTTCTACATTAAGAAGAAAGTCCAAGTGTATCTAGAAAAATCATCTACAATTAATAATGCATAAACATTACCTCCGAAGCTTTTTGTTCTTGATGGACCAAAGAGATCCATGTGCAACAATTGTAGTGGCCTAGTTGTGGACACCACATTCTTGGATGTGAAAGTTGATTTAGTTTGTTTTCCTTTTTGACAAGCATCACATAACTTATCTTTGATGAATTTGATCTTTGGAAATCCAATAACCAAGTCATGTTTGATCAATTTATTCAAGTGCTCCATATGAATGTGAGCAAACCTCTTATGCCATAACCATGATCCATTGTTGCTTGTCAACATACACCTAACATTCAAAGACAAGTTGTCTAAGGAAATTAAGAAAATATCATTAACTCTTTTACCTTTTAGCATAACCTCATGAGTAACTTCGTTTTCAATCAAACATTCATTTTTAGTGAAGTTGATTTTGAAACCTCGGTCACACAATTTTGAAACCTCGGTGAACCAATGATGCCTATGACAAGAATTCTTCCTTTGTTGTTGTCACCATAAGTAACAAATCTTTTGGCCTTAAGCTTTAGATGTGAAAAGTTGCTTATGTCACCCGTCATGTGCCTCGAACATCCACTATCAAGATACTATTGATTTGAAGAGATCTTTAAGCTTACCTATAAAAAAGATTTATGTTTTATTAGGTACCAAAATTTCCTTGGGTCCTTCAGAGTTAGTTCTTTTCTTAACCCATACATAACGGCTTTGAGCAACACTAAAATTTCTAATATAACATGCATTTGGAGTATGACCTTTTATACCACAATCGAAACATGTAGGCTCAAAGTTGCTTTTATATCTAGGGAGATAAGATTTCTTCTTATTGTTTCTTTTCTTTTTTTCATATTGATGACTTTTTTTTTATGATTTTCACTTTTTTTTATAGGAATTTGTTCTTTAGCTTTGACAAAGATGGTCTTGTTAGAAGTTTGTTTATAAAATTTTGAGTAACCAAGACCACTATTATTGTTTGAGTATCTTTGATTACTAAGAACACATTCCAATCCAATTTTTCCTTTTTCATATCTTTCTAGGACCCTTTTTAATTGAACTATTTTAAAAGAGAGTGATTCACATTTAGTGCATGCAAAATTCTTAATTAATTTTTCCTTTTCATCTCTAAGATTATTTTTCATTTTCTCAATATTTTCCTTCTAAAGTTGTTATTTGTTTCTTTTGAGATGAAATGGTTTTATATAGAATTTTGCATTCACTCAAAAGTTCATCAATTACTCCTAGAGCATCATTATCAACAATTGGAAATCACTACTAACCTTATTGTCTTCATCGTCGGAATGATGTGATACCATCAATGCTAGATTTGCGCTTTGATCACTATCGGATTCCGATGAAGAACATATTTTGTTGTCATCCCAAGCAACGTAGGATTTCTTTTTGTAATCCTTTTTCCTTTGTGGTCACGATTCTTTGTGAGTTTAGGATATTTCGGTGTGATGTGGCCTTGCTTTCCACATTCATAGCATGTAATGTCTCCATTGGATGTTGATGTTTCTTTTTCTTTGTTCCTTGAGAACTTCTTTCTTCTCGTATAACTAGAGTTTCTAATATTATTTTTTGCACCAAAATACTTACCTAGTCTTTGTTGCACCCCAAAATTTGACCAACATTTCTTTACCTAGCTTGTGTTGCATTTCATTCACATTAGCATTATCATTTGCATTCCATTGACATGTATGCAGGAGATCAAGAGGGATGATTTCCAATCAAGGGTTATACAAGACTATAAAACTAACTATGAAGGTTATTCAAGTGTTCAAGGGTTGATACCTTTGTCAGAGAAGTCAAAAGGTTCTCAGAGAAAGTGGTTGAAACCAAGAAGGTGTGCCTCCTAACTTGAGAGTTGTGGGGGAGCTCCTCAGATGATTCTGAAGTCAAGAATGGGGACTTGAAGCCTTGAGAAAGCTTATGAGATGTCTTGAAAGCCATCATGAGACCTAGATAGGTCATTGTGCAAGTTTAAGAAGCCTCAGCCATGAGTGGTGTAATTAGGGTTTGACTGGGTCAACCCTAGGTCAACTGATGATTTGGAGAGGGTTGAGACCTAATCCAAGAGCCATGTGATCATGGATTGATGCATTGAGATGTTATAAGGATGATTACAAGGTCAAATCATAATGATTGAAGAGTTTGAGAAGTTTCAAGCTAGGGTTTCTAAGGCTTGACAGTGTAAAATCCCCTAGTTTGACCCCTATCTTCAGGGCAGTTTAGCTCAAGATGTGATTGTCATCTCATCTTGCCCCCAAAATGAATGTTGTAGATCTTGTTCTTAGATTTAATTTGAGTACTATAAGTCCTTGATAGGATTTGTAGAGCTCAAGTTATGACTTTGACAAGTTACAGGCCATCTGAGGTATGTGAATCTGGGGCCTTGACAGTTACCCAACTTGCATCAAACCTTTTCCCAAGAAGGATGATTCCTATGAACTTTTGGTTAACATGAATGTTGTTCCTTATCTTCTTAGCTTTCTAGAGAGTACTATAAGTCCTTGATAGGATTTTTAGAACTCAAGTTATGGCTTTGACAAGTCAAGGGCATTTTGGTCATTTGGAGATTACAGGTCATTTCAAGCATAAGGCCATAACTCCTATTTCCAAGCTTCAAATGGAAAAATCTTCAACATAAAACTTGCTTAAAATGATGGTGGAAAGGCCTGTAGCTCAAAGTTGCAAAAATGACCTAAAATAAAGGCATAAGTTAAATAAACCAAAGTTGGAAATTGATATTTTCAACCTACACATCCAAATCATGGCATGTAATATATCATTTTGACTCTAGAAAACATTTTAAAGACATTGGTTTAGCCACATTTTTTATTTGAGGTCTAAATTATGGATTTGCTTTGAAAAGCACTTACTTGCATATTAAGCCACATTTGCAAAACTCAAAATTAAGGCATGGGCAAGGGTTTGGCAAGCTAAACACCTCTAATATCTCACTAGGGGAGAAATTAAGAGTGAATGGGATGAATTCCAAGCTGTTTGCAAGGGTTGTACATGTCATGATAAGTGATTCAAAATCTCATGACATGAGAAGTGTAAAATCTCATTGGAAGGATCTAGAGGGTTCTAGATCATCCAAACTTCATCTATATATTGAGTAGAATGGATCCATGGCAGGGGTTGGTGATCATTGAAAGATTAAGCATAGTTTGAGATTGAGTTTTCATAGATTGCAATTGAAATCGGTTTCATCAAATTCCTCAACTTCCAATCATTTTCTTGATTGATACTTCTTCCATGAATGTCAAGGAGTGATTTCAGATCAATTTCAAGAAGAATTGGTGGCTAGATCGTGTGGGAGCAAGTGGTTTTCAGCACCTGCAACTCATCATCGTGTTTCAAGATTGAAGCACTTTCCATTGAATCTTTTGCATACAGAAGCAAGGAGGAGGTTCAGTGATCGTGTCTAGAAGATTTGAGGGCTTGAAGTGAAGATTTCGTGCATCTGTTATTCAAGAATTTCCAGGTTGGTAACCTTCTTCCCCTAGCATGATTTAGGAAGAACTAGGTTGAATTAAGGTGCTAGATTAGTTGTAGAATGGCATAGGATGGATTTCAGATGGTTAATTGATGAATTAGAGACAAAATAGGAAGATCACCATTTTTCGGTTGAGATTGAGAGATGATGATTCTTGAGGTTTCAGAAGAAACTAATGGTATGGTTGAACTCGTGGCAAGATTTAGGATAAGATTCATGTTTTGACCTCTTGGATTGGAGGCCTCTAGGAATAACTAGGGTTGAAGGGGATGATCGGAGCTCCACCGACGGTGACCGGAGCTGGGCGCGAAGTTCAGGCGTTTGAAATGGAGAAGATGAAGTTCTCACCATCAGATCATGTTTTGACCTTTGACTGGGAGCAGATCCAACGACTGCATTTTAAAATTGGATTGTGAAGGATTCTGATGATGAAACGATGCGTTTCATTTATTCAGGCGTTTGGGCTTAATGATTTAAGTGTTATCCACACACCCCAGCGAGCCCAACCCAGATTTTGAAATGAAAATGATTACTTCTTGCACCGTGCGCTTCATTATTTTAATTGGATTTTCATTTAATTTCCATTTAATTCATGATTCTTGTAAAAATCATAACTAATTGAATATTAATCCAATCAAACCCATTCTTTTTGAATATTAATCATGATTGAGTCTATTATTTTTTAGAAAAAAATATTTTTATTTCATGTAATTTCTGATTTAATTGGAATTTTATATTTTAATTGATATTAAAATGTTCATGTTTGGTGCATAGTTTTGTAGAATTTTGTTTGATCTCATGGTAATGTTTTTAAGCCTAAGTTTTTGTGTGTGATTAGGTTAGACATGTATGATCCCATAGAATTTTTCTCACATTTTTGTGATGAAAATATGTTTGCTTTCTAGATTTATGTTTAGATGCTTCCTTTTAGGGTTTTAGGTTTGATGCCTTAGAATGTAGGATTTAGTTCTATGTCCAAATTGATGATTTGATCTCTGAAACTAATGTGGTAGAGTCATGATTGACCTAGGTTCCCATAGTGATTTTTGTAGGATTTTACAATTGATTTTAGTATTTTAGTTAGGACTAACTTTAGTACTAGGTTTTAGGTGATCCTAATTTACTAATTCAACTAGTTTAACTTCCCTAGTTCCCTTAGATTAGGGTTTGTGCTTGGTTTGCCTTTGGTTTAGATTGAAGACAAGAGGAGGATGCTTGAAGTTGCTTGAAGTTGCTTGGAGCTTGGATTTGTCTGTGCCTGGAGGTGTCTGATGAAGATTAGGAGATAGGACATAGGGAGAGCCTTATGGTTAGAATGATTTCTTTCACAAACATGGAAAGCATCTTGTGCTTCCATTCCTCCCAATGACTAAAAGTCCTTCTCAGATATTCACATCCCTCCTTTGGAGGGATGAGTGGCTTTATCTAGGAAGTAGAACTTTGAGGGAACCAGTCTCTCACAATGATGAACCCTTGCAGGCTTCCTTTGGTTGTCAATAAGCTGTTTATCATTTCCTCTCATCCTGTTAAATCAATTATCTTCTGGTTTGAGTTGGGTTTGAAGATGAGGACTTCATTGAAGAGTGTGGTAGAGGATGATTCCTTGAGCATTGCCATTGCAGCTGAAGCTTGAAAAGCACGAAGAACAAGTTGATACTTGAAGACCTAATGGATATTGAATGAAGAGCTGAAGCTTAAAGAATTGAAGGATGAAGTTGACACTGCCAGATGATTGAAGACTACTCTGAGAAGCTGAAGCTTGTAGAGGAGAAGACCAAGTTGAGACTAGTAAAGCAAAGAGAGCTGAAGCTTGAAGACTGAGTTGATACTTACTTGAGGATTCAATTGAGATTGAGTGAAAAGCTGAAGCTGAGGAATAGAAGATAAGTTGATATTTTGCATTGATGCTTGGAAATCCTGAAGGAATCAAGTTGATACTTGTAGTTGGGAGTGAAGCCTGAAGGTGGAATTGACTGAGAAGCTGAAGCTCAAGGAAGAGAGAATGAGTTGATACCTATGTTGATGGATTGAAAACCTGGAGAAGCAAGTTGATACTTGGCATAAAGGGTGATTGAAGTCTGAAGACTGGGTTGCTGTCAGAAGAGCTGAAGTTTGGAATTGAAAGAGAGAGGGGTTGATCTGCTTTCTTTCTTGTCTGCTTTCTTGTCTGTCTTCCTGTATTGCTGATGTGCCTTGTTTGATTTGCTTGATGCATTAGAATAAGTCCATGATTAGACTGACTTTAAACTAGGAGCATGATTGCACTAGAGGTTGAGTTGCTCCCTCTGCTAGTATTGTTACTGTATGGCTTTGCTTGCGGGTATTCGGTAGAGCCCAGCTCCCTTGCCCATGTGGTTTATTCTGCTTGATAGCATGTTTTACTTTTCTTCTGTATGATTGCAGTTTACTGTATTTTGCTTGATAGCATGTTGTTATTTTTACTATATAATTGTAGTTGTTATTTCCTCAGTATGATTACTGTTATTCATTCTGGCTTGAGGTTGAGATGAGCTTGTGGAGGCTGCTGCCCCACACACATTTCCTCCCTCACTTGCATTGCATGCATTTTACAGTCGTTTACTGTTTACTGTTTAAGCTGATGCTTTGCCTGTTTCTGTTTATCATTGACATGATCCCTTAGGACTCTCATTTCCTTTGATAAGGAAGTGATGATAGAACTTTAGGTTGAAACCTATGCATGATAAGTTCTAGGAGTTCCCTGTTTCAAACCTTAACTATAGGATGAATCCTTGGCATGACAACAGTAGGACTCGATAGTCTCCCCATAGTTGAGCCTGCTCTCTTCTCATCTCAAACAGCTTAAAATACAGTAATCATGAATGATTTCTTTCGTACGTTACAAGCCTTAAGCTATCTGAGAAAGTATTGTTGGAGAGCTTCTTTCCAACAGTCTGAATGTTTAGTATGGCACCCTTTGGGTGACATGCGACGCATTCACTCTCAGGTCATAGTCTTTAGTGCGATTGAAATTACGAACATAATAAAAAACACTTCTTCCGTAAAAGACCGAAAACAAACTTCAAACCTTTTTGCCCCGTGGGCCTGTAATTCAAAGGAAGCTTTTCTGAAGAAAAGAGTGTCGTTAAACTTCAGCGCCACCGCAAACAGGCTTTGTCCCTAACTGCTGGAACTGCTGTTTAACCATACTCGATAAAACAGATGAATCTGAATCCCCGTAATCCGTATTATCCCGAACTACGTAAGCTCTGATCTTTCATACCTGTTGAGAGTATGTAGGCACAATACTGACATATTGGCGAGCCACCTTCCCCGTAACCCGTAGTAGGTCGAACTACGTTGACTCTGATTTCTCATTCTCTGATGAGAATACGTAGGCATAAAGCGCGGCGCTTTGCCGAGTCATTTTTCTTTTCTGTTTAAGCCAGCCTTGATAGGTAGATAGATAAACCAACTCGTCTAGTAAACACAACAAGCGTGGATCCCGTCGAGTACGACCGACGTGAGGGGTGCTAATACCTTCCCCTTGCGTAACCGACTCCCGAACCCAGACAACGGTTGCGATGACCTTGTCTTACCCTTATTCGTCAGGTTTTTCCGATCGTTTCCTTTCCCGCTCTGAGGGATACATAACGAAAGGTGGCGACTCTTCTGTTCTGCCGACACCTTATTTTCGCGGAAGCGACAGTCTTTTTACAAGAAGCGTAAAATTTTTGTCCTCTTTGGTATTGTCTCCTTTCTCCATTTCTTTGGATTCAACTTTTAAGGCAATGGTCTTGGATTTCTTCTCTTGATTTTCATGTTTCTCCAATCGTCCAAGTTCCGTCTCATATTCTTGGAGCTTTCTGAATAACGTAGTGGATGCCATTGTTGATAGACTTTTCTTTTTGGAAATCATCGTCACTTTGGGTTGCCATTCTCTTGAGAAGGACCTAAGCACTTTAAGATTAAGTTCATCTTTTGTTAGTGTCTTACCAAGTGCAATCAAGTGATTTTTCAAATGCACGAACCTTTTCTGCAAGTCTAGAGTAGATTCTCCTGGTTGCATTCTGAATAGTTCGTACTTTTGACTTAAAGTATTTAATATGGATCTTTTGACTTCGACGGTTCCTTCGTGAGTTTCAACAAGAGTGTCCCATATTTGCTTGGCCGCTGTACATGTTGAGATACGAAAACATTCGTCCATTCCAAGTGCACTTTGTAATATATTTATCGCCTTTTTGTCATAAAGAACTTTCTTATTATCATCATCATCCCATGATCCTTGCGGTTTTGATGAACCAACTCTGTTGACCACCGTAGTAGGAACAAAAGGACCATTCTGAACAGCCTCCTATATTTCACTTCCTTGTGCTTCTAGATGTGCCTTCATGCGGATTTTCCAGAAGTCGAAATATTCGCCACAGAACAACGGAGGCTTGTTGCTACCACCACCGTCCTTGAATACAAGATTGTTATTTGCGGAAGCCATCTGGATCGAATAGGAACATGTTACCTATAACCTGCTCTGATACCAATTGTAACTTGTAAATGCGCCTAAGAGGGGGGAGGGGTGAGTTATGTTCTCAAAAATTATTTGCAATCTTTTTCGGTTCTTGGTTCTTTTTTGGTTATGATGTTAGGACTTGAAAATAAAGTGCGGAAAAGAAAAAGAGACACAAGAAATCTATAGTGGTTCCCCTCACACTCTGAGAGTACTCAGCTCCCCTTTCGACTCGAAAGAGATTTCACTATAGTTTAAAATAATTGCACAGCCTAATCCAAGTGTAGAAGAATAATCTTCTTCACACACTCACTTGTTTCCAACAGTTCTGGATAACAAGGTAATACAAAGAAATTAATCTTGTTGTCTTCCTCAAAACTTTAATGAGCTTGAAGCTTGCTTCTACAATATAGACCTTGTATAGGATCTTCTGTATGTTTTCTCTTGGTTGTGAACTTTTTGTCTGTCCTCTTCTCCTCCCTCCTTTTTCTTTTTATAGTGTTTACAAGTTAAAAATGTTTAATGATCGCCTAATTTGTTTATTTGGTAAAGGGATATCTTGTGAAGAAGTTTCCAATTCCGAGATATTCTGTCTGAGATGAATTTGGGAACTAATAAAGTTTCTTGTTTGTGTTTTGGGAAATGACGATAAACTTGCCATTTTAGGGTTATCCTATTTGATCGTGTTTGGGAATCAATCGTTAAATGAAAATTTGAATCGGGCTTTGAGGATTGAGTTGTAATGTTGATTTATTTTGGAAATAGTTATGAACTTTGTTCTCTTGTCTTGATGAAAATTGAATGCGTTTCATCTTTGCCTGAATACGTCTCGCGAGGTTTAGCAACATTTTCATTCCATATTGATGTGTTGTTGTTGCTTGAATCTCGCCTCCCCTCTTTTTATTTCCTTGTGTTTCTCAAAAGTGTTCAACATTATTTTAAGATACTCATGTCTTTTGAATCTTTTATGACAGGAAGTGATCATGATGAGTGGGACGCGGGATGGCAAGAGGGTGGATTTGAGCTTGGAGATGATTTCATGGAAATGGACATTAATTTGAAGAAGAGTCTTAGCAGCATCAAGGTTGTGGTCTCTTGCCTTTTTAAGCAAAGCTTTCATTTTGTGGACCAGCTCTTATTTTGTGCATTTCGTAACTTGGCTTGTGTTTAAATGAGCAGGACAACCTCAATTATGCTGAAATGTTTTGGCTTAGCTAAATAAACAGCGATGGAAGTTTGAAGTTGTGCCAAGAGTGAAAACTACGATCATCGCAATGTATGCCTAATGAAGGCTCATTGAGATGCCTTGGTTGTTAGAATCGGTTCTGGATCGTCGTTGCTGTAACTCTGGTACATTATTTCTTACTGAATGATATATATTGGTTGTGTTAGGTTGGTTTCCAAAATTTATTCTCACAAATATACTTCCGATCTTATGATATTGCTTTTAAAATATACTGCAGTTCGCGTGCTAGACGTTCGTCAAATCATCGTTCAATTGGTTCTCAGAGTTTTCGTGGCGATATTCATTAGCTTCTAGCATGTTGGCTAGTGAAACTTGCAAGGATAAGAAGTGGCTTCGTGCCGCACTTGATCAATTTCAACCAGACCCAGGATTATAAGGTGTTGCATTGGAATTTCACATCAGCTGCTCCCATGTCGCTTATTGTCCCTTATCAATATGATTGTTTGCAAAAGGACTTCTCACCACTGTAATTATCGTGCAAGCGTTGGTAGTTACATGCATTTCCCTAACCATTTCGTCTCTCCCAATTTATTCCTCAGGTGTTTGGGCTTTCGGAGTGATTCGGAGAAAGTCGTCCCAACTATTTCCTCAATCCTCTATCCACTTTGGTGTTACAGACACAAAAGTGAGAAGTTTAATGGCAACATTGTCACGATCTTGGTCGTTATGCACAAGCTCAGTGAGGTGGTGACGTATGATCAAAGGACTTTATATTTTGAATTCTAAGACTTTTACATCCATTTTGTATTCCTTGTCTTAATCTAAGTTTTGTATTAATTGCAAAAAAAAAAAAAAACTTTTAGTTCAAATGTACTTGAGCTTTTTAAGAATCAATTTGAGTTTACAAATTAAATTTGTATCTAGGTTTAGAAATAGGCACTTATGTCTTGCAATTGTGGTGACTTGAGGTTGTCCAACCTTCCTTTTGGAACATAGAGCTTATTGTAGAATTGGTAATGATCTCTACTGCGAATGTGTATAATCAAGTCTTTAATTTATTAAAACTAGATTGTCTTGAGAATAGAATCACCTAAATTCCAAAAGGTAGGAGGTCAATGAATATAAGGTGTGATATCAAGATATGAATTTGCTTCCACCAGTGCATCAATAGCCATCAACTTTACAACCTTCATTATCCATGACGTGAATCACGAACAATGTAATTAATTTTGCCAGCATCAATTCCATGGCGACCATTTGCAACGATCCAAATTAATGTTCTGGTGATCAACAATGTAGTCTGTCAATTGCTCATACACTTCCTTATGAGACTTTGATTCCCTTTATCAGCCCACCACTTAGTTATTTTGCAAATATCGAACCCTGCATCCTTGGAAAAACATTTATGGTCATAACAAGCTTCTTTTCCCCCTTAGCACTTTGGCCCACTAAAACTTGATTCTAACAAGACATGACCAAAAAGTCCGATCAAGGTCCCTTCAAGGTGTTGATCTAAAAAAGTGAAGAAAGAATCCTGATCGTGAGGATAAATACTACTTCCCTTTGAGGTTTAATGCACCTGCGCAAGCTGGTTAGTCATGATAAATACACACACAATAATTATGGCCTAAAGATGTTATGCGAGACAATGCACAAATAGGTGATATCTTAGGGGTAAAATTAGGGTATGACAGATGCCCCTATTTAAATTTCTGCTGTCCGGAGATATGTAGATCGAAATCTTCGTCTTGGCGTAATAGGAGGGATTTAAATACAAACATTCATAAATTTTTGGCCCTAAGATACCACAAGATGCGCATGATATAACATGAAATGATATGATATGCAAGACGAGGATCCTGTGAGGAATGATATCACAAGGAGATAACTGTATGCGGAGAACGATGACACCACAAAGAAAGGAAAATGACGAGGAACAGACTCGGAAAAGCGAAACTCCACGGGAAGAAGTATCAACTTCACTAGGGAAGCGACAAACAATCACCACTGGGGAAGAGACAACCAACCTCCAATAGGGATAGCTTAAAATGAAATAGTATCTCCAGCAAAATAAAGATGTATGGTATTTTTATCAGGAATAAGGCAGTTCGAACAACGGGCGAGAAACTTGAAATAATGGATAACCTACTACCAATTTGTGGTAGCCTAAGCAAAGGTATCCATCTGTAATAAAGATACATATTACCTACTATCAATCATATGATAGCCTAAACAAAGGTAACATGGCAAGGAAAGATGACCTACTACCAACCTGGTAGCCTAAGTGAAGGTATCTGTCCAAAATGATACGATATATTACCTACTATCAAACGTATAATGGCCTAAGCAAAGCTAATAACCAAAATTAAATGATCCAGCTTGTCTGGCTAGATGACTTCTTTTAGAAACGGTAAATAAACCTCCCCACGCTTCAAGGTTGTATGCCATGAACGGGTCCCAGTTTCTTCTTTAATCAAGTCGTTCACTTGAAAAAGGGTAAAATAAACCTCCCCACGCTTCAAGGTTGTATGTTGTGAACGGGTCTCAGTTTCTTCTTGGAGTGATGAATAATCACGGAAAAGTATCTTCACATGAGATTGGAGTTTCACTGGAGATTTATGGGTTCAATGGGGATTTATAATTTGCTAGAGGTTAGGAAATATCACCGGGGATCTTCATAGGAGATGCAGGCCGATTGATTTGACGTATTGCAATAATGTTCCCCAAACTTCTCTGAGGGATGCCATTTGATAGAATTAAATTTTTATTTTGGACTCACTAGGGAATACATCCTCGAGGAGCACCTTTTGCATAATTTGAAAATGTACGAAATCTTTGTAGTAAAAATTCTCAAATAAAGAGAAACGTCTGTAAAGTCATCGACAAACTTCTCTGACAGATTTCCGAAGAGATTCCATTTGACGAAGGATGAGATGATAATTTTGATAAAACCCATTGGGGATAGACAAACTGTCTTGAGGAGACTGCCATTTGTCATCTACATAGAAAACCAAACTGCTTAAATAAAGAGCGGCCACTTATTGTTTGGGTATAACTTGCTGATAAACAATATTCCACTGTTGGAGAAAACTTTTCCTCCATGGTGATCTTCGAAGAGATTCTTCTTGGGGAGATAATAGTGCAAAATAAATGCATGCTCGATCTAAGTTTAAAAGCCTAGAGAGGTTCAAGGTTGTTTAGGACCAAAGTTCAATTTAAGGAGTAACTAAAGAGAAATGGTCAAACAAGATTCTACCCAGTGAGGAATGGACTCGAATGAGGCTTATCTTATCCAGAAATGGAAAAGAAAAACTAAAGCAACCATCTTCTACGAGGACCGAACTCAGTTGGGAATTAGAAATGTTGTGCTTTTCTGCCTAGGGCTGACGACTCTATTTAGAAGGAGAAGACAAACCCAGTCACTCGGGGATAAACACAGCCAAAGTGAATGAACAAACAAACAAACACACAAACGCAAAATGCACAGATGCCATGTATCTATATGCTATGATTATGCTAACAAAACAACGAGAAGAAGGGAACAAAGATGAAATAAACATCTCAAACGAGGATACTCAGCCAAATCTTCACAGGCCGAAACATTGTCGGGATGGATGTAATCTTGCTTCAGTACCTTCTCCGGGGATTTAATACTTCGACTTCATTTTGCAACATAGTTCAGATGGATCTAATTGCTTCATTGGGGATTTAGAATTTGTGGCTAAAATAAATATTCACTTCATTGGAGAAGTCCTTGTTGACGGGGATAAAATAAATATCCTTTTCAAAGGGAAACATGTATGAGAAATAGAGCTTGTTATCTTTCCAGGGATGAAATAAACATCCGCGAACGTCCGTTTTATTATTCACTATCAAGTAAAACACACACAAAAGATTTTTTTGAAATGATTTTAAACTTGTTCAGAATTTGCTATCATAATAAAACGTTTATTTGCACAGGTAGAAAGTAAAAGTAAGAATTGTCTGAAACTTCGATTTCATTTTATTGAATGATAGTCAGCAAAAGGGCATGACTCTAATATATTATTACAATGTTAGAAAATGATAATAATAGTAACTGTTACATCAGAAGAATAATAACCCATATCTTTCTAAACCAAACTTGAACTTTCCTATGTTATAAGCTTTATATCCTTAATTGACGAATCTTAGGTAGTAGTCCTTAGTAGCTCCCATCTGGACCACCTTCTTCATGGATAGTACTTCTTGGCTGCATCTATGTTCACTGGGCAAGTAATGTTTTCTTCATCCATGGTTACTAACATCAGAGCACCTCCTGAGAAAACCTTGTTGACCACATACAAACCGTTATAGTCTGGAGTCCATTTTCCTCGAGTATCAGTAAGGAATGATTGAATCTTCTTGAGTACAAGGTCACCTTTGAACTCTCACGGTCAAACTTTCTTGTCGAATGCTTTCTTAATTCTTTGTTGGTATAATTAACCATGGCACAATGCTGTCATTCTCTTTTCTTCAATCAGGTTCAGCTGGTCGTATCTGCTCTGACACCATTCAGCCTCTGGGAGCTTCGCTTCCATTAGGACTCGCATATAAGGAATCTCAAATTCTACTGGGAGTACAACTTCCATATCGTAAACAAGTGAAAAGGGATATGCCTCTGTTGACGTGCGTACCGAAGTATGATATTCGTGTAAAGAAAATGGGAGCATTTCATGCCAGTCTTTATATGTGACAACCATCTTTTGGACAATGTTCTTTATGTTGTTATTAGCAGCTTCAACAACCCCATTCATCTTTGGTCTGTAAGAAGAAGAGTTATGATGTTGAATCTTTAATTGTTCACATAACTCCTTCATCATTCTATTGTTCAAATTGGACCCATTATCTGTAATGATTTTGCTTGGCACCCCATATCTGCAGATGAGCTGATTCATGATAAACTTAACAACCACATGCCTGGTAACATTAGAATAAGAAGTGACTTCGACCCGTTTGGTGAAGTAATCAATCGCTACCAAGATGAAGCGATGTCCATTAGACGCCTTCAGTTCTATCATACCAATCATATCAATGCCCCGCATGGATAACATCCAGGGAGACGAGATAACATTAAGGAAAGACGGAGGCACATGAATTTTGTCTGCGTAAATTTGACATTTGTGACATTTCTTAGCAAACTTATAATAATCAGACTCCATTGTGATCCAATTGTATCCTGCTCTCAGGAGTTTCTTAGCCATGGCATGCCCATTAGCATGAGTGCTAAAAGATCCTTCATGAATTTCCGCCATTAATATGTCTGCTTCCCGTTTGTCAACACATCTTAGCAAGACCATGTCGATATTTCGTTTGTATAATACATCATTGCTCAGGAGAAAGTTACCAGCCAACCTCCTCAATGTTTTCTTATCCTTGTTTGATGCCTCATACGGGTACTCTTGCTTTCAAAGAAACACTTCAATGTCATGATACCAAGGTTTATCATCTTTAACCTCTTCTATGGTAAATATGTAAGCGGGCTTGTCTAGGCGGTTTACATTAATCATGGGACAATTGTTCCACCAGTTCACTACAATCATTGAGGCCAACGTTGCCAAAACATCTGCCATTCTATTCTCATCACGAGAAATATGGTGAAATTCGACCCGGTTAAAGAAAGTTAATAATCTTCTTGCATAGTCTCTATATGGGATCTGTAACGCCCGTTTTACTTCGATTAAATTCAATTATGACTTTGCTATGTCTCTTTGCGTCGTAGTCGTAGTTGAGTATGTGTTTGGAGCGAAGAAAGGAATTGAATCAATCGAATTGTCGGAAAAATTCTGGTTTTGTCAGAAAACTTCGAAAATTCATATCTCTTGATCCGTAAGTCGGATTTGAACCCCGTTCGAAGCGTTGGAAAGCTAAAAAGATGTTCTATCTGGAAAAAAATGAAATTTTGCTTCTATGATGACCGTCATAGGAGTGTGACGACCGTCACACGAGCAAAAACTGCAGTTATGCAGAATTTGAACGTGTTCTGGTGGAATGAGATTTTGTAGCAAAAATATATTCCCGTAGACTCTTTTACCCTTAATTACATCATTTTTGGGAAAGGAAAGACGGAAAAGAGAAGTTACACATTGAGAGAAGTGGAGAGCGAAGAATCATCCATCGGCGAATTCGGAAGATTTCTGCAGAAAAATCACCGTAGAGCAGAAGCGAAATCAGAAAGCGTGGAATTGGCCTCAATTCTAAGGTAAGAGTGGGGTTCAATTCTATAACCGGGAGTATGATAAAATTAATGTAGGGAATCGAGTCATAGGTATAGTTTGCGTTAATCGATAAATATTAAGGAAAAGGTTTCCCTAGTGGGACAAGATTTCTATGTAGGAATGAATGTGTTATGTAGTTATTAGTGCGATGCTCTAAGGCTTTCCTTATGGGCAAATACGTAGAAAGAATATGCTATACGGTTATTCGTACAACGCTCTAATGGTTTTCCCTAATGGGCCAAAAAGGGCAGTTACCTGGTTGTGATTGATTTGTAATTAATTGTGTGAAAAAACGCCGTAATGTTGCTATTACGATAATATGCTGAATTCTTAATTGTTGATACGATGTCGTAATGTTCCTTTACATGAATAGTTGGGATGATGAACATATGATGCATATGAAATAGCAATGTTCCATTATGGACGTTTTGTTGTAGGCTTGATGCCTTGTTGCATAGTCGATGATGTTGTGGTCCATAATAGAGGTATTTCATGGCATAACATATTAGCGATGGCCTGTATTGGCAGCCCTTGTGTCAAATTATGCGATGGCCTGTATTGGTGGCCCTTGTGGCAAATTCTGCGGTGGCCTGTATTGGCGGCCCTTGTGGCAAATTCTGTGATGACCTGTATTGGCGGCCCTTAGTGGCAAATTCTACGATGGCCTGTATTGGCGGCCTTGATGGCAAATTGGTACCACATGCATATGCACAGTTGAGTCGCATTGTTGATTCACATGAAGTTGCATAATTATGTTAGTTGTATATTAATGTTGTTTTACGTGAGATATGGATTGTTGCAGTTGTTGTCGATGATGTTTATGATTTCGAAACTTATAATGCTGTGGTGAGTTTCTGGCATGTTTTCTATCATGCTCTATGTTATATTATTGATATCTCACCCTTTTTCCGTTGTATGTTACCTCCTCTGGTGGTATTTTGCAGGTAGTCCGGAATAGAGCGTAGTTCCCATTAAAGTGTCGTTGGTCGCTCTGATACGTAGCACTCTTGGGGGGATGGACGATTGCTGTTATTATTTTAGTCGATGTTATTGTTGATTGAACTTGTTACGATGTTTTTACTAAATTGTTTTAAGAGAACATGTTGTATACTTTATCGAACTTACACCGGAAGTAATGACGAGTTGTTTTATGATTAAATGGTTAAGTAATACATTGGTGATTGTTCATCTAATTTTGTGCTACGTATGATAATTGCAAGTTGTTGCATAATGATTGTTGTCTGTCAGGTTAAAGTGTAACATCTCTGATGTGAGGAATTTTGCCCGTGTGACAACCGTCACAGGCTCATGACGACCGTCATGCAGTCAAAGTTTACGCTGCTGCGCTTTGTTTGTTATATGAGTTATTGTTTTTCCTGTTATCCGCAAGTGTTAGAGTTGGGGTGTTACACAAATGGTATCAGAGCCATACCTCTCCCAGTACGATGTGGTTCGGGGACGAACCAAGTGGAAGTTGGTGGGCATGTAACACCTGAGGTGAAAGAGGACGGTGGTTACATGTAACACCCGTAGGCGAGGGAGTGGTTGTCTGTGTCATGAGGCATGACAATGAGACACTCCTAGCAGCTTCTAGGGGAAAACCGAATTCACATCCGAATGAGAGGGATCCTGAGGCTATGCAGGTATGGGACTGCATGGTTGAATGAAGGCTTATAAGGATTAATTGGTACTACCTATACCAACAAGATGCATCTTCTTTTCGGTAGCTCGTTCATAAGAACTCCACAGTTAAGCGTGCTTGACTTGGAGCAATTCTGGGATGGGTGACCTTCTAGGAAGTTTCCTGGAAAGCGTGTGATTGAGGACAAAGCATGCTGAAAAGACCCGTGTTGGTTTGTGGGGTCAGTCGGTAATCCTAAAAGCAATATGGGGCGTTACATTAGTGGTATCAGAGCAGGTCGGTCCGTCTGGCCAAGTTATCTAGTGTCGTAGAGTCAGTCGTCGTGCCTAGCACTAGAGTCTCGTTAATTATGAAATATGACTGTTGGTTGTTGCAGCTTAAGTGAAATGGCTGGGAGGAATGACGCTGCAATCGCTGCTGCTCTGCAAGCTTTTGCTAATGCTATGGAGCATCAGCTGAATCCTGCTGGATATGCTGGGTCTCGCAGTTTGGCAACGTTTCAACGGGAGAATCCGCCTGGTGGCTAGAGACCCATCCAGCGTTGGAAGCTGCAGGTGAAGAAGTTAATTGGACTGTATTTCGTAGGGAATTTCTGAAGAAGTATTACCCGGAAGATGTCTGTGGTAAGAAAGAGATTGAATTTCTTGAACTGAAGCAATGAGACAGATCTGTTAGTGAGTATGCGGCGAAGTTTAAGGAGTTGGCTAAGTTTTATCCGCCCTACAGCGCAGAGACTGCTGAATTCTCTAAATGTATCAAGTTTGAGAACAGATTGAAGTCTGAAATCAAGAAAGCAATCAGGTATCAGAAGATCCGTGTCTTTGATTCATTGGTCGAAAGCTGTAGGATTTATGAAGAAGATAGCAACGCTCATTACAAGTTGATGAGTGAGACGAGAGGCAAATCACAACAGAGTCGTTGTAAACCTTATGACCCTCCAGCTGGCAAAGGGAAACAGAAAGTAACTGACGGCAAGAAAACTAGTAGGGGAGATGCTCCTGCTGGCATTGTTTGCTATAAGTGTGGAAAGCCAGGTCACAAGAGTAATGTGTGTGCTGCTTGATCATTGAGATGTCACCGTTGCGGAGAGTTAGGACACGCTATTGCTGAGTGCAAATGCAAGAGAATAGTTTGTTTCAACTGTGGTGAGGAGGGGCACATCAGTGGCAAGTGTCAGAAGCCTAAGAAGGAACACACTGGCGGAAGAGTGTTCGCGCTATCTGGGACTCAGACATCCAGTGATGACAAATTGATTAAAGGTACTTGTTTCATTAATAGTATTCCTTTACTTGCTATTATTGACACTGGTGCGTCTCATTGCTTTATTGCTGCGGATTGTGTCGAACGTTTGGGTCTTATGCTGTCACACATGAGTGGAGAGATGGTAGTTGAGACTCCAGCTAAGGGATCGGTAACTACATCTGTTGTGTGTTTGAAATGTCCTCTGTCAATGTTTGATAGAGATTTCCTGGTTGACTTAGTCTGTTTGCCACTAAGTGGGATAAACATAATTTTGGGCATGAACTGGTTAGAGTATAACTACATTCACATTAATTGCTTTAATAAGTCGGTGAGATTCTCTACTCCTGAGGAAAAAGGAGCGCGTTTGGTGACTACCAAACAGATGAAGCAGATGTTGCTAGAAGATGCTCAGGTGTTTGCGTTGGTGGCATCATTATCCATTGAGAATCAAGCGATAATCAATGAATTGGAAGTTGTTTGTGATTTCCCTGAGGTGTTTCCAGATGAAATTCCTGAAGTTCCTCCGGAACGGGGAATTGAATTTTCTATTGATCTTGTACCCGGTACCAGACCTGTGTCTATGGCACCGTACAGGATGTCTACATCTGAATTGGCGGAGTTGAAGAAACAGTTGGAAGACTTACTTGAGAAGAAGTTCGTTAGACCAAGTGTATCACCGTGGGGAGCTCCGGTATTGTTAGTGAAGAAGAAGGATGGCAGTATGAGGTTGTGTATTGACTACCGGCAACTGAACAAAGTTACGATTAAGAAAAAATACCCGCTTCCGAGAATTGATGACTTGATGGATCAATTGGTTGGAGCGCGAGTGTTTAGTAAAATTGATTTAAGGTCGGGGTATCACCAGATTAAGGTAAAAGATGACGATGTTCAGAAAACTGCATTCAGAACCAGGTATGGACACTATGAGTTTAGGGTAATGCCTTTTGGCGTTACTAATGCGCCGGGAGTTTTCATGGAATACATGAACCGTATCTTCCATGAGTATTTGGATCGGTTCGTGGTAGTATTCATTGACGATATCCTAATTTATTCGAAGTCGAAGGAGGAGCATGTTGAGCACTTGAGATTAGTGCTGCAAGTGTTGAAAGAAAGGAAGTTGTTTGCGAAACTGTCGAAATGTGACTTTTGGTTGGAGGAAGTTAGCTTTTTGGGTCATGTTATATCATGTGATGGAATTGTCGTAGATCCATCTAAGGTTGATGCCGTGTTGAAATGGGAAACTCCGAAGTCGGCAACGGAGATTAGAAGCTTTATGGGACTTGCTGGTTATTATAGAAGGTTTATTGAAGGTTTTTCTAAGTTGGCCCTTTCGTTAACTAAGTTGACTTGTAAAGGGAAGACTTTTGTATGGGATGCTCAATGAGAAGCAGGTTTTACAGAGTTAAAGAAGAGGTTGACGTCTGCGCCGGTGTTGGTCTTGCCTAACGCAGAAGAACCGTTTGTTGTATACTGTGATGTTTCTATGTTTGGTTTAGGAGGAGTACTCATGCAGAATAATAAAGTAGTTGCTTATGCCTCAAGACAACTGAGAATCCATGAGAAGAATTATCCTACGCACGATTTAGAACTTGCTGCCGTTGTTTTTGTGCTGAAGATTTGGAGACATTATCTGTATGGCTCAAAATTCGAAGTGTTCAGCGACCATAAGAGTTTGAAATACTTGTTTGACCAAAAAGAACTGAACATGAGGCAACGAAGGTGGCTAGAGTTGTTAAAAGATTATGATTTTGGGTTACATTACCATCTGGGGAAAGCTAATGTTGTAGCTGATGCCTTGAGCCACAAGACTTTGCATATGTCAGCAATGATGGCTAAAGAATTAGAGTTGATTGCGCAATTCAGAGATCTGAGTTTAGTTTGTGAAGTAACACCGAAGAGTGTAAAGTTGGGCATGTTAAAGATTAATAATGATTTTCTGGACAGTATTAGAGAAGCTCAGAAATTAGATGTGAAATTGGTAGATTTAATGCCTGGAGTAGATCATGCGGAAGATAATGATTATCAGTTGGATGCGCAAGGAGTGTTGAGATTTCGTGGTCGTGTTTGCATTCCTAATAATGCAGATATGAAGAAAGCAATTCTGGAAGAGAGTCACAGAAGTAAGTTGAGTATTCATCCAGGAGCGGCGAAAATGTATAATGATTTGAAGAATCTGTTTTGGTGGCCTGGTATGAAGCGTGATGTAGCACGTTTTGTGTATGCATGTTTGACTTGTCAGAAGTCGAAAGTTGAGCATCAAAAACCTGCTAGGTTGATGCAACCGTTAGAAATTCCAGAATGGAAATGGGACAGCATTTCGATGGACTTTGTAACGGGTTTGCCGAACACTTTGAGAGGATGTGATTCTATTTGGGTGATTGTTGATAGGCTTACAAAGTCATCTCACTTTATTCCTATTAACATCACTTTTCCAGTATCGAAGTTGGCAGAGATTTATGTTAGAGTGGTTGTTAAGTTGCATGGTGTTCCGTTGTGTATTGTGTCGGATAGAGATCCGCGGTTTACTTCTGAGTTTTGGAAGAGTCTGCAAGAGGCTTTGGGTTCTAAGTTGAGGTTGAGTTCAGCATACCATCCTCAAACAGATGGTCAGACTGAACGAACTATTCAGTCTTTAGAAGATTTGCTGAGAGCGTGTGTCCTTGAGGAAGGTGGTTCGTGGGATACATACCTTCCGTTGATATAGTTTACTTATAATAACAGTTATCACTCTAGTATCGGAATGGCACCGTTCGAAGCTTTGTATGGTCGGCGGTGTAGGACTCCGTTGTGTTGGTATGAATCGGGAGAGAGTGTGGTACTCGGACCGGAGATTGTTCGAGAGACTACCGAGAAGGTGAAGTTAATTCGAGAAAAGATGAAAGCTTCACAGAGTAGGCAGAAATGTTATCATGATAAGCGCAGGAAGGATTTAGAATTCGAAGCAGGAGATCATGTATTTTTGAGAGTCACGCCTGTGACCGGTGTTGGTAGAGTTTTGAAATCTAAGAAGCTTACTCCTCGTTTCATTGGTCCGTACCAGATATTAGACAGGGTTGGGAAGGTGGCATATCGAGTGGCGTTACCGCCAAATTTTTCGAATTTACACGATGTATTTCATGTGTCACAGCTCCGCAAGTATATTTCAGACCCGTCGCATGTCATCTCCATGGACGATGTGCAAGTACGTGAGAATCTTACTGTGGAGACGAAGCCTGTGAGAATTGATGATCGGGAAGTGACGATGTTACGAGGTAAATAGATTGCTTTGGTGAAAGTAGTCTGGTTGGAGCTGCTGGCGAAAGCTTGACGTGGGGACTAGAGAGCAAGATGCGGGAGTCTTATCCCGAGCTGTTTGATTAAGGTAATTTCGAGGACGAAATTCTTGTAAGTAGGGGAGAGTTGTAACGCCCGTTTTACTTCGATTAAATTGAATTATGACTTTGCTATGTCTCGTTGGGTCGTAGTCGTAGTTGAGTATGTGTTTGGAGCGAAGAAAGGAATTGAATCGGTCGAATTGTCGGAAAAATTCTGGTTGTCAAAAAACTTCGAAAATTCATATCTCTTGATCCGTAAGTCGGATTTGACCCCCGTTCAAAGCGTTGGAACGCTAAAAAGATGTTCTATGTGTAAAAAAATGAAATTTTGCTGCTATGACGACCGTCATAGGAGTGTGACGACCGTCACACGAGCAAAAACTGCAGTTATGCAGAATTTGAATGTGTTCTGGTGGAATAGGATTTTGTAGCAAAAATATATTCCCGTAGACTCTTTTACCCTCAATTACATCATTTTTGGGAAAGGAAAGACAGAAAAGAGAAGTTACGCATTGAGAGAAGTGGAGAGCGAAGAATCATCCATCGGCGAATTTGGAAGATTTCTGCAGAAAAATCACCGTAGAGCAGAAGCGAAATCAGAAAGCGTGGAATTGGCCTCAATTCTAAGGTAAGAGTGGGGTTCAATTCTATAACCGGGAGTATGATAAAATTAATGTAGGGAATCGAGTCATAGGTATAGTTTGCGTTAATCGATAAATATTAAGGAAAAGGTTTCCCTAATGGGACAAGATTTCTATGTAGGAATGAATGTGTTATGTAGTTATTAGTGCGATGCTCTAAGGCTTTCCTTATGGGAAAATACGTAGAACGAATATGCTATACGGTTATTCGTACAACGCTCTAATGGTTTTCCCTAATGGGCCAAAAAGGGCAGTTACCTGGTTGTGATTTATTTGTAATTAATTGTGTGAGAAAACGCCGTAATGTTGCTATTACGATAATATGCTGAATTCTTAATTGTTGATACGATGTCGTAATGTTCATTTACATGAATAGTTGGGATGATGAACATATGATGCATATGAAATAGCAATGTTCCGTTATGGACGTTTTGTTGTAGGCTTGATGCCTTGTTGCATAGTCGGTAATGTTGTGGTCCATAATAGAGGTATTTCATGGCATAGCATATTAGCGATGGCCTGTATTGGCGGCCCTTGTGGCAAATTCAGCGATGGCCTGTATTGGCGGCCCTTGTGGCAAATTCTGCGATGGCCTGTATTGGCGGCCCTTGTGGCAAATTCTGCGATGGCCTGTATTGGCGGCCCTTAGTGGCAAATTCTGCGATGGCCTGTATTGGCGGCCTTGATGGCAAATTGGTACCACATGCATATGCACAGTTGAGTCTCATTGTTGAGTCACATGAAGTTGCATAATTATGTTAGTTGTATATTAATGTTGTTTTACGTGAGATATGGATTGTTGCAGTTGTTGTCGATGATGTTTATGATTTCGAAACTTATAATGCTGTGGTGAGTTTCTGGCATGTTTTCTATCATGCTCTATGTTATATTATTGATATCTCACCCCTTTTCCGTTGTATGTTACCTCCTCTGGTGGTAATTTGCAGGTAGTCAGGAATAGAGCGTAGTTCCCATTAAAGTGTCATTGGTCGCTCTGATACGTAGCACTCTTGGGGGGGTGGACGATTGTTGTTATTATTTTAGTCGATGTTATTGTTGATTGAACTTGTTACGATGTTTTTATTAAATTGTTTTAAGAGAACATGTTGTATACTTTATCGAACTTACACCGGAAGTAATGACGATTTGTTTTATGATTAAATGGTTAAGTAATACACTGGTGATTGTTCATCTAATTTTGTGCTACGTATGATAATTGCAAGTTGTTGCATAATGATTGTTGTCTGTCAGGTTGAAGTGTAACATCTCTGATGTGAGGAATTTTTCCCGTGTGACGACCGTCATGCAGTCAAAGTTTGCGCTGCTGCGCTTTGTTTGTTATATGAGTTGTTGTTTTTCCTGTTATCCGCAAGTGTTAGAGTTGGGGTGTTACAGGATCAGGTTATCTTGACGAGTCTCCCAATCTTCTTTGATTTGGTAGACTACCACTTAGAATCACCATATACATCTAAATTTTTGATCCTCAAATCTATTGCATCTTCAAGACCCATTATGCATGCTTCATATTTAACTTCATTGTTCATACACTTAAAATTTAATTTGGAAGTAAATGGAATGTGAGATCCACGAGGAGTCACAATAATTGCTCCAATTCCTTTTCCATAAGGGTTAACAGCTCCATCAATACTAAAACCCCATTAAGGATCTGGTTCAGGTCCTTCGTCGGGTAGAGGTTCTTCACAATCCTTCATCTTCAGATACATTACATCTCCATCGAGGAATTCATCGTTAGTGGACTGATGATCTTCAATAGGTTGATGTGCTAAGTAATCGGCTAAGACACTTCCTTTAATTGCCTTCTGAGTATGGTATTCAATGTCATATTTTGATAATAGCATTTGCCATCTAGCAATTCTCCCTGTCAAAGCAGGTTTCTCAAAGATATACTTGATCGAATCCATCTTAGAAACTAACCAAGTAGTATGACTTAACAATATTGTCGTAAGCACCTGGTGGCCCATGCTAAAGCACAACAAGTCTTCTCAAGAATGGTGTATCTGGATTCATGGCCAGTGACCTTCTTACTCAGATAGTAAGTAACATGATCTTGTTTCCTTGTTTTATTTCGTTGACCGAGTACAAAGCCCATCAAATCTTCCAACACAGTTAAATACATGATTAGAGGTCATCCTTCAACTAGAGGGATCAAAATAGGAGGATCAAGCAGGTATTCTTTGATGCTATCGAAAGCCTTCTGACAATCATCAGTCCAAACATAACCTTGTTCTTTCCTCAAAAGCTTGAAGATAGGTCTACAAGTAGCAGTCATGTTAGATATAAAACATGAAATATAGTTCAAGTGTCCCAAGAATCCTCTGACCTGTTTCTCTGTAGTAGGAGCTGGCATTTCTTGAATGGATTTAACCTTGTCGGGGTCTACTTCGATACCTCTCTGGATAACAATGAAACCCAATAGTTTCCCTGATCGTACACCAAAAGTAAACTTGTTGAGCTTCAGACGAAGTTTGTATTCTCTCAGTCGACGAAACAACTTCAACAAATGTTTAACATGATCATCCTCAGTTTTAGATTTGGCTATCACATCGTCCATATACACTTTGGTCTCCTTATGCATCATGTCATGGAAAAGAGTGGTCATAACTCTCTGATAGGTTGCCCCTGCATTCTTCAAACCAAACGACATGACCCTGTAACAAAAGGTGCCCCATGGTGTGATGAAGGATGTCTTCTCTCTGTCTTTGGGAGCCATCCTAATTAGATTGTAACCTGAAAATCCATCAATAAAAGAGAAAATCTCGTACCTCGCAGTGTTGTCTACCAGTATGTTAATATGAGGCAATGGTAAATCATCCTTTGGGCTGGCTTTGTTCAAATCTATGTAATCAACACACATATAGACCTTTCTATCTTTCTTTGGGATGAGTACGATGTTAGCTAACCAATATGGGTATTCAGCAGTGGCAAGAAAACCTACATCAGTCTGTTTATGTACTTCTTCTTTGATCTTCAAAGACATGTCAGGTCGAGTTCTTCTAAGCTTCTGTTTGACCGGTGGGCACTCGGGTTTCAAAGGTACGTGATGCTCTACTATAGTAGTGTCAACGTCAGGCATGTCTTTATATGACTAGGCAAACACGTCGACATACTCCTCAAGTAACTCAATCAACTTCTCTTTCATGTCAGACTTGAGTAGAGCTCCAATTTTCACTTCTTTACGGATTTCCTCTGTACCCAGATTGATCACTTCCACAGAATCTTTATGAGGCTGAATGGCTTTATCTTTATTTTCGAGTAGTCGAGAAATCTCTTCTGGAATCTCCTCCTCTTCTTCCTTAACTTCAAACATAGGAAATTCGAAGTTCGGTGAAGGTAATGGGTCATTGTTTCCGAGATTTTGTTCGTGTAATAATCTGTGCATGTGATATGGTTTTATTTAGATTTATGAAGTGAAAGTGTGTGTATACGCAAAATGATTATCGCTTATTATTATCATTTTCCAGAGAAAGCGAAAAAAAGAAAAAGATAAAAATATGAAACAAAGTAATGCTTTTATTTATGATAGCAAAGCTGAACAACATGCCCTAACAAGATCACCTTTGCCTTGGGCAGAGCAAATGTAATTATTTAAAATAAGCCCACACAACAAATTTCTGCTTTGCAAAGAGCGAATAAACTAAAACAGATGATTACTTTGATATATGAATAATGGTAGGGATGCCAACTACACTCTAATTTCTGGCTATTAATCCCAGAGTCACAAAATTAGGTAGGTATTCATCAAAGTCTTCTCTGGTGATAGCACTGACATCAAAACCATAATCCTTGTGCCTCGATCTAGGAAAATAGAAAAGCACATATATGTCTTCAGTCTCTAACCTCTTCCATGTAAGGCTCGTAGTCTTCGTACGAAATGGAGAGGCTTGCGGAACCGTCTGATATATAGCCCTCAGACTCATCTTTAGATACCACATTAATATGAGGAGGGTGAATAATGCCTCCGCTGCGGAATACTTCTTCGATTGGTAGAACAAAAGGAACTCTGGTGACCTGCTTATTGGAGTTGGCAACAAAACCGAGACCTTCCCTATTCTTGTTCTTAGGTTGTGATAACACTTTGCCCCATTTTTTCTGAGAACCACTATTCACAACCCGTTGTGCGTCTTTGAGAGATGACATAGAGAATCCAGGTTCTTGGGCATCATTATCAACAATCGAAAGTGCCTGGGACTGGGTCCTAACCTCTTCTTCTGCCTTAACGTAAGAAAATGAGGAAAGGTGGCTTACCACCAAGGCTCTCTCTCCACAGACTGTAATTGTTTTTCCTTCGAAGGTGTATTTCAATATCTGGTGCAGCGTAGAGGTAACTACCCCAGCCTCATGTATCCACGGCCTTCCCAATAAGTAACTATAGGCGGCATAAATGTCCATGACCTAAAATGTAATCATAAAAACTTGTAATTCGGTAGTCATCGACAGATCTAATTCACCAATTACCATTTTCGTAGATCTGTCAAAAGCTTTAACAATGACATGGCTCGGCCTCATTAGCAGTCCTTGATATGATAACTTTGATAGGGTAGTCATGGGCATCACATTTAACGAAGACCCAATGTCAACCAGTACGCTAGACAATGCATCATTCCCACAATTTACTGAGACATGTAATGCCATATTATGTTTCCTTCCTTCTTTCTGGAGATCTTCTTTGCAGAACCCGAGATTATTGATAGAAGTAATGTTACCGACAATACCGTCAAACTATTCAACAATTACGTCATGTTCAACGTAAGCTTGCTCTAACACCTTTTGTAATGCTTCTCTATGAGCTTCGGAGCTCATCAACAACTGCAGTACAAATTTTTTGGATGGGGTCTGTAACAACTAATCAAAAACTTTGTACTCTCTTCTTTTAATCAACATCAGAAATTCGTCAGTTTGAGAAGAATCAACTCCATTGCGCTGACCTATGGTTCTATCCTTTGTGATAGATTGCTCGAATGAAATCTCTTTATTCTTCGGAAGCGTTGATGGATAAACTCGACCGTTTCTAGTTACTATGCCAACGTCCGCAATATTAATAACTGAGGGTAAAGTATATAAAGGTACCTCCTTTCCATTTTCCGTCATCATGGCATTATATCTGTATGGAACTGTCCTGGTGGAAGTATAAGAAATTGATCCAGTCACATTAATTACTAAAGGAGTTACAAAAGGTCTTCTACTGTCGTATGTAATTTCAATGCGCTCCACTTCCTTGAAGTGGGGTACTATAACAAATGCTTCTTCATTTCTTTCTACTGGAACCGAAACTTTGTCATGTGTATGTTGTACCCCAAAATTTTCCCAACCTTTTCTTTACTTGGTTTATGTTTCATTTCATTGTTCAAGCATATTTCATTGCATATCATTTTGCATTTTTTAAGGGGATCAAGAGATGTGTGTGCAACAAGAGGAATTTGCCAAGGGTTCTAAACCTAATCAAGAGGTTGTATTCAAGTCAACAGAGGGGTTATCATCATCAGAGACAAGTCAAAGCCCTTTGGATAGGCAGATAAGTGTATGTGGTTCACCTCCTGTCTTGGGGGCCATTTGAAGACCATCTGAGGATCACAAGCCCATGGTTGTGAATAGAGATGATTATTTAAGCTCATTGGAGGCCTTGGGGGTCATTGTGGAGTTCATTCAAGTGTTCATACCAAGTGTGAAGAGCTACAGTTGAAGATGGTGCAATTAGGGTTTTCATCTGGTCAACCCTGAGTCAACTGTGAAATTGAAGGAAATTAAGACTCAATTCCAAGTCTTTATGGTCATGGAATGTTGTGTTAAGATACATGGGATATCATTTCAAGATCAATTCATCAAGAAGCAAGAGTGTGAGGAGTTACTGGATTAGGGTTCTCAGTGTAAAATCCCCTGTTTAGTGCGTAACTTCAAGACCACCTATCACAAAATACGAGTCTCACCTCAACTTTTTACCAACATGAAACTTGTAGATCATGTTCTTAGCTTTCGTTTGAGTAGTAAAAGTCGTTGAGTAGATTTATAGAACTCAAGTTATGATGCAGACAAGTTACAGGTCCTCAGATGAATGTGATTTTGGTCAACAAAAGTCAACCAACTTCCAAGCCATTTTTAACCTAGAAGGATGTTTCTCCTCAACTTTTGATGAACATGAAAGTTGTTCCTCATGATCTTAGATTTCTAATGAGTACTAGAAGTCCTTCATCTGATTTATAGAAATCATGTTATGAGGTTTGCAAGGAAGGGGTATTTTGGGAAAGCAAAATTATAGGTCATTTTCATTATAGGTCATTTTCACCACTTTGCACACTTCAAATGAAAATCTTTCCAACTTCAAACTTGCTCCAAATGGGGTCATTTGCTCAACCAAACATCAAGGAATCAAAGATTTGACTTGGATTGAAGGATCCCTAATGAAATTTCCATGAAAAGGGCTTAAAAGAGAAAAATCAAGTTTAATTTATTTGAAAACATTTTGTACCAACCTTGTGCATATTTTGAGTTCCAAGCACATTTGAAACACAATGCCATCTTTGGATTTGGGATTTGCGTGCATTTTGGTGGCCATTTTCATGGTTTCTTCAAGATTAAGTTACATATCAAAAACATACCATAAGATGAAATCAAGGAATCATTTTCAGCCCTTTGATTAACCTACTTCAGATGCAAGCTAAAGGTTCCATTTTTACAGCTAGGCAAGAGGAATTTCGTGCACTATTCAAATGGCCACAAGGTAAAAAGTGAAAATCCAATTGGGCTTAAAGGGGACAGAATTGGGCCTTTTCTTCATCTGAATCCAACATATATAATCCCAGGATTCTTCACAAGCCTTCAGAACTCATTTTGGTGAGCATTAGAGCAAGAACAGATTGAGTGAAAAAGAGAAAAAAAGTCAAAATCAGTTTCAGAGTTTTATTGAGTTTCAATCCAAATAAAGCATCCCAAAACATTCCTTAAGCTTCATTGAACGATTCTGGGTAACTTATTACAAGCTTTGATAACACACTGAGCCCTATGGAAACTTGTTTTCTAGGTTTCTTTTCTTTCAAATATCTCTCTGTTCAAACACTTTTAACACGCCATTTTCATGTCTTTTTAATCCTTGCATATCATAGATGGATTATGGATTGATTTGGTAGTTGTTTGCAAACTTTTTTCATTTGAGATTTTTTCTATTTCTTTTCGTTTTCGCCTTTTAAGGCATGATCAATGAAAATGGCTAGTAGATTCATGATCCACGTAACCTGGAGATCATTTCTGGCTTTTGTTTTGTTCATTTTGATGAAGTTTTGATGGATCTGGGTTTTTGGCCGTGGCTTGTTCTTGTTGGCACGCCGGAGAAGACGATCGGAACAGAGGTACCGGCGTCTGGTTCTCCCTCCCTTTTTTAAAACCCAGCCAGGCCCCGTGTGCTGCTTCCATCCATGTGATCTGTTTACTTTTTATTTTAACGTCCCAGATTAAGACCCACAATGTTCTTGCTTTGACTAAACATACTAAATCATGCTGAAAACTCATTAAATGACTTGGCATGTTGTGAAGCCTTGGATGCGCTTACTTTTTCAGCCAACGTGCCTGATTGATTTCCACCATATGCCTTAGTTGACCACGACACACTGAATCCATACGTTTTTGTTTTATTGTGTTTTTCTGATGGGATGGGCGTGCTATTGTCACACCCCTTTGTGAAGCCCAATGATTTGCAACGTTTCTGGGTTACTATTGGCACCACCAGCCCCTTTGTTTTATTTATTTCTTTTTCTTTTGTTTTTATTTTATGCTGTTCAGATTTAATTTATTTTAAAACACTTCCAAGTGTGATAAAATCCCAAAAAAATATGTTTTAGAATCTTTGAGATGTCCTCTTATTTTAAGAAATTTTTATTTTATTTTATGATTTATTTTTCAATTAAAAATGGGATTTAACTTTGAAAGTGTTTTATTTAACCTAAATCTTGACATGCTTTGTTCTTTATTTTATTTCTATCATTTTCTTTTGATCCAATGAATGAAATTCAATCCACATATCAATTATGAGTTGATGAATTTTTGAGGACCATTTTGCCCCTGGTTGGTTGACTTTTGAGTTTACTTTTGATGCCTTTCATTTGACCATAAACAATCCTCCTTCACAATGGAGCACCCTTGTGAATCAATTTCTATGGTGATGTTGTGAAGTGATTTTGATTTCAATATTTTGGGCTCTGGTTTCCAACACATTTATGAGCTTCTTGCATTTTATTTGATAATTTTTGAATCATTGTCCTATTTTTTGAGTAATTTGCAAGTCAAGTTACCCTAAAGGAAGGTTCATACATACATTTTGACCTAGTTTGACTTGGATATGACAGTTTTGGATCCTTTGAGCTCTCAATGCCTATTGTTTCATGTTTTTAACATGTTAAGGATGATTCTTGCTCATTTTTAGGTCATTATATTATTTTTTGCTTATTCATTTGGTTGTTTACTTTTGAGCTGCCAGTTAGGGTTTCTTTGTGAAACATGCTTGCTTTCCTTGTGATTTACTTGCTTTTTCTTTTGAGAACTTTTACTTCAGTCCCCTTCCTGTCCAAGGACTTTGGAACATCATTTAGGTTTATCTAAGTTCCCTCTTTTGGAGGTATTTGAAACATGAATTGAATGGTGAGCCATGAGGACACTTTTGTTGCATCTTTTGCACAAATCATGATGATGCCTTGGTTGAATGATATTAGGGGAATGCCCTGCTGTTTTCTTCTTTTGTTCGAAACCCTCTTTGAGTTAGGGTTCTTTTCCTTTCTCTTTTCATGTTGTTTTGCTTTGTGGCATTGTGGTTGATGTTGTTTGGTTTAGGCCATTTCATCCCACTTTTGATGCTTTTGTGTGTTTCTATTGATGCATTTCTTGTTCCTTTTATCTCTTGCATTTTCCATATGAGTGCTTAAGGTTGAGATAAGCTTGTGGTGGTCTTTACCCCACACAATTTCCTCCCTCATTTGCATTCCATGTTTGTATCCTTGCAAGTTTATATTTGTTTCCTGTTGTTTCTTTGTCTCCTTTCCCTTAGGACCTCTAATCTCTCAAGAGAGATTATGTTAGACATTAGGATCTTAACCATGTATGATAACATTAAGTAGCATTTCGTTTATCTCAATCTTAGGATTACCATTGTATGACAACTTTAGGTTTGGATTTAGTCCCCCTCTTGGTGTCCTTTCTCTTCTCATCTCAAAACCATCTTAACACACTTAATAAAGATAATGGATGTTGTGCCATGAGCCTTATACTTGGGAAATGGTAATTGAGAGGCCACCTCTCAATTGCCTAGAGTGTTTAGTATACGTCCTTAGGGAGATATGCGACGCATTTGATCCTAGGTTTTAGACTTTGGTACAACATGCATTATAAACACTCCAATTCAAAACACTTCTTTTCTAAAAAACATAAAAATAATTCAAACCTTTTTCATCCTTCGGGATCTTAATCAGGAAAATCTTTTCTGATAAAAAGAGTGTCGTTAACTTTTAGTTCTACCGCAAACAGTAACACCTAATTCTCTGTCGCGGTGAAATTTGGATACCAAACTATTAATTAGTTTGAATCTTTAATTTATTTGCAACCGAACTTTGATTTGTTCAAAGGAAGGGATAAAGATCGAAATACCCACAATGCAATGCAAATGCAAGCTAGAGAGTTATAGGTTCGAGGGTTGGTTAAACTTAGGGAAGGTGCTAGCATCCTAAGTTTCTGTAGTACTCTACAGAACCTCTTGTTTTATGTTGTTTATTTGCTAAGGTTTATCTTCTTAGGGGTGAAAGACCTAGGGGTTTATTTCTAAGTATACTCGATAAGGTATCGCATCTTATGCCTGCATATCCTTACGGGAGTGGAATAAGAGTATTTGTAGTTCCCCTAAAGGGTTTGAGGAGTTCTTTGACTGTGGTCAAAGTTCCTACGGGTTTAGGGTAGTTGATTGATTGATTTTAGGAGAAAAGATGAGTTGTCATTTTAAGGGAGATTTAACCGCCACAAGTGTAAGAGATTGTATTGTTGTGGGGTCGAGATTCTATCTCGCTTAAGATGATTAACATCTTATTCTCTAATGTGTTTGAAAGTTGTATTGTTGTTTTGTTTATTCTAAGTTGTAAAAAGGTCCTTCCTATGGGGTAGGATCTAGCTTAAGTGATCGACTCGAATGGGATCAAGGATGCAAATGATGTATACGCACAATTGTTTAGATCATGCGCAGATTCTTCCTTTGGACATATGCAATGCAGGAAAGATAAATACGATAAAGTAAAGGCAGATAAAGTAAATTCATACACAGACGCATGAAAGCGCTAAGTGAGTGTGTGAATTGTGAATGTGAATCGGAGCGTGCACGATTGATTGAATTACGATGTTGATTGTTTTTAGGCGAGGTCGAATTGATTGATTTTAGTGATATTGATTTTAAATAAAAGGGGAGAAAGTCGAATTTGACTTTAGTTGATTATATAAAGAGGTGACTAAATTTTAATTACGAAATTAAATTTATGAATTGGTTGATTTTAATTAGTAAAATTTTGAATTATAGTTCAATTAAATGGAAAGGTTTTAAATAAAAAGTCTTTGCAAAATATTTATTAAACAAAAGGATTCTAGTTTATTATTATAAGAGATAAAGTTAATTGAAATTTTAAAAAGAGTTTGTTATCTATTTATTATTATTTTTAAGTTATTTTAAATATAAAAATGATTTTTACTAAATAAAAGGGGAAATGGATTTTAATTATTAATAAAGTAAATTATTTCAAGAATAGATTTTTGCTGAATAAATATTATTAAAAAAAGTTGATTAAGAGGTTAACTTAATTAAAAAACATTAGTTAATTTTATAAAATATTTATTGAGGTTAATTAAATTAAAAAAAACCTGATTATGGGGTTGATTAGGGCGCATGAGTGTGTGTTGGTGTATGGTGTGGTGCGTGTGCTGCATATATGATTACAAGTTAAAGAAAATACAACAAAAAAACAAAAAAAAACGAAGCAGAAACCCTAGATTCCCCAGACATCCCTAACATCGCTCGGCCTGTTTTCTCCACTTCCCCGATCGCTTTCGTTCCCCTTCATCTCTTCAACGTTTTCGCCATTTCTTGAACCTAAAACACAAACAGAAACTATCAAAAGTTCAACAATCTCAACATGGATCGATGGTTTACTGAGAGTTGGGATGGTGGCGGATTAGAGACGGCGACGACTTGGGTGATGATGGCTCCAAGACTTCGATGGTTCAAACAAATAAGGTTTCCTTCGATCTTCTTAGATTACGAACTTAGGGTTTTGTGATTACGAACTTCCTCTCTAAAAAATTGTTCGCTTTCTTGTCTCAAGTTCCTCCTTTTATAGGCTTCAATCTGAAATTCTTTGTATCAAATCCTGATTAAAGTGCTTTGAATGCTTGATTGGATTTTCCGTTATGGTGTAGACCAGATTTGAATTCTTCCCTCTTTCGTATGATTGTAATGATATTTGTTTAATGAAAATCTCAATCTGTGATATCCTTTATCAATCATGTTTAATGCTTTTGTCTGTCCAGATTCATTGTTCTGAAGATTTGGATTGGATCTTTTTCCTTTAAACCGGTATATTCCTCCACTAATTACTAACTTGGATTTGCAATTTGACACATGTGGATAGCGGAGGATTTTGGGCCAGGGAAGACTAACATCCCATAGTAGTTTATGGTAACGGAACTGGTGGATCAGCTGCGCCTCTAGGAGCAACAGTTTACTCATTAATACATCTGATGACAAGTTAATGTAATGAGCTTCATCTTTTCCTGATACTCTTTGATGAAGATTTACATGAAGATGCTGGTAATAATAGTGAGTATCATCTCAAACTTCTCTTTTGCGAACAGGGGAGCTGAATGTATGATATGCTGTCTTGCGGATTTTGAAAGGCAATGATAAAAGGAAGTTGGTCGCTGGTAGCCGTGATCATTTGGTCTCTGTTGTCGCTTCCGCGAAAATAAGGTGCCAGCAAAACAGAAGAGTCGCCACCTTTCGTTATTTATCCCTCAGAACGGGAAAGGAAACGATCGGAAAAACCTGACGAATAGGTATAAGACAAGGTCATCGCAACCATTGTCTGGGTTCGGGAGTCGGTTACGCAAGGGGAAGGTATTAGCACCCCTCACGTCCATCGTACTCGATGGGATCCACGCTTGTTGTGTTTACTGGATGAGTTGGTTTATCTATCTACCTATCAAGGATGGTTTGAAAAGAAAAGAAAATGACTCGGCAAAGCGTCGCACTTTATGCCTACGTATTCCCATCAGAGAATGAGAAATCAGAGTCAACGTAGTTCGACCTACTACGGGTTATGGGGAAGGTGGCTCGCCAATACGTCAGTATTGTGCCTACGTACTCTCAACAGGTATGAGAGATCAGAGCTTACGCAGTTCGGGATACTACGGATTACGGGAATTCAGATTCATCTGTTTTATCGAGTAGGGTTAAACATCAGTTCTAGCAGTTAGGCACTGAAGTTTAACGACACTCTTTTCTTCAGAAAAGCTTCCTTTGAATTATGGGCCCACGGGAAAAAAGGTTTGAAGTTTGTTTTCTGTCTTTTACGAAAGAAGTGTTTTTCATTGTGTTTGCAATTTCAATCGCACTAAAGACTATGACCTGAGAGTGAATGCGTCGCATGTCACCCAAAGGGTGCCATACTAAACATCCAGACTGTTGGAAAGAAGCTCTCCAACAATCCTTTCTCAGATAGCTTAAGGCTCGTAAGATACGAAAGAAATCATTCATGATTACTGTATATTAAGCTGTTTTGAGATGAGAAGAGAACATGCTCAACTACGGGGAGACTATCAAGTCCTACAGTTGTCATGCCAAGGATTCATCCTATGGTTGAAGTTTGAAACAGGGAACTCCTAGATGTTATCATGCATAGGTTTCAACCTAAAGTTCTATCATCACTTCCTTGTCAAAGGAAATGAGAGTCCTAAGGGATCATATCAATGATAAACAGAAACAGATAAAGCATCAGCTTAAACAGCAAACAGTAAACGACTGTAAAATGCATGCAATGCAAGTGAGGGAGGAAATGTGTGTGGGGTGTCAGCCTCCACAAGCTCATCTCAACCTCAAGCTAGAATGAATAACTGTAATCATACAGCAACAATAACAACATGCTATCAAGCAGAATATAAGAGACTGTAATCATACAGAAGAAAATAAAATGCTGTCAAGCAAAATAAACCACATGGGCAAGGGAGCAGGGCTCTATCGAATACCCGCAAGCAAAGCCATACAGTAACAATACAAGCAGAGGGATCAACTCAACCTCTAGTGCAATCATGCTCCTACATTAAAGTCAGTCTATATATGGACTTATTCTAATGCATCAAGCAAGTCAAACAAGGCACATCAACACAGAAAAGAAAACAGACAAGAAAGCAGATCAACAACTTCCTCTCCCAAGCTTCAGCTCTTCTAACAGCAATTCAGTCTTCAGACTTCAACCACCCTTCAAGGCTAAGTATCAACTTGCTTCTCCAGGTTTCAACCCATCAACATAAGTGTCAACTTAATCTTCTTCTTCAAGCTTCAGCTTTCCAGTCAATTCCACCTTCAGGCTTCACTCTACAGGTATCAACTTGATTCCTTCTGGCTCTCCAAGCATCAGTGCAAGTGTCAACTCATCCCTTATTCCTCAAGCCTCAGCTCTTCAATCAATCTCAATTGAATCCTCTTCATAAGTATCAACTTAGTCTTCAAGCTTCTCAAGCTTCAGCTCACTTTGCCTTACCAGTCTCAACTTGGTCTTCTTCTCCTACAAGCTTCAGCTTCTCAGAGTAGTCTTCAGTCACATGGAAGTGTCAACTTCACCCTTCAATCTTCTTCAAGCAAGGAACTCCTCACTCTTCATTCAATCTCCATTGGATCTTCAAGTATCAACTTGCTCTTTTTGCTCTTCAAGCTTCAGCTATAATGGCAATGTTCAAGGAATCATCCTCTTCCACACTCTTCAATGAAGTCCTCATCTTCAAACTCAAGTCCAACATCTTTCAAGACACTCAAACCAGAAGACCATTGATTTAACAGGATGAGTGGAAATGATAAACAGCTTACTGACAACCAAAGGAAGCCTGTAGGGGTTCATCATTATGAGAGATTGGTTCCATCAAAGTTCTACTTCCCAGATAAAGCCACTCATCCTTCCAAAGGAGGGATGTGAATATCTGAGAAGGACTTTTAGTCATTGGGAGGAATGGAAGCACAAGATGCTTTCCACATTTGTGAAAGAAATCATTCTAACTATAAGGCTCTCCCTATGTCCTATCTCCTAATCTTCATCAGACACCTTCAGGCACAGACAAATCCAAAGCTCCAAGCCACTTCAAGCCACTTCAAGCATCCTCATCTTGTCTTCAACTTGTCTTCAGTCTCAACTAAAGGCAAACCAAGCACAAACCCTAATCTAAGGGAACTAAGGAAGTTAAACTAGTTGGATTAGTAAATTAGGATCACCTAAAACCTAGTACTAAAGTTAGTCCTAACTAAAATACTAAAATCAATTGTAAAATCCTACAAAAATTACTATGGGAACCTAGTTCAATCATGACTCTACCACATTAATTTCAGAGATCAAATCATCAAATTAGACCTAGAACTAAATCCTACATTCTAAGGTATCAAACCTAAACCCTAAAAGGAAGCACCTAAATATCAATCTAGAAAGCACACCTATTTTCATCACAAAAATGTGAGAAAAATTCTATGGGATCATACATGTCTACCCTAATCACACACAAAAGATTAGGCTCAAAATCATCACCACATGATCACACAAAATTCCACAAAATTATGTATCAACCATAATCATTTTAATATCAATTAAAATGTAAAATTCCCATTAAATCAGAAAATACATGAAATGAAAATATTTTTTCGCTAAAAAAGTACTAGACTCAATCATGAGTAAAATGCAAAAAGAATGGGTTTAATTGGATTAATTTTCAATTTATTATGAATTTTTCAAGAATCATGAACAAAATGAAAAAATAAAAGAAAATCCAATTAAAATAATAAACGCGCGGTGTGGATAGCAACAAAACGCAGTACAAATTATGGGTTGGGCCATCAGGGGGTGTGGATAGCGCTTAGTTCACTAAGCCCACAACACTGAATAAATGAAACGGTGTGTTTCATTCATCAGAATCCTTCACAAAATGAGTTTAAAACGTGGCCATTGGATCATGCTCCCAGTCCAAGTCAAACCCTCATCCAATGGTGCTAACATCATCTTTAACCTTTTGAACATCTGAGCTTCGCGCCCAGCTCCGGCCACCACCGGTGGAGCTCCGGTCACCTTCCTCAACCCTAGTTCTCTCTAGGAGCCTCTATTGCAAACGGTCAAACACATGAAACTCATCCCAAATCTTGCCACGAATTCAACCATACCCTTAGCTTCCTCGGAAACCTCAAGATTCACCATATCCAAATCTCAACCGAAAATGGTAATTCACCTATTTTGTCACTAATTCTCCAATTAACTATCTGAAATCCATCCTACACCATTCTACAATGAATCTAACACCTTAATTCAACCTAATTCTACCTAAATCATGCTACAGGAAGAAAGTTACCAACCTGGAAATCTTGGATGAACAGATGCACGAAACCTCCAATTCAAGCTCTACAATCTTGCAGACACGATCAATGAACCTCCTCCTTGCTTCTGTATGCAAAAGAACCAGTTGAAAGTGCTTGAATTTTGAAACCCGATGGTGAGTTGCAGGTGGAAAAATTCACTTGCTCGTACACGATTTAGCCACCAATTCTTCTTGATAATGATCTGGAATCACTCCTTGACATTCATGGAAGAAAGTTCAATCAAGAAAATGGATGGAAAGTGAGGAATTTGGTGAAACAGAATTCACTTGCAAGCTATGGAAATTCAATCTCAATCTATGCTCTCTCCTTCAATGATCACCAACCTCTGCAATGGATCAACTCTATTCCTTATATAGATGATGTTTGGATGATCTACAACCCTCTAGATCCTTCTAATGAGAATTTCCGTTTCTCATGTCATGAGATTTTCAAACACATCTCATGATATGCACCATTCTGTTTGCAGCTTGGAATCAACCTCAATCTCTTTCAATTTCTCCCCTAGTGACATTTTGAAAGTGATTAGCTTGCCAAGGGCCTTGCTCATGCCTTGATTTTGAGTTTTGCAAGTGTTACTTAATATGCAAGCAAGTGCTTTTCAAAGCAAGTCCACAAATTGAATCTCAACTCAAAAATGTGGCTAAACCAATGTTCTTAAAATGTTTTCTAGAGTCAAAATGATATATTACATGCCATGGTTTGGATGTGTAGGTTGAAAATATCAATTTCCAACTTTGGTTTATTTAACTTATGCCCTTATTTTAGGTCATTTTTGCAATTTTTAGCTACAAGCATTTTCATCACCTCATGACCTCCTTACTAGCCTTAAAACATCATTTTGAACAAGTTTGATGTTGAAGATTTTTCCATTTGAAGCTTGGAAATAGGAGTTATGGCCTTATGGTTGAAATGACCTATAATCTCCGAATGACCAAAATGCCCTTGACTTGTCAAAGCCATAACTTGAGTTCTACAAACCTATCAAGGACTTCTAGTACTCTCTAGAAAGCTAAGAAGATAAGGAACAACATTCATGTTGACCAAAAGTCCATAGGAATCATCCTTCTTGGGCAAACGTTTAATGCAAGTTGGGTAACTTTCAAGGCCCCAGATTCACATACCTCAGATGACCTGTAACTTGTCAAAGTCATAACTTGAGTTCTAAAAATCCTATCAAGGAGTTCTAGTACTCAAATTAAATCTAAGAACAAGCTCTACAACATTAATGTTGGGGGTAGGATGAGATGACAATCACATCTTGAGCTAAACTTCCTTGAAGATAGGGGTCAAACTAGGGGATTTTACACTGTCAAGCCTTAGAAACCCTAGCTTGAAACTTCTCAAACTCTTCAATCATGATGGGTTGACCTTGGAATCATCCTTATAACATCTCAATGCATCAATCCATGATCACATGGCTCTTGGATTAGGTCTCAACCTTGTTCCAATCATCAGTTGACTTAGGGTTGACCCAGTCAAACCCTAATTACACCAATCATGGTTGAGTCTTCTTAATCTTGCACAATGACCTGTCTAGGCCTCATGATGGCTTTCAAGACATCTCATAAGCTCTCTCAAGGCTTCAAGTCTAACTTCATGGCTTCAGAATCATTTGATGAGCTCCCACAACTCTCAAGTTGGGAGGCACACACCCTTGGTTTCAACCATCTTCTCTGAGGATCTTCTGACTTCTCTGACAAGGATATCAACCCTTGAACACTTGAATAACATTCTTGGATAGCTTCATAGTCTTGTGTAGCCCTTGATTGGTGGTCATACCTCTTGATCTTCTGCATACATGTCAATGAAATGCAAATGATAATGCTAATGTGAATGAAATGAAACACAAGCTAGGTAAAGAAATGTTGGTCAAATTTTGGGGTGCAACATCTGTGAGTTAGCAGTTGCATCATAATATGAATGAATAGAAGAAAAGAAGAAGAGCAAGGTTGTTGGTTTTTTCCTTTCACTTTGTTCTCTATTCTTGTTTTCAGATCAAGTTTGATATGCTTCTAACACTGTTTTCTCCGTTTTCATGTACTTGGTGATGGTGCTTGGGGAGCTGGAGTGAGATATTGTATAAGTCATCATCTTCATCATTGTTATCTTCATCTGTACTAACTACAACAGGGTGTCTTCATAGGTTTCAAAATTCTCTATGACACGCAACATCCGCACCAGCCCACCATCGGTGATATCACTTTGTATCATCATCTCCAGAGGACTCGGGTCATCAGAAGTAGAAAATTTTTTCTTACAACAGATGATGTGTTCAGATGCAGCTTCTGAGCATTCCCTTGGACGAAGGAGGACTTGTAAGAGCAACTGAATAAGCAAGTACTGCAGTGCATGATCTTTATCTGCATCAACACTACAGTCATGGTTCTTTGGTGTATTCATTAATAGAGATGGCAATATTATCACAGGTAGGTTGTATTGCTTCCATATGCAGATAATTTGGTAATGGAGTCATTGAGTGTGCTAATCTCAATCTTCTGTTTCTTCTTCAGTTTATCATTTGCTTGAAGGTTCATTTGCTTGTGGTTTAATTCTTGCTCTGTTTTGCTCTTCAATCACATAACCCATGCTTTTCTCAAATATCTTGATCATGCTTTGTCTGTTGTTTGAGTTGATTCAAAGACCTATTGACTGCATTCATCCCTCTTAACAGGTTGCAAAAGGGAAACGCGTCCAGATGAGGCAAAGTTTTGAGTACAAAGACTCCTAGAGGGCACTTGAGAAGTGTGGCCAGGAAATGGTGCAAAGTATTCATTGCGCCTCATAGTAATATGTCTCCTTTGAAATATAAAGTAAAGCTAGTAAGCTGCTGTGATGACATTGTAGTGTTTGTAACCTCTGAGCTACCTTCCGTTTTGACTATCATGCTCATTTAGCTCTTGTTGTAACAGGATTTGATAAAGAGACAAGTTTGAGTAGGGATTAGTACAATCATGTGAATGATAAGGTGAAATTCTAACCCTTCTGAAAAGCATTCAACTACTCCGAAATGCTTCAAAATAGTTCAATGCAAAACATGTTGCATCACTCATCATCCTCAAATCATCTTAAAGCATATGCTGATTTGAATGCAGGTATCGAGTTTGAGAGGCTGTTATCAGTTGCAGAAACAGCTGCATCCATGACTTGATGCAGAGAATGGCTTGCGTGCTATCATGTAGAAAGTGCTTCCCGGTGTAGCATTCCTATACGCAAGCTTGCACGCCAAGCTAACGCTCTCAGAAGCATACCGATATGGTCATGTTGTGTAGTTGTGCGCACAATGCTCCCAAATAGATACATCATTTGACCAAATATCAGTAATATTCCACTGAACAGCCTGTATCATAGTTGAGCCATAGGACGTTTTCAGAGCAGGCTCAATAATCATGTTATCCATACAGGATGAAGATTTGCTTTCCTCCTATACCAATGAAACGTAAATGAGTTTCTACCCAGGTCTCCAATAAAACCAATATGTAGAGGCTGATGTATGTCGCCAACAAAATGTGAGAAGAACAAAAGTGCCTCTGTCAAATTATTGTTTAATTTAGATGAAGTATCAACATAAGCTAAATTCAATTGCATTATATAATTGTGAATTTCTCCAGATGTTATTGTGATATATTAACAACGTATTTCTTTATAAGAGCTCAGGAGCATCCCACTGCTTGGTGTACCTCCAAGTTTGTGAACGAGATCAAGCCTTTGGGTAGGTTAATTCTGGTGGCTGCTCACGCGAGAAATGTTGCTGCTGGTGTTTGATAAGATGTTATTTATGACAGATTCTCGGTTTGATTTGGGAGCAAGTGTTGTTGGAGTTTAGTGCACCACCTTGAACGATGTAACGCGGGATCGTGGGATCCTCGTACCTTGTATTGATATATTGTTGTAATGATGTAGCTTTTACCGTTTTCGAATACTCTTGTAATCCATCTTTGTAAGAGTCTTGAAATATTCAGTAATTTGCAACATACATACTTAAGGGCTTCTCCTTGCTTTGACAGTCATATATGGTGAAAAGATTGAGTACAACATTTGTTACCATTTGAACACATATAAAATGCTCCCTCCAAGTAGTTTAGGATTTGAGCAATTTTCTTTGAGCTTGTACTTATTACATGTACCATACAACTGCATTCTTATATTCTTGTAGTTTGGCGTAATATAGCTTGTGACTTCTGATCTCTAACGATGAACTCCCAAATAGCCAAATCGTTCCAATGCTTCAAGATACTACACTTCAAGATTTCTTTCACTTAATAATCCTCGTTACTAGGCCTCTTGAATTATGAAAGTGTTATAGTGCAAACTCAAATAATCTTGTTACAAAATCAATGTATTCAAGAATGAGTCCCTCGTATCTTGAAGGAAAACTAGAATGGCTTGATGTTTCCCTTAAAATTCTCTGCAACAAACGAACTTCATAAAAACAAAACAAACAACTAGTTAAACGGTTAGTTAAAGCAGGAAAGATAGATCTAGATGATATACACGAGGGATGCACGAGGAGGTGGGGTCTTGAGGTCAAAAATCAGGGTGCGACAGTCTCCAATGGTCGAGCTGCATACACCAAACTACTAGAACTACTTGTTAACCCTACTCGGGCCTAAAAAACAGTTGAACAAGCATGTGTTCCCTTTCAGCCCGAACTACGTTTGCTCTGATCTTTCATACCAAATGAAAGTACGTAGGCACAAGAGGCGATGTCTTGGCGAGCAACCTTCCCTCCTTTTTTCACCCATAGTTAGCCGAACTAGGTTGACTCTGACTTCTCATTTCAGATGAGATACGTAGGCACAAAGCGCTATTGCTTTGCCGAGTCACTTCTTTTGCTTTTGTCCTCAAGCCTGTAGTTAGATAGATTTACACCCTTTTAGACTAGACAACAAGTATGGATCCCGTCGAGTATAATGGACGTGAGGGGTGCTAACACCTTCCCCTTGCGTAACCAACTCCCGAACCCGAAATTTGGTTGCGATGACCAATCTTATCCCTCTTTTTGTTAGGTTTTCTCTGAGCGTTTCCTTTCCCCCTCTTGGGATAAATAACGCACGGTGGCGAATCTTCTGTCACTGCCGACCTCGACTTTCGCAGTAGCGACAGCTGGCGACTTTGTTGGGGACAGAAATATCCCCTATGCGAGTCAAACCTAGCGCTTGTTTGTTTATTTTTGGGGTGTGTACATATGTGCTTTATCTTTATTTGCTTTCCACATTTTATTTTCCACATCATATATCATTATTGCTGTGCTGTGGAAGGGAAGTTCCGATGAGTGATAAGCCAGACCCAAGCTTGAGTGTGAGCCTAGATTTAGTAGTGGAGATTAGTGGGGGGCCTGTTTGCTTAGCAGATACAGTTCCCCATGAAATTAACACTCGGACGAGATACTCTTTGATGATTTTCCTTCAAATCCCTAGGATCAGTTGGGATTTTAGATTTGAGAATTATCGACTCTGGGAACCGATCATCTGTGAGTCAGCTAAGTGAGGCCTCTTCAGGAGATGATGATGCCAAACCAGAAATGGTGAACGTATCATCGTTTCTAGAAAGTTTGTGACGCTGATAAACGCATAGGATGCCGAACCTTGTCAGTGGATAGGTTCATACCTGTGAGAGGGATTGGGTTGTGCAGGAAACCTTGGCTTCCAGAATACCCAGTTGGCAAGTGTGAATCTATGTTCCTGATATCAGTGGGTCCTACTGTCGGTACTTTGTTCTTGTTAAGGCGAAGCTCTGGTTTTTCCCGACCAACAACACAACAGTCTTGATCCTTTGTTTGCATTTGCATTTGCATTTTCATCTGTATTTCATTAACATGTATTTGTGTTGCATGTGCATATTTCCTTCCTGATTCTAGTGATCTTGCTATGGAGCCCTTGAAATGTACAGTGGCCTACAAGTTTCTAGCTCCGGACGTTAGTACTTTGTTGAGTTTTATTGCCTTGGGTGAAAAAGCAGTATTGGAAGATTTCAAGAAGTCTTATGGGAGGTTATTGAGATATGTCCGTAAGCCATCTGCATATGAGATCAATGGTGTCTATGCTTTCCTACAGTTCTATGATGCCCAGTTGAGATGCTTCGTCTTCCCTAACTATGTTCTGGCTCCTACCCTTGAGGAATATTCTGAGCTGTTAGGGGTACCCATGTTGATACTGAGCCTGATCTGGCCGAACTCGCCGCTATTTTGCACCTTGAGGCTTCAGAGTTAGATGGGAAGATGGTCCAGAGACTTAGGATATATGGTATTCCTTTGCCTTGCTTGATTGAGAAAGATCAGCAGTGCACTAAGGATGGTTGTTGGATTGTGTTTAGCGCCATCCTGACTCTTTGTATATATGGCATTGTCTTGTTTCCTAACCTTTTGGACTTCGTGGATGTAGATGCGTTCCATATCCTGGCTTCAGAAAATCCAGTGCCTACTCTTCTTGGAGATGTTTATCATTCTATTCACTACAAGAATGAGAAATGAAGAGGAAAGAATGTAGCTTGTTGTGTTCCTCTATTGTATGCTTGGTTTGTCAGTCATATGCCCAAGACGGGTCTGTTTGTTGTCACTGCTAGTACTTCAGAATGGTCGGAGAGGTTGATGGGTCTATCTACAGAGAACATTGTTTGGTTTGACCGAGATATGCTTGGTACATATATTATTTATAGTTGCGGTGGATTTCCTAACGTCCCTTTGGTTGGAAGGAAAGGTTGCATCAACTATAACCCTTCTTTATTGGTCAGACAGTTTGGGTACGCGCTGAGGGATCCTCCTAGGGAAGAGGAGATATAGGAATCTCTGTATCTCACCAGTTTATTGGAGGGTAAGACTTTAGGAAGACTTGAACATGCATGAAATAACATCCACAGGAGGGGGAAGTCCTTATTGGGGAAGAGTAACAGCCGAGCTTACGACCCTTACCTTACTTGGATTCATGATAGAGCTGCGAAGTTCTTGATGCCATTTCTTTCAGTTTCACCTCTGTATCCACTCATGATAGAAGAACCCACTACCGTAGACATTCCGAAATACAATCAGGTGTTGTTGGAGAAGGAAGAGCTGAGAAGAGAAAATGAAGAATTAGAGAAAGAAATCATTCAACTCCAAAGCGAGAAGATTGATGTTGTCAATTCTTTCAAGAGACAAACTGAGCTTGTCAACAAACTAGGTACGGATTTAACAAAGGAGACTAGCGACAGAGAACGCACATGCCGAGATTTGAATGCTGTCCATAGTATGCTTGCTACCAAAAAGAAGGATCTGGACAAGGCTTACTTAGAGATCTCTAAGTTTGAATTAGTATGGAATGCCACACTCACTAACAACAAAGAGCGCGAGGACAAGCTGAAACAACAAATCGCCAAGTTGAAGAGTCAACTCAAAGCAAAAGACGAGAAGATATCAGCGGAAGAATCTCTCAGATATCACAGTGAGCATAGATTGAGCCAAGTTATCACAGACCTGAAGGATTGTAGGTTCAGAGCAGACACCAAGAGAAGCAGACTTGAAGCATGCTTTAGGGAAGGAGCCTGGGACGACCATGTTGATAGTCTACAGCGCACTATTACCCAGCGAGAGCAACTCATACAGGGTCTACTCGCCAGACCAGATCATCCTGGGACGCGGAAGCTGTTGGAGGATTTCCGGTCTCGGCACTCAGCTTGATTATCTTTCTTTGTATCTTGTTGTTTTTCTTATGTATCGACCATCATCAGGCTTGTTGATTGAGATCATTTCTATTTTGTACTCAGTTGATGTATGCACATTATTAGTTGGCTTGTTATTATACGAGGAGTTGTTACTCTGTTCGCTTGTCTGTGGGGTTTTTCATGGTCACTTCTTCTTCTGGGAATTAGAATCGAGGGGGAAATTTTGCTGAAATATATTTACATGTCTGCATTCTGCATTTTTTTGCATCATTCTTCATTTGCATTGCAGGTGTTTCTATTAACCTTACCTCTTCCTTTGGATCTTCAGAGTTTGTTTCAGGATTGAAGGCTAGCCAATTCACCGTTATTCTACGCGAGGAAACCAACAAAGAATTACGGATCAAGTTCAGCTCGAGCTTCAGGAATTTCACGAAAGGATGGTGCAATTCATGGACATGATGCAAGGCGTAGCCAACGGCCAAGAACAGTTAAGGACGTTGGTCCATCCTTTGGTATCAAGGGTTGATGGAAGTGGGGTTCTACATGGTGGAACCGCTGTTGTAGCTCCTCCAGTGGAAAACAGTATGCCACGGGCAGATGCTATCCCAACAACGGTTATCCCTCCGGGCAGAGGAAACCAGTCTGGAATTCCTATCCCAGTTCTAATGGGCACTGTGCAAGGTAACAATGGTCTCCAGTGGGAACAAGATGAGCAAGAGGACATCTTCTCCCTGGGAGATCTTGGGGCAGGATTGCAATCTGACGCTAATAGAAGGTTCAAGGTAATAGTGGAAAAGATGAGAAGCGTTGAAAACCAAAATGCCATGGGTATGGATATGTCGAACCTAGGATTGATTCCGGGACTAAAGATTCCCCCGAAATTCAAAGTTCCAGATTTCGATAAATACAAAGGAACAACATGTCCAAGGGTGCATCTTCGCTCCTATTTCCAAAAGATGTCTGCATACTCCGATGATGAAAAGTTGCTGATGCACTTCTTTCAAGATAGTCTGTCGGGACCATCCCTCGAATGGTATATGGGCTTAGAGCCAGTTAATGTCAGAAGCTGGAGGGATTTGGAAGAGGCTTTCATTAAGCACTACCAGTACAACAGTGACTTGGTGCCGAACCGAGTGCAGCTTTAGAATTTATCACAGAGGAGTAACGAATGTTTTAAGGAATACGCACAGAGATGGCGAGAGTTTGCCGCTAGAGTTCAACCTTCCATGGTGGAGAGAGAACTAATTGATCTGTTTGTGGCCACATTTCCAGGAATTTACTATGAGAAGTTAGTGGGTAGCATGTCTGGGAGTTTTTCGGATTTGATTATTACCGGCGAGAGGGTCGAAAACGATATTAAGATGGGAAGATACAAGCAGGGGAAGGGACCTCATCTAGAGGTGGAAGAAAGATTTTTGGTGCAAAGAAGAGAGATAATGAGACAAATGCAGTGTCCAGCTTTAACAATCGAAATAGAAATCTGAATCAACGTCAACAATGACCGTATTATCAGCAACCACCACAAGTAGCTAGTATTGCCATTCTGGCGGTACAACCTCAACAACAACAACCACGCCAACAACAGCAACCGCAACAGCAACAACAACAGAACTACGCCCAACGGCGGTTTCAAGACCGTGGGAGAATGATGAATAGGCACTTTGACACACCACCGATGCCCTACACTCAGTTATTACAACACTTAATTCAATTGTAGTTGGTCCAGAAAAGGACAATGGCACCTCTAACTGGCCCACCACCTCCTGGGTATGACGCCAACGCTAGGTGTGACTTCCACTCTGGCGCCCCCGGCCACCACATCAAAAACTGCAAAGCCTTCTAACATAAGGTACAAGACCTTGTTGATAGCAAGGCTATCAACTTCAATCAGGGTGCGCCAAACGTGGATCAAAATCCCATGCCTAACCATGGTAGGTGTGGTGGTGTGAATGCTATTGTCATTGAGGAAGGCCTGAACTTGGTGTCCAATGTGGAGGATCTGAAGACGCTGTTAGGCGTTGTGAAGAGCAAGATGTTAGAAGGTGGGGTGTTCCCGGGCTGTGGGAAAGATTTTGAAGACTATATGGTTTGTCCCGAAGGATGTTTAAATCTGAAGAACCATGTGAAGCGTATGATGGATGACGGTGTATTACAATTTGACAGAATCCTGGAGAAGGATGATGAAAAGATGATCAATGAAGAGGAGGATGAGGTGGCCATCATCTCACTCCCTTACAAGACGATTAAAATTTCTGCGCCACCAGTGAGGCCAACTATTATATTCACAAAGGCAAGACCTATACCCTATGAAAGCTCTAAGGAGATCCCTTGGAACTATGGGGCCGAGATCTATTGCAACGGGCAGAAGCAGGAATTAAACAATTCACCCTTGGACTCGATTGACAATTTGGTAGGAACTAGAGGAATGACTCGAAGTGGGAGTGTTTGCACCTCCCGAAGTAAATGGAGAAAGGACCGACAAAGGTAAAGGGAAGGTGGTGGCTGAAGAGAGTTCTTAGACTAGAGAAAAGGAAACTTTGCTGAAGGACGCAGAGGAATTCATGCGTTTGATAAGAAAGAATGACTACAGAATTATGGATCACTTACAACAGTCTCCTTCAAAGATTTCCATCTTGTCGTTGTTGTTATGTTCTGAAGCTCATAGGAATGCTTTGCTCAAGGTTTTGAATAATGCTTACGTACCTCAAGAGATATCCGTGAATCAGTTGGAAGGGGTGGTGGCCCACGTCAATGCAGGTAACAGGTTGGGATTCACTGATTGTGATTTGACACCGAAAGGAAGGAATCATAATCTGGCTTTGCATATTTCGATGGAATGTAGAGGTGTTGTTCTGTCACATGTACTCGTAGATACTGGGTCTTCACTAAGTGTTCTACCCAAGAAGGCCCTCATGAAGCTAGACACGCGAGAGATAATATGCACTCCGAGCGACTTGGTGGTCAAAGCATTTAATGGGACGAGGAGGTCCGTTTTTGGGGAATTGACTTTACCAATTCAGGTTGGTCCTGAGATTTTTGATACGGTGTTATATATAATGGATATCCAGCCAGCATATAGCTACCTTTTGGGTCGGCCTTGGATACACTCAGCGGGAGCTGTGACATCAACCTTGCACCTAAAATTGAAGTACATGGTGGATGGAATTATTGTGATTGTTTGTGGGGAGGAAGACATCATGGTGAGCCATCTGTCTTCATTCAAATATGTGGAGGTCGATGGTGAAATTCATGAAACACTGTGTCAGGCCTTTGAGACTGTCCAAATCATGGAAAAGGCGTCAGTCGAGGTCAAATCTCTAAAAGTTGCCATGTCATCATATAAGGAAGCACAAGCCGTAGTGGAATCTGGATCAGCACAAGGATGGGGGCAAGTGGTAAGCGTCCCCAACAAACAAGATAAGTTTGGATTGGGATACAGCCCATATGTGTTTTATTCACAAAACGCTCCGTGTTATAAGGGACCTGTTCAGTTCACTAGTGGCGAGGTGATATTCGAAAGAATCAATGCCGTATTTGACGAGGAAGGAGACAGCGACTACGACATAGACGTGTGTATCAAGCCATGTATCCCTTGCCAGAGTTTGAAGAATTGGACCGTGGAAGAAGTTATCTCTGTGACCATTGAAGAGTAATTGCTTTGTTTTGATTAATGTATTGCCATATGCTCTTCCCGGAGCATAGTGGTCTTTATTTGTAGGGACCTATCTGTTATGTGTGTGAACAATCTCATTTTATCATCAATCAAAAGGCGTCTTTTCATTCAAAATTCATGATCCTTGTTTTTCTTGTTTTTATTATCCTAACAATAAAATGGCAATGTGGTTTGTGTTTGTTTGTTTGCATATCATTTAAGCATAAAATCATCATCATTGCAGGTTATACATTTCAGATACCATCGACTCAGACTCGTCTATGACTCGGTATGACTTTGACAATCTGATCTTTCAAGAAGAAGAAGAGATCGATGAAGACGAAGACCTACCAGAAGAGCTTGCTAGACTGTTGAGACAAGAGGGGAAGGTCATCCTGCCTCATCAGGAGGAAGTTGAAGTCATCAATCTGGGAACTAAGGAAGATAAGAAGGAAGTCAGAATAGGGGCCGCGCTGCAAAGTGATGTCAAGCGAAGACTGATTGAGTTACGACGAAAGTATAAAGATGTTTTTGCTTGGTCATATGAAGATATTCCTGGACTCGACACGAATATTGTAGTTCATCGTCTGCCTCTTCGAGAAGAGTGTCCTCCTATTAAATAGAAATTGAGAAGAACCAGGCCTGATATAACAGTGAAAATCAAAAAAGAAGTCCAGAAGCAGTTAGACGCCGGATTTCTTGCTGTGACCAGTTACCCTCCGTGGGTTGCAAACATCGTGCCCGTGCCTAAGAAGGACGGCAAAGTCAGGATGTGTGTTGATTATAGGGACCTGAATAGAGCGAGCCCAAAGGATGATTTCATGCTCCCTCATATTGATGTGCTTGTCGATAACACCACACAATAATTAGTGTTTTCTTTCATGGACGATTTTTCGGGTTACAATCAGATTAAGATGGCACCGGAGGATATGGAGAAGACGACTTTCATCACGCCATGGGGGACGTTCTGCTATAAAGTAATGCATTTTGGTTTGAAGAACACAGGGGAAACTTATCAACGAGCTATGGTGACTCTCTTTCATGATATGATTCATCATGAGATTGAAGTATAAGTCGATGATATGATTGCAAAGTCCCAAACAGAGGAGGGGCATCTGGTGAATCTCCTAAAGCTGTTTGAGAGATTGAGGAAGTTTAAACTTCGGCTGAATCAAAACAAGTGTATTTTCGGTGTGCGGTCAGGAAAGTTGTTGGGGTTCATTGTCAGTGAGAAAGGTATAGAGGTTGATCCTACAAAGATCAAAGCAATTCAAGAAATGCCAACACCAAAGACCGAGAAACAAGTTCGTGGTTTCTTAGGTAGATTGAACTACATCGCACAGTTCATATCTCACCTCACAGCCACTTGTGAGCCATTATTTAAGTTATTAAAGAAGGATCAGGCAGTCGTTTGGAATGAGAATTTTCAGAAAGCGTTTGAGAAAATAAAATAGTATCTGCAGGAACCTCCAATACTGATGCCCCCGGTGGCTAGAAGACCGTTGATAATGTACTTAACGGTTCTTGAGAATTCCATGGGTTGTGTTCTCGGGCTGCATGACGAGACTGGAAGAAAAGAGCATGCAATTTATTATTTGAGTAAAAAGTTCACAGACTATGAGTCCAGATACTCAATGTTGGAGAAAACTTGTTACGCATTGGCTTGGGCTGCCAAACGCCTAAGGCAGTATATGCTAAACCATACAACCATGTTAATTTCAAAGATGGATCCGATTAAGTATGTATTTGAAAAGCAAGCACTGTCAGGAAGGATTGCTAGATGGCAGATGGTTCTGACAGAATACGACATTCAGTATGTGTCTCAAAAAGCTATTAAAGGGAGTGTTCTGTCAGAGTATCTCGCAGAGCAACCAATTGACGACTATCAGCCAATGAAGTTTGATTTTCTCGACGAAGACATTATGTACTCGAAGATGAAAGATTGTGATGAGCCGTTGCCGGACGAAGGTCCTGAGTTGGGTTCCCAGTGGAAACTGATCTTTGACAGTGCTGTTAACTCCTACGGCAGTGGAATTGGGGCAATCATTACAACCCCCCATGGGACGCATATACCCTTCACTGCCAGGTTGACATTTCCCTGTACAAACAACGAGACCGAATATGAAGCGTGTATCATGGGTATTGAGGAAGCAATCGATTTGAGAATCAAGAACCTTGATGTCTATGGTGATTCAGCTTTAGTGGTCAACCAGATCAAAGGAGAGTGGGAGACGCGCCAACCAAATTTGATCCCTTATATGAACTACGCAAGAAGATTGCTACCTTTCTTCGATCGTGTAGAGTTTCACCATGTGCCGAGAGCAGAAAATCAGATGGCAGATGCCTTGGCTATTTTATCTTTAATTTACAAAGTAAACTTCTGGAACGATGCACCAAGAATTGTTATCTCACGCCTTGATAGGCCGACATTCGTTTTCACGATAGAAGAAGCTTCTAATGGCAAGCCATGGTATTACGACATCCAAAACTTTCTCAAGAATCAAGAGTATCCACCTGGGGCATCAACCCGGGATAAGAAGACCTTGAGAAGGTTATCTGGTAACTTCTATCTGAATCCAGACGGTGTACTCTACCGAAGGAACTTTGACTTAGTACTGCTAAGACGTGTGGACGAAAAAGAAGCGAATTTGCTTATGGAAGAGGTCCACGAAGGAGCCTTTGGAACACATGCAGGTGGGCATGCCATGTCTCAAAAGCTGTTGAGAGCAGGGTATTATTGGTTAACTATGGAGTCTGAATACTTCAAGTACACCAAGAAATGCCAAAAATGTCAGATTTATGCCGACAAGATTCATGTTCCGCCGTGTCCTTTGAATGTCATGTTATCCACATGGCCTTTCTCCATGTGGGGAATTAATATGATTAGAAAAATCGAGCCGACTTCATCCAATGGGCATCGTTTCATAGTGGCTATTGACTATTTCACCAAATGGGTCGAAGCAGCCTCCTATGCTAATGTCACCAAGCAAGTTGTAGTCCGGTTCATCAAAAGGGACACCATCTGCCGCTACGGGATACCTGAGAGGATCATTATCGATAATGCTTCCAATCTGAATAACAAGATGATAAAGGAGTTGTGCCATAACTTTAAGATTGAGCATCCCAATTCATCTCCTTATCGTCCGAAGATGAATGACGTTGTGGAAGCGGCCAACAAAACCATAAAGAAGATAGTGCAGAAGATGGTTGTGACTGATAAGGATTGGCACCAGATGTTGCCTTTTTCTCTACATGGATATTGTACCTCGGTGTGTACTTCAACTGGGGCAACTCCTTTCTCGTTGGTATATGGCATGGAAGCTGTCCTGCCATTGGAGGTCGAGATTCCATCTTTGAGAGTTCTGGCTGACGTCAAGCTAGAACAAGCATAATGGGTGAAGAACAGGCTAAATCAACTCAGTTTGATGGATGAGAAGAGGTTAACGTCTCTTGCGTATGGACGTTTGTACCAAAGCAGGATGAAGAAAGCCTATGATAAGAAGATGCGTCCTCGAAACTTTCACGAAGGTGATTTGGTGTTGAAGCAGATTCTCCCACCACTGAACGTTCACAGGGGCAAATGGACTCCCAATTATGAAGGTTCGTATGTTGTAAGGAAAGTCTTCTCTAGAGGAGCCTTGCTACTTTCAACCATGTATGGTGAAGATTTTACGTCCCTCGTGAACGCGGACGCAGTCAAAAGATACTTTGCTTAAAATAAACCCGCTGGAAAGAAAAGGAAAATCCAGGAAAAAATGGGCATCCTGGCGAACCATAAAAGGATAGGTTCGGGCAAAAATTAGGGATAAAAAAGAAAAAATGTAAACCCACAAAGTTGAAAACCCGAAAGGGCAACTTTGGCAAAAATGGGTATCTTGGTGAATCGAAAACTCGCAAGGGCGATTCAGACAAAAGTTAGGGATTTGAAAAGCAAACGACTGCAGCCCACGCGTAGATCTTCAAAGCTTAGTGGATTATGGGAAAACTCGAGGGTCATCCGTCCAAATCAATCTCTTCAGAAGACGAAGCATCGAAAAGGCGTCGAAGTCACGCGAGTCATAGTTGAGTCGTTCTATGGTGGTTGTCTGTGCCACATTGCCGACATTTTTGTATATTCTTGTGCATTTCTGTATTTTGATTATGCAGATTTCTCATTTCAGGAGTTGCGTCCCTTGTAAATTTGCCTATTTACAGGCTATTTATCAATAAAACATACTATTCATAAAACTTTTATTTTTGATTCAGCTTTTACCGTTTTGTTTGCAAAAGACGCCTGATGTTTTTGATAAAACTTTTCATACATAATTTTGTGGGCTCTGCCAACCATAATCAAAACAATGCTTTTGCTTGAATAATGTCACAGGTGATAAGTAAGATAACGTTTGCTGCACAAAACGTATTTGCTTGTTTGTTATTTGCATGACACCCATCCTCGAAACTTTTCCAGAAGTCCCTCGTCTAAAGGAAATGCGCAGGCTAAGCGTGTTCACATCCCCAGCAGTTTGAAACTTCATATAGTTAAGGTTATCCTCAGCAGGTCAAGATTGATGTCTCCAGCAGAGTAGGATCATTTCCAACAGGTAGATGTGGGTTTATCCCCAACAGTGGAATGAATGCAGAATTTCATTTTCCCCACAAAATCTGAACGACTGGCTCCTTTCCCCTCAGAGTCCGGGTTATTGTTTCATTTCCCTAAGCAGAGGTCGATATTGTTGAGTATTATGCTCATTCTCCCCAAGTAGAAGTCGATGTTGATTCCCTCCTTACCTAATCCCCAACCAAGTCAGTGGAGTGGCTTTCTTCCCTGAGATTGTTTATTCTCCATCCTCAGCAGAGAGAGAGCTTGGGATGGTTCCCCAGTAGATCTTATTCAGAATCCTTAACAAATAGTGGATTAAATCTTCAACAGAGCGGAATCTCTGAGAGAATAAAGCCATCCTTCGGCAATCCGCCTTGGTTCCCAGCAGAGTTGTCTGTTCCCCGGAATGTTATATTCTGGCAGGCCATTCAGGACTGATTTCCCCGGTAGAGTGGAGTCGTTGTCTCTACCCGAGTTGTTTATTTCCTATAAGAGTTATATTCTGGTAGGCCATCCAGGGGGCTTTCCTCAGCGGAGTTTGATTTTGATTCCCAGCAGAGTGGATTTATGCTTAGCAGAGCAGTTTTACCCGGAAGTTATCTCGGAGGCCATCCAAGGCTTGTATTCCCAAGCATGAGTTCGTTGGCACTAGGTGTTCCTAGTCATCCCCCAGCGAAGTTGTTTTCCTCTCTTCAGCATTTATTTTGTTGAAGTGGTTCCTTTGCATTTGCATCGTGCATAGTATCCTCCCAAACGCGTAGCATTTCCATTTCGTATGGAGCATTACGCCATATTCAAACATGTGCATATGAAACATAAGCCAGGTTGTTACCTCTTTATTTTCAGGTGTATCTCCAGCAATTATCAGTATATTTCCCAAGCTTGTATGGTATCCAAGCCTCCAGCAAGATCATTGACAGATGTGTTCATCTTATCATTCTCTCCAACAGAATCTATTTATTCAAGTTCATATTTCCCCAATGGATTTCTTCACCCTGACGGAGAGGTCATATGCTTTTACCGACTTGATGTCAAAGCCTGACGGTGATGTCAGAAGCTTTTACAAATGATTTTGAGAAACTGACGGTGATGTCAGAAGCTTTTACAGATGATTTTGAGAAACTGACGGCGAAGTCAGATGATTTTGGGAAACTGACGGCGAAGTCAGATGATTCTGAGAAATGACGGCGAAGTCAGCTTATTTCGAGAGCTGACGGTGAAGTCAGACGATGTTGAGGGTTGACGGCGAAGTCAGATGATTTTGAGAACTGATGGCGAAGTCAGATTGTTTTGAGAACTGACGGCGAAGTCAGATAGTTTTGATGACTGACGGCGAAGTCAGGTTATTTTAAGAACTAACGGCGAAGTCAGATGATTTTGAGGATTAACGGCGAGGGCAAGTGTTTTACCAATTTTATGTGGAGTTCTGACGACGAAGTCAAGTGTTTTTACAGATTTAATATGGAGTTCTGACGACGAAGTCAGATTATTTTGATGACTGACGGCGAATTCAGGTGATATTGATGGCTGACAGCGAAGTCAGATGGTTTTGAGAATGACGAAGAAGTCAGGTGATTTTGATGACTGACGGCGAAGTCAAATATTCTACTTGATGTAGGCGCCTGACGGCGATGTCGGAGGTTTCATTCGGCGGTTGGCAAATTTCTGGTTTCTTTGGTATTCAACCGTCTTTTACCTTGAATGTATGAAAGTCGTTCGCTTTTCATCCCTTCAGGTCCAATTCGCTTGAATATAGGCAGCTGTTGTACCCCAAAATTTTCCCAACCTTTTCTTTACTTGGTTTATGTTTCATTTCATTGTTCTAGCATATTGCATTGCATAGCATTTTGCATTTTTACAGGGGATCAAGAGATGTGTGTGCAACAAGAGGAATGTGCCAAGTGTTCTAAACCTAAGCAAGAGGTTATATTCAAGTCAACAGAGGGGTTATCATCATTAGAGACAAGTCAAAGCCCTTTGGATAGGCAGATAAGTGTATGTGGCTCACCTCCTGTCTTGGGGGCCATTTGAAGACCATATGAGGATCACAAGACCATGGTTATGAAGAGAGATGATTATTTAAGCTAATTTGAGGCCTTGAGTGTCATTGTGGAGTTCATTCAAGTGTTTATACCAACTGTGAAGAGCTACAGTTGAAGATGGTGCAATCAGGGTTTTCATCTGGTAAACCCTGAGTCAACTGTGAAATTGAAGGAAATTAAGACTCAATTCCAATTCTTTATGGTCATGTAATGTTGTGTTAAGATACATGGGATATCATTTCAAGATCAATTCATCAAGAAGCAAGAGTGTGAGGAGTTACTGGATTAGGGTTCTCAGTGTAAAATCCCTTGTTCAGCGGCTAACTTCAAGACCACCTATCTCAAAATAAAAGTCTCACCTCAAATTTTGCCCAACATGAAACTTGTAGAGCATGTTCTTATCTTTCTTTTGAGTACTATAAGTCCTTGATTAGATTTATAGAACTCAAGTTATGATGCAGACAAGTTACAGGTCCTCAGATGAATGTGATTTTGGTCAACAAAAGTCAACCAACTTCCAAGCCATTTTGACCAAGAAGGATGTTTCTCCTCAACTTTTGATGAACACGAAAGTTGTTCCTCGTGATCTTAGATTTCTAAAGAGTACTAGAAGTACTTCATCTAATTTGTAGAACTCAAGTTATGAGGTTTGCCAGGAAGGGGTATTTTGGGAAAGCAGGATTACAGGTCATTTTCATTATAGGTCATTTTCACCACTTTGCACACTTCAAATAAAAATATTTCCAACTTCAAACGTACTCCAAATGGGGTCATTATCTCAACCAAACATCAAGGCATCAAAGATTTGGCTTGGATTGAAGGATAATTAATGAAATTTCCATGAAAAGGGCTTAAAAGGGAAAAATCAAATTTAATTCATTTGAAAACATTTTGTACCAACCTTGTGCATATTTTGAGTGCCAAACACATTTGAAACACAATGCCATCTTTGGATTTGGGATTTGAGTGCATTTTGGTGGCCATTTTCAAGGTTTCTTCAAGATTAAGTTACATATAAAAAACATACCATAAGATGAAATCAAGGAATCATTTTCAGCCCTTTGATTAACCTACTTCAGATGCAAGCTAAAGGTACCATTTTTACAGCTGGGCAAGAGGAATTTCGTGCACTATTCAAATGGCCACAAGGTAAAAAGTGAAAATCTAATTGGGCTTAAAGGGGACAGAATTGGGCCTTTTCTTCATTTGAATCCAACATATTTAATCCCAGGATTCTTCACAAGCCTTCAGAACTCGTTTTGTTGAGCATTAAGGCAAGAACAAATTGAGAGAAAAAGAGAAAAAAGTCAAAAATTAGTTTTCAAGTTTTATTGACTTTCAATCCAAACAAAACATTCCTTAAGCTTCATTGAACGATTATGGGTAACTTATTACAAGCTTTGATAACACACTGAGCTCTGTGGAAGCTTGTTTTCTAGGTTTCTTTTCTTTCAAATATCTCTCTGTTCAAACACTTTTAACACGTCATTTTCATGTGTTTTTAATCCTTGCATATCATAGATGGATTCTGGATTGATTTGGTAGTTGTTTGCAAACTTTTTTCATTTGATATTTTTTCTATTTTTTTTCATTTTGGCCTTTTAAGGCATGATCAATGAAAATGGCTAGTAGATTCATGATCCACGTAACCTGGAGATCATTTATGGCTTTTGTTTTATTCATTTTGATAAAGTTTTGATGGACCTGGGTTTTTGGCTGTGGCTTGTTCTTGTTGGCACGCCGGAGAAGACGACCGGAATAGTGGTTCCGGCGTCTGGTTCTCCCTCCCTTTTTTAAAACCCAGCCAGGCCACGTGTGCAGCTTCCATTTGTGTGATCTGTTTACTTTTTGTTTTAACGTCCCAGATTAAGACCCACCATGTTCTTGCTTTGACTAAACACGCTAAATCATGCTGAAAATTCATTAAATGACTTGGCACGTTGTGAAGCCTTGGATGCGCTTACTTTTTCAGCCAACGTGCCTGATTGATTTCCACCATATGCCTTGGTTGACCATAACACACTGAATCCATACGTTTTTGTTTTATTTTTTTCCTGATGGGTTAGGCGTGCTATTGGCACCCCCCTTTTGTGAAGCTCAATGATTTTCAACGTTTCTGGGTTGCTATTGGCCCCACTAGCCCCTTTGTTTTATTTATTTCTTTTTTTTTTGTTTTTATTTTATGTTGTTTAGATTTAATTTATTTTAAAATACTTCCAAGTGTGATAAAATCCTAAAAAAATATGTTTTAGAATCTTTGAGATGTCCTCTTATTTTTAGAAATTTTTGTTTTATTTTATGATTTATTTTTCAATTAAAAATGGGATTTAACTTTGGAAGTGTTTTATTTAACCTAAATCTTGACATGCTTTGTTCTTTATTTTATTTCTCTCATTTCCTTTTGATCCAATGAATGAAATTCAATCCTCATATCAATGATGAGTTGATGAATTTTTTAGGACCATTTTTCCCCTGGTTGGTTGACTTTTGAGTTGACTTTTGATGCCTTTCATTTGACCCTAAACAATCCTCCTTCATAATGGATCACCCTTGTGAATCAATTTCTATGGTGATGTTGTGAAGTGATTTTGATGGCAATCTTTTGGCCTCTGGTTGCCAACACATTTATGATCTTTTTGCATTTTATTTGATAATTTTTGAATCATTTTCCTATTTTTAGAGTAATTTGCAAGTCAAGTTACCCTAAAGGAAGGTTCATACATACATTTTGACCTAGTTTGACTTGGATATGACATTTTTGGATCCTTTGAGCTCTCAGTGCCTATTGTTTCATGTTGTTAGCATGTTAAGGATGATGCTTGCTCATCGTTAGGTCATTCTATTGTTTTTTTCTTGTTCATTTGGTTGTTTACTTTTGAGCTGCCAGTTAGGGTTTCTTTGTGAAACATGCTTGCTTTCCTTTGGGAATTTGCTTGCATTTCCTTGTGGTTTAATTACTTTTCTTTTGAGAACTTTTACTTCATTTCCCTTGCTGTCCAAGGACTTTGGAACACCATTTAGGTTTATCTAAGTTCCCTCCTCTTGAGGTATTTGAAATATGAATTGAATGGTGAGCCATGAGGACACTTTTGTTGCATCTTTTGCACAAATCATGATGATGCCTTGGTTGAATGATATTTGGGGAATTCCCTGATGTTTTCTTCTTTTTTTCTAACCCCTATTTGAGTTAGGGTTCTTTTCCTTTCTCTTTTCATGTTGTTTTGCTTTGTGGCATTGTGGTTGATGTTGTTTGGTTTAGGCCATTTCATTCCACTTTTGATGCATTTGTGTATTTTTATTGATGCATTTCTTGTTCCTTTTATCTCTTGAATTTGCCATATGAGTGCTTAAGGTTGAGATGAGCTTGTAGTGTTCTTTACCCCACACAATTTCCTTCCTCATTTGCATTCCATGTTTGTATCCTTGCAAGTTTATGTTTGTTTCCTGTTGTTTCTTTGTCTCCTTCCCCTTAGGACCTCTAATCTCTCAAGAGAGATTATGTTAGACATTAGGATCTTAACCATGTATGATAACATTAAGTATCATTTACTTTATCTTAATCTTAGGATCACCATTGCATGACAACTTTAGGTTTGGATTTAGTCCCCCTCTTAGTGTCCTTTCTCCTCATCTCAAAATCATCTTAACACACTTAATAAAGATAATGGATGTTGAGCCATGAGCCTTATACTTGGGAAATGGTAATTGAGGGGCCACCTCTCAATTGCCTAGAGTGTTTAGTATACGTCCTTAGGGCGATATGTGACACATTCGATCCTAGGTTTTAGACTTTAGTACAACATGCATTATAAACACTCTAATTCAAAACACTTCTTTTCTAAAAAACACAAAAATACTTCAAACCTTTTTCATCCTTCGAGATCTTAATCAGGAAAATCTTTTCAGATAAAAAGAGTGTCGTTAACTTTTAGTTCTACCGTAAACGGTAACGCCTAAGTCTCCAATGGTCGAGCTGCATACACCAAACTGCTAAAACTATTTGTTAACCCACTCGGGCCTAAAAAAAAGTTGAACAAGCTTGTGTTCCCTTTCAGCCCGAACTACGTTTGCTCTGATCTTTCATACCGGATGAAAGTACGTAGGCACAAGACGCGATGTCTTGGAGAGCAAACTTCCCCCCTTTTTTCACCTGTAGTTAGCCGAACTACGTTGACTCTGACTTCTCATTTCAGATGAGATACGTAGGCACAAAGCCCTATGGCTTTGCCGAGTGACTTCTTTTTCTTTTGTCCTCAAGCCTGTAGTTAGAATGATTTACACCGTTTTAGACTAGACAACAAGCGTGGATCCCGTCGAGTACGACGGACGTGAGGGGTGCTAACACCTTCCCCTTGCGTAACCGACTCCCGAACCCGAGATTTGGTTGCAATGACCGATCTTATCCCTCTTTTCCTTAGGTTTTCTCTGAGCGTTTCCTTTCCCTCTCTTGGGATAAATAACGCACGATGGCGACTCTTCTGTCATTGTCAGCCTCGATTTTCGCAGTAGCGACAGTGTAATCGTAATCATTCATCTGTTTAATAGGTCCTGGATATCCTCTCTCACAAGGCGGAGACCTCGAGATTTTACGGAACAAATAGAACAATCAGTATAGTTGTGTTGCTTATGATTGAAAAAAACCATCTTCGTCAGATCCATATGCATCTTCACTAAAGATTCTCGAATATTCTTCAAATCGAAGACATCATTCTCTCCCAAACATCCTTGAACCATGTTTACAATGGACGAACCATGCTGAGGCAGAGGATTATCTTGTACATTAGGATTGGAATCTTTAAAGGATAAGATCCCGCACTTAATCAGCTTCTGAACATCTGCTTTTAAATCGCAGCAATTCTCGATGCCATGACCTGGAGCACCTTGGTGATATGGACAAAATTTATTTGCTTTGTACCAGTATGGGATATTTTTGGGTACCTCATGTTGCACCCTAAAATTTGCTCAACCTTGTTCACTTGGTTTATGTTTCAATATCATTAGCATTTGCATATAGAGTCATGTACATAGCCTAATCATCTGCATAACATAGCATAGCAAGTCATCCAACAGGGGACCAAGCATTATTCTCATCTCTAGGAGCCTATCAAGAGGTTATTATTCTAATTCAATCTCATTCAAGTCATCAGAAAAGAATTTGAAAGCAGTGGATCAAGCATTGAGTCTATCTCCTATCTGAGGGTATCTGAGGATCATCAAAGAAGTTGTGAGCTGTGAATCTGGGGCATGGAGAGTATGTGGACATCATGGGAGACTTAGAAAGTCATTTGGAGAAGGAGACAAGTTGTTGATGTGATCACAAGAATTGCAGTTGAAGACAGTCAACTAGGGTTTCATCTGGGTCAACCCTGGGTCAACTCTAAGTCAATTGGCTGATTGAAAGGCATTAAGGGCTATTGGAGAGATGTGGGGTTCATCATTTGACATGTAGAAGAGGATATGGTGGTATGCCAAGAAGAATTCAAGAGAAGTCAAGGAGAAGAGGAGTTTCTAAATTAGGGTTTCTAGGTAAAATCCCCTAATTTAGGTCAAATTTCCAAGCAAGATAAGTCAAAATGCAAGCTTCAAATGAGTCCTTGGCCAACATGAAACTTGTAGAGGATCTCAAGACCTTTAATTTTAGTGGTGGAAGACATCAAGGAGATTTATAGAGCTCAAGTTATAGTCTTTGCAAGTTACAGGTCATCTGAGGTATCTGAAATTTTGTCTGTGAAAGCGACTTGACTTCCAAGCTATTTTTACCCCTCAAGAAGATTTCAAATGAATTTCTGATCAACATAAGAATTGTGCCTCATTGTCTTAGCTTTCTAGAATGGTATGGTATGCCTTCATATGATTTGTGGAACTCTACTTATGGTCTTGGCAAGCAAAGGGTATTTTGGTCATTTGAGGATTACAGGTCATTCTTAGCTTATGCCTAAAACTCATACAAGGAAGCTTCAAATGAAAAGCTTCACAACATCAAAGTTGCTCAAAATGCCATTTTAAGTCTAGAAAAGAAGTCATGGAAGTTTGGAAATGCATGGAATGAGACTTGACCAAAGTTGGTGAAAAATGACCTAAAAAAGGCATATAAGTTGAAAAAGTTGAAATAAAAAAAATTGGTTTGAGAGATCTACAAATCCAATATGGGTCATCCAATATACCAAATTGATTCCCAACATCATTTTAGAGACATTGGTTCAGCCACTCTTTTGAGTTAAGGGTTAATTTTGGGACTTGCTTTGTTATTTTGTTACTTGCATAATAAGATACACATGGAAAGTTCAACATAAAGCAAAATTAAAGGCATGTAAGCTCTCTTATCATTCCAATTTTTCATGCAAGGAGATATTCACTCATGGTTAAGGGGTTGTTAAGAGATAAAGGAGAGATATCATGAGAATTCAACATACCATCACATGAGAAGTTCATGAAATTTCTACATCTTTCTAGAATCCTCCAAGAGCAATCTAGAAACTTCTCATTCTGTTAATCATCATCTATATAATGAAATGAAGCCATTTTTGCAAGGGGTTGGTGAAAAGAGGGAGAGAATAGAGAGAATTAAGAGGTTGCTTCCATTGTAAGAATTTGAGAGAATCATCATAATCTTCCATTTTCTGATCATTTCTTTTCTTCATCCATCATCCATTGAAGTTTGTGAGTGATTGTAAGCAAGATCAGAGGTCCAACAATGGAGGATTGAAGAGCTATCTTTCACATTGCAAGAATCCATATCAGAAGTGCAGGCAAGAATCCAAGCATCTTCCACCATTTCTTTTGCAAACAGAAACCCTAACACCTCCCAAAGATCATTGGTGAAAGCTTACAAGGGTTGAATCGAGCTCCTTCCCATCTGTTTCATCAAGAATTGCAGGTTGGTGAAATTTCTTTTATCTCTCTGTTTAGGTGTTATTAAGTTAGATTATTGGTGTAGGATGGTTAGGGTTAGGAGGATGAACATGCATGCAAGCTGTTGTGACCATTAGTGAAGGTTTGATCCATGGTAATTTTTATGTGATGACCTAGAACACTCCATTTAGGGCATGATGATACTAGTGAGATAGCTCAGGATACTCACCATAATCTACAGATCATTCTAGGGTAATTTGAGCAAGAAATGTTGAGATGCATATCAGGTGCAATCCATGGTGTCCAAAACTTCCAATCATCGGGTTTTAATTTGAGTTGAGAATTAGGTGAAGTTACGAGCATGGTCGTGTAGAGGGGAAGAAATGGAGTGAGTTTGGTCTTTGTAAGTTTTGATTTCATGGCGTATTGAAGGAGCATGAGGGACCTGAAGATTCATGCATGGATGAGAGAATTCTGAGTTCTAGGGTTTGCTTTGGGGACGATGAAGGATGACCGTCCGATCATCACAATTATTTGACTCTTTCATTGCATCATATGGCTGATATTTGAAGTTGGAATAAGAGGGAAATGTGGCTGAGAACAAAAGGCATCGTTTCATTAATTGAAACGCGTGGGCTGGGTCCAAATTTCTATCCCCACCCCCCAATTGATGAGCCCCACAAAATACCGCATGATATTGTTACTATTTGCACCGAAGGTTTATTCTTTTTCTGGTAATTTTCACTTGATTTTTTTCTGAGCGCGCTGGGCCTAGTGAATTTGATATTCACACCCCTGTTCTGTGGCCCACCTGGATATCACAACTGGGCGCAAATGCTTTTCTCACCCCCTCCCATTTAATTTCCATTTTGTGTGTTTTAATTTCCTTTAATATTTTTACATCTTTAAAAAGTCATAAAAAATAGGAAAATTGAGATTTTTAATTCCTTCTTTTTGCTATAGGTCCATTATTCTGTCTAGAAAAATATAGAAAAATAAAAATGGCATTTTATTTTGTTTTAATATTTTTCATGCATTTTTCTTGTAAGTAGCATTTTATTAAGTCTAGTTTGGTACTTAAATTTGATAATTTTAGTTTGCATAGTTGCTTCAATATTTTTTGTCCATCCTTTTTAGGTTGATTAGTAGACAAGATTAGCTTGTATATACAATTTAGTTCCCATTTTTAGGACTTAATTTTAGGTGTTTAGTTTAGGTGAGAACAACATGAACAAAATTAGGGTTTAAGTGATGACTTAGGAGAATTGAATCATTTCCCTTAGGACTTAGAGATTGAATATTTTAGATATGGGACTATAGGGACTATGGGTAGTTATTAGATCCCTCAGAACTCACTAGGATTCCCCTACTGCTATTAGTATTGTCTGTATTTGCTTGACTGATATGGTGTGCCCTCTGGGGATTATTGATTTGTCTGTGCGGGTATTGGGATTGCTTGGGGATTGGGGGAGCTGAAGACTTGTGATGATGAAGCCATTGGAGATCCAGAGCTTGAAGACCAACTTCCAGAGTTGATGAGGAGATTCCTGCTAGCAGCTGTTGAGGAGATTAGGGTTTAGGAGCTAGGCAGAGCTCTAGATTAGAAAGCTTGATTCTCAAACATGGAAGGTTTTGACTGCCTCCATTCCTCTCTGTGATACAGAGTCTCTCTAAGACACTCACCCCCTTCCTTTGGAAGGCTTGGTGCTACTGTCTAAGGGATAGAACTCTTGAGAGAAAACATCTTATGTGTTAGTAGCAGTTGGTTTGCCACCCTTGGTAGTCAACTAATTGCTTAACACCCAATTCACTCTTATGATTGATCCCTCACCCTGGAGTTTTGAGACTTGAAGAAAAGCCATTGTAGAATGAAGATTGATGACAAAGACCTTGCTTGAAGGCTGTGGAGATGGAGATGGATGCTTGGTGAAGCTTGAAGTCAGATGTTGTTTCAGAGTTGCTGATGCTGTTTACTTTTCTGCTGTATTTCATTCTTGATGTATTGATTGGTTTTCTGGACTGTATTGTTTGCTGTTTACCCTGTTGGGTTGAAAGTGAATCCTGTTCACTTTTGCCTATTGTTTTCTAGGTTCGAGGTTGAGTGGGACTCCCTTGCCTCGCTTGTATTGCTGCATCCATGCATTTTACCGCTTTACTGTATATATCTGCTATGGTTTTTGTTTCCGCTTATCCCGTAGGATCTCTGTTTCTCTCTGTGCAAGAGAGGAGCATGATAGACACTAGGTCTTAACCCATGCATGATAACATTAGGTTAGTTTGATTCCCTTCGCAACCGTAGGTTAGAGTTCTGTCTCTTCTTTCTCAAAACAAACAGAAAAATACAATAAAATTTCAAACACAATCTAAGACACTTCTTCTGTAAAAGAATGTGAACTCATCAAAACGTCGTTTTTGTCCGCTCGGACTGTTAATCAGAAAAACCTTTTTCAGAAGGAATAAAATCAATCAAGACAAACTTGTGTCGTACGTGGCCCAAACTACGTTTGCTCTGATCTTTCATGCTGTATGAATGTACGTAGGCATAGGATGCGATATCCTAGCGAGCAACCTTCCCCTCCTTTCCTGTAGGTAGGCGAACTACGTTGACTCTGATTTCTCGTTCCGGACGGGAATACGTAGGCATAAAGTGCGATACTTTGCCGAGTCATTTTATTTTCATTTTATTTTCTTTTAACCCTTAACCTTTAGTTTAGATAGAATAACAATCCATACCCGAAAACAAGCGTGGATCCCGTCGAGTACGACGGACGTGAGGGGTGCTAATACCTTCCCCTTGCGTAACCGACTCCCGAATCCAGGTTTTGGTTGCGACGACCATACCTTTCCCGTGTTGTGCGAGGTTTACTCTGAGCGTTTCCTTTCCCTCATGTGGGATAAATAACGCACGATGGCGACTCTTCTGTTCAGCCGGCGCCGATTTTCGCAGTAGCGACAGCTGGAGACTCTGCTGGGGATCCAACGTCCCCTGGCTGCTAAGGACCGCGATAGTTCTTATGCATTTGGGATCCAACGTCCCTTAAGAGAGTCAATCCTAACGCTTGTTTTCCCGTCGAGGATTTTGTATGGATTTATATTTCTGATCTTTATTTTTAGCATTATATATATTGATTATTATTGCTGTATTGGGGTGTGACGGGTGTTCTGATACTGAGTGAGAAGCCGAACCTGGGCTTGAGTGCACCTAGAATTAGAGTAGAGATTAGTTGGCGCCCGCTTGCTTTGCTTGCCTTGGTGTCCCGCGAAATCTACACTCAGACGAGGTTCCTCTGGTTGGCCTCCTGCCCCTTCCTTTGGTTGGCGTGGGTTGCTGGTTAGTTGAATTGTCGACTCTGGGGACCGATCATTTGGAAGTTGGCTAAGTGAGGCCTCTTCAAGATTTGATGATGCCACTCCTTCTGGGAATCGTATCATCAACCCTGAAAGTCTGTGACGCCGACGACCGCATAGGATGCCATACCTTTGTCAGTTACTAGGACATCCACCTGTGAGAGGGTTTGGGGTTATGCAAGTAACTAGACCTTCAGATACCGGTTATTTCTTGATCAGAGATCCTGGGTATTTATGGAGAGTTATGAGGTCTGTCAGAGACCAGTTGGAGAGTTCTGAGCTCTATCAGAGACCAGTTGGAGAGTTTTGAGGTCTACCAGAGACCAGTTGGAGAGTTCTGAGGTCTGTCAGAGACCATTGTTGGAGCTTTGTTTTAGGTCTATCTGAGACCAGGGTTTGAGGAATTCCAAAGAGTCTGTTTGAGACCTCTTGATATGGTTCAGGCTATTCAGCTACGGCAGTTGGTCCCTGTTGCATGTTACTTGCATTGCATTGTTTGCATACCCATCATCATTGCATCCCACTAACGTGTGTCTGTGCTGCAGGTGCATTTGCATTTCCCTAGTTCTAGTGTCCGGATTTCTGAGTGATTGGTCATGGCCAGCTTAAGAAGGACAGTTGCTTACAAATTGCCTACTCCTGATGTTGTTCCCCTGCTTGGGTTGATCTCTCTGGCTGATGAGGATGTTCGTAGGAGCTTCAGAATGAGCTATGGAAGACTATTGAGATTGGTGCGCAAACCCACGGAGATAGAGCTAGATGGGCTGTACGCTTTGATGCAATTCTATGATCCCGCATTGAGATGTTTTACGTTTGCTGATTTTATTCTGGGGCCTACCATTGAGGAGTATGTGGAGTTTACTGAGTTACCCGTGCAGAACCAGGTTCCATTCATTCATTCTGACGTTAAGCCCAAGCCGGAAGACTTGGCAAAAGCTTTGCATGTGGATGCCTCTGAACTGTTGACTACTGTTTCCCGTGGAGTACCAGGCTTCTCGCTCCAGTTCTTGATTGGTAAAGCCCAGGAGTACGCTAAGAATGGGTGCTGGATTGCCTTCAATGCTGTGCTGGCTCTGTGCATTTACGGTATAATATTGTTTCCCAATGTACCGGATTTTGTGGACTTCGATGCCTTCTACTTGTTTGCCGCTGGTAATCCTGTACCGACCTTGCTCGGAGATTTCTATCACTCACTGCATTACAAGAATGAGAAGGGAAGAGGAAAGAATGTTCATTTCTGTGTACCATTGCTGGGTATGTGGTTTAAAAGCCACCTTCCCATGAAGGGATCTTTTGTGAAGAGTGCAACCACAGCTAGCTGGTCAGAGCGCCTGATGAGGCTATCTTCCGAAGACGTTGAATGGTTTGATAGAGATCTGCTGGGATCCGAGCTTATATTCAGTTGTTCTGGGTACCCTAATGTTCCGTTGATAGGGAGGAAAGGGTGTATCAATTACAACCCTTCTCTGTTCATTCGCCAATTCGGATATGCGCTGAAGAACCCACCCAAAGAGGAGGAAGTACAGGAATCTCTGTACTTCACCGGAGATTTGAAGGGGGAGTTATTAGCCAAGCTGCGGCATGCTTAGACGTGTATTAACCGAAGAGGGAAGCCGCTGTTAGGGAAGAATGACTGTCAGGCCTATGCACCTTACAGAGTTTGGATCCAGGAGAGAGCAAGTCAGTTGCGGATGCCATTTCCAGATGCACCAGTCCTTGTTCCCATTCCGGTAGTAGAGCCAACTACTGTTTCTAGGGAGGCCTACGAGCAAGTGGTGAAAGAAAAAGAAGCCTTGATGAAGATCAATGAAGGGTTAGAGCAGGAGCTAGCCCAGATACGCAGTGAGAAAAACAAGGATGTGCATGCTTTCCAACAGCAGATTGAGCTAATGAACAGACTAAGGGATGAGTTGACTGAGGAGAGGAAGAAGCGCGAACGTCTGGGGCAAGAGTTCAGAAGCTCCCATGACATGCTTGAATCCAAGAAGAAAGCACTTGACATCGCTCACCGAGAGATCTCTTCTTGCAATAAGACCTGGAATGCCACGCTCACCAACAATAAGAAGAGGGAAGATAAGTTGAAGCAGCAAATTTCCGACCTCGAAGAGCAGTTGAAGTCCAGCATCAAGAAGTGTGAAGAAGAAGTGATGACCCGGTATAGCCTCCAGAATGCACTGAACAAGGCCATCAAAGGCAGAGATGAAGCTGTGTCTCAGAAGCGTAAACTAGAGGATCGCTTCGGAGAGGGGGCATGGGAAGAAACTGCTGAAGACGTGCGACGTGTTCTTAAGAAAAGAAACCAACTTGTTGAAGGGCTGCTTACCCGACCAAGTCATCCGGAGACCAAGAAGTTGCTAGAAGAATACCAGACTTATGGGAGTGTTTGATCATTTCATGTAGTAACTTGTATGCTTTATGTGCATAGTGCTGGCCATCACCAGGATTGTTGGTTGAGGTCATGCCTTCTTATTGTACTCTCAGTGATGTTGTATTCCGGGCTTACTGGTTTCTTTGCAATATATGAGGCTTTCTGTGATTCAACTCCGATCTTTGTATTGCTAGCACTGTCATTGCACCGGCACCTTCACACTAGAATCGGGGAATGAATTTTCCTAATACACAGACACACGCATTGCATTGCATTCATATTCATATTTCATTACAGGTAATCATTGGATGGTATCTTATTTTCTGCTCTGTACCAGGTATTTTCAGGATTGCAGATCAACGCCCGCACAGATACTCCACTCGCATCAATTGTCGAAGAATCATGGATCAAATGCAGAACGAGATGCAAGATGTGCGCGAGAAGCTAGCTCTCTTTATGCAGACCATGGAAGCTATTGCAAAAGGTCAGGAGAATTTGCAAGCCATGGTGCAGCCTCTGTTGGTCAGAAACGCCGATCACGGTAACGAGGATCATCAGTCTGTGCGAGTCGATACTGTTCATGGGGATGGCACTCCCACGCCAGTTGCTCCACCTGTAGTCAATATACCTGCCGCTAATGTCAACAACGCTACCGCTGCTGGGAACGGTAACGTCGGGGTTGGGAACGAGACGGCTGTCCATAACGTTGGGCTGGGTGATGTCAACTTGGGTGATAATGTGGGAGGCAACGGCTTCGGCAATGCTGGATTCGGGTTCCACGATCAGGGATTCGATAACGCTGGGAAATATGGTTTCAATGCTCAAGGCTTTGGGCAAGATGGTTATGGTGTGGCCAATCAGGGTTACGGAGGTTTCGGAAATGGAAACGGCGCTGGGTTAATGGCTTTTGGGCCTGCTGGAGGTGTTCAGGGATACGGCAACAGAGGCCGAGGTCCGGTGATGAATCAGATTAGAGCTGGCCGCAATAATGAATATGATGGGTATGGAGCTGGGAATGGCATGTGGCAAGAAGATCAGCAGGAGGACGCTTTCTCCGGCGGAGGTTTCGAAGGGCCGATGGATAACTCCCAGAAGATCAGAATGCTAGAAGAGCAGATGAGGGGGGTCCTGAACCAAAGTGATGTGGGCTTAGACATGTCAACAATGGGTCTGGTACCTGGCTTAAGGGTGCCAATCAAATTCAAAGCTCCTACGTTTGACAAGTATAAAGGGGACACCTGTCCGAAAGTGCACGTACGGGCTTATTACAGAAAGATGTCTGCATATTCAACTGATGAGAGAATGCTAATGCATTTCTTTCAAGATAGTTTGTCAGGCCCTTCCCTAGAGTGGTACATGGGGTTGGAGCCAACTAATATCAAGACATGGAAGCAATTGGCAGAGGCATTTGTAGCTCACTACAAGTATAACAGCGATTTGGCACCCAACCGGGTCCAATTGGCAGGGCTGTCTCAGAAAAAGGATGAGAGCTTTAAAGAGTACGCGCAAAGATGGCGCGACATGGCTGCTAGGGTCCGTCCTCCTTTAGAAGACAAAGAAATGAATGACATGTTCGTCGGCACATTCACAGGCATGTTCCATGACAAGTTGTTTCATACATCTCTGGCCAGTTTCTCAGACTTAATTCTGATGGGAGAAAAGATTGAACGTAACATTAAGCAAGGAAAATTCCAAGTCGAGGAATCAACTGCATCTGGCAATAATAGGAAGGCTTTTGGTGGGCGCCGTCAGGGCGAGGCAAGCGCAGTGTTTGGAGGCCGAGGCAGAGGTCGGAACCAATATCATCAGCCGCAGCAGGTGGCGAGTGTTACTATTCCATATCAGCAACAACCGTTTCAGCAGCAGCCAATACAACAGCAGCAGCAGCAGCCGCCTCAGCAGGGGGCACAGCAGGCTCAGCGAAGATTCCAGGGTGGTAAACCAAGAAGAGTGTTTGAGAAGCCTCCCTCAACGTATGCTGATTTGTTACAAACATTGTTGGGTTTGAACCTGGTAGAGAAGAGAACTCTGGCACCGATAACGGGAACTCCTCCGTATGGTTATGATGCAAGCAGGCACTGTGATTTTCATTCTGGGGCTCCGGGCCACGATGTAAAGGGTTGCCATGCTTTTAAGCATGTTGTGCAGGATCTTTTGGACAATAAGACTATCAATTTCGGAACGGCAGGTCCGAATATAGTGCAGAAACCCATGCCTAATCATGGGGCGAACTCCATTCTGACTGAGGAAGGGTTGAATCTAATTATGAATGTCGACGATTTAAAGATGCCGCTGAATGAGATAAAAAGCAGATTGTTGCAAGGGGGTGTTTATCCAGGATGTGACGAGTATTGCTTAGAATGCTGGGCCCTAGCTGGGGGGTGTGATGATTTGAAGAAAGGCATTCAGGCTTTAATTGATGAAGGCACATTGCAGTTTGACCGGGCAGCAACTGAAGAGCCTGCAGGGGCAGTAGCAGATAATCAGAGTGATGTGGCCACTGTAACGATTCCTCGGAAGATAATCACTATAACAGCACCGGCTCAGCGACCGCCGATCACCATAACTAAGGCCGGACCGATCCCGTACGAGAATACAAAAGCAGTCCCCTGGTCATATGGGTTGGAGGTATATTGTGACGGAATAAAGATTGATGTTAATGAGCAGCCAACCGAGACTGTAGACAACGTTGTTGGTTCAGGAGGTATGACAAGGAGTGGTAGGATCTTCATATCGCCTGAGGTGGAAGCCGAAAGACTAGCGAAAGGAAAGGGGAAGATGGTTAAGAATGTCCCCGTGCAAGCAAGCGACAAAGCATCGGCATCGAAAGAGGTAGAAGAGTTCATGCGCTTGATTCGAAAAAGTGATTATAAGATTGTGGAGCATCTGCAACAGACGCCCTCCAAGATATCTATCCTGTCGTTGCTCTTATGTTCTGAAGCTCACAGAAATGCTTTGTTGAAAGTCCTGGATACTTCTTTTGTACCCCAAGACGTCTCCGTGAATCAGCTGGAAGGAGTGCTGGCACATGTGAATGCCGGCCACAACTTGGGCTTTACCGACTTCGATTTAACCCCTAAGGGGAGAGATCATAATATGGCGCTGCACATATCTGTCGAGTGTAGAGGATCAGTAATGTCGCATGTATTGGTCGACACCGGATCGTCTTTGAATGTGATTCCCAAGAAGGCGATGATGAAGCTGGATGTCAGAGGAATCCTGTGCACGCCCAGTGACTTGGTAGTCAGAGCGTTTGATGGCACGCGAAGAAAAGTCTTTGGATCAATAACATTGCCTCTACAGGTAGGGCCGGAGGTGTTTGCAACTGAGTTTTATATCATGGATATACAGCCCGCATATAGTTGCCTGCTCGGAAGACCCTGGATTCATGGGGCTGGGGCAGTCACGTCCACCCTGCATCAGAAGTTGAAATATACGATCGGAGACAGCGTAGTCACCGTATGCGGAGAAGAAGACATCCTGGTCAGCCATCTGTCATCATTTAAATATGTGGAGGTCGACGGAGAGATCCACGAAACACCCTGCCAGGCATTTGAAGGGTTGCGAATCAAGGATAAAGGTCCCGGGCCGAGCAAAGTGTCAGAGATAGCCGTCTCGTCGTATAAAGAAGCTCAAGCTCTGGTGGAGGCAGGAGAAGCAAAGGGCTGGGGCAAAGTGCTGGATATTCCTTTGAAGATGGACCGATTCGGGCTGGGATACCAACCGTCGTCATCAACACCTGCTGTGGGAGCACCCCGTTTCAGAGGGCCAATAACCATCTCTGCCAGTGGAGTATGTCATGAGACCATCAACGCCGCTTCGGAGTCTGACGAAGGAGACAACGACTGTGATATGGATGCCTGGATTCAGCCAAGCACGCCAGGACAGGGACTGTACAACTGGTCTATTCAGGAGTGTGTTCCTGTGACTCTTAAACAGTAATGCTTTGCTTTATTAATTGTTGAATAATCTGACGTCCTGCCCGGGGCATCAGGGTTTGCTTAGGGTTGTGTTGTTATGAACATTGCGTGTTAATCATTAAATAAATGGCATTTTTCATGTGCAAATACTATAATCTCTGTCTTTCTTGTTTTGTATTTTTCAATAAAATGGCAACGTGGTTATTCGCTTTATACGCATTTTGAAGCACTTAACCATTCCTTTTGCAGGATAACATTTTCAGATGACATCCTTGAACCACCTATGACTCGTCCCGACCTTGAGCACCCGGTATTTCATGCCGAAGAAGAGGTTGTCGAAGATAGTGACGTTCCTGAAGAACTGTCTTGGTTGGTGAGACAAGAAGAAAGAGTCATTCTGCCTCACGAAGAGGTCATCGAAATTATCAACTTGGGGTCGGAAGGGGTTGAGAAGAACATTCGTATCGGAGCCGCACTGCAGAGCGATATCAAGCGAAGACTGGTTGAAATGCTCCGAGAGTATAGTGATGTATTCGCTTGGTCATATGAAGATATGTCAGGGCTCGATACAGATATGGTTGTGCACCGTCTGCCACTGAAAGAAGAATGCCCGCCGGTCAAACAAAAGCTTTGCAGAACTCGACCAGATATGGCAGTGAAGATCAAAGAGGAAGTTCAAAAACAGTGGGACGTTGGTTTCCTGGCTGTGACAAAATATCCCTCATGGGTTGCTAACATCGTACCAGTGCCAAAGAAAGATGACAAGGTTCGGATGTGCGTGGATTATAGAGATTTGAATAAAGCAAGCCCAAAAGACGATTTTCCGCTTCCTCATATTGACGTGCTAGTTGATAATACCGCTCAATACTCCATATTCTCCTTCATGGATGGCTTTTCAGGCTATAATCAGATTAAAATGGCGCCAGAGGATATGGAGAAGACTACTTTCATAATGCCTTGGGGAACATTTTGCTACAAAGTGATGCCCTTTGGCTTGAAAAATGCTGGGGCAACATATCAGCGTGCGATGACGACTCTTTTCCATGATATGATGCATAAAGAGATCGAAGTTTATGTTGACGATATGATTGCCAAATCCCAGACGGAGGAAGAGCATCTGGTGAATCTGCTGAAGTTATTTAAAAGGCTTAGGAAGTTCAGGCTGAGACTGAACCCTAACAAGTGCACCTTCGGGGTGAGATCGGGTAAACTGCTGGGGTTCATCGTAAGCGAAAGAGGAATAGAGGTCGATCCTGCTAAAATAAAAGCGATTCAAGAAATGCCAACGCCTAAAACAGAGAAAGAGGTGCGCGGGTTTTTAGGGAGGTTGAACTACATCGCTCGGTTCATCTCTCACCTAACTACTACGTGTGAACCATTATTCAAGCTATTGAAGAAAGATCAAGCTGTAACGTGGAACGAAAACTGTCAAAAGGCGTTCGATAAAATAAAGCAGTATTTGCAGGAGCCTCCTATTTTGATACCCCCAGTGGCAAGGAGACCCTTGATTATGTATTTGACAGTTCTTGAGGGAAGCATGGGTTGTGTTCTCGGTCAACACGACGAGACAGGAAGAAAAGAGCATGCGATCTACTACTTGAGCAAGAAATTTACAGATTGTGAATCTCGGTACTCAATGCTTGAGAAAACTTGTTGCGCGCTAGCCTGGGCCGCCAAGCGTTTGAGACAATACATGCTGAATCATACAACCATGCTCATCTCGAAGATGGATCCTATCAAATATGTATTCGAAAAGCAGGCGCTATCAGGGAGAATTGCCCGTTGGCAGATGGTCTTGACTGAATATGACATCCAATATGTCTCGCAAAAGGCTATAAAGGGGAGCGTGCTGTGTGAGTATCTGGCAGAGCAGCCTATTGAAGATTACCAATCGATGAGGTTTGATTTTCCTGACGAGGATATCATGTACCTAAAGATGAAGGATTGCGAAGAGCCGTTGCCAGACGAAGGACCAGAGTTGGGTTCCGAATGGAAGATGATATTTGACGGAGCTGTGAACGCTTACGGTAGCGGAATATGGGCAATTATCACTACGCCACACGGGTCGCACATCCCGTTTACTGCCCGGTTGACCTTTGCTGTTACCAATAATGAAGCCGAGTACGAAGCTTGTATAATGGGGCTTGAAGAAGCCATTGATTTGCGAATCAAGCATCTGGACGTATACGGAGACTCAGCTCTGGTGGTGAATCAGATCAAAGGGGAATGGGAGACACGTCAGCCCAAAATTATACATTACATGAATTATGCAAGGAGACTGTTGCCTTTCTTCGACAAGGTTGAATTGCATCATGTACCGCGGGCAGAAAATCAGATGGCTGACGCCCTGGCCACTTTGTCTTCCATGTACAAGGTCAACTTCTGGAACGAGGCTCCCAGAATCATTATCTCTCGGCTTGACAGACCTGCCTTCGTGTTTGCTATTGATGAAGCATCCGATGACAAACCGTGGTATTTTGATATCCTTAATTTCCTGAAGAATAAAGAGTATCTGGCTGGGGCATCCAGTCAAGATCAGAAGACTCTCAGGAGATTAGCGGGTAATTTCTATTTGAATCCGGACGGTGTCTTATACAGAAGGAACCACGACTTTGTGCTATTGCGTTGCGTAGATGAAAGAGAGGCAAAGCTGCTCATGGAGGAAATACACGAAGGTACCTTTGGTACGCATGCTGGTGGGCATGCTATGACGAGAAAGCTGCTGCGGGCAGGTTATTTTTGGCTGACTATGGAGACTGATTGTTTCAAGTTTGCGAGGAAGTGCCATAAGTGCCAAATCTATGCTGATAAGATCCATGTGCCTCCGAGTCCTCTGAATGTGATGTCATCGCCCTGGCCATTCTCGATGTGGGGAATCGATATGATTGGAAAGATCGAGCCGACAACTTCTAATGGGCACAGGTTCATTCTAGTAGCAATCGATTATTTCACCAAGTGGGTAGAAGCAGCGTCTTACGCAAACGTAACTAAGCAGGTAGTGGCCCGATTCATCAAGAGAGATATCATTTGCCGATATGGGATCCCCGAGCGGATAATCACGGACAACGGTTTAAACCTGAACAACAAAATGATGAAGGAGCTCTGTCAGAATTTCAAGATCGAACATCACAACTCCTCCCCTTACCGACCCAAGATGAATGGCGCTGTCGAGGCGGCCAATAAAAATATCAAGAAGATCGTTCAGAAAATGGTGGTGACCTATAAGGATTGGCATGAGATGCTACCTTTTGCCTTGCACGGTTATCGTACGACGGTACGCACATCAACCGGGGCAACCCCATTCTCGTTAGTATACGGAATGGAAGCGGTATTACCATTGGAAGTTGAGATCCCTTCTCTGAGGGTATTGCGAGATGTTCAATTAGATGAGGCAGAATGGGTGAAAGACAGGTTGAACCAATTGAGTTTGATGGATGAGAAGAGGCTAGCTTCTCTAGCATATGGTCGTTTGTACCAGAGCCGAATGAAGAAAGCATATGATAAGAAGATACATCCGCGGAGCTTTCAGACGGGCGACCTTGTGCTGAAAAGGATTCTCCCGCCGCAAGCAGATCACAGGGGCAAGTGGACCCCCAACTACGAAGGGTCGTACGTTGTCAGGAAAGTCTTTTCAGGAGGGGCTTTATTGTTGTCCACCATGGACAGTGAAGACTTTACGTCGCCTGTGAATTCGGACGCAGTTAAAAAATACTTTGCTTGAAAATTGACCCGCTGGACAAAAAAAAAAGAGTACAGACAAAAATGGGGCATTCTGGCGAACCAAAAACATAATGAAAGGTTCGGGCAAAAGTTAGGGATAAAATTGAAAAAAATGTACACCCGCGAAGTTGAAAACCTACACTGGGCGGCTTCGGCAAAAAGGGGTATCCCGGTGAACTGAAAACCCGTAAAGGGCGGTTCACGCAAAAGTTAGGGATTTGAAAAGCAAATGACTGCGATCCGAATTTGATATTACAATGAGCATCAGCGCGGGAGAATACGCCTGAGGGGTCGATTATCAGATACAATCTTTTCGGAAGTGGGGATACCGGGAAAGCATTAGAGTCGGACGAGTCATGGGAGGATCAGTTCATGGTGTTCGTCTGCATCCCGTTGCCGACATGTGTACAAAAATTAATTTGTCAATATATTTATGCTTCCTGTGCATACTTGTATGTTTGCTTTGCGTAGCTTCCTCTTTTCAGGAGTTACATCCCGTGTATAAAAACTCTGCCCATTCAGGGGCCCAATCAATAAAATATGTTATTCAGTACTTAATGCTGGTTCTTTACTGTTTTGTGCATGATAAAACGCCTAAGTTTATTGAAACTAGCATGTGTATAACATCACTGGCCCTTGCCAACAATTGCTAAAGCTTTGAATTAACTGAAAATAATGTCACTAACCTGAATCGATTTGGTTGCATAGGCTTGTCTTGTCTTGGTTGTGTTGTTGCAGGGTTTCATAGCCGTACGAGGAAGATGATCAAAAGATTGCAATAACAAAAGACTTGATCCCCACGCAGGTTGTGCATGGTCTTCCGGAAGAAGGATCGAATTCCCCAGCTAGTCGTGGCTTATTCAAAGGACATGCTCCCAAAGTCGGTTTATCCTCAGCAGAGTTTGGCGAATTCCAGGATTATAAGGCTATATCCAGACAGTTTATCTCAAGCAGAGTTGGTTTAGCCTCAGAAGATTAATATCGGTGAGATGTATTCAGACAAGTTCATCTTTCCCCGCAGGGTCATTCACTCTCCCCCAGCGGAGTCAATTGATTTTCCCCAAGAGAATTGTCCCCTCCCCAGTGGAGTTCTCTTTTCAGCAAGTGTTTGCCTCCCGATGAAAATCAAAGATTAAGACTCTCCCCGGCAGAGTTGGTGAGTTCTGGCATTTATTTTGTCAGAATACCGTGTGATATCCGTTCACTCTCCCGCAGAAGTCCAATCATATCAGGCGCATCTGCTATTCTCCAACAGAGTTATGTTCCCCATCAGGGTATTACTTCAACGAGGTGTTTGGTTCGAGTTCCCAATTTCCCAACTGAGTCGACGTCACTCTTCCAGCATTTATTTTGCCGGAATAATTCTGTGGCATCTGGCTATCCCCAGCGAAGTTGGCATTATCTTCAGCATTTATTTTGCTGAAGCAGTTTCTGTACCCAGCAGTTCGAGTCTGCAATTGCATTGGCATATAGTGTCACACTTGCATCCACCAAATAAAAAACGCGTGGCATTTCCACGACGATTGAAGCATTGCGTCATTGTCAAACATACGCATTTTAGAAGCATAAACCAGGATGGCTAACCTTTTGTTTCAAGTATTGTTTCTCTTGCAGGTAGAGAGAGCCCTCGCTCAGGTGAATCAATAAACATTCGAAGTCTCGGTACGAGACATTCAACGAAGTGTCAGCTTTGGCACTATTTCCCACAGGGTCAGCAGGATAAGTTTCTCTTTGTCCCCAGCAGAGTTACTTATTTCCCCGCCATGGTTTCTTGTTGGAGTTTCTCTAGTCCGACCAGCGGATTGTTTCCTTCAAAGTTGTTGTTACGTAGGCATTAAAAGGTTTCATGAACCAGAAGTTCAGAGGCTACCGCCGGTTATTAGAGCAGGCATCCAGTAGTTTGATTTCCAAATATCCCCAGTAGAGCCAGCCTCAAAGTTGCTATAACATCAGTGATAAGAAGTTGGCGGACCAATGGAAGGATGAGTCCTAACGTGGACGGGTTTATTGACAGGTTTTTTATGCTAAGAGAAGTGGGGGTCCTGACGTGGACATTTCCTCAGTTTGACAATATGTGTTAGTCCTAACGTGGACGGATTTTATTTCTTGGTATTGATCGAAGATGGAGTCCTGACGTGGACAAAGTTGGTTACTCTTCGTGTTGGTGTCCTGACGTGGAGCATTTATTTCCAGCAGATAGCTTTATTAGTGATGGTGAAATATGCGTCCTGACGTGGACAAAGTTTGTAGTTCTTTGTGATGACGAGATGTGAGAGTCCTGACGTGGACAAATTTATTCTTCTTCGTGTTGTTGGCAAAGTATGAGTCCTGACATGGACACAGTCGTATTTCCCCAGCAAGTAGAGGACGTGCAAGTCCTAACATGGACAGGTTCTATTACTTCAGCAGGTTGAGATATGGGTCCTAACGTGGACAAGTTTTATTTTCTTAGTAGGTCAAGAGGCGAGTCCTGACGTGGACAAATCAAGACGAAACGTGAGTCCTGACGTGGACAGATCAAGTTATTCCTAACGTGGAAAGTTTGTGTTCCTAACGTGGAAAGATGGTGATTCCTTACGTGGAACGAAGTTGATTCCTTACGCGGAAAAGGTTGTATTCCTTACGTGGAAAGATTGTGATTCCTTACGTGGAACAAAAAGTTTATTCCTCACGTGGAAAGAGAAGTTGTTTCCTTACGTGGAAAAGTTTAGTCCTGACGTGGACAGATTAAAGTTCATTCCTTACGTGGAAAGATTGGAGTCCTTACGTGGACAAAGTGAGGTGAAAGTTGGAGTCTTTACGGGGACGAATCAAAATGTGTTTCCTTACGTGGAAAGAGGTGATTCCTTACGTGGAAAGATTGAGTCCTTACGTGGACATATCAGATTGATTCCTTACGTGGAAAGATAGCATTCCTGACGTGGAACGAGATTGTATTCCTTACGTGGAAAGAGTGAGTCCTTACGTGGACATATCAAGTCTGAGTCCTTACGTGGGCAGATTGAGTTTGTATTCCTTACGTGGAAGAACGAAGTATTCGTAACCCAGAAAGTTTAGTCCTGACATGGACAGATCCAGACGAAGAGTTATTCCTTACATCGAAGGGTGAGTCCTAACGTGGACAATGTTATTCCTAACGTGGACAAGAATTTATTCCTAACGTGGACATCGAAGGGCGACTCTTCTGTCATTGTCGGCCTCGATTTTCGCAGTAGCGACAGTGTAATCGTAATCATTCATCTGTTTAATAGGTCCTGGATATCCTCTCTCACAAGGCGGAGACCTCGAGATTTTACGGAACAAATAGAACAATCAGTATAGTTGTGTTGCTTATGATTGAAAAAAACCATCTTCGTCAGATCCATATGCATCTTCACTAAAGATTCTCGAATATTCTTCAAATCGAAGACATCATTCTCTCCCAAACATCCTTGAACCATGTTTACAATGGACGAACCATGCTGAGGCAGAGGATTATCTTCTACATTAGGATTGGAATCTTTAAAGGATAAGATCCTGCACTTAATCAGCCTCTGAACATCTGCTTTTAAATCGCAGCAATTCTCGATGCCATGACCTGGAGCACCTTGGTGATATGGACAAAATTTATTTGCTTTGTACCAGTATGGGATATTTTTGGGTACCTCATGTTGCACCCTAAAATTTGCTCAACCTTGTTCACTTGGTTTATGTTTCAATATCATTTGCATTTGCATATAGAGTCATGTACATAGCCTAATCATCTGCATAACATAGCATAGCAAGTCATCCAACAGGGGACCAAGCATTATTCTCATATCTAGGAGCCTATCAAGAGGTTATTATTCTAATTCAATCTCATTCAAGTCATCAGAAAAGAATTTGAAAGCAGTGGATCAAGCATTGAGTCTATCTCCTATCTGAGGGTATCTGAGGATCATCAAAGAAGTTGTGAGCTGTGAATCTGGGGCATGGAGAGTATGTGGACATCATGGGAGACTTAGAAAGTCATTTGGAGAAGGAGACAAGTTGTTGATGTGATCACAAGAATTGCAGTTGAAGACAGTCAACTAGGGTTTCATCTGGGTCAACCCTGGGTCAACTCTAGGTCAATTGGCTGATTGAAAGGCATTAAGGGCTATTGGAGAGATGTGGGGTTCATCATTTGACATGTAGAAGAGGATATGGTGGTATGCCAAGAATAATTCAAGAGAAGTCAAGGAGAAGAGGAGTTTCTAAATTAGGGTTTCTAGGTAAAATCCCCTAATTTAGGTCAAATTTCCAAGCAAGATAAGTCAAAATTCAAGCTTCAAATGAGTCCTTGGCCAACATGAAACTTGTAGAGGATCTCAAGACCTTTAATTTGAGTGGTGGAAGACATCAAGGAGATTTATAGAGCTCAAGTTATAGTCTTTGCAAGTTACAGGTCATCTGAGGTATCTGAAATTTTGTCTGTGAAAGCGACTTGACTTCCAAGCTATTTTTACCCCTCAAGAAGATTTCAAATGAATTTCTGGTCAACATAAGAATTGTTCCTCATTGTCTTAGCTTTCTATAATGGTATGGTATGCCTTCATATGATTTGTGGAACTCTACTTATGGTCTTGGCAAGCAAAGGGTATTTTGGTCATTTGAGGATTACAGGTCATTCTTAGCTTATGCCTAAAACTCATACAAGGAAGCTTCAAATGAAAAGCTTCACAACATCAAAGTTGCTCAAAATGCCATTTTAAGTCTATAAAAGAAGTCATGGAAGTTTGGAAATGCATGGAATGAGACTTGACCAAAGTTGGTGAAAAATGACCTAAAAAAGGCATATAAGTTGAAAAAGTTGAAATAAAAAAAAAATTGGTTTGAGAGATCTACAAATCCAATATGGGTCATCCAATATACCAAATTGATTCCCAACATCATTTTAGAGACATTGGTTCAGCCACTCTTTTGAGTTAAGGATTAATTTTGGGACTTGCTTTGTTATTTTGTTACTTGCATAATAAGATACACATGGAAAGTTCAACATAAAGCAAAATTAAAGGCATGTAAGCTCTCTTATCATTCCAATTTTTCATGCAAGGAGATATTCACTCATGGTTAAGGGTTTGTTAAGAGATAAAGGAGAGATATCATGAGAATTCAACATACCATCACATGAGAAGTTCATGAAATTTCTACATCTTTCTAGAATCCTCCAAGAGCAATCTAGAAACTTCTCATTCTGTTAATCATCATCTATATAATGAAATGAAGCCATTTGTGCAAGGGGTTGGTGAAAAGAGGGAGAGAATAGAGAGAATTAAGAGGTTGCTTCCATTGTAAGAATTTGAGAGAATCATCATAATCTTCCATTTTCTGATCATTTCTTTTCTTCATCCATCATCCATTGAAGTTCGTGAGTGATTGTAAGCAAGATCAGAGGTCCAACAATGGAGGATTGAAGAGCTATCTTTCACATTGCAAGAATCCATATCAGAAGTGCAGGCAAGAATCCAAGCATCTTCCACCATTTCTTTTGCAAACAGAAAGCCTAACACCTCCCAAAGATCATTGGTGAAAGCTTACAAGGGTTGAATCGAGCTCCTTCCCATCTGTTTCATCAAGAATTGCAGGTTGGTGAAATTTCTTTTATCTCTCTATTTAGGTGTTATTAAGTTAGATTATTGGTGTAGGATGGTTAGGGTTAGGAGGATGAACATGCATGCAAGCTGTTGTGACCATTAGTGAAGGTTTGATCCATGGTAATTTTTATGTGATGACCTAGAACACTCCATTTAGGGCATGATAATACTAGTGAGATAGCTCAGGATACTCACCATAATCTACAGATCATTCTAGGGTAATTTGAGCAAGAAATGTTGAGATGCATATCAGGTGCAATCCATGGTGTCCAAAACTTCCAATCATCGGGTTTTAATTTGAGTTGAGAATTAGGTGAAGTTACGAGCATGGTCGTGTAGAGGGGAAGAAATGGAGTGAGTTTGGTCTTTGTAAGTTTTGATTTCATGGCGTATTGAAGGAGCATGAGGGACCTGAAGATTCATGCATGGATGAGAGAATTCTGAGTTCTAGGGTTTGCTTTGGGGACGATGAAGGATGACCGTCCGATCATCACAATTATTTGACTCTTTCATTGCATCATATGGCTGATATTTGAAGTTGGAATAAGAGGGAAATGTGGCTGAGAACGAAACGCATCGTTTCATTAATTGAAACGCGTGGGCTGGGTCCAAATTTCTATCCCCACCCCCCAATTGATGAGCCCCACAAAATACCGCATGATATTGTTACTATTTGCACCGAAGGTTTATTCTTTTTCTGGTAATTTTCACTTGATTTTTTTCTGAGCGCGCTGGGCCTAGTGAATTTGATATTCACACCCCTGTTCTGTGGCCCACCTGGATATCACAACTGGGCGCAAATGCTTTTCTCACCCCCTCCCATTTAATTTCCATTTTGTGTGTTTTAATTTCCTTTAATATTTTTACATCTTTAAAAAGTCATAAAAAATAGGAAAATTGAGATTTTTAATTCCTTCTTTTTGCTATAGGTCCATTCTGTCTAGAAAAATATAGAAAAATAAAAATGGCATTTTATTTTGTTTTAATATTTTTCATGCATTTTTCTTGTAAGTAGCATTTTATTAAGTCTAGTTTGGTACTTAAATTTGATAATTTTAGTTTGCATAGTTGCTTCAATATTTTTTGTCCATCCTTTTTAGGTTGATTAGTAGACAAGATTAGCTTGTATATACAATTTAGTTCCCATTTTTAGGACTTAATTTTAGGTGTTTAGTTTAGGTGAGAACAACATGAACAAAATTAGGGTTTAAGTGATGACTTAGGAGAATTGAATCATTTCCCTTAGGACTTAGAGATTGAATATTTTAGATATGGGACTATAGGGACTATGGGTAGTTATTAGATCCCTCAGAACTCACTAGGATTCCCCTACTGCTATTAGTATTGTCTGTATTTGCTTGAATGGTATGGTGTGCCCTCTGGGGATTATTGATTTGTCTGTGCGGGTATTGGGATTGCTTGGGGATTGGGGGAGCTGAAGACTTGTGATGATGAAGCCATTGGAGATCCAGAGCTTGAAGACCAACTTCCAGAGTTGATGAGGAGATTCCTGCTAGCAGCTGTTGAGGAGATTAGGGTTTAGGAGCTAGGCAGAGCTCTAGATTAGAAAGCTTGATTCTCAAACATGGAAGGTTTTGACTGCCTCCATTCCTCTCTGTGATACAGAGTCTCTCTAAGACACTCACCCCCTTCCTTTGGAAGGCTTGGTGCTACTGTCTAAGGGATAGAACTCTTGAGAGAAAACATCTTATGTGTTAGTAGCAGTTGGTTTGCCACCCTTGGTAGTCAACTAATTGCTTAACACCCAATTCACTCTTATGATTGATCCCTCACCCTGGAGTTTTGAGACTTGAAGAAAAGCCATTGTAGAATGAAGATTGATGACAAAGACCTTCCTTGAAGGCTGTGGAGATGGAGATGGATGCTTGCTGAAGCTTGAAGTCAGATGTTGTTTCAGAGTTGCTGATGCTGTTTACTTTTCTGCTGTATTTCATTCTTGATGTATTGATTGGTTTTCTGGACTGTATTGTTTGCTGTTTACCCTGTTGGGTTGAAAGTGAATCCTGTTCACTTTTGCCTATTGTTTTCTAGGTTCGAGGTTGAGTGGGACTCCCTTGCCTCGCTTGTATTGCTGCATCCATGCATTTTACCGCTTTACTGTATATATCTGCTATGGTTTCTGTTTCCGCTTATCCCGTAGGATCTCTGTTTCTCTCTGTGCAAGAGAGGAGCATGATAGACACTAGGTCTTAACCCATGCATGATAACATTAGGTTAGTTTGATTCCCTTCGCAACCGTAGGTTAGAGTTCTGTCTCTTCTTTCTCAAAACAAACAGAAAAATACAATAAAATTTCAAACACAATCTAAGACACTTCTTCTGTAAAAGAATGTGAACTCATCAAAACGTCGTTTTTGTCCGCTCGGACTGTTAATCAGAAAAACCTTTTTCAGAAGGAATAAAATCAATCAAGACAGACTTGTGTCGTACGTGGCCCAAACTACGTTTGCTCTGATCTTTCATGCTGTATGAATGTACGTAGGCATAGGATGCGATATCCTAGCGAGCAACCTTCCCCTCCTTTCCTGTAGGTAGGCGAACTACGTTGACTCTGATTTCTCGTTCCGGACGGGAATACGTAGGCATAAAGTGCGATACTTTGCCGAGTCATTTTATTTTCATTTTATTTTCTTTTAACCCTTAACCTTTAGTTTAGATAGAATAACAATCCATACCCGAAAACAAGCGTGGATCCCGTCGAGTACGACGGACGTGAGGGGTGCTAATACCTTCCCCTTGCGTAACCGACTCCCGAATCCAGGTTTTGGTTGCGACGACCATACCTTTCCCGTGTTGTGCGAGGTTTACTCTGAGCGTTTCCTTTCCCTCATGTGGGATAAATAACGCACGATGGCGACTCTTCTGTTCAGCCGGCGCCGATTTTCGCAGTAGCGACAGCTGGAGACTCTGCTGGGGATCCAACGTCCCCTGGCTGCTAAGGACCGCGATAGTTCTTATGCATTTGGGATCCAACGTCCCTTAAGAGAGTCAATCCTAACGCTTGTTTTCCCGTCGAGGATTTTGTATGGATTTATATTTCTGACCTTTATTTTTAGCATTATATATATTGATTATTATTGCTGTATTGGGGTGTGACGGGTGTTCTGATACTGAGTGAGAAGCTGAACCTGGGCTTGAGTGCACCTAGAATTAGAGTAGAGATTAGTTGGCGCCCGCTTGCTTTGCTTGCCTTGGTGTCCCGCGAAATCTACACTCAGACGAGGTTCCTCTGGTTGGCCTCCTGCCCCTTCCTTTGGTTGGCGTGGGTTGCTGGTTAGTTGAATTGTCGACTCTGGGGACCGATCATTTGGAAGTTGGCTAAGTGAGGCCTCTTCAAGATTTGATGATGCCACTCCTTCTGGGAATCGTATCATCAACCCTGAAAGTCTGTGACGCCGACGACCGCATAGGATGCCATACCTTTGTCAGTTACTAGGACATCCACCTGTGAGAGGGTTTGGGGTTATGCAGGTAACTAGACCTTCAGATACCGGTTATTTCTTGATCAGAGATCCTGGGTATTTATGGAGAGTTATGAGGTCTGTCAGAGACCAGTTGGAGAGTTCTGAGGTCTGTCAGAGACCAGTTGGAGAGTTTTGAGGTCTACCAGAGACCAGTTGGAGAGTTCTGAGGTCTGTCAGAGACCATTGTTGGAGCTTTGTTTTAGGTCTATCTGAGACCAGGGTTTGAGGAATTCCAAAGAGTCTGTTTGAGACCTCTTGATATGGTTCAGGCTATTCAGCTACGGCAGTTGGTCCCTGTTGCATGTTACTTGCATTGCATTGTTTGCATACCCATCATCATTGCATCCCACTAACGTGTGTCTGTGCTGCAGGTGCATTTGCATTTCCCTAGTTCTAGTGTCCGGATTTCTGAGTGATTGGTCATGGCCAGCTTAAGAAGGACAGTTGCTTACAAATTGCCTACTCCTGATGTTGTTCCCCTGCTTGGGTTGATCTCTCTGGCTGATGAGGATGTTCGTAGGAGCTTCAGAATGAGCTATGGAAGACTATTGAGATTGGTGCGCAAACCCACGGAGATAGAGCTAGATGGGCTGTACGCTTTGATGCAATTCTATGATCCCGCATTGAGATGTTTTACGTTTGCTGATTTTATTCTGGGGCCTACCATTGAGGAGTATGTGGAGTTTACTGAGTTACCCGTGCAGAACCAGGTTCCATTCATTCATTCTGACGTTAAGCCCAAGCCGGAAGACTTGGCAAAAGCTTTGCATGTGGATGCCTCTGAACTGTTGACTACTGTTTCCCGTGGGGTACCAGGCTTCTCGCTCCAGTTCTTGATTGGTAAAGCCCAGGAGTACGCTAAGAATGGGTGCTGGATTGCCTTCAATGCTGTGCTGGCTCTGTGCATTTACGGCATAATATTGTTTCCCAATGTACCGGATTTTGTGGACTTCGATGCCTTCTACTTGTTTGCCGCTGGTAATCCTGTACCGACCTTGCTCGGAGATTTCTACCACTCACTGCATTACAAGAATGAGAAGGGAAGAGGAAAGAATGTTCATTTCTGTGTACCATTGCTGGGTATGTGGTTTAAAAGCCACCTTCCCATGAAGGGATCTTTTGTGAAGAGTGCAACCACAGCTAGCTGGTCAGAGCGCCTGATGAGGCTATCTTCCGAAGACGTTGAATGGTTTGATAGAGATCTGCTGGGATCCGAGCTTATATTCAGTTGTTCTGGGTACCCTAATGTTCCGTTGATAGGGAGGAAAGGGTGTATCAATTACAACCCTTCTCTGTTCATTCGCCAATTCGGATATGCGCTGAAGAACCCACCCAAAGAGGAGGAAGTACAGGAATCTCTGTACTTCACCGGAGATTTGAAGGGGGAGTTATTAGCCAAGCTGCAGCATGCTTAGACGTGTATTAACCGAAGAGGGAAGCCGCTGTTAGGGAAGAATGACTGTCAGGTCTATGCACCTTACAGAGTTTGGATCCAGGAGAGAGCAAGTCAGTTGCGGATGCCATTTCCAGATGCACCAGTCCTTGTTCCCATTCCGGTAGCAGAGCCAACTACTGTTTCTAGGGAGGCCTACGAGCAAGTGGTAAAAGAAAAAGAAGCCTTGATGAATATCAATGAAGGGTTAGAGCAGGAGCTAGCCCAGATACGCAGTGAGAAAAACAAGGTTGTGCATGCTTTCCAACAGCAGATTGAGCTAATGAACAGACTAAGGGCTAAGTTGACTGAGGAGAGGAAGAAGCGCGAACGTCTGGGGCAAGAGTTCAGAAGCTCCCATGACATGCTTGAATCCAAGAAGAAAGCACTTGACATCGCTCACCGAGAGATCTCTTCTTGCAATAAGACCTGGAATGCCACGCTCACCAACAATAAGAAGAGGGAAGATAAGTTGAAGCAGCAAATTTCCGACCTCGAAGAGCAGTTGAAGTCCAGCATCAAGAAGTGTGAAGAAGAAGTGATGACCCGGTATAGCCTCCAGAATGCACTGAACAAGGCCATCAAAGGCAGAGATGAAGTTGTGTCTCAGAAGCGTAAACTAGAGGATCGCTTCGGAGAGGGGGCATGGGAAGAAACTGCTGAAGACGTGCGACGTGTTCTTAAGAAAAGAAACCAACTTGTTGAAGGGCTGCTTACCCGACCAAGTCATCCGGAGACCAAGAAGTTGCTAGAAGAATACCAGACTTATGGGAGTGTTTGATCATTTCATGTAGTAACTTGTATGCTTTATGTGCATAGTGCTGGCCATCACCAGGATTGTTGGTTGAGGTCATGCCTTCTTATTGTACTCTCAGTGATGTTGTATTCCGGGCTTACTGGTTTCTTTGCAATATATGAGGCTTTCTGTGATTCAACTCCGATCTTTGTATTGCTAGCACTGTCATTGCACCGGCACCTTCACACTAGAATCGGGGAATGAATTTTCCTAATACACAGACACACGCATTGCATTGCATTCATATTCATATTTCATTACAGGTAATCATTGGATGGTATCTTATTTTCTGCTCTGTACCAGGTATTTTCAGGATTGCAGATCAACGCCCGCACAGATACTCCACTCGCATCAATTGTCGAAGAATCATGGATCAAATGCAGAACGAGATGCAAGATATGCGCGAGAAGCTAGCTCTCTTTATGCAGACCATGGAAGCTATTGCAAAAGGTCAGGAGAATTTGCAAGCCATGGTGCAGCCTCTGTTGGTCAGAAACGCCGGTCACGGTAACGAGGATCATCAGTCTGTGCGAGTCGATACTGTTCATGGGGATGGCACTCCCACGCCAGTTGCTCCACCTGTAGTCAATATACCTGCCGCTAATGTCAACAACGCTACCGCTGCTGGGAACGGTAACGTCGGGGTTGGGAACGAGACGGCTGTCCATAACGTTGGGCTGGGTGATGTCAACTTGGGTGATAATATGGGAGGCAACGGCTTCGGCAATGCTGGATTCGGGTTCCACGATCAGGGATTCGATAACGCTGGGAAATATGGTTTCAATGCTCAAGGCTTTGGGCAAGATGGTTATGGTGTGGCCAATCAGGGTTACGGAGGTTTCGGAAATGGAAACGGCGCTGGGTTAATGGCTTTTGGGCCTGCTGGAGGTGTTCAGGGATACGGCAACAGAGGCCGAGGTCCGGTGATGAATCAGATTAGAGCTGGCCGCAATAATGAATATGATGGGTATGGAGCTGGGAATGGCATGTGGCAAGAAGATCAGCAGGAGGACGCTTTCTTCGGCGGAGGTTTCGAAGGGCCGATGGATAACTCCCAGAAGATCAGAATGCTAGAAGAGCAGATGAGGGGGGTCCTGAACCAAAGTGATGTGGGCTTAGACATGTCAACAATGGGTCTGGTACCTGGCTTGAGGGTGCCAATCAAATTTAAAGCTCCTACGTTTGACAAGTATAAAGGGGACACCTGTCCGAAAGTGCACGTACGGGCTTATTACAGAAAGATGTCTGCATATTCAACTGATGAGAGAATGCTAATGCATTTCTTTCAAGATAGTTTGTCAGGCCCTTCCCTAGAGTGGTACATGGGGTTGGAGCCAACTAATATCAAGACATGGAAGCAATTGGCAGAGGCATTTGTAGCTCACTACAAGTATAACAGCGATTTGGCACCCAACCGGGTCCAATTGGCAGGGCTGTCTCAGAAAAAGGATGAGAGCTTTAAAGAGTACGCGCAAAGATGGTGCGACATGGCTGCTAGGGTCCGTCCTCCTTTAGAAGACAAAGAAATGAATGACATGTTCGTCGGCACATTCACAGGCATGTTCCATGACAAGTTGTTTCATACATCTCTGGCCAGTTTCTCAGACTTAATTCTGATGGGAGAAAAGATTGAACGTAACATTAAGCAAGGAAAATTCCAAGTCGAGGAATCAACTGCATCTGGCAATAATAGGAAGGCTTTTGGTAGGCGCTGTCAGGGCGAGGCAAGCGCAGTGTTTAGAGGCCGAGGCCGAGGCCGAGGCAGAGGTCGGAACCAATATCATCAGCCGCAGCAGGTGGCGAGTGTTACTATTCCATATCAGCAACAACCGTTTCAGCAGCAGCCAATACAACAGCAGCAGCAGCAGCCGCCTCAGCAGGGGGCACAGCAGGCTCAACGAAGATTCCAGGGTGGTAAACCAAGAAGAGTGTTTGAGAAGCCTCCCTCAACGTATGCTGATTTCTTACAAACATTGTTGGGTTTGAACCTGGTAGAGAAGAGAACTCTGGCACCGATAACGGGAACTCCTCCGTATGGTTATGATGCAAGCAGGCACTGTGATTTTCATTCTGGGGCTCCGGGCCACGATGTAAAGGGTTGCCATGCTTTTAAGCATGTTGTGCAGGATCTTTTGGACAATAAGACTATCAATTTCGGAACGGCAGGTCCGAATATAGTGCAGAAACCCATGCCTAATCATGGGGCGAACGCCATTCTGACTGAGGAAGGGTTGAATCTAATTATGAATGTCGACGATTTAAAGATGCCGCTGAACGAGATAAAAAGCAGATTGTTGCAAGGGGGTGTTTATCCAGGATGTGACGAGTATTGCTTAGAATGCTGGGCCCTAGCTGGGGGGTGTGATGATTTGAAGAAAGGCATTCAGGCTTTAATTGATGAAGGCACATTGCAGTTTGACCGGGCAGCAACTGAAGAGCCTGCAGGGGCAGTAGCAGATAATCAGAGTGATGTGGCCACTGTAACGATTCCTCGGAAGACAATCACTATAACAGCACCGGCTCAGCGACCGCCGATCACCATAACTAAGGCCGGACCGATCCCGTACGAGAATACAAAAGCAGTCCCCTGGTCATATGGGTTGGAGGTATACTGTGACGGAATAAAGATTGATGTTAATGAGCAGCCAGCCGAGACTGTAGACAACGTTGTTGGTTCAGGAGGTATGACAAGGAGTGGTAGGATCTTCATATCGCCTGAGGTGGAAGCCGAAAGACTAGCGAAAGGAAAGGGGAAGATGGTTAAGAATGTCCCCGTGCAAGCAAGCGACAAAGCATCGGCATCGAAAGAGGTAGAAGAGTTCATGCGCTTGATTCGAAAAAGTGATTATAAGATTGTGGAGCATCTGCAACAGACGCCCTCCAAGATATCTATCCTGTCGTTGCTCTTATGTTCTGAAGCTCACAGAAATGCTTTGTTGAAAGTCCTGGATACTTCTTTTGTACCCCAAGACGTCTCCGTGAATCAGCTGGAAGGAGTGCTGGCACATGTGAATGCCGGCCACAACTTGGGCTTTACCGACTTCGATTTAACCCCTAAGGGGAGAGATCATAATATGGCGCTGCACATATCTGTCGAGTGTAGAGGATCAGTAATGTCGCATGTATTGGTCGACACCGGATCGTCTTTGAATGTGATTCCCAAGAAGGCGATGATGAAGCTGGATGTCAGAGGAATCCTGTGCACGCCCAGTGACTTGGTAGTCAGAGCGTTTGATGGCACGCGAAGAACAGTCTTTGGATCGATAACATTGCCTCTACAGGTAGGGCCGGAGGTGTTTGCAACTGAGTTTTATATCATGGATATACAGCCCGCATATAGTTGCCTGCTCGGAAGACCCTGGATTCATGGGGCTGGGGCAGTCACGTCCACCCTGCATCAGAAGTTGAAATATATGATCGAAGACAGCGTAGTCACCGTATGCGGAGAAGAAGACATCCTGGTCAGCCATCTGTCATCATTTAAATATGTGGAGGTCGACGGAGAGATCCACGAAACACCCTGCCAGGCATTTGAAGGGTTGCGAATCAAGGATAAAGGTCCCGGGCCGAGCAAAGTGTCAGAGATAGCCGTCTCGTCGTATAAAGAAGCTCAAGCTCTGGTGGAGGCAGGAGAAGCAAAGGGCTGGGGCAAAGTGCTGGATATTCCTGTGAAGATGGACCGATTCGGGCTGGGATACCAACCGTCGTCATCAACACCTGCTGTGGGAGCACCCCGTTTCAGAGGGCCAATAACCATCTCTGCCAGTGGAGTATGTCATGAGACCATCAATGCCGCTTCGGAGTCTGACGAAGGAGACAGCGACTGTGATATGGATGCCTGGATTCAGCCAAGCACGCCAGGACAGGGACTGTACAACTGGTCTATTCAGGAGTGTGTTCCTGTGACTCTTAAACAGTGATGCTTTGCTTTATTAATTGTTGAATAATCTGACGTCCTGCCCGGGGCATCAGGGTTTGCTTAGGGTTGTGTTGTTATGAACATTGCGTGTTAATCATTAAATAAATGGCATTTTTCATGTGCAAATACTGTAATCTTTGTCTTTCTTGTTTTGTATTTTTCAATAAAATGGCAACGTGGTTATTCGCTTTATACGCATTTTGAAGCACTTAACCATTCCTTTTGCAGGATAACATTTTCAGATGACATCCTTGAACCACCTATGACTCGTCCCGACCTTGAGCACCCGGTATTTCATGCCGAAGAAGAGGTTGTCGAAGATAGTGACGTTCCTGAGGAACTGTCTTGGTTGGTGAGACAAGAAGAAAGAGTCATTCTGCCTCACGAAGAGGTCATCGAAATTATCAACTTGGGGTCGGAAGGGGTTGAGAAGAACATTCATATCGGAGCCGCACTGCAGAGCGATATCAAGCGAAGACTGGTTGAAATGCTCCGAGAGTATAGTGATGTATTCGCTTGGTCATATGAAGATATGTCAGGGCTCGATACAGATATGGTTGTGCACCGTCTGCCACTGAAAGAAGAATGCCCGCCGGTCAAACAAAAGCTTTGCAGAACTCGACCAGATATGGCAGTGAAGATCAAAGAGGAAGTTCAAAAACAGTGGGATGCTGGTTTCCTGGCTGTGACAAAATATCCCTCATGGGTTGCTAACATCGTACCAGTGCCAAAGAAAGATGGCAAGGTTCGGATGTGCGTGGATTATAGAGATTTGAATAAAGCAAGCCCAAAAGACGATTTTCCGCTTCCTCATATTGACGTGCTAGTTGATAATACCGCTCAATACTCCATATTCTCCTTCATGGATGGCTTTTCAGGCTATAATCAGATTAAAATGGCGCCAGAGGATATGGAGAAGACTACTTTCATAACGCCTTGGGGAACATTTTGCTACAAAGTGATGCCCTTTGGCTTGAAAAATGCTGGGGCAACATATCAGCGTGCGATGACGACTCTTTTCCATGATATGATGCATAAAGAGATCGAAGTTTATGTTGACGATATGATTGCCAAATCCCAGACGGAGGAAGAGCATCTGGTGAATCTGCTGAAGTTATTTAAAAGGCTTAGGAAGTTCAGGCTGAGACTGAACCCTAACAAGTGCACCTTCGGGGTGAGATCGGGTAAACTGCTGGGGTTCATCGTAAGCGAAAGAGGAATAGAGGTCGATCCTGCTAAAATAAAAGCGATTCAAGAAATGCCAACGCCTAAAACAGAGAAAGAGGTGCGCGGGTTTTTAGGGAGGTTGAACTACATCGCTCGGTTCATCTCTCACCTAACTACTACGTGTGAACCATTATTCAAGCTATTGAAGAAAGATCAAGCTGTAACGTGGAACGAAAACTGTCAAAAGGCGTTCGATAAAATAAAGCAGTATTTGCAGGAGCCTCCTATTTTGATACCCCCAGTGGCAGGGAGACCCTTGATTATGTATTTGACAGTTCTTGAGGGAAGCATGGGTTGTGTTCTCGGTCAACACGACGAGAAAGGAAGAAAAGAGCATGCGATCTACTACTTGAGCAAGAAATTTACAGATTGTGAATCTCGGTACTCAATGCTTGAGAAAACTTGTTGCGCGCTAGCCTGGGCCGCCAAGCGTTTGAGACAATACATGCTGAATCATACAACCATGCTCATCTCGAAGATGGATCCTATCAAATATGTATTCGAAAAGCAGGTGCTATCAGGGAGAATTGCCCGTTGGCAGATGGTCTTGACTGAATATGACATCCAATATGTCTCGCAAAAGGCTATAAAGGGGAGCGTGCTGTCTGAGTATCTGGCAGAGCAGCCTATTGAAGATTACCAATCGATGAGGTTTGATTTTCCTGACGAGGATATCATGTACCTAAAGATGAAGGATTGCGAAGAGCCGTTGCCAGACGAAGGACCAGAGTTGGGTTCCGAATGGAAGATGATATTTGACGGAGCTGTGAACGCTTACGGTAGCGGAATATGGGCAATTATCACTACGCCACACGGGTCGCACATCCCGTTTACTGCCCGGTTGACCTTTGCTGTTACCAATAATGAAGCCGAGTACGAAGCTTGTATAATGGGGCTTGAAGAAGCCATTGATTTGCGAATCAAGCATCTGGACGTATACGGAGACTCAACTCTGGTGGTGAATCAGATCAAAGGGGAATGGGAGACACGTCAGCCCAATTTGATACATTACATGAATTATGCAAGGAGACTGTTGCCTTTCTTCGACAAGGTTGAATTGCATCATGTACCGCGGGCAGAAAATCAGATGGCTGACGCCCTGGCCACTTTGTCTTCCATGTACAAGGTCAACTTCTGGAACGAGGCTCCCAGAATCATTATCTCTCGGCTTGACAGACCTGCCTTCATGTTTGCTATTGATGAAGCATCCGATGACAAACCGTGGTATTTTGATATCCTTAATTTCCTGAAGAATAAAGAGTATCTGGCTGGGGCATCCAGTCAAGATCAGAAGACTCTCAGGAGATTAGCGGGTAATTTCTATTTGAATCCGGACGGTGTCTTATACAGAAGGAACCACGACTTTGTGCTATTGCGTTGCGTAGATGAAAGAGAGGCAAAGCTGCTCATGGAGGAAATACACGAAGGTACCTTTGGTACGCATGCTGGTGGGCATGCTATGACGAGAAAGCTGCTGCGGGCAGGTTATTTTTGGCTGACTATGGAGACTGATTGTTTCAAGTTTGCGAGGAAGTGCCATAAGTGCCAAATCTATGCTGATAAGATCCATGTGCCTCCGAGTCCTCTGAATGTGATGTCATCGCCCTGGCCATTCTCGATGTGGGGAATCGATATGATTGGAAAGATCGAGCCGACAACTTCTAATGGGCACAGGTTCATTCTAGTAGCAATCGATTATTTCATCAAGTGGGTAGAAGCAGCGTCTTACGCAAACGTAACTAAGCAGGTAGTGGCCCGATTCATCAAGAGAGATATCATTTGCCGATATGGGATCCCCGAGCGGATAATCACGGACAACGGTTTAAACCTGAACAACAAAATGATGAAGGAGCTCTGTTAGAATTTCAAGATCGAACATCACAACTCCTCCCCTTACCGACCCAAGATGAATGGCGCTGTCGAGGCGGCCAATAAAAATATCAAGAAGATCGTTCAGAAAATGGTGGTGACCTATAAGGATTGGCATGAGATGCTACCTTTTGCCTTGCACGGTTATCGTACGACGGTACGCACATCAACCGAGGCAACCCCATTCTCGTTAGTATACGGAATGGAAGCGGTATTACCATTGGAAGTTGAGATCCCTTCTCTGAGGGTATTGCGAGATGTTCAATTAGATGAGGCAGAATGGGTGAAAGACAGGTTGAACCAATTGAGTTTGATGGATGAGAAGAGGCTAGCTTCTCTAGCATATGGTCATTTGTACCAGAGCCGAATGAAGAAAGCATATGATAAGAAGATACATCCGCGGAGCTTTCAGACGGGCGACCTTGTGCTGAAAAGGATTCTCCCGCCGCAAGCAGATCACAGGGGCAAGTGGACCCCCAACTACGAAGGGTCGTACGTTGTCAGGAAAGTATTTTCAGGAGGGGCTTTATTGTTGTCCACCATGGACAGTGAAGACTTTACGTCGCCTGTGAATTCGGACGCAGTTAAAAAATACTTTGCTTGAAAATTGACCCGCTGGACAAAAAAAAAAAGAGTACAGACAAAAATGGGGCATTCTGGCGAACCAAAAACAGAATGAAAGGTTCGGGCAAAAGTTAGGGATAAAATTGAAAAAAATGTACACCCGCGAAGTTGAAAACCTACACTGGGCGGCTTCGGCAAAAAGGGGTATCCCGGTGAACTGAAAACCCGTAAAGGGCGGTTCACGCAAAAGTTAGGGATTTGAAAAGCAAATGACTGCGATCCGAATTTGATATTACAATGAGCATCAGCGCGGGAGAATACGCCTGAGGGGTCGATTATCAGATACAATCTTTTCGGAAGTGGGGATACCGGGAAAGCATTAGAGTCGGACGAGTCATGGGAGGATCAGTTCATGGTGTTCGTCTGCATCCCGTTGCCGACATGTGTACAAAAATTAATTTGTCAATATATTTATGCTTCCTGTGCATACTTGTATGTTTGCTTTGCGTAGCTTCCTCTTTTCAGGAGTTACATCCCGTGTATAAAAACTCCGCCCATTCAGGGGCCCAATCAATAAAATATGTTATTCAGTACTTAATGCTGGTTCTTTACTGTTTTGTGCATGATAAAACGCCTAAGTTTATTGAAACTAGCATGTGTATAACATCACTGGCCCTTGCCAACAATTGCTAAAGCTTTGAATTAACTGAAAATAATGTCACTAACCTGAATCGATTTGGTTGCATAGGCTTGTCTTGTCTTGGTTGTGTTGTTGCAGGGTTTCATAGCCGTACGAGGAAGATGATCAAAAGATTGCAATAACAAAAGACTTGATCCCCACGCAGGTCGTGCATGGTCTTCCGGAAGAAGGATCGAATTCCCCAGCTAGTCGTGGCTTATTCAAAGGACATGCTCCCAAAGTCGGTTTATCCTCAGCAGAGTTTGGCGAATTCCAGGATTATAAGGCTATATCCAGACAGTGTATCTCAAGCAGAGTTGGTTTAGCCTCAGAAGATTAATATCGGTGAGATGTATTCAGACAAGTTCATCTTTCCCCGCAGGGTCATTCACTCTCCCCCAGCGGAGTCAATTGATTTTCCCCAAGAGAATTGTCCCCTCCCCAGTGGAGTTCTCTTTTCAGCAAGTGTTTGCCTCCCGATGAAAATCAAAGATTAAGACTCTCCCCGGCAGAGTTGGTGAGTTCTGGCATTTATTTTGTCAGAATACCGTGTGATATCCGTTCACTCTCCCGCAGAAGTCCAATCATATCAGGCGCATCTGCTATTCTCCAACAGAGTTATGTTCCCCATCAGGGTATTACTTCAACGAGGTGTTTGGTTCGAGTTCCCAATTTCCCAACTGAGTCGACGTCACTCTTCCAGCATTTATTTTGCCGGAATAGTTCTGTGGCATCTGGCTATCCCCAGCGAAGTTGGCATTATCTTCAGCATTTATTTTGCTGAAGCAGTTTCTGTACCCAGCAGTTCGAGTCTGCAATTGCATTGGCATATAGTGTCACACTTGCATCCACCAAATAAAAAACGCGTGGCATTTCCACGACGATTGAAGCATTGCGTCATTGTCAAACATACGCATTTTAGAAGCATAAACCAGGATGGCTAACCTTTTGTTTCAAGTATTGTTTCTCTTGCAGGTAGAGAGAGCCCTCGCTCAGGTGAATCAATAAACATTTGAAGTCTCGGTACGAGACATTCAACGAAGTGTCAGCTTTGGCACTATTTCCCACAGGGTCAGCAGGATAAGTTTCTCTTTGTCCCCAGCAGAGTTACTTATTTCCCCGCCATGGTTTCTTGTTGGAGTTTCTCTAGTCCGACCAGCGGATTGTTTCCTTCAAAGTTGTTGTTACGTAGGCATTAAAAGGTTTCATGAACCAGAAGTTCAGAGGCTACCGCCGGTTATTAGAGCAGGCATCCAGTAGTTTGATTTCCAAATATCCCCAATAGAGCCAGCCTCAAAGTTGCTGTAACATTAGTGATAAGAAGTTGGCGGACCAATGGAAGGATGAGTCCTAACGTGGACGGGTTTATTGACAGGTTTTTTATGCTAAGAGAAGTGGGGGTCCTGACGTGGACATTTCCTCAGTTTGACGATATGTGTTAGTCCTAACGTGGACGGATTTGATTTCTTGGTATTGATCGAAGATGGAGTCCTGACGTGGACAAAGTTGGTTACTCTTCGTGTTGGTGTCCTGACGTGGAGCATTTATTTCCAGCAGATAGCTTTATTCGTGATGGTGAAATATGCGTCCTGACGTGGACAAAGTTTGTAGTTCTTTGTGATGACGAGATGTGAGAGTCCTGACGTGGACAAATTTATTCTTCTTCGTGTTGTTGGCAAAGTATGAGTCCTGACGTGGACACAGTCGTATTTCCCCAGCAAGTAGAGGACGTGCAAGTCCTAACATGGACAGGTTCTATTACTTCAGCAGGTTGAGATATGGGTCCTAACGTGGACAAGTTTTATTTTCTTAGTAGGTCAAGAGGCGAGTCCTAACGTGGACAAATCAAGACGAAACGTGAGTCCTGACGTGGACAGATCAAGTTATTCCTAACGTGGAAAGTTTGTGTTCCTAACGTGGAAAAATGGTGATTTCTTACGTGGAACGAAGTTGATTCCTTACGCGGAAAAGGTTGTATTCCTTACGTGGAAAGATTGTGATTCCTTACGTGGAACAAAAAGTTTATTCCTCACGTGGAAAGAGAAGTTGTTTCCTTACGTGGAAAAGTTTAGTCCTGACGTGGACAGATTAAAGTTCATTCCTTACGTGGAAAGATTGGAGTCCTTACGTGGACAAAGTGAGGTGAAAGTTGGAGTCTTTACGGGGACGAATCAAAATGTGTTTCCTTACGTGGAAAGAGGTGATTCCTTACGTGGAAAGATTGAGTCCTTACGTGGACATATCAGATTGATTCCTTACGTGGAAAGATAGCATTCCTGACGTGGAACGAGATTGTATTCCTTACGTGGAAAGAGTGAGTCCTTACGTGGACATATCAAGTCTGAGTCCTTACATGGGCAGATTGAGTTTGTATTCCTTACGTGGAAGAACGAAGTATTCGTAACCCAGAAAGTTTAGTCCTGACATGGACAGATCCAGACGAAGAGTTATTCCTTACATCGAAGGGTGAGTCCTAACGTGGACAATGTTATTCCTAACGTGGACAAGAATTTATTCCTAACGTGGACATCGAAGGGCGACTCTTCTGTCATTGTCGGCCTCGATTTTCGCAGTAGTGACAGTGTAATCGTAATCATTCATCTGTTTAATAGGTCCTGGATATCCTCTCTCACAAGGCGGATACCTCGAGATTTTACGGAACAAATAGAACAATCAGTATAGTTGTGTTGCTTATGATTGAAAAAAACCATCTTCGTCAGATCCATATGCATCTTCACTAAAGATTCTCGAATATTCTTCAAATCGAAGACATCATTCTCTCCCAAACATCCTTGAACCATGTTTACAATGGACGAACCATGCTGAGGCAGAGGATTATCTTGTACATTAGGATTGGAATCTTTAAAGGATAAGATCCCGCACTTAATCAGCCTCTGAACATCTGCTTTTAAATCGCAGCAATTCTCGATGCCATGACCTGGAGCACCTTGGTGATATGGACAAAATTTATTTTCTTTGTACCAGTATGGGATATTTTTGGGTACCTCATGTTGCACCCTAAAATTTGCTCAACCTTGTTCACTTGGTTTATGTTTCAATATCATTAGCATTTGCATATAGAGTCATGTACATAGCCTAATCATCTGCATAACATAGCATAGTAAGTCATCCAACAGGGGACCAAGCATTATTCTCATCTCTAGGAGCCTATCAAGAGGTTATTATTCTAATTCAATCTCATTCAAGTCATCAGAAAAGAATTTGAAAGCAGTGGATCAAGCATTGAGTCTATCTCCTATCTGAGGGTATCTGAGGATCATCAAAGAAGTTGTGAGCTGTGAATCTGGGGCATGGAGAGTATGTGGACATCATGGGAGACTTAGAAAGTCATTTGGAGAAGGAGACAAGTTGTTGATGTGATCACAAGAATTGCAGTTGAAGACAGTCAACTAGGGTTTCATCTGGGTCAACCCTGGGTCAACTCTAGGTCAATTGGCTGATTGAAAGGCATTAAGGGCTATTGGAGAGATGTGGGGTTCATCATTTGACATGTAGAAGAGGATATGGTGGTATGCCAAGAAGAATTCAAGAGAAGTCAAGGAGAAGAGGAGTTTCTAAATTAGGGTTTCTAGGTAAAATCCCCTAATTTAGGTCAAATTTCCAAGCAAGATAAGTCAAAATGCAAGCTTCAAATGAGTCCTTGGCCAACATGAAACTTGTAGAGGATCTCAAGACCTTTAATTTTAGTGGTGGAAGACATCAAGGAGATTTATAGAGCTCAAGTTATAGTCTTTGCAAGTTACAAGTCATCTGAGGTATCTGAAATTTTGTCTGTGAAAGCGACTTGACTTCTAAGCTATTTTTACCCCTCAAGAAGATTTCAAATGAATTTCTGGTCAACATAATAATTGTTCCTCATTGTCTTAGCTTTCTAGAATGGTATGGTATGCCTTCATATGATTTGTGGAACTCTACTTATGGTCTTGGCAAGCAAAGGGTATTTTGGTCATTTGAGGATTACAGGTCATTCTTAGCTTATGCCTAAAACTCATACAAGGAAGCTTCAAATGAAAAGCTTCACAACATCAAAGTTTCTCAAAATGCCATTTTAAGTCTAGAAAAGAAGTCATGGAAGTTTGGAAATGCATGGAATGAGACTTGACCAAAGTTGGTGAAAAATGACCTAAAAAAGGCATATAAGTTGAAAAAGTTGAAATAAAAAAAATTGGTTTGAGAGATCTACAAATCCAATATGGGTCATCCAATATACCAAATTGATTCCCAACATCATTTTAGAGACATTGGTTCAGCCACTCTTTTGAGTTAAGGGTTAATTTTGGGACTTGCTTTGTTATTTTGTTACTTGCATAATAAGATACACATGGAAAGTTCAACATAAAGCAAAATTAAAGGCATGTAAGCTCTCTTATCATTCCAATTTTTCATGCAAGGAGATATTCACTCATGGTTAAGGGGTTGTTAAGAGATAAAGGAGAGATATCATGAGAATTCAACATACCATCACATGAGAAGTTCATGAAATTTCTACATCTTTCTAGAATCCTCCAAGAGCAATCTAGAAACTTCTCATTCTGTTAATCATCATCTATATAATGAAATGAAGCCATTTGTGCAAGGGGTTGGTGAAAAGAGGGAGAGAATAGAGAGAATTAAGAGGTTGCTTCCATTGTAAGAATTTGAGAGAATCATCATAATCTTCCATTTTCTGATCATTTCTTTTCTTCATCCATCATCCATTGAAGTTTGTGAGTGATTGTAAGCAAGATCAGAGGTCCAACAATGGAGGATTGAAGAGCTATCTTTCACATTGCAAGAATCCATATCAGAAGTGCAGGCAAGAATCCAAGCATCTTCCACCATTTCTTTTGCAAACAGAAAGCCTAACACCTCCCAAAGATCATTGGTGAAAGCTTACAAGGGTTGAATCGAGCTCCTTCCCATCTGTTTCATCAAGAATTGCAGGTTGGTGAAATTTCTTTTATCTCTCTGTTTAGGTGTTATTAAGTTAGATTATTGGTGTAGGATGGTTAGGGTTAGAAGGATGAACATGCATGCAAGCTGTTGTGACCATTAGTGAAGGTTTGATCCATGGTAATTTTTATGTGATGACCTAGAACACTCCATTTAGGGCATGATGATACTAGTGAGATAGCTCAGGATACTCACCATAATCTACAGATCATTCTAGGGTAATTTGAGCAAGAAATGTTGAGATGCATATCAGGTGCAATCCATGGTGTCCAAAACTTCCAATCATCGGGTTTTAATTTGAGTTGAGAATTAGGTGAAGTTACGAGCATGGTCGTGTAGAGGGGAAGAAATGGAGTGAGTTTGGTCTTTGTAAGTTTTGATTTCATGGCGTATTGAAGGAGCATGAGGGACCTGAAGATTCATGCATGGATGAGAGAATTCTGAGTTCTAGGGTTTGCTTTGGGGACGATGAAGGATGACCGTCCGATCATCACAATTATTTGACTCTTTCATTGCATCCTATGGCTGATATTTGAAGTTGGAATAAGAGGGAAATGTGGCTGAGAACGAAACGCATCGTTTCATTAATTGAAACGCGTGGGCTGGGTCCAAATTTCTATCCCCACCCCCCAATTGATGAGCCCCACAAAATACCGCATGATATTGTTACTATTTGCACCGAAGGTTTATTCTTTTTCTGGTAATTTTCACTTGATTTTTTTCTGAGCGCGCTGGGCCTAGTGAATTTTATATTCACACCCCTGTTCTGTGGCCCACCTGGATATCACAACTGGGCGCAAATGCTTTTCTCACCCCCTCCCATTTAATTTCCATTTTGTGTGTTTTAATTTCCTTTAATATTTTTACATCTTTAAAAAGTCATAAAAAATAGGAAAATTGAGATTTTTAATTCCTTCTTTTTGCTATAGGTCCATTATTCTGTCTAGAAAAATATAGAAAAATAAAAATGGCATTTTATTTTGTTTTAATATTTTTCATGCATTTTTCTTGTAAGTAGCATTTTATTAAGTCTAGTTTGGTACTTAAATTTGATAATTTTAGTTTGCATAGTTGCTTCAATATTTTTTGTCCATCCTTTTTAGGTTGATTAGTAGACAAGATTAGCTTGTATATACAATTTAGTTCCCATTTTTAGGACTTAATTTTAGGTGTTTAGTTTAGGTGAGAACAACATGAACAAAATTAGGGTTTAAGTGATGACTTAGGAGAATTGAATCATTTCCCTTAGGACTTAGAGATTGAATATTTTAGATATGGGACTATAGGGACTATGGGTAGTTATTAGATCCCTCAGAACTCACTAGGATTCCCCTACTGCTATTAGTATTGTCTGTATTTGCTTGACTGGTATGGTGTGCCCTCTGGGGATTATTGATTTGTCTGTGCGGGTATTGGGATTGCTTGGGGATTGGGGGAGCTGAAGACTTGTGATGATGAAGCCATTGGAGATCCAGAGCTTGAAGACCAACTTCCAGAGTTGATGAGGAGATTCCTGCTAGCAGCTGTTGAGGAGATTAGGGTTTAGGAGCTAGGCAGAGCTCTAGATTAGAAAGCTTGATTCTCAAACATGGAAGGTTTTGACTGCCTCCATTCCTCTCTGTGATACAGAGTCTCTCTAAGACACTCACCCCCTTCCTTTGGAAGGCTTGGTGCTACTGTCTAAGGGATAAAACTCTTGAGAGAAAACATCTTATGTGTTAGTAGCAGTTGGTTTGCCACCCTTGGTAGTCAACTAATTGCTTAACACCCAATTCACTCTTATGATTGATCCCTCACCCTGGAGTTTTGAGACTTGAAGAAAAGCCATTGTAGAATGAAGATTGATGACAAAGACCTTCCTTGAAGGCTGTGGAGATGGAGATGGATGCTTGCTGAAGCTTGAAGTCAGATGTTGTTTCAGAGTTGCTGATGCTGTTTACTTTTCTGCTGTATTTCATTCTTGATGTATTGGTTGGTTTTCTGGACTGTATTGTTTGCTGTTTACCCTGTTGGGTTGAAAGTGAATCATGTTCACTTTTGCCTATTGTTTTCTAGGTTCGAGGTTGAGTGGGACTCCCTTGCCTCGCTTGTATTGCTGCATCCATGCATTTTACCGCTTTACTGTATATATCTGCTATGGTTTCTGTTTCCGCTTATCCCGTAGGATCTCTGTTTCTCTCTGTGCAAGAGAGGAGCATGATAGACACTAGGTCTTAACCCATGCATGATAACATTAGGTTAGTTTGATTCCCTTCGCAACCGTAGGTTAGAGTTCTGTCTCTTCTTTCTCAAAACAAACAGAAAAATACAATAAAATTTCAAACACAATCTAAGACACTTCTTCTGTAAAAGAATGTGAACTCATCAAAACGTCATTTTTGTCCGCTCGGACTGTTAATCAGAAAAACCTTTTTCGAAAGGAATAAAATCAATCAAGACCGACTTGTGTCGTACGTGGCCCGAACTACGTTTGCTCTGATCTTTCATGCTGTATGAAAGTACGTAGGCATAGGATGCGATATCCTAGCGAGCAACCTTCCCCTCCTTTCCCGTAGGTAGGCGAACTACGTTGACTCTGATTTCTCGTTCCGGACGGGAATACGTAGGCATAAAGTGCGATACTTTGCCGAGTCATTTTATTTTCATTTTATTTTCTTTTAACCCTTAACCTTTAGTTTAGATAGAATAACAATCCATACCCGAAAACAAGCGTGGATCCCGTCGAGTACGACGAACGTGAGGGGTGCTAATACCTTCCCCTTGCGTAACCGACTCCCGAATCCAGGTTTTGGTTGCGACGACCATACATTTCCCGTGTTGTGCGAGGTTTACTCTGAGCGTTTCCTTTCCCTCCTGTGGGATAAATAAAGCACGGTGGCGACTCTTCTGTTCAGCCGGCGCCGATTTTCGCAGTAGCGACACCTCAGGCGGAGCTTTTGTCTGGATGTGTCCCTTATGTATCAAAACCGGGAATAATTCAGTGTATGTCATAAGAATATGATCAAAGTCTAGTCTTCTGTGCGCACGACCCTGGTTGTTGAACTGTGGTCGATTTTGCTGAGGAGATTGCTGATTTTGTTGATGTTGTGGTAGTGGAGCCTGGGGAGTTTGAGATGGTTGCGCAAATTGCGGTTGATAGGATGGAGTGTTGAGTATTGGTGTTAGAGCAGCAACTTGCTGATGCAGTTGATACCTCCTCCTTGGTCGTCCTTGATGCACGACGCTCACATCTTGTTCTTTCTTCTTTATAAAATTACTTTCATACTTTTTCGCACAGCTAAAGGTACTTCCCTCCCTAGCTAACCTCCTTTCACAAACTCCTTCTTCCAGATGCATACCCATATTTACCATCTTAGTGAAATCACTAGGTGCGCTGGCTACCATTCTCTCGTAGAAAAATGAACCGAGTGTCTTTAAGAAAATCTTGGTAATTTCTTTCTCTTCTAACGGCAGTGTAACTTGGGCAGCTAACTCGCGCCAGGTCTGAGCATACTCATTGAAGTTTTCTTTATCCTTCTGAGTCATGGCCCTTAATTGATCTCGATCAGGTGCCTTGTTAACATTGTACTTATATTGCTTAATGAAGGCTTCACAGAGATTGTTGAATGTTTGAATCTTCTCACCGTCTAACCCCATATACCATTTGAGTGTTGCAATGGTCAGACTGTCTTGAAAATAATGGATAAGTAGTTAATCATTGTCTGTCTGTGTCGACATCTTCCGAGCATACATGACAATATGACTCTGTGGACAGTTGTTTCCTTTGTATTTTTCAAAATCCGAAACCTTGATCTTTGGAAGGACTTTGACATTCTGAACCAAACAGAGATCATAAGCCCGTTTGCTGAACAGTTCTTTTCGCCGGAGAGCTTTCCGTTCTTTCTGAATTTCTGAGAATTTATCTAGAAATTCATCCATCCTTTCATCAAACCCTACCATTTCGCTTGGAGTACCATGATACACCGACTCCTCCAAGACATACGGAGTGGTATTCATATTTGGTGGTGGCATAGTCATCACATCGGTGGTAGCAGGAATGGCAGTTACAAAACGAACAATGGTTACAGCAGGAACTTCAGAGACGGGTGGATGGTAACCGGCTGGAGTGAAAAGGGAGGCATCCTGTTGCTGTGAGAATTGGATATCAAGCTATTAATTAACTTGAATCACAAAACATGAAGTTCACCACCGAGCTTTGATTTATCCAAAGGAAAGGGTAAAGATCGAAGAAAACCCTAAGTGCGTTATGTAATAACACAACTAAGAGATCTAAGGTTCGGGGGTTGGTTATACCTAGGGAAGGTTTTAGCATCCTAAGTATCTGTAATATTCTACAGGAACCTCTTGTTAGTATTTGTGTTATGCTAAAGTTTTCTTGCTAAGGGAACTGGTGCTAAGGTAAATACCTAGGGTATATACAGTAAGTATGCTTGCCAAGACATCGCATCTCCTGCCTACGTATCCTAACAAGGATGGAATCAGAGCAACCATAGTTCTCCTAACTATGGGTTGAGGAACTCTTGATAACGATCAAGGTTCCAAAGGGGAGTAAGTATCCATAACCATGATACTTACGTAGAGTTAACCAACTCTCTAGATCTAAGTTGAAAACTAACTAAAGAAATGACTTTAACCAAAGTCAAATGGGAAAGTGAATATCCATAACCATGATACTCACATAGAGCTTACCAACTCTAAACCTAATTCTAAGTTATGAAACCAATTGGTTCTAACGAGACCAAAATGAGGGAGATGGCAGTTAGTTGTTAGTGGTTAGAGGGCTCGACTAGATATCGCATCTTCTGCCTACGTATCCTGACTATGAAAGGGGAATTAGAGCTACTGTAGTTCGGCCTAACTAAGTATGAGGAGCTCTTGATAACGATCAAGTTTTCAAAGGGGAGTAAGTATCCATAACCATGATACTTACATAGAGTTAACCAACTCTCTAAGTCTAAGTTGAAAACTAACTAAAGAAATTGACTTTAACCAAAGTCAAAGGGGAAAGTGAATATCTATAACCATGATACCCAAATAGAGTTTACCAACTCTAACCTAATTCTAAATTAAAAGGCAAGACTCTCACAAGGTTTTAGGAGAAGGATAAACTAGGCTAAACTTAAACTAAATAAATAATTAAAGCTAAGTTTAAAACTACAAACAAAATAAAGAACTAAATCAATAAAAATAAAAGAAATAATTAAAATCCAAATTAACTAATTCTAAGAGAAAATAAAAACTAAGTTAATTTTAAATAAAACCAAATAACTAAACCCTAATTAAAACAAATAAACTAATTAAATAAATTAAAGTTAGAAACTAACTAAATAATTCTATATATATATATATAAAAATGAAAGGGGGTATGGATAGTAAATGTGGAAAGAAAGATCATTGGGCCTATGAACCCAAAACATTTTAACCTAGTAAAAAACATAAATAAATAAAAAAGAAAATTAAAATTAAAAACAAAATACTTTTGGAATCGTGAAACAAAACCTCCCTTCCTCTTCTCCTTGACCGTGCGATATCCTTCACAGCCGTTTCCTTCTCGAATCGTTGTTGCTTCGAATCGCTCAAGTTTGTAAGCGTTTGGGTTTCAATTTCTATTGGTGTCCAGGTTTTGTGTTGGATCTTAACCCTTCTCCATCCCTATATATCCTTCTTCCTGATTCTTCCCTGGATTTAATTTTGTCTTCTCGTCTCAAACTATCTCTCTATCTCATAAATCTCTCTCCGATTTGGTGATTCATTTTAGTTTTTCTTCAAAGAGTGATTTGGGTGGAGAAGATTAATGAAAGTTTATGAGGTTCCAGGGGTGTGGTATTGGCCGCGGATAAGGTTTAGTTGTGGTAGGATGGATACAATGACGAGCTTGGTCGTGAGGGAGGTTGATTCTTGTGAGAGTTATGAAGCAGCTACATGGCTTTGACGAGAGGGATTATTGTAAGCTATTGGGTTGTGTTACAGAAGCTGGAGGGAAATAAATGGTTGAGCTGAAGTTGTCTCGCGGTTGTACTTGAGTTGCGTGAAGGAGATGAAAGGATTTAGGATGGTTGTTGTTAATTGTTGAAGAGGGGCCGATGAAGGTTACGTGGAAAAAATTATGACTGTTCTGAGATAGATCCCCTGAAGAAGAGTGGCCCCCCTCCCCCCCCCATCTTCTTATTTTCAATTCAAGCCAGCTGTATCAGAAATCAATCTTTGTCCTATTGTTGTGACAGGTCTGTTGTGAAGCAGGCAGAGAGTGTTTTGGGCCATTGTGGCGTGGTACACTTTTTGAAATGTCGTTGTCTTAGCAGCGTGTGTTACGCAGAGTTGTAGCATAAGGTTTTTGCTTACGTTTTGGGGATAGCAGGTTCAAGGTTTTCCCCTTTTGGAATGGTCTTGGTCAAAGACCTTTGAAGGTAATGGTTTGGAAAGGTGTACATATTACGTTGCTAGCTGCTAGAGATTAGCAGTGTTTTGTTTTGTAGGGCTTGCAGCTTTCTTTGGGGTGCAGTAGTTGTTTTGATGCAGAAAAGATGCAAGTTTATGGCAGGGCTGTTTTGAAGCATAGCAGGGTTTTTGCAGTTTGGTTTGGCAGTGAGTTGGCGCAGCAAATTCAGACAGTTTTGGCCCCTTTGGAAGGATATAATGCCTTTGTTGTTTTCACTTTGCAATTTTCATCAATTTTCCTCTTTTTGTTTAATCTTATGTCTACAGGCTTTGTCCTTGTATGCATAATTTGGAGCTAGTGTAGTAGATGTAGCCTACCGAGGCGCAGGGTATTAAGCAAGGTGCTGCCTTTTATGTTATGGTGTAAATTCAAGAATGTGGGCTTAAAGGATGTAATTGGGCCCCTTTTTATTTCGTAGATCTTGTGAATTGTAGTAATGATTTTGTATGTTGACAATGGGTCATGGGGCTGCATTTCTTTGCAAATTTGTTGTATGGGTTTGTAAAAATGTAATAGACTTGTTGAAAATAAAAAGCTTTGGAATGTGAAATATTAGTGTGGAGTTGAGATACTGGTTTTGAGTTACAAATGAAATAAAATTAGGAATGAATTTGGAAATTGAATAGAAGGACTTTATGATTGGAAAAAAATGGATAATATATGTGGAGCTATGGTTATGAATTAAATAATGGAAAGATTGGTTATATATAAAAGATAAAAATGAATAATGGATATTGTGAGTTTGGAGTGAATAAGAGTTTAGTAAGTGAATATATGGACATGAATTAAATAAAAGAAATGGATTTAATGGATTTGTGGATATGAAGTTGGATGAGGTTTAAGAAAATTATGGATAATTGAATGAAAAAGAAAAATGAATATAGACTGAGCAGCTAGCTCGAACACTTGAAAGTAATGACGAAGAATTGAAACACACAACTAATATTTGCACACAAATCTATTACGTTGACCCTAAAAAACTCAGTAATCTGACTTCAATGAAACAAATCTCACTTCTAAACAAAGGCTAAAATCAAACCCAATTAACCCGTAAACTTCTGCCCACACATCTAACTGGCTAGCTTTAGGAGAAATCCAGTCAGGAACGACACCTGCCCTCGTCGAATGTAAAGGGGTGGGAGCCGTAAACCTCATGCCTCGAGCACACACTGGTTAAACAATGACTTGACAAGAAACTAGAAACCTTGATAAACCTCTTATGGGTACTGCTCATGAAAACCCGACACTTCTGCCTCATACTTAAGTACGATAATTGAGAGAAACTGTTTCTGACCAAAGGAAAATCCACCTCATCAGACAACCTCTTTTCCAAAACTTTAACTTAACCGCCCTCGAAGCTTCTGGAGTTAAAACCTGATTCATAAGAAAACAAACAGAAACTGAAAAACTGGTTAGTTATGCATGAATGATTGACCTAGAATGATATGTACAAGATCAAATAATCTGAGGGTAAAATTTAAGTTATGATAGTTACCCCTATTTAAATATCTTTACCGGATGACATGAGTGATGAAGATCGTCATGAAATCATGGTGGAAGGTATTTAAATACAGACAACCTAAAAATTTTCCCTTAGATGCAAGGATCATGCTATGCTATGGACAGGAGAAAACTACACAGTGCTGACATGCCATGAAATCTAATATGATGGAAATGATGAGATGCTAAATGCAAAGAATGCAGAGGAAAACGAAAGCAAACATGGACAGAGACGACACAATGAGTAACCACTCACTGGAGAAAGAAAACAACACTTGGGAAGATGAAACAAGCTGGGGAAATCTAAAGTGATCGAGCAACTAGTTCAAACGTGTCCGGCTGATACTTTAGAAGAGTAGAATCCTCACCGGAGGTAGAACCAAAAGATGATCTCCACTAGGGAAGGAAGAGTTCAAAAATAAGTAGCATCCTCAAAGAGTTGACGGAGAGATACATAAACTTGAGAGTGTTCAATAAAGGGTTGATGGAACAAAACAACAAAAACATGTCCTAAGGTACACAACCTGAAATCGGAATAAATCATCAAAGGATTGACGGAAAAACAATAAATCATATCCGAAGGTACACAACCTGAGCTCGGAACACAATGTCAAAGGAGTCGACGAAAATAAACCAAGCACATCTGAAGGTACACAACTTGAACTCAGAGCATGTCATCAAAGGAGTTGACAAAAAGAAATCATAAAATATCCAAAGGTACACAACCTAAACTCGGAGGACAACGTCAAAGAATTGACAAAAAGACCAAATCAAAAGATATCCGAAGGTACACAACCTGAACTCGGATCACATCGTCAAAAGATTGATAGAAAGACCAAATCATCAAAAGATATCCGAAGGTACATAACCTGAACTTGGAGCACATCGTTAAAAGATTGACAGAAAGACCAAATCATCAAAAGATATATGAATGTACACAACCTGAACTCGAATCACATCGTCAAAAGATTGACAGAAAGACCAAATCAACAAAAGATATCTGAAGGTATACAACCTGAACTCTGATCACATCGTCAAAAGATTGACAGAAAGACTAAATCATCAAAAGATATCCGAAGGTACACAACCTGAACTCAGATCATATCGCCAAAAGATTGACTGAAAGACCAAACCATCAAAAGATATCCGAAGGTACACAACCTAAACTCGGACCACATCGTCGTAAGATTGACAAAAAGGCCGTCTCAAATAGAACCCCATCAAAAGGGTTGGCACAAGAATGCATTCATATTCGTCATCGAAAGGGTTAATGACAAATGACTAAACGAGGGTAGCACCAGTTGTAACCATAAATGATTGAATAACACCAAGGGTGGATAAGCTTCTCGAGAGAGACTGCCACTTATTGAGTATAAATTCCAAAGAGATGTTGTTACAACAAACACTGTTGGAGAAAAGATTATGTCTTTAATGAAGACCTGTAAATGATTTTTCTTGGGGAACATAGTGCACAATTAATGCACGCCCAACTTAGATTTGGAAACCACTTTCCAGGGACTAAAGTTCAATCTAGGAACGAGCTAGAAAGAAACGGTCAAACAAGACTCCAACCATTGACGAGTGAACTCAAATGGGAATTTATCTTATCCTAACATGGAAAAGATAACTGGACCAACCATCATCCACGAGGCTCAAACTCTGCGGGGAATTTAGAAAAGATGGGCATTTTATGCCTAAGGGCTAACAACTCTACGAGAGAGAAGAGACAAACCCAATCACTTGGGGAGATAAACGCCAAAGTGAACAACGCAGGTAAACACCAAAATGGTAGCAATAATGCACATATGCTATGAAAATGCTTATGAATGCGTATGCCATGTTTATGCTGACAAAACAGACAAAAGGGAAATAGAATCTACGATAAAATAAACATCTCGACAAGGAAACCCAGCCAACCTCACCCGATTGGAAACCTCACTAAGGATGAACATGTAGAACCAACGGTTCCATTTCAAGTTTACAACCTTCTCTAGGGGAAAAGACTATTCCACTCAGGATATAACATCGTGACCTCACCAGGATTGCTATCATGAGCTTGATTTATTTTTCGGGAAAGGAAATCCAGGAGAACATGTCAATGTCAAGTGAAGTAACAACTTACTGGGGAGTTGTCAAAAGATTTAATCAAGAACAAAGTACCAACTGGGGAATAAACTTGCCCCTGTTAGCTGGTGGACTTATGAGAGAATTTACCAGAATGAGTGCATTCGAGAGATTTATCTGATCTCTACTTGACTGCTTCTGATTGACTGGTCATTGAGATCTGTCGAATTTCGACTTAACTGCCTTTGATTAGCCGAATCTTGTAGTAGTTGATTAACAAACCTTTAAAATTGGTTGCCCCAGGCTGAGCTTCTTTTACCAAGTCAAATTCCCTAGCTGGCTACATTTGTTGGGATTCCTTTGATATAGAGTTGCCTTGTAAACAACATTGTTCTTTAAAATTGGCAGTTTTAATGCAACATTTATGCAAGATTTTGAAAACAAAATTTATTGATAAAACAAACAGTGGAGTGATTCAAGGATCAAAACAAAAGTGGATCCTGTCATTTACAGAATGACAGGTGAAATGAACAACAAAAAGCAAAGATCCTTAGGAGTCAGGTTATCCAACCTTGCTGTAGCATACCTTCAAAATAACATTACCTCAATTAGGTATTTTAGAGGTTGTAGCGCGACCTGGTTTAATGTTTACGAAACAAAGGATAAAGGTTCAAAGTTTATTTGTACCCACCCAATCTCCATGATAAACTTCCATCATATGTTCAGTTAACTCAGGTTATGCACTCAGGTTCCTATAGGCTAAGACTGAACTGATGATAGTTGTTGATGGTTCAAAAACCTAGGGTAGTCACTACTCCCTCACAAAATTTGGTTGCTTTTGTTATTGAGGAATTTCAAAGTTAAAGTTTTAAGGATTTCCTCTTTTTATCATCCCTAACTTTTGCCCGAACTGTTTCTTTTGGATATACAGTCAGCGGGATGCCCCTATTTTTCCTTAGTCTCCCCTTCATAGGTTTTGACTTAGCGGGTTTTTCTTTTTTTTATTTTTCTTTTTTCGAGAAAGAAGGTGACTACCTGGTTAAATGGCCATGGTGAACCATCATTGTCTTTTTAGGCTTGGAAAACGTCTTCAACACTTGCTTGATGTGTGCAAAGGAAAACCTGTGAGCATAACCTCTATATGAAAGGTGTCTTATACGCACATATCACCAAATTATGTATATAATTTTTTCATCATCCTCCCTAATCTTTGCTTAAACAACAATTTGATAAAGATAAGTGGACAGAAAAAGATAAATATTTTTTTATTTTTATAACAATGAAAGAAAATGAGAAAGAGTGAATACGAATCAAATTAATCAAAAGATGCATAAACATTTAATTAATCTTGCCAATTCGTAAAACAAACAACTTACAAGCAAAATTTAAATTCAAAATGCAAAGAAAATACAACAACAAATGCTGAAACAACCAAAATTGCTAGCTTTGAGGAACTGAACTTTCTTTCCTTGATTTGCCAACTGAATAACTATCTTCAGGGTTGATTGTCGAGATCAGTCAGAGAATCATCTTCACATCCAAACTCAGTGATTTCATCCACAATATGGACTGATGAATCCTCTTGGCCCAATAAAGGATTGTTGATTTGAATGCCTTAAGGCGTGAATGAGAGCGTATCGGAGTCAAGAAAATTATTAACCATGCTCCTGAGCACCTTAAAATTTTCAGTTGAATGCCCTTGTGCCCCAGCATGGTAGCCACATCGAACTTTGGCATCAAAGCCTGGCAGGTACGAAGGGATCACTGGATCTTTCTTCAATCCACTTTGGATCAATTCTGGCAAAATCTGGGTGTAGGACACTGGTAGCGGAGTGAAATGCCTCTTTGGCTTCCTTGGCCTTTGTCTGGCGTGCTGACGCGGCTGATGGCGATATGACTGTTGATACTGAGGAAGTATTTGATTTGGAGGAAAATATTGTCTTTGGTGAAATGATGGTATCTGACATGGAGAACCAAAAGATTGTTGACTCTAAATAGTTGAGACGCATGAGTGCTGAGATTGAGATTTCAGAGATTCCTGGGAGGACTGACTTTCCTCTTCCAATTCTTATCGAGAAATGAAAACTGACTCATTCTCATTAAATGGAGTGTTCGAAGCGTCTCGAATTTTTCCGCTCTTGAGACTGCTCTCGATGCGCTCTCCAGCTATTACCAAGTCTGAGAAGTTTGACGTCACAATGCTAAACAACTTTTCTCGGTACGGGCCTTGCAAAGTATCCACGAACCAATCAACCAATTCCTTATCCAATAGTGGTGGTTGAACACGAGAAACTATTTCTCTCCATCTCTGAGCATACCTTCTGAATAATTCATTGTCTTCTTGAGATAAATCTAGCAAATGCAAGCGACTAGGAGCCAAGTCAAGGTTTTAGTTATATTGCTTCACAAAAGCACTAGCTAAATCTGACTATGATTGAATGTTGTTGCTCTCTAGATGCATATACCAATTAAGTGATGCCCCACTCAAACTGTCTTGGAAACAGTACATCATGAGCTTTTCATTGCGGATATGTGATGTCATTCTTCTGCAATACATCACCAAATGCTGCTTCGGACAACTATCCCCTTTGTACTTTTCAAATCTTGGTGTCTTGAACTTAGGTTGCACCACAAGGTCAGATACCAAACACGTGTTCAAAGCATTCAGATCGGCAGAGTCACGACCCTTAATGGTATCAAGTTCTTCTCCAACGCATGACACTTCGCCATAATCTCAATGTATCATGGATCTTTAGTTTCCACCACAGGGATTTCCTCTTGAGAATCTGGAACCGGAAATGCAAAACTCTGATAGTCGGTATCATCAAGAGAAGAGGAACATCCATTGAAGGTGAGAAAAACACTTAGAAGGGGGGGGGGGGGGGGGGGTTGAATAAGGTTTTAGAAATAATTATGACAATAAAAACAACACAATATTTTTATCCTAGTTCGTTGAACTCAACTAATCCAGTCCACCCTTTCAAGGTGATTTTCCTTTCTCATAAGGACTAAATCCACTATATTCAAACACATTACAGTGTCAACCACTAAGAACAACTGTCTTAGTCTTCTCAAGAAATTCTGACCACAACTTGGTCTTCTTAAGGAACCTTTTACAAATAAATGTAAACTAACAAGTGTTTAAGATGCTTCTAAAAAGCTATATCACAAACTGTGATTTTTACACTTAGATTAAGAACGAATAAAAACTATTCAGCTTATGAAATAAATTGTATGAGAGCTTGAGAGTAGTTTTGAATTGATTTCTCAGTAATTCTTCAACTTTGAATTGTTTTTGAAGACATCCTTTTATAGAGAAGAAAGTCCAATGCTTGAAGACTGTGCGTAGCAGAATAGCTGTAGCCTTTTTGTCTTCTATTGACTTTAGCTTTCCCAGAAGAGGAATGTTCAGACAAATCCCTTTTGTCTGATTTCATGTGCCATACATGAATAAGGAAAGAGTCGTTTGGAATCAGAGCAGAGTTTGAATAACAAGGCTTCTGTACTTGCAACGAACAGTACGTTCAGAGTTTTCTTGAAACAATGCTTGAAACTCTTCATACAAATTCTTCAACTACGCTTCAAAGTCTTCTGCAGCTTATGCTTCAGAGTCTTCTGCAAGTTCTGCTTCAGAGTCTCTTCTGGCAGCACTCAGAGTCTTCTGATGACTTGCTTATGATGCTTCAGAGCTTGCGTAGAGTAATGTTCAGATGCATTTTTGCTTCCATAAGAATAGTTAATTTAATATCTGAAACAAAAACACTTGAACAAAATTAGAGTATATATTTTCTTAATACAAAATTTTATTAGAGTTATCATCAAAACATAGAGATAATATTAAACACCAATCTGTGTTCTAATATCCATCTCGGACAATGGCATGTTCTTGTATAAACTGCTTCACAATAGTAGTCTGCACAGGCTGATCTTGAGCAACATTGTTCACAGAAGTCCTCTAAACATGTTCATCTCTCTTTGCCAAGGTTATCATAGCTTCCACAATCTGATCCAACTGAATTTTCAATAATTCAAAATTTGCTCTGGTCCCAAATTGATTATGCTCTTCTAAATTCATGATTCTTCAAGATATACCTCAAGTCCAATGCTGGTACCAGGAAGTTAACTGGGTTACGGACAAAGATGAGATTCAAGGCTGACAAATGCAATTGCAAATGCAAAAGTGACGACATGCGTATGCCATGCGAATTCAAACCGAATGGTTTCAAGTAACTCACAAGGGAGTTGCAATCATTTTGGGAAAGAGTTTAGCTTTATAAACCATGATCTCAACTGAGTTTTTGCAAAGGACTGACTGTCTAAATTCCTTGAAACCAAAGGGTTATTCAATGAATGCATGATGGTATGAATGCATAAACACAGGTATATAAATATTCACATATAAAAAGATATGTACAAGCAAACTGACAAGGGCCTAGGTTTGAAGATCACAAGCATGAAGCCATGGTCTACCCATCCCAAAAGGTATGTACTATGGGTACGTTCCTGCAAAACGGGTTCTAAAAAGTTCCCAGAGTCAACAACCCATCTTTTGGATATTATCGATTTCCCAAATCACTCGGTAGTCGATAATATTCTCAAGAGAGTCTCGTCCAAGTGCAGTATCGCGTATCAACTACTTCGGAACTACTCCCTCATAGTCATCGCACTACATCCTAACACGACCAAAGTGGGGTAAAGAGGTAATCTAAAGGTCCTCAGTGTCATAGGCTCTTAGGTCGAAAGTAGCAATGTTTTCACGAATACTCGTTCAATAAAACTACTCCCAGGAGGGCCTCCACTGAGCGGTGGTTTCTCGAGTCAGCTTGGTCGGGAATCAACTCCCTATAAAACTTCTCGAATATACCACTCAAGGTAACAATCCTGCATACAGAAAAACCCAAACACAACAGGCATATATATAGATATTCACGAATATATAGATATACAAGCAAGCAAACATATAAAATAAAACAAAAACAAACAAGGTGGGCTTAACCCTCTTAAGGGAGCTATACTCCCCAGTGAAGTCGCCATTTCTGTTGCGGTGAGAATCGGATATCAAGCTATTAATTAACTTGAATTACAAAACATGAAGTTCGCCACCGAGCTTTGATTTATCCAAAGGAAAGGGTAAAGATCGAAGAAAACCCTAAGTGCGCTATGTAACAACACAACTAAGAGATCTAAGGTTCGAGGGTTGGTTATACCTAGGGAAGGTGTTAGCATCTTAAGTATCTGTAATATTCTACAGGAACCTCTTGTTAGTATTTGTGTTATGCTAAAGTTTGCTTGCTAAGGGAACTGGTGCTAAGGTAAAGACCTAGGGTATATACACTAAGTATGCTCGCTAAGAAATCGCATCTCGTGCCTACGTATCCAAACAATGATGGAATCAGAGCAACCGTAGTTCTCTTAACTATGTATTGAGGAAATCTTGACAATAATCAAGGTTCCAAAGGGGAGTAAGTATCCATAACCATGATACTTACGTAGAGTTAACCAACTCTCTAGATCTAAATTGAAAACTAACTAAAGAAATGACTTTAACCAAAGTCAAAGGGGAAAGTGAATATCCATAACCATGATACTCACATAGAGTTTACCAATTCTAAACCTAATTCTAAGTTATGAAACCAATTGGTTCTAACGATACCAAAAGGAGGGAGATGATAGTTAGTTGTTAGTGGTTAGAGGGCTCGACAAGATATCGCATCTTATACCTACGTATCCTGACTAGGAAAGGGGAATCAAAGCCACCGTAGTTCGGCCTAACTAGGGATGAGGAGCTTTTAATAACGATCAAGGTTCCAAAGGGGAGTAAGTATCTATAACCATGATACTTACATAGAGTTAAGCAACTCTCTAAGTCTAAGTTGAAAACTAACTAAAGAAATTGACTTTAACCAAAGTCAAAGGGAAAAGTGAATATCCATAACCATGATACCCACATAGAGTTTACCACCTCTAACCTAATTCTAAATTAAAAGGCAAGACTCTCACAAGGTTTTAGGAGAAGGATAGACTAGGCTAAACTTAAACGAAATAAATAATTAAAACTAAGTTGAAAACTAAAATCAAAATAAAGAACTAAATCAATATAAATAAAAGAAATAATTAAAATCCAAATTAACTAATTCTAAGAGAAAATAAAAACTAAATTAATTATAAATAAAACCAAATAACTAAACCCTAATTAAAACAAATAAACTAATTAAATAAATTAAAGGTAGAAACTAACTAAATAATTCTATATATAAAAAAAATGGAAGGGGGTATGGATAGTTTATGTGGAAAGAAAGATCATTGGGCTTATGAACCCAAAACATCTTAATCTAGTAAAAAAAACATAAATAAATAAAAAAGAAAATTAAAATTAAAAAGAAATACTCTTGGAATCGTGAAACAAAACCTCCCTTCCTCTTCTCTTTGACCGTGCGATATCCTTCACAACAGTTTCCTTCTCTAATCGTTGTTGCTTCGAATCATTCAAGTTTGTAAGTGTTTGGGTTTCAATTTTTATTGGTGTCCAGGTTTTATGTTGGATCTTAACCCTTCTCCATCCCTCTATCTCCTTCTTTTTGATTCTTCCCTGGATTTAATTTTGTCTTCTCGTCTCAAACTATCTCTCTATCTCATAAATCTCTCTCTGATTCTGTGATTCGTTTTAGTTTTTCTTCAAAGAGTGATTTGGGTGGAGAAGATTAATGAAAGTTTCTGAGGTTCCAGGGGTGTGGTATTGGCCATGGATAAGGGTTAGTTGTGGTAGGATGGATACAATGACAAGCTTGGTCTTGAGGGAGGTTAATTCTGGTTTTAGAGTTATGAAGCAGCTACATGGCTTTGACGAGAGGGATTATTGTAAGCTATTGGGTTGTGTTACAGAAGCTTGAGGGAAATAAATGGTTGAGTTGAAGTTGTCTCGCGGTTGTACTTGAGTTGCGTGAAGGAGATGAAAGGATTTAGGATGGTTGTTGTTGATTGTTGAAGAGCGGCGGGTGAAGGTTACGTGGAAAAAATTATGACTGTTGTGAGATAGATCCCTTGAAGAAGAATGGACCCCTCATCTTCTTATTTTCAATTCAAGTCAGCTGTATCATAAATCAATCTTTGTCCTATTGTTGTGACAGGTCTGTTGTGAAGCAGGCAGATAGTGTTTTGGACCATTGTGGCGTGGTACACTTTTTGAAATGTCATTGTCTTAGCAGCGTGTGTTACGCAGAGTTGTAGCATAAGGTTTTTGCTTACATTTTGGGGATAGCAGGTTCAAGGTTTTCCCCTTTTGGAATGGTCTTGGTCAAAGACCTTTGAAGGTAATGGTTTGGAAAGGTGTACATATTGTGTTGCTAGTAGCTGGAGATTAGCAGTGTTTTGTTTTGTAGGGCTTGCAGGTTTCTTTGGGGTGCAGTATTTCTTTTGATGCAGAAAAGATGCAAGTTTATGACAGGGGTGTTTTGAAGCATAGCAGGGTTTTTGCAGTTTGGTTTGGCAGTGAGTTGGCGAAACAAATTTGGACACTTCTGGCCCCATTGGCAAGATGTAATGCCTTTGTTGTTTTCACTTTGCAATTTTTATCAATTTTCCTCTTTTTGTTTTATCTCATGTCTACAGGCTTTGTCCTTGTATTCAAAATTTGGAGCTGGTGTAGCAGATGTAGCCTGCCAAGGCGCAGGGTATTGAGCAAGGTGTTGCCTTTTGTGTTTGGGTGTAAATTCAAGAATGTGGGCTTAAAGGATGTAATTGGGCCCCTTTTTATTTCATATATCTTGTGAATTGTAGTAATGATTTTCTATGATGACAATGTGTCATGGGGCTGCATTTCTTTGCAAATTTGTTGTATGGGTTTGTAAAAATGTAATGGACTTGTTGAAAATAAAAAGCTTTGGAATGTGAAATATTAGTGTGGAGTTGAGATATTGGTTTTAAGTTACAAATGAAATAAAATTAGGAATGAATTTAGAAATTGAATAGAAGGAGTTTATGATTGGAAAAAAAATGGATAATATATGTGGAGTTATGGTTATGAATTAAATAATGGAAAGATTAGTTATATATAAAATATAAAAATGAATAATGGATATTGTGAGTTTGGAGTGAATAAGAGTTTAGTAAGTAAATATATGGACATGAATTAAATAAAAGAAATGTATTTAATGGATTTGTGGATATGAAGTTGAATGAGGTTTAAGAAATTTATGGATAATTGAATGAAAAATAAAAATGAATATAGGCTGAGCAGCTAGCTCGAACACTTGAAAGCAATGACGAAGAATTGAAACACACAACCAATATTTGCACACAACTCTATTACCTTGGCCCTCAAAAACTCAGTAACCCGACTTCAATGAAACAAATCCCACTTCTAAACAAAGGCTAAAATCAAACCCAATTAACCCGTAAACTACTGCCTACACATCTAATTGGCTAGCTTTAGGAGAAATCCAGTCAGGAACGACACCTACCCTCCTCGAATGTAAAAGGGTGGGAGCCTTAAACCTCATGCCTCGAGCATACACTAGTTAAACAATGACTTAAGAAGAAACCAGAAACCTTGATAAACCTCTTATGGGTACTGCTCATGAAAACCCGACACTTCTGCCTCAGACTTGAGTACGATAATTGAGAGAAATGGTTTCTGACTAAAGGAAAATCCACCTCATCAAACAACCTCTTATCCAAAACCCTAACTTAACCGCCCTCGAAGCTTCTAGAGTTAAAACCTGATTCATAAGAAAACAAACAGAAACTGAAAAATGTGTTAGTCATGCATGAATGATTGACTTAGAATGATACGTACAAGATCAAAGAATCTGAAGGTATAATTTAGGGTATGACAGTTTGAGTCCCTTGTGGGCTATCATGACTGATCAGAAGGCGGACTGTGATTGACCAAACGGCGGGTGATTAATCAAGAAAAGTTGATTAACCTAAAGAAAGTTCAGTGTTAATAGACAAACTGTGATTAACTAAGGAAGAGTTGGTGTTTTAACTGACAGACAATAATTAACCATGCAAGAAGGAGAGAGAAACAAGAAAAGGTTGCGAACTCCGATGGGGACTAGGTTCTAATAGGAAAATTGTGTTAACCGAAGAAAAAGGATTGACTTCACTGAGGAAGAAGAGAAATGGTTTTGACCGAGGGAAGTTTGAATAATCAAGCACAGGGATTTAGTAACAGTCTCAGGGGAAACCAAGGATGGATTGTCCATAAGATAAAATAAAATTGAATTGAAAGGAGGAAGTTACTTCCAAAGAGGAGACTAGGGTGCAAGTGATCAAGGATCGACTCGACTGGAGAAATAGGGTTACCACAGTAAGGAGATAGAGGCGACTATTCCAGGCACAGGGTCATTCGTCCCCTACCCAAAATAGTCCGAATGAGTGTAGAAATTCTCCACTCTCATTCCTTATCTAACCCTTAAGTGTAGTACGGCACGCGAAATCGACATAGTAACGGGGTAAATTTTGTATTGTGCTTCAATGCGTTGCAAATCTTCAATTACGCGAGGGAAAGAAAGAACAAAGCTCTAGAAGATTTAAAGGATAAGAAAGGGGAAGGATCGACTAATCAAAACGAAGTTCCGATTAATCAATCAAAAAGGGATGATGCTAAAATATTTCTAAAGGGATGAAAAATTATTAATGTAAAGGATGATTTATTGATTATACAAGATTAAGCTCATTCCATATACGAAAAAACTTAATGCAAACATGAACGGAAATGCAAAACAGTACCAAATGTCATTTAGTATGCACCACAAATCATGTATCATGTGATCAGAAAATGCAAGAATGATCATGATCATACAAATGTCACAAAAGGCAAGTAATCGAGAATTGACAAATCAGACATTGAAAGTTTGCATACCTGCTTCATACAGAGGGTAAACAACTCATAAAACATCCCTAAATATCAATAATATCAAGCCATGGAAGTTACATTAGGAAAGAATAGCAAACAAACTTGAAAATAGGCGAGCATGGAATTCTAATATAGTGGTAATCAATTACCACATGCTGGTAATCGATTACCTGCTTAAAAATTGCAAAAACACATGAAAATTGTGTAGGGTAATCGATTACCCATATATAGGTAACCAATTACCACTGTAACAATGGTAAAAAAAAGCTTATGAAAAAGCACTTTCAGCAACCAAAATAATTATCCAATCATCCACATGCTATGATTAACATTTGTACACGAAACGTTAAGTTCAAAAACACTTAGGCATTAGTTATGTTAGCTTCATGATTCTATGATGGTCCATGGTTCTATGATTGGCTAAATTTTGGTAAAACATGATTCTGCACTGATGTTAAGCAAAATGTTATAACATCTTCATCTACTGTCAAGACAAAATTGTTGTCATGTGTTTTAATCAAGATGTCATGATATCTTTGTCTGGTACAGCTGGAGCTGTTATTTTATATCTCTTGAGAGAGATGTTTTGATTTGATGAGATTCTGTTGGATATACCTCATCAGTGTGTGCAAGTCAAACAGATTTATTTGGAACAAAGTGCATATTTAATTGGTGTTCATAAAAAGGATCTTTGAGACTTTTTAGGAAACTATAATATATTTGTTTGTACTGTTATGAAGAAGATTTTGCAGAAGAATGGGAGATTGTAGATGTTCTAGATTGGCTGCATTGTTTGGTGTTGTGGTGAGAATCGTGATACCAAGCTATTGATGAACTTGAATCTTTAATTCTTAAACAACTGGACTTTAATTTATCCAAAGGAAAGGTCTAAAGAAAGAAAAACCCTTTTGCGCGATGTAACAAAAACGCTAAGAGATTCAGGGATCGGGGGTTGGTTATGCATAGGGTAGGTATTTCACATCCTAAACATCTGTAGTACTCTACAGGAACCTTTTGTTTGTTTGCATGCTAATTCGGTAAATGTTTGCTAAGGTTTGGGGTTGGGTAAAGGATGAAGGATGATAGGTAAAGACCTAAATATTATTTCTAAGTTTCCTCGCAAAGACGTCACGTCCTCTGCCTACGTATCCTAACTAGGATAGAATCAGAGCAATCGTAGTTCACCTCACTAGGGATGAAGAACACTTGATTATGATCAAGGTTCAAAGGGGAACAAACATAACAATGTTTGTATAGAGTTTAAGAAAACTCTCTAGATATATGTTGAACACTCAAAGGGGGAGTAAGTAATCATTACTATGATTCTTACATAGAGTTTACAAACTCTATCCTAGGGTTCTAATTGATGGAGCACTCCTAGTATAGGTAGGTTTTCTGGACTTAAAGCAATGTCTAATGGTTGTTCTAACTTAACTAAGTTATGGTTGAAGATGACTTCACAATGTCAAGGGAGGGGTAAATGAACTATCCAATGACACAAAGGTCAAGGGAGAGACTTTTCCTTTGGAAGGAGAGAGGGGAAGATAACTTGGATGAGAACTAGAAAGTTCCATCACTTGGGGAATAAATACTTAACAAAGCAATAAACAAATGAGCAAGATGAAATGAGATTAAGACAAGTAAGCATGCATATTACAATAAGCATATACTTCAAATGATATCAAGGGTTACAACCGATAGTCAATCATCAAAGATTTGGGGCATATCTTAACAAGGATTTGAAGCATGGTAGAAGTAACAATCATATGAACAAATCACAATTTGAAAGTAGTCATGTCATAAGTTCAAAGCATAGTAAATGTGACAACAATGTGCATAGATGATAATCAAACACAATTAAATCAGTTTAAACCTCATAATTCAGGAGGATGGTTGGGACAAGATTATGGTGCTATCCAAAGGGGTACCCTAACATGTTAACTAACAAGGGGGATAAAGATCTCACAAGAATTTCAATCATGCTCAGAGGAATTTAACTGTAAGTCGGATCACCAATCACAACAAATGAACAAATTTACACATGGCAAAGTATATCACAAATTATGACAAGTAATATTTTTACATCATACAAAAGTTAAAATTATAACAAACATGTTGTAAAAAGAATGGGCCAAAAATGATAAGATATGAACAAGTTACAAATATTTGAAGTTTTGATGAATTATAACAATAAAACAAATAACACAAAATAAAAATGAAAAAGGGGCCAAGCTGGGAGTTGAACCCAGGCCCTTTAGTTTCTAGCACATAACAACAACCAATAAGCCACACGCGCGCGCTGGTTGGAAGTGGAAGAGAGAAAAGAGAAATTAATCAAACAAGGAAATTAGAAAAAAAAACAAAAGGGTTCGACCTCCACCCGGATCGAACCCAGGACATGCAGATGAAAGGCGCTTAGGTGACAAAGTTCTTACCACTGGGGTGGCTATACACCCGTTGATGTAGCCACCCCCATAAACATATATGGCATGGTTGGCAAGATTTCTGGGAAGGCTTGGAAGCAAGAACTAGTGAAAAATGAAGAATGCATTTTGATTCATAACTTGATCAAATCTTAGTCTTTTTTGATGAAACTTTAGTCAAACTTGACTGATTTTTCATGAGCAATACAATGGTCATAACCAAATTCTGAGATAACAATCACAAATTGAAACACGAATGCTTATGCAAAATTGTCCTTTGAGTTGCATTTTGATGATCATGAACTGAAACAGGGGTGATTAGGATTGAAAAACAACATGGGCAAATCACAAATGAGATATTGAGATTAATCTAACAAGAAATTAAAGCAAAGCAGCCCTGGATCCAGAAATGGTATATGAGTTGCAAAAGTGGCATTAATGTGGGCATGCTGTCAAAGATGCAAGCAGGGGTTCAGTTCATTCATGCACACAGCCTACCAATCCTAAACATGTTGATGCTTACATTTATAAATTTTAACAAGGAAACTTCAAGCAAGAGACAATATGTGATGCAGTTGTGTGTTTTGAAATTTAAGATGCAACATGATATTCTTTGAAATGCAATAAGGAACTCATGACAGATTTTGAGTATATTCATGTAAAGCAAAGGATGAGAATGCAGACTGTGGAATTTCAAATGGGCAGGTTTAGTTTATGCATTTGGCGTATGAGTCCTAAGCATATCAATTGATGTTTTCAAAGTTTACAAACCAAACAACAATGCACAGGCAGGGGAAATCAGCAAGATGCAGGCATGACAACAATTTGAAAACTAAAGTAGCAGGCCAAACATGGATGCATATGTTAAAACTTGATCAAACAAAACAAGAAGATCATGAGGTATCCACCAACATACTTGAAATGTAATGAGAAACACATATGTAACAGTCACAAAGTCAAACTCAAACACAAAAACACAATTGTTATGTGTTGCCAAGTGAAATAGAAAGAAAGTGCAATTTGAAAACCCAAGTCAAGAGATAGACTCAATCAGGCTGGACAGACCTGGCATACAAACCATAAACATCATCTTGAGGGTTTCCACACTTCAAGACTTTACTCAAACCCAACAAAGTTGAAGATCACATATCAGCTGCTCAAACATATACCAAATTGCATAATTGAAACCAAAACTTGATTGGAACAGATTTGAGACAGAATAAGCATCATACACAAGTCTTAAATATATCAATGGATGAGATTAGCACTTAAAATTGACCATGAAATGCATACAGCAAAAAAAGCTCTCAAGTTGCAATTGTATGCATCCTCTTGAAGTAACAAAGCACTCTTCAAGACAGTTGGAGTTAATGGATTTCCAGCTGGTTTTTTAATGCCTTAGATAGTTACAATATGATGTATGGGAGGTGTGTGGATGGTTATAATAGCAAGAATCAGCTTGGACCAAGATTTGGCAAGTTTTGAGGGTTGTGGTCAAACTTTCTTAGTGTGAAAGTTGACTTTTGGCAATTTGATAGTTTTTGAAGATTTAAAGGTATGGACACCTTCTATATGACATTTGAGGATTGTAGGGGTGGTTTTTAGAGGTTTGGAAAGGATGGAACTAGTCTTGAGCAGACTTTTACTCAAGACAGTTTTTTGTAAAAATGGAGGTTTTTGAAGATTTTGGAAATCTTGAGGAATGAGAAGAGAGTGAGAGATGTGGTGTTATGCTATTTCTTTGGTGTGTTTGAGTTCATAGAGGAGGCCTCTATTTACAGGAGAAATGAGGGTGAGGGCTGATTTTGGTTTGTTTTTTTTTCATTTTTGGAGGGAGATTTGAGATTTTTCAAGTGAATCTTCCAAAATATTTGTGGCAGCTCCAACACATTAGCTCCATGGACCAATGCTGAGCCAATATCAGTTGAGATGGGAAGGATGGGATGGCTATGAAGATAGGGGACTGCAGCTGCCCAACTTGCTTGAAAAGTTTCTCTTTCATGGTTTTAATGATTATTTTAATATCCACTTGTTACCAACTTTGCAATGCTCATCAAACTACCTCATTTTATGGTTTTCTCCTCATCCACACCTCACATTATCAGTTTGAATTACAATCCAAGGATTGACGATAGTCCAAGTTTTGAAAAACTGATTTTGGGGAAGTGTTGGAGTGGGGTTTCAAGTGTTGACAGGCCCAACTTCTATGGTGCATAACTTCTTGCTCAAACATGCTATTGAGGAGTTCTACCACAATTTGGAAAGCCCTTAAGTATATCTACAACTTTCATGTTTTGGGAATTTCCAAATTCTTGATGGAACTAGGTTGAAAAACCCTTCAAAGTTCTGAAAAAAATTACTTACAAGTGTTAAATAACTTAGAATTTTTCTAAGTTATTTACCCTTCAAAAATGAATTTTGCTATAACTCCAATTCTATGCATTTTTTGATCATCGACCACTTTGAGGCTTTTGTATGATTTTTCAAGAGCTTTCTAATGAGCTTTGAACCACTCCAATTGGATGTGTGGTTGAGGAGTTATGGTCTTGCCCCTTTTGAAACCCTAATTCCCGATTTTTGCAATTACTTCTCAACCCTTGATCCAATGGTCATGAAATTTTATGGGGAGGTGTAATATGAGATAAGGAACATTTTTTTGTTCACACCTTGAAGTCAAATTCCTTATTGTTGGAGAGTTGACTTTTCGGTCAACTGTTCGATCAATCGGTGTCTATCGAGTCGTCCGTTGGTGATCCGGACATCCTGAGGACTTGAAACTCTTTGGATTGACTTTACTAAGCCATGGGAGCTTAATGGACCTTGATCCCACCGTTGAAATACTCTTTGAATCAAAAGTCAAACTACAGTTGACTTTTTCTAATCGAAAACCCTAATCGGGTATCTCAAATTGCACTGTTCTCAATCCCCGGGTGACCACGTCAAATTGCACTTATTCTTAGTCCGATGTATCATCCTTGATCTTGTTTGAAGTTGGATCAATCCAAAACATTGATTGATCAAACCCTCGAAGTTTCAATTTTGACGGTACGAAACCCTGATTCACCTGCATCTTAACAAAGATAAACTGAAAATGGGTCAAGGTTAGTTAATTAAGTGAATATGATCCTATAATGATGATGAGGATCTAAGGGGTCAAAATTTGGGGTGCAACATATGGTAAAACATTGCTGTGTGTAGATGTCTTGACTGATGTCATGACATTCGTGTGTAGTGTACTGCAGGGTAAGTTTGGTTAGCTAGAACAGAGTGTATTGGATGTCATGCTGAATGTTATGACATCGGGTAGCTGTCAGCAAGGGCGCATGTTTGTTTTTCTATTATGGTTCCTGAGTTATCTCAGGCTAGATTTCAAGACACCTGCTAGGGTTCCTTAGTTATCTCAGGAGAGACTCTAGGCAGTGCTGAGCATAATATGAAATGCCAATGACCTATTTAATAGCAGCATGAATTGTGGAGATTGGATTAACTTGGTTAAACCTAATTTCGGTTACAATTTATGAACATTGAAATCTTCTCTCCCTGTTGTTACTTTTGATTAGCGTAAGCCCTGACTACATTACTATTTAAGGAGGCGCAGAAGCAAGGAAAATTAAGCACTCACAACAAGAATAACTTGAGTGTAAAATAAGGGTTTAGGGTTTTGAGAGTCTTGTGTGTGTGACTTTGTAAGTCACACTTTGTATCTCTAGATGCATCGTGGTAGACATATTGTTAATTGTTAATTATTCACTCAAAGCTTTTAAGCAAGAGTGTATTGTTCTTGATTGAAGCTGTCAAGCAAAATCAAGTATTGTGACTTTGAAGAGTGTCTTCTAAAGTCTTCTTTTTGTATTGAATTGTTTATCATTGTTGTGATTGAGGGGGAGTGAGAGGTGTTTCTTGTCTAGTGGTTTCTAGGCAGAAATTGCATTGGGTAGAGATTAAGTGAGGAGTTGTAAACTGGGAGTTTAGCTCTGAATTAATCCTGCTAATAGTGAATTTCCTTCTTGGCTTGGTAGCCCCCAGATGGAGGTGATGTTGCACCGAACTGGGTAAACAATTTCTTGTGTTCTTTACTGCTTTCTTTACCTGTTTACTGCTAAGTTTAATAATCTGTTCAGAAGTATATGCCATAACATCCGATATAACATCAACTGTCACTTACTTATCTTTCTTCATTTAACATTCTGCTCAATTTAAAAGGTTAGATAAACTGTTCTATCAGTCTGCAGATGTTACAACAGATGTCACGACACTGCTAACTTTTAAAGTGAATTAAAATGCACATGTTCTGTCCTTGTTCAGTTTTAGCAGATATCAATGTTCTTTGCATTTTTCAGACATCTGAGATCTGCATACTAGAATTTCAATTGGTATTAGAGCAAGCATTCTGTCTGTTCTGGATGAGATCTTGGGACATACTTTTTGGTGTTTTGAACAAGGAGAAGTTGTAGCTGTTTTGCTGATCTTGCTAAATGTTTGAGTTGCTGCTTATGGAGTTTAGGGGGAGTTTATGTCTACTCCTACTGTTGAAGGATTATGTGTATCTGCTGTTGTACTCTCTGATATGGTTGCTTATGTATGATGTCCTATAAGATGTTCTGACATCTTAGGGCATGTTGAAGATGTTCTTTTGGTGGTTCCGCTGCATAATTTTTTGATGAAAGAACTCTGGTAGCCATGGGAGAGTATTGTGCATACTGTATTCAATTTGATATATCGCAATGGCAGGTGTGTAGCTGGTTGGAAGATGGTGTTTGTTGCTACTTTGTTTGATTTGACAGGATGTTGATCCTGTTGAATGCTTGCTTGTTTGCTGATTGTTTCTATAGGTTGCTGAATGTTGTAGCTATGTTTCTTGTGTGCCTGGGTTGTTGATTGTGTGCTTGGGTTGTTCTGTTGTGTATTACAAGCTGCTGAAGACTGTTTTAGAGAAGATAGTGGGAGGTGATTTATTTTCACCACTCATGACTTGCTAGGTTTCTATCACAGAGGAAGTCATAGGCAGGTTGAGTCAAGGGTGTCAGCCTTGATGTTTCAACATTAGAGATACTTATACTAAAGAATACTTCTGGTATTATTGAAGTGTAAATATCTATCACATGGTCTTCTCAACAAGTTGTGTGGATTTAAGATCAGTGCTATTTGTGGACTACACACGTATTTAATTGGTTGTCCATGAAGTTTAGAGAAGGATTTATTATAAGGATTTAAGATTCATTTCTATTTGAGATAGTATCAAATATTTATTGGATTATCCTTAGTTGATAATCAAGTTGTCTCATCAGTTGTTGCACAAGTGTCAAGCCCCTGATCTGTTTGGTTTACTTCAAAGACCTGATGTTCAACCAAATGTGGAGATATTCCATCAGCAGTAATTGTGCAGAATTCTGTTGATTCAAGGAGTGAATCACTAGATCAAAGGAGAATTAACTGGATCTGTCTTTATTCTAGTAAGGTTCTTGGCAAGAAACTAAGGCTAGAATGTAGTGCTGATGGAAGTGAAGATGCAGATTTTTTTTCTTAGATCTGTTTATTTCTAATTTAGAAGTATTGGAGTAGAGCAAATGTGTTCTAGTTTCTACAAGAAGCATCTGATCTTTATCTAGACAGTTTCCTGGAAAGAACCTTGTCTAGAAGATGGTGCTGGTGATAGCACTGCTTGGGTCAGCTTATTTCTGATCTAAGTGCATAGGAGCATGTGACCTTGCTCATCTTGGAGGTCAAGAGTAAGTGGCAGCTATCTCTGAAGAAGTCTCTACTTAAGGAAAGCGGGAGTTCTTTTGTAAAGATCTTTTGTGACTAATCCACTTTGAAGAATCAAGCCTTGGCATGTTTGGGTTCACTAAAGAGTAGTTCCTTAAGGTGTGTACAGAAATACAGGATGAAGGTTGTCTACTCAAGTCTATAAGAACATGGAACCCTTTTCTTTTATATGGAGAAGGTTATTCTAAGTGGCAGAATGAAAGCCTGAAGTCTCCAACGTGATTTCTAATCAGATGTTGTGACATCAAGCAGAAACTTCAGTGTGCAGGAGCTGTGAGAAGATGTAGATGTTATAGGTCCAAGTCTTGGTGTAACCCAGTTGCCTTGCTATGGAGCATGAAGGATATGAAGATCAAGTTTGTTTGGTGGGTCAGAAGACTTTCTAGAAAGAAGCCGTGTTAACCAAACAGTGGCATTTGGTTATTTAAAAATTACTCTTGTGCAGAAGGATAAGTGTTTGAAGACCAAAGGAGGTTCTGGTTCTGTTCATATATTGGTGCTTGTGGTAGAAGCCCTAAGTGGCTTATAGAAGATTACCTTCTTTTGGAGATGTATTTGATCAAGCTGGTGGAGTTGTGGTCTTTGAAGATCTTCAGTTGGATTACTAGGCAGTAGTAAGTCCAGTTGTGGGCATATAAAGAACCATTGGATGTTATGCTTGTGATATGTATCATCTGGTTTGTTTTTCCTTGGAGAAGGACTTGAAGATCTGTTGTGGAACTTGTGATTCACATCTTGACTAAGAAGTACTCTATATTGTCATACGGGAGAATGATGAGGTAAAAGGACTGTCTTGGAGTATTATGTGAAGGTATTGTATAAAACTGGAGTGGATCATTGGTTGATTGGATTCTGATGTGTTATATAGAAGTGATATTCACTAGTCGAATCAGAAGTGGTCTAACTTATCATATGGGAGAATGCTGAGGAAAGAATGTCTTGGATTATGGGGTGTCTATCTAGTTCTCTGACTCAGGACATAATTCCTGTGGAGAAGGGGTAACTCTAGAAAGAAATGGAGCAGTTTGGTGCCTTCTCACTGTATGAGCATGGAGTTGTTCATGAGAGATAATGTGGTGATCTTGGTACTTATTGCTGAAAAGAGCATCTTCTATAAAAGATAGGGGAAGAACTTCTGGTTGATGGGTGTACTATTTGCTTGTGGTTCAAGCAGTAAATGAATGCATTCAGCAGGTGTGTTGAACAAAGAGTGAGCTCTTGAAGACATGAAGATGAGTCTTATGTTTTCTATTCACATGCTTCTGGAAAAAGAGCACTAGTTATCCTTGATATGGGGAGTTATACTTCTAGGATCTGTTGCTGCAATAGTGCAGGTTCAAGATTGTTTATGGTCTCAAGCAGTTTGTGTTTGTATGCCTCTATGAGGATGGAATGTCAGACAAGATGTTGTGACATTATGTTACTGCTCTAGCTCATGGTGAACCTGACCGTGTATTTTTTTTGGTTCTGTCATTGGGTATCAATGGATCAAATCATATTTTTGGGCCTCTATTCAAGTGTTTTATCTTGTATGGCTGGTGAAGATGAAGATCAATATATCATTAGCTCTGATTTTGTCCATAAGGAAGGACTTTCACCCTGTCATCTTGGAGATTTTTCTAGTGCTCAAAGCTGAATCTGAGTAATTTTACAACTACTTCTATTTGGTCTAGTATGGGTTATGAAACAAGGAATGTAAAGTTGCAGTGTGTGATGAAGTGGTTCTTCATGTGTTTGGGTTCTCTCTTTTAGGGGGAGTGCTGATTATGCATGACAGGGGAGCTGTGTACCTGTATGATGTGTAGATGCATCACTTCTGATGACTTTGTGCTGATGTGGAGCTATGTACAAAGTTTGTTGATTCTCAGGCAAGTTGGTGTTCGTGAACCAGTGATGAGGTTTTAATGTTAGATAAGATGTCCTGGCATTGTGTTGTCTGGTGTAATTTTGCTTGACAATGTGACTGTGGGTCTGGCTTTGTGAGAATGTTGGTTTAAACTAGGTTTGTACTTACTTCTTATTAATGACCTAGGAAACAACATTGGTTTGTGTCTGGGAGAATTTATTTTTCTCTGCAGAATATTTTTGTGTCTCAAATTGGGGATCTAAAATCAATCGCTACTTGGCAAGTATTTAATTGATTATCCTTTTATTGGTGATGTCAAAAGTGTCTCTCCTGAAGGTGCAGCTTCAGACAAGGCAAGAAATCAAGATTCAATGACTTGGTGCTTTAGAATCTTTATTGTAGTTGTAATGTCAGACAGGATGTCTGAACATTATGTCTCTGAGGAATCTACATGATAGTTTATTTCTCTATGATGTTCTGATGTTTGTGATGGACTACTATGGAAATAATAAGCCTTGTGGTTGGTGTCTTAAACAACCAAAGTGAGTGGTAAAGGAGTTGATGTCATGGGCTGGAATCAGGATTGATTTTTCTGTGTTTGAGTGAGTTCAGCAGGGGGTGATTTGAAAGCTAGAGTTCAGCTGTGGTTAAGTCCTTGTCCATGGACTGTTGTTGCAGTGGTGCAGTCCTTATATTGATTAGAGATCAATCAGCTTGTGTATCTGATTTAGTCTGTGTTTATCTCCGGGGAGGTTGTGGTTTTGGTTCAGTTTTTGGGTTTGGCTCTGTTATTTGTGTGCATCTGAGTTTATGTGTGCACACTTACTCCATTTGTTATCAATTTTTGACTAAAAGGGGGGAGTAAAGTATTGATGTTATTTGTTGTCCTGATGTTATGTCACATGTATTGACATGATGAGCAACATTGTGATAGGAGTTTGCTACTGCTAAGGGAAGAGTAGTGTGTTGGTGTTGCTTGCTGGATGCACTAATTAAGGGGGAACATGATATTTTGTGAGGCTGGATGTATTTGAGAAAACTGCTGTTGCTGCCTTGATAAGTTTGTTTGGTTATTTTAGCCCAAATTTGCCAAAGGGGGAGATTGTCAGTTCCATGATTCTATGAGCGTCCATGGTTCTATGATTGGCTAAATTTTGGTAAAACATGATTCTGCACTGATGTTAAGCAAGATGTTATAACATCTTCATCTACTGTCAAGACAGAACTGTTGTCATATGTTTTAATCAAGATGTCAAGGCAGATGTCACGACATCTTTGTCTTGTACAGCAGGAGCTGCTATTTTATATCTCTTGACAGAGGTGTTTTGGTTTGATGAGATCATGTTGGATATACCTCATCAGTTTTGTAGGTCAAAGAGATTTATTTAGAACAAAATGCAGATTTAATTGGTGTTCATAAAAAGGATCTTTGAGAAATTTTAGGAAACTATAATATATTTGTTTCTACTATTATGAAGAAGATTCTGCAGAAGAATGGGAGTTTATAGATGTTCTTCATTGGTTGCATTATATGGTAAAACATTGTTGTGTGTAGATGTCTTGTGGCCACGATTCCGATTTTCGACCTTTTGCTTTGATGAATAGGCATAGAAACCCTTGTTTTCTGCTTGTAATGATGATGTGATGTCTTTGTGAGGATGTGATTTATCGGCCTTCAAAAACCTGAATATTCCTGCAACAAAAACCAAAGAGGAAAAGTGTGAATGCATATGCCAGCGATGAGAATGCACATGCTTATGAAAAAGGAAAAAGTGAAGGTCAAATTATGGGTTACGACAATCATGTCATTTGCATATGCATCTTTATCTTCTTGTACATATTTTACATGACTTGTTATCCATATGATGTTTACCTTTTAGTAAGTTTCCCTTAGGACTGATTCAACTTTAGATAATTCAATTAGGGTTTCCCCTCCTTCAAACTCAAAATCTCTTTTAAAAGAAACCTTGACCATAGGCGACTGAATTTTCAAACTCTTTTTCTTAATAAATGATTTAAGACATCTTAAGTATATTCAAAACTCTTTTACAAAGACTAAAAGACACAAACCTAATTCAAACATTTTGCTCACCTTATCTTCTGTTCTTGGCTTATATTTCTTTGCATTCTCACATTCATGTTTGCATATCATTTGTTCTTGGCAGGGGATCAAGGTATCATAGGTTGTTTCTCAGGCAAGAAGGTTGTGTTTCTTCAATTTCAAGCAAGGTGTTCTCTTTGACTTTGTGGGTTTCTCATCCCCAGTAGTCCCTTATCATCAAGTGTGGTTCAAGGAAACATAACTACAATATCATATATGGTTCATCATGGCTTATTGTGCAAGAAATCATCAAGAGATTCAAGTTTTGTGCAAGGTGTTTGACCTAATATGGCAACTTATGGATGCTATGATCAAATGAGCATAACTCCTTCAACTTTCAACACCATGAGGTGGTTCTTTTTCTAGTGAACTCTCCTCATCATCCCTAACAAGTTCTCTTTGCAAGGAAAGATCAAAATATGCTTGGAAGGTCATCAAAAGTTTCAAGACATTATAGGTCATTTTGGCTTTTGGAAAGATTTCTAGGTCAATTTTCATCATTTGGAGCCCATTCTTTTTCTAGAATAAACTTGAAGATGTCCTTTACAACTTTTATTCAACATGGAAGAGCTAAAAACCCATGGAAGGCCTTGGTTTTCATATAACCATTATAGGTCTCTTTTTGGTCCCTAAAAGACTTGAAATTTTTATAAGTGTTTTGTGATTTTCACTTCTTTCATGGAGGCTACTTTGACAGAACATATCTCGTAACTCAAGCTTCAAAATCAATACTTTCTTTTCACATTGCAAAGATTGCATCTCCCTCTATCCAATGCAAGAAGAATCATCTCAAAAATCCTCCTACATTGTGAGCACCATGGTTGCAAAGTTTGAATTTCAAAGCTGAGATTCCTCTCCAAGTTAGAATTGGATTTGTTTGAATTAGCCTCTAATCACCAAATTAAGCCACAAATTCAATGTAAACATGATCAACCAAATTTTTTTGAGTGATTTTTGACAAATTTCGAGCCACACTTTGAGCATGTTGCAGGTGCACACGGTTTCCATACAAATTGCCTCATTCACCCTCCATTTTCATTCAGATAGCTTCTCCTATAAATAGGGAGTCATTTCAACAAGCTTTTGATAGCCAAAACCATTATGACAAGATCCCATTTGAACTCTTGAGCTTAAACTTCGAATTTCCATTTCCACACCTCAAACACTCAAATTCTCCACTCAATTAGCTTCACCAACATTCAGTGGAGCTAACCAGCTCAAGAACTTGAAGAATCATGGCCTGAATCAAGCTAGGGAACTCCATTTTCAGAGCTTAAGGTTGAGCTTCAACAAGTATAATTCTTAACCATTTTGATTCAAATTTGTTGCTAAAATGTAGCCCTTGACATGCTGATGCTGTTTGTATAGTTAGTTTTTAGTTGTAGTTGAGTTTTGTTGCTGAATTCTCAAATTCGTGTTTGAATCTTGTTCTGGTTTTTTTAAAATCGAGTGAGCTGTGATTTAATGAAATTTGGCGCGATGATATGGTTGAGATCGTCTTGAAAAGACGCATCAAATGAAACCACTATAAGCTCCATTGGTTATGGTTGGATCTGTGTGGGTGAGCTGACTAGTGTCCATTGTGGATGCACGCTTTCTGATCCTTGGATCAGCCACGTCATTTAATGAGATGAGATCCAACGCATCTTGTTTTTTCTGTTTTATTTTCTTTTTCTAATTTGTTTTTAAATTCATTTTATTTTCAGAAATTCATATTAAATTCATTTTTTATCAGAAAAATACCAAAATATTTTCTAAAATTCTCTTTTATTTTTCTCTTTTTGATTTATATTTTTTGAGTATTTTTATTTTATATTTTAGTATTTTTCATGATTTTTATTTGTTTTGTATGATTTTAATTGGTTTAAAATTATGAAATTATTTTCATATGATCCTATGATGGTTTGGAACCTATGGTGATTTTCTTGGATTTTTGTTTTCTGTTTTTGGTATTTTCATATATTTTTTTATTAATTTGCTTGATTTTAATTAGTTTAAAATTGTTTTAGAGCATTTAAAAATGTTGAGAAAATTATCACATGATCCTATGATGGTCCAAGACCTATGGTAATGCCTTTGAGTCTTCCGTCATGCCTTGATCTCTTCTTTTTCTTTTTAGGGTTTATTTCTTCTTTTTATTAGATTTTATTTTGGTTTTTATTTGTTTATTTTGGAAAATAAATGATCTAAATCCTTTTGAGGTGATTCTCTTGAGTTCTCCTCATTCCATTGTGGATTTTTGATGTTTACCTTGGTGTTCCCTCAATTGTGTTTGTTATTGATGGTTGATCCACTTTGATGTTTGAATTTGACTGTCAAACTTAAGTGATCCCTCTTGTGCATTCATGATTGGGGGTATACCATTTGGTTTTGCTTTATGGCTGTCACCTTTTGTCTCTTGGTTCATTTGATTGCATGATGCTTTTCTCTTTTCTTTGCTTCTTATTTGGTTCATCTGATTGAGCATTAGGTGGTTGGTTTTGCCTTTGGTTTTTATCTGCATTTTGGTTTTGTTATGGTTTTGGGATGCACCTATGATATGTTGATTTGAGGTGTTCTTGTCCCTCTTGTTTGGGTTGACCCTTTTTGTGTTTGTTCTTCATCTTTCTTCTTCTCTCTCTCTCTGAGACCTCTTTTAGTTTTGTTCTCATCTGTGATTGAACTGGATATTGTTTACTTGTGCTTGTTCCCATGATCCCTTAGGTTTCCTAGGCCCTCTGTTTAAGATGGCAGTATGAGAGACATTAGGCTTTCAATCCTTTGTGTGATAACAAATAGGATAGTCTCTTTCATCTCAACTCTAGGTTCATCTTTTGTTTGATAACATTAGGATAGTCCCTTTTATCTCAACCTTAGGACCATTTTCCCTGATAACATTAAGGTTTTCAATTTCCTATTAGTGTTCCTCTGTCCCCTCTCTTCTCATCTCAAACTTCTCTAAGACACTTAATAAAGAATGACAAATGTTGTACGCTACGAGCCTTAAGTACATGGAAAATGATGAGTGAGGGGTTTCTCCTTATTTGTCTAGAGTGTTTAGTGTATGCCCTTTGGGCGATATGCGACACATTCGCTCCTATGTCATAGTGTTTAGTGTAACGTGAAACTAACTCAATCCACTTCACTAAAACTCACAAACCAAATTCAAACCATTTTTTTCCTTCGGGATTGTTCTTCAAATCATTTTCAGAAAGAGTATGTTACTTTCCATTCTACCGCAAATAGGCATCGTTCCTAACTGCTGGAATGGGAACTTAACGTCGCTCATAAAAAACACTTGACCAACCTGTGGTTTTGTAGCCCGAACTACATTTGCTCTGATTTCTCATACCAGATGAGGATACGTAGGCACAAGACGACGATGTCTTGGCGAGCTACCTTCCCCCCATTACCCATAGTTTTCTGAACTACGTTGACTATGAATTTCCCATTGCACGAGGGAATACGTAGGCATAGGGTGACGATATCCTGTCGAGTCTCTTTTCTTTTTCTTTTTCCCTCGGTTTAGCAGTAGTTTTTAGATAACTTACCCATTTTATAGACAACAAGCATGGATCCCGTTGAGTAAAACAGACATGAGGGGTGCTCATACCTTCCCATTGCGTAACCGACTCCCGAACCCAAGATTTGGTTGCGATGACCTTGTCTTCTCCCATTTTCTTAGGTTTTCTTCGATCTTTTCCTTTCCCTTTCTTTGGGATAAATAAAGTTTGGTGGCGTCTCTTCTATTTTTTTTCCACCGGCCCTTTTCGCAATTGCGACAATTGGCGACTCTGCTGGGGAAGTCTGGTTCCCTATGAGAGTCAATCCTAGTGCTTGTCTGTTTTATTTTTGGGTGTATATTTGTGTATATGCATGTACTTTACTGTTGTATTTATTTGCAGCACTTTACTTTTGTTATCATATTATACTACTGTTGTTGTGTTGTTGGGAGGGTTGTTCCGCTGAGAGACAAGCCCAATACCCAGACTTGAGTATACACCTAGTATCAGTGTGGAGAATAGTGAGAACTTGCATGGTTGGCATGCATGAGCCCTCATGAAATTCGTGTTCAGACGAGGTTTTCTCTAAAGACATCCTATCTTGTGCATCTTGGATAGTTGAGGGGGCTTTGGATTTGAAAAATAACGACTCTAGAGGCCATTCATTGGGAAGTCAGTTAAGACCTCCTTGATTGACCATGATGCCAAACTAGAAATGATGAATGTATCATCGTTTCTTGACCTGAGAGTCCATGATACTGATGACCTGAATAGGATGTCGTACCTCTTCAGAGACTAGGTCCTACCTGTGAGTGGGGAGGGTTTTGCAAGAAACATTGACTTTCAACCGACCCGGTTTTCTGTCAAAGCTAACTTTTGATCTTGAGTGTTCTAGTATTCTGGATTTCTTATCTGAGCGAAGCTCTAGTTCAACTCAGTCAACAACACATCAATTTTTGGATACCTTGATCCCCTATTTGCATTTGCATAGTCAGTTTTGCATTAGCATGTATGTGTGTTCACCGGTTCGTATTTTCCTTTTGATTCTAGTGATCTGGTTGGTTGCTGAGATGGAGTTTGATTTGAAGAAGACTATCATCTACAAGTTTCCGCTACCTGGGTTAAGACCTTTATTTGGTCTTATTTCCATGGCTAGTGCTGGTGTCATGGAACATTTCAAAAGAGATTATGGGAAGATTCTGAGTTTCGTCCACAAAGTTACAAGTAATGAAAAGGGAGCTATTCATACTTTGTTACAGTTTTATGACCCTTAGTTAAGCTGTTTCACATTTCATGATTATGTTCTAGTTCCTACTTTGGAGGAATTTGTGTTTCTAATGGGAGTTTCAGTCTTAGAGGAGATGCCTTTCTTTCATTTTGAGGGGGAACTTGATCTGGAGAGGTTGGACAATGCTCTTTATTTGAGCAAGTCTGATTTGTGGGTAATGTGGTCTGTGGAGTGGAGTCTCTGGTTTTCCTTTGTCCTTCTTGGCGGGTAAGGCTTAGTATTTTTCTAAGGAAGGATGTTGGTTAGTCTTCAATGCTATTTAGCTTTGTGCTTATATGGTATTGTTCTGTTTCCCAATATTCTAGATTTCATTGATATGGACGCCTTCCACATCTTTGCTTCCAAGAATCATGTGCCTACTCTCCTACGGGATTTGTGTCACTCAGTGTACTTCAAAATGTAAAAAAGAGAGGGAAAAATGTTTCTTGTTATGCATCGTTGTTCCATAAATGGTTTATGGATCATCTTCCTCGCATTGGAGCTTTTGTTGATACGAAGGATACGTCTGAATGGTTAGAGAGACTTATGGGCCTGACATCTAAGGATATTATTTGGTTTAATCGAGATCTTCTTGGTGTGGAGATTATCTTTAGCTATGGAAGTTTTCCTAATGTACCTCTAATAGGAAGAAAAGGTGGGATCAACTATAACCCTTCTCTCGTTGTCACACCCTAATTTTTAACCCTAAGATTCCATCCCATTTGCGTCATTTTGTATGGCATCAATCATCTCATGTATTTTCTGTGCATTGCTAACCCCTTGAGATTTCAAGAACATATGCTTTGGTTTTACTTTGATCATAAGCTATGGTTTTGGTGTCAAAAAGATCAAGAATTTGACCAGTCAAAGGATTGTGGGATCCTCAACCTCTCAAGCCCTAATTCATTCAACATTTTTCAAGGCCCCCACATCAATAATCAAGTGCAATATTACATGGAATTAAGATCAACAATTCACAAGTCATCAAATGAACAAAAATTAGGGTTTTGACTATTTTCTCTACTTTTGAAGCAAGACATGATTAAACACCCAAGATATGTTTCAAGGACCTCAAATGTAGCATATTATTCCATTCATATGTCAAGGAACATGAGAATATATGAATTGGATCATGATCAAGCAAGAAAATCAAAGAAAATATCCAAAGATCATGATTTGGAAAATTATGGGTTCTTGATTATTTCTAAGTTATGAAATTCCATGATTTTTTGCTCTACTTTCCAAACCCATAACCTTCTCCTCAAGTAACCAATAGAGACACTTGAGGAATCATTTTAAAGGTGGTATTGAACACTTCAATTTGGTGAAAGAATGGACTCAAGATCATCTACCAATTGAGAGTTATGATTGTTCAAAATTGAGGTTTTATAAGTTATCAAAAAATCCAATACTTAGAAAAATTTTCAAGTATAAATTAGTGAAAAGTTCAATTTTGGTAGTCATTTTTCTCTATGACTGAAATTGAATCTTTCCAGGTGATCAGGATTAAAGTTATAATATTTGATCCCCTCTTTTTAATGGTACCAAGAGCATGAAAAGATATGGCTTGAGCATGAAGATATGATTTTTTCAAAAAGGCTTGATGAAGCTGATGATTAAGGCATAATTTTTTCAAGTTCTTGTTTAGTTTGTGGTACACGATTTTAGGGTGACTTTATAGCATGTTTCTAACATCTTTTCTGCACAAGATCAACACCAAACTTGTAGTATCAAGCATAATCTTCACTTTGATATCAAACTTGATAGTATTTGATCTTCATACATTGTGCAAAACTTCAGTGTTATTCTGGCTTTATGCATAACCTTCTCCTAGGGGATTTGTGTCACTCAGTGCACTACGAAAATGAAAAGAGGAGGGGGAAAATTTTTCTTGTTATGCATCATTATTCCATAAATTGTTTATGGATCATCTTCCTCGCAATAGAGCTTTTGTTAGTACAAAGGATACGTCTAAGTGGTCAGAGAGACTTATGGGCCTGACATCTAAGGATATTATCTAGTTTAATTGAGATCTGTTTAGTGTGGAGATTATCTTTAGCTGTGGAAGTTTTCCTAATGTACCTCTAATAGGAAGAAAAGGCAGGATCAACTATAACCCTTCTCTCGCTGTCAGACAGTTTGGTTATGCCTTAAGGGGACCCCTGAAGGAGGAAGAAGTACAAGAATTTCTATACTTCACAGGCGTAGCTAATTATGATACTATGGCCAAAGTAAAGGCAGCCTGGGGGAGAATTCACAGAAGAGGGAAACTTTCTTTGGGTAAAGGTGATTGCAAAGCTTATGACCCTTATTTGGAGGGGATCCAGAAGAGAATAGAGAAAATGTTGTTACCTTTTTTGTCAGAGAACCCTTATATCCTCTAGTCATTGAGGAGCCTACGACAACGGATATCCTAAGATATAATAAGCTTTGGGTAGAAAAGGAAGATTTGCGCAAAGAGAACGAAGAGTTGAAACAAGAGATCAACCAGTTGAAGCGTGACAAAGGAGAAGCTGTTTATTTGGCTAGAAAAAAATCAGAGTCTTTAGTCAACATGGAGAGAGAGTTATCTGAGCACCTCAGAATGCGAGAGCGGATTGGTCAAGACCTAAAAAGTACTTGCAGTATCTTGAAGCATAAGAAGGAGGATTTAGACAGGGCTTATCTAGAGATATCCAAATTTAACCAGCAATGGAATGCTACTTTGACTGCCAACAAAGAAAGGGAGGATCAGCTGCGTATCCAGATTGACCGATTGAAGACACGGCTCAAAGTCAAGGAGAGAAAGATAGGGGTGGAGTCTTCCCACAGATACAGGGTCGAGAAAAACTTCATGATACTTTGTCAACCTTTGAGGATTTTAAGATTCAAGCAGAGGTAAAGAGACCCAGGTTGGAAGATGCTTTTGGTGAAGATGCTTGGGAGGATCTTTGTCTTTATCTTAGGGAGGTGATATCCAGAAGGAGTATCCTTATCAGAGAACTGGTTGCTTAACTAGACTACCAAGATACAAAGGCAATGCTCATGGAGGCCTTGGCTTAGAGCAAGGAGCATAATTGTTAGGGTATATTGATATGACGTTGTCATTGCTTTCTTGTATTATGATCATCTCCAGATTTGTTGGATGAGATCAGGGCATCTGTATTTGGATCTTTCTCATTGTTGCTTTGTTTTGTCTCAGCTTCATTTGATTTATGATTTGTTCGAAGTTTTCTTATCCATCTCAACTATTTCTTACTTGCTTGGAAACTAGTATCAAAGGGGAAATGTTACTATGAGCCCATATACATGCATTTTCATTTGCATATCATGTATTCTTGGTGGTTCTTGTTCTTATTTCTACTCGATTTTTCAATAGTTACAAGATTGAAGAACCCTGATTTCACAGGTATTCAACAAGGGGGAATCAGAAGAGGATCATGGATCAAGTACAAGCTGAGTTAGAGGAGGTCAGGGCTCGTATGGCCCAGTTCATGGAATTAATGCAGAATGTCGCCAATGGGCAGGAACAGTTAAGAACTATGGTCCAGCCGTTGATAGCACAGGTTGATGAAGAAAGAGTTGTGCATGGTGGGTCTGGTGTTATACCTCCACCACCTGCAGGTGGCTTTGTTCCGGTGAAAATTGTAACGCCCCATATTGCTTTCAGGATTACCGACTGACCCCACAAACCAACACGGGTCTTTTCAGCATGCTTTGTCCTCAATCACACGCTTTCCAGGAAACTTCCCAGAAGGTCACCCATCCCATAATTGCTCCAATTCAAGCACGCTTAACTATGGAGTTCTTATGAACGGGCTACCGAAAAGAAGATGCATCTTGTTGGTATAGGTAGTACCAATTAATCCTTATAAGCCTTCATTTAACCATGCAGTCCCATACCTGCATAGCCTCAGGATCCCTCTCATTCGGATGTGAATTCGGTTTTTCCCCTAGAAGCTGCTAGGAGTGTCTCATTGTCATGCCTCATGACACCGACAACCACTCCCTCGCCCACGGGTGTTACATGTAACCACCATCCTCTTTCACCTCAGGTGTTACAAAAATGGTAATGTTATAGGAGGAAATGTGTGTGTTGTACATGGACATATGGGGCCTTAGTTTGAAGATAACCAAGATGACGTCTTTTCATTGAAGGATACATAATACAGGCTGCCATATGATGCAGACAAGAGGTTCAAGTTAATTGAAGAAAAGATGAAGTCCTTTGAAGTGAAAAACTCTTTGGGCCTAGATATGGATGATCTTGGCTTGGTTCCAAGGGTTAAAGTTCCCCTAAAATTCAAAGTGCCTGACTTCGATAAGTACAAAGGGAAAATCTGTCCTAAAGTACATATCCGGACATATTACAGAAAAGTGTCTGCTTACTCTAAAGATGAAAAGTTGTTGATGCACTTTTTCCAGGATAGTTTGGTCGCAGCGTCGTTGGAATGGTATATGGGATTAGAAAGGGCCTACATTCGTAGCTGGAAGGAGATGGAAGAGACTTATGTTCTCCATTACCAATATAATAGTGACATGGCGCCAAACAGGGTGCAATTGCAGAATTTATCACAGAAGAGCAATGAAAGTTTCAAGGAATACGCCTAGAGGTGGCGTGATCTGGCTGCAAGGGTTCAACATCCCATGGTGGAGAGAGAACTAATTGATATGTTTATGGCTTTGTTACCAGGTGTATACTTTGAGAAGTTGATAGGATGCATGATTGTCGGGTTTTCTGATCTAATGATGGTTGGAGAGCGCGTAGAGAGCAGAATCAAGTCCGGAAAGATCTCAAATGTTTGTGGGTCTTCTACAGAAGGAGCGAAGAAAGTATATTCTGCCAATCACAAGAGAAGAGAAGGGGATACAAATGTCGTTTCACATACAGATAGAGGCAGAGCTAAACATCAAGTTGCTACTGTGGCTATTCCGGCCGCACCTCAGCAACGAGTTAACACTCTGCGTCCTTATGTGACAAGACAGAGAATGAGTGACAGACAATTTGAAACTCCGCCCATGCCATATTCTCAATTACTAAAACATTTGTTACAACTGCAGTTGGTTCAAAAGAGGACTTTGGCTCCCCTTACTGGCGTTCCACCCCCAGGATATGATGCAAATGCCAAATGTGATTTCCATTCTGAAGCGTCGGGTCACAATATTGATAATTGTAACGCTTTTAAGCATAAAGTGCGGGATTTGCTTGATTCCAAAGCCATTAATTTCACCAATGACGGTCTGAATATAAATCAGAACCCTATGCCAAACCACGGGGTGACAAGGACTAATGCTATAACTGAAGGGGAAAACGTAAATTTGGTAACTGAAGTAGAGGAGTTGAAGACTCCGCTGAGTTTTTTGAAGGACAAATTGTTGAAAGGGGGAGTGTTCCCAGGGTGTTCCGATAATTGTTTAGGGTGTGAGGAAAGACCTGAGGGTTGCGTTTTGTTAAAGAAAGGAATTCAGAAGATGATCGACGAGGTTTATTTACAATTTGATAGGGTGATTGAGGAGAATGAAGTGAGTACTGAAAAGGACGAAGTTGCTACTATATAAATTCCATTTAGGACAATCAATATTTCAGCGCCTGCAAGGCCAGCGCCGATGATTATTACTACTCCTGGTCCGATACCTTATGAAAGCACTAAGGCCCTTCCGTGGAATTACGGGGCCGAGGTATTCTGCAATGGTCAGAAGTAAGAATTGGTAAGTTCTTCCTATGAAGGCTCTTCTAGGGAAAATATACCTGGTATTGGCGGCATCACAAGAAGCGGCAGGGTCTTTTCCTCACCATAGAATATTATTGATAAAGGAAAATGGAAGGTTGTGGTAGATGAAGAAGTTCAACAGCAAGGGGAGAAGGATTTTTTGGCTAAAGATACTGAAGAATTTATGAGACTTATCCGTAAAAGTGACTATAAGATCGTAGATCACTTGCATCATACACCTTCTAAAATTTATATTCTATCATTGTTTTTTTGCTTAGAGGCGCACAGAAATGCTCTGTTGAAGATATTGAATACGACATTTGTGCCACAGGAGATTTCTGTTAATCAATTGGAAGGGGTGGTGGCCCATGTAAATGCTGGTAATGGTTTGAGCTTCGCTGACTTGGACTTGACTCCTGCCAAGAGAAACCATTACTAGTAAGTGATTTGGTAATGCTGCCAAGGTTTAATCTGCACACCAAGTGATTTGGTGGTAAGGGCATTTGACGGGACCAGGAGGTCGGTATTTTGTGAGACCACGTTACCGATTCAGGTGGAACCAGATATTTTTAATGTAGTATTTTATATCATGGACATCCATCCGGCCTATAGCTGTTTACTTGGCCGACCTTGGATACATGCTGTCGGGGCAGTCACCTCGACTTTGCATCCGAAGTTGAAGTCTATGGTGGAAGGGAAGGTCGTTACAGTCTGTAGAGAGGAGGATATTATGATTAGTCATCTGTCGTCATTTAAGTACTTGGAAGTAGACAAAGAGATTCATGAGACGTTGTGTCATGCTTTTGAAACAGTACAAATTTAGGAGAGGCCTCCTGTAGAAGACAAAGGTCTAGAAATTGCAATGTCCTCGTTTAAGAAGGCTCGTGCTATTATAGAATCCGGTTCTTCGTAGAAGTGAGGCCAAGTTCACAATGTTCCGAACAAGCAAGACAAGTTTGGTTTGGGTTATAAGCCATCCATCTCTTCCCAGAGTTCTCCAAGGTACAGAGGACTTGTATAGTTCACCAGTGGCAGTGTTATCTATGACAAGATCAATGTTATCGGGAAGGACGAAGGAGACAATGATTGTGATATGGATGCTAGGATTCTTCCATGGGTCCATGGGTAAAAGCTTTGCAATTGGTCTGTGGAAGAGGTCATACAAGTTACATCAGAAACGTAAATTTCCATCTTTTTTATTATGATTGGTTATGCGCTCTTCCCAAGGAGTAGTAACTTTGTTGTAGGTCTTGTTTCCTGACATTTAACTTTATCATGAATAAAAGACGTCCTTTTGCATTCAAATTTTGTGATCTCTTCTTTTCTTATTTTTATTTTTATGCACTTTTATAAACAAAAACTGGCAATGTATTTTGTGTTTGTTCGCATATCATGATTAGCATAAAACATCAATCATGCAGGTTGTACATCTCAGATACCATCGATCCTGATTCGGCTATGACTTCGTATGACTTTGATAATCCCATTTATCAAGAAAAAGAAGAGACTGATGAAGACTGTGACTTACCTGAGGAATTGGCTAGACTACTCAAACAGGAGGAAATTAAAGTTATCATTTTGGGTACCAAGGACGACAAGAAAGAAGTCAGAGTTGGGGCTGCATTGGAAGACAGTGTCAAGAGAAGATTGGTTAAAATGCTTCGTGAGTATAGAGTTATCTTCGCTTGGTCTTATTAAGATATGCCTGGGCTAGATACAGATATTGTGATACATCGTCTACCTCTTCGAGAAGAATGCCCGCCTGTGAATAAAAAGTTGAGGAGGACTAGGCCCGATATGGCAGTCAATATTCAAAGAGGAAGTTCAGAAGCAGTTAGACGCTGGGCTCCTTGCTGTCACCACGTATCCTCCGTGGGTCGCTAACATTGTTCTTGTACCTAAGATGGATGGAAAGTTTAGGATGTGCGTAGATTATTAGGATTTGAATAGAGCGAGCCCAAAGGACGATTTCCCACTCCGTCATATTGATGTCCTAGTTGACAATACAACTCAGTATTCAATGTTTTCATTCATGGATGGTTTCTCTGGGTATAACCAAATCAAGATGGCCCCATAATACATGGATAAAACTACTTCCATCACACATTAGGGGATGTTTTTCTACAAAGTTATGCCTTTTGGATTGAAGAATGCAGAGGCAACTTATCAGCGGGCAATGGTGACTCTCTTTCATGATATGATTCATCATGAGATAGAAGTGTATGTTGATGACATGATTGCGAAGTCACAGAAGGAGGAAGGACATTTGGTCAATCTTTTAAAGCTATTTGAGAGGTTAAGGTAATCCATGTTGAGGTTGAATCCAAATAAGTGCACCTTCGGAGTGAGGTCTGGAAAGCTATTGGGGTTCATTGTCAGTGAAAAAGGAATTGAGATAGATCCTGCCAAAATAAAAGCTATAGAAGAAATTCCTGAGCCGAAAACAGAAAAAGAGGTATGTGGTTTCCTGACGAGATTGAACTACATTGCAAGGTTTATATCTCATCTTACATCCACTTGTGAACTAATATTCAAATTGTTAAAGAACGATCAAGCGGTTGTATGTAATGAAAACTGTCAAAGGGCATTTGAGAAAATAAAAGAATACTTGCAGGAACCTCCAATATTAATGCTTCCGGTTGCGGGGAGACCTCTGATAATGTATCTCACGATTCTTGAGAATTCAATGGGTTGTGTGTTTGGTCAACACGACAAGACAGGTAAAAAAAGCATGCTATCTACTACATGAGTAAAAAGTTCACTGATTGTGAGTCGAGGTACTCAATGCTAGAGAAAACATGTTGTGCACTTGCCTGGGCAACTAAGCGTTTAAGGCAGTACATATTAAACCATACCACCATGTTGATTTTGAAGATGGATCCGATTAAATATGTGTTTGAAAAGTAGGCACTTTCGGGAAGAATTTCTAGATGGTAGATGGTTTTAACAGAATACGATATTCAGTATGTTTCCCAGAAAGATATTAAAGGGAGTGTATTGTCAGAGTATCTGGTTGAACAGCCTGTTGAGGATTATCAACCTATGAGATTTGAATTTCCTGACGAAGATATAATGTTTTTGAATATGAAGGATTGTGACGAGCCTCTACCTGACGAGGGTCCAGAAATTGGTTTTTGACGGTGCTGTTAATTCGTACGACAATGGAATTGGGGCAATTATTACAACTCCTCACGGTTCTCACATACCGTTCACTGCCCGTCTGACGTTTGCTTGTACGAACAATGAGGCTGAATATGAAGCATGTATCATGGGTCTAGAAGAAGCTATTGACTTGAGAGTCAAGAATTTGGATGTGTACGGTGATTCAACATTGGTCGTCAACCAGATTAAAGGAGAGTGGGAGATGCGCCAGACCAAGCTAATACCTTACAAGAATTATGCCAGGAGATTATTGCCTTTCTTTGATAGGGTTGAGTTTCATCATGTACCAAGGGCTGAAAATCAGATGGCGGATGCTTTGGCAACATTATCATCAATATATAAGGTGAATTTTTGGAATGAAGCTCTAACAATCACTATCATGCGCCTTGAAAGACCAACCTTTGTATTTGCAGTAGAAAAAGAGCCAGATGGGAAGCCTTGGTACTTTGACATCAAACATTTTCTCAAGACGCAAGAGTATCCGCCCGGGGCATCAAGTAGAGACAAGAAGACTCTGAGGAGGTTATCGGGCCACTTCTACTTGAACAAGGATGATGTGTTGTAAAAAAGAAACTTTGATATGGTGTTGTTGTGTTGTGTGGATGAAAATGAAGCAAGAATGCTGATGGAAGAAGTCCACAAAGGTTCTTTCGGTACACATGTTGGTGGGCATGCGATGTCTAGAAAACTGTTGAGAGCAGGATATTACTGGATGACCATAGAGTTCGACTATTTTAAGCATGTCAGGAAATGCCACAAGTGTCAAATTTATGCTGATAAGATGCACGTGCCACCGAGTCCTCTTAATGGTTTGACATCTCCTTGGCCCTTTGCTATGTGGGGAATTGACATGATCGGTAAGATTGAACCAACAACCTCCAATGGACATCGTTTCATTCTGGTCGCCATTGATTATTTCACCAAGTGGGTAGAAGCAGCTTCTTTTGCCAACATCACGAAGCAGGTGGTATACCATTTCATAAAGAAAGACCTTATCTGCCGATATGGAATACCAGAAAGAATCATTACTGACAATGGCTCGAATTTGAATACTAAAATGATGAAGGAATTGTGCCAAAGTTTTAAAATTGAACACCATAACTCTTCACCGTATTGTCCAAAGATGAATGGTGTTGTTGAGGCAGCTAATAAGAATATCAAGAAGATTGATTATGATAGACCTTAGGACCTCTAAGGTCTCTTGTTTGCTTCCTTCTTCTCTCTTCTTTGCCATGTTCCCTTAGAACCTCTAATCCCTCTTGTTCAAGATTGTTCAAGATTGATCACGAAACAGGTAGCATTCCCTTTTCATCCCAATCATAGGTGCACTTTGTATGAGAACTTTAGGTTGAGTCTTAGTCTCCCTTTAGAGTGTGTATCTCTCTTCTCATATTCAAACTTTCTCAAGTCATCTAATAAAGGATAATTTGTGTTGTACGCTACGAGCCTTAAGTACTTGGGGAATGATGATTGGGGGCCTCCTCTCAATTGCCTAGAGTGTTTAGCGTATTTCCTTTGGATGATTTGTGAAGCATTTGCTCCTAGGTCATAGTCTTTAGTGCAACATGAGTTTCAAACCATAACTTAATTCACTTCTTGTCTAAAAAACAAAAAAACAAACTTCAAACCTTTTTATCCTTCCAGATCTTAATTTGAAAACCTTTTTCATAAGGAGAGTTTTGTTAACTCTTGGTTCAACCGCAAATAGGTAACGCCTAAGTCTCCAATGGTCGAGCTGCATACACCTAACTGCTAGAAATACGTTTTAACCCTACTCGGGTAAAACACTTGAACCAACCAGTGGTCTTGTTAGCCTGAACTACGTTTGCTCTAATTTCTCGTACCAAACGAGGATACGTAGGCACAAGATGGCGATGTCTTGACGAGCAACCTTCCCTACCTTCACCCGTAGTTTTTCGAACTACATTGACTCTGACTTTCCCATGCACGATGGAGTACATAGGCATAGAGCTACGATACTCTATCGAGTCTCTTTTCTTTTGCTTTTGTCCCTGTGACCTGTAGTTTAGATATTTCAACACCCTTTAGATAGACGACAAAGCGTGGATCCCGTCGAGTACGACTCGCGTAACCGACTCCCAAACCCAAGATTTGGTTGCGATGACCTGTCTTCTCCCATTTTTCGTTAGGTTTTCTTTGATCGTTTCCTTTCCTTTTTTTGGGATAAATAACGAACGATGGCGACTCTTCTGTTCTGGCCGACCCTTCTTCACAACGATGCGACAGCTGGCCACTGTGTTGGGGACTAATCCGGTCTCCTATGCGAGTCAATCCAGCACTTGTTTGTTTATCTTTTGGGTGTATATATGTGTTGTACTTTATCTTTATTTGCATTTTACTTTCAACATTGTATATATCAGTTTGCTGTGCTGTTGGGTGGGAATGTTCCATTGAGTGAGAAGTCAAACCCATGCTTGAGTATAACCCTAGCATTAGAAGTGGAAAGTAGTGGTGGACCTGTATGCTTAGCATGCACTAGTTCCCATGGAATTCGCGCTCAGACGAGATTCTATTTGATGATTTCCTTTCCAGTCCATAGGACCGTTGAGAGGATTTTAGATATGAGGATTGTCGACTCTGGGGACCGATCATTTGGAAGTCAGCTAAGTGAGGCCACTTCGTTAAGCTATGATGCCAAACCAGACATGGTGAACGTATCATTGTTTCTCGAAAGTCTGTGACGCTGATGACCGCATAGGATGCCAGACCTTGTCATTGATAGGTTCATACCTGGGAGTGGGAGGGTTATGCATGTAACTTTGACCTTCAACCTGCCTGGTTTTCTTGTCAGAATGAACCTGTGAACTTGATACAGTGGGTCCTTATGACGGTGTTATGTTCTTGCTAAGGCGGAGCGCTGGTTATTCTCAGTCAACAGCACAACAATCTTGATCCCCCGTTGCATTTGCATTTGCATTTTCATATTGCATTTTTATTGACATGTATTTATGTTGCAGGTGCATATTTTCTTCTCGATTCTAGTGATCTTACTTCTCCTCAGACATGGAATCCAGCCTGTGGAAGACAGTGGCATACAAGTTCCCTACTCCATACATTGGACCTTTGTTGAGTTTGATTTCTGTGGCTGACAGGAAGGTGATGGATGATTTCAAGCAGTCGTATGGGAAGTTCCTGAGTGTTGTCTGCAAGCCATCAACATATGAGTTGAGTGGTCTCCATACTCTATTGCAGTTTTATGATTCACAGCTAAGGTGTTTCATATTTCCGGATTATGTTCTGGCGCCTACCTTAGAGGAGTTCTCCTGCTGTTAGGGGTCCCTATCTTAGATCAGATGCCATTCTATCACATTGATGCTAAGCCTGATCTGGCTAAGCTTGTTGTTGCCCTCCATCTTGATGTTTCAGATATTTCAGGGAAAGTGGTTAAGAGGAGTGGGATGCCTGGATTTCCATTGCCTTTTCTGGTTGACAAAGCTCAACAGTTTGCCAAAGATGGTTGTTGGGTTGTGTTTAATTCTATCTTAGCATTGTGTATCAATGGTATCATGTTGTTTCCTAACCTTCCAAATTTTGTAGACCTGGATGCATTCCACATATTTGCCTCAGGGAATCCTGTACCTACGCTTCTGGGTGACGTTTATCATTCTGTACACTACAAGAATGAGAACCAGAGAGGGAAGAACATGTCTTATTGCGTGCCTTTGTTCTACAGGTGGTTTGTGAGTCACCTTCCTAGATCATGTTCATTTATTGATACTGCAGGTACCCTAGAGTGGTCTGATAGGTTAATGGGATTGATGTTTGAGAATATTATCTGGTTTGATAGAGATATGTTGGGTACTGAGATCATTTACAGTTGCGGTGGATTTCCTAAAGTCCCGTTAGTCGGAAGGAAAGGATGCATCAACTATAACCCATCCTTGGTAGTCAGGCAGTTTAGGTATGCTTTGAGAGATCCTCCTAAGGGAGAGGAGATACAGGAATCTCTGTGTCTCACTGGTTTGCTGGAGGGTGATACCTTGGCTAGAGTTTAGAGAACTTGGAGCAGCATCCACCGGAATGGGAAAACTTCTTTGGGGAAGAGTAATAGTCGAGCCTATGACCCTTATGTCACCTGGATCCAGGAGAGAGTAGAGAGAGTATTGATGCCTTTTCCATCTCGTGAGCCTCTATATCCTCTGATGATTGAGGAGCCTACTACTATCGACATACAGAGGTATAACCAGTTGTGGTATGATAAAGAAGAGTTGTGCAAGGCTAATGAGGAGTTGGAGAAAGAGATTACTCAGCTCCGGAGTGAGAAGAATGATGCTACTTATGCAGCTAAGAAGCAAACTGAGCTGGTGAACAAGTTGGGTACAGATTTGACCAAAGCGATTTGCGCTCGAGAATGTTTGGGTTTAAATCTGAAGGCTTTCAGTGACGTTCTTACTTCTAAGAAGGACTTGGAGAGAGCTTATCTGGAGATCTCCAAGTTCGATGCACAGTGGAATGCTACTCTTGCCAACAACAAGGAGCATGAGGATGGATTGAAGCTACAGATTGCTAAGTTAAAGACTCAACTTACTTTGAAGGATGAGAAGATTGTAGTAGAAGCCTCACTTTGACATGACAGTGATTGTAGACTGAATGAAGCTATTGCAACCTTGGAGGATTACAGAGCTAGAGCTGATGTGAAAAGGTGCAAGCTTGAAGAGGTCTTTAGCGAGGGATCCTGGGAAGATTACGTTTAGGGTTTACAGGACACGATTAGCTAGCGAGACTTACTCATCCAGGGGTTGCTCGTCAGACCAGATCATCCTGAGACAAAGGAGCTGCTAGATGATTTTCAGTATTGTCATCGTAGTTGATAGCTTTCATTCTCTTTGTAGTCTGTTGCTATATTGTTGTATGTTGACATCACCCGACTTGTTGGTTGAGGTCACTGTTGATTCTATTGTACTCAGTGTTGTCCTTGAACATTGCCTATTGGGGCATTGTTTATGTATGAGGAGTTTTGCTCTATGTTTGCCTATGGGTTCTCCAGTGTTGTGTTGTTGTCTCGGAACTAGAATCGAGGGGAAATTTTCCCTAATGCATATATACATGTCTGCATTTTTTTATCATTATGCATTTTTCTATAGCAGGTGCGTCGAAACCGTTAACCTTATTTCCTGTGGTTTGTTAGTTTTTTTCAGGATAGACAATCAGACAGTTCACCTTTACGGTACCAGAGGGAATCAACGCAAGGTCATGGAACAGATGCAGGCTGAGATGCAGGATCTTAGGGACAAGATGGCCCAATTTATGGGACTTAATGCAGGGTGTGGCAAATGGCCAGGAGAAACTAAGGAACTTGGTGCAACCATTGATTTCCAGAGTTGACAATAATGGTGTGCTTCATGGAGGAACTGCTGCTAATCCTCCTCGTGGTGATGGTACGCCACATGCTCATGCTATTCCTACAACAGTTATCCCTCCAAGCGAAAGTGATGCAGGCGGAATCCCAGAGGTGGTGTGTGATATGCATGGCAACGACGTTCCTCAGTGGGAGGAAGATCAGCAGGAAGATGCATTTTCTCTGCACGATGTTGGTGCTGGGTTGCCGTCTCAGGCTCATAAGAGGTTTAAGCTGATTGAAGAAAAGATGAAATCTTTTGAAAATCAGAACTCCACGGGACTGGACATGGCCAATCTGGGGCTAATCCGAGACTTGAAAGTACCGTTGAAATTCAAAATTCCCGACTTCGACAAATACCAAGGCACAACTTGTCCTCGGGTTCATCTGCGTTCTTATTATCGTAAGATGTCCTCTTACTTAGATGATGAAAAATTGTTGATGCATTTTTTCCAAAACAGCCTTTTTGGACCTTCTCTTGAGTGGTATATGAGCATGGAACCAGTTAATATTCGTAGTTGGAGGGACTTAGTTGAAGCCTTTGTCAAGCACTACCAGTACAATAGTGACCTTGCGCCAAACAGGGTCCACCTGCAGAATCTTTCCCAGAAGAACAACGAGTGCTTCAAAGAGTACGCCCAGAGGTGGCTTGAGCTAGCAGCCAAGGTGCAGCCTCCCATGGTGGAGTGAGAGTTAATTGATATGTTCGTTGCTACGATGTCAGGCGTATATTATGAGAAGTTGGTCAGTAGTATGTCAGGTAGCTTTTCTGATCTGATTATTACTGGGGAGAGAGTAGAGAATGGAATTAAGCTAGGTAAGATTCAGACCGGCGAAGGATCCTCAACTAGAGGAGGAAGAAAGTCGTTTGGCAATAAAAAGAAGGAAGGTGAGACTAACGCAGTGTCTAGTTCTCAGAACAAAAACAGAAATTAACGTCAACAATATCGTCAGCAGCAACCCCAGGTTGCAAGTATCACACTATCAGCCGTACCACAACAACAGCCACAACAGTAACAGAATCAGCAAAATTATGCGCCCAGGCAATTTCAGGATCGCAGGAGAATCGTCAATAGGCAGTTTGACACGCCTCCTATGCCATATTCTCAATTTCTCCAGCACTTGTTACAGTTGATACAGAAGAGAACCTTAGCTCCGCTGACAGGTGCACCACCTCCTGGTTACGACGCTAATGCTCGATGTGAGTTTCATTCAGGTGCACCGGGTCACAATATTGACAACTGTAAGGCATTTAAACACAAAGTTCAGGACTTGGTGGATAGCAACGCTATAAAAAAATTTCACGACGCGCCCAATTTCGTGCAGAACCCCATGCCAAATCATGGGACAACCGAAGTCAGTGCTATCATTGAAGATGAGAGTTCGAATCTGGTGTCAGATGTCAATGAGTTGAAGACACCGCTAAGCTTTGTAAAAGATAAGTTTTTGAAGAGAGGTGTGTTCCCGGGTTATGGTGAGACTTGTGCTGAATGTTTGAGCCATCTTGAGGGATGCGAGAAGTTGAATGACCATATTCAGAGGTTGATGAATGATGCTGTCTTGCAATTTGACAGGGTTGCTAAGAAACAGATTGAGGAAATAATGACTGAAGAGAGGAATGAGGTTGCGACAATCTCGACTCCATACAAGAGTATTACTATTTTTGCGCCTCCGAAGCCACCAACCATTATCATCACCAAAGTTGGTCTTGTGTCATATGAGAGTACCAAAGCAATTCCGTGGAACTACGGAGCCGAGGTATACTGCAACGGACAGAAACAGGAGTTAAAAATTTTACCAATTGATTCTGCGGATAATCTAGTTGGAGCTGGGGGAATTACTCGAAGTGGAAGAGTGTTCTCGTCACCTGAAGTGGTCGCTGACAGAGCTGATAAGAGGAAGAAAGTAGTGATTGAAGAAACTTCTCGAGCTGGTGAGAAGGACTCTTTGGAGAAGGAAGCGGAGGAGTTCATGAGATTTATAAGAAAGAGTGATTACAAGATTGTTGATCACTTGCAACAGACTCCCTCCAAGATATCTATTTTGTCTCTGTTATTGTGTTCGGAAGCTCACCGAAACGCTTTATTGAGAATCCTGAATACTATAACACTCCGATTCTGATTTCCCATTTTTGTTCAGTCTTTTATTTTATTTGGGTGAATATTATTTTATTTGTGGAATTGGTATGTTAATATGTTATGTTTTCATATTGGTTTATTTTATCGTTTTGAGAGTTTTCAGAGAAATTAAGTTGGAGAATATTTTAGATATTTCTCAGTTAATGATAAGTTAGAAATTTTGTGAGAAAATGAATTAGTAGATATTTTGAGAGAAAAAGAAATAGAAGAGAATTAGAAATAGAATGATATAAGAGAGAAAATGGAGAGAAAAGGAAAAAGAAAAGAGACAGAAAGAAGAAAAGGAGAGAAAGAAAGAGGAAGAAGAGAAAAGAGGAGAAAAAGAGGAAAAGCTTGTAGATCTTCGAAACAACTTCTAGGAATCGATTTAATCGAGTAAGGGTGTGAAATCTTATTATCTTATCAATGTGTATGATTATGTATGTCTTTGGTTGGATTATTTAGATGTTTTTCTATATTTTCCATTTTATGTTGAAAGTGGTAGAATCGTTAGAAATCGATGTTTTTATTGTTAGAATTCGAAATAAATTGCGTAGTTTAGTCGAGGAATGTTAGGCCGAGACTATTGAAACTTGTTTGTTTGAAATCGGGTGATTTTGTAACTTTTTGACATTTTTGGAGAAGAGAGGGTTTGAGTAGCGCAGGATTCGCTAGGCGAGTCGCTGGCGAGTGAGCTAACGAAGCGTTCGCTAGGTGAGCAACTAGCGAGCCAGTAGCGAACACTCTCAGACTTGGACAGAACCAAAAAGACCCTCATTCGTTGTGGCGAGGGAAGTAGAGAAGTGCTCGCTAGGCGAGGCACCAGCGAACCAATAGCGAACACTTCCAAAAGCATAACGACAACCTTCGCTAGCATGTTCGCTAGGCGAGCCAGTAGCGAATGTTCGTTGTGTCTTCGCTAAGTGAACAGTGTGGCGAGCATGACAGAACATCATTTTATTTTGTTTCCATTCCAATATCGATTCTTTAATGTGTAGCTTGTGTGCTGTTATATGTTATGCTGTGGGTAGCCGTATGGCATGAATCCTAGATTGTGGAATTGATTGTGAAATGTGGCGTTTTGGCAAATGAATGTGAATGTATATGGATTGTATGTGATAGGATGAGATGAATGCATGAATATATATATATATATATATATATATATATATATATATATATATATATATATATATATATATATATATATATATATATATATATATATATATATATATATATATATATATATATATATATATATATATATATATATATATATATATATATATATATATATTGTGAATATGTATGCATTTCAAGAATGTATGGAGTCATTTTGCATGTGAAGCATCATGAAGTGCATTCTTGTGTAAACGATTGTGTGCCCATGTGGGGTGTGAGCAATCGGATTGTGTGCCCATGTGGGGCGTGAGCAATCTATAAACATTGTGTGCCCATGTGGGGTGTGAGCAATGGGTGTAACATTGTGTGCCTATGTGAGGTGTGAGCGATGATTACCAAGATTGTGTGCCCATGTGGGGTGTGAGCAATCAGATTGTGTGTCCATGTGGGGCGTGAGCAATCCATAAACATTGTGTGCCCATGTGGCGTGTGAGCAATGGGTGAACATCGCGTGCCCATGTAGGGTGTGAGCGATGGTTCCAATAAGTTCCTAAGTGAACTTGTGATGATTGAGTCAGTACTGCATTGCATTTGCATAGAGTCGTGAGTCGGTCTCTATGATTTGCATTTATCATCTTTATAATGATGCATTGGTGAATGAACATTAATGTGTATGTTTATGTGGAATGATGCATTGGTGAATGAACATTAATGTGTATGATTATATGCATTGTTTATATGATAATATTTCCCACCCTTCTGCTATTATACGATGCTCTATGAGGCATTGCAGAGTAGGTTTGATGGAGTTCTTTTTGTGAAGCGTGTCTTCATTCTTTTGGTCGGTCGGCTCTGATATGTAGCACCGGGTAGCTAGGATGTTTGTGGTTCTTTTGTGATACATTGGAATATGTATCTTGTTGTTGGATGTTTATGTAAACATAACTTCAGTGTTGAATCTTACTGGTTGATATATATATATATATATATATATATATATATATATATATATATATATATATATATATATATATATATATATATATATATATATATATATATATATATATATATATATATATATATATATATATATATATATATATATATATATATGTTTGATGTTATCAATGTTTAGATTTTCCGCTTTTATTCTAAATATTGAGATGTGGGTGTAAGGACTAAGTTCCTCTGTTGCGAAGCTACCCCACTGTTGCATATTTTTTGTTGAGCAGGTGTTGTATGTTTTAATTTCACGTATGATGTGACATACCTCGCTTATACCATGTTATTAATTATACTCTGATGAAATATTTTAAATATGTGGCTAATTGATTATGTGATTATTTGGGGGTATAGAAAGGGGGTGTTACAAATACAGCTTATGTACCTCAGGAGATTTCAGTGAACCTACTCAAAGGGGTTGTATCCCATGTAAATGCAGGTAATGGGCTGGGATTTACGGACTTGGATTTGACGCTGAAGGGGAGAAACCATAACTGTGCGCTGCACATATCTATTAAATGCCGAGGAGCCGTTCTGTCACACGTGCTGGTTGATACAGGGTCATCCTTGAATGTACTTCCGAAGAAGGCGCTGATGAAATTTGATATTCGTGGTATAACGTGACGCCAGGTGACTTGGTAGTACGTTCTTTTGATGGGACTCGTAGGTCCGTATTCGGGGAGTTGACATTGCCAATTCAAGTTAGTCCTGAAGTGTTTGATGATGTATTCTACATCATGGACATTCAGCTAGATTATAGCTATCTGCTTGGACGTCCCTGGATTCATGCGGCGGGCGCCGTAACATCCACGCTGCACCAGAAACTGAAATACATGGTGGGTGGCAGCATTGTCATTGTGTGTGGAGAGGAGGATATAATGATTAGTCATTTATCTTCATTCAAATATGTTGAGGTGGATGGCGAAATCCATGAGACTTCATGTCAAGTCTTCGAGACGGTACGGGTCAAAGATAAAGCACCGGTTGTGAGCAAGGCGCCCGAAGTGGCCTTGTCGTCTTTCAAAGAAGCCCAGACAGTGGTGCAGGCTGGGGCATCACAAGTTTGGGATCAAGTTCTGAATATACCCAACAAGCAGGACAAGTTCGGTTTAGGATATAGCCCATCTTCATCCTCCCGGAGCGCGCCGCGATACAAGGGGCCTGTCCAGTTCACTAGCGGCGGGGCAATCTTCTCGCAGATTAACACCATATCAGATGAAGAAGGAGACAACGACTGCGACATGGACGCTTGGATTCGGCCATGCACTCCAGGAAAAAGTCTCAACAACTGGTCTGTCGAAGAATTCATCCATGTGAAAACAAAAGAGTAATGACTTGTTTTTCTGATTATTGTATAACCCTATGTTCTACTTGGAGCATAGTGGTATTTTTCTTCAGGGCCTAATTTCTTGTGTTTGAACAATCTTTTATCAATCAATCAAAGGGCGTTTTTCTGCATTCAAATATTGTGATTCTTGTCTTTCATGTTTTATTTTTAACAATAAAATGGCAATGTGGTTTGTGCTTGTTTGCGTGTCATTTTAAGCATTTAATCATCATCATTGCAGGTTTCACTTTGCAGATGACACCGCTCCAGAATCGTCTATGACTCGCTTTTACTTTGATAATCCGATATTTCAAGCCGAAGAAGAGATTGATGAAAATGAAGACTTACCAGAAGAGCTAGCTAGACTGTTGAAACAGGAAGAGAAAATCATTCTGCCTCATCAGGAGGAAATTGAGATCATTAACTTGGGTTCTGAGGAAGTCAAGACAAATGTCAGGATAGGGGCTACATTGTAGAGTGATATCAAGCAAAGATTGGTTGAAATGCTTCGAGAGTATAGTGATATCTTTGCTTGGTCATATGAAGAGATGCCCGGTCTTGACACAGACATCGTGGTTCATCGCTTGCCTTTGTGTGAAGAGTGTCTGCCAGTATAGCAGAAGCTCAAGAGGACGAGACCAGATATGGCTGTGAATATCAAAGAGGAAGTCCAGAAGCAGCTGGACGCAGGGTTTCTCGCCATAACAACTTACCCTCTGTGGGTCGCTAACATCGTGCCTCTACCAAAGAAGGATGGTAAGGTACGGACGTGTGTTGATTATAGAGATTTGAATAAAGTGAGCCCAAAGGACGATTTCATGCTCCCTCACATTGACGTGTTGGTGGATAATACTGCGCAATATTCTTTGTTTTCCTTCATGGACGGTTTTTCCGGATATAATCAGATTAAGATGGCACCGGAGGATATGGAGAAAATGACGTTCATCACACCGTGGAGGACTTTCTGTTATAAGGTAATGCCTTTTGGGTTGAAAAACACAAGGGCAACCTATCAGCGGGCAATGGTAACTTTGTTTCATGATATGATTCATCATGAGATTGAGGTCTATGTTGATGACGTGATAGCAAAGTCACAAACGGAGGAGGAACATCTGGTAAACCTTCTGAAGTTGTTCGAAAGGCTAAGGAAATTCCGACTAAGGTTGAATCCAAACAAGTGCACTTTTGGTGTACGGTCAGAAAAGTTGTTGGGCTTTATTGTTAGTGAAAAAGAAATCGAGTTCGATCCTGAAAAGATAAAAGCTATTCAAGATATGCCAGCGCCGAAAACCGAAAAAGAGGTTCGTGGTTTCGTCGGGAGATTGAAATACATCGCTCGGTTCATATCTCATCTCACAGCCACGTGTGAACCCATGTTCAAATTGCTAAAGAAAGATCAGGCGGTTGTCTGGAACGAAAATTGCCAAAGGGAATTTAAAAAAATAAAAGAGTATTTGCAGGAGCCTCCAATACTGATACCTCCAATAGATAGAAGACCATTGATCATGTACTTAACGGTTCTTGAGAACAACATGGGTTGTGTTCTTGGTCAACAGGACGAGACGGGAAGAAAAGAGTATGCAATATACTACTTGAGTAAAAAGTTCACTGACTGTGAATCCAGATACTAAATGTTGGAGAAAACGTGTTGCACACTCGCTTGGGCTGCTAAACGTCTGAGGCAGTATATGCTAAACCATAAACCATGCTGATTTCGAAGATGGATCTGATTAAATACGTCTTTGAAAAGCAAGCACTTTTGGGGAGGATTTCCAGATGGCAGATGGTTTTGACAGAGTATGACATTCAATATGTTTCTCAGAAAGCTTTTAAAGGGAGTGTTCTGTCAGAATATCTTGCTGAACAGCCGATTGATGATTATCAACCTATGAAATTTGAATTTTCGGACGAAGACATCATGTTTCTGAAGGTGAAGAATTGTGATGAGCCATTACCCGATGAAGGTCCGGAGAAGGGTTCCTAGTGGCAAATGATATTTGACGGCGCAGTCAAATCCTATGGTATTGGAATTGGGGCAATTATCACAACGCCTCATGGTTCTCATATCCCTTTCACTGCTAGGTTAACAATTCCTTGCACTAATAATGAAGCCGAGCACGAAGCCTGCATTATGAGGTTGGAAGAAGTCATTGATCTGAGGATAAAGAATCAAGATGTGTACGACGATTCAGTGCTAGTTGTCAATTAGGTCAACGGAGAATGGGAGACCCGACAGCCTAATCTGGTACCTTACATGAACTATGCAAGGAGGCTGTTACTCTTCCTCGACCGGATAGAGTTCTATCATGTGCCGAGAACAGAGAACCAGATGGCGGATGCCTTAGCCACTTTATCCTCAATGTATAAGGTGAATTTTTTGAACGATGCTCCAAGAATAGTCATCTCTCGCCTTGATAGGCCGACATTCATATTCGCCATTGAAGAAGCTTCGGATGGCAAGCCATGGTATTATGAAATCCAGAATTTCCTGAAGAACCAAGAATATCCGCCAGGGGCGTCGACCTGGGATAAGAAGACTCTGAGGAGGTTAGCTGGAAATTTTCATCTGAATCAGGATGGTGTGCTCTACAGGAGAAATTATGACTTGGTGCTTTTAAGATGCGTGGACGAAAAAGAAGTGAGTCTACTTATGGAAGAGGTCCAGGAGGGATCCTTTGGTACACAAGCCGGTGGGCATGCCATGTCTCGAAAGCTATTGAGAGCAGGGTATTATTGGCTGAATATGGAGTCTGATTGCTTCAAAAATGCTAAGAAGTGTCATAAATGTTAGAACACAGATTGGTGTTTCTTATATCTCTATGTTTTGATGATAACTTTTATGGAATTTTGTAATGAGTAAATATACACTCTAAAATTTGTTCAAGTATGATTGTTTCAGGTATAAAATTAAATACTCATAAAGAAGAAAAATACATAAGTACAAAGAAATTATGCAAAGCTCCGAAGCATCAGATGCAAGACTATCAGAAGATTCTGAAGCGCTGCCAGAAGGATCTAAAGCAGAAGCTACAGAATGATCTGAAGCGTTAATGAAATAAGTGTACAAAAGTTGAGGCTTCGATTACCAGACTCTTATCATTAATACTCACGCTCTCAGCACATACTGCTGCATACTCTGATGAAGACTCTGATCAAGACTGAGACTCTAATATATTAAAGATCTAATCAAGACTGAGACTCTGATACATTAAAGATCTGACCATCTATCAAAGACTCTGAACTTATCATTCATCTTAAGCTTTGATCATCTTAAAGCATTCCATACCTTTTAAGCTTACTACAAGTTCTGAAGTGCAGATTATGAAGACTTCATCTTGAAGGAAGCTTGTTGAAGAAGCTGTAAACTTGATTAGACGTGGTGCTACTTCCAAAGTAACCAACGACTAATTTGTCCAAAGAAGTGACGTGGTGCAAATCCCAAGGCTTCTACAACCATACCTTTCTGCAGAAAGCATATCTCTGACCATACTTTTGGTGATGAAAAGTCATACAATCAAATATTATATTCAGCTGCACATGACTCAAAGCATTTGAAAAAGCTATAAAAGGAGAACTACTTCAACATTTTGAGGTTACTAATTCACTACTCACCGTTGGCTCATTGTAGATCACTCAGAAAGATATACACGCTTGATTCATAAAAGAGAAAATCTCACAAGATCTTACTCATTTGTTCTCTCATAAAACCATATAGTTTTTGTTGTACTTAATCTTAAGTGTAAACATCACAGTTGTGATACAGCTTATTAGAAGCATTCAAACACTTGTTAGTTTACATTAAATTGTAAGAAGTTCCTTAAGAAGACCAAGGTGTGGTCAGTAGTTCTTGAGAAGACTAAGACAGTTGTTCTTAGTGCTTTCTATTGTAATCAGTTGATCGATAGTGGATTAAGTCCTTGCAGAGAAAGGCAAATCATCTTTGATAAGGTGGACTGAAGTAGTTGAGTTCAACGAACCAGGATAAAAATCTTGAGTTGTTTTTTATTGCCATATTTCTTAAAACTCTTATTCAACCCCCCCCCCCCCCCCCTTCTAAGTGTTTTTCTCACCTTCAGTTGGCATCAAAGCTACGGTTCTGTTTGTGCTATCACTTAACCGTGACCAGAAAAGATCCAGTGGGAAAAACTCTTGATACTCTTGGTTGATATACATTATCGCTGCTGAAACTCCAACACCCAACAACAACAAATATGAAGAAAGAGTCAGCACAAAACCTCCCATGTTTGATGGAGAGAAATTTGATTATTGGAAAGATAGATTGGAAAGTTTCTTTCTAGGATTTAATGCTGATCTTTGGGACTTAGTTATTGATGGATATGTTCATCCCACTGATGGGAATGGCAAGAAAGTTGACAGAAAATCAATGACTGGGGAGCAAAAGAAGGAATTCAGAAATCACCACAAGGCTAGAACTATATTGCTAAATGCTATATCTCATACTGAATATGAGAAAATAACCAACAAAGAAACTGCGTTTGATATATTTGAATCCCTTAAGATGACTCATGAAGGGAACTCTCAAGTCAAAGAAACCAAGGCTCTGGCGCTGATCCAGAAGTATGAAGCTTTCAAGATGGAAGAATCTGAATCTAATGAAGCAATGTTTTCCAGATTCTAGATTCTCACTGCTGGCCTAAAGGTTCTGGACAAGGGTTACTCTACAGCAGATCATGTCAAGAAAATAATCAGAAGCTTGCCAACCAGATGGAGACCCATGGTTACTGCTCTGAAGCTGGAAAAGGATCTGAACAAGATTACACTAGAGGAACTAATCAGTTCTCTAAGGAGTCATGAGATTGAACTAGAGGAAGATGAGCCTCTAAAGAAAGGTAAGTCAATTGCATTAAAATCTAATAAACCTGTTAAAGCATTGCAGGTATTAGAAGAAAGCTCTGAAGAGTCTGCTTCTGAAGATGAAGAAGAACTATCCTTGCTATCCAAAAGAATCAATAAACTCTGGAAGAATAAGCAAAGGAAGTTTAAGAACTTTAGAAAACCAGATCAACACAAAGAATCTTCTGGGCACAGAAGATCTGGAGAACACTCTGGATACAGAAGATTTGGATAATCCTCTGGACACAGACGATCTGGAAAAAGAGAGGTTGTTTGCTATGAATGCAAAGAACCTAGGCACTACAAGAGTGATTGTCCAAAGCTTCAGAAGGAGAACCCAAAAAGAAAGTAAGATCATAAAAAGAAAGTTCTGATTGCTACCTGGGATGACTCAGATGCATCTGATTCGTCATCAGAGTCAGAAGAGGAATGTGCAAATGTAGCATTCATGGCTGACATTGAGGACAGTGCTGAATCATCTAGATCAGAATCAAAATCTGATTCTAAGGAGGTATTTGCTGAACTTTCTAGACAGGAACTTGTTGAAAGTTTACCTAATATTCTTGAAAACTATAGTAAAGTTAAACTCAAATACAAAACGCTTCTAAAGCATATTGAATTTGAGAGTAACAAGTTTGAATCAGAAATAGCTGAACTAAAAGATGAAAATCTTCAATTGAAAAATAATTTAGAAACTGCTCAACTAAACTCTGATTCAAAATCTGAACCATGCTCTAAAAATATTTTACAAGAGTATGACTATAGTTTCAGGAAGTTTCTAACTAAAAGCCTAGATAGAAGCAAAATGGCTTCAATGATCTATGGTATTAGCAGAAACTATAGAAAAGGTGTTGGATATAAATCTTTCTCTTATAAAGATTCAAATCCAAAATATGTAGATAAACTGGATATCAAGTATCCTCCTTTATATTCTCAATTTACATTTGGTCACTTGAATGATATTAAACACACAAGTTCTAATCAGAACAAACCTGTGTTTAATAAATCTAAAGCTAATCAGAACAAGTCTTATGTTGAAAGACAGAAGTTCAGAAAAAGCTTTAAGGCAACTAACCAAAAAGGACCCAAGAAAATCTGGGTACCTAACGATAAGATAATCTATGTTGCAGACATCCTTAGCAGCAAAGTCAAGACTCCAGTCATGGTACCTGGACTCTGGATGCTCACGACATATGACAGGAAAAAGGTCTATGTTCCAAAGTCTGAAGCTTAGATCTAGAGGAGATGTCAAGTTTGGAGGGAATCAGAAGGGCAAAATAATTGGCTCTGGAACCATAGGCAATGGTAAACTTCCTTCCATAACTAATGTCTTGCTAGTTGAAGGGTTAGCTCATAATCTATTGTCCATAAGTCAGTTAAGTGACAATGGTTATGACATTATCTTTAATCAAAAGGGTTGCAAAGCTGTTAGTCAAAAGGATGGCTCAATCCTCTTAAATTGTAAAAGGAAAAACAACATTTATAAGTCTTTCAGAACTTAAGGTTCAGAATGTTAAATGCCTTATGTCTGTTAATGATGAGCAATGGGTCTGGCACACAAGATTGGGTCATATTAATATGAGACGTATATCTCAGATTAATAAGCTTAATCTGGTCAGAGGACTTCCTAATTTGAAGTTCAACTCAGATGCTCTTTGTGAAGCATGTCAGAAAGGAAAATTTTCAAAATCATCTTTTAAATCCAAAAATGTTGTTTCAACTTCAAAACCATTAGAGTTACTTCACATTGATCTGTTTGGACCAGTGAAAACTGCATCCATCAGAGGCAAGAAGTATGGATTAGTCATTGTTGATGACTACAGCAAATGGACATGGGTAAAATTCCTAAAACACAAGGATGAGTCACACTCTGTGTTCTTTGACTTCTGCAAACAAGTCCAAACTGAAAAAGATTTCAAAATTGTTAAAGTCAGAAGTGATCATGGTGGTGAATTTGAAAACCAACATTTTGAAAAATATTTTAATGAAAATGGCATTGCTCATGATTTCTCCTGTCCTAGAACTCCACAAAAGAATGGAGTTGTAGAGATGAAAAATAGAACTTTGCAAAAGATGGCCAGAACCATGATCAATGAGACTAACATGGCAAAACATTTTTGGGTAGAGGCAATTAACACAGCATGTTACATCCAGAACAGAGTGTCAATTAGACCTCTTCTGGAAAAGACTCCTTATGAATTGTGGAGGAATAGAAAGCCAAACATTTCTTATTTCCATCCTTTTGGATGTATTTGTTTTATACTAAACACTAAAGAGAATCTTAACAAGTTTATTTCTAAAGCACAAAAGTGTTTCATGCTTGGATATTCTGAACGCTCTAAAGGCTACAGAGTATACAATACTGAGACACAGATTATGGAGGAATCTATACATGTTAGATTTGATGATAAGCTTGGCAATCAAAAGACAAAGCAGATTAAAAACTCTGCAGATGGAGAAGTTATTCTCATAGAATCTAAGAAACCAGAGGTAGAGAAAGCTCAAGAAGAAGCTACGCCAGATGCAACTCCATTAGCTGCTCAGATGAATAACATGAATATTTCTGAAGAACCAAAAGTTAAAGGATCATCCAGAATCAAGGTTTCTCATCCAGAAGAAATGATTATTGGGAAGAAAGATGACCTTATAAGAACAATGTTGTTTATCAGATCATCTGGAACATCACTTCTTGGGTTGGTGTCTATTATTGAACCAACATCTGTGGATGAGGCTCTGAGTGACAATGATTGGATACTTGCAATGCAAGATGAGATAAATCAATTTACAAGAAATGATGTGTGGGATCTGGTTCCTAGAGCAAAAGGTTTCAACATTATTGGAACAAAGTGGGTATTCAGAAATAAATTAAATGAGCAAGGAGAAGTTGTTAGGAACAAGGCAAGGCTGGTAGCTCAAGGGTACAGTCAACAAGAAGGTATTGATTACACTGAAACTTATGCTCCAGTGGCAAGGTTAGAATCTATACGCCTTCCTATTTCATTTGCTGCACAACATAACATCACTCTATATCAGATGGATGTTAAGTGTGCCTTCTTAAATGGTATTATAGAAGAAGAAGTTTATGTCCATCAACCTCCTGGTTTTGAAAGTGATAAATTTCCAGATCATGTTTTCAAACTCAGAAAATCTCTTTATGGTTTGAAACAAGCTCCCAGAGCTTGGTATGAAAGATTAAGTAATTTTCTTCTGGAAAAGAACTTTATCAGAGGCAAAGTGGACACAACTCTTTTCTGTCAAACATTTAAGAAAGATTTACTAGTTTGTCAAATTTATGTGGATGATATTATTTTTGGATCTACCAATATTATGCTGGGAAAGGAGTTTGCTTTGTCTATGCAGGCTGAATTTGAAATGAGCATGATGGGAGAACTTAGATTCTTTCTAGGAATCCAAGTAAATCAGACTCCAGAATGCACCTATATTCACCAGACTAAATATGTTAAAGAGCTTCTGAAGAAATTCAATCTGAATGAAAGCAAATTGGCAAAGACTCCAATGCATCCTACAAGCACACTTGGTAAGGAAGAGGTAAGTAAGAAAGTTGATCAAAAGCTTTACAGAGGTATGATTGGATCCCTCTTATATTTGACTGCTTCAAGACCTGATATTTTATTCAGTGTGTGTCTGTGTGCTAAATTCCTATCAGATCCTAGAGAATCTCACTTAATAGTTGTTAAGAGGATTCTAAGGTATCTGAAAGGTACTACTAATGTGGGTCTGTGTTACAGAAGATCTGATGAGTATAAATTAGTTGGATTCTGTGATGCTGACTATGCTGGAGACAGAGTGGAACGTAAAAGTACTTCTGGAAGTTGTCAATTTCTTGGAAGTCATCTAATCTCTTGGTTCAGCAAGAAGAAACCCACAATTGCACTTTCAACAACAGAGGCAGAATATATTGCTGCTGCTAGTTGTAGAACCCAGATGCTCTGGATGAAAAGTCAACTGGAAGATTATCAGATCTTTGAGAGTAACATTTCTATCTTCTGTGATAATACTTCTGCTATATGCTTATCTAAAAACCCCCATTTTACACTCTAAAGCTAAGCATATAGAGATTAAACATCATTTCTTCAGAGACTATGTTCAGAAGGGAATTATCAATTTAAACTTTGTAGATACAGATCATCAGTGGGATGATATCTTTACAAAACCCCTTGTTGAAGATAGATTTAAATTTATTCTGAAAAATATTAGTATGGACTTCTGTCCAGAATAAAATATTCATCAGATGAAAATTTTTTTCAGATGATAAATGTCTAAACTCTGAAGTATTTTTTCTGTTCAATTCTGTGTTTATTTATTTGTGTGTAAATCTGAACTAACAAAGCTCAGAGGATCTGAACATTGCCTAACGTTTCATTTCTCAAAGAGATTCAGAGGCACATGCAAGCAAACACGTGTAGCTCAGAATCTAGAAAGGTAGAGTGCACCATACTGAAGTGACGTTTGAGGTATTGCTTTGAAAATCCAAAATCTCTTGATTTTCCCCCCTTTTGTCAGAATCTTAAATGCTTGATATGATTTTATTCCTTGCATTAATTGCTTGATATGATTATGGTTCACTTCATTCAATGCTTGTGCACGCTTGAGATTGTGTGTCTTTTTTGCATGCCCTAAATTTTTTTTATAAATTCTCACAACACTTCACAAATCACACTTTACACTATTTTCATCTCTCATATGCATTTCTGCCTTCTCTATTGTTTCCATCTCTTTTCAAAACCCAAAAACTCTCATAAACCCAGACGCATCTCAAGAACTTCAATGGCTTCACCTTCTTCAACACCTGCTCAGATGAAAAATTCAACTCTGTTGCATCTGACCTCAGAACACTCTGTGCTAATGATGCAAAGGCTAAGTTTGCTGAAATGGTCAGACAGACTCGGCTGAACATTATCACAACTCCAGTGCTTCTTCTAGAAGATGCTCCTGCTGAAGATTTTGCAATGATAGAAGATACTCCTGCATCTGACATGGAGATTGGTCATCCAATGGCAACAACATCTACACTTGAACCTTCTGCATCTGAGATGAAGACTGAGATTCCAAATGTTGTCCAAGAAGTCAAGGAAATCAGAACATGGATGATAAAACAGGAACAGACCACTGAAGAGATCAAGACTTGGATGGCCAAGCAAGAAGAGTCCACTGCTAAGATTACGGATCTTCTGACCCTCATTGCTTCTTGCCAGCCCTAGTTTTCTTTTTCATGTCTTTGCATTCTTGTTTTGCACTTGTTTTCTGTTTGTTATATTTTCTATCATCTGCTGTATGAACTTCTTATGCTGTTGTGCTATTTTGATCTGATTAAATCTGGCTGTTTTGTCTTTCATTTTTGTGTTATGTTTTTCTCTTCTTCTGTTATCTTTTCTGTCTTTAACATTCTTTTTTATTATGACAAAAAGGGGGAGAAAGAGAATTTGACTGTTCAATCCATAAGCAAATACTAAAAATGAAATTCAGACATTGTTTTAATCTAACATTGAATCTTAAGACTTTCAGATCTTATTATTTCATCTAACAAAATGATCTGAAGTTACCCTGAGAATTATCCAACCAGGCTCTGATCCTTGAAAGAAATTTTGACTCTGATTCTGGAAGATACACCAGACTCTTCATTTTGAAAGAAATTATCAGACTCTAATTCTGGAAAGCATCCAAGCTCTGATTCTTTTTCTCAACAAGGATTTCTACCAGGTTCTGAAATATACTCAAGCAAAAAGGGAAGTGTTCTCTACTATTAGAGTATTCATTTCAGGGGGAGATTCTTAATCTCAGGGGGAGTTATTTATTTTATTTCTCTTTATTGAACAAAATTCCCTATGTTTTGTCATCATCAAAAAAGGGGAGATTGTTAGAACACAGATTGATGTTTCTTATATCTCTATGTTTTGATGATAACTTTTATGGAATTTTGTAATGAGTAAATATACACTCTAAAATTTGTTCAAGTATTATTGTTTCAGGTATAAAATTAAATACTCTTAAAGAAGCAAAATACATAAGTACAAAGAAACTATGCAAAGCTCTGAAGCATCAGATGCAAGACTATCAGAAGATTCTGAAGCGCTGCCAGAAGGATCTGAAGCAGAAGCTACAGAATGATCTGAAGCGTTAATGAAAGAAGTGTACAAAAGTTGACGCTTTGATTACCAGACTCTTATCATTAATACTCACGCTCTCAGCATATACTGCTGCATACATTGATGAAGACTCTGATCAAGACTGAGACTCTGATATATTAAAGATCTAATCAAGACTGAGACTCTGATACATTAAAGATCTGATCATCTATCAAACACTCTGAACTTATCATTCATCTTAAGCTCTGATCATCTTAAAGCATTCCATACCTTTTAAGCTTACTATAAGTTCTGAAGTGTAGATTATGAAGACTTCATCTTGAAGGAAGCTTGTTGAAGAAGCTGTAAACTTGATTAGACGTGGTGCTACTTCCAAAGTAACCAACGACTAATTTGTCCAAAGAAGTGACGTGGTGCAAATCCCAAGGCTTCTACAACCATACCTTTCTGCAGAAAGCATATCTCTGCCCATACTTTTGGTGATGAAAAGTCATACAATCAAATATTATATTCAGCTGCACATGACTCAAAGCATTTGAAAAAGCTATAAAAGGAGAACTACTTCAACATTTTGAGGTTGCTAATTCACTACTCACCGTTGGCTCATTGCTAGATCACTCAGAAAGATATACACGCTTGATTCATAAAAGAGAAAATCTCACAAGATCTTACTCATTTGTTCTCTTATAAAACCATATAGTTTTTGTTGTACTTAATCTTAAGTGTAAACATCACAGTTGTGATACAACTTATTAGAAGCATTCAAACACTTGTTAGTTTACATTAAATTGTAAGAAGTTCCTTAAGAAGACCAAGGTGTGGTCAATAGTTCTTGAGAAGACTAAGACAGTTGTTCTTAGTGCTTTCTATTGTAATTAGTTGATCAATAGTGAATTAAGTCCTTGCAGAAAAAGGCAAATCATCTTTGATAAGGTGGACTGGAGTAGTTGAGTTCAACGAACCAGGATAAAAATCTTGAGTTGTTTTTTATTGCCATATTTCTTAAAACTCTTATTCAACCCCCCCCCCCTAAGTGTTTTTCTCACCTTCAATAAATGCCAGATTTATGCAGATAAGATTCATGTGCCATCGAGTCCGTTAAATGTTATGGAATCTCCTTGGCCTTTTTTCGTGTGGGGCATTGACATGATCGGCAAGATCAAGCCCACCGCATCTAATGGACATTGTTTCATCCTGGTAGCCATTGATTACTTCACCAAATGGTTCGAAGCGGCTTCGTATGCCAATGTCACTAAGCAAGTGGTAGCCCGGTTTATAAAGAAGGACATCATCTGTCGCTATGGAGTTCTTGAGAGAATCATTATTGATAATGGTTCAAACTTGAACAACAAGATGATGAAGGAATTGTTCCAGAATTTCAAAATTTAGCATCACAACTCATCTCCCTATCGTCCGTAGATGAACGACGTTGTTGAAGCGGCCAACAAGAATATTAAGAAGATAGTGCATAAGATGGTTGTAACCTATAAGGATTGGCATGAGATGTTTCCCTTCTCCTTGTATGGATACCGTACTTCAGTACGAACCTCAACTGGGGAAACTCCTTTCTCGCTGGTGTATGGTATGGAAGTTGTCCTACCATTAAAGGTCGAGATTCCTTCTTTGAGAGTTCTGGTTGACGTCAAGCTTGATGAAGCAGAATGGATAAGAAACAGATTGAATCAACTCAGCTTGATGGATGAGAAAAGGCTGGCATCTGTTGCATACAGTCGGATATATCAGAGCCGGATGAAGAAAGCTTTCAAAAAGAAGGTGCGCCCTCGAAGCTTTCAGACGGGAGATATAGTTCTGAAGAAGATCCTCCTGCCACAAACAGATCACAGGGGCAAATGGACTCCTAACTATGAAGGTCCATACGTCGTGCGCAAGGTTTTCTCCGAAGGAGCCTTACTGTTATCAACTATGGAGTGTGAAGATTTCACATCCCCTGTGAATGCAGACGCAGTTAAAAAATACTTTGCTTAAAGATACCCGCTGGAATGAAAAAAGAATATCCAGGAAAAAATGGGGCATCCCGACGAACTATAAAAGAATGGGTTTGGGCAAAATTTAGGGATATAAAAGAAAAAAGATGTAAACCCGCAAAGTTGAAAACCTGAAAAGGCAAATTTGGAAAAAATGGGTATCCCGGTGAATTGAAAACCCAAAAGGGTGATTCAGGAAAAAGTTAGGGATATTAAAAGCAAATGATTGTGGTCTGTGTTTTGATCTTTAAAGTATAGTGGATTGAGGGAGGACCTGAGGGCTGTTTATCCGAATAAATCTCTTCAGAGGACGAAGCATCGGGGAATCATCGAAGTCAGGAGAGTCATAAAAGAATCAACTCATGGTGTTTGTTTGTGCCACATTGCCGACATTTTATAAATATCTGTGCATTTCTGTAAACTTTTTGTGCAACTTCCTCTTTTCAGGGGTTGTATCTGTTGTAAAATCTGCCTATTTATAGGCCTTTTATCAATAAAGCATATACTATTCAGTAATTTGCTTGCATTGCTTTAATCTTTACTGTTTTGTTTGCAAAAAACGCCCGATGTTTTTGATAGAACTGCGCATACATAAACTTGCAGGCCTTGTCCGAAAATCAGTAAAACTTATATTTATTTGAATAATGTCATGGATGATGACTAAGATAGTTCCCGTTGTGTAGGATATCTTGTTGTTTGTTCATTATTGCAGGGTCGTTATCCTTGGGGCATTTGTCAGAGTGGTATCCCCGACAGGATCATCATATCACCAGTTAAGTCGCCATAGAAAGAAGATGTGTAGTAGAGACCCATTCGACCCCAGCAAGCGGAGTTTGTGCATCGCTATCCTCAGTGGAGTTTTGTTGCTGCAAGATAGGATATGCAGGTTGAGTGAGCGGTTAAGTGTGTGCGCTTATCCCCAGCAGTTAGTCAGTACACATTTAGCTCCAGCAGATTGTCTGTGTGCACTCATTCCTCAGCAGTTCAGGCCGAGGTCTCTAGCAGATCAAAATCCTCCCCAGAAGGTCGAGATTGATACCCTCATGCAGGTCAGGTAGGTACCCGTATCCCCAGCAGGTTGTAGGTACACGCTTCCTCCTCAGCGAGTCGAGACGGATTTTCTTCCTAGAGAGCTTAATCAGGTGATGCGGTATCCACTCAGAATTCAGATTGCTGACTTAATCCCCGGGTACAGGACGAGGTTGTTTCCCCTATTGTTTGTTTCCCAGCAAAGTCGACAGAGTTGGGTTTTTTTTCCTCAGCAGAGTAGTGCTACTTCCCAACAGAAGAGGGTTGATTCAGAGATTGTTATCCTCTATCCGCAGTGAAGTCAGCAAAAGTGGTGATTCAGTCCTCAGGCATAGGACAATTGTTGTTTCCTTCAATGCCTAATCCCAAGGGGATTCTGAAGAGAAAGTTCTCTTCCCCGGCTGAGTATCCCCAACAGGGTGGATTTTTTATCTCCGTCAGATTAGAATACCTGGAAAGAGGTAGCCATTCCTCAGCAATAAATTCTATCACCCTAGTAGAGTCATTTGTTTCCCCGGAGTTGCATTCCGGGAAGCCATTCAGAGCTATTTTTCCCCGATAAGGTGAAGTTACTCTCAGTGATTGATTATCATCCCCTGCAGAGTTATTTGTTCCCCAAAATGTTATACTCTGGCAGGCCGTTCAGGGCTGATTTCCTCAGTAGAGTACGATCGACTTTGGTGTTTGGCTATATGTTGCACCCCAAAATTTGCCTAACCTCTTTCTTACCTGGTTTATGTTTCATTGCATTAACATACCATTGTTCTAGCATTCACATTGCATAGTCATGTTACATTTCAGGGGATCAGGAAAAATGTGCTTAGCCAATTGAGGTTATCAAAGGTTCAAGGCCTAATCAAGGGATTATATTCAAGCCATCAAGTGGTTACCATCATCAGAAGCAGGTCAAAGTCCTTATAGAAAGGCAAGAAGTGAATGTGATTCAACTTCTGTCTAGGAGCCTATCTGAGGATCATCTGAGGAGTGTAAGCCCATGGTTAGGGGTAGAGATTTCCATTGAAGCTCATTGGAGGCCTTGAGGGTCATGGTAGAGTTCATTCAAGTGTTTATGCCAAGTGTGGAAAGTCACAGTTGAAGGTGTTGCAATTAGATTTGCATTTGGTCAACCTTGAGTCAACTATGCAATTGAAGGAGGTTAAGACTCATTTCTAAGTCTTTGTGATCATGGAAGGTTGTTTTGAGATACATGAGGTGATATTCCAAGATCAATTCAATAAGAATTCAAAGTGTGGGGAGTTGCTAAATTAGGGTTCTCAGGGTAAAATCCCCTATTTAGTGCCTGACTTCAAGACCACTTATATCAAGATACAAGTTTCATCTCAACTTTTGACCAACATGGAACTTGTAGAGCATGTTATTAGCTTTAATTTTAGTACTAGAAGTCCTTGATTGGATTTATAGAACTCAAGTTATGATCCAGACAAGTTACAGGTCATCAGATGAATGTGAATTTTATCTGTGAAACTCCACCAACTTCCAAGGCACTTTTAACCTAGAATAATGTTTATCATCAACATTTGGCCAACATGAAAGTTGTAGGTCTTATTCTTAGCTTTCCAAAATGTACTAGAAGTCTTTCATCTGATTTGTAGAACTCAAGTTATGAGGTTTACAAGTTAGGGGTATTTTGGGAAAGTGAGATTACAAGCCATTTTGAATTATGGGTCATTTCACTATCTTGTGAAGCTCAAATGAAGTTTTGTCCAACATAAAACTTGCTCAAAATGGGATTTTAAGTTTAACTAAGCATCCATGAGGTATTGATTTGGCCTAGAACAAGAGTTGGTTGGAAGGAATTCGACAAAGGGGTTATTAAAGGCATTAATAAAGGAAAAAATTCAAAATAAATCATAATGGTTCCAAAAATCACAAATTCGTGCATATTTTGATTAGGAATGACATTTTGAAGGGATTGGCAATGTTACATTTTTGGTTTGAGGCTTGATTCATGGACTTTGGGTGGATTACTTCATGATGAAGAAGCATAACCAATCTTGACCATAAGATCAATTTAAGCACTCAATCTGAGCCATCCACATCCAAGGAGTGTTGTGCAAGCTATTGAAGCAAATAGTGAACTTAAACTGAGTCAGAACGCACGAGTTATCATGGGTGCACATTGAAGAAAATTAAATTTTGGATTCATGAAATTGGGCCATGATTGGGCCATGTTATGATCCAAATACATTCTATTTAAGTCTTGGATCGTGTTCAGATCATTTTTTGGAAGAAATTGGTGAAGAATTCAGTTGTGGCAGTTAGAGGTGGAAGCTTCAAACTCAAAATCGTTTTCTGCAATTCAGAGAGTTTCAAGAAGAATTGAGGATTCAGTTAGCACCAGGATCATTCAGTGAAAGTTTCTGCAGCATTTGAAGTCGAGAATCACACTACAACTACCTCAATTGCAAGCTTTTTTCCAGGTTTGCATTCTTCAAAACTGCTCTTGATTTAGGCTGTTGTAGCATGAATTAAACATATGGCTAGGCTTAGGGAAGAACATATATGGATTTAGGATCCTAATCTTGAGGTTTAGAGACAATTTAAGTGGTGGTGCAATTTCTGTTTGAGATCGTATCTAGCTGTTCTTGAGGTGTTAGCGTGTTTTGAATAGCTTAGGTTGCTCCCTGTGAGGTGAGGAAGAGATCTGTGGCATCAATTTGAAGTTTGGTGATGATTGTGGAATTGCTGATTTCTTCTGTTCATGTTCGTGTTTGGTTTTCCATGGAGAATTAGCAAGAATGGATGAGAGATTCGTGATCAGGAGGAAAAATCGAGAAGAACGGTATCGGTTTCATTGAGTTTGGTTGGGTTTTAAGGCTTTGTCACTGTTTGCCTCGCTGGAGAAGACAACCGGAGGTCTTCTCAGGCCACCACTCTTGTTCCCTCCCAGTTGCAGGTTTGGAATGGGGACGATGAGCCAGAGCCATTAGATCTAGGTCTTTTACTTGACTAAGTCTTAAGATCGGACGCGTGAGATTCTTCCTGAGTTTTGACCCTTGACCATATCCAAAATGATGCAGTTTCATTAATGCGCTGGCATGCGCTGAGCCATCAGATGCGCTTACTAGTCCACAGATCCTAAGGCTGTAGTTATTTTCTGCTTTTTTATTTTGTTAATTCATTTTCCAATTTTCTTTAACTGCTTTTATCTCCTTTAATTCACAATAAATTGAGTATTCATCAGAAAAATGTGGAAAAATATGTGCATGATCCTTGCTTTATTCCTGATTTTTAGATGTACTTGGATTTTATTTTGGCTGTGTTTCCAATTTATTCTCCATTTTTCCATTTTCTTTAATTCTTTTAATTTGGCATTTTGAGCTGGTTATTTGCTGATTTTTGTACTCCTTTTTGGTATAGAATTAAAACTTGATATTTTGCTGGCTGGTTGTAGACATCTTGATGCGATTGTAGGATTTTTATTATATTTTTTAGATAACTCTAAGTTCTGTTTTGGAGTAGGTTTTTAGAGGCTTCCCCTTTTGAACCTTCATTTGACACCTTTTGGTTTAGAATTTCATTAGTGATCATGGACATTGATTTAGCCCCCGGATTGTTTACCATAGGTTCCTAATACCTTCAGGATCCCTTAGAAAATTTCATAGATTTTTAGAAGTTGATTTAGTATTTTAATTAGATTTAATACTTAGGATGTTTTTAGGGTGCTTCTAACATAGTACTTCCCTAGTTGAACTTCAAAAGTGGCCATTAGTTCAGGGTAAGTTTCCAAATATTTTTTGATGGTTTAGTAGACATGTTGATGCTTCTGTAGACTTAATTGCAAGGCTTGATTTGGTGCATTTAGTCCCTTTTAGAGGTTTGCTTTTAGAGCTTGTAGAATTAGGTTTTTTAGAGCCTTTAGGAGTTTCTTCCTTTTTCAAAATTGTGGTTTGCCTTGGTTTGCATTCCATTTCCTATCCAATGATGCAAGGTTCCTTTGTGGGAGCCTATTCCCTCCTTTGGAAGGACTAAAGGCCTACCACAAAAGGTAAAACGTTTGGTTTCCATCATGCTTCCCCTCATGATGCAATAATATTTGTGTTGATTCTCATCCCTTGATGAAGCAAGTTGAAGCTTGAAGGTGAAGGCCTTACTACTTTTTCTCTTGAGGGATAAATTGGACATGAAGACAACTAGAGACTGTTGGGCTGCTTTACTGATAGAAGAATGCTTTGCTGTTGAGCTGCTGGTTTGCTGTTTTGTTTGTTGTGCTTGTTGATTGACTGTATTTGTGTGTCTGTTTGTTTGGTGTGTTGCATTAGAATAGGCTTTCATGTATTTGGTTTAGGCCTAAGTGCATTGAAAGGTTGAGCTGGGCTCCCTTTGCTTGTCTGCATTAGAGGTTGAGTTTGTCTCCCTCTGCTTGTCTGTTACTGTTTGGCTTTGCTTGTTGGCTGAAGGTTGAGTTTGTCTCCGTTTCCTGTGTGTTGTGTTTCTTTTGCTTGTTTGCTCTAGAAGTCGAGTTTGTCTCCTTCTGCTTGTTTTGCGGCATTGCATGCATTTTGCTTACAGCTATTTCTTTTGCTGTTGCTTTCCTTTGCCATGTTCCCCTAGGGACTCTAGCTTCTCATGTTCAAGAGAAGTTATGACAGACATTAGGGTTCTAACCATGCATGATAACATTAGGTAGTTCCCTCCTAACCTAAATCATAAGATCAACTTTGCATGACAACTTTAGGATTAGATTAGTTCCCCTTTAGTGCGTCCTCTCTCTTCTCATCTTCAAACATCTTTAAAACTCTTAATAAAGATTAACACGCGTTGTACGCTACGAGCCTTAAGCACTTGAGAAAGGGTTGTTGAAGAGTTTCTCTTTAATAGCTTGGGTGTTTAGCGTGGTACCCTTTGGGTGACATGCGACGCATTCACTCTTAAGTCCAAGTCTTTAGTGCGACATGAGTTACAAACAAAACTCAACACAGTTCTTCTCTAAAAGACTTCAAAAAAAAAGATCAAACTTCTTTTTGTCCTCTGGGACCTTTAATCCTTGGAAACCATTTTCATAAGGATAGTTTTGTTAACTCTCGGTTCTACCGAAAACGGTAAAACGCCTAAATCTCCGACAAGCGAGCTGCATACACCAACTGTTGGAACCATCTGTTAACCCTACTCGGGTAAAACAGTTGAACAAACCTGTGTTCCCTCGTTAGCCCGAACTATGTTTGCTCTGATCTTTCACGCCGTGTGAAAGTACGTAGGCACGAGATGCGATATCTCGGCGAGCAACCTTCCCCTGTAACCCGTAGTTAGCCGAACTACGTTGACTCTGATTTCTCGTTCCAGACGGGAATACGTAGGCATAGAACTGTTGTGTTCTGCCGAGTCATTTTTCTTTTCTTTTCAGACCAGAATTTTAGATAGATAGATAAACCAACCCGTAAGATAAACATAACAAGCATGGATCCCCTCGAGTACGATGGACGTGAGGGGTGCTAATACCTTCCCCTTGCGTAACCGACTCCCGAACCCAGACATGGTTGCGATGACCTTGTCTTATACCTTTTCGTCAGGTTTTTCCGATCATTTCCTTTCCCTTTCTGTGGGATAAATAACGAAAGGTGTCGACTCTTCTATTTTGCCGGCACCTCATTTTCGCGGGAGCGACACTATACTTTCCCCGCAGAGTCGTTGGTTCCCCAACGAGTTAGATTTTTTTCTAATGTCTGATCGTCTTTCCTCAGCAGAGTTGTCTTTTCCTTTGAAGGAGTTGTATTCTTGTTGGCCATTCAGGGCACTTTCTCCAGTAGAGTTTGTTTTGATCCCCAGTAGGGTTGTCTATCCCCCAGAAGGTCCGTATCCTGGAAAGTCATTTAGGGCATTTTTCTCGACAGATTATGATTTGAATCCCCAGCGGAGTGGATTCTCGTTCTTGTTAGAACATTGTTAATCAGAGAATTTCCCCAGAAGGAAGCCATTCAGGGCTTGTTTCCCCAGCTTAATTCCAATAGTGATTGGCATTCTCTATTTCCCCCCACCAGGGTGGTGTTTCCTTCTCAACATTTATTTTGCCGATTTGGTTCCATTGCATCTGCGTTCGTGCATAGCATCTTCCTAAATGCATAGCATTTCCATTTCGTATGAAGCATTAAGCCATATTTAAACATATGCATGTGAAGCATAAGCCAGGTTGTTACCTCTTTGCTTTCAGGTGTTTCTCCAATAGGTGATTGATGGTCCGGTGCCCAAATGGCGTTCAGACCGCGGCAATTTCTGTCAACACGCATGGTATCCAGACCCTAGCTTATGTTATTCCCCAGCGGTGTCGCCTGACTGCGGTTAGTGTTATTCTTATTAACTCGTGTGGTATCCAGACCCCGGTTAATGACATTTCTTGAGCCCGTGTGGTATCCAAACTTCGGCTCACACTGTTGTATTTCATTAGCATGTGAGGTATCCAGACCCTGGCTAGTGACCGTCTCATTGGTATGTGTGGTATTCAGACCCTGACTGATGATGTTTTCTTGAGCCCGTGTGGTATCCAGACCCCGGCTCACATCAGATCGTTCTCATTGGTATGTGTGGTATTCAGACCCTGACTAATGACGTTTTCTTGAGCTCGTTTGGTATCCAGACCCCGGCTCGCACCGGATCATTCTTATTGGTATGTGTGGTATTCATACCCTGACTGATGATGTTTTCTTGAGCCCGTGTGGTATCCAGACCATGGATCACACCGTTGTGTTTCATTAGCATGTGAGGTATCCAGACCCTGACTAGTGATCATCTCATTGGTATGTGTGGTATTCAGACCCTAACTGATGATGTTTTCTTGAGTCTGTGTAGTATCCAGACCCTATCTCGCACCGGATCATTCCCATTGGTATGTGTGGTATTCAGACTCTAACTGATGACGTTTTCTTGAGCCCGTGTGGTATCCAGACCCCGGCTCGCACCGGATCATTCTCATTGGTATGTGTGGTATTTAGACCCTGACTGATGATGTTTCTTGAGCCCCCGTTGTGTTTCATTAGCATGTGAGGTATCCAGATCCTGGCTAGTGATTGTTTCATTGGTATGTGTGGTATTCAGACTCTGACTGATGATGTTTTCTTGAGCCCGTGTGGTATCCAGACCCCGGCTCGCACCGGATTTGTTTCATCAGCATGTGAGGTATCCAGACCCTGGCTAGTGATGGTTTCGTTAGTATGTGTGGTATTCAAACCCTTACTGATGATGTTTTCTTGAGCCAGTGGGGCATCTAGACCCCGGCTCGCACCGGATCATTCTCATTGGCATCTAGACTCCGGAGATTTTTGTCCCTATGAGGGTTTGCAGTTCTATTTCTGTGGTTGCGAAATTTCCGAGTTCTTTGGTATTCAACCGTCTTTTACCTTGATTGCTTGAAAGTCGTTCTCTTTTCACTCAGTCGGGTCCAATTCGCTTGAATAGGGGCAGCTGTTGCACCCCAAAATTTGCCCAACCTTTTTCTTTGCCTGGCTTGTGTTTCATTTCATGTTTATATCATTTGCATATGCATAGCATTGTTCTTTGCAAGGTATCAAGAGAGGTGTGCATCTCAAGAGAAGAGTATAAAGGGTTCTAAGCTCAATCAAGTGTGTTTACTCAAGTTATCAAGTGCTTATTATCACCAAGAGGTAGTCAAAGCTCTTTGAGAGAGAAGATTGACAAGTGTTGCTTACCTCCTATCTTGGAGGTCAACTGAGGATCATCAGAGGATCACAAGCTCATGGATATGGATAGGAGATGCTTAAGGAGCTCATTGAGTGCTCTTGAAGCCATTGTCGAGCTCATCTAAGTGGTTATGTCATGTGCAGGATGGTGCAGTCAAGGATTGTACACCTAGGGTTTCATCTGCTTAGTGCAAAGTCAACTGAGGACTTGAAGGAGATTGAGACTTGGTTTTAAGTTTTTAAAGTCATGTATAGTTGTGTTTAGGCATCTAAGATGTTATTTCAAGATCAAACCTAGAAGAATCAAGAAGTGGAAGTGTTACTAAATTAGGGTTTCAGAGGTTTGTTAGTGTAAAATCCCCTGTTTAGTGCCTCACTTCAAGACCACATACCTCAATATAAAAATGTAATATCACTTTTATGAAAACATGAGACTTGTAGAGAATGTTCTTAACTTTATTTTGAGTACTAGAACTCATCCATTGGGTTTGTGGAACTCAAGTTATGATGTTGGCAAGTTAGAGGTCCCAGATGAACATATTTTTCAGTCAACAAACTTCCAAGACACTTTTGACCTAGAATCATGTATCTCCTTTACTTTTTATGAATATGAAAGTTGTTCCTTATGATCTTGGCTTTCCAAAAAGTCCTAGAAGTCCTTCATCTCATTTGAAAAACTCAAGTTATGAAGCTTGCAAGGAAGGGGGATTTTGGGAAACTGAGATTATAGGTCATTTTCATTATAGGTCATGTTCATACCTTTGGGCACTTCAAATGAAACTTTCTCCAACATGAAAGTTGCTCCAAATGATCTCAATTTTACCATGGAACACAATATTGTCATGAATTTTTCAAGGATATAGATATGGGTGAATAAATTTCAAAGGAAAATGGACTTAAAATCATGAATTCAATTGATCTAGTTATAGGTCATTTTCACACTTCTTTTTGGTTCAAAATTGTTCATTACATGCTCACAATTGAAATGCACAAGTTTCTTTTGGTCCATGGTGTGAAAAATACGTGAATTGGAAGCTTGCTTCAAGAAGAAGATTCAGCTCAAAACTCCACAATTGGATCAAATTAAAGCCCAAAATCAATCCACATGGCTAGTTCAAGTTGTCAGCTGCCCAACCAAGCCATTTCCATGAGTGTTTCAAGCTGAATTCACGTGCGCATAAGCTTACATTCAAAATTGGGCATTTTCTCATTTCAGCAAATTGGAGCATTATTGGGCCTCCAGTTGCATCACATCCCATCATATAAAAGCTCAGAATCATTTTGGAGCTCTCATTCATGAAATTTCATGGAGAGAGAGCAGAATTGAAGTTTGAAATTGGAAAGCAAATTTGAAAAGTGGAAACTCAGATCTAGCACAATTCAAGGAAAATTGAAGTGATCATCCTCTTCCTTGAACTTCATAGAGTGATTCTGCACAGTTTGGTTCAAATTTAGCAACATTTGAAGCTCCAACGGAGATACCCTGTTAGGTAATCTTCAAATCAAAATATCTCTCATGATATGCATTATATCCATGCCATTGTTGTTGCATCTGAAGTCCTACAGCTTGTAGGCAAAATCTGGTACCATAATTGTGTTGTTTGATGCAATTTCAATTTTGAGCTCCATTTTTCTTCCGTTCGAATCTCTTAATTCATGTATGTTAAATGAATTTGAGCACTGGATTCATGATCTATGTGATGAGGCAAGCATTTTGGTATAAGATATCGTAAGTTTTGGAACCTAAACTCCGACCTTCTCGCTGGAGAAGACGATCGGAGCTCAGGCTCCATCGTCTGGTTCAAAGTCCAGTCATGCTAAGTTGGATTGGCGTGACTTGTTGACTTGCCTGGATCAACGGTTCAGATTTGGCTGACCTGCTTGCGTGGATCTGTTTGACTACCACATGTATTAGTAAAACGGAGCGTTTCACCTATGAGCTGAATTGCTTGTGTTTTGGGCTTTGCACACTATTTGCACCCCCTTCCTGTCTGGCCCATTGGATTGAACTGTTTTAATTGCTATTTGTCACGCAGCATTTATTTAATTTATTTTCTTTTTATTTTTATTTCTGTTTAGATTTGATTCATTTAAAAATAATTCCAAATGTGATAAAATCCCACAAAAAAAATTTTAGAACACTTTAATGTGTTAAATAATTTTTCGAAATTTTTATTTTCATTTTTTATTTATTTTTCAATTAAAATGGGATTTTATATTTTGAGGTGTTTTTAAATGAGTTTTCTCTTGTTCTTCTTGTTTCATGCTTGTTTCTTGAGCAATTTTAATCTCCTATGAATAATATTTTTCCTCATTTTAATTGTGAGTTGAGTGATCTTTGAGGATGATTTTGCCCCTGGTTTGGTTTATTTTTTTTTTACTTTTAAGTCATTGTATTTGACCCTCGACAACCCTCCTTCAAAGTGGAGCACCCAAGTGAATCAATTTCTATGGTGATGCTTTGAAGTGACTTTTGTTGTGTGCTCTTGGCCTCTAGTTGACAACTCGTTTATGTGGTTTAGTGATTTTATTTGAGTTTAATTGAGCCATTCTCCTATTTTTTATGTAGCTTGCAAGTCAAGCTACCGCTAAGGGTGGTTCACACACATACTTGACCTAGTTTGGATGGGAAATGATTCTTATGAACTTCAAATGCTCCTAACTCTTCTTGATTCACCTTTATAACATGTTGAAGTTGTTGAATGAAAACTTTTAGGTCATAAAGTGTTTTTTTTTGGTTTTGTGTTGCATTCTTTTTAGGCTTCCATTTAGTTTCAAATGTTGAAGTTGTTTAGGACTTAGGTCTTTTACCATGCATATTCTTGCAATGTACTTTGATGTATGTTTTTCCTTACTTTGTCCGCTTTCTCCTCTTGCTCTTATCTATGTCCAAGGATCATAGAATCCCATTTGAGATGGTTTAGTCCCTCCTTTGGAGGTACTTTGAACATATCATGAATGGTGATTCCTTTTGAGGACTTTTGGTATGTTTTCTCTTGTTTGATCTTGATGATGATTGTGGTTGAGACTCTTTGAGTCACTTGCTTCCTAGGTTTGGTATCTCATCTCTCATCTTGGTCTTGCTTTTCCTCTTGGATTTCTTACTTTTTTGTTGAGCTAGTGATTGATACATAAGTGATTGTAAGGATTCCATTCTTCTCACTTTATCTCACTTTGGTTTGAATTTGCTTATGTGCTTTTGTATGCATGCACATTTGGTTCTTGCATCTCCCATTTGCATGCTTGAGGTTGAGATGTGTGATCGCGACTTTCTATGTCTAATACAACTTAACTGCAAGTGCACAGTCTATCGCGTAGTAATAAAAGATATCGATCCCACAAGGACTCGTAATCAAACTAGTGTTCTCGGGAGTTACTATGTTTAGCTAGGTAGGTAACATGTAAGGGAATAAATTCTGTCACTAAAGGGAACTAAAAACGTTACTTGAATTATAATTACGTGAATCGATATGAAATAATTATGTTCTTCGGGGATTTGACAAGTTACCGGTATATAAAACATTTTTCAGGATTTATTTAAGCAGAAAACAGTGATCTGAAAACTTTCGTCTCACGATGGTTGTTGACGCTAGTCATAATTCTAAGGGCCGAATATACGCTTTCGCTGTCCCATTCGGGGTTAAAACTACTTTTTGAAAATCTCTAAGTTCTAATCCATTTTAAAGTGCTTTCGCTGTTATTAAAATAGATGCCTAGTGTTTACTATCTGGTCTTACCGCAGTTGTCGCTTGTTGGCTCGTACCTTAATTAATTTCGCACTGTCGTGGCAAAACTACTTTTAAATAAGTTCTCGCTGTCGCGACGAACGTTTATTCAGTAAATAAGTTTAAACACTCAGACCATAAACAACTTTTGAAAAAGAAAGTTTTAAACCGGTTATTATCAAATCCCGTCTGAATTACTATTACATATCGATTACCCTGGTTTAGCTAGACATGGATTTGGGAAAGGTAAAACATAAATAAAAACAGAAACTTAGAACATTCATATTACTGAGAATTAAAGTTACAATTAACGAAATAATTAAAAAAACCTCTAACGTATCCAATTGGCTTTTGGCCAAATCCCAACGATGTCGACAGGATTATGTCTTCAAACCAATAGAGCGCACAAATGAATATTGTAGAAAATGGAATACAGGAATAAGGAAAGGAAACAAAAACAGAAAGAATAAAACTAAATTTTGCTCTGGAAATAAATTTGGGCAGCACTTCGTTGTCTGAATGCGACTCTCTTTCTCAGCTCCCCTCCTTCCCCTTTTATAGAGGTAGAAATTCTAACGGTTGTAATTTGAAGAAGGTGGACTTGGAGGCAGAAATATCAGGGAGTAATGGTCCATTATTTGGGACTTGGAACTGTATTTTGCACGTTCAATTGCAGCTGTGCGTTTTTGCCTGCATGACGGTCGTCATGGTGTGTGACGGTCATCACCCGCGTGACGGTCGTCATGGAGGTGTGACGGTCGTCACAGCAGCAAAATGTGCATTCTGCGTTTTTCATGTTGTTTTCATCTGGTTTTCGTCCCTATTTCATCTGTAATTGCTTCTTTTCTTCATATTGCTTTGTTTAGACATGATCATCAAATACCTGCAAAATATCAGACAAATAACATGGAAAGTACCCGAAATCGGATTGAAACCAGTTAAACATTAGTTGAATTATGCGTCAATATATATATATACGATTTAGCATTATCAAACTCCCCTAAGCTTGAATCTTTGCTTGTCCTCAAGTAAAACAGGAAAAGTCGGCAAGCACGAGGCAGCTTCCTCATTCAGAAAGTTGGGAAAAACCGGGAGTCTTAGTAGGAACAAAACGAGTACGGTGACGACACTGGACTACAAGTCTTCGGAGGTCTCCCTCTTATGCAAATCGGTCCCAGTCATGCTACTGTAGCTTGGTATCAAGGTTCTCGCGTCAAGTTCACCCTGTTTGTTCTAGCGCAATCACATTAAGCCCGTTGTCCATACACTTTCATGGCAAGTCAACCTATTAGTGAATATGATCTCATTTCTGTTTTGATCTTTTTCACTGCTCATAAGCTTATACCATTTATTTTTCAATGAGTTTTTGTACCGTTGGGCTAAATGCTCGGGTGAGGAGCACCTAACTTAGAGGGAACATGTCTCTATACTTGGGCTATATGGCTTTCTTTTCATGATTTTTCATCCTTTTGGAGATCATACACTTATTTGCATTGGTCGCTCGCTTAGAAGTGTTTTAGGATGGTGCTGACTGCTAGTATAAACTACTTAGGGCTGAGTTTGCGTAGAAACTTGAAACTTTGGTACACGTAGGTAGTGAAACCGACTCGCATAAACCGGAGGTCTAAGGTGTCAGGACGGTACTGGTTTTGTTAGAATTTTCGTCTCGGAGTTTCAAAACTTGGTTTGAACTTTGGCGCATTCTCGTGATGCTTTTGCTTTTGAGGAACGAACGAAATTTTTTTGTTTATGTCGAATAAAGTGGGGATGTTTGCGTAACGGAAGAAGATATATAAAAGAGCTTTTATTTGCTAAAAACGGGAAAATGTTTGAATTGAAATTACTTAATTAAAAGTACAAGGGAATGGGAAATAAACGCTCCGCTCCCACACTATCTCAATCAGTGTCCCCACTGATTTGAAAGAATGCGAGAGGGAAATACAAGGTAAATGAAAATACAAGAAACTGAAAATATAGTAAACAAATAAGGAAAGAAATAACTAATCACGGACTCTGCCTCGGTCGCGTCCTCTGTCCCGTCCTCTGCCTCTGGCTTGGTCGACTCGGGCCTCAAAGTTCAGTGCTCCGGTGTGATAGACATAGTCGCGGAGTCCTTCGAACTGCAAGGTAAGATTCGCCAAGTTCTCAGTGATGGTTTCCTGGTCGGGTTGGGGTTGTTGCATTTGGGTCTGATGCCAAGCTTCGAACTGCTCTGCTCGCTGATTCTGTTGCTGCATCATAGCGAGTATCTGGGCCTGCTGGTCGAGGGATCGGCGGAGGTCTTCTTCAGAGTAGGCGGGCTCTGGACGATGGTGGCGGCGGCGGTAGGATGTGCCTTCAGAAGGAAGTCGTTGCGATGCCTCCAGTTGCTCAGTTCTGTCCAACTCATCTTGCATTTCGTCACCAGAACCTTGGCTGTGGGTCTGAGTTGGGGCAGCGGTAGTAGCAGGGGCATTGAGGTCAAAGAGCCAGTTGGCACGATCCTGTGGGTGCATCCGGGTGCGTGATGGCATGATGATACTTCTGACGGTTTTGCCACGCACGAACGGGTGGTACTTTCCATCGGCCCTGGAACGGATGAGGTGAGAGGCTCTGCAGTGGTCGGTGTCGAGGAATACCGAGGGAATGTCATGGAGATGCTGGAGGCGGTCACCGAGGTTCAGCTCGAGTGCAATGGAAGTACCAATCCCGCCAAAGTAAAATGGCTTAGAGCCACGGTTACAGTTGGCCTGAATGTGGGCCAGGAGGAACGGAGCAGCGTTGATTGGCTCGGAATTGAACACACAGCGGAGAAAGAAGAGTTCTTTTGAGTTCACCTTATGGTTGTTATCCCTTGCGAAGATGGTGTTGCTCAATGCTCGGTGGAAATACCGGATGGTCGGGTTGTGGATGTGCGTTGCATGCAGAGAATCCCAGCCGTCGGCATTGATTCCGGTCAACTGGTACCAAAGTGCAAAGGCTTCATGCTGAAACTGTTCGGTGATGCGGCTATGAGCATTGTCGCCGCGAGGGAAATGGAGGATGTCGGCAATCTGGTTTTGGTTCAGTTGATAGTTTGTGCCGAACATACGGAAGCATGCGGCGCCAGAGTGTTGGCTGAGGTCGCCGCTGGAAGTGAAGTAGCTGAACGAACTGAGGAACTCGAGGGTGAGTTATTCGTACGTCGGCTGCGGATTTGTGCAGAGGTGCCAGATGCCGGCTCTTTGGAGCATCCAAGTGACGCCGTCAAGGAGGCCGAGCTCCGTGAGGGATGGTAGGTGCGGATAGTGGGTCGGCTGTAGCGACCGTTGATGGAAGGCGATATAGTTGGCTCGCTGTTTCTCGCTGGAGTCGCCGTCGCTGAACACGATATTGCTGAGATCTGGGGTTTCGTTGTTTCTCGCCATTGTTGGAGGATGTTGAGGAAATGTGGATTGAGTTGGTTCTGTGGAGTGAAAAATGTCATAGAAGTGGATTAGGAAGTTGAAATAGGAGTTGGAATATATGGAGCAAGGAGGGATAACGAAAGTTGGAAGTGGGGTTTGAGTTTGTGATGATTGGAAGTTGAATAGATGGGAGTGGTAGAGAAAACGCGACCTTTGATATAGCAGATAACAGTTTTGGACTCGTGACGGTCGTCACCCGTGTGACGGGCGTCAGGCTTCTGTGACGGTCGTCACACCAGCAAAATCTGCTGAACATAGAATTTTGCTATGGGGGTGTTCTTGCAATGGTTTTAAGGCCTAGGATTGATATGGAAATGTATTATATCGGCCAAGAAACATAGGATAACGTAAAAACAGAATCAATGAATAAAGAATAAAATTGAAATAACATGTAATTAGAATGATTGTTTGGAATGTAATACATAAGGGAAATTAAACAATGCAAAAATCAAAATAATTGAAAACGGATGGAAAACAGGAAAAAGTAAACTAAACTAAACTAAAGCTAATATCTCAGTCTTTTCGTGCCTTCAATTCGTCAAACTTCCGGGCGTAGTAGTCGAGCTGGTCACAGACTAAGTCCATGAAGACTGCGAGTTCGCTGTGTATGCTTGTGATGTCTTCTTTTACGGTGGTCAGAGCTGCGTCAACGTTGTCTAATCGGTTCAGAACAGTATCCATTTTGTCAGTGGTTTCCTCAGGAATGGGCTCAGGATAGATGTTGTAATGCGGAGGGGTCGTAGGGTCTACCTCAGCTTCTGATACAGCGTCCTCATAGTACATATAATCATGTGCTTCAGAGATGTGATCACTGTCATACATGTAATTCTGTGGTGTTGATTGAGGTGAAGGAGGTCCCATAGGCTCATCCAATTCATAAACCCAGTTGTCCTTGTTATAGATACTTGTCATCTGATGATTTGGCAATGTGAATAGCTGGACAGGTTTGTCATTGATGAGGTACTCGTAAGGTCCAGGTCCCATAGTTCTTAAAATGCGCCTGTTAAAGTAAAACTGGATATTCATGGGTCGGATGGTGTCAAAACGAGTGCTTGCATTTAGGTGGAATCTAAGGCCAAGCTCGTGGGCAATCATTGTCACGAGGCCTCCTATTAGAATAGGTGATTGTGGTTCCTGAGTGAGGCGTCGGAAGGATCTCATCATAAAAGGTACGACATTCACTGTACGGCCCTGAGAAGCACAGAACATGATAAATAACTCTTCTTTAGATATTGTAGTAATATTTTATTCTTTTCCGAAAAGGGTGTGAGCTAGGATCTTATGAAAGTATCTGAAAGCTGGGTTATGAATCTCATCATTATACATGTTGTTTTTGGTCAGGGTGATAGTCGTCTGTGATTCTTCCCCAGAACTGGTTGAGTTCAAAATCAAGATCGTCATCTTCGGCACTGATGAACACATGTGGTCTGCTAGGAAATCCTAGAAGGTTAGCTAGTGACATCCGGCTATGTGTTTGCTCCATTCCAAACATCCTAAAGGTGATCAGCTCTGAGTTTGATCTGAAACCATAGTTGGGTAAGTACCTGAAGGAACTAAGGAATTCGTAGATGAGGTCCTTATAGGTAGCAAAATGGGTTTTCAAGGAGGTGTTCTCCCAGCCTAATTGATTGAACAGGTATTGGATGCTATCAGTAATTCCTAGTTTCTCCATGGTAGACTTATCATAATACAGCGTTAAGGCTATGTCTCTCTCAGTTAATGCTTCAACTCTTGCCTTTTGAGCTAATCCTCGAAAATGAACCTTTGTGAAGTCGTACGCGGCCATACTCGCAGGTTAGTCGGAGAAAAACAAGAGGAAGGTTTGAAGTCTTTTAAAATCCTGAAAAGTTTAAAGCAGAAATTTGAAGTCAGAACTTTTAGAAACAAAAGGTGGTAAAAACAAAGTTTAAGTAAAAGAGAAAAATAAAATAACATGAAATAAAATAAAGTAAAAATAGTAGCAAGTTTAAGTTTAGAATTTTTGTTAAAGTTTCAAAGTAGAATTTTAAATAAAAAATGAGAATGAAATACAGTAACGAGGGAAATACGGGAAAATTGGGTTGCCTCCCATTAAGCGTTGTTTTTAATGTCTAAAGCCAGACGATAGCTTGGTGACAAGCTATTCGGGTGTTTGAGCAGGAAGCTCAAGCAATGTTATACTGCTGACTTGAGGGTTGTTTTCGTTCTTATTATAATGTTTTAGACGTTGCCCGTTTACGATAAACGGTGCATTCGTCTTATCGGTAGTTTCAACAGCTCCACTATGAAGTACTTTAGTCACTTCAAAAGGTCCAGACCACCTAGATTTTAGTTTACCTGGGAAGAGTTTTAATCTTGAATTAAATAGAAGTACGATGTCTCCCACACTGAATTGTTTCTTGACTGAACGTTTATCATGCCACTTTTTAGTTCGTTCTTTGTAGATACGGGCATTTTCGTAAGCGTCCAATCGAAGTTCTTCTAATTCGTGTAAGTTCAAGATTCGTTTCTCTCCTGCCTCAGTGTAGTTGAAATTGAGTGTCTTAATGGCCCAAAAGGCTTTATGCTCTAATTCTACAGGGAGATGACAGGATTTACCGTAAACTAATTTGTAGGGTGTAGTACCTATTGGTGTCTTAAAAGCGGTCCTATAAGCCCATAAAGCTTCATTTAGCTTTGATGACCAATCTCTCCTTGAGGTAGTGACAGTCTTTTCCAAAATCTGTTTTATTTCCCTGTTCAAGACCTCTACTTGTCCGCTAGTTTGCGGATGATAAGGTGTAGCTACTCGGTGTCGGACTCCATAGTTAGAAAGAAGTTTATCAAAGATTCGCGATATGAAGTGTGATCCGCCGTCACTAATGACGAGTCTGGGTACACCGAATCTAGGAAAGATTGTGTTTTTGAAGAGTTTGATTACTACTCGTGCGTGATTTATTGGAGCAGCTATGGCTTCTATCCATTTAGACACATAGTCTACAGCGACGAGTATGTAGTTATTACCAAAAGAAGGCGGGAATGGTCCCATGAAATCTATTCCCCATACGTCAAAGATTTCTACCTCTAAGATTCCTTTCTGAGGCATTTCATCGCGTCGTGAGATGTTGCTAGTTCGTTGGCATCGATCACATTTTAGCACATCGATGTGAACGTCTTTCCAGAGGTTAGGCCAGAATAAGCCGGCTTGGAGAATCTTAGCGCACGTCTTGGATGTACTAGCATGACCACCATATGGTGCTGAATGACATTGGGAAATGATATTTTCTATTTCTTCCTCTGGGACACAGCGACGGTATATGTTGTCGGCCCCTCTTTTGAAGAGTAGAGGTTCGTCCCAATAATAGTGTTTCAGATCGTGGAAGAATTTCTTATTTTGCTAATAAGTGAGATCCGGTGGAAGCACGCCTGCAGCTAGGTAATTAACAATGTCAGCATACCAAGGTAAGGTGACTTGGGCATAGACGGCTTCTACGGCTTTTTCGAGTTCTGGATCTTCCGAGATTAAGTTAGGCATGTCACTTTCTAATTTGGCTATCAGATGTTCGTACGGGAAATCGTCATTTATCGGTATTGGTTCATGTTTGATGCCTTCTATTCGTGATAAGTGATCTGCAACAACGTTCTCGGTTCCTTTCTTATCTTTGATTTCTAAGTCAAACTCTTGTAATAACAGGATCCATCTCAATAATCTTGGTTTGGCATCCTTTTTGCTTATTAGGTACCTGATGGCAGCGTGGTCTGTGTATATGATAATTTTTGCTCCTACTAAGTAAGAACGGAATTTGTCAAGCGCAAATATAACTGCTAGAAGTTCCTTTTCTGTTGTAGCGTAGTTCATTTGGGCAGGATCTAAGGTTCTACTAGCATATTAGATGGCATGGAGCTTCTTGTCCTTCCTTTGTCCTAGAACCGCGCCTACGGCATAATCACTCGCATCGCATATGATTTCGAACGGTAGTCGCCAATCAGGTGGTTGCATAATCGGTGCGGTGATAAGGGCTGATTTGAATGTTTCGAATGCTTTTAGACAGTCGTCGTCAAAGACGAACTAAGCATCTTTCATCAACCGGTCGGTCAAAGGTTTTGTGATTTTTGAAAAATCTTTTATAAATCTTCGGTAGAAACCGGCATGTCCTAGAAAACTCCGTATTTCTCGTACGGATTTTGGAGGTTGGAGGTCTTTTATAATCTCTATTTTAGCTTTGTCAACCTCAATTCCTTTATTTGATATGACATGTCCTAGAACTATTCCTTTGTCAACCTCACTTTTACACAACGTTCTAATACCATTTCTAAGTTTTGTAAGCATCCTTCGAAACTTTGTCCACATACTGAGAAATCGTCCATAAATACTTCCATGATGTCGTCTATGAAACCTGCGAAGATTGCCATCATGCATCTTTGGAAGGTTGCTGGAGCATTACAAAGTCCGAACGACATTCGGCGGTAAGCAAAAGTACCATAAGGACATGTGAATGTAGTCTTTTCTTGGTCATCAGGATGAATGGGAATTTGGAAAAATCCTGAATAGCCATCTAGGTAGCAGAAATATGAATGTTTGGCTAATCTTTCTAACATTTGGTCTATGAAGGGTAAAGGGAGGTGATCTTTTCGTGTGGCTTTGTTAAGATTTCTATAATCAATGCACATTCTGCTTCCAGTCACGACTCTTTTTGTTATTGATTCGCCTTTTTCGTTCTTAATTACTGTGACTCCTCCTTTCTTGGGTACGACATGAACTGGGCTGACCCATTCACTATCGGAGATTGGATAGATGATTCCTGCATCTAGCAATTTCTTTACTTCATCTCTGACTACAGTGCTTAGGATGGGGTTCAGTCTCCTCTGATGCTCTCTAGAGGTTTTACAGTCTTTCTCTATTGTAGTTCGATGCATACAGATCGAAGGGCTTATACCTTTTAGATCGCTTATGTTATAGCCTAACGCGGTAGGGTACTTCTTTAGGACTTCTAATAGCTTTACGGTTTGTAGTTGTCCTAAGTCGGCGTTGACTATCACTGGTCTTTTTAGTTCATCGTCTAGGAATTCATATCTAAGGTTTTTGGGTAGTGTTTTAAGTTCTAAAGATGGGTTCTTCGGACCTGGCATATGGTTTGGGGTCAGTGCTAAGCTTTCGCTCAGACTGTCGTCTTTATACGGTTTACACCAATCATCGTCTTCAGAAATATTGGGTATTTGAATCTTTATTATTTCTGAATACGTGGTCTCTTCATTTTCAAGTTCTCTTATACATTCGTCAATTACATTTACTAAATAGCAGGTATCGTCTATGACTGGTGCTTGTAAGAACTTGGTGAGAATGAACTCTATCTTTTCTTCTCCTACTTAGAATGTTAGCCTTCCTTTCTTTACGTCTATAATAACTCCGGCTGTAGCTAGGAACGGTCTTCCTAGGATAATTGGGGTAACAGAGTCCTCTTTAATGTCCATGATTATGAAGTCGGTTGGGATGTAGAATTGTCCTATGCGTACTGGAACGTTTTCCAGTATTCCGACGGGATATTTTACTGATCGGTCAGCTAATTGTACGAACATTTTGGTTGGTTTAAGGTCTCCCATATTCAGCTTTTTGCATATAGATAAAGGCATAACACTGATACTGGCTCCTAAATCGCATAGAGCTTTGTCTCTTACGAACTTTCCGATGACGCAGGGTATGGAGAAACTACCTGGGTCTTTTAATTTAGGAGGCATGCGGTTCTGAATAATAGCGTTACACTCTGCAGTAAGTGTAACTGTTTCGTTATCCTCGATCTTTCTCTTATTTGACAGAATTTCTTTGAGAAATTTAGCGTATGACGGCATTTGAGTTATCGCTTCTGTAAAAGGAATAGTGATATTCAACTGTTTAAGGAGTTCTACAAATTTCTTATCCTGAAGTTTTGGAGTTATGAATCTTTGAGGATAAGGGATAGGTGGTTTATATGGCGCTGGAGGTGCTTGAGTTTTTTCACTTGCGGTATCCTCCTTCTTGTCGTCTTCCTTCTTCTCTAACTCGGATTCCTTTTCTGCTTGTTCAGTTGGTTTTTGTTGCATGGCTGAGTTTTCGGTCCTCGGATCGGTAGGTTCGTCCAATTCTTTTCCGCTTCTTAATATGACAACATTTGCTTGACCTTTTGGATTTTGTTTGGGTTTTCCAAGAAATGTGCCAGCGGGTGCGACAGCAGAGGCTTATTGTTGAGCCACTTGTGATATCTGTGTTTCTAACATTTTGTTGTGGGTGGCTAAAGCGTCTACTTTTCCGGTCAGCTGTTTAATTTGCTCGCTAGTGTGTATGTTTTGATTCAGGAATTCTTTGTTTGTTTGAGCTTGAGTAGCTATAAATTTTTCCATCATCAACTCGAGGTTTGATTTCCTAGGTGCAGTCTGAGAAGCAGCTGGTTTCTGATATCCTGGCAGAGCAGCGGGCATCTGCAACGCATTATCGCTTTTGTAAGAAAAGTTTGGATGATTTCGCCAACCTGGGTTGTAAGTATTTGCGTAAGGATTTCCTTGAGCATAATTTACTTGGTCTGGTGGGATTCCGGCCAGCAATGGGCATTCGGGCGCATTATAAGTGGTGATTCCACATAACTCGCAGTTTGGAGTTACTGCAGCGACGGTTGCAGTGGGGTTAACGGTCAGACTGTCAATTTTCTGTGCTAGAGCATCTACTTTAGCGTTGAACTTTTCAAGGCTGCTGATCTCGTACATCCCACCTTTCGCTGCGGGTTTCTCTGTTGGAATGCGTTCACCTCCCCATTGGCAGTGGTTCTGAGACATGTTTTCGATTAGTTGATAGGCTTCGTCGTATGGCTTATCCATAAGGGCACCGCCCGCGGCGGCGTCTACCGTTAAGCTGGTGTTGTATAAAAGCCCATTATAGAAAGTATGGATCGTCACCCAATCTTCTAGACCGTGGTGAGGACATGTTCTCATCATATCTTTGAATCGTTCCCATGCTTCGTAAAGAGATTCAGTATCTTTTTGTCGAAATCCGTTGATTTGAGCTCTAAGCATAGCAGTTTTGCTTGGCAGAAAATATCTCGCTAAGAAGACGTTCTTCAACTGTTCCCACATCGTAACGGAGTTGGATGGTAAGGATTGTAACCATGTCCACGCTCTATCTCTAAGAGAGAAAGGGAAAAGACAAAGTCTTATTGTGTCTGGAGTTACTCCATTTGCTTTCACTGTGTCTGCGTATTGTACAAACTTTGTTAAATGTTCGTTTGGATCCTCAGTTGCATTTCCTGAGAATTGGTTTTGTTGTACAACTGACAGCAATGAGGGTTTCAGCTCAAAATCGTTTCGAGTAATAGCTGGGGCAGCAATGCTACTTCTAGCCTCCATTTGAGAGGGTGTAGCGTATGCCTTCAGCGGTTTGTTTTGAGGTCCTTCAGCCATCTTTGGTTCTTCTTCGGATTTGGGAATGTGAGTGAGAGGATCGGGAATGTTATGTTTTAGTTGGTACTCAATGATGCGACTTCTTAAATGTAAGAAGCGCTCTAGTTCTGCGACTGAAGGTTTTAAGATATCGCCTTGTGAGCGATTACTTGGCATACAATCGACAGAACTAGTAAAGGAAAAATGAAATTGTTAACCTAGTCTATACGGCGTAACAGAAGGTTACACTATTGACTAAACGGGTCCCCGGCAACGGCGCCAAAAACTTGATCGCGACTTTCTATGTCTAATACAACTTAACTGCAAGTGCACAGTCTATCGTGTAGTAATAAAAGATATCGATCCCACAAAGACTCGTAATCAAACTAGTGTTCTCGGGAGTTACTATGTTTAGCTAGGTAGGTAATGTTTAAGGGAATAATTTCTGTCACTAAAGGGAACTAAAAACGTTACTTGAATTATAATTACGTGAATCGATATGCAATAATTATGTTCTTCGGGGATTTGACAAGTTACCGGTATATAAAACATTTTTCAGGATTTATTTAAGCAGAAAATAGTGATCTGAAGACTTTCGTCTCATGATGGTTGTTGACGCTAGTCATAATTCTAAGGGCCGAATATACGCTTTCGCTGTCCCATTCGGGGTTAAAACTACTTTTTGGAAATCTCTAAGTTCTAATCCATTTTAAAATGCTTTCGCTGTTATTAAAACAGATGCCTGGTGTTTACTATCTGGTCTTACCGCAGCTGTCGCTTGTTGGTTCGTACCTTAATTAATTTCCCACTGTCGTGGCAAAACTACTTTTAAATAAGTTCTCGCTGTCGCGACGAACGTTTATTCAGTAAATAAGTTTAAACACTCAGACCATAAACAACTTTTGAAAAAGAAAGTTTTAAACCGGTTATTATCAAATCCCGTCTAAATTACTATTACATATCGATTACTCTGGTTTAGCTAGACATGGATTTGGGAAAGGTAAAACATAAATAAAAACATAAACTTAGAACATTCATATTACTGAGAATTAAAGTTACAATTAACGAAATAATGAAAAAAACCTGTAACGTATCCAATTGGCTTTTGGCCAAATCCCAACGATGTCGGCAGGATTATGTCTTCAAACCAATAGAGCGCACAAATGAATATTTTAGAAAATGAAATACAGGAATAAGGAAAGGAAACAAAAACAGAAAGAATAAAACTAAATTTTGCTCTGGAAATAAATTTGGGTAGCACTTTGTTGTTTGAATGCGGCTCCCTTTCTCAGCTCCCCTCCTTCCCCTTTTATAGAGGTAAAATTCTAACGGTTGTAATTTGAAGAAGGTGGAATTGGAGGCAGAAATATCAGGGAGTAGTGGTCCATTATTTGGGACTTGGAACTGTATTTTGCACGTTCAATTGCAGCTGTGCGTTTTTGCCTGCATGACGGTCGTCATGGAGGTGTGACAGTCGTCACAGCAGCAAATGTGCATTCTGCGTTTTTCATGTTGTTTTCATCTGGTTTTCGTCCCTATTTCATATATAATTGTTTCTTTTCTTCATATTGCTTTGTTTAGACATGATCATCAAATACCTGCAAAATATCAGACAAATAACATGGAAAGAACCCGAAATCGGATTGAAACCAGTCAAACATTAGTTGAATTATGCGTCAATATATATATACGATTTCGCGTTATCAATGTGCTTATGGAGGCTACTGCCCCACACTTTGTTCCTCCCTCTTTTCTTCATTCTAATTATGCATTACATGTTTACATTCTCTCTTTCTTCTTATGCTTCCTTCTTCTCTCTTCTTTGCCATATTCCTTTAGGACCTCTAATCTCTCTTGTTCAAGATTGTTTATGATAGACCTTAGGTTTGAACCCATGCATGATAACATTAGGTAGAATTCCCTTTTCATCCCAATCATAGGTGCACTTTGTATGAGAACTTTAGGTTGAGTCTTAGTCTCCCTTTAGAGTGTCTCTCTCTCTTCTCATCTTCAAACTTTCTCAAGTCATCTAATAAAGGGTAATTTATGTTATACACTATGAGCCTTAAGTACTTGGGGAATGATGATTGGGGGGCCTCCTCTCAATTGTCTAGAGTGTTTAGCGTATGTCCTTTGGATGATATGTGAAGCATTCGCTCCTAAGTCATAGTTTTAGTGCAACATGAGTTTCAAACCATAACTCAATTCACTTCTTGTCTAAAAAACACAAAAACAAACTTCAAACCTTTTTATCCTTCGAGATCTTAATTTGGAAACCTTTTTCATAAGGAGAGTTTTGTTAACTCTTGGTTCAACCGCAAACAAGTAACGCCTAAGTCTCCAATGGTCGAGTTGCATACACCTAACTGCTAGAAATAAGTTTTAACCCTACTCGGGTAAAATACTTCAACCAACCCGTGGTCTTGTTAGCCCGAACTACGTTTGCTCTGGTTTCTCGTACCAGACTAGGATACGTAGGCACAAGACGACGGTGTCTTGGCGAGCAACCTCTCCCACCTTAACCCGTAGTTTTCCAAACTACGTTGATTCTGACTTTTCCATTGCACGAGGGAGTACGTAGGCATAGAGTTGCGATGCTCTATCGAGTCTCTTTTCTTTTGCTTTTTTCCCTGTGACCTGTAGTTTAGATAGTTCAACACCCTTTAGATAGACAACAAAGCATGGATCCGGTCGAGTACGACGAACGTGAGGGGTGCTAATACCTTCCTCTCGCATAACCGACTCCCGAACCCAAGATTTGGTTGGGATGACCTGTCTTCTCCCGTTTTTCGTTAGGTTTTCTCTGATCGTTTCTTTTCCCTTTTTGGGGATAAATAACGAGCGGTGGCGACTCTTCTATCCTTGTCGGCCCCTCTTCACAGCAATGCGACAACCTCCACATACTTAAATGAGGACAGATGGCTTATCATAATATCCTCTTCCCCACAAACCGTGACAATATTACCACCCACCATATACTTCAGCTTTTGATGTAGGGTTGACGTCACAGCTCCCGCCGAATGAATCCAAGGTCGTCCCAACAAGCAGCTATACGCCGGATGAATATCCATAATGTAAAACACATCATTGAAAACCTCTGGTCCAACGTGGATTAGAAGTGTCACTTCTCCGAAAACGGACCTTCGTGTCCCATTTAATGCTCGTACAACCAAATAACATGGGGTACACATTACTCCCTGGGTGTCTAGCTTCATCAAAACTTTCTTGGGCAACACATTAAGTGAAGACCCAGTGTCCACCAGCACATGCGACATCACAACCCCTCTGTATTCAATGGAAATATGCAGGGCGTGATTATGGTCTCTTCCTTTCGGCGTCAAATCAAGGTCAGTAAATCCTAGTCCATTTCCGGCGTTCACGTGTGCCACCACTCCTTCTAGTTGGTTCACTGAGATTTCTTGTGGTACGTACGCAGTATTCAGAATCCTCAAGAGGGCATTCTGATGTGCCTCAGAGCATAATAGTAATGATATGATTGAAATCTTCGACGGAGTTTGTTGCAAATGATCTACAATTTTATAATCACTTTTCCTGATTAGATGCATAAATTCCTCTGCATCTTTAAACAAAGTTTCTCTCTCACCACGCTGAGAGCTTTCTTCGACCACAACCTTCCCTTTTCCCTTATCCGACCTTTCGACATTCGCTTCCGGAGGTGCAAACACCCTCCCACTTCTGGTTATTCCACCGGTCCCTACCAGATTATCAACAGAATTAAATGGCATACTCTCCAGCTCTTGCTTCTGACCATTGCAATAGACCTCAGCCCCATAGTTCCATGGGATCGCCTTGGTGCTTTCGTAGGGTACTAGTCCTGCCTTAGTGATTATAATGGTGGGTGGCCTCGGTGGTGTAGAAAGATTAATCTTTCTATAAGGAATAGAAATTATGGTCACTTCATCCCTCTCTTCATCAATTACCTTTTCACTTTTCTCTTCTAAAACTCTATCGAACTGCAGAATTCCCTCATCAATTAACCTTTGTACATGATTCTTCAAATTTTTACATCCCTCAGGATGATCCAAACAGCTTGCACAGTTTCTCTTACAACAGGGAAATACCCCTCCACTCAACAACTTATCGTTCACAAAACTCAGAGGAGTCTTCAGTTCTTCAACATTGATCACCAGATTCAAACCTTCTTCCTCAACAATGGCTTTTACCCCAGCCCCTCCTTGATTTGGCATAGGATTTTGCACAACGTTAGGCACGTCATGTGAAAAATTGATAGCTTTACTGTTGATAAGGTCTTGCACCTCATGCTTGAAGGCTTTACAATTATCAATGTTGTGGCCGGGAGCATCGGAATGAAAGTCGCACCTGGCATTTGCATCATACCCTTCAGGTGGTGTACCAATTAAAGGAGCTAGCGTCCTTTTTTGGATCAATTGCAACTGCATCAAATGTTGAAGTAACTGCGAGTAAGGCATCGATGGTGCATCAAAATGTCTGTTCACTACTCTCCAACGGTCTTGGAATCGTCGCGGAGCATAATTTTGTTGTTATTATTGTGGACATTGTTATTGTTGTGGTGGTGGTGGTACAGTTGGAATTGAAATGCTCGAAACTTGAGGTTGCTGTTGACGATATTGATGATTCCTGTTTTTATTCTGGTTTTTGGAACATGATACCGCATTTGTTTCCCCCTCTCTTTTCTTACCAAAACTTTTCCTACATCCTCCAGCTGAGGATCCTTCTTTGGCCTGTATATTCCTCAATTTGATTCCATTTTCAACCCGCTCACCTGTAATGATCAAGTCTAAAAAACTACCTGACATATTGCCTATCAATTTCTCATAATACACTCTAGGCAGTGTAGCAACAAACATGTCAATAAGTTCTCTCTCCACCATAGGAGGTTGAACTCTTGCTGCCAGCTCACAACATCTCTGGGCGTATTCCTTGAATCCTTCACTACTCCTCTGTGACAAGTTATGCAATTGTACGCGATTAGGCACCAAATCGCTATTATACTGATAATACCTGACAAAAGCTTCAGCCAAATCTCTCTAACTTCTAATGTTAACCGGCTCTAAACTCATATACCATTCCAGGGATGGACCAGAAAGGCCATCCTGGAAGAAATGCATAAGCAGCTTCTCATCGTCGGAGTATGTAGACATCTTTCGGTAATAAGAACGAAGATGTACCCTAGGACAAGTCATCCCCTTATACTTATCGAAGTCTGGAACCTTAAACTTCAGAGGAATCTTTAGGTCAAGGATCAGCCCCAGATTTGACATATCTAGACCCAGCGAGTTTTGATTTTCAAAATTCTTCATCTTTTCCTCTATCAGCTTAAACCTTCTGTCTGCGTCAGATTACAAACTAGCACCAAGCTCTCTCATAGAGAAAACATCATCTTGGTTATCCTCATCCCACTAAGGGCCAGTATTCCCATGTATAACATATGTCGCTCCTGGAATGTCAACTCCAGTCTGATTTCTTTCGCCTGGAGGGACAACAACCATGGGAATAGCATTAGCATGTGGAGTACCCACATCATTCTGAGGAGGAACAACAACAATTCCGCCATGAAGAACCCCACTCCCGTCAACCCTTGCAATCAGAGGTTGCACCAGTGTTGTCAGTTGTTCCTGGTCGTTGGCGACCCCTTGCATCATATCCATAAACTGCGCCATACGGTCACGAAACTCCTGCAGCTCGAGTGGGATTTGGTCCATAGCTTTACATTGATTTCCCCTGGTAGAGTAGCGATGAATCACTTGATTCTCAATCCTGAAACAAGGCTGAACAAACCACAGAAAAGATAAGGTTGACAGATCCCAGAACACCTGCGATGCAAAACGAGGAATGATGCAGTATGCAGACATGCAAGTATGCTTTAGGGAAATTTTCCCCTTGATTCTAGTTTCACAGGACAATGGAGAGCTAACAGATGAAGTCACGCAATCTTCTCATAAATAAAATGAGGACCTGAGTCAATACACATCACGTCACCAAGGAAATACATCAGAATTAAACACGACCCCATCCAATAGTCCTGGTGATAGTTAAGATACAAATTAACAACAAATACTAAAGGAGAAAATACATCAAGTATGACAGCGATTATGGAACTCCTCCAATAACTCCTTCGTATTAGGATGATCTGGCCTAGCAATCAATCTTTGGATGAGTAACTCCCTCCGACTAATGGTAGCCTACACGCCCTGAGCATAATCTTCCTAGGCGCCTTCCGGAAACATTTCTTCAAGCATAGGTCTCTTCAAATCTGCTCTTAACTTGTACTCTTCCAACATTGCAAGAGCTACATTTAACTTGCAATCACTTTCGCATCAGCGTGAAGATTCAACTATATCTTTCTCTTCTTTCACCTGGAGTTGAGCTTTCAACCTAATAATTTGTTGCCGCAGTCCATCTTCTCGTTCTTTGTTGTTAGTCAAAATAGCGTTCCATTGAGCATTGAAATTAGATATCTCTAGATGTGCTCTTTATAGCTCCTTCTTCTTATCTTTAAGGACATCACTAGCACTCTTCAAGTCTCAGCCCACTCGCACTCGGGCGCGAATCTCCTCTGTTAATTCTCTACCCATCTTGTTCACCAGCTCTGTCTGCTTCTTGGATGAGTAGGTAGCTTGATTCTTCTCACTTCTGAACTGCATAATTTCCTTTTCCAACTCCTTGTTTACCTTGCGTAATTCCTTCCTTTTTGGCCCACAGTTGATTGTATCTCTGAATATCAATTGTTGCTGGTTCTTTAATCATCAAGGGATACAAAGGTTCTTGAGCTGGAAATGGTAACAATAGTCTTTCAACTCTTTCTTGAATCCATTCCACATAAGGCTCATAGGCTCTGCTATTGCTCTTTCCCAAAGAAGATTCCCCCCTATGGTGAATTTTACTCCAAGCCTTCTCCAATCTGACCAGGGTCTCACTGTCAATCAAGCCGGTGAAATACAGAGATTCCTGTATTTCTTCTTCCTTCGGAGGTTCCCTTAGAGCATACCCAAATTGCCTCACTGCAAGAGCTGGATTGTAGTTAATACCACCCTTTCTTCCAATCAAAGGGAGATTAGGGAAATTACCATAGCTAGAGATTATCTCAATACCCAAGAAGTCTCGGTTAAACCATACAATGTGTTTAGAAGTTAACCCCATTAGCCTCTCTGACCAATCAGCGGTGTCTGAGATGTCTACAAATGGACCAGACTTAGGAAGATGACTCATAAACCATCTATACAGGAGAGGTACACAGCAAAAGACATTTTTTCCCCTCCTATTCTCATTCTTGTAGTGCACAGAGTGATACACATCTCCTAAGAGTGTCGGCACAGGATTCTTCGAGACAAAAATATGAAAAGAATCCAAGTCCACAAAGTCTGGAATGTTTGGGAACAATATTATGCCGTATTTACAGAGTGCCAAAATAGCATTGAAGACAGTCCAACAACCTTCTCTTGCAAAATGTTGAGCTCTACCAACCAAGAAAGGCAATGGGAAACCAGGCATTCCATTCCTCCTAACCATCTTCCCTTCCAACTCAAAAGCATCCAGATGAGGAGAATTTGCAAGCATAGTTAAGTTATGCTCTGCTTCAGAATGATAGAAAGGCATCTGATCCAGAATAGGAACTCCTAGTAATATGGCAAACTCCTCCAGCGTAGTCATCAATACATAACCAGGGAAAGTGAAACATCTCAGCTAAGGGTCATAGAACTGAAGCAAGGTGTGAAGACCTCCTAACTCAAACACTGAAGCTTTACAGACACAACCCAGAAGCTTCCCATACTCTTTCTTGAAATCTTCCATCACACTGTGATCAGCAGCATAAATCAAACTGAGTAGAGACCCTATATCTGGTGTTGGAAACTTATACACAACTGTGTTCTTCAAACAGACCTCAATGTCAGCAGTGGATTGGTTTACTACAATTAAGAGAAGAATATGCACCTGAAACATAAATACATGTCAATGTTAATATGAAAATGAATATGCAAATGCAACAGGGGATCAAGATTGTTGTATCGTTAACTTAGATGAACCAGCGCTTCGCTTTGGCTAGAACATAGCACTAACATAAGGAACCCACTGTATCAAGTATTAAAAGTTCACACTGACGAGAAAACTAGGTAGGTTGAAGGTCAAGGTTTCCTGCATAACCCTCCCCACTCACAGGTATGGACCTATCTCTGATAAGGTCTGGCATGCTATGCGGTCATCAGCGTCACAGACTTTCGAGAAACGATGATACGTTCACCATTTCTGTTTTAGCATCATAGTCTAACGACGTGGCCGCACTTATCTGACTTCCAAATGATCGGTCCCCAAAGTCGACAATCCTCATATCCAACATCCTCTCAATTGTCCGAAACAGACTAGAAAGGTAGTCATCAAAGAGAATCTCGTCTGAGCGCGAACTTCGTGAGAACTAGTGCATGCCAAACATACAGGTTCATCACTACTTTCCACTTCTAATGCTATGATTATTTTCGAGCCTGGGTTTTGGCTTATCACTCAGTGGTACATTCCCACCCAACAGCACAACAATATGATAATATAAATGCTGAAAATAAAATGCAATAAAGTGTAAATGCAACACATATACACATATATACACACCCAAAGGTAAAACAAACAAGCGCTAGGATTGACTCGCATAGGGGATGGGAAGACTCCCCAGCATAGTCGCCAGCTGTCATATCATTGCGAAAGAAGGACCGGTAAGGACAGAAGAGACACCACCGTTTGTTATTTATCCCAAAGAGAGGGAAAGGAAACGATAAGAGAAAACCTACGAAAAAGGGAGAAGACAGGTCATCGGGAGTCGGTTACACAAGGGGAAGGTATGAGCACCCCTCACGTTCGTTGTACTCAACGGGATCCACGCTTTTTGTCTATCTAAAAGGGTGTTAATCTATAAGGCTGGCTCACAAGGACAAAAGAAAAGAAAAGAGACTCGAAAGAGCATCACCGCTCTATGCCTACGTATTCCCTCGTGCAATGGAAAAGTCAGAGTCAACTTAGTTAGAAAAACTACGGGTGAAGGTGGGGAAGGTTGCTCGCTAAGACATCATCGTCTTGTGCCTACGTATCATCGTCTGGTATGAGAAATCAGAGCAAACGTAGTTCGAGCTGACACGACCTCAGACTGGTTCAGGTGTTTTAACTGAGTAAGGTTAAACCTTCGCTCTAGCAGTTAGGTGTATTGCTGCTCGACCATTGGAGACTTAGGTGTTACCTGTTTGCGGTAGAACCAAGAGTTAACATACTCTTTCTAAAAATGATTTTCCAAACAATCTCGAAGGATAAAATGGTTTGATGTTTTGTTTTGTGTTTTTTTATGAAGAAGTGAATTGAATTAAGTTCGTAATTCATGTTGCACTAAAGACTATGACTTGAGAGAGAATGAGTTTCATATAGCCCAAAGGGCATACGCTAAACACTCTAGACAGTTGAGAGGAAGCCCCTTAACTATCATTCCCCAAGTGCTTAAGGCTCGTAGCGTACAACACTTATTATCCTTTATTAGGTGTTTTGAGATGTTTATGAGATGAGAAGAGAAGACACAGACTCTAAGGGGAAACTAAACAACTATAATGTTATCATGCAATGTGCTCCTAAGATTGAGATTAAGAGGGAAGAAACTATCCTAATGTTAGCATGCTTGGATTGTGCACTTAATGTCTCTCCTACTCCCATCCTAAACAGAGGGACTAGGAATCCTAAGGGATCATGGCAAAGGACCAAGAAAACACAAGATAAATCAATCACAAATGAAATGAAAGAAAGAGATAAAGTTGAGTTAAATAGTCAAGAGCAAAGCAAACATGATATGCAAGATGCAACACAAACAAAATATGAAGCAAAATGACTTAAACAAGTCAAAGAACAAGTGAGATGAAATGGTAGAAGTCACAACTCCTACAACCATTCATGCATCAATCACTTACACCAAAAGATAAATACAAATACACAAGCAAAGATCATGATCAAAGTGTAGATGGGAGAAAGAGGCTTGGGCAGAAAATACATGAAAAGTATCTCAACCAAACTCAACACATTGATCATGCAAAAAGAAGTAGCGAACAAGTGCAAAAAGTGATCCCTCATTCAAAACAAACTCAAAGTATGAACATGGATACCGAATTGTCTTGAATGATGATCACAACCCAAGGGACAAAAGTGAAAACATAAGATAAAAGGCTCACAACAAGAATGTAAACAATGCACAAGCAAGCAACAAGTCAAGGCAAGAGAAAGAACCAAAGTTCAATTCATAATCAACACTTAAACTCAAGTGGAATGCCTTAACTTCAAAGTAAATTGTAACACAAGTTACACAAGGGTATGACCTAAAAATGCAAAGCCAACACCTTAATCATGTTAAGAATGAGTATCAAGACTCATAGGGTGCATATGGGATCAATCAAAGTCATTTCTCAAAGGAACTAGGTCAAACTAATTTGTATGAACTTCCTCTAAGGTGACTGGACTTGCAAGCTTCACCAAAAATAGAAGAAATGTTCAATAAAATTCAAAAAAATGCACAAGGTAACCAAGTTCAATAGCAAACAGAAACCAAAGTTTCAAAGTAAAACTCACCTCAAGGCATCACCAAACAATTCCATTGTTAGAGGTGCTCCACCTTATCGAGGGTTTATCGAGGGGCATGAAAATCAAAGAAAAGTCAAATGAAAAATGATCAAACATTGACCAAAATCAGCCTCAAAGGTACCACAATCCATCCTCTAAATTGAGAGGAAACCCCATTCGTAAGTGATGTAAAATGGTAGCTAAAATGTGGATGATCAAACAAAAGCAACATTAAAAATACCTCACTTTGCAAAATTAAAACAAAATTGCAAAATAAAATAAAATCAGAAACAAAAGTTTTGAAAAAAGGTTTTGAAATGATGGAAAACAATTTTAATTTAATTTTGGGACAAATGGAGGTATTTTTAATAATTGAAAATCAAAACAAAAAAATAAAAATAAAATAAAATAAACGGAAATGAACAGGAGGTGCAGTAGTAAAAACCAAAACAACTGCATGCAGGCAAAACACAATTGGGCTCAGAAATAAGGGAGGTGTGAAAAGCATTAGAGGCCCAAGCTGACCCAATCTTCAGACTTAAGTGAAACGATGTGTTTCACTTAAGTGACGTGGGGTCAACATGCCAAACAAGCCTGGTCAATCCAATCACAATGAAACACGCATGCCAGTCAAACATTCAACCCAGGCCACATCAAATCTGACCTAAGATGAACCAGACGCTAGAGCTACGGCTCCGACCGTCTTCTTCGGTGAGCTCATCGGAGCTCAGGGAAAAAAACCTCAACCAACAGGCACGTAAATGGTACCAAATGAAAGATCTCACTACAAGGATTCCAAATCCATAGATCAAATATCATAAATGTTCAAGATCAAGGAGAATCGAAGATCTAAAGTTTGAGTGCACAAACTAAAAACATGATCAAACATGAACAACAATGGAGCAAACATTACCTACTCAACGTAGGGCTTCAGATACAACCCAAAATGCCCTAAATATGTGCCTAGAATGAGAGAAATGGAAGCGGAAACTTACTGAACGGAGCAACTCCGTTGGTTCTTCATATGCGTACAAACTTCATTTCTTGCTTGAAACACGTTCCAAATGCTCCCAGGAAGAAGATGCAAGCCTTAATTTCAGTTGATTTCAAGTGAAAATTCAAATTCGAAGTTGAAGAATGCTTGAGAATTTTTAATTTCAATTTACTCTCTCCAGCTCTAATTTATACCTCTGAGCATTAGGGCACCCTAGAATGCTTATATATGTTGGATTTATGATCACCATGCTGGCCCATGTTGGCTGTTGTGTGAATTTTAGAAAAATGCCCAAAAAAAGATGTGTGTGAGATGTATTTTCCTTTTAAATTGAATTGGGCCTTTGTTTTAATCCACAATGCAAGTTTGAAGTAGAAAATTCTTAGTTAAGAAACTTGGAAAATGCTACATGTCAACGCACTTGGTTCCAATCCAATTGGGGCAAACCTCTCATGATCATGTTTTGGTGTGAATTGATTCAAAATAAGTGACAAACATGACCTATAATGAACCAATCTCATATCATGCTTAAAAGTCCAAATTTCCATTGAAAATCTTCCCACATGGCCATAAAAATCCATAATTCAAATGAATCTTGAGCTCAATGATGTAAATGAGACCTTTAGGAACAATTTTCATGTTGGTTGGAAGTGCATTTGAGGTACATAAGTTCAAGAAAATGACCTATGAACCAAATGAACCAAAATGAAACTTTCCCAAAATACCCTTGCCTTGCCAAGACCATAAAGAGGACCTATAGGATTTTTTTGAAAGCTAAGAGCATGAGGAACAACTTTCATGTTCACTTGAAGTTGAGGAGAAACTTGATTCTAGGTCAAAAGTGCCTTGGAAGTGAGTTGACTTTTAGTTGACCAAAAATAAATTCATCTGAGACCCCTAACTTGTTGGAATCATAATGTGAGATGTAAAAACTCAATGAATGAGTTCTTATACTCAAAATAAAGCTAAGAACATGCCTTACAAGTCTCATGTTTTCATGAAAATGAGATTGAGCTTGTATCATAGGTGAAAATGTCCTTGAAGTTAGGCACTAAAGAAGGGGATTTTACACTGAAATCATCTGAAACCCTAATTTAGTAACTTCTTCCACTCTTGATTCCTTTTGATTTGATCTTATCATGACATCTTAGATGCTTTAAGGTAACTTCCCATGGCATGTGCAACTTGAAGACCAGTTTGGAAGCCTCTCAAGTTCACAGTTGACCTTGAGTTGACCAGATGACACTCTAATTCCATTTCCTTTAACCATGCCTCTTTGCAGGTGAAATGAATGCTCAGATAAGCTCTACAATGACCTCCAAGGTACTCAATGTGTTTCTTAATCATATTCTATCCAAAACAATGACCTCATAAACCTCTGATGATCCTCTGTTGATCCCCATGATAGAAGACAACCAACACACATCAATCCTTCCTTCTAAGGAGCTTTGACAACCTTATGATGATCACACACACTTGATGATCTGAATAATCACCCTTGCTTGAGCTTAAAACCAATGAGACTCTTCTCTTGAATGTCACATCACTCTTGATCCCCTGTTAAGAACAATATTATGCAAATGCAAAATGCTAAAATGAAATGAAACATAAGCCAAGAAAAGGTTGGTCAAATTTTGGCGTACAACACTTACCCTAAACCTTTGTACCATAATCCTAAACTATAGCAAACATCTAGCAAGTATAGCATACAAACATACAAAAGGTTCCTGCAGAGTACTACAGATGTTTAGGATGTGAAATACCTACCCTAGGCATAACCAACCCCCGATCCCCGAATCTCTTAGCGTTGTTGTTACATCGCGCAAAAGAGTTTTTCTTTCTTTAACCTTTCCTTTGGATAAATTAAAGTCTAGTTGTGAATTATATGAATTAATATTCAAGTTAATCAATAGCTTGATATCACGATTCTCACCATAACAACATTATTCTCATCTTCTCATTCATTTTACCCTGACCCAGTGCACAACGCGAATGCTAATGGTTGCAAAGATCTCCGTCTGCGTCGGCGGCTGACGATGGGTGAGGTTGTTGTGGAGAATACTACAAGGTCACCTCCCTACGCCTCTAGAGGCTTTGTCACGAACGGCGGTTCGACAATGTCAGCTATCCTCGAAGATGACTTCTCTTCATTCTTTTCTTTTTTTTTCTTTGCACAATGCTTGTCCCTTTTATAGACTCTAAGGATTAAACCTTGATTCTGAAAATGAATTCAGAATGTCTGGCTGATTTCCATTTTTGAGAATAAAAGAAAGGGATATCGTTAATGCTTCTATTATGAGCAATAATTCTTTGGTTTATTCGTGTGATTCCTCCATAATTGCTTGATTCTAATTTCGAATTGATCACATGGATTATGTGTTTTGGAATTTCGAAAACCTTCCTTGTAAGATTGATAAGCTTTTATGAAACTTGACCCCTTTCATACTCTTGTGACCCGTTGTGATTTAAGATGGTGATATTACTTCCATTTACAACCAAACATGTCTGATTCATGCAATTTTCTTGGTTGTTTCTCTATTGTGTTTGATTTTGATAAATGTTTATTGATGATGATGGCCATGAATGCTTGGATCTTGTAATGAATTAGACCTGCCAATTTTTGGTTAATGTTTGATTATGTTTTCTTTTAAGGATTGTTCTTGACCCTTGTTCCATTTTGGTGTCATAACCTCTATGTTCATGTCTATTCATTGTAGGCATCGGTGATTGCGTTTGCGGTTTCTCAACTGAGGGCCAACCCACTCAAGTCTGAGCTTAGTTTTGTATCTTGATGAGAAATAAACCTATTGTTGGAGCTTGACGTCTTGATGAGAAAATGTCTAGTGTTGTAGTCAGGTAGTAATTTAACCTTTAAGTTCAAAAAGTCTTCAATGGCCATGTCGTGTGAAAGTTAGTTTTGGATGGAAAAAATTTCTGGAAACGTAAACTTCCTTGTATTTGCTTCTTAACAGAAAAGAAGAATGTTGTTCTAGTATGATTGGTTCCTTTCTTTTGTAGATGGAAGGTTTATAATATGTTAGGGATAGCAGGTTGCGGGAAAGAGAGGTGGAAGAGCACTTCAAAGATTATTGAGTTGTAAAATATATTTTGAAGGAACCATGTATTTGAGGTCATGGTTTATATGGATTTCTGGATGACTTGTGTGAAATGAGATCATTGTATCTAGTTTAGACTTAAACTCGAATTTCATGAATTTTTTGTATGTATAGCCTAGCTAGTTGTTCTGTCTTTAACGAATTGTAACAAGTAGGATTGGGAGTAGCAACAATTCGAACACCTTTATTGATTTTGTAGGTGTGTAGCAGTCTTTGTCGACAGTTGTTTCGCTAGGAAAATAAATAAACTAAACAAAATTTGCCTGCCGGAACTTTTGAAGCAATGCGTCCCCACCCGCAGGCTAATAAACAAGTCTCCAACTTGTTTTTGATTAATTAATTCTTCTACTGACAGCATTAAGGCATTGAGACCAAAACAAGTTTGGAGTGTAGCTTTAAAGGCTTTTAGATCTTGTATAATTGAGAAAAAGTGTACCTCAAAACTTTTCCTAGGTTGTAAAACTTTTTTTTTGAAAAATATTATGAGTTCAAAGTGCCCTTTGTAATTTATAATGAACCTATTTTTCATGAAGTAAGCTTTTGAATGTCAAATGATTCATGGGCTTTTCTCTCCATCTTTGTATGAACAAAAATACATGTTTTGAGGAACAAAAAATACTACATCTTGCGATCTTGAACAAATATGCGGGAGGTTGGATCTGCAATGATATTTGAATCGTTCCTTAAATTTTTTTATAAAATATGCTTCATTGTAATTTTGATTTCGAATGACCCCCTTTAATAATCTTGAACTTCATCATTAGCAATTTGTATCCCCTTCCCTAAATGATGAAACTTGGCTCATAAATTATGACTTATAATTTATAATCCTCCTTTTCAATAAACTTTATTTTGAAACAAAAGTTGAAGCCTTGGGAACCAAATTTTGTAGATAACATCCGAAACAAAGCTTAGAAATCATAATCATGCCTTGAGACCTTCTAGCCTGAACCTTTAAAATTACGAGTTCATGAATGAATACATGTTTTAAATTCAAATTCTAAACACACATTTTAATCTTGTAGATAAATGTGATATTCTTGACATAAGCTCGAAAATGAGTGAATTTGACCATGGATCGGGATATGATAGAAATAATCTTGGAAACAATTTAGAAATATGGCATAAAGCCCAACAACTATAACTCCAATTAATGACACCAACTAGCTTTAATGTTCTTGGAGGTATCACGAGAAGTGGTCCTGATCGAAATGACCTTATGGGTTCAATTGTAACATTCCTCAAATTAAATCTTAATTTACTCATTCGCCCACGAATAACATTTCATCATGCATGGTGTCGCAACTGCGAGAAAGGAGCCGGCGAAAACAAACAGAAGAGTCGCCACCGAACATTATTTATCCTAAAGAAAAGGAAAAGAAACGGTCGAAGAAAACCTAAGAGAACGGGAAAGACAAGGTCATCGCAACCAAATCCTGGGTTCGGGAGTCGGTTACGCAAAGGGAAGGTATGAGCACCCCTCACGTCCATTGTACTCAACGGGATCCATGCTTATTGTCTAATCTATGGGTGAAAACTATCTAAAAGCTACTGCTAAACGGGGGTGAAGAGAACAGACTCGATAGGACATCGCGCCATATGCCTATGTACTCCCTCGTGCAATGGGAAAGTCAAAGTTAACGTAGTTCAGGAAACTACGGGTGATGGGGGGAAGGTTGCTCGCCAAGACATCGCCGTCTTGTGCCTACATAGCCTCATCTGGTATGAGAAATCAGAGCAAACATAGTTCGGGGAACTACCGGGAGGGGGGGGGGGGGAGAAAAGGGTGCTCTCCAAGACTTCGCCGTGTTGTGCCTACGTATCCTCATCTGGCATGAGAAATCAGAGCAGCCATAGTTCGGCCAACTACGGAAAAGGTCTCGATCGCACGAGGGCGAGAGAAAAAGGTCCTAGGCATGGAACGCCTAAACGGAAGTGAAATGGTTTGGTTTGGGATGCATATTGCACTAAATTCTAAGACGTAGGAGGGAGTGCATCGCATATCGGCCGAAGGGAATACACTAAGCACTCTAGATAAGTGAAGAGAGACCTCCCCACTCTTCATTTCCTACGTACCTAACGCTTGTGGCTCACAACAGTCATCGCGGTTTAAAGGGTTTGAAATTAATGTTCAACAGTGTTAATGAATCGAATCGGGACAAAATGTGACGCTGAACCGTCGTAGCTCGACTTATGATGGAAGTCGAACTATAGGAGGTTGCGTAAATTGCCATCCGTTCTATGGGCAAGATAGAGAAATGATATTGAGGGTCATTCTCCAATTTAATCGTGTCGCACAAGCCAAAAAAGGTGGGATCTCGTTTTAATCGCAAATGTCATGTCGATTAATCAAAGGTAGCCTATCACGATCACAAATTGAAAGACTTCATAGATCGCAAAAATTAAAATGAAATAAAAAAAAAATGAGGAGAGAAAGAAGGTGGTCTCGGATCCAACATTATTTATCAATAGTTTGACTAGTAACGATTTACGGAAGTCTCGTCATCGACCGTAATGCGACGAAAATAAATAAAGATGAATAAAAATCGAAACTGAAAATGAAATGAAAACTTGGTTTCAGATTTTTCGTTTCCATCAATAATTTGACGTATAACAACTTACAGGTCTCGTCAACGACCCAAACGAAAGATAAAATGAGTAAAAATCGAGAATGAAAAGTTGTAAAGAAAAATGGTCTCGAACTTGTTGTTATTCGTCAATAATTTGGCAAACTACAACTTGGAGGTCTCTTCATCGACTGAAATGAGGTAATATGAAACGAATGCCCCAAAGATAAATAAAACACTAAAACCTAACTCCTAAGAAAAATAAATTATAAGACTCTAAGAATTAAATTAAAAAGAAAATATTTACAAAATTTCTAGAAAGTTAGATTAGAAAAAAAAAAAAAATATATATATATATATATATATATATATATATATATATATATATATATATATATATATATATAAATCTTTAAAAACTAATTATAATACACACACACACACACACACACACACACACACACACACACACACACACACACACACACACACACACACACACACACACACACACACACACACACACACACACACACATATATATATATATATATATATATATATATATATATATATATATATATATATATATATATATATATATATATATATATATATTAACAATCTGAAAAACCGATTTACAAAATATGTATTCTAAGAAAATTTATAAAGTATGCCCCCCTTTTTTTTATATTTTTTAAAAGTTAAACAAAATTTCAGCAGGTTCCAAGAAAACTAAAAATCAGTTTTACAGTGATCCAATTACACAAAGAGAAGGATACATCAATATAGAGAAAACCCATCACTAAAAAATTCATAAAAACCCAAACTTTGATGCATCTCAAACTCATCCTCCATCCTCAAATACTTCCCTATATCGCCCTTATGCTTAGCATTCACAGCCAAGAAAATTCAGCGCTTGAACCGTGAGGTAGAAGTTTCCACCGTGACTGTATTTTCTGATGCATGTCCCGAGCGAAACGAGGTTGGGTCTGGCAATACTGGTGGCTTTCTGGGGAGAAGTAGTGGCGGAGATTGGTTTTACGGATTTGTGGTTTCTGATGGATTGAAGGTGATGAAAGAGGTGATTCGAGGATGGGGTGGAAGGTTTGATGAAGATGAATAGAGGAAGTTTAGATTTTGAAGAGAGGGAGAAGACGGATTAGGAATGAGGAAGACGGTCGGTTGAGGTTGGGAGTTTCGTGATGGAGGTTTGGAGATGGCGAGAGGCGGAGAATAAGGAGAAGAAGAAGGGTTATCGGATATTGAGAGAGGAGAAGACGAAGGCCGTTGAGGAGAGGAAGATGGTGAAGAGAGTGAAAAGGAATTTTGTCAGGGTGAGGACAGGAAGGACCGTGCAACTAGAAAGGAGAAGAAGGGCTCCTCGTGGAGGTTAGGTTTCCATGGGGGCAGCGAAAATCCGTTTTGTTTTTCACCAGAAGAAAATGAACAGTCACCAAAAGGGGGCTAGGGTTTTTTGTGTTGAAGAAGAAGAACAGTAACTCAACCTATATACTGAGCAACACCTGTTGCTTCTTCCAGCTATTTTTTGTATTTTTTTGGTTTAATTAATTCTGATACTAATAATATAACAAAGCTATAATTAACTAACTATTTAAATCCTAAAGTCTAACTAAATCTAATCTAATTAAATAATAAAATTCTAATTAAGTTCTATTCCTATTTCTATTTTAAATTAAAACTAAATAATTAATCTAAATTCTAAATAAAAATATATTCTAAACTAATCCTAACTAATAATATAAATTAAAATTCTATTGAAAGAATACTAATTCTATTCTAAAATCTATTTTCTAATTCTTATTAAAATTCTATTTCTAAAAAAAACTAATAAAAATATAATAAAATAAAAATCTATTCTAAACTCTAAACTTTAATTATATTTTAATCCTAAATAAAATATTAATTCTAATCTAAAATCTATTCTAATTCTATGTTAAAACTAATTAAAACTAATATTCTAATATAACTCTATTCTAAATCTAATGTTAAACTTCTAATATAGTCATTAATTAAAATTCTAATTAAAATTAATCTAAATTATTTCTAATATGAAAAATCTAATCTAATTAATTAATCCAAACTCCTGCTTTAAACTAATTAACTCCTAAACTAATTAAATTCTATTTTAAAATCTAATTCTAATTTCTAATAAAATTAATAATCAACTAATAATTAATTATTCTAATTAAGTTCTAAATTATATTTCCTAAATTAAAAACCTATCTAATTGTCTAAATAAAATTCTAACTCTAAAACTAATTAATTATAATTCTATTAAAAATTCTAATTAAATCTATTCCTAAATCAAGTTCCATTTTGAAAAACTATTTTCTAATTCTTACTAAAGTTCTATTTCTAAAAATCTAATTCTATTTCTAAGCTAATTAAAATTAAATAATTCTAAAACTATAAAAAAGAAATTAAAGCAAAAATAAATCACAAAATGCCACGGAAAAAAAAAGGGTCGAACACCGAAAGGCAACAAAATTATCAGCACGGACTGAACCACTAGGAAGAGAACAACCTTTCACCCGATTTCGAAATAAATTTCATCATTTGAACTGGTTTAAGCTGTCTAAAATGCGAACAAAACGGTTGTAATCCTGATAAATCCATTCCGGCTGATAACATGGACAATATGCGAGAAATGATCGACCTAGATGATATGCAGATGAATGCGAAGCAAAAACCAATCAAAGGTGAAAAAGGGAGGGCAAATTTTGGGGTGCAACAGCTGCCCCTATTCAATCGACTTGGGCCTAAAGGGATGAAGAGTAACCGCTTTCAAACATTCAAGGTACAAGGTGATTGAATATAAAAGGAACCCAGAAATTTGCACACAGTGAATATACAGAGTGAAGAGACTTCCAGCTAAAAGTGGATTTAAAAGCAACGGATACCAACCAAAAGTTGGGATAACCAACACGGTAACCGATCAAAAAGATAACAATGGCTACTAACCAAAAGTCAGAATAACCAAAGAGCTATATCCGAAAGTTGTGAGAAACAAGCTACTAACCAAAAGTTAGGATCATCTAGAAGATTACCAAAAGTTGCAAGGAAGAGACTACTAACCAAAAGTTAGGATCACCCAGAAGAGACCAACGACCAAAAGTCAGAGGAAAAGCTACTAATCAAAAGTTAGGATCGCCAAGCAAAAGTTAACAACCAAAAGTCGGAGTAAAAGTTACTAACCATAAGTTAGGATCGCCACGAAAGAGATTACCAACCAAAAGTCGGAGTGAAAGCTACTAACCAAGAGTTAGGATCACCACGAAAGAGACTACCAACCAAAAGTCGGAGTGAAAGCTACTAACCAAGAGTTAGGATCGCCAAGAAAAGATTACCAACCAAAATTCAGAGTGAAAGCTACTAACCAAGAGTTAGGATCGCTAAGAAAAGATTATCATCGACCGAAAGTCGGAACAAAAGCTACTAACCAAAAGTTAGGATCGCCAATACGGGATACCAACGACCAAAAGTTGGGATTTCCAATAAATAAACGGATAGCTACCAACTAAAAGTCGGAATCACCAAGACGTCTACTGAATGCGAATTGGACCGAAAACGAGGTCTACCAACCAAAAGTCGAGATAACGACTCCATGGGGAACTAAAGAAGATCTACCAACCAAAAGTTGGTGTAAAAGCTACTAACCAAAAGTTAGGATCGCCCAAAAACAACGGAAATCCAAAAGTTGGGATAACATCCAGAAAACAATGGACTACCAACCAAAAGTCGGAATAACATCCAGAAAACAATGGACTACCAACCAAAAGTTGGAATAGCATTTATAAAACCAACAGACTACCAACCAAAAGTTGGGATAGCATCCAAGAAACGACAGATTACCAACCAAAAGTTGGGATAATATCCAAGATAGGCAGGAAGTAGAATCGACCGATTTACATCCTGAAAAAGAGAAACTTCGTTGGGGAAAGAGAAACTTAAACAAGCAACTCTTTTGAGGGACAAAATTAAGATGAAAACATCTATCAATGATTTGCTGGGGTCAGGTACCACAAAGGCTTATGAATTATGCCGTTATCTATCGGAGAGATGTCTGGAAACAAAAATATCAAACCTGGCTTATGCTTCGTATGCATATGTATGAATATGGCGTAATGCTCCATACAAAATGAAAATGCTACGCATTTGGGAGGATGCTATGCAAAAATGAAAATGCAAAGGAGCACCACCACGAAAAGGTGCCGAGAAGAACGGCAAGCAAACTTGTTGAGGAATAGCCCTGAACGGCCTTCTGGAATAGAACTCTTCTGGAGACAATTCCATTATGCTAGAAATTGAGAATAACATTCATTGGGAAGTTTCCCTAGAGAACTTACTTTGAAGAATAGTAATGACCATTGGACTCTGCTGTAGATGTCTGCCATTTCTGATTTACTCGTCGAGGGAATCAACATTAATCTCTGCATGGGGAGAGGAGTCAATGACATAGATCCTGTCGGGGAACAACGCTGAGCTTACCCTGCTGCTGAGGAATAACCTCAATCCTAACCTGCTGGGGATAAGTGCACATTACTGTTGCTGGCGAGATACTTCTCATTCGACGACATTACCCTGTGGGGATACAAGATCTCTACTGTGGAGAAGTGAGATCATACGAGCCTCGTTGGGGAATGTGATAACATGTGAGCCACGAGGAATGTTTGTGCCAAGTACAAATTGGCTTTTGGTTTGACGATGGGATCAGATTTATGGTGATTGGGATTTTTATAGATTTATTCTTGGTTACCAATGAAAGTGAGCTTTAAAGAGGAACTACAAGACAAGAACTGGTAGCAAAAGGGTAGGCTACCAGAAGAGAACTGACTTCTGGTTTTGAATCACACGAGAACTGATTTTGTGGTTTGCCAGACGAGAACTGGACTTTGAGACTATGTTTTCCAGACGAGAATTGGTTAAAAAATGGGTGACCAGACGGGAACTGGTTTAAAAGTTTTTCATGCACCAGACGGGAACTGGTGTTTATTGAAGGGTTGACCATACGAGAATTGGTTTGAAGGTTTTCCAGATGAGAACTGGACTTTGGAAATGATTTCGGTTACAAAGTTCGGACAGGTATCAGGTTCAGGCTATGGGATGAAAAATCCAATGACAGTGCAAGGGTAATAATATTCCCAGCAACGGAAGGGATGCCCCTTTGAAGCAATGCTTTTTCAGAACGTTAAGTTATTTTACGAGGTGATGGCACGATTCCCCGACACTCGTTTCGAACTCAACAGTTGCTTACGAAAATGAACTTCCTCGAGCAGCCTGCCCTAGTGCAGTTCAACTTTCCCCGGTATGATCTTTGGGAAAGTTCATCTTGAAAAGAAAATAGCTTTCCATGAGACGACCTCGAGATGGCTCGCCCCTAAATTTGTACCATGAAAAGATTCATTCCCGATTAACCGACTTTCATGGTGGTTGGCTTCAATATTCTCTTGAAGTAGCTTGTCCCTGAGAGAGCGTCGAAGCGACTTAACTTGTCCTGAATGAATATTGGAGGGATCTGTCCTCAAATAAAAGAAACTATGGGCGGCCTGCCCCTGATCGGTGTTCTCGAGATGATTCACTTCTGATCAACCAGTTATTGAATGATTTGCCCCATAATCCACCGATGCTTGGGGATTTTCCCTAAACTGACTGATTCCATGCTCACTGGATGTCAATGCCCCAGATCCACAGGGCTTCCAAGTATACTCAATTCTGATCCAGAATGCTGAATGATCCAGTCCTGTTTGATTGCTCCCTGTTGGAATTTCCTTGATGCTAACTACTGACTTGCAATTAGAATTGTTTGTTCATGAATGGTAATTTTAATGCAATGTTCATGCAATTGTTGAAAAGTCAATCCTTATTAGAATAAGGTGATAGTGTGTGATGAATGGACTAATTGTTTCTTTTATTTTCATTCCTTTTTCCTTTAGTTCAGAACATTGTAATTTATTTCTGCAATTTTATTTCGCCAAAGTAGAATCCTGCCGACATTTTGGAGGACTACTCTTCAATTTCAGTACTACTTTCCAAGTTCTTATTAATTGAATTATTACTTTATTTTCTGTCATAATGCATGTTTTATTATTTTGCTGTTTATGTTTATTTCCGTTTGCATTAATTATCATGTCTAGCTAAATTAGTTTTATCGGTATGTAATAAACTAGTAAGACAGGATTCGATAATAACCGGTGTCATTCCCTTTTTTCAAACACCTTTCTGGCCGTAGTTTTTAATCAAAATCTTCTAAATAAACCTTCGTCGCGAAAGCGATAAATTATTTACAGTAGTTTTGCCACGAAAGTGGGAGATTCATTAAGGCACGAGCCGGCACGCGAAAGCTGGGGTTCAAACCGGATAGTTAGAACTAGGCATTTATTTTAAATACAACGAAAGTGCTTTAAAAGAAATCAGAACTTAGTCGTTTTCAAAAAATGATTTAAACCCCGAATGGGATAGCGAAAGCTTACATTCCACCTTAGAATTATGACCCAAGTCAACAACCATCGTGAGGCAAAGATCTTTAAACGAGTATTTTCTCCTGAAAACCATTTGCAAAAACTGTAAAGCACCGGCGACCTGTCGAATCCCCGATAACTAAGGCATTACATACCGATATCCCTTATCAATATATCTCTAAAACCAAAAATCTTTATTTCCTTTGTTTTTAATTTCGTTCGCATTTAACTTTCCAAATTCCATTAGAATTAGCTTTACGTTGTTACAATAGATAACGGTAGGTTGACATTGGTCTCGGTGGGTTTGACAAATCTTTTATATTACTTCGATATTTCCGTGCACTTGCGGACGCATCAAGTTTTTGGCGCCGTTGCCGGGGACCAACAGTCAATATTGTAGTTTCGTTGTTGCATAGTATACACTAAGGCACTCTTATCTCAATCATTATGTATAATCAATATTTCCCTTATAACTACCACCCCCAATATTGTAACTACCACCCCCCAATATTTTGAGGAACCACAAGATCCGCTTAAATATGACCACGAAATATTATTAGAATATTTCAATACGATGCATTCTCACCCAAATTCCCTCTACAATGACGACTCTCAATATTGTGAGGAACCGCAAGATTTCGATACATCCAACCTCGAACTATTACTAGAAGAATTCGATGCGACACTTACTCACTCTAGGATAGAATCTATGATGGAACGCTTTGTGGAGACACAAACTCCCCAAAATGAAGATTTTAGAAAGAAACATCTCCAAATTAATGAAAATCTCAAACAGATGAGCAATATGGTTGATTCCCTCGCAACTCACAGCGAGGCTTTGGAGATTCAAACCTACCTGCTTACACTAACACATCTAGGACCCTTCCCTGAGATACATGTGGGTGTTGTAACAACCATTAATGAAGAACAATTAAAAAATCCTAGGGAGAGTGATCATGAGTCTAAGGAGAGCTTTGGTGAGAAAAGCATAATTATTGAGAAAAATCCACCGACACCACCCGAAAGGAAGGTTGTCGAAGAGGTAGAGAAGGAAGCACCTATTGTTGCTCCTCCTCCCTATACCTCACCTAATCCTTTCTCAAAATTGGTTGTGGAAGCTAAGGTAGACTCCCAATCCAAAACATATGTGGAGGTATTGGAAAATATCAACACCAATGCACCTTTGTCTAAGGTCTTTCATAAGAAAAGAAAATTTGAGGACCATGAAACTAGGGTCATCATTACTGTTAAAAGGGTAAGATTAACTTTTGAGTTGGTGGATGAAATAACTAAGCCCAAATTTGAAAAACTGATACTCAGGATAGACCCAGAACCACCACCACAAGTTCAAAATAATAAACCACCCTATAGAAGAAAGAAAAGAAAAGGTGAGGGATGTGAGAGATGGCTTGATAAGTGGCCATGGAAACCGAAGAATATTCAAAGATTCGATCGAGGAACCATTCTCGACAGAACCACCATGAGTACTTGCACTCCTTATCTATCGAGCTATCGACGTTAAACAAAGCGATGCGTGGAAGGCAACCCACAAGGTCTTTATTTTAATTTGTTTGTTTAAATTTGCAGAAAATAAAGAAATGTATCGCTTGTTACGCTTTAGCTATATCTAAGCGAAAACTCTCTACATGACGATGAGTTGTGCCCACGGAAATTCCTACGAGTGTCGCTGCTGGTGGTGACACTAATGATGAGTACTTCCTCTAGAAGCGTGCAACATGATGAGTTGGTTCTAAAATTACACAAACAAAGGTATCTCAAAATGCACGCCATCGAAGTAGAAGGGATCAACTAAGACATGGACATCAAGAGCAGGATGGTAGAGGATTTGGCACGCAGTAGCATTCATACAGGTTCTATCCTTCCTTTTTCCACCTTTTATTAAAACATTGAGGACAATGTTTGGTTTAAGTGTGGGGGAGGAACTCTACCGCTTTCATTTTATCGCTTTTTAGTTTGATTTATTGTTTTATATTTTATTTCATACTTTTAGGAATTTTATCTGTTTTTAACGTTATGTCAAAGTCTTTGCATGTGTTGTCGAGTCTTTACGCTTGGTTTTCACTTGTTATTCAATTTCCCCATAATTTCAAATTTTCAAAATTTTAACCTCCAACAATTGTCGCTTCGATTCATGACATGGTACTCTAAGAGTATATAGGCTGTTCATGCTATGTTAGGAAAACTTGGGAAAGTTTTGATAAAGTCGATATCATCCTGACACCCTTAACCCCCTAAATATGCAAAATCAATTTGAGTACCCATTATGCCGAGACCTTCAAACCCCAGTTTTTTAGTAATCCCTAAGTAGTTTATTTAAGCAGTCAGCACCATCCTAAACACACTAAGTAAGAAACCGATGAAAACAAGTGTATGATCTCTGGTTTAAAATGAGAAATTAAGAACGAAAAAAATATGAATAAAAAGACATGTTCCTTCTAAGTTAGGTGCTCCTCACCCAATCACTTAGCCCAACGGTACAAACTCTTTAAGTTCAATCGATGTGTAAGCATATTTGCAGAGAAAATGAAATAACAATGAGATCATAGTCACTAACAAGTTTACTTACCATGAATGTGTAAGGATAACGGGCTTAATGTGATTGCACTAGATTGAAATGGGGTGAAAGAGAGCATGAGATATAGGTTGAGTTATAATGTCATGATTCCGGTTGGTCTGCATAAATAGGGAGTTTTTGAAATTGTGTCGCTACGGTATCCTTGGTATTGATATTTAGTACCTATTGATCTAACATTAGCCTAGCAGCCACTTATGAGTTTCACCGTGTCTTTGTTTCAAATTATGCTTATTCTTTTTACCGTGTTGGTTGATTGCTTGAGGACAAGCAATGGTTTAAGTGTGGGGGTATTTGATAACGCAAAAGTATATCGTTTATTTGACTCGATTTACATGAATTTACTTGTGACTATTGTTAATTTATCTTGATTTATGTTCTATTATATGGTAAATTCACTATGTTTCGCAGATTGTGGAGAATTTGGATTAAAGAAAGAAAAGAAGAAGAAATGGAAGGAAAAGAAAGAAGAAAGAAAGAAATAGAGAAGAAAAACAGAAAAAAAGATTTTGTGAGTGTGACGCTCGTCACAACTCCATGACACCCGTCACGACTATCACGGTTGTCATGCTCTATCACGCTCGTCACGACCATCACGGTCGTCACAGTTCCATTACGGTCGTCATGCATCAAATATCAGGAACGTGCAAAAACAGAAGTGGCCACGAGCACGCTTCAACTTCATTTCTTCCTACACTTTCTCCACTAACTGCCCACTACAGGAAGTTAATCCCACTTCCTCCATAACTCACGCATGATCTATGGAAGTTGAGAAATGAAATATCTCCTATAACTAGGCCAGAGATTAATAGAGCCAGAGGTGGGGTGGATTCTACATCCCGAAGGGCTTCCAAAGTTCTATTGAAGCTATTTTTCTTGTTTCTTTTATTTTCTTTCCTTTTTCCTTTAGTTCAGAACATTGTAATTTCTTTCTGCAATTTTATTTCGCCAAAGTAGAATCCTGTCGACATTTTGGAGGACTACTCTTCAATTTCAGTACTACTTTCCAGGTTCTTTTTAATTGAATTATTACTTTATTTTCTGTCATAATGCATGTTTTATTATTTTCCTGTTTATGTTTATTTCCGTTTGCATTAATTATCATGTTTAGCTAAATTAGTCTTATCGGTATGTAATAAACTAGTAAGACGGGATTCGATAATAATCGGTGCCTTTCCCTTTTTTCAAACACCTTTCTGGCCGTAGTTTTTAATCAAAATCTTCTAAATAAACCTTCGTCGCGAAAGTGAGAAATTATTTACAGTAGTTTTGCCACGAAAGTGGAAGATTCATTAAGGCACGAGCCGGCACGCGAACGCTGGGGTTCAAACCGGATAGTTAGAACTAGGCTTTTATTTTAAAATCAACGAAAGGGCTTTAAAAGAAATCAGAACTTAGTCGTTTTCAAAAAGTGATTTAAACCCTGAATGGGATAGCGAAAGCATACATTCTACCTTAGAATTATGACCCGATTCAATAACCATCGTGAGGCAAAGGTCTTTAAATGAGTATTTTCTCCTGAAAACCATTTGCAAAAACTGTAAAGCACCGGCGACCTGTCGAATCCTCGATAACTAAGGAATTGCATACCGATATCCCTTATCAATATATTTCTAAAACTAAAAATCTTTATTTCCTTTGTTTTTAATTTCGTTCGCATTTAAGTTTCCAAATTCCATTAGCATTAGCTTTACGTTGTTACAATAGATAACAGTAAGTTGACATTGGTCTCTGGGGGTTCGACAAACCTTTTATATTACTTCGATATTTCTGTGCACTTGCGGACGCATCAGGATGAAAGGCTCAAAGTTTGATTATTACCCACCCCTTCTCCGTGATGACCTCCAATCCTACGTTCAGTTAACTTGGCACAAACGCTCACCCTCAAAAGGTTTATTGAATGGTAGGAGTGATGGTTAAGGAACTCACAAGGTTTTCGGAGTGACTGTTACCCTCTTGTCTTTTGTGTATGTAGTCACACGACTTCGTTCTTGTTTGAGGATTTTTCTTCTAAGATCCTTACTTTTTATTCTTTTATTCCCTAATTTTTGCCTGGACTGATTCCTTTATTTTGAAGCCCAGCAGGATGCCCTAAAATTTTCCTAAGTCACTTGCTTTTAAGTTTTTCGACTTAGCAGGCTTTCTTTTTTTCTTTTTGAAAAGAAGTCGTGTGACACTGGCTGTCTTGATTTCCCTGAAAGGGTTGTGACTGTCTCACTCCTGATTGGTGAGGTATAACCATTGTTGTTGATGAGATATAATGTCATTGGTCCTCAAATGGGGACACTCCTGTATAAAGTTTAAATTCTCGGTCAAGTTAACTGACAACTACCCTTCCCCAGGTTAAGATGTGAGGGTTTGAGAGTCCGAAAGAAACTACTACTTCTAGGCTCGAAGTGGTTAACAAGGGACTAACTCCTTATATCTCTAGTGTTTAGGGGATATGAAACAATGGTTGTACATCATTAGCAAGATTTTATCTGAAAGCATACGATCAGCAATTATGAGTATTCTGTTTTCGTCATCCTCCCTCCAATCTTTGCTAAACATACAGTGATAAAGTGGAGTGGATAAGAGGTGTATGTGTATGTGCTTTGTGATAAATAGGAAAAATGAGCGAATGTGACATGATTAATTCAGAAAAATGCATAATCACTTCATTAATATTACCATTCGGAAAAACAATGTTTAAAAACAAATATCAATCAACAAGAAAGAAACTACAAATGCAAATGATAAAAGTGTCTAAGGACTGATAATGTTGAGGACGTCTGCCTGTCTGGACCACTGGCTTTTGGAGATGACTTTTGAAATCTTCGAGCTTAGACAACTGAGAGGTTGACATGAACAACCAAACTTCCTTATGGAAAAGATATGCACCCTTTTTCAATCAACTGTTGCACCTTGGCTTGGAAGGCTTTGCAATCTTCGGTTGGGTGCCCCATGAATCCTCTGTGATATCCACACTGAACATATGGATTGTACCTAGGAGGGTAAGGTTCTGGCAAAGGCTTAAGAGTCTTAGGTTCCACCAATGAGTTTTGAATCAGATGTGGCAGAAGCTGACTGTACGACATAGGAACTGGATGAAGAGGAGCAATCCTTCTTTCTAAGTTGTTGCGAGGCCTATTCTGATGCTGGCGCTAATTCGGATAACCTCGACCATGGGCTCATTTATTTTTATGAGGAGCAACTCAAGGTTTCTGATGTGGTGCCCTAGGCATGGTTGTCTATCCATAGGAATGACGTGACATTAGAGGTAATGACTGTTGAGAAGATGAAGAACCAAAATATTTCACCGGTTCACCCTGAGAATAATCAACATCTACCATGATTGTGTTGATCACATTTTCTTCTTCCTCTTGAGAGTTATTGAGGGATTCAGTTTCACTGGCCTAACCGCTCGTGACATCTTGAATTTTTCCACTCTTTATGCCACTCTCAATGCGTTCTCCTGCTATTACCTGGTCAGAGAAATTTGGTGTAATTTCGAGTATCCTTTTAAAGTATGGGCTCTAAAAGGAGTTCACTAACATATCTGCTAAATCTTGGTCTTGAAGTCGTGGTTGCACTCTGAAGGCTAATTCTCTCCACCTCTGAGCATGCCTTCTGAAGGATTCATCGTTCTCTTAAGATAAGCTTTGCAACAGCATGCGACTGGGAGCCATGTCAATATTATACTCGTACTGCTTCAGAAAAGTTTTGGCCAAGTCCATCCATGATCTGATCTGACTACTCTCTAACTGCATGTACCAACTCAAAGATTCCCCACTCAAACTTTCCTGAAAGTAGTGAATCATTAACTTATCGTTGTGCACAAACGAGGTCATTCTTCTGCAAAACATCACCAAATGTTGCCTCAGGCAAATATCCCCTTTGTATTTCTCAAACCTCGATGCCTTGAAATTTGGAGGTAATATTAGGCCGGGTACCAGGCACATGTCCGAAGCGTTGAAACCAAAAGCATCTTGAACTTCCAAGGCTTTGAGTTTTTCATCCAACACATGAAATCTTTTAGCATACTCAAGAGCTCACGGGTCCTTAGTCTTCATCATCGGAACCTCCCTTTTGGAACTTGACACAGAGAAAGCAACACCACGAAGATCTATAGCATCAGAAGAAGAGGAACGCCCACTTTGGACAACAAACGGTTCATGTAAATCCTGGTTCTCAGCAGAGAGATGCACAGACTGAGCTTGAGTGAGGTTGTTCACTTACAGAGAGTCTTCATCGGGAAAAAGACCATACACAAGGTTGGTCATCACAGTAAAACCTGACGGGGTATCAAAATTCTGGAGGTCGTTTCCTGACATAGCTACCAACAGCTCTCAACTTGACTCTACTTCTTGACACTGCTTGGTTCTGCTTCAAACACTTTGTCGTCTTCCAACAGTCACCACTTGTTCAGAACGAGCACCAGGGAATCAACTGGCTCATCAAAGACAAAGGCGGAATGAGAGTTCTGGATGGCTAAAGAATGATATGCAAAATAATGCAAAGATGTTTATGATATGCAATGCAAAAGACATGGGATCAAGGATTCCACAAATTCTGAATAATTGATGCACTATTAACTAAACACATCCAAAATTCCACTCTGACAAGAAAATACCAGAATACCAGAGCACCGAGATGATAAAAAACCTAGAATATCCAAGATCAAAAGTTTGCACTGATGAAAAACTAGAAAATCAGGTTGGTTGAAGGTCAAAGTTTCCTACATAACCCTTCCTAGTCACAAGTATGGCCTAGCCTCTGACAAGGTACGACATCCTATGTAGGTTATCAGTATCACGGACTCTCAGGTCGAGAAGCGATGATACATTCACATTTTCTGGTTTGGCATCATGGTCAAATGAGGAGGCCTCAACTAACTCCCTAATTAACGGTCTCTAGAGTCATTAGTTTTCAGATCTAACACCCCCTCAACTGTCCAAAACACACAGGATAGGATGTCTTCAAAGAAAACCTCATCTGAATGCGAATTTCATGAGGGCTCTTGCATGCCAAACATGCAAGCCCTCACTACTCTCCACACTAAAACTAGGTGTGTACTCAAGCCTGGGTATTGGGCTTATCTCTCGATGGAACGCCCCGCCCAATAACACAGCAGCAATATGATAATAATGATAAAGTGCGGAAAATAAAAATGTAAATAATATACAAAAATACAACATACATACACACAAATATACACACCCACAAATATAAAGCAAACAAGCACTAGGATTGACTCACATAGGGAAACAATGTCTCCCTAGCAGAGTCGCCAAATGTCGCAACTGCGAGAAAGGAGCCGACGGAAACAAACAGAAGAGTCGCCACCGAACGCTATTTATCCCAAAGAGAGGGAAAGGAAATGATCAAAGAAAACCTAAGAGAACGGGAAAGACAAGGTCATCGCAACCAAATCTTGGGTTCGGGATTCGGTTACGCAAGGGAAAGGTATGAGCACCCCTCACGTCCATTGTACTTAACAGGAACCACGCTTGTTGTCTAATATATTGGTGAAAAATATCTAAAAGCTACTACTAAATGGGGGTGAAGAGAAAAGACTCGATAGGACATCGCCGCCCTATGCCTACGTATTCCCTCATGTAATAGGAAAGTCAGAGTCAACATAGTTCGGGAAACTACGGGTGATGGGGGGAAGGTTGCTTGCCAAGACATCACCGTCTTGTGCCTACGTACCCTCATCTAGTATGAGAAATCAGAGCAAACGTAGTTTGGGGAACTACGGGAGGGGAGGGGGGAATAAAAGGGTGCTCGCCAAGACTTCGCCGTCTTGTGCCTACGTATCCTCCTCTGGCGTGAGAAACCAGAGCAGCCATAGTTCGGCCAACTACGGAAAAAGTCTCGATCGCACGAGGGCAAGAGAAAAAGGTCCTAGTCCTGGAACGCCTAAATGGTAGTGAAATGGCTTGGTTTGGGACACGTACGACACTAAATTCTAAGATGTAGAAGGGAAGACATTGCATATCGCCCAAAGGGCATACGCTAAACACTTTAGATAAGTGAAGAGAGACCTCCCCGCTCATCATTTCCTACGCACCTAATGCTCGTGGCTCGCAACACTCATCGCGGTTTAAAGGGTTTTGAATTAATGTTCAACGGTGTTAATGAATCAAATCGGGACAAAATGTGACACTGAACCGTCATAACTCGACTTATGATGGAAGTCGAACTATAGGAGATCGCGTAAATTGTTATTCGTGCTATGGACAAGATAGAGAAATGATATTGACGATCATTCTCCGATTTAATCGTGTCGCACGGGCCAAAAAAGGTGGGATCTCGTCTTAATCGCAAACATCACGTCGATTAACCTAAGGTAGCCTATCACGATCATAAAGTAAAGAAAATGAACCAATGGTCATTTTCCATATATTTGAAATCGGGAAGGTTATCGACTTCGATAAGTCAACGCTCACAAATTGAAAGAGTTCTTAAATCGCGGAAATTTAAATGAAATTAAAAATAAGAAGAAATGATGAGAGAAAGAACGTGGTCTCGGATTCAACATTATTTATCAATAGTTTGACTAGTAACGATTTATGAAAGTCTCGTCATCAACCGAAAAGCGACGAAAATAAATAAAGATGAATAAAAATCGAAAATGAAAATAAAATGAAAACTTGTCTCGGATTTGTCGTTTCCATCAATAATTTGACGTACAACAACTTAGAGGTCTCGTCATCGACCAAAACGAAAGATAAAATGAGTAAAAATCGAGAATGAAAAGTTGTAAAGAGAAATGGTCTCGGACTTGTTGCTATTTGTCAATAATTTGGAAAACTACAACTTGAAGGTCTCTTCATCGACCGAAACGAGGTAATATGAAACGAAAGCCCCAAAGATAAATAAAACACTAAAACCTAACTCCTAAGAAAAATAAATTATAAGACTCTAAGAATTAAATTAAAAAGAAAATATTTACAAAATTTCTAGAAAGTTAGATTAGAAAAAAAAAAAAATATATATATATATATATATATATATATATATATATATATATATATATATATATATATATATATATATATATATATATATATATATATATATATATATATATATATATATATATATATATATATATATATATATATATATATATATATATATATATATATATATATATATATATATATATATATATATATATATATATATATATAACTCTTTAAAAACTAATTATAATACACACACACACACACACACACACACACACACACACACACACACACACACACACACACACACACACACACACACACACACACACACACACACACACACACACACACACACACACACACACACACACACACACACACACATATATATATATATATATATATATATATATATATATATATATATATATATATATATATATATATATATATATATATATATATATATATATATATATATATATATATATATATATATATATATTAACAATCTAAAAAACCGATTTACAAAATATGTATTCTAAAAAAATTTATAAAGTATGCCCCCTTTTTTTATAATTTTTAAAAGTTAAACAAAATTTCAGTAGGTTCCAAGAAAATTAAAAATCAGTTTTACAGTGATCCAATTACACAAAGAGAAATATACATCAATACAGAGAAAACCCATCACTAAAAAATTCATAAAAACCCAAACTTTGAAGCATCTCAAAACTCATCTTCCATCCTCAAATACTTTCCTATATCACTCTTATGCTTAGCATTCGCAGCTAGCAAATTCAGCGCTTGAACCATGAGGTGGAAGTTTCCACCGTGACTGTATTTTCTGATGCATGTCCCGAGCGAAATGAGGTTGGGTCTTGCAATACTGGTGGTTTTCTGGGGAGAAGTAGTGTTTGAGATGGGTTTTACGGATTTGTGGTTTCAGATGGATTGAAGGTGATGAAAGGGGTGAGTCGAGGATGAAGTGGAAGGTTTGATGAAGATGAATAAAGGAAGTTTCTGGGTTTCGATTTTGAAGAGAGGGAGAAGACGAATTGGTAATGAGGAAGACGGTCGGTTGAGATTGGGAGTTTCGTGGTGGTAGTTTGGAGATGGCGAGAGGCAGAGAATGAGGAGAAGAGGAACGGTTATCGGAAATTGGGAGAGGAGAAGACGAATGCCGTTGAGGAGAGGAAGACGATGAAGAGACTGAAAAGGAAGTTTGTGAGGGTGAGGAGAGGAAGGACCGTGCGGCTGGAAAGGAGAAGAAGGGCTCCTCACGGCGGTTAGGTTTCCATGGGGGCTGCGGAAATCCATTTTGTTTTTCACCAGAAGAAGATGAACAGTCACCAAAAGGGGGCTAGGGTTTTTTGTGTTGAAGAAGAAGAACAGTAACTCGCCCTATATACTAAGCAACATGTGTTGCTTCTGATACTAATAATATAATAAAGCTATAATTAACTAAATATTTAAATCCTAAACTCTAATTAAATCTAATATAATTAAATAATAAAATTCCAATTAAGTTCTATTCTTATTTCTAGTTTAAATTAAAACTAAATGATTAATCTAAATTCTAAATAAAAATCTATTCTAAACTAATCCTAACTAATAATCCAAATTAAAATTCTATTGTAAAAAAACTAATTCTATTCTAAAATCTATTTTCTAATTCTTATTAAAATTCTATTATAAAAAAAACTAATAAAAATCTAATAAAATAAAAATCTATTCTAAACTCTAAACTCTATTTCTATTTTAATCCTAAATAAAAAGCTAATTCTAATCTAAAATCTATGCTAATTCTAAGCTAAAACTAATTAAAACTAATATTCTAATATAACTCTATTCTAAATCTAATTTTAAAGTTCTAATCTAGTCATTAATTAAAATTCTAATTAAAACTAATCTAGATTAATTCTAATATGAAAAATCTAATCTAATTAATTAATCCAAACTCCTAATCTAAACTGATTAACTCCTAAACTAATTAAATTTTATTCTAACTTAATAATTAAAATTCTATTTTAAAATTTATTTCTAATTTCTAATAAAACTAATAATCAACTAATAATTAACTATCCTAATTAAGTTCTAAATTCTATTTCCTAAATTAAAAACCTATCTAATTGACTAAATAAAATTCTAACTCTAAAACCAATTAATTATAATTCTCTTAAAAATTCTAATTAAATCTATTCCTAATTCAAGTTCCATTTTGAAAAACTATTTTCTAATTCTTACTAAAGTTCTATTTCTAAAAATCTAATTCTATTTCTAAGCTAATTAAAATTAAATAATTCTAAAACTATAAAAAAGAAATTAAAGCAAAAATAAATCACAAAATGCCACGAAAAAAAAAGGGTCGAACACCGAAAGGCAACAAAATTATCAGCACGGACTGAACCACTAGGAAGAGAACAACCTTTCACCCGATTTCGAAATAAATTTCATCATTTGAACTGGTTTAAGCTGTCTAAAATGCGAACAAAACGGTTGTAATCCTGATAAATATATTCCGGCTGATAACATGGACAATATGCGAGAAATGATCGACCTAGATGATATGCAGATGAATGCGAAGCAAAAACCAATCAAAGTTGAAAAGGGAGGGCAGATTTTGGGGTGCAACACATGGTTCACAAACTGCCAAAGGTCCAAATTCTTTCACCTCAAAATTCCAACTAATCGCCCCTCCTATTACCATGCTCAAAACCAAAGGGTAGAAAATTATAGTCCTTCCTAAATACACACTGAATCTTCTGAGGGATCATGAGGATGGGATAGACTTGTACTGATTAAGAATTGTAAGAATGATGACACATCTCTTTCTCAACTCTACCAGAATTCCTTAATTTGCGGGTGGCCAAACGTACACACAAAGCTTTCACAACATTTGAAATTTCTTCAGCAAACCTACCAAACAAACACAAATTAGATAAAACGGTTAGCTCATGCATGGATGATTGACCTAAGATGATATGCAAAGGATCAAGGAATCTAAGGGTAAAACTTGGGGTACGACAGTTGCCCCTATTTAAATAACTTTACTGGATGATATGGGCGACGAAAACTTCGCAAAATCACGGTGAAAGGTATTTAAATACAGATAACCAATTTTTTTCCATTAGATGCAATGATATGAAATGCTATGGAGAAAAAGACTAAACTAACGAACGCTGTCATGCTATGAATTCTAAAATGATGCAAAATGAAGATGCAAACGAACAACAGGGATGAAGACGAAACCAAACACAATGAGTAATCACTCACTGGGGATGACAACGCACTAGGGAACATAAACAAAACTAGGGAAATAAAGACAAAGAGAGATCCTCAATGGAGATGGCACCGGCAAAACGGCTCCACTGGGGAATATCTAGAGTAGTTGCCCAACAAGTTCAAACATGACCGACTGACACTCTAGGATAAAAGGTAAAGCAGGATCTACATGGAAGTAGGATCATGCAAACAAAATGTTGGAGTCTTAAAACAAGAAATAACATCCAAGCTACTGGAAATTCCTTCAACGAAGAGATCAAACGGGATCTTCAGGAACCATCAGGAAAGATACAGGGTAATAAATCTTTTGTATGCTAAAATAAATGGACTTCATGGGGAAATGTCATGATAAGCTTCTTAAGAGAGATTGCCACTTATCGTTGAAAAAAACTTACACCATCCAGAAAGGATAAGCTTCTCAAAGGACGAGACTGCCACTTATCTGAAAAATGATAATGATGATAAGCTTCTCGAGAGAGACTGCCACTTATCTGGGGATATAAATAAAATGATAAGCTTCTCTGGAGAGACTACTACTTAGCTAGAAAAAGTAACGGAAACAAGTTTCTCGAGGGAGATGGCCACTTATTATTGGATATGATGAAATAGGATAAGCTTCTCAGGTGAGACTGCTACTTATCGGTGCGGTAAAATGATAATGATAAGATTCTCGGGTGATACTGCCACTTATCTGACAAAGGTAACAAGGATAAGCTTCTCGGGCGAGACTACCACTTATCAGCAAAAAAGATAAAAAAATAATAAGCTTCTCAGGTGAGACTGCCACTTATCTGGTAAAGATGAAATAGGATAAGCTTTTCAGGTAAGACTTCCACTTATCTGGTAAGGAAGGTAAGCAATTATAAGCTTCTCAAGCGAGACTGCCACTTATCAGCAACGAGGAGTTGTAAAAGACTCTTCTAGATAGATAATGCAAAATAAATGCACGCCCAAGCTAGGTTCGGCGACCGACAAGGACCAAAGTTCAATCTAGAATCGAGCTAGAAAGAAATTGTCAAACAAGACTCCAACCATTGAGGAATGAACTCTAATGGGGATTTATCTTATCGAGGCATGGAGAAGATAACTGACATAACCATCATCCACGAGGATTGAACTCTATGGAGAAATTAGAATTAGTAGGTATTTTATGCCTAAGGTTGACGATTTCTACTTGGAGAGAGTGGAAAAACCCAATTACTTGGTGGTAACCACAGTAAAAGTAAACAACAAGAAACAACAAGGATAGCAAACATGCAGATGCTAATGCATATGTCTATGAAATGAATGTATGTTGTGCTTGTGCTTATGCTGACAAAACAGACAAAAGGAAGAGTAAACAGGAGATGAAATAAACATCTTGACAAGGATATTGGCGACCTCTGTAAAGGTGTACATCTACCAAGAGACAGATAAAAATTCAATGGCGGAACCAAAATCTTACTTCAAAGTTCCAACTTCTCTAGGGAGAGGAACATTCCACTTGGGGATATGATATCATGACTTCAATTGAGGGATTGCCATCATGAATCTGAAATCTTTATCAAAGACCTGTTCACTGGGAAGAGTCATCTTAGGATTAGAGATTTCTGGGGGATAAAATAAATATCCACTTCATTGGAGACGTAAGGAACTAAGGCAACTTGCTGGAGAAAGTAGGAAACTTTAGTGAGGAACAGAGATGATTCCACTAGGGAGTGGGTCCTCAATATCAATAAACATGTATCACTTGGAAGATATTGGGGAGATTCTCTGTAGTCTTGAAAATCACTGGAGATTACAGGATCTGTCCAAAAGTGTTGTCAGCTTATGCTTCGCTGGGAAATTTGGTTGAAGCAATGGTTTAAAAGTGCTTCTGCAACATTAAGACTTTCTAGGGAATAGTGATTTCCTTCAGATATTTTCACAGGTCAAAGCAACTGTATATCTTTTTCAAGTGTTTTCAAAAGCATTTTTAAGTTTTGAAAACCTTTCACTTCCAAAAATTATTAACAAATAACATTTTGCATAACAAGAAAAAGTAGAGAAAGCATAAATGGCAAGAATTGAATAGGAAAAAAGGTCTGATTTTATTGAAGAATGGTAGCTTGATAATGGCAAAGCTCTATGGATTATTACAATTGAAATTGGCAATAGGGAAAGGTTACATTGAATCCAACGACACCTACTAACCCTAATAACTAAGACTACCCAAAATCCTGCTTCTGATAAGAGCGGTTGGATTGGATTTAATCTGGTATTCTGCAATAATCGGCGTCATCTGATGCAGTGAAATGCCTTTGTCCCTAACTTTTGCCTGGATCGCCCGTCCGGGTTTTTCAGTCCACCGGGACGCTCATTTTTGCCTAAGCCTCCCTTTCAAGTTTTTAGCTTAGCAAGCTATTGTTATTTTTTTTATTTTCATCCCTAATTTTTGCTTGGATATCCTTCATAGGTTATGATCCACCGGGATACCCATTGTTGCCTAAGTCTCCTTTTTAGGTTTTCGACTTAGCGGGCTCTTTTAGGCATAATATTTTCGAACTGCATCAGAGTTCACAGGATGTGCAAGCTCTTCACCATCCATTATTGTGAGAATTAACAATCCTCCAGAGAAGACTATCTTCACAACAAATGGGCCTTCGTAATTGGGAATCCATTTCCCTCACATGTCTTTATGAACTGGTAAGATCTTCTTGAGTACAAGCTCTCCTTAACAGAAATATCGGATTCAGACTTTCTTGTCAAATGCTCTCTTCATCCCTTTCTGGTACAACTGACCATGGCATATTACAGTCATGCGCTTCTCGTCTATAAGGTTCAGCTAGTTAATCTGTATTGGACCCATTCTACTTCATCAAGCTTGGTTTCCATCAGTACCCTTAAGGAAGGTAACTCTACCTCGATGGGGAGGACGACATCCATTCCATGCACGAATGAGAAAGGGGTTGCCCCTGTTGAAGTTCACACTGAAGTACTGTATCCGTGCAAAGCAAATGGTAGCATTTCATGCCAATCTTTGTAAGTTTTTACCATCTTTTGTAGGATTTTCTTGATATTTTTATTTACAGCTTCAACAACTCCATTCATTTTGGGATGGTAATGAGAAGAATTATGATGCACAATCTTGAAACCTTCGCACAAATCCTTCATGGTTTTATTATTCAAGTTGGTCCCGTTATCTGTTATGATACGACTCGGGATTCCATAACGGCAGATAATTTCTTTCTTGAGGAAGCGGGCAACCACTTTCTTGGATACATTGGCATAAGAAGCAGCTTTGACCCACTTGGTGAAGTAGTCGATAACGACTAAGACGAATCAGTGACCGTTGGAAGCTTTAGGCTCAATTGCCCCAATCATGTCAATGCCTTACATTGAGAAAGGCCACGGTGATGATAAAACATTCAACAATGTTGGAGGTACATGCACTTTATCAAAATGGATTTGGAACTTATGGCATTTTCTGTCATATTGGATGAAATCAAATTCCATGGTTAACCAGTAATACCCAGCTTTCAAAATTTTCTTAGACATAGCATAGCCGTTGGCGTGAGTTCCAAAGGTTCCTTCATGAATTTCTTGAAGTAACATGTCTGCTTCACGTCTGTCGACACATCTAAGTAGAACCATGTCATGGTTTCTTTTGTATAACACATCATTGTTGAGGAAGAATTTGGATGATAATCTTCTCAGAGTTTTCTTGTCAAGATTAGTTGCATCGGCTGGATACTGTTGCTTTTGCAAATAATTCTTAATGTCGAGGAACCATGACTTGTCATCAGTTTCTTCTTCCACCATTTGACAATAGGCAGGCTCAGTCTTGCATTCAATTCGAATGAGTGTAGCAACATTAACAGATCTGACTTTCCACATTGAGGCTAACATGGCTAAAGCATCGCCAATGTGATTTTCAATTCACGGAACATGTTTAAAAGTGATTACGTCAAAGTACTTGTTCATTTCAACAATGTAAGCTCTGTATGGGATCAGTTTCTCATCTCTTGTCCCCCATTCACCTTTGACTTGGTAGATTACCAAAGCTGAATCTCCACTCACTTCGAGAATTTTGATTCGGAGGTCAAATGTTGCTTCAAGGCCCAAAATGCATGCTTCATATTCGGCGATATTGTTTGTACATTCCAAATCTAACCTTGCTATAAATGGGGTATAACCACCTTCTAGATTCATCAAAATGGTACTTGTTCCATGCCCACTGTAATTAGAAGAACCATCAAACATCATCTTCCAACAGGATCCCGGCTCGGGACCTTCACTAGGAGTTGGCTCTTCATAGTCTTTCACTAACATAATGTCTTCATCAGGAAAGTCAAACTTCAAAGGCTCATAATCCTTAACCGGTCTGTAAGATAATCTTACAAGATACTTCCCTTAATAGCTTTCTGAGTCACATATTGGATGTCGTATTCGGATAACAACATATGCCAACACGCAAGTCTTCCAGTTTGAGCAGGCTTCTCAAAAATATACTTTATTGGACCCATTTTCGAGATCAACAAAGTAGTGTGACAGATAATGTATTGCCTAAGACACCTAGCAGCCCATGCTAGCACACAACAAGTCCTTTCCAAAAGTGAATATCTGTTTTCACAATCAGTAAACTTCTTACTCAAATAGTAGATGGCATGTTATTTTCGCCCAGTCTCGTCGTGTTGAACCAGTACGCAACCCATAAACTTCTCGAGAACAGTCAGATACATGAATAATAGTCTTCTCGGGACAAGAGGAATCAAGATAGGTGGCTCTTGCAACTAAACCTTGATTTTTTCAAATGCTTGTTGACAATCAGAATTCCAGTCAATAATCTGACCCTTGCAGAGTAACTTGAATATTGGCTCACAGGTAGCAGTCATATTGGAAACGAATCTGGAGATATACTTTTGGCGTCCAAGAAAACATCTGACTTGTGTTTTAGTTTGTGGAGTTGGCATGTCCTGAATGGGTCTACTTCAATTCCTTGTTGGCTGACGATAAATCCAAGTAACTTTCCAGATCTAACACCAAAGGTACATTTAGCAGGATTTGGTTTCAACTGGTATTTCCCGAGTCTTTTAAATAATTTCAGCAAATGTTCCAAATGGTCTTCTTTATTTTGAGATTTAGCAATCAAATCATCAACGTACTCCTCGATCTCTTTATGCATCATGTCATGAAAGAGAGCGACCATAGCTCTTTGATACGTTGCCCCTGCGTTCTTTAAACCGAAGTACATAACTTTGTAGCAATAGGTTCCCCAAGGAGTAATGAATGTAGTCTTTTCTCTGTCAGCAGGGTCCATCTTAATCTGATTATAACTGGAGAAACCATCCATAAAAGAGAAAACTGAAAAACTGGTTGTATTATCCATAAACGTATCAATATGTGGCAGAGGGAAATCATCTTTTAGGCTTGCTTTGTTCAAATCCATATAGTCTACACACATTCTGACTTTACCGTCCTTTTTGGGCACTGGTACAATGTTAGCTACCCATTCAGGATACTTTGCAACTGTTAGAAAACCTGAATCGAGTTATTTTTTAACCTCATCTCGAATCTTCAAAGCCATGTCAGGTCTTGTTCTTCAAAGTTTCTGCTTGACAAGTGGGCACTCTGGTTTAAGTGGCAACTTGTGAACAACAATATCAGTGTCTAAATCGGGTATATCTTGATACGACCATGCAAACACATCAATATATTCCTCTAGAAGCTTGACCAATCTCTGCTTGACATCAGCCCCGAGTGTTATACCAATCTTGACCTCTTTCTTTTCTTCATCAGTGCCAAGATTAATCATATCTACCTGCTCTATGTGCGTTTGATGCTCAGTGTACTCATACTCAACCAATTTTTCCAGTTCAGTGGGGACTTTGAAATCTTCCTCACCCTCATCTTCAGCTTGATATATGGGCGAATCAAAGTTAGGAGTTAAAGCAAGGTCATTGGATTCAATGTGGTTTGGGATTACTCTGCATGTTTACGAAGGCTTATTTTATTAAATGCTCAAGGAAAAATGCAACAGAAAGAATGCTTTTTTTCAGTTTTGAAAGATTGCCAATTTCTTTTATTGGTAAAAGCGAAAAATGGTAAATGAAACAAAAAAGAATTTAACAAAAAGCATTTACTGATAGTCATTTTTTAAAAGGGAAAAGGTGGCCCTACAAAATAATCCAGTAGCTTTGGGCATAGCTATGGAATTTTTGAAAACAACAAACAAAAGCATTAAATTACTTTGACAACGGAAAAATCACGGGGATCTCTATTGCTTCCCAGTTGTTAAAAGTTGCATCACACTTGAATACCAAGTTGCTCAAGTCTTCGTCTTCATTATCATCTTCGATAGCATTGACTTGGAAACCTCCGCTGACAAACACTTCTTGGACAGTCTTCGGACAACCTTTGGCAGTTGTAGAAGCTTTATCATTAGTTGGTTTGTAACCCAACCCATGGAGATTCATCTTGGTCTTGACATCTATCACTTCTCCCCAACCTTCAGGTATGCCTCTTTCGATTGTTAATTTAGTGCTTTTGAAAGATGCGAAAGATGGATTTCTCTTGCCCACTATTTCTTTGACTTCCAATAGGACAACATTGGCGATCTCAAGTACTTGAAAAGAAGTTTCTAAAGCGTCTTCATCAGCTTCTATGTAACGGAATGAAGACAAGTTACTAACCACCAAATCTTCTTCACCATGTATAATAACCAATTTATCATCAATCACAAACTTCATCTTCTTATGTAATGTTGAGGTTACAGCACCAGTAGTATGGATCCATGGCCTTCCAAGTAAGCAACAGTAATTAGGATTTATGTCTAGCACTTGGAATGTGATGTTTAAGATATGTGGATCAATCAAAACCGGTAGCTCAACTTCTCCAATTACAGTTCTGCGGGAACCATCAAAATCCTTGACTATCAACGAAGTAGGTCTCATCTTAGTTTCCTTGTAAGCCAGCTTGGTAAGGACCCTCTTAGGTAAAACATTTAGAGAGGAACCGATATCCACAAGCACTCTTGACAAATTATCTTCTTGACATTTCACGAATACGTGTAAGGCACGGTTATGATTCTGACCTTCTCTTGTTAATTCCTCATTACTAGAGCTAAGAGTATTGCAGGTAGTAATATTGACAATTACACTATCAAATTGGCCGGTATTAATATCTTGAGCAACATGAGCTTGAGCCAATAACGTTTGCAACGCTGTTCGGTGAGCAGGTGAATTCATCAACAAAGATAGTATTGAGATTTTGGAAGGAGTCTGGTGAAGCTGATTGATGACTTTGTAATCAATTTTTCTGATGACCCTCAAGAACTCAGCATCTTCATCATTTGTAACCGTTTCTTTCCCTTTGTCTTTGGCAGGCACATTGGTAACAGTTTCTTTAGGTGAAGCCTCATTGAAGCGGGGAGTATAAATACGACCACTTCGTGTCATATTGCTTGCCCCGACTATATTAGCTACATCTTTACTAACACTTTTCAAGTATTTCCTCGGGATAACCTTCCCGAATTCATTGTCAATCATGGTCATATCATAATTCCATGGTACGACTTTAGAGTCTCTGAAATGAAAAGGGTTGAGTTTTTGAATGATCACCGGCTTCGGTTGATTTACTGCAAAAGCAACAACGGGTTCTAGAATTTTGAACATGGGTGCTGCAGAACTTGACTTTGGCAAATTGAGAACATGTACTTTAGCACTCGGTTCTGGCAAGTTGAAGACGGGCTCAATCACCGCAACTTCTGTTAGACTATGGCACGAATCTAGAAGGGGGGGGGGGGGGGGTTGAATAGACCCCCAATTAAAATTTGAGTCGGCGCTACCAATTTAAAATTGGTTTTAAAAATGTTTTAAGTACGGAAGCGGCCGAGGAAAATATAGTCTAAAACGAACGGTTATTGGAAAACCGGATATGCGTAAGCCTTTGGATTAATGACAATTTGGAAAATAGAATCACAACACTAATTACACTTATCAATTATTTACTTCAGTTGTAAGGATTCCTAGTTCCAATGATTCAAAGAGCAAACCAAAACTAGATACACAAGTAAGATAATTTTGGTTCAAGCAATATGTCAAACACATGGTGTGCAAAACACTCCAAGTGATATTCATGTTGAGTAAGCGATTCCAACTAGCCTAGTACAATGTCTTGTTGTACTTTGGAGTCAAAAACAGAGTTTTAGTCTCTTACTCAATTGATATCACAATTTTGACAATAGAGCTTATACAAAAATCACTTATTTTGAGCTATAACTTAAATGCTGAAAAATAGAGAAGACAAGTATTTGGTGAGACAGTTCCCCCGTCGTCCTCGCTTCGGGGTACGTCTGCCCTCAATTCTAAAACTAGAGTTGAGATAGGTTTTATAGATATCACCTGTTGAATGTAATAGTTTATACAAAGATTGAGCAGCAAATATACAACAGAAATCTCAATGTGTTGAAAGTTGCTTTCACTCCTTGCCCCTTGATTCAAGATGAATCAAGTCCTCCGATTTATGTTGATGGACCTCCGACTCCAGCCACCTTATTGAATCACACGTTGTTTTTCAAACCTTCGGCTCCGGCTGATCTCAACAGCAACAAATCGACCCCGAGATCTTCCCTTCAAAAACACCGAATCCGCTACTAGACTTGTGAAGAACACCTCTTCACAATCACCTTCGCTCGGTTGACCCTTGATGAAGAATCTCGTCCAAAAACCCCCAAAATTCAAACCAATCTTGGAGGGTAAAACCCCAACGGTTTTATTCAAGAAAGAACCTGTCACAAGCTTCAACCCGAACTTGATTATCCAATCTAAGCTTCGAACCTTATCACCTTGAATCTCTCACAAATGCATTTCAAAAATGATTGTGTGTAATTGAAATGTTGTGAGATGTTGAAGACGAAGATGATGAATCTTGGACACCTATTTTACTCTTTCTTGTTTTGAACACATGAATCAAAAGAATATCAAATGTTAAAATGACACAAGTGGTTAAACAAGTATATATAGTGCCAACACAATTCTAGACATAACAGTATTTCAAATATAAGAGGGAAGTATTTAAAAACAGATTTTCCGCGCGAACGGTAGACCGCAGCAGGTCTGTGCGTCGACGCATGGCCTGTGTTGTTTGGAAATCTGGAAAATTCATCAGTATGCGTCGACCATACAGTCGGCGTGCGCTGACCCGTTGAGACCTATTTCCATTATGCGCCGACCCTATGGTTGACTCATGCCTTTTCGCGCTGACCCATTGGAAAGTTATTCCTTCATGCACCGATCCTATGGTCGACTCATTGCCTTGTGCGCTGACTAGTGGAGAATTGTTCTGATGCATGCGCCGACCCTATGGTCGACTCATGCCCTGCAAACCTGCAAAAATTCATCAGTTTGTGGTTTTTCATTCCTTTGGTCATGATTGCATTTTATCTATACATAGTATATTCATTACAGCAGTTTTAAGACAAGTATAAAGGATATGGTGGATGATACGTTGCATCTGTTTTAGTAGATCTAGAGTTCATAATTTCCAATCTATCCAGGGAATTTGTCATCATCGAAACCTGCATTAACCAATGTCTTGCAGACTTGTGTGATGTGTGGCGATTTGCCTCCACAATCTCCCCGTTTTTTATGATGACAACCTATGTACAACTAAAACACCAAATATGCAATGTATACACACATGTATACACAAGCTCCCCCTTTCTTTTGTAATATAAGGCTGTAGAACAAACAACCATCAACTGTTGTTAATATCCTGACTTAGCTTTGGTGTTGGCTAGCTTGCTACATGTTCTTCTCCCCCTTTGACACCATCAAAAAGAGAAGGAGAACACATCAATTAACAGAGAACATACAATAGGTGATAGTTAATTACCAAACTTCACACATAAGCATGATAATGAACAAAAGTAACTGGAATTAATAGATAATTACGAGAACATGTAAAGTAGGTGAAAATTCAGGCACACATAAGACGGAAAAATGAAAAGTACATAGACGAAACACATATGCAATTATGAAATATGCAACTATGAAACTAATATCCCCGACCCCGACCTCGGCCCCTCCCCCGGTATGCAGCATCGGGATTGTGGTAAGGATCCGAGAAGTCCAGAAAGGCTTCTACGGACATATTGAGGTGATTAAGAGAGTTGGTGACTTTCCAATCTTGCCTTTCATGTGATTCAACCAGAGCTTCAATACGGGCGTCCATCCGAGTCGAAAATGAATTAAACCTTTCATTTTGGGTATGAAGCTCAGCCCTAATCTGCTCCATTTGAGTGTCTTGACTCCTCATGAAGTTTTATTAATCTAACTGCATGGACTGCAGCATAGTAATGACTTCAGAGTTGTCCGAAGGCGGAGGAGGTGATGAGTGCTGGAAAGGTTGATAGTCTTGAGGGTAGCCGTGATATGGGTCGTACAATCTATCCAGGGTAGTCCAGCCTGTATATTGCCATTCACCCCATCCTTGATTTGTATAGTCGCCTTCTTGTGCTTCTGATGGAGATGAATACTGGACCCAATCGGTATTTGGAGGCGTATCTTGAACTGGAGATTGATGATAGTCTTGAGACTCACAGATAGGTTCTTGTACCTCTGCAGCTGTATCTTCTTCTTCATCGTCTTCTTCACCTTGTTCTTCACTTTCTTCTTCAGAGCTTTCATCGGAACTGTCACGAGGCACCGGAGGAATATTGGCACGACGGACAAATCTGTATGATCGTCGCTCAACACGCCAAAAATACCCCATCATTGCAAGAGTTTTGGTGCTAAATTCTTTGTCAGAGGGGACTGAGACACAAGGAAATGTTGGGTATACAACATTTGCTGCGGCAAGAATTTCCGAAATAAACGATCCATAGGCTAAAGCAGTGCCTCTACTTGAGTCTCTCAGAGCAAAAATCCTGCTAGCAATATAGTATGGCCAGTTTATTTTGATCTTATGTTTCAATATATAGATGAGATGTACCTCAGCTTGTTCGACACGGGACAGTCCACCCTTTTTCGGTCATAGTATGTGAGCGACGATCCACTGAAGGATGCGCTCCCCTGTACTGAGTTTCCCGGCTGTGACTGTTCTAGGAAAAGCATCATTGTTGACAATTACATCTCGATAGGGTCTTTTGAGCATGTCATTCAGAGCGCTCTTAAATTCATACCCTGGCACCGTACGAGTGTCCGTTACCTCATGAAGAGGTGGTGCATCAGCATCAACAGTCATATCAAAATACCTGTTCCATACTTCAGAATTTATATTTACCAGTCTATTGCCGACAGAAGTGTGGAAATGCTGATCTTGAAAGTTACCCCGCAGATTTGTGTAGAACACCCTGACCAAATCCTCACTATACTTTGTATTGCACTCCAGAAAATTGAAGAACCCTTGAACTTCCAGCAGAGACAGAATTTGGGTGAGATGCAAGCGCTCACCTGTTGCCTGGTAGAAAGCATGATGTGGAACTATGGCTCTTTTGCTAAGACTCTTGTTGAAGTTTTCAACAGCAGGTGGATGAACTAGTGAAACAGCGGTAACGGGAACGGAAGAAGATGATGATGAGGCTCTTGATCTCTTACCTGTATTTTTGCGGAGAAAGGAAGCCATTGATGATGTTTTTTGGAGAAGTTGTAGAGATGAACTTTGAAGAGAGTGGTTGAGGATAATTTTGGAGAAGATGAAGACTAAGGTCTTTAATAGAGAGAGGTTTTAGGGTTTTTTGGGAAGAGGGAGGAGACAAGAGGACATACTAGATGTCTAGATGCAATTTACAAGACAAATGCCATATCAAATCATAACAAAAGTTGACTGCACATTAAATGTAGAGGAATGGAAACTTGGAACGGTTTTCAAAAGAGAAAAATTCTGGGTTTTTACGCGAGCCGTTGACCATAGCCCCTGCATGTGTCGACGCATACTGTACATTTTTTGATAATTTTGAAAGTTTACAGCATGCGTCGACCATTGTCCTGTTTAGGTCGACTCATAACCTTCTAAAACCTAATTTTTCAGTTTCATATTATGCAGAATGCCACACTTGCCTATTTATCATGCCTATTCACCTTTTCACAATATGATTTGCATTCAACACACATAGTATCAGCCAGCAAAAGTCATATGCATATATAAGTACCATGATTGTCGAACGATATAGTTATTTTCAAGTCATGAATGTTTAGAGAGAGAGATAAAAAGAGAGAGAAAGGAGCAATATCACCTCTATACCGACCACACTTATTAATCACAGATTTGTTCTTGCAACAAACTCAAAAAATTGTTAGTGGTACAAAAACATAGTTGTAAATAGATTAATTATGAACGTAGTAATTGTTAAACCCAATCAGAAATGTCGAGAATACCAAGTTCTCGGCGGATATGAAAGAAGGGCTCATTGGCTAGCGGCTTTGTGAAAATGTCCGCTAGTTGGTTTTTTTGTATCAATGTGTTCAAAGACAACGTCACCCTTCTCTACATGGTCCCTCAGAAAATGGTGTCGAATTTCTATGTGTTTGGTATGCGAATGTAACACCGGATTTTTGGTAAGATTTATAGCACTGGTATTGTCACAAAATATTGGAACACGTTCTAGCTTCAAATTGAAGTTGATGTTTTGGTTTTTTCATGTTGTCAAAGAGTTGAACAATACAAATCGATGGCGAGTGCCTGATCGAATTGACCAGGTCATATAGGAACAAGGTTCAAATCTATCGGTCTGTTAGGATGACTCAGCTGCATACATTACTGCACTTCCACTTGACACCTATCGTTAATGAAAAACGGCTCGTCTCGCTGTGACCTTGAATTCTCAAAACTTCTTTTGCGCCGTCCCCGTAGGGGCAGAGAACCCACCCTACACGGAGGCTCTGGGGAAGTTGGAATAGGAGAGCACTCATCTTAGGGTGGGCAATAGTTGTTGTTTAAGCCATAGGACTTGCGCACAACAACTACCGGCGGCTACGTATTCCGCTTCGGCGGTTGACAGAGCAACAGACACTTGTTTCTTGTTGTGCCAACTGACCAAGGAATTTGAAAATAAGTGACACGTACCACTGGTGCTTTTCCTATCCGATTTGCAACCGGCAAAATCGGAATCGGAGAAGCCTACCAATGAACAATCATTACCTTTGGAATACCACAATCCAAATTTCGAAGTACCAGATAGGTATCGAAGTATGCGTTTGACAGATTTTAGGTGGGATTCCTTAGGACATGATTGGTATCTGGCGCACATACACACACTAAACATAATGTCGGGACGCGAAGCAGTAAGATAGAGAAGTGAGCCAATCATACCTCTGTACCTTTTTACCTCAACATCTTTACCACTTTCATCTTTACTCATATTTGCACATGTTGGCATAGGGGTGTCTATGGCCTTTGAATTTGCCATGTCAAATCTCTTGAGAAGATCCAAACAATATTTTGTTTGGCTCACGAATGTTCCTTCCTTCAGTTGCTTGATTTGCAAACCGAGAAAGTATGTGAGTTCACCCATCATACTCATCTCGAATTCACCCTGCATAATCTTAGCAAACTCTCTTACGAGATTCATGTTAGTGGATCCAAATATGATATCGTCAACATAAATTTGTACAAGAAATAAGTGTTTTCCTTGACGTTTAATGAAGAGCGTAGTATCAACCTTTCCTCTTGAGTAGCCTTGTCAAGTAAGAATTTGCTTAGTCTCTTATACCAAGCTCTAGGAGCTTTTTGAGACCGTACAAAGCTCTTTTCAATTTATAGACATGATCAGGATACTCATGAGACTCAAAACCAGGTGGTTGAGCAACATAGACTTCTTCATTTATGAACCCGTTAAGGAACACACTTTTGACATCCATTTGAAATAACTTAAAATCTTTCGCACAAGCGAAAGCGAGTAAAAGGCGTATAGCCTCGAGTCGGGCAACCGGCGCATAAGTTTCCTCATAGTCGATGCCTTCCTCTTGGTTATACCCTTGCGCGACTAAACACGCTTTGTTGCGAGTTATTACTCCATTCTTGTCCAGTTTATTTCTAAACACCCATCGGGTGCCGATTACTTGATGACCTCGCGGAGGAGGGACAAGGTCCCAAACCTCATTTCTAGTGAACTAATTCAGTTCCTCCTGCATAGACAAATACCAATGTTCATCGAGTAGGGCTTCCTTAGGGTTTTTAGGTTCCACTTGTGACACGAAAGCGAAGTGATAACAGAAATTACTTAGCTTCGATCAAGTTGTTACACCCTTTGTGATGTCCCCAAGAATGTTTTCAATTGGATGGTCTTTAGATGACTTCCACGCTTGAGGGAGATCATCGTTTGAAGGCGGATGAACTTCCTCTGTTACATCACGGTGTACATCTTTATCCTCCTCAATTTTGGCTTTGTCAGGTTGATCAATCCCCGCCTCGCCACTTTTGAGTATGTCTTCAGGGGATGTACCTGCACCATGAACAACACTATCCTTTCCGACATTTCTCGGGTAGGACTAATCAAAAGTAACATACACAGACTCTTCTACAGCAAGTAATCGTTTATTATACATTCTATATGCTTTACTCGATTGAGAGTATCTGAGAAAGATACCTTCATCGGCTTTGGAATCAAATTTGCCCAAGTTTTCCTTTCCATTGTTTAATACAAAACATTTGCATCCAAACATATGCAAGTGAGAAACATTTGGCTTTCTCCCTTTTAAGAGTTCGTACAGTGTTTTATTTAGAATGGGGCGAATAAGCACCCTATTCAAAACATAACACGTCGTACTAATGGCGTCAGCCCAAAAATATTTAGGTAAACCACTTTCGTTAATCATTGTTCTTCCCAATTCTTCTAAAATACGGTTTTTGCGCTCCACAACCCCGTTTTGTTGAGGAGTGCGTGGAACGGAGAAGTTATGATCTATACCATGGTTACTGCAATATTCTTCAAATAAGTGATTTTTAAACTCACCTCCATGGTCGCTCCTAATTGACACTATGTTTGTATTTAACTTATTTTGGGAAAGCTTAGCAAACTTTTCAAAAGCGGCAAATGTATCACTTTTACTTACTAAGAAGATGGTCCAACAAAACCTAGAAAAGTCGTCCACTATTACGAACCCGTAATAGTTTCCTCCTAGAGTTTTGATCCTAGACGGCCCAAACAAGTCCATGTGTAGAAGTTCAAGAGGTCTCGTTGTTGAAATTATCTTTTTGGATTTAAATGAGATCCTTGTTTGCTTCCCTTTTTGACAAGCATCACAAAGGTGATCCTTGGTGAACTTTATTTTGGGAAGTCCTAAGACTAGGTCTTTTGAGACTACCTTATTGAGTAAGTCAAAATTAACATGCGCTAAACGCCTATGCCATAGCCACGAGTCTTCACTCATAGTTATGAGGCATTTGTCGCTTGTTAATGATACTTCATTTAAGTCAAGCATTTATACGTTGTTTACTCTAAAACCACTAAACATATTCTTCTTATCATTTTCATGCACAATTTTGCAACAATCTTTTGAAAAAGATACATTTTATCCTTTGTCGCATAATTGGCTAATGCTAAGCAGGTTATGTTTAAGGTTTTCGATAAGCAACACGTCGGAAATCATAGTAGAGGCGGGATTACCTACACTACCTTTACCTAGTATTGCTCCGCGGTTGTTATCACCATAAGTTACATACCCTTTCTTCTTAGCCACAAAGTCTATGAATAAGGATATGTCTCCAGACATGTGTCTTGAGCACCCACTGTCGAAAACCCATCTTCTCTCGGTGGTCTCGACACATTTCACCTATCAAAACATAATTAGCACAAGGAGGTACCCAATGGCATATTGGGTCCTAATAGGTTAGCGACAAAATGGTTGTGTTTGGGCAACCATTGGTAGATGCCTTTAGGAACAAGAAATCTCCTAAACCGGCATTTACCAAGGGAGTGGCCTTTCTTGCAACAATATAAGCATGCAAAATCGACTTTAGACTCACTTTCACTTGCTTGATCCCTAATTACATATGCATATTTTTGGTATGGGTTAATCATACTTTTTCTAAAATCCTTTTTATCAATAGCAAATGTAACTTTAGGCTCAAGTGCCTTGTTTAATTTGGCCTTGAGGTTTCTAACCTCACCTTGCCAAATATGACAAGTATCACACCCGAAGTTGAAAGGATTTCTATTGTCCTTACAATCCGATTCATTGCCTTTCACAATGGAAGCCTTAAGGTCCTCTAATCTCTTTTCGGACTCTTTAACTTTGTGCTCTAAATACGTAAAAAATTTCTTATTAGAGGCAAATTTCTTGAAGGCTTCAACTGCTTCATTATGTAAGGCATTAAATGCGGTTTGTAATTCTGAATGCGACATATTTGAGGACTTATCATATTTAGAGTGACGTACCTGTTTTTTCTTATTTTTCTGATGAGCGGAGAGGCATAGATTCACAGACTCTTCTTCATCACTAGAACTTTCATCAGAGGAGGAAGAGTCGTTGTCTCTTTCCCACGCTATGTACGCTCTCCTAGGCTTTGATGATTTCTTGTGTGACTTTGATGATTCCTTGTCCTTTCCCTTTTTGTTCATCGGACAATCCGGTTTGTAGTGACCGGGCTTTCCACACTTGTAGCACGTCCCTCTAGTCTTTTTACCTTTTGAGTCATCATCGTTGGAGTATCTCGATTGTTTCCGAAAGTTTACCAAGTTCTTCTCGGAATGTTGGATGTCGTTCTTTCTCACGTAACGTTTATATCGTTTGATAAACAACCCCATATCTTCGCTCTTATCCTCTTCTTCTTCGTCGCTTGAGGAATAATCATTTTTCTCTTTTGCTTGAGACTTCGAGGAGGAAGTCTTGAATGCTATTAATTTCTTTTCACTCACCTTCGTTTTGTCTTTCTTTTCCATCTTTTCGCGTTGGTCTAGGCTCAAGAGTACCTGTTCATGCTCTTGTAGTTTGCCAAACAATGTTGTCAAGTCTAATAAGGTAAGATCATGTGCTTCTTTGATGGCGGTCACTTTAGGCTGCCATTCCCTATTAAGACATCTTAAGATCTTATTAGTAGCAATATCATTGGAAACAGGCCTACCTAATGAATGTAAACGATTGATAAGATGAGTAAATCTCTTTTGCATGTCAGCAATGGTTTCCCCTTGCTCCATGAAAAAGAGATCAAACTCTTGTGTTAATGTGTTGATTCTAGCCAACTTAACATCGTTTGTCCCCTCATGGGCTATTTGTAGTGAATCCCACATGGCCTTAGCAGTAGGACAATGGGATACACGATAGTATTCATCTACACCTAATGAGGAGATTAAGATGTTTTTAGCTTTCCAATCATAATTGTATTTTTTCTCATCGTCATCTGTCCATTGTGCTTCAGGCTTTGGCACAACTACGTTATCCACATTGGTCATAGTAATTTCTATTGGACCACTGAGGATAACGTTCCATATTTTTCTGTCTATGGAGTTTATATGCACACGCATACAGTCTTTCCAATAACTATAATTTTCACCGTTGAAAACGGGAGCCCTATTGTACGCCCCTTTTGGTTTGTTAGCCATTTTCTATCTACGTTGTATTTGAAGCACCGAATAACCGGAGCTCTAGATACCACTTGTTAGACTATGGCACGGATCTAGAAGGGGGGGGGGGGGGGTTGAATAGATCCCCAATTAAAATTTGAGTCGGCGCTACCAATTTAAAATTGGTTTTTAAAATGTTTTAAGTGCGGAAGCGGTCGAGGAAAATATAGTCTAAAACGAACGGTTATTGGAAAACCGGATATGCGTAAGCCTTTGGATTAATGACAATTTGGAAAATAGAATCATAACACTAATTAGACTTATCAATTATTTACTTCATTTTTAAGGATTCCTAATTCCAATGATTCAAAAAGCAAACCAAAACTAGATACACAAGTAAGATAATTTTTGTTCAAGCAATATGTCAAACACTTGGTGTGCAAAACACTCCAAGTGATATTTATGTTGAGTAAGCGATTCCAACTAGCCTAGTACAATGTCTTGTTGTACTTTGGAGTCAAAAACAAAGTTTTAGTCTCTTACTCAATTGATATCACAATTTTGACAATAGAGCTTATACAAAAATCACTTATTTTGAGTTATAACGTAAATGCTGAAAAATAGAGAAGACAAGTATTTGGTGAGGCAGTTCCCCCGTCGTCCTCGCTTCAGGGTACGTCTGCCCTCAATTCTAAAACTAGAATTGAGATAGATTTTATAGATATCACCTGTTGAATGTAACACTTTATACAAGGATTGAGCAGCAAATATACAACAGAAATCTCAATGTGTTGAAAGTTGCTTTCACTCCTTGCCCCTTGATTCAAGATGAATCAAGTCCTCCGATTTATGTTGATGGACCTCCGACTCCAGCCACCTTATTGAATCACACGTTGTTGTTCAAACCTTCGGCTCCGGCTGATCTCAACAGCAACAAATCGACCCCGAGATCTTCCCTTCAAAAACACCGAATCCGCTACTAGACTTGTGAAGAACACCTCTTCACAATCACCTTCGCCTGGTTGACCCTTGATGAAGAATCTCGTCCAAAAACCCCCAAAATTCAAGCCAATCTTGGAGGGTAAAACCCCAACGGTTTTATTCAAGAAAGAACCTGTCACAAGCTTCAACCCGAAATTGATTCTCTAATCTAAGCTTCGAACCTTATCACCTTGAATCTCTCACAAATGCATTTCAAAAATGATTGTGTGTAATTGAAATGTTGTAAGATGTTGAAGATGAAGATGATGAATCTTGGACACCTATTTCACTCTTTCTTGTTTTGAACACATGAATCAAAAGAATATCAAATGTTAAAATGACACAAGTGGTTAAACAAGTATATATAGTACCAACACAATTCTAGACATAACAGTATTTCAAATATAAGTGGGAAGTATTTAAAAATAGATTTTCCGCGTGAACGGTCGAACGCAGCAGGTCTGTGCGTCGACGCATGGCCTGTGTTGTTTGGAAATTTGGAAAATTCATCAGTATGCATCGACCATACAGTCGGCGTGCGCTGACCTGTTAAAACCTATTTCCATTATGCGCCGACCCTATGGTCGACTCATGCCTTTTCGTGCTGACCCGTTGGAAAGTTATTCCTTCATGCGCCGACCATATGGTCGACTCATTGCCTTGTGCGCTGACTAGTGGAGAATTTTTCTGATGCATGCGCCGACCCTATGGTCGACTCATGCCCTGCAAACCTGCAAAAATTCATCAGTTTGTGGTTTTTCATGCCTTTGTTCATGATTGCATTTTATCTACACATAGTATATTCATTACAGCAGTGTTAAGACAAGTATAAAGGATTTGGTGGGTGATACGTTGCATCTGTTTTAGTAGATCTGGAGTTCATAATTTTCAATCTATCCTGGGAATTTGTCATCATCGAAACCTGCATTAATCAATGTCTTGCAGACTTGTGTGATGTGTGGCGATTTGCCTCCACAACTTCATCCTTCTTTATTTTACTACTCACTTGGAGGAAACCATCATTGATCAAATTCTGAACATCATTCTGAACCAACATACAACCGTTGGCACTGGCATCACAATTTGTACAGTAATCATGGAAAACAGTCATGAAACCGGATTTAAACAACTTTGAATGGAGAACCCAGAGAGGAGTCTTAATCTGAGAAACATCAAGAATTAGGCTCTCGTCAGATCCTTCATCAATTGCATTGGCAGACTGATGAGTAGGTAAATGATTGCTCTTAACTTTCAGCTAAGGATCATCAAAAGATAGGATCTTCTTTTCCATTAATTCTCTTACAAGATTCTTGAGAATATAACAACTTTCTAGATCATGGTCAAGTGCACCCTCATGAAATAAACAATGAGCGGTAGGGTTGTAATTAGCTGGCAGCGGATTAGGAAGTGGATCCAAAGCTCTTGTAGTTATCAGACCATGTTGCACTAGTGAAGGGTACAACTCGGTATAAGTCATCGAAATAGGGGGACATGGCTTGTACTGTCTCCTATTAGGAACATTCTGGCGAAGTGCCTGATTCTTCAGTTGTTGATAGGCAGGAGCGTTGGGCACTCGTTGATAATTAGAGGAAGCTGGTGCAGGTTGATAACCAGGAGTAGGTTGATAGACCGGAGGATGATAAACAGGAGCTAATTGTATAGGCTGATATGTAGGAACTTTTTGATTGAAAGCAGGTGTAACAACAACTACATACGGTTGTTGAGCAAATTGAAGAAGGTAACCTTGTTGTTGAACATAGTTCTACTGATGTTACCAAGGTTGATTGCTTCTTCTGCTTGCCATTACTGTAACAGCCCAATTTTTCAATAAGTGATTAATTGTGCTAATTAATTGGTTTATGTGATTTATCTGATTTAAATAAATTATTGGATTTATTTAAATGAGTTAATGGATTTAATTAATTTATTCTACTTGGTAGAATAATGTGGATTTATTAGATATTCTCTAATTAATGATAAGATGAGATATTTTGTGAGAAATGAATTGATAGATATTTTTGAGAGAAGAATTATGATGGAAAGAAAATAGAAGGATATATAAGGGAAATTGGAGAGAAAAGAAAAGAGATAGAAACATAAGAGAAAGAAAGAAAGAAAAGGAGAGAAAAAATAGAGAAAGAGGAGAAAAGAGAAGAGAAGGGGGAAACTTGGAGAAATCATCAAGAATCAACTTCAAGCTTCAATCCAATCAAGGTAAGGGTGAGAAACATGATTATTTGATCAATGTGTATGATTATGTATGAGTTGTGTTAGATTTGTTGGTAGTTTTCTCTATTTTCCATTTATAGGGCATAAATGGTTTAATCGGTAGAATCGAGTTTTGAACGGTTAGAATTCAAAATAAATTGCATAGTTTAGTCGGGTAATGTTTATCCGTGATTATTGGATTTCGTTTGATTGAATTTGGTTGAGTTTGTGAGTTTTGACATTTTCGGATAATTGAGGGTTTGAGATTTGAGTGAAATCAAACCGGACGTCGTAGAAATCGTGTTTAATGGTTCTAATTCACTGCTATATGTTAGGTGAGTATGAGTATGTGTTTGTTTCGAAAAAAATAATTGAATCGGTCGGATTTTCGGGCGAAAATGTAAAATCCCGTAGCCGTGTTTAGGCAAAATTCTGGTTTTTCGGAAAACTTCGAAAATTCATAACTCTTGAACCGTAAGTCGGTTTTGACCCCCGTTCGAAGCATTGGTAAGTTAACGAGATTATCTTTCTAGAAAAAATGGATTTGAGGCCTGTACCTGGTTCAATTATAGCAGAAAATTGAAAACATATTGTTGTGTTGATTTTTGCCGTCGCAAATGTGTGTGATTGATGTGTTATTGTGCAGAATACTTTTGTTATAGAACGTATAGCTTGTGCATGTTGTGATATAATATGTTGTGGGTAGCCGTATGGCGTGAATCCTAGATGGTGGAATCGATTATGAAATATAGTCTTTTGACAAATATATGCGTATTGTTTGCATGTGAAGAATGCATGAGAATATATTGTGAATATGTGTGCATTGTTTGAAAAGGTAATGAGGTTGAATTATGAATGCATATTTGTTGTATCCGATTATTGTGAATTAATGCATGAGAACATATTGTAAGATATGCGTGCATTGTTTGACAAATATGTTGATGAAAAGTATGAATACTTGATTATATGATATGTTGTGTGTGCAATCTTGTTTAATTCTTGAAGGGAGGAATTATGTGAATGCATGAGATTAAGACGTGTGATCGGTCTTAAGTGCATTTTGTTGTTGATTGCATATGCATCATTTAGTCAAGAGGAAATGTTTGCTAGTTTCGTGGAGACTAGTGACTTGTCCCAAACCTAGAGCGGGGTTTGAAAGCTTAGGGAACGGGCTTTTGTTGTTATCGGTCTAGGGAACGGACCCGGTTTAAATGTAAAAACCGAAAAATGATAACAAGTGTTTGTACCACATGACATGAGTTGCATTGAGTTGCATTCAGTCTCATGGAATGAATATATGATTGTTGTATGAAGTTATGCATAGGTGTATGTACATGACTTGTGTAATTGTGAACTATGGATATGTTTGATGATTGTCCATATTTGCCTATATATATATATATATATATATATATATATATATATATATATATATATATATATATATATATATATATATATATATATATATATATATATATATATATATATATATATATATATATATATATATATATATATATATATATATATATATATATATATATATATATATATATATATATATATATATGCTTTGTGAAGTATATGATGAGTTATGATGAAGTATGGTGAGAATGGTGGAATATGCGTATGTGCATTACTTGTGTAATTGAGAGTTGTGAATATGTGATCATTGTATGAAAGTATGCTTATGAACATGAATTGTTGATTTGAGAATTGTGAATGTGTAATTGTGAATTAGTGAGTAAACATAATATGTGTATGTTCATGTGGAATGTTAAGATTTATGGATACGTGCATGATGAATATGCTTGGTGATTATCCATATTTGATTATATATATATATATATATGTTGTATTATACATGATGAGTTATAATGAATTGTGGTGAGAAAATATGGAATATATGTATTTTGTGCTTGTGCATTTGTGTATATATAATTATATGCATTGTTATTATGATAATATTTCTCACCCTTCTGCTGGAATGATGTCCTACATGACATCGTGCAGGTATCAAGGAGTAGTATTACTCGTAGTTACGAGGTCGCTTTTGGTGTAGCCGTTTAGTGATTTAATTATGTTGGGTCGAGTCATGCTCTGGTCATGTAACACTGGGATCGCTTCGGTTGTGTTTAAGGTATACATTGTGTACTCTATTAACGTGTTTATATCCATTGGAATATTATGATGTTGGCTTTAGTGCCTAAGTGATGTTGTTTTATGTGATAAAAACAAATGTTTCTTTTATGAAAATTGTGGTATAATTGAATCCGCTGCTACATGCAAAGTGAAGTTTTGTAAAGCATAATTTTATATTGAAATAGTAATGAGCATGACAGGTGGTTTTGATATTTTGAAAGTTATGTGTAATGCCCTTTTGTAGATGCATGGAAATTTACTTTGATTATTCATATATCATCTGTGGGGTTTAGAAGGGTGTTACATTAGTGGTATCAGAGCAGGTCGGTCCGTCCGGCCAAGTTGTCTAATGTTGGTTGTTCCCTTGTATGCGACATGTGTGTGAAAACACTGTCGATACATGTTTGTTGTCTAACCTTTGTCTACAGAAGTGGGAATGATCTAAGTGGGGGGAGAAACTTGTGCTTCTCCAGGATGCTGCAATTGTGGAGTTGTAGCTCAGTGTGTGGTTAAACGCTCTTATAGTTTGGTAAAGATGGTTTATACCCCATCATGATTTTCGGCTGTCTATCGATAAATTGAGGAACTGATCACCCTTAATCTCTTGTTGATAGTTGTTGGGATTGTGTTGGATGGGATAGACGTGTCTTGGAAGCTTAGATGGCGTGAGCAATGAATTGTTTGGAGTTAAGCCAAGTGCGGAAGAATTTTTTTGATGAGTCGGCATAGGACTGTGATGAGATGTTTCATTTTGATGGAAATTTTGAGTGTTAACGAAAGTGGGAAGTTGACGGTTTGCCGATTAATTATGGTTGTCTGGAAGTTATTCTGACAAGATAGTGATATACAGGCAGGACGTGAAGTGGAGTTGTGATTGACTTAGTTACGGGAACTAGTCCGATATTAAGAGCTCTATATTGTATGTCTATTTGGATAGTCAATGAATTAAACTGATTGAGTAGTTTTGAGACTTGTGTCTGGTGTGTGTGCTGTGGCAACAGATTGTGAAGTCAAGTATATAAAGGGTGGATAGTGACTTCTGGTGATTATTAAAGGAAGTAAGGTGTGGGATACTATATTGGTATAATTAGACCTTTAAACATTTCAAGAGTTGAAGATGTGTTGAATGGCCTTCTAAGTGTGGAAATGTTGTTTTCGTATTTTTGTCGTAACGGGAGGACCGTAACTCGGAATGACGCAAGATTAGAAGCGTGGGAAACAATGCTTTATGTGATGGTGAAGTAGTGACATGGAATTAAGTATTTATTGATGGAATATGTTTGGTGGTTGTAGTAAGTGCGGTTTGTATTTCCGCCATGACTCACAAATTGAGTGTCCGTTTGGCATAGGATTCTCCATACTTAATTGAGTGAGTCAATGGTTGGGTAACCGATGATATTTGGATATACTCGAAGGGTATAGAGGATCATGTTGAGCATCGGGAACTTGAGTTATCAGTGTTGGAGAAGAAGTAGTAATATTCTACTATGAAGAAAGTTTAAGGAATTGTTAGGAAAGCTGTCAACAGCTCGTGTATTGGTTTTTCCGAATCCGACAGAACAAATTGTTGTGTTTTGTGATGTTTAGTTAATATGATTGGGGGATATGTTAAGTACAACATCAGCGAGTTTTGGTTATGCTTTAAGGCAACTTAAAGTACATAAGGGAATTATCTGACAAGTAATTGGAGTTGGTTGCTGTTGCGTGTTTGTGCCGGAGTTTGGAAGCCTCAATTGTTTAGTTGAGATTTGAGATGGTTGGTGATCTTAAGAACTTAAGGTATTTGTTGATTTGAAAAAGAGTTGAATATGGTGCAGAGGAAATAAATAGGGACTTTTGAAGGAGTATAGTTTTGGGTTGAATTACCATTCGAGTGAGACCAAGTGGTAGCAGAGGTATCGAATTGGAAATTTCTGTATATACCAATGATGATGGTAATGAGTTAGAACTGATGAAGCAAATTCGGGATATGAGTTTGGTCTGTGAAGAAAATATCTTAGGGAGTTGAGCTTTGTATCTTGAGACTGACTATAGGTATTCTTGATAAGATTCGAAGAAGTCGAAGTTCTAATTTGAGTTAATAGATTGATTGAATTTAATGAATTGAAGTCGAAGAGCTGATTTTCGGATTGATGAGAATGGTACCATGAGATGTCGTGATGGAGTGTGTGTTCCAAATAGTGTGAGTTGGATAAGAGTACTCTGGAAGAAGAACATTAAGATAGATGGAGAGAGAAGTGGTTGAAGTGGTATGTGCTGGTTTGACTTATCGGAAGTCGAAGTGTGAACATCAGAGGTTGTTGGACATGATACAACTATTGAATATTTCTAAATGGTATGGGATAGTATTCCCATGGATTTTGTGTCGGGTTTTCCGAAGAAATATGAAGGGATATGATTCGACTTGGGTGGTTATGAGTGGATTGGCAAGATTAACTCATTTCTTACTAATGAGGATGAATCATTCTACGCTGAAGCTAGCTAAGAGGTATAGTGAGGAAGTTGCGGGGTAGTATGGGTTACCGTCGAATATTGTGTCAGATGAGAATCTGAATTTTCGTTGAGATTTTGAGAAAGTTGTAGACGCTTTGGGTGTCATGTTGAAGTTGAACTCTGTCTAGCATCCGTGGACGGACTGGACAGACAAAGAGAATTATCTAGTATGTAGGGGATTTGTGGAGAGCTTGTGTGTTGGATCAAGGTGGATCGTGGGATAGTTAACTATCGTTGCTTGAATTACCTACAATGACAATGATCATTCTAGTATTGGAATGACATTGTATGAGGCTTTGTACGGTAAGAGGTGTAGGAATCCTTTGTGTTGATGTGTGCCAGGCGAGAGTGTTGTACTCGGACCTGAGATTGTGCAAGAGACGACTAGAAAAATTAAAAGAACCCAAGAAAAGACGTTTTTCGAGAGTTACAATAGTAACTGGTGTCGGTCGAGCTTGAGGTCTCGGAAGAACCCACTGTGTTTTGTTGATCTGTATCAGAGTGGCGCAGCGGAAGCATGGAGAAAATAGCATGTTAGATTGTTTTACTGCTGTCACTTGTGGGAATTGCATAATGTGTTCATGTGTCTAAGTTGAGGAAGTGCATTGATTCAGATGGATAGTGTACGAGTGAGAGAGGATTTGATTGTTGAGACATTTCTAGTTCAGGTTGATGAACGAGAAGCAACTTCGAGGTATAGAGATTCCTTTGGTGGAGGTAGTTGGGAGATTAGGATGCGAGAGTCGTATCCAGAGTTATTTGAATAAGGTAACATTTTCGAGGACGAAAATTCCTAAAGTGGGGGAGGGTTGTAACAGCCCAATTTTTCAATAAGTGATTAATTGTGCTAATTAATTGGTTTATGTGATTTATCTGATTTAAATAAATTATTGGATTTATTTAAATGAGTTAATGAATTTAATTAATTTATTCTACTTGGTAGAATAATGTGGATTTATTAGATATTCTCTAATTAATGATAAGATGAGATATTTTGTGAGAAATGAATTGATAGATATTTTTGAGAGAAGAATTATGATAGGAAGAAAATAGAAGGATATATAAGGGAAATTGGAGAGAAAAGAAAAGAGATAGAAACATAAGAGAAAGAAAGAAAGAAAAGGAGAGAAAAAATAGAGAAAGAGGAGAAAAGAGAAGAGAAGGGGGAAACTTGGAGAAATCATCAAGAATCAACTTCAAGCTTCAATCCAATCAAGGTAAGGGTGAGAAACATTATTATTTGATCAATGTGTATGATTATGTATGAGTTGTGTTGGATTTGTTGGTAGTTTTCTCTATTTTCCATTTCTAGGGCATAAATGGTTTAATCGGTAGAATCGAGTTTTGAACGGTTAGAATTCAAAATAAATTGCATAGTTTAGTCGGGTAATGTTTAGCCGTGATTATTGGATTTCGTTTGATTGAATTTGGTTGAGTTTGTGAGTTTTGACATTTTCGGATAATTGAGGGTTTGAGATTTGAGTGAAAATCGGACGTCGTAGAAATCGTGTTTAATGGTTCTAATTCACTGCTATATGTTAGGTGAGTATGAATATGTGTTTGTTTCGAAAAAAAGAATTGAATCGGTCGGATTTTCGGGCGAAAATGTAAAATCCCGTAGCCGTGTTTAGGCAAAATTCTGGTTTTTCGGAAAACTTCGAAAATTCATAACTCTTGAACCGTAAGTCGGTTTTGACCCCCGTTCGAAGCGTTGGTAAGTTAACGAGATTATCTTTCTAGAAAAAATGGCTTTGAGGGCTGTACCTAGTTCAATTATAGCAGAAAATTGAAAACATATTGTTGTGTTGATTTTTACCGTCGCAAATGTGTGTGATTGATGTGTTATTGTGCAGAATACTTTTGTTATAGAACGTATAGCTTGTGCATGTTGTGATATAATATGTTGTGGGTAGCCGTATGGCGTGAATCCTAGATGGTGGAATCGATTATGAAATATAGTCTTTTGACAAATATATGCGTATTGTTTGTATGTGAAGAATGCATGAGAATATATTGTGAATATGTGTGCATTGTTTGAAAAGGTAATGAGGTTGAATTATGAATGCATATTTGTTGTATCCGATTATTGTGAATTAATGCATGAGAACATATTGTAAGATATGCGTGCATTGTTTGACAAATATGTTGATGAAAAGTATGAATACTTGATTATATGATATGTTGTGTGTGCAATCTTGTTTAATTCTTGAAGGGAGGAATTATGTGAATGCATGGGATTAAGACGTGTGATCGGTCTTAAGTGCATTTTGTTGTTGATTGCATATGCATCATTTAGTCAAGAGGAAATGTTTGCTAGTTTCGTGGAGACTAGTGACTTGTCTCAAACCTAGAGCGGGGTTTGAAAGCTTAGGGAACGGGCTTTTGTTGTTATCGGTCTAGGGAACGGACCCGGTTTAAGTGTAAAAACCGAAAAATGATAACAAGTGTTTGTACCACATGACATGAGTTGCATTCAGTTGCATTCAGTCTCATGGAATAAATATATGATTGTTGTATGAAGTTATGCATAGGTGTATGTACATGACTTGTGTAATTGTGAACTATGGATATGTTTGATGATTGTCCATATTTGCCTATATATATATATATATATATATATATATATATATATATATATATATATATATATATATATATATATATATATATATATATATATATATATATATATATATATATATATATATATATATATATATATATATATATATATATATATATATATATATATATATATATATATATATATATATATATATATATATATATATATATATATGCTTTGTGAAGTATATGATGAGTTATGATGAAGTATGGTGAGAATGGTGGAATATGCGTATGTGCATTACTTGTGTAATTGAGAGTTGTGAATATGTGATCATTGTATGAAAGTATGCTTATGAACATGAATTGTTGATTTGAGAATTGTGAATGTGTAATTGTGAATTAGTGAGTAAACATAATATGTGTATGTTCATGTGGAATGTTAAGATTTATGGATACGTGCATGATGAATATGCTTGGTGATTATCCATATTTGATTATATATATATATATATATATATATATATATATATATATATATATATATATATATATATATATATATATATATATATATATATATATATATATATATATATATATATATATATATATATATATATATATATATATATATATATATATATATATATATATATATATATATATATATATATATATATATATATATATATATATATATATATATATATATATATATATATATATATATATATATATATATATATATATATATATATATATATATATATATATATATATATATATATATATATATATATATATATATATATATATATATATATATATATATATATGTTGTATTATACATGATGAGTTATAATGAATTGTGGTGAGAAAATATGGAATATATGTATTTTGTGCTTGTGCATTTGTGTATATATAATTATATGCATTGTTATTATGATAATATTTCTCACCCTTCTGCTGGAATGATGTCCTACATGACATCGTGCAGGTATCAAGGAGTAGTATTACTCGTAGTTACGAGGTCGCTTTTGGTGTAGCCGTTTAGTGATTTAATTATGTTGGGTCGAGTCATGCTCTGGTCATGTAACACTGGGATCGCTTCGGTTGTGTTTAAGGTATACATTGTGTATTCTATAAACGTGTTTATATCCATTGGAATATTATGATGTTGGCCTTAGTGCCTAAGTGATGTTGTTTTATGTGATAAAAACAAATGTTTCTTTTATGAAAATTGTGGTATAATTGAATCCGCTGCTACATGCAAAGTGAAGTTTTGTAAAGCATAATTTTATATTGAAATAGTAATGAGCATGACAGGTGGTTTTGATATTTTGAAAGTTATGTGTAATGCCCTTTTGTAGATGCATGGAAATTTACTCTGATTATTCATATATCATCTGTGGGATTTAGAAGGGTGTTACATTAGTGGTATCAGAGCAGGTCGGTCCGTCCGGCCAAGTTGTCTAATGTTGGTTGTTCCCTTGTATGCGACATGTGTGTGAGAACACTGTCGATACATGTTTGTTGTCTAACCTTTGTCTACAAAAGTGGGAATGATCTAAGTGGGGGGAGAAACTTGTGCTTCTCCAGGATGCTGCAATTGTGGAGTTGTAGCTCAGTGTGTGGTTAAACGCTCTTATAGTTTGGTAAAGATGGTTTATACCCCATCATGATTTTCAGCTGTCTATCGATAAATTGAGGAACTGATCACCCTTAATCTCTTGTTGATAGTAGTTGGGATTGTGTTGGATGGGATAGACGTGTCTTGCAAGCTTAGATGGCTTGAGCAATGAATTATTTGGAGTTAAGCCAAGTGCGGAAGAATTGTTTTGATGAGTCGGCATAGGACAGTGATGAGATGTTTCATTTTGATGGAAATTTTGAGTGTTAACGAAAGTGGGTGTACACTAAACACTAAACACTCTAGGTCCTTGAGAGGAGGCCCCTCAATTACCATTTCTCAAGTAGCTTAAGGCTCGTAGCGTGCTACACTTGTCATTCTTTATTAGATGTTTTATGAATGTTTGAAGATGAGAAGAGAATAATGAACACTAATGGGAGACTAATCAATCCTAAAAGTTATCATGCAAAATGGACTTAAAGTTGGGATTCAAAAGGGAACTACCTAATGTTATTATGCATGGTTAGGCACCTAATGTCTATCATAACCTTAAGAGGTTAGAGAACTTATGGGGAGTGTGGCAAAGAAAAGCAGAAGCAGAAGAAGAAGAAGAAGAAGAAGAATGCATATGCAAATGAAGATGCAAACATAAGATGCACAAATAGAATGAAAGTGGGAGGAAAATAATATGGGGCAGTAGCCTCCACAAGCTCATCTCAACCAAGCATGCATATGGAAATGCAAGAAAATAGAAGAAAAATAAACTCACAAGAAGAAATCAATCAAGCAAGAGCAAACCACACAAAGATGCACCAAAAGTGGGATTAAATGACCTAAGTCAAACAACATCAACCACAACACAAAAACTAAACCAAATGAAAGGTAAAACAAAAACCCAGATATAAGTGAGGATGGGAAACCAAATGAGGGCGGCAAGGACCTCATAATAGGTACTTAACCATAAGCATCACTCATCAAAAGCAAATAAGCACCAAAAGTGTCCTCAAGGATTCATCATTCTAGGTATGCTTCAGATACCTCCAAAGGAGGGACCAATCCACCTTAAATGACACTCAAAGGTCATTGGACAGAAGGTATAGATGAATAGGAAAGCTCAAAAGCAAAAACAAATCATACCAAAAGGAAATGCAAACCAAAACATAAGAGGATGCAAGCATACTTCACAATAAAACCCTAATTGAAAATTCAAAAGAAAACAAACAAATGAACAAGGGAGAAACAATATCATGACCTAAAAATGAACAAAAATCATCCTTAACATGTTAGCCACATGAAACAAAAGCCATTGAGAGTTCACAGGATCCAAAAATGTCATATCCAAGTCAAACTAGGTCAAGGTACATATGTGAACCCCCCTTGGAGGTAACTTGACTTGCAAGTTACCTCAAAAATAGGAAAATGGTTCAAAAATAATCAAATAAAATACACAAGGTACCTAAACATGTTGGCAAACAGAGGCCAAAAGCTCAAAGCAAATATCCCCCCAAAGAACCATCAAAAGAAAATAATATTCAAGATGTACCACTTTGAAATGGGAGAATCGAGGGTCAAAAGAAAAGCACCAAAAGTCAATCCTAAAGTCAACCAACCAGAAGCAAAATGGTCCTCAAAAATTTTTCAACTCATCATAGATATTAGGATCAATTTTCATTAATTGGATCAAAAAGGAAAGAGAGAAACAAAATAAAGAACAAACAAATCACAATTTAACTCATTTAAAAACACCTCCAATGTTTAATTATATTTAAAAATGAAAAATAATCTGAAAAATAAAATAAAAAATGACTAAAAATAATAGACATCTCAAGGTTTCTAAAAAATATTTTTGTGAAGTTTTTAGAACATTGGAGCTATTTTTAATGAATTAAATTCAAAGAAGAAATAAAAGAAAAAACTAAAAGAAAATAAAAGAAAAAGAAAGTGCAAGAAAAACAACAGCCAACGGATCAATCTACCAGTCAACAGATCTGAGGGCTACAGAGCGCGCCACGTATGCGCTGAGGGTGTTTAAGTGAAACGCATCGTTTCACTGGGGATCAGGTGTGCTTCAGTTGACTCCTCCCCACCATGAGTCTTAATCTTGTTCATCCATTCCAAAAGTATTCTAATCCAACACTTCATAACACACCACGCATGCAAAACCCTTGTCAACTAAATGAAAACAAATGTCACACGTCAGATTAACATACTAGGTCAAGGGATTCAGCCAGATCGTGTGGCTAGGAGATCATTTTCTTCATTCAAATCCTCAGATGGAGGGAACGCTCAGGTGGTGGCCGGAGAAGACTCTGGTCGTCTTCTTCGGCGAGGGGAACAGTGCTCAGAGCAAAACTTGGCCAAACTCAACAAAACTTATATGGAAATTGATCTACAACTCATGAGGATCACGAATCCATGGCTAGTTTTCCTTAATTCCTCACAACAAATTCAAATCGAAGACAAACAGACTTACTCATCAAGAATAAAAGTTCACCAAACTCAACCAATTTTGTCCAGAAATCAACTACGTGTTATGGAGATCATGGACACATCAACAATTAAGCAAAACAGCACAAGAACAAGCCATACCAGATCAAAACAGTTTGGAGCTTCGTCCAACAATCATCACAAATGCCAGTTCGTTTTAGTGACTAATGATCTACATGTTGTCTAGGTCTCAAATATGTAAAAATGGAAGAGAATCATGGCATATTCAGAGAGTAAGGTTGATTTATAAATACCTAGTGGAGAACTTCCACTGAGCCTTCAATTGATGCTTAAGCTTGAAGAAAAGTATCCAGAAGCGTTTAGTGATCTTCAATAAAGACTTTGCAACCTTTAATTTTGCTTGAATCTTGCTAAATCTAAGAATTCGAATTTTGAATTTCCTTCATATTTTCAAAATGCTCTAGCTCCAATTCTTCACCCAATTCGTGTTCTGAGAGTTTGTTCATGATGGAAAGCTTTTATGTGATGGATTTGAATCACAAGGAAGCCCAATGGCAGTCCCTAGAGCCCAATTGCATATCCATGGAATTTGAATTTTTTAGCTTCATGTGTGTTGCACCCCAAAATTTGACCAACCGGGTCTCGTATCTGGCTCGATGTTTCGACGCATGATCGCCTTCGCATCTGCATATTGCATACAGTGCATTTTTTCATTTGTTTTGATTTTATTGGGATCACAGCTCTCGTCTCGTGTTTCAGGTGTTTTTTATCAGTATAAATAGGTAGAATCGTATTTTTGAGTGTGTTTTGGTGTCCGTTTATTTTTACCGGCCATTTTGGTGCGCTCTCGCGGTGTTATGTGTCGTTCGGTGCTTATTTTATTCCTCTGGGAATTATTGTGATTTTTCTGGATTTTATTGGCCATTTTTAGGGTTTAAATAGCTTTTAAATCATTTTCAGGATTTAATAGGATTTTTAATAGTTTTAATTCTTTTTAAATAGATTTAAATCATTTTTAGAATTTTATAGAATATTAATAGATTTTTCTTTTAGAATAATTGAATTTTTGAATATATTTTTAGATATAGGATATTAATAGGTTTTAATAGTTTTTAGAATTTTAAATGGAATAAATAAATAGCATTTTCTCCTTTTAGAATATATTAGATAGAATTAAATCATTTTTCAGCACTTAATAGAGTTTAATCATTTTTAATAGAATATAGAATTTCTTGTAAATAGATTTGTAATATAATATAGATTTTTGTTATTAATAATAGATTTTAAATCATTTGTAAATAGTATAGGTTTTGTTACAGAGTTATTAGAATTTTATTAGTGTTAGATATTAATTAGTTTAGTTAATTAAGGATTAGATATTAATTAAGCTTGTAATCTTAGTCTTAATTCAGCTTTTTTTTCTGAGTTTCTTAATGATTTTCGTTGGGCCCATTCATCAGCAGGCCCAGAGTTGTTTTTGTCCAAGTTTCCAGAACAAGCCCAGTTCGCAGGTCTGAAGGGTCCACGTTTGTCCAGCAGCTTCTGGAAGATTCCAGAGCGTTCCAGAATTCCCAGCCAGTATAAAATGCATCAGCAGTACACGTGTTGAAAGAGGATGGACCCCACGTTTTCCTTCAGAATCACGCCACCTCACTACTCACTTCCCTCTCTCTGCCACGTGGTCACCATGCAGCGACTCAGTCCACTACCGCCCCACGTGTAGCACATGCGCCTCCCCACTCCTGCACCATCACTGACACGCGTCGCGCCATAGTACCTCGCCTGAAAGCGTCACCGGTCGGCATGCATGGCCGGCGACCACCGCCCTACCCGTCGCCGGAGAACCTCCCACACCCAAAAACCCAGATTCTGATAACCTTCATCTCCCACCTCCATCTCCTCCGATCAACAACGAACTCCGACCGCCATACACTTCGCCGGAAAGCCAGAAAACAACCAAAACACCAGAATCCTTCAATCTCGTCTCCGTCCTCTCCGATTCACCAATCACCGAATCCATCAACCAATTTTCTCCAGCAAGAACCTTCAAAGATCTTAAGCTTTTTCTGGAAAATCCCCCAGATTCCTTCAACGTTGTTCATCGGAAGTTCCATCATCTTTATTCTGTCCAGAAGAACATCAACTATAATCTTCAGTACGACATCAAGAAACCCCCAGAAAATGCCAAAGAATCTCCAGAAGCTTCTCGTCCCAATCGCCATCAACAATCTTCAAGTTTCGTCCAGTTCTCAGGTCTGTTCAAGAACAACCTTCAAGATTTTGATGAAGATCTTTGGATCTTCATCGTTCATCTCCAGAATAGTTCTCCAGATTCCGTAAATCCTCAACAGATCACCAGGATCTCCCAAGCGCGCTCATCAACATCCTCTAATCTTCAACCACGAACATCATCCAGGATTCCTCGTCTTTCAACAACAACCACAAGGCGATCTTCATCGCTGATCTTCAGAAGATTCTTTCTTCTCCAGTTTTTCTGCAAGCACCTTCGTCAAGAACGTGGAATGTACTCTGAGATCTTCAAGCTGGGAATGGATTTGCGACAAAGCGTCATGTGGTTCAAGATCTGATTAAAGGTGTTGTGAGGTTCTTGTTATGGAATTAAAGTCTGTGAATCAAAGATTGAAAGGATACGGTTGTTTGGTGGCAATTTTGTGAAGGAGAAAGTTCAGAGACGAAAGGACGGTGGCGCTGAGAGAAGGGGGAAGAAGAAGCTCCCCTAGGGTTTCAGAATGGGGGAATGAGAGGGAGGTAATCCGCGTGAGGATTGGGCCAGGCCCAACTGCATGTTTTTGATCCAACACCTCCGGTTTTTTGCAAACACCCCCTCCGTGTGTTTTTTTTGAAGGGGACCTGGGCTGGGCCCAATTCATTTGTTTTTTCATTCGTTCTGCTTAATAACCCCTGTAATAGCTGATGTCCCCCCCCCCCCCCCCCTTTTGTTCTCTTTTCCTTTTTTTTATTTTCTTGTTTAGTTTTAGAATAAAAAAAATGTAAGGAAAAGATTATAGAAAAAGAAAATATTAAAGGAAAGAAGGAAAAAGAAAAATGTTGAAAATAATATTGGAGAAAAGAAAAGTATATTGAAAAGGAAAAAGAATGTTTTGAAAAAGAAAATATATGAAAAAATAGTGAAAAATATGGAGAAAAATATATTGAAAAATAGAAAAAATATGGAAAAATATTTTGAAAGAAAAAAGAAGAAAATAGTTGGGAAATAGCAAAAAATATTAGATGTAATATTTTTTAGGATTTATTTGTTTTAAGATAGTTTTAGACGTCCACTTGTTAGGGGACTTTTTCATTCGATTTTTCTGAATAGGATAGGATAGTATTTCCTAGGAGATTTATTTTTCAGTATTCGAGCATTGTAATCATTTTTCAGAAGATTAATAAAACGAGATTTGAGTTGTGGTCCCGATAGTAGCCGAACTACAGCTGCTCTGATTCCTCGTACCAGACGAGGATATGTAGGCATAGGATGCGATATCCTAGCGAGCACACTAACGACTGACTTTCTGTTCTCTCGCTGCTGTGCGATCGAGACTTTCCCGCTGACGACTAACTGTTACCCCTTCTCTCTTGCCCTAGTGCATTTGAGACCAAGCCGTAGTTTTGCCCATAGGTTCCCGACCCTGTGAAATCAGTTGATTTTCTCACTGCTGTGTGAGAACTTCCTTGTTTAGCCGTAGTTAGTCGGAACTACGTAAAGCTCTGATCTTCCATGCAGTGTGGAAGTACGTAGGCACAAGACGCGAGGTCTTGGCGAGCCAATCTTCCCTGTAGTCCCGAACTACGTTGACTCTGACTTTCTCTCTTGAGAATACGTAGGCATAGAGCGCGACGCTCTATCGAGTCAATTCCCTTCTGTTTAGATTTAGCAGCCGTAGATAGATTGTTTTGCATCCTTTAGACAACCCAAGCAAGCGTGGATCCCGTCGAGTACGACGGACGTGAGGGGTGCTAATACCTTCCCCTTGCGTAACCGACTCCCGAACCCAGGTTTTGGTTGCGATGACCATACCTTTCCCCGTTTTTTTTGCGAGGTTTACTTCGAGCGTTTCCTTTCCCTCCGTTGGGATAAATAACGCACGGTGGCGACTCTTCTGTCAGTCGGCGCCGATTTTCGCAGTAGCGACAGCTGGCGACTCTGCTGGGGAATGCGATAGTTCCCTATGCGAGTATCTGTTGGGGATCCAACATCCCTGGCTGCTAAGGACTGCGATAGTTCTTATGCATGTGGGATCCAACGTCCCCTAAGAGAGAGTCAATCCTAGCGCTTGTTTGCTTGTCTATTGGGGCTTATTTATCGATATCATCTGTTGCTGTTAGGGTGTTACGGGTATTTTTATGATTGAGAGAAGCCGGACCTGGGCTTGAGTATACACCTAGATATAGTTGCGGAGAAGTAGTAGACGAACCTGTCTGCTGAGCAGGCACAGTTCCCTACGAAAATCTGCGCCAGACGAGGTTCTCGCAGAGGTGCTCCTTTCCGGTCCTGAGGATCTGAGGGGAGTCCAGACGTGAGGATTGTCGACTCTGGGAACCGATCATTTGGAAGTTAGCTAAGTGAGGCCTCTTCAGGACTCGATGATGCCACTCCTTCTGGGAATCGTATCGTCAGTTCTGAAAGTCTGTGACGCTGACGACCGCATAGGATACCGAACCTTGTCAGATATAGGTCCACACCTGTGAGTGGGGGGGTTTTTTGTGCAGGAAACTTGACTGCCAACCTACCCGTTATTCTGGTCTTCTCTTCAGAGCAACCGTACTCCGTCAGCAGTACAGCAGTATTTAGATTGTGTGGGGGCTGTGATCCCGTGTTTGTTGCATTGCATTGCATTTGCATAGGCATCTTCGCATCATATTGCATACCATTCGCCAGCTAGTCAGAGCTCTTATCCAGCCGTTATTTTGATTCTGAAGGTGAATATTGAAGACGACCAAGGAGTTAAAGCAGATTTGATCGGAGTCAAGCAGTGAAGTCAGCTGACAGTTGTTGGTAGCTATGTCAGAGAGTAGCTTCCAGTTTGTTGATACCTTGTCAGGTTTCACCGTGACGTCCAATCCTCTGTATGGATCTCCGCACGACGAAGACTTTCCGCAAGTAAACAAACTTACTGCAGCTCAGCTTGTGCAGCCATCTGTTGAAGACCAAGGTCTGCGTGAGCAGTTTGTTGCCCGAGGTGAACGTTCTCCTTCTGTTGATGTCTCAGACTACCAGGGTTTTGCCTTCCCTATGCCAAAGCCCCGAAGAGAGGTCCCAACAGCAAAGAATGACGACCCATTAGCTCCCGTGTATGCTGAAAGGTTTCGTGCATTAGATGAGAGACTCAAAGCCTTGAAAGGTAAAGACGCTGTTACTCCTAGTGCTGCAGATATGTGTCTGGTTCCTGGCCTAGTGTTACCTCCGAAGTTCAGAATGCCGAGGTTTGAAAGGTACAAAGGAGATAGTTGCCCGAAGCAACATTTGGTGATGTTCTGCCGAAGAATGACTTCATTTGTGCACAACGACAAGCTGATGATTCATTGCTTTCAAGATAGTCTGACTAGGGCACCTCTGAGTTGGTATATGCAGTTAGAGCGTGATCAGATACGATCATGGATGGACTTAGCCAATGCCTTTCTGAAGCAGTACGACTATAATCTTGACGAAGCTCCTACTCGCGTGCAACTGCAAGAATTGTCTCAAGGGAACAATGAATCTTTCAGAAAGTATGTTCAGAGATGGAGAGAATTTGCTGGTAGAGTGCAACCACCGCTCCTAGACCAAGAGCTGAAAGGCATGTTCGTAAACTCCTTGCAGAGCCCGTACTTCGAAAGGATGTTTGAAACCGCACCAAATTTCTCTGAGTTGGTAAGGACGGGAGAGCGCATCGAGTATGGTGTAAAGACTGGAAGAATCCAGAATGTTTCAAGAGGTCAGGCCAGTGAAACTGAATCTCTCTATAGCTCTCAATCTGAAGATGAAACTATGATCAATGCGGTCTTGACAGATGTTGGATATCCTCAAGTCGAATCGGTGAAGTCTGTTGGTTCTCCGTCTTCTCAGCGGTCGGTATCTTCTGTGTCTCGTTATTCTGGACAGACAACTGTGCCTGGGGCACCCCATCGGGAACCTTATGTCGCTCCTCTTGCAAGTCCACGAGCCCGTGGTCGAGGTTATCAAAATCAGCGTCAGAACCAGGACCGACCTCGTAACAACTTGGAACGAAGGAACGCTCCTTTCCATCCAGTACCTGTGCCGTATAGCCAGATTCTTCCGCGTTTGATTCAGAATTCTTTGGTGGAACCAAAAGCTCTCAAGCCCGTGCCAGAGCCTTACCCTCCAGGATACAATCCCCACGCTCAGTGTGGTTATCATGGTGGATCTCCAGGGCATTCAACTGAAGATTGCAAAGCTTTCCAGGAGAAAGTGCAGCAGTTAATCGACAAAGGGTGCATTTCCTTTCCAGATGGAGTTTTGGTTGTGCATGACAACCCCTCAGCTGTCTGAGCTCGCAGATTCAGAAGGGTTGTTTCCAAAAGCTAGTGATCCAGACAGGCAGACATCCTCAGCCTTGGCAGTCCTCGGACTTGTTATCATTTGCATTTGTAGTTTCTTTTCTGTTAGTTACTACCTGCTTTAAACGTTGTATGTTTCGAATGGTGATAATAATAAAGTGACTATGCATTTTTATGAATTAATCATGTCGTTGTCGCTCATTTACTGCATTGCACTGACACTTGCATTTTACTCACTCCACTTTATCATCGTGACTAGCAAAGATCGGAGGGAGGATGATGAAAATAAATACTCATAACCAATGATCGTATTGCTTTCAGATAAAACCTTGCCGATGACGTATAAGGCATTGCTTCAAATCCCTAAACACCGGAGAGATAAGGAAGAGAATCCCTTGTTAACCACTTCGAGCCGAGAAGTAGGAAGTTTTTTCGGACTTTTTAACCCTTACATCTTAACCCGGGGCAGGGTAGTTGTCAGTTAGCTTGATCGAGCGTTCAAGTCTTATAGAGGAGTGTTGTCCTTCGAGGACCAATCACATCATATTCCTCGCCAGAGGTCGTACCTCATCAACCACAATGGTTAAACCTCACCAATCAGGAGTGAGACAGTTACAATCCTTTCGGAGCAATCAAGACAACCAGTGTCACACGAATTTGTTCCAAAAGAAAGAAAGAAAGCCCGCTAAGTAAAAAGAAAGAAAAGCTGAGAAAGCTAATACTTAGGCAAAAATCAGGGCATCCCGCTGGACTTCAAAAAGAAAAAAATCGAAAAGAACTCTAAAGGAGTCAGTACAGGCAAAAATTAGGGAATCAAAAGAATGAAAAAGAGGGATTAAAAAAATTTTTCCCCAGCAAATCACAAAGTCGTGTACACAGACACTGAAAGCGAAGAAAGAGTAACTATCACTCTGGAAACCCTGTGAATTCCTTAGCTATGGTCCTTACCATTCAACATACTTCTCGAAGAGGCGAGTGCTTGTGCCAGGTTAACTGAACTTTAGGATCGGAGATCATCGCGTAGACGGGGTGGGGACAAATCAAATTTGAGCCAAATATCCTTTGTTTCGCGAACCGTGAACCCGACCACGATACAACCCTTAAAAGACCTAATTGAGGTAGGGTTAGTCTGAAGCGCATGACGATAAGGTTGAGTAACCTGACTCCTTCTTGATTTGCTAGTCACATCCTTGTTGTATTTTTCACTGACCACGTAAGCACTACGTTTGAACTTTGGTTCATTCGTCACTCTCAATCATAGCATGTAAATGAGTGACAGCTCAAATTTTTTCAAAATCTGCATAACCGCTGCATTAAGATTACCATTCGTGAACAGACGATTCTAATTGCAGGTTAGTAGTTGACATGAAAGAAATTCCACCAGGGAGTAATCGAACAGGACTGAGTAATTCAGCAGTCTGAACCAGAATGGTGTATGTTGTGAAGCCCAATGAATCAGGGGCATTATCTTCCAGTAAGTTCGGAATCAGTTAGTCTGAGGACAAGTCCCGAAGCTTCAGTTGATCAGGGGCAGTTTATTTGAGAAGCAGTTGATCAGAAGTGAGTCTTCTCGAGAGCCAATCAGGGGCAATTATACAGAGCGCTGAGATTTGAAAGCAGAACCTTCCAGTGGATAATCAGATCGGGTTAAGTCACTAGAACGCTCATTCAGGGGCAAGTCATCGCAGAGAATGTTGAAACCAACTAGGTTGACAGGGGTCTAATGGAGATTGAATTCTGTTGTCATACAGATACCGGGGCAAGTAATCTCGAAGTCTTCTCGTAGCAAGCTGTTCAGAGCAGGTATTCCCAAGAGTTAGATTGGGGCAAGTTGGATTGTATTGAAGCAAGTTGTTCAAACCAGTCTGTTTATCCCCAGCTAGAGTTTAGTATCGGGGAATCGTGTCAATACCCTTATCAAAAAACTGAACCTTTCAAATAAGGAAAAGGCCTTGTTGTCGTTGGATCATTATCCTGCGGTCTAAACTTGTTGCGTGTCAGTAACCAGTCGTTTCCAAAGTCCAGTTCTCGCCTGGCAAACCGGTAACCAGTTCTCGTCTGGCCCACCTTCCGTAAGCATCAGTTCCCGTCTGGTGCAGTTTATTGTAAGCATCAGTTCCCTTCTGGTGCAGTTTATTGTAACCAGTTCTCGTCTGGTCACCGTTTCTTCAAGTGTTGTATCAGTTCTCGTCTGGTACATGTCGTCGCGTAACCAGTTCTCGTCTGATCATCGTGTGTTTTAACCTATGTGTTATACCAGTTCTCATCTGGTGTACGTCAGCTTTCAGCCAGTTCTCGCCTGGTTGTCTATACCTCAGTCTGTTATCCAGTCAGCCCGTCTGATATCCAGAACCCGTAAGTCAGTTCTCGTCTGACAACCTAACATGTTTCGCTATCAGCTCTCGTTTGGTAGTCCACCCTGAATGCTAGTTCTCGTCTAGTATTTCTTATATCTCCCACTGTGTACATAATCCGTGTTTACCCTAAACCAGAAAAACAAAAAAAAAAACTAAAGGTATCTGACACAGTATTTCCCAATGACCCGCATGTTGTCATGTTCCCCGATACGAAGCTCGACGGATGCCAGCGCTCCGAGTAATGTTTGAATTCCTTGTGGATGTTGTTAAATCAGAATTGCCACTCTTCAGCAGATGAAAGTTGCTTATTATCCCCGGAAGAGTCGAGATCGTATTTTACCCCGTATCAGAGTAGGATCAGAAGGATCCTCAGCAGACTAAGATCGACATCCTTGATAGTAGGGGCATTTCCAGCAGTGTGCCGCGTGCAATCAACCTCAGTTTAGGTCAATCCCCGCAGAGTACAATCAGTTGTCAATGGTTTGAAGGAAGCATCCCCAAGCAGAGTTGTTTTCTTTCCCCAGTAAAGTCACCGAAGCAGGATTCTTTCCCCAGCACCGGGTCACAAGTGCAGGTTTCATAGAAAGGTTTGGGTGCCGAAGCTCGTGTTTTCCCCAGTGGAGTGTGGAGCGGCTGAAGTTGTTTCCCCACAGAGTAGCGTCCCCAGCAAGAGTTGCCCAGGAGGATTCCTGGAATACCCAGCAGAATGAAGTCTCCAGAATGGTTATCAGTTCAGGGTGATTCTTGAAAGTGCCCGACGGAGTTGTTTGTTCAAGATAATTCTTGAAACCCCTAGCAGCGTGATATGTCTGTTCCAACAGTGATGTCTAATCTGAAGATTGATTTCGCAAGCGCCTGAAGGCGGTATCAGAAGGTTCCTGTGAGTTCATATTTCCTTGTTGATGAATCAACGTGTGGCTGAGGACAAGGTTCCAAATTTTGTATTCAAGATGATCCGAGTTGGCCTGAAGACCAAGTCAGTTGTCCTGAGGTGATGATTGATGGCGATCAAGTGAATAGTTTCTCTTCTGACTGAGGTCGAAGATGTTTCTCCAGCTGAAGCGGAGTTTTGCCTGAAGGCAAAGTGTTTGAATCCTCGTAGAGTCATGAATGGCTCAGGATACCATTTCTCTGACTGAAGTCACAGATTTCCTAAGCTGAAGCGAAGGTGCCTAAGGGCAAGGTTATCCCCAAGGTCATGAATGACCTAGGATTCATTTTTCAGACTGAAGGCCGAAGTATATCCCTGACTGAAGTCTCGGATACTCTATAGCAGAGGTGGAGTTGCCTGAAGGCAGATTCATGTATCCTTGAAGGCCAAGGATCATTTCTTTAGACTGAAGTCAAAGATACCTCCTGCAGAGTTGCCGACGGGCAAAGTTTACATCCTTGAAGGCCAAGGATGTTTATCTTCAAAAGTACTTGAAGATCTTTTCTAGCTGAAGCTGGAATCGCCGACGGGCAGGGTTTCATCTATCTTCAGAAGAACTTGAAGATTCTCCAGCGGATCTGGAGTGGCCAGGGGCCAGGGTTTCATCTATCCTTGAAAGCCAAGGATGCTTATTTTCAGAAGTACTTGAAAAATTTTTCTAGCTGAAGCTGGAAGTGGCCAGGGGCCAGGGTTTCATATATCTTGAATGTTGAAGTTCTACGGTGGGCAGTGTGCAGTGGTATTCCGATGTTCGTTATGGTTCTGAGGGTGAACCCTAGATCAGAGCATGCTCAGTTATGTCTCTCATTCCCAGCGGAGTAGTTTCAAATACGCAAGTGTACCTTTTGTTCCATTTACTAGGGATGAACCCCAGGTCAGATTATGATTTGTTCGACGGCGAGGTTGAACGTTTGGATTTGGCGGCGAGGTCAGATCATGTTTTATCCGGCGGCGAGGTTGGATGTTTGTTCGACGGCGAGGTTGAATGTTTGACGGAGAGGTCAGACTCTTTAAATCCCCAGTAGAGATGATGTTTGTACGACGACGATGTCGAGTGTCTCTAAGAGGATGTTTGTTTCCGACGGCGATGTCAGATTCAGTTTTCCAGCGGCGATGTTGGGCATGTCAAGTTTATCCAGTCTTCTGACGGCGATGTTAGATGATGCAGATCCTTTAGTTCTCCAGCGGCGATGCAGGGTATTTTGTCAGATTTAGTTCTCCAGCGGCGATGCGGGGTATTTCGACAGATTTAGTTCTCCAGCGGCGATGCGGGGTATGTTGATTGTCCGACGGCGATGTCAGACTCAGTTTTCCAGCGGCGATGTTGGGTGTGTCAGTTAATTCAGTTCTCCAGCGGTGATGTTGGATGGTTCGTTCTCCAGCGGCGATGTTGGATATATTGTTTGTTTCCGACGGCGATGTCAGATCAGTATTTCTCCAGATAGTTGCCGTGCAGCTATTATTCCAGTATCATGAGTTGAGTAGTTGGCAAATTTTCGGGTTTACCGGTATTCAACCGTCTCGCACCCTGAGTGGCTGAGAGCCGTTCGCTTCTCACCCAATCAGGTCCAAGCCGCTTGAATAGGGGCAGCTGTTGCACCCCAAAATTTGACCAACCGGGTCTCGTATCTGGCTCGATGTTTCGATGCATGATCGCCTTCGCATCTGCATATTGCATACAGTGCATTTTTTCATTTGTTTTGATTTTATTGGGATCACAGCTCTCGTCTCGTGTTTCAGGTGTTTTTTATCAGTATAAATAGGTAGAATCGTATTTTTGAGTGTGTTTTGGTGTCCGTTTATTTTTACCGGCCATTTTGGTGCGCTCTCGCGGTGTTATGTGTCGTTCGATGCTTATTTTATTCCTCTGGGAATTATTGTGATTTTTCTGGTTTTTATTGGCCATTTTTAGGGTTTAAATAGCTTTTAAATCATTTTCAGGATTTAATAGGATTTTTAATAGTTTTAATTCTTTTTAAATATATTTAAATCATTTTTAGAATTTTATAGAATATTAATAGATTTTTATTTTAGAATAATTGAATTTTTGAATATATTTTTAGATATAGGATATTAATAGGTTTTAATAGTTTTTAGAATTTTAAATGGAATAAATAAATAGCATTTTCTCCTTTTAGAATATATTAGATAGAATTAAATCATTTTTCAGCACTTAATAGAGTTTAATCATTTTTAATAGAATATAGAATTTCTTATAAATAGATTTGTAATATAATATAGATTTTTGTTATTAATAATAGATTTTAAATCATTTGTAAATAGTATAGGTTTTGTTAGAGAGTTATTAGAATTTTTTAGTGTTAGATATTAATTAGTTTAGTTAATTAAGGATTAGATATTAATTAGGCTTGTAATCTTAGTCTTAATTCAGCTTTTTTTTCTGAGTTTCTTAATGATTTTCGTTGGGCCCATTCATCAGCAGGCCCAGAGTTGTTTTTGTCCAAGTTTCCAGAACAAGCCCAGTTCGCAGGTCTGAAGGGTCCACGTTTGTCCAGCAGCTTCTGGAAGATTCCAGAGCGTTCCAGAATTCCCAGCCTGTATAAAATGCATCAGCAGTACACGTGTTGAAAGAGGATGGACCCCACGTTTTCCTTCAGAATCACGCCACCTCACTACTCACTTCCCTCTCTCTGCCACGTGGTCACCATGCAGCGACTCAGTCCACTACCGCCCCACGTGTAGCACATGCGCCTCCCCACTCCTCCACCATCACTGACACGCGTCGCGCCATAGTACCTCGCCTGAAAGCGTCACCGGCCGGCATGCATGGCCGGCGACCACCGCCCTACCCGTCGCCGGAGAACCTCCCACACCCAAAAACCCAGATTCTGATAACCTTCATCTCCCACCTCCATCTCCTCCGATCAACAACGAACTCCGACCGCCATACACTTCGCCGGAAAGCCAGAAAACAACCAAAACACCAGAATCCTTCAATCTCGTCTCCGTCCTCTCCGATTCACCAATCACCGAATCCATCAACCAATTTTCTCCAGCAAGAACCTTCAAAGATCTTAAGCTTTTTCTGGAAAATCCCCCAGATTCCTTCAACGTTGTTCATCGGAAGTTCCATCATCTTTATTCTTTCCAGAAGAACATCAACTATAATCTTCAGTACGACATCAAGAAACCCCCAGAAAATGCCAAAGAATCTCCAGAAGCTTCTCGTCCCAATCGCCATCAACAATCTTCAAGTTTCGTCCAGTTCTCAGGTCTGTTCAAGAACAACCTTCAAGATTTTGATGAAGATCTTTGGATCTTCATCGTTCATCTCCAGAATAGTTCTCCAGATTCCGTAAATCCTCAACAGATCACCAGGATCTCCCAAGCGCGCTCATCAACATCCTCTAATCTTCAACCACGAACATCATCCAGGATTCCTCGTCTTTCAACAACAACCACAAGGCGATCTTCATCGCTGATCTTCAGAAGATTCTTTCTTCTCCAGTTTTTCTGCAAGCACCTTCGTCAAGAACATGGAATGTACTCTGAGATCTTCAAGCTGGGAATGGATTTGCGACAAAGCGTCATGTGGTTCAAGATCTGATTAAAGGTGTTGTGAGGTTCTTGTTATGGAATTAAAGTCTGTGAATCAAAGATTGAAAGGATACGGTTGTTTGGTGGCAATTTTGTGAAGGAGAAAGTTCAGAGACGAAAGGACGGCGGCGCTGAGAGAAGGGGGAAGAAGAAGCTCCCCTAGGGTTTCAGAATGGGGGAATGAGAGGGAGGTGATCCGCGTGAGGATTGGGCCAGGCCCAACTGCATGTTTTTGATCCAACACCTCCGGTTTTTTGCAAACACCCCCTCCGTGTGTTTTTTTTGAAGGGGACCTGGGTTGGGCCCAATTCATTTGTTTTTTCATTCGTTCTGCTTAATAACCCCTGTAATAGCTGATGTCCCCCCCCCCTTTTGTTCTCTTTTCCTTTTTTTTATTTTCTTGTTTAGTTTTAGAATAAAAAAAATGTAAGGAAAAGATTATAGAAAAAGAAAAAATTAAAGGAAAGAAGGAAAAAGAAAAATGTTGAAAATAATATTGGAGAAAAGAAAAGTATATTGAAAAGGAAAAAGAATGTTTTGAAAAAGAAAATATATGAAAAAATAGTGAAAAATATGGAGAAAAATATATTGAAAAATAGAAAAAATATGGAAAAATATTTTGAAAGAAAAAAGAAGAAAATAGTTGGGAAATAGCAAAAAATATTAGATGTAATATTTTTTAGGATTTATTTGTTTTAAGATAGTTTTAGACGTCCACTTGTTAGGGGACTTTTTCATTCGATTTTTCTGAATAGGATAGGATAGTATTTCCTAGGAGATTTATTTTTCAGTATTCGAGCATTGTAATCATTTTTCAGAAGATTAATAAAACGAGATTTGAGCTGTGGTCCCGATAGTAGCCGAACTACAGCTGCTCTGATTCCTCGTACCAGACGAGGATATGTAGGCATAGGATGCGATATCCTAGCGAGCACACTAACGACTGACTTTCTGTTCTCTCGCTGCTGTGCGATCGAGACTTTCCCGCTGACGACTAACTGTTACCCCTTCTCTCTTGCCCTAGTGCATTTGAGACCAAGCCGTAGTTTTGCCCATAGGTTCCCGACCCTGTGAAATCAGTTGATTTTCTCACTGCTGTCTGAGAACTTCCTTGTTTAGCCGTAGTTAGTCGGAACTACGTAAAGCTCTGATCTTCCATGCAGTGTGGAAGTACGTAGGCACAAGACGCGAGGTCTTGGCGAGCCAATCTTCCCTGTAGTCCCGAACTACGTTGACTCTGACTTTCTCTCTTGAGAATACGTAGGCATAGAGCGCGACGCTCTATCGAGTCAATTCCCTTCCGTTTAGATTTAGCAGCCGTAGATAGATTGTTTTGCATCCTTTAGACAACCCAAGCAAGCGTGGATCCCGTCGAGTACGACGAACGTGAGGGGTGCTAATACCTTCCCCTTGCGTAACCGACTCCCGAACCCAGGTTTTGGTTGCGATGACCATACCTTTCCCCGTTTTTTTTGCGAGGTTTACTTCGAGCGTTTCCTTTCCCTCCGTTGGGATAAATAACGCACGGTGGCGACTCTTCTGTCAGCCGGCGCCGATTTTCGCAGTAGCGACAATGTGCACGAAATTCCTTCCAATTTGCCTCCAAAATGATGCAAATCACTTGCTGGTAACATGAGGAGTGTGAATGGATGGGATTTCATCCTTGTTTTATCTCAATGGTTGATATTACAAGTGAGACCTAAGCTTGAAGAAAGCTTGAAAATGGCTCATCAAAACTCACCAAATTCAAATGATATCATTGCCATTGTGTTTGAAATATAATTTGCACTCAAAATATGTATCTACTTGCACAAAAATGATCCATAATGAATTAAATCCAATTTTCTCATTTTAAAGCTTTTTCCATGAAAATCACTTTGGGAATTTACCATTCCAAGCCAAATTCATGACTTCTCAAGGCTTGGTTGAACAATTGACACCATTTGGAGCACATTTGATGTTGGAAAAATCTCCATTTGAGGTGTGCAAGTTGGTGAAATGGACCTATAATTTTATGACCTATAATCTCACTTTCCCAAAATATCCCTGACTTGCAAGCCTCATAACTTGAGTTCTATAAATCAGATGAAAGACTTATAGTACTCTTTAGAAAGCTAAGATCATGAGGAACAACCATCATAGTCATCAAAAGTTAAGGAGAAACATCCTTCTAGGTCTAAAATTGCTTAGAAGTTGGTTGACTTTTGTTGACCAAAATCACATTCTTCTGATGACCTGTAACTTGTCTACATCATAACTTGAGTTCTATAAATCCAATAAAAGACTTCTAGTACCCAAAATAAAGCTAAGAACATGCTCTACAAGTTTCATGTTGCCCAAAAGCTGAGATGAGACTTGTATCTTGAGATAAGTGGTCTTGAAGTTGGGGACTAACTAGGGGATTTTACACTGAGAACCCTAACTTAGCAACTTCTCACACTCTTGATCCTTGATGAATTGATCTTGAAATGATATATTAGACACCTCAACACAACATCCCATGACCATAGAGACTTGGAATTGATTTTTAATCTCCTTCAATTCCACAATTAACTGAGGATTAACCAGATGAAAACCCTAACTGCAACATTCTTGGCTGTGGCTTCTTCCACCTCACACAACAATTTGAATAAGCACCAAATGGATCTCAAAGCACTCAATGAGCTCTCTCAACATCTCATACCCATAATCATGAAATCACAATCCTCTGATGATCTTGAACGGGCCTCCAAGTTATGAGTTGACCCACATACATGCATTCATCCTTTCAAAGAACATTGACCACTTGAGGATGACTTGATGACCATCCAAACTTGAGTAACACCCCTTGCTTAGGCACAACACTCTGAGTAGACTCCTCTCACTATGCACAACCCCTTGATCCCCTGTTCAATGAAAAATGCTATGCAATGCAAATGCTAGGAAGAAATGAAATGAAACACAAGCCAGCTAAAGAAAAAGGTTGGGCAAATTTTAGGGTGCAACGGCTGCCCCTATTCAAACGACTTGGACCTGAGTGGATGAAAAGCAAATGGCTTTCAAACAATCAAGGTAAAAGACAGTTAAATACCAAAGAACCCGTAAATTTGCCAACCACAGAAATAAACTGCAACACTCTGATTGGGGAACAAAGATCCAGAAAAACTGAACGCAGACAGTTGCAATGGCAACCGGCTGACTGATCATCCGATAAAGAACACATGACATCACTGCCAGTCATCTGTGTAATGCCACAGACATCAAAACCAAAGGCTAGATCAACACGCAGTTGGTAGCTTCACCTCAGGAAGAGAATAATACTCACATCGTCTAAAAGTAGACGGAAAGACACCAAATAATCACATTGTCTAATGGTAGACGGAAAGACTCCAAAATACTCACATCGTCTAATGGTAGACAGAAAGTCACCGCTGAAAGCTGGATCAACATGCACTTGATCCCTTCACATTATCTAAGGATAGCCAGAAAGAAATATCAATACCCACGTCGTCTAATGGTAGACGGGAAGGCTCCAAATACTCACATTGTCTAGAAGTAGACGGGAAGGCACCCAATACGTTTATGCTATCTAAGGATAGACAAAAATAAGAACAATACTCACATCGTCTAAAAGTAGACGGAAAGACACCAAAACCGCACTTCAAAAACCGTTCGTCGAATTGCAGAATTCTTTCATCCATAAGAGTTGATGGAAAGAAAATACCTTCAAAGGGTCACATCGTCAATAGGAATTGACAGAAAGAAAACCATCTTCAAAGATCCATGTCGTCAATAGGAATTGCCAACAAGGGAAACCAATCATTCTTCAAAGAGTCACAATGTTAATAGGAATTGACAACACGAAAACCCTCCTAAAACGCCATCTCATCCAATAAACGGAAAGAAAAACACGTCCGAAGCTCACGTCGTCTAAGGATATACGGAGAGAAAAAACCTACTGGGGAAACACGTCGTCAATAGGGATTGACGGAAGGAAAATCTGCTCGGAGAAATACATCATCAATAGGGATTGACGGAAAGAAAATTTGCTTGGGGACGTCATCATCAAAGGACTGATGGACAAAATCATAATCGTCGTATGATTTGAAACCTGAGTAAACCAATAAGCTGTCTGAACAAAGCTGCTGGATAAATGCCCATGTATTGGTTGAAGATTGATTCAAGTTGCCACGGAAGGCTGACAGAAATTGGATTATGCTTCGAATGCATATGCGTATGTTTGAATATGGCGTAATGCTCCATACAAAATGGAAATGCTACGCATTTGAGGATGAAATGCAAAGATGATGCAAATATGATAACTATATGCAAAGATGCAAATGCAGGCTCGGGCTGCCGGGGAAAGCTAGATACAACAGAACATTCCAGTAAAATAAATGCTAGAAAGGTGAAGTCAACTCCGTTGGGGATAACCAGATGGGCCAAGACGATTGGACTCTACTGGAGATAGCTTGCATGTGCCAAAGGGATTGGACTCTACTGACGATTGGACTTTTGCTGGAGAAGGCAGACGAAGTCTTCAGGCGTACCAAAGGGAATTGGATTTGCAAAGGATCAGGTACGACTGATGCTGGAAAAAATATCATGTCTGAACTCAAAGGTTTTGGTTGAAGGGTCAAGGGATAGTAGCATGACTTCCCGACATTCGTCTTGCACTTGCGAGGTTAGCTTAACCTGTTTGAACAGCTCTGAGTAGGTCTGAGGATGTGGAGAGGAATAATTCCTGCGCTTCCGAATTTTCCCCAGCCTGTGGGATCTCTGTAGGGATATTCCTCGAAAGGAAATATGAAATCTCATGCCCCAAAGGCTTGATATGCACTGCCTAAACACCTTGAACCCCGGAGAGGTGCTTCGAATAAATTTCCCCACGAGTAAGGATTAACTTCTGCGCTCTTTGGGGTGGCGTGCCCTAGTCTGCAATGACTTTGCCCCTGATTGGCTGATCTGTTGGGAAAGTGCTTCTTGGCTGTGAGGGATTCGCCGAATCTCGACCTAACTGCTTCAGATTGACTGACTTTTAGATGGCTAACTCTCATGCTATGATCATTTGATCTAACTTGCCTCAATTCATCGGAATATTCAAGCAATCTGCATTCTATCCTGATCAATCTTTCTATTGTGGAAGCTTTCCTGCTATCAAACACTTACTCGCAAGTAAAACAAGTTGTCCTGCATACAAGATATATTAAATGCAATGCATATGACAATTTTCGAAATCTAATCTGTTCACTGGAAAAATTTGTGACATAAAGTGAATAAATCATTTATCAACATGTCAACATTAGTACAACACTATAAGAGTAATCCTTTTAGGAGTCAGTTTCGATGCGATCTTTACCGAAGTATGCTTTCGAAACAAACCTGCTTTAATTAGGAGTTTTCCTGGTTGTAACTTGGTCAGGTTCACGGTTTACAAGGAAAGGATAAAGGCTCAAAATTTATGTTAACCCACCCATTCTCCGTGATGTTTTCCAATCCTATATTCAGCTAATTCGACACTAGCGCTCACCTCTTAGAGGTTGAATGACAGGAGTAATGGTTCGGGAAACCACAAGTTTTTTGGAGTGACAGTCACTCGCTTTTCATTTTTGGTGCCTGAATCACACGACTTGTTTTTCATCATCATTTTTCTTTAATTTCCCTAACTTTTGCCTGGACTGGCTCTTTCGAGCTTCTTTTGATTTCAAAGTCTAGCGGGATGCCCTAGTTTTTGCCTAAGTCGCTTGTTTTCAAGATTCGACTTAGCGGGCTTTTCTAATGATTCTTTTCTTCTTTTTTTTTGAACAAATCGTGCGACACCGGCTTGTCTGACTTGTTGAAAGGGAATGTGATTGTTTCACTCCTTGATCGGAAAGGTTTAACCACTGTGGATTTTTTTAGGCATGACCTATACAAGTGTGATTTATCCTCGAATGGGAACACTCCTATTGCACTTTGGATGCTCTGTCAAATTAGCTGACACCTACCCCGCCCCGGGTTAAGATTGAGGGTTTTTTCGTTTTTAGAAAGAAACGCCTACTACTAGGCTCAAAGGGGTTGACAAGGGGTTATCATCCTTATATCTCCGGTGTTTGGGGATTTGAAACAATGTATGTACATCATCGGCAGGTTTTGTTTCAAAAGCATACTTTCGGAAGTTTGCGCGTCTTTAAACTTCGTCATCCTCCCCAGATTCTGCTTAAACAAGCGTTAGGAATCTGTAAAAAGAAATTAGTGAACAAGAATGGATTAAATAAAAACATGCATATTCATTTCATTAATATCAATCAACGGAAACAACAAGTTTTACAAATAAGTTTGCACTTTTAAACAGGAAATAAATTACAAACATAAAGAAATAACAGGATAAAACGAAAATTGCCAGCTTCTGGGAACTGGGCTTTCACACTGATTAGCTGCGGCGGGAATGCGACCCTTGAAGTCTTCAAACTCAATCATACGAGCGATGTGACATTGGCACTGGATGCAGAGAAGCATTCCTTCTTTTCAGATTGTTGCGATGCCTATTCTAATTCTGGTACTGATAGTTTTGCAGCAAAGACCCAAAAGGTCGTGGACTCTGAACAGCAGAAACATCCAGTGACTGGGCTTGGACCCTCGAGGACTCTCTTTGTTCAGGAAATTTCATCCTTAAGCTTGATCCAGGAACAGGCAGCAACTGTGGGCAGGGGGATTCTGACACCAAAGATTGAAGGATATACTCTTGACCTACTGCAGCTTTAGGGACAGGAATAGGAGTATTCATCTCTTTTTCACGACAAGGAGCAAACTCGCCTGATACCTTCCTGCCGCTCGGCGTGAATTCAATTGTCTTCGAATCAATCAGGTCCTGAACCTTATGCTTAAAAGCTTTACAGTTCGCAACGTCGTGCCCCTGTCCCCCAGAGTGAAAATCACAATAAGCATTGATGTCAAATCTCGGTGGTGATTGGCCAGTAAGTAGATCCAAAGTCCGAGGCTTAACCAACTGAAGTTGGCGCAAGAGTTACACCAACTGAGCATAATCCATGGGGATATGATCAAAGATTCTGTCTTGAGATTTTGTCCTTTGACCATATCTTCTAATCCTGGGATTCTCCTGAGAAACAGGTCGCAGCTGATGGCACGGGAATTTCGGAACCTCCGGTTGCATAGAAGATTTCTGACACACATTTCGCTCTGGTATAGGTTCCACAGACAGAAGTGGAACAAGCATCTTTGCTGCAGCCTCGGGCATTCGGTCACCTTCTTTTCTAAGCATGTCCCTCATCACTTCCATGATTAAGCCCACCTGAGTCTTCAGCTGTTGGTTCTCCTCTCTTAGTGCATTCTGATCCAAGCGCAAAGCTTGCATATCCGCAATGAACTGCCCCATTTGGCTCTTGACTTCTCTTAGCTCTGCTTGGACTTGCTCCATGACTTTGTGAGAATTCCTGTGACTACCTGATTATATAACCTACTGGAGTATATGAAGTCAGATTAACAGCTCCGAGGTACCTGTTACACAAAAATAATATGCAAGATGCAAACAAACATGCAACAGGGAAATCTCAGAATACCATTGAGGCAAGAAAGAACCCAAGATCCAAACAGGGATAACCATCACACATATATGCACCATACAGGAGTAACTAAATACAAACAAAGTGACCTCGACCAACAGGCCTGGCGATGATCAGCATACAGTAATGAACTAAATCCTACACAGGGATACCGCCCTCAACTGAATCTTCATTTTGATACTCCTCTGAACAAATGCTCTCGGTTAACTCCTCCATAACATGAACTGATACACCCGCTTGGCTAGATAAGAGAGGATCATTAATTTGAACTCCCTGAGACGTTACTGAGATCTTGTTGGAATCCAACAAAGCTTGAACCTGGCTCCTAAGCACCTTATAATCTTCCGTTGAATGCCCTTGTGCCCCAGCATGGTACTCATAGTGGGCGCTGACATCGAAGCCTGGAGGATATGGCGGGATCTCTGGATTAATCTTCTTCGGCACTATCAACCCACTTCTGATCAAATTCGGAAACATTTGACTGTATGACATCGGCAACTGAGTGAAATACCTTTGTGGTTTCCTGGGTCTTCGTCTAGCGTGCTGACGCGGTTGATGACGGTAAGACTGTTGACTCTGGCGGGAAACAGATACCTGATACACAGACCCAACAGACTGCTGACTCCGGACACTTGAAGTATTAGAAAACTGAACGTGAGATATAGGAGATTCTAAAAGAACATCACTTCCTCTTTCCCATTCTTCCTGAGAACTGACAACTGACTCATTCTCCTCAACTAAGATACAGGGGATATTTCGAATCTTTCTGCTCTTGATTCCACTCTCGACACGTTCACCCATTATCACCAAGTCCGCAAAGTTTGACATTCCACCGCTAATCAACTTGTCGAAGTAATGGCCTTTCAAGGTACCCAAGAATATGTCAATCAACTCTCTGCCCTGAAGTGGAGGTTGAACACGAGCAGCTAACTCTCTCCATCTCTGCACATATCCTCTGAAGGATTCATTGTCCATATGAGATAATTCTTGTAACTGCACGCGACTAGGAGCCATGTTGAGATTGTAGTTGTACTGTTTCACAAAAGCATTGGCTAAATCTGACCATGATCTGATGCAATCACTCTTCAACTGCATATACCAATTCAACGACGCTCCACTCAGACTGTCCTGAAAACAGTGAATCATGAGCTAATCATTGTGAACATGTGAGGTCATTCTCCTATAAAACATTACCAAATGCTGCTTCGGGCAACTATCTCCTTTGAACTTCTCAAAATTTGGTATTTTAAACTTCGACAGCATCACAAGACCGGGAACCAGACACATGCTCGCAGCATTCAAATCAAGAGTATCCTGACTCATCAGGGCATCCAACTTTTCTTCCAACAGTTGAAATTTTTCCATAAACTCAACAGCCTACGGGTCTTCAACATTAGCCTCGGGAACAGTCCTTTGAGAATCTGGCACAAGGAAAGTGAAACTCTGATAGTCTATGTCATGGAGAGTAGAAGAATCTCTATCTCTGGCAATGGGATGCTCTTCAACAGGAATCGGCACATGCTGAGCTTGAACAACATTGTTCACTAGAGTCCTCTGAATACCGACCTCTCCTATGGTCATAGATGACATGGCTTCTACGAGATGACTCAACTGATTCTTAATCAATTCAAATTATGCCCTCGTAACAACCAAGTTCTGCTCTCCTAAGTTCATGATCCTTCCGGAAGCTAACTCAAGTCCAATACGAATGTCGGGAAATCAACTGACGAAGCAGACAAAGGATGGGTGAGCTTCCTGTTCCAGCTGAGGATGGTTATGCAAAAATGAAATGCAAATGCAAACAATGCCAAATGCAAAATGCTAATGCAACAAACAAGGGATCAAGACTGTTGTGTTGTAGACTGAGGAAGATCAAAGCCCTGCTTTAGCAAGAACATAGCACCGCTCCGATAGAACCCAACTGATACCAATAATTCGGATTCAAACTGTAGAGATAACCGGGTAGTCTAAAGGTAAAAGTTTCCTGCACAACCCCCAGCCTCACTCACAGGTATGGACCTATTCACTGATAAGGTATGGCATCCTATACGTTTGTCAGCGTCACAGACTTTCAAGAAATGATAATACATTCACCATTTATGGTTTAGCATCATAATCTCTTGAAGAGGCCTCACTAAGCTGACTCACAAATGATCGGTGCCCAGAGTCGACAACCCTCAGCTCCAAAATTCCTCCGAGCCCAAAGGTCCAGAAAGAAAATTGTCAACGAGAATATCGTCCGAGCGTGAATTTCATGGTGAACTAGTACGAGCAAAGCAAGCACATCCACCACTAATTTCCACTACTAAAGCTAGGTGTATACTCAAGCCTGGGTCTGACTTATCGCTCAATGGAACTTCCCCTCTCAAGGACCTAGAGTGTTTAGTGTACACTCTTTCGGTGATATACCACACAAAGATGCACCAAAAATGGGATGAAATGACCTAAGTCAAACAACATCAACCACAACACAACAAACTAAACCAAATGAAAGGTAAAACAAAAACCTAAATCTAAGTGAGGATGGCAAACCAAATTAGGGCAGCAAGGACCTCATAATAGGTACTCAACCATAAGCATCACTTATCAAAAGCAAAGAAGCACCAAAAGTGTCCTCAAGGATTCATCATTCTAGGTATGCTTCAAATACCTCCAAAGGAGGGACCAAGCCACCTTAAATGACACTCCAAGGTCATTGGACAGAAGTTATAGATGAAGAGGAAATCTTAAAAGAAAATACAAATCATACCAAAAGGAAATGCAAACCAAAACATAAGAGGATGCAAGCATACTTCACAATGAAACCCTAATTGAAAGTTCAAAAGAAAACAAACAAATGAACAAGGAAGAAACAATATCATGACCTAAAAATGAACAAACATCATCCTTAACATGTTAGCCACATGAAAAAAAAGGCATTGAGAGTTCAAAGGATCCAAAAATGTCATATCCAAGTCAAACTAGGTCAAGGTACATGTGTGAACCCCCTTGGAGGTAACTTGACTTGCAAGTTACCTCAAAAATAGGAAAATGCTTCAAAAATAATCAAATAAAATGCACAAGGTACCTAAACATGTTGGCAAATAGAGGCCAAAAGCTCAAAGCAAATATCCCCTCAAAGCACCATCAAAAGAAAATAATATTCATGATGTATCACTTTGAAATGGGAGAATCGAGGGTCAAAAGAAAAGCACCAAAAGTCAACCCTAAAGTCAACCAACCAGGGGCAAAATGGTCCTAAAAAATTGTTCAACTCATCATAGATATGAGGATCAATTTTCATTCATTGGATCAAAAAGGAAAGAGAGAAACAAAATAAAGAACAAACAAATCACAATTTAACTCATTTAAAAATGTGAGGGAAAACTGTCTCACAACATACGTTCTCAAGTTTCGATGATGACAAAGTACAACCTCGGATGAATCAGAGTCGTCATGCATACTTACGATGATGACAAAGTACAACCTCGGATGAATCAGAACAGTCATGCAATACTTAACATATTACATCCTTCCTATATCCTTTTAAATCATCATATTTCATTGGCAATATATGTGACTAATGTTTGGTCGTGACAAGATGCACGAAACAACAAACATATCAATTTTTGCAGGTTTTGTAGCTATGAGTCAACCATACCGTCAGCACACAATTTCATTCAGTTCACACGGGTCAGCGCATGAAGGTCATGCGTCGACCGCTAACTTGGCGCATGCAGGTTTAAGAATCTGACGGCTCAGCGCATGAAGATCATGCGTCGACCGCTGACTCGGCGCATGACAGTTTGAGAATCACACGGCTCAGCGCACGCCGACCCTATGGTCGACCGTTCGCGCGCAGAAACAGAAATTCTGCTATGTTTCATTGATCTGTCAACTGTCTGTTTTGTGTATTACTATAAATAGCTGTCTTTTCAATTTTAACAACTAACATTTTTTTTACAACATTTTCAATAACATTTTTAAAAGCATTGTGAGAAAGTGTTCAGGTCAAGAAACGTGAAAGAGGTGCATCAGTGTTCTTCATCTTCATCGTTCAAATCAACTCACAAATCCTCAAATTACAGATAATCAATTTTTTGCTGCGGTTTGTGGTTTGCTCGACGGTGATAAGGTTCGAACGCGTGATTGAAGATCCGGTTCGAGTGGAAGCTGGTGCAGGTGTTTCTTGGGAGAAAACCTTTGAGGTTTTACCTATCAAGACTACAGGTTTTGAAGGCTTTTGTTACGGAATCGTCGGTTCAACAATCAAGCGAGTGCGAAGGTGATTGATTAGCGGAAGGTTGATCAATCTAGTAGCTAGGGCGTTGAAAGGTTGAAGACGTTCCGGGTTCAATTTGGGTGTGTCTAAGATCAGCCGTGCCGAAGGTTTGATCAACGGAAGAGTTGTCAATAAGGTGGCTGCAATCGGAGGTCATTCACATCAAATTGGAGGACTTGATTCATCTTGAATCAAGGGGCAAGAATTGGTAGAAATTATCAGCAATATTAAGATTGTTTGTATCAATTGTCTATCGATTCTTGTGTATAACTGTTCTACCAAACAGGTGATATCTATTCAATACATATCTCAATTCTCATTGTAGAATTGAGGGCAGACGTACCCCAACGCGAGGACGACTGGGGGAACTGCCTCATCAAATCTTGTGTTCCTTTATTTTCTGCATTTTCAATTACAGCTTAAAAATTAAGTGATTCTAGAATAAGTGATTTTGTCAAATTGTAGTATTGATTGAGTGAGTTGGTGAAACACTGTTTTTTAACTACTAAGTACAATAGAAATACTGTACTAAGGCCTTTTCAATCACTCATTCAACACAAATATCATTTAAGGTATTTGTGCACACCAACTGTTCGACAAAAGTGCTGAACTAAAATTTTCAATCACTCATTCAACACAAATATCATTTAAGGTATTTGTGCACACCAACTGTTCGACAAAAGTGCTGAACTAAAATTGCCTTAATTTTGCTGCTAGTTTTGGTGTAATTTTTTATCATTGGAATAAGGAAATAGTACGAGTGAATCACATCTGAGTTTTGCATAAAAGTGTGTAGTGATTTACTATCCGTTATCGTCTTAAATTCATCTGCTTGACGCATATCCGGCTCTCCAATAGTGGTTCGTTTTAGACTATATTTTCCAAGGCCGCTTCCGCATTTGAAAACAATTTTGAAAACCAATTTTATTGGTAGCGCCACTCAAATTTTAAAAGGGATCTATTCAACCCCCCCTTCTAGATCCGTGCCTTAGTCTAACAAGTGGTATCAAGAGCTCCGGTTCTCCGGTGCTTCAAATACAACATTGATAGAATAATGGCTAACGAACCAAAAGGGGCGTACAATAGAGCTCCCGTTTTTAACGGTGAAAATTATAGCTATTGGAAAGACTGTATGCGGGTGCACATTAATTCCATAGATAGAAAGATATGGAACGTTATTCTCAATGGTCCGATTGAAATAACCATGACAAATGAGAATAACGAAGTTGTGCCAAAGCCCGAAGCACAATGGACCGACGACGATGAGCGAAAGTATAATTACGATTGGAAAGCTAAGAACATTCTAATCTCCTCATTAGGTGTAGATGAATACTACCGTGTATCCCATTGCCCTACGGCTAAAACTATGTGGGATGCACTACAAATTGCCCATGAGGGGACAAACGATGTTAAGTTGGCTCGAATCAACACTCTTATACAAGAGTTTGATCTTTTTTTCATGGAGCAAGGGGAATCCATTGCTGACATGCAAAAGAGATTTACTCATCTCATAAACAGATTACATTCACTAGGAAGACCTATTTCCAATGATCTTGCTACTAATAAAGTTTTGAGATGTCTTAGCAGGGAATGGCAGCCGAAAGTGACCGCCATCAAAGAGGCAAATGATCTTACGGTATTAGACCTGACTACATTGTTTGGCAAACTACAAGAGCATGAACAGGTACTCTTGAGTCTTGACCAACATGAAAGGAAAGAAAAGAAGGACAAAGTAAAGATGAGTGAAAAGAAGTCTATAGCTCTTAAGGCTTCTTCCTCGAAGTCTAAAGCAAAAGAGCAAAGTGATTATTCTTCAAGCGACGACGAAGAAGAAGACATAAATGAGGACATGGGGCTGTTCGTTAAACGGTATAACCGGTACGTGAGAAAGAACGGCATCCAACATTCGGAGAAGAACCTGGTAAATTTCCGAAGGCAATCAAGGTTCTCCAAAGATGACAATCAAAAAGGCAAAAAGACTAGAGGAACGTGCTATAAATGTGGAAAGCCCGGTCACTACAAACCGGACTGTCCAATGAACAACAAGGAACAATCGAAGTCACATAAGAGAGCATCAAAGCCTAGGAGGGCGTACATCGCGTGGGAAAGCGACAGTGATTCTTCCTCCTCTAATGAAAGCTCTAGTGATGAAGAAGAGTCCGTGAATCTATGTTTCTCCGCAAATCAGAAAAAGAAAAAGAAACAGGTACGTCACTCTAGATATAATATGTCATCTAATATGTCTCATTCCGAATTACAAACCGCATTCGATGTTTTACACAAGGAAGCAACTGAAGCCTTTAAGAAACTTGCTTCTAATAGAAGAATTTTTACATATTTAGAGCACAAAGTCTTAGAGTCCGAAAAGAAATTAGAGGACCTTAAGGCTTCCATTGTGAAAGATAATGAATCGGATTGTAAGGACAATAGTAATCCTTTCAACTTTGGTTGTGATACTTGTCATATTTGGCAAGGTGAGGTTAGAAACCTTAAGGCCAAATTAGACAAGGCACTTGAACCTAAAATTACATTTGCAATCGATAAAAAGGATTTTAGAAAAAGTATGATAAACCCATATCAAAAATATGCATATGTAATTAGGGATCAAGCAAGTGAAAGTGATTCTAATGTCGACTTTGTATGTTTTTACTGTTGCAAGAAAGGCCACTCCATTGGTAAATGTCGATTTAGGAGATTTCTTGTTCCTAAAGGCATCTACCAATGGTTGCCCAAACGCAACCGTCTTGTCGCTAACCTATTAGGACCCAATATGCCATTGGGTACCTCCCTTTTCTGAGTTATATTTTGACAGGTGAAATGTGTCGAGTCCACCGAGAGAAGATGGATTCTTGATAGTGGGTGCTCAAGGCACATGTCTGGAGACATATCCTTATTCATAGACTTCGTGGCTAAGAAGAAAGGGTATGTAACATACGGTGATAACAACCGCGGAGCGATACTAGGTAAAGGTAGTATAGGTAATCCCTCCTCTACTACAATTTCCGATGTGTTGCTTGTCGAAAACCTTAAACATAATCTCCTTAGCATTAGCCAATTATGCGACAAAGGTTACAATGTTTCCTTTTCAAAAGATTGCTGCAAAATTGTGCATGAAAGTGATAAGAAGAATGTGTTTATTGGTTTTAGAGTAAACAATGTGTATATGCTTGACTTGAATGTGGTATCCCCAACAAGCGATCAATGTCTCATATCTATGAGTGAAGACTCATGGCTATGGCATAGGCGCTTAGCGCATGTCAACTTTGACTTACTCAATAAGATTGTCTCAAAAGATCTAGTACTAGGACTTCCCAAAATTAAGTTCACCAAGGATCACCTTTGTGATGCTTGTCAAAAAGGAAAACAAACGAGGATCTCCTTTAAATCCAAAAAGATTATTTCAACAACGAGACCTCTTGAACTACTTCATATGGACTTGTTTGGGCCGTCTAGGATCAAAAGTCTAGGAGGAAACTATTACGGATTCGTAATAGTGGACGACTTTTCTAGGTTCTGTTGGACCATCTTCTTAGTGAGTAAAAGTGACACGTTTGCCGCTTTTGAGAGATTTGCCAAGCTCTCCCAAAATAAGTTAAATACAAACATTGTGTCAATAAGAAGTGACCACGGAGGTGAATTTGAAAATCATTTATTTGAAGAATATTGCGGTAACCATGGCATCGATCATAACTTCTCGGCTCCACGAACTCCTCAACAAAATGGGGTTGTGGAGCGTAAAAACAGAATTTTAGAAGAATTGGGAAGAACAATGATTAATGATAGTGGTTTACCAAAATACTTTTGGGCCGACGCCATTAGTACGGCATGTTATGTTTTGAATAGGGTACTCATCCGCCCCATTCTAAACAAAACTCCGTATGAACTTTTAAAAGGGCGAAAGCCTAATGTTTCTCACCTTCATGTTTTTGGATGCAAGTGCTTTGTATTAAACAATGGAAAGGAAAACTTGGGCAAGTTTGATTCAAAAGCCGATGAAGGCATTTTTCTAGGGTACTCGCAATCAAGTAAAGCATATAGGATTTATAATAAAAGATTACTAGCTGTTGAAGAGTCTGTGCACGTTACGTTTGATAGTCCTATCCGAGAAATGTCGGAAAGGATAGTGTTGTTCATGGTGCAGGTACATCCACAGAAGACATACTCAAAGGTGGCGAAACGGGGATTGATCAACCCGATAGAGTCAAAATTGAGGAGGATAAGGATGCACACCATGAGGTAACTGAGGAAGCTCATCCGCCTACAAACGATGATCTCCCTCAAGCTTGGAAGTCGTGTAAAGATCATCCAATTGACAATATTCTCGGAGACATCACAAAGGGAGTCACCACTCGATCTAAGCTAAGTAACTTTTGTTATCACTTCGCTTTCGTTTCACAAATAGAGCCTAAAAACCCCAAAGAGGCCCTACTCGATGAGCACTGGTTTTTATCGATGCAAGAGGAACTAAATCAGTTTAAAAGAAACGAGGTATGGGACCTTGTCCCTCCTCCGCGAGGCCATCGAGTAATCGGCACCCGATGGGTGTTTAGGAACAAGTTGGACGAAAACGGGGTAATAACCCGTAATAAAGCGAGATTGGTCGCTCAAGGGTATAACCAAGAGGAAGGCATCGACTATGAGGAAACTTATGCGCCGGTTGCCCGACTCGAGGCTATACGCCTTTTACTCGCCTTTGCATGTGCAAAGGATTTTAAGTTATTTCAAATGGATGTTAAAAGTGCGTTCCTTAACGGTCACATAAATGAAGAAGTATATGTGTCTCAACCTCCCGGTTTTGAATCTCATGAATACCCTGAACATGTTTACAAGTTAAAAAGAGCTTTATATGGTCTCAAACAAGCTCCTAGAGCTTGGTATGAGCGACTAAGTAAGTTTTTACTTAATCAGGGGTACTCACGAGGAAAGGTTGACACTACACTCTTCATTAAACGTCAAGGAAAGCACTTGATTTTGGTGCAAATCTATGTTGACGATATTATATTTGGATCCACTAACATGAATCTCGTGAGAGAGTTTTCTGACCTCATGCAGGGCGAATTCGAGATGAGTATGATGGGGGAGCTCACATACTTCCTCGGCCTGCAAGTTAAACAACTCCAAGAAGGGACATTCGTGAGCCAAACAAAATATTGTTTGGACTTGATCAAGAGATTTGACATGGCAAAATCCAAGGCCATAGACACCCCAATGCCTACATGCGTAAATTTGGATAAAGATGAAAATGGCAAGGACGTAGAGGTAAAACGATATAGAGGTATGATTGGTTCACTTCTCTATCTTACTGCGTCACGTCCTGATATTATGTTTAGTGTGTGCATGTGTGCACGATACCAATCATGTCCCAAAGAATCCCACCTAAAAGCTGTTAAACGAATTCTTCGATACCTGTCAGGTACCCCGAAGTATGGATTGTGGTATTCTAAGGGTAGTGATTGCTCGTTGGTAGGTTACTCCGATTCCGACTTTGCCGGGTGCAAATCGGATAGGAAAAGCACTAGTGGTACATGTCATTTGTTTTCAAACTCCTTGGTTAGTTGGCATAGCAAGAAACAAGTTTCAGTTGCTTTATCAACGGCCGAGGCGGAATACGTTGCCGCTGGTAGTTGTTGTGCTCAAATTCTGTGGATTAAGCAACAACTACTAGATTTCAATCTTAAACTTGAACGTATTCCTATCCTATGTGACAACACTAGCGCTATTAACCTTACCAAAAATCCCGTATTACACTCTCGCACTAAACATATAGAAATTCGACACCATTTTCTTAGGGACCATGTTGAGAAAGGTGATGTTGTATTTGAACACGTTGACACTAAAAACCAACTAGCGGACATTTTCACAAAGCCGCTAGCAACGGAACCTTTCTTTCATATCCGCCGAGAACTTGGCATCCTCGACATTTCGGAACGGGAATAATATTTGCTGATGTTATCTTATTTCATTCAAATAATCATGCTGTTGTACTTCTAACAATTTGATATTCGTGTAAGTACAAGTATGTTGTTTATCAAGCTACTCCGGCATTAAGGTGATATTGTTCCATTTCTCTCTCTCTCTCTCTAATAACTCTCATGATCAACAATTGTATCGTTTGACCTATGTTGCATATGTATGACATTTTTTTTGTATGATAAATTGTTTGGATGCAAATTTTTTTGTGGCATTTTAGGTAGGCATCAAATATGGCTTGATATGTGACATTAAGTGCAAATCTGCATTTGTGCATCCGAACTGAGCTACACACCAAATCTGAACAGTTCAACTCTTTTTCAACAAGAATGAATGAAAGATTTGCAGCTTTCACAACTGCCCATGGATACCAAGAAACAGCCGTCTCTCGCAGCATCAATCGCCTGAATCAAGCAGTGGATTACCTCACTGATATGGCTGATCCATATCGTTATCCGTCTTCCTTTGATATGGGCAAGGGACAAGGATATTAGTCATTTGTTTTTGCATTTGCTCATTCTCCATGTTGTTTTTGTTATCATGTTCTGTTTTATCTCTCCTAAGTGCACACTAATGTTTGTTTTACAGTCTTGATTCCTATAAAATGTTATGACTTATGTGTCCCTAATTTGGTTTAATCTATTTTTAATATTTTGCTCATTGTCAATATTTTGTGTGGATATTGGTATATGATTACTTATAGCCTGTTGAGTATTTTGTTAATTGTTAATATGCCAAAACTTTACCTTTCTCCATCTCTTTTTGATGTTGTCAAAGGGGGAGAAAAGACAAGTAGATTGTAGATCACAACAGCTATGACTGTAAAAGAAAGGGGGAGCTTACTACTATGTTAAAGATATCGCATGTTGTGTTCACCAAGCTTCGCATAGGTTTGTCATCATCAAAAAGGGGGAGAATGTGAGGGAAAACTGTCTCACAACATACGTTCTCAAGTTTCGATGATGACAAAGTACAACCTCGGATGAATCAGAGTCGTCATGCATACTTACGATGATGACAAAGTACAACCTCGGATGAATCAGAACAGTCATGCAATACTTAACATATTACATCCTTCCTATATCCTTTTAAATCATCATATTTCATTGGCAATATATGTGACTAATGTTTGGTCGTGACAAGATGCACGAAACAACAAACATATCAATTTTTGCAGGTTTTGTAGCTATGAGTCAACCATACCGTCAGCACACAATTTCATTCAGTTCACACGGGTCAGCGCATGAAGGTCATGCGTCGACCGCTAACTTGGCGCATGCAGGTTTAAGAATCTGACGGCTCAGCGCATGAAGATCATGCGTCGACCGCTGACTCGGCGCATGACAGTTTGAGAATCACACGGCTCAGCGCACGCCGACCCTATGGTCGACCGTTCGCGCGCAGAAACAGAAATTCTGCTATGTTTCATTGATCTGTCAACTGTCTGTTTTGTGTATTACTATAAATAGCTGTCTTTTCAATTTTAACAACTAACATTTTTTTTACAACATTTTCAATAACATTTTTAAAAGCATTGTGAGAAAGTGTTCAGGTCAAGAAACGTGAAAGAGGTGCATCAGTGTTCTTCATCTTCATCGTTCAAATCAACTCACAAATCCTCAAATTACAGATAATCAATTTTTTGCTGCGGTTTGTGGTTTGCTCGACGGTGATAAGGTTCGAACGCGTGATTGAAGATCCGGTTCGAGTGGAAGCTGGTGCAGGTGTTTCTTGGGAGAAAACCTTTGAGGTTTTACCTATCAAGACTACAGGTTTTGAAGGCTTTTGTTACGGAATCGTCGGTTCAACAATCAAGCGAGTGCGAAGGTGATTGATTAGCGGAAGGTTGATCAATCTAGTAGCTAGGGCGTTGAAAGGTTGAAGACGTTCCGGGTTCAATTTGGGTGTGTCTAAGATCAGCCGTGCCGAAGGTTTGATCAACGGAAGAGTTGTCAATAAGGTGGCTGCAATCGGAGGTCATTCACATCAAATTGGAGGACTTGATTCATCTTGAATCAAGGGGCAAGAATTGGTAGAAATTATCAGCAACATTAAGATTGTTTGTATCAATTGTCTATCGATTCTTGTGTATAACTGTTCTACCAAACAGGTGATATCTATTCAATACATATCTCAATTCTCATTGTAGAATTGAGGGCAGACGTACCCCAACGCGAGGACGACTGGGGGAACTGCCTCATCAAATCTTGTGTTCCTTTATTTTCTGCATTTTCAATTACAGCTTAAAAATTAAGTGATTCTAGAATAAGTGATTTTGTCAAATTGTAGTATTGATTGAGTGAGTTGGTGAAACACTGTTTTTTAACTACTAAGTACAATAGAAATACTGTACTAAGGCCTTTTCAATCACTCATTCAACACAAATATCATTTAAGGTATTTGTGCACACCAACTGTTCGACAAAAGTGCTGAACTAAAATTTTCAATCACTCATTCAACACAAATATCATTTAAGGTATTTGTGCACACCAACTGTTCGACAAAAGTGCTGAACTAAAATTGCCTTAATTTTGCTGCTAGTTTTGGTGTAATTTTTTATCATTGGAATAAGGAAATAGTACGAGTGAATCACATCTGAGTTTTGCATAAAAGTGTGTAGTGATTTACTATCCGTTATCGTCTTAAATTCATCTGCTTGACGCATATCCGGCTCTCCAATAGTGGTTCGTTTTAGACTATATTTTCCAAGGCCGCTTCCGCATTTGAAAACAATTTTGAAAACCAATTTTATTGGTAGCGCCACTCAAATTTTAAAAGGGATCTATTCAACCCCCCCTTCTAGATCCGTGCCTTAGTCTAACAAAAAACACCTCCAATGTTTAATTATATTTAAAAATGAAAAATAATCTGAAAAATAAAAGAACATTGAAGCTATTTTTAATGAATTAAATTCAAACAAGAAATAAAAGAAAAAACTAAAAGAAAATAAAAGAAAAAGAAAGTGCAAGAAAAACAACAGCCAATGGATCAATCTACTAGTCAACAGATCTAAGGGCTACAGAGTGCGCCACGTATGCGTTGAGGGTGTTTAAGTGAAACGCATCGTTTCACTGGGGGTCAGGTGCACTTCAGGTGACACCTCCCCACCATGAGTCTTAATCTTGTTCATCCATTCCAAAAGTATTCCAATTCAACACTTTATAACACACCACGCATGCAAAAACCTAGTCAACTAAATGAAAGCAAATCTCACACGTCAGATTAACATACTAGGTCAAGGGAGTTAGCCAGATCGTGTGGCAAGGAGATCATCTTCTTCATTTAAATCCTCAGATGGAGGGAATGCTCAAGTGGTGGCCGGAGAAGACTCCGGTCGTCTTCTCCGGCGAGGGAACAGTGCTCAGAGAAAAACTTGGCCGAACTCAACAAAACTTATATGGAAATTGATCTACAACTCATGAGGATCACGAATCCATGGCTAGTTTTCCTTAATTCCTCACAACAAATTCAAATCGAAGACGAACAAATTTACTCATCAAGAATAAAAGTTCACTAATATCAACCAATTTTGTCCAGAAATCAACTACGTGTTATGGAGATCATGGATCCATCAACAATTAAGCAAAACAACACAAGAACAAGCCATACCAGATCAAAACAATTTGGAGCTTCATCCAACAATCATCACAAATGCCAGTTCGTTTTAGTGATTAATGATCTACATGTTGTCTAGGTCTCAAATATGTAAAAATGGCAGAGAATCATGGCATATTCAGAGAGTAAGGTTGATTTGTAAATACCTAGTGGAGAACTTCCACTGAGCCTTCAATTGATGCTTAAGCTTGAAGAAAAGTATCCAGAAACGTTCAGTGATCTTCAATGAAGTCTTTGCAACCTTTAATTTTGCTTGAATCTTGCTAAATCTCAGAATTCGAATTTTGAATTTCCTTCACTTTTTCAAAATGCTCTAGCTCCAATTTTTCACCCAATTCGTGTTCTGAGAGTTTGTTCATGACAGAAAGCTTTTATGTGATGGATTTGAATCACAAGGAAGCCCAATGGCAGTCCCTAGATCCCAATTGCATATCCATGGAATTTGAATTTTTTAGCTTCTTCATGTGCACGAAATTTCTTCCAATTTGCCTCCAAAATGATGCAAATCACTTGCTGGTAACATGAGGAATGTGAATGGCTAGGATTTCATCCTTGTTTGATCTCAATGGTTGATATTACAAGTGTGACTTAAGCTTGAAGAAAGCTTTAAAATGGCTCATCAAAACTCACCAAATTCAAATGATATCATTGCCATTGTGTTTGAAATATAATTTGCACTCAAAATATGTATCTACTTGCATAAAAATGATCCATAATGAATTAAATCCAATTTTCTCATTTTAAAGCTTTTTCCATGAAAATCACTTTGGGAATTTACCATTCCAAGCCAAATTCATGACTTCTCAAGGCTTGGTTGAACAATTGACAGCATTTGGAGCACATTTTATGTTGGAAAATCTCCATTTGAGGTGTGCAAGTTGGTGAAATCGACCTATAATTTTATGACCTATAACCACTTTCCCAAAATACCCCTGACTTGCAAGCCTCATAACTTGAGTTCTACAAATCAGATGAAAGACTTATAGTACTCTTTGGAAAGATAATATCATGAAGAACAACTTTAACTTTTATCAAAAGTTAAAGAGAAACATCCTTCTAGGTCAAAAATGGCTTGGAAGTTGGTTGACTTTTGTTGACCAAAATCACATTCATTTGATGACCTGTAACTTGTCTGCATCATAACTTGAGTTCTATAAATCCAATCAAGGACTTCTAGTACTCAAAATAAAGCTAATAACATGCTCTACAAGTTTCATGTTGTCCAAAAGTTGAGATGAGACTTGTATCTTGAGATAGGTGGTCTTGAAGTTGGGGACTAACCAGGGGATTTTACACTGAGAACCCTAATTTAGCAACTTCTCACACTTTTGATCCTTGATGAATTGATCTTGAAATGATATATTATACACCTCAAAACAACATCCCATGACCATAGAGACTTGGAATTGAGTTTTAATCTACTTCAATTCCACAGTTAACTGAGGATTAACCAGATGAAAACCCTAACTGCAACATTCTTGGTTGTGGCTTCTTCCACCTCACACAACAATTTGAATAACCTCCAAATGGCTCTCAAAGCACTCAATGAGCTCTCTAAACATCTCATACCCATAATTATGAATTCAAAATCCTCTGATGATCTTGAACTAGCCTCCAAGTTAGCAGCTGACCCACATACATGCATTCATCCTTTCAAAGAACATTGACCACTTGAGGATGACTTGATGACCATCCAAACTTGAGTAACACCCCTTGCTTAGGCACAACACTCTGAGTAGACTCCTCTCGCTATGCACAACCCCTTGATCCCCTGTTCAATGAAAAATGATATGCAATGCAAATGCTAGGAATAAATGAAATGAAACACAAGCCAACTAAAGAAAAAGGTTGGGCAAATTTTGGGGTGCAACACTTATGAGGAATTTCCAGTGAGCTTCTAACTATTCTTCTTACTGCTTCTCTCCTTCTTGCGTTCTTCTCATCTTCTCATTCATTTTACCCTGACCCAGTGCACAACGAGAATGATGGTGGCTGCAAAGATCTCCATCTACGTCGGCGGCTGATGATGGGTGAGGTTGGTGTGGAGAATGCTACGAGGTCACCTCCCTACGACTCTATAGGCTTTGTCACAAACGACAGTTCGACAATTTCGGCTATCCTCGAAGATGAGCTCTCTTCATTCTTTTCTTTTTTTCTTTGCACAATCCCTTTTATAGACTCCAAGGATTAAACCTTGATTTTAAAATTGAATTTGGACTGTCTGGCTGATTTCCATTTTTGGGAATAAAAGAAAGGGATGTCGTTAATGCTTATGTTATGAGCAATAATTCTTTGGTTTATTCGTGTGTTCCTCCATAATTGCTTGATTCCAATTTCAAATTGATCACATTGGTTATGTGTTTTGTAATTTCGAAAACCTTCCTTGTAAGATTGATAAGCTTTTACGAGACTTGATCACTTTCATACTCTTGTGATCCGTTGTGATTAAAGATGATGATATTACTTCCATTTACAACCAAACATGTCTGATTCATGTGATTTTCTTGGTTATTTCTCTATTGTTTTTTATTTTGGTAAATCTTTATTGATGATGATGGCCATGAATGCTTGGATCTTATAATGAATTGGATCCGACAATTTATGGTTAATGTTTGATTATGTTTTCTTTTAAGGATTATTCTTGACTCTTGTTCCATTTTGGTGTCATAACCTCTTTTTTCATATTTGTTCATTGTAGGCGTCGGTGTCTGTGTTTGCGGTTTCTAAATTGAGGGCCAACCCAATCAAGTCTGAACTCAGTTTGGTATCTTGATGAGAAAGAAACCTATTATTGGAGCTTGACGACTTGATGAGAAAATGTCTGGTGTTGTAGTCAGGTAGTAATTTAACCTTTAAGTTCAAAAAGTCTCCAATGGCCATGTCGTGTGAAAGTTAGTTTTGGATGGAAAAAATTTATGGAAACGTAAACTTGCTCGTATTTGCTTCTGAATAGAAAAGCAGAATAATGTTCTAGTATGATTGGTTCCTTTCTTTTGCAGGTGGAAGGTTTATAATATGTTAGGGATAGTAGGTTGCGGGAAAGAGAGGTGGAAGAGCACTTCAGAGATTATTGAGTTGTAAAATATATTTAGAAGGAAGCTTGTATTTGAGCTCATGGTTTGTATGGATTTCTGTGTAGCCTAGCTAGTTGTTGTATCTTTAACGAATTATAACAGGTAGGGGATTTGGAGTAGCAACATTTCGAACACCTTTATTGATTTTGTAGGTGGGTAGTAGCCTTTGTCGACAGTTGTTTGGCTAGGAAAATAAATAAACTAAACAACATTTGTCGGCTGGAACTTTTGAAGCAATGCGTCCCCACCCGTAGGCTAATAAACAAGTCTCCAACATGTTTTTGATTAATTAATTCTTCTAATGACAACATCAAGGCATTGAGACCCAAACAAGTTTGGTGCGTAACTTTAAACGCTTTTAGATCTTGTATATTTGAGAAAAGTGTACCTCGAAATTTGTCCTAGGTTGTAAAACTTTTTTTTTTGAAAAATGTTATGAGTTCAAAGTGCCCTTTGTAATTTATAATGAACCTATTTTTCATGAAGTAAGCTTTTGAATGTCAAATGATTCATGGGTTTTTCTCTCCATCTTTGTATGAACAAAAATACATGTTTTGAGGAACAAAAAATACTGCATCATGCGACCTTGAACAAATATGTAGGAGGTTGGACCTGCAATTATATGTGAATTGTTCCTTAAATTTTTTTAGAAAATATGCTTCATTGTAATGTTGATTTTGAATGACCCCCTTGAATAATCTTAAACTTCATCATTAGCAATTTGTATCCCCTTCCCTAAACGATGAAACTTGGCCCATAAATTATGACTTATAATTTATAATCCTCCTTTTCAATAAACTTTATTTTGAAACAAAAGTTGAAGCATTGGGAACCAAAGTTTGTAGATAACATTCAAAACAAAGCGTAGAAATCATAATCATGTCTTGAGACCTTCTAGCCTAAACCTTTAGAATTCTGTGTTCATGAATGAAGACATGTTTTAAATTCAAATTCTAAACACACATTTTAATCTTGTAGATCAATGTGATATTCTTGACATAAGCTCAAAAATAAGTGAATTTGACCATGGATCGGGATAAGATAAAAATAATCTTGGAAACAATTTGGAAATATGGCATAAAGCCCAACAACTTTAATTCCAATTAATGACACCAATTCACTTGAATGTTCTTGGAGGTATCACGGGAAGTGCTCCTGATCAAAATGACCTTATGGGTTCAATTGTAACATTCCTCAAATTAAATCTTAATTTACTCCTTCGTCCACAAATAACATTTCATCATGCATGGTTCACAAACTGCCAAAATTCCAAATTCTTCCACTTTGGAATTCCAACTGATCCGCCCCCCTGACCATGCTGAAAACCGAAGGGTAGAAAACTATAGTCTTTCCTAAATACACACTGAATCTTCTAAGGGATCATGAGGATGGGGTACTTATATTGATTAAGAATTGTACGAATGAGGGTACATCTCTTTCTCAACTCTACCAAAATTCTATAATTTGCTGGGGGGGGGGGGGGGGGGGGGGGGGGGGGGGAAGTACACACAAAGCTTTCACAAAATTTGAACTTTCTTCAGCAAACCTACCAAACAAACACAAACTAGATAAAACGGTTAGCCGATGCGTGAATGATTGACCTAAGATGATATGCAAAGGATCAAGGAATCTAAGTGTAAAATTTGGGGTACGACATATGTGATATGCACACCAATTCTCTCAAGATATCCGCTTGTGTGGCATTTAATGGTGTGTATTCAACTTCTTTGTCAGACGGACGTCGGGCTGACCTCATCATTGACCGATCTCAAAATCCGGACTTAGGATATTCGTTCTAATGCCCAAATCATTCCTCTTTAATCCTCAACCTTTCTTTGGCATCTCGAATCTCTTTTCCATGTTACTTTCCTCACCTTTTACATAGAATTCTTCAATGGTAATAACCTCATCCATGCTGAATGACGATTTTTGAGTTAGTGATTCATTGAACTGCCATGCTTTAAGGCCATCTTGAAATGCTCCCACAAACATTTCCTGATTTGGATGTGACGCTTTGATTGTTTCTTCAGTGAACCTTTCCAGACACTCACTAAAGGATTCTGAGTATCCTTGTCGAAATTAAACAGACTAGTAGTCGACATGTTTCTATGTTTACTTGCTAAAAACTATTGTATCATATTCTTAGTCAAATCCAGGTAACTAATGACCGAGCATCTGGATAAACTCATGAACAATTGAAAAGTACCTTCTTTAAAGTTCTCGATCATAACCTTACATTTAAGTGAGCCAGAAACACCTATTATTGCCATTTGGGTATTTATCGCAATAATATGTTTTTATGGATCAATTTTACCATTGAAAGACACTAGCGACATTGGTTTGAAGTACTCCGAGACTTAATCATCCCAGATAGCATTAGATAAAGGATGGGAATCTGGAGGCTCCACCTTAGCGTCCCCATTCCTAACGACTTTGTGTTTGCAAAACCTAGACATTGTCTTGCAAGGTTTCATTTTGCTGACAAAGCGCTTCCACCACTACGAGCAATTGGGATATATCCGGTGGTAGAGGTGGATCACTTCGGCTGGGAGATGATCCAGACATTGCATAGCTGAGTTATCAATGATTTTGATGATAGTTTTTGTATGGCATAGGAAATGTTTACTGAGGCCCCACGTTGGGCGCCAAATGTTCTTAATAAAAAATAGTAAAAGGTTGTCTTCCTTGTTGTTAGTCAAGGATAGCCTAAAATGATTAGTTGGAGTGTCTGTTATTTATTTGTTCTCTAAATTTTTGTCTCTCATTTACCATCTAAGCAATCTCCTATATATAGGTCCCCACCTTATCTACCTTCTCCACCTGTTTTACTCTTCATATCCCTCACAAATACATATTTCAGTAACATTTGTCATCCTTATAACTACTATGTAACGTCTATATCTTCAAGAATTATAACTCTCCTTTCATAATACATCATTCTTTAACTGTCTCTCATAATCTTTCACATGACATATGAGACTTGCCGTCAAACCCGACTTGCACGAGCAAGATCGCCCCTAGCTTGTATGAGGTTGGCTCTGTCTTGCTTAACTTGATACCCCTAACTGAATTCTAATTCGTAGTTGCGAACATGACTATCCAACTTGTTAGCCTCATCATACTCGGTTGTCCCACTAACTCGACCTCAAGGAATTCAGGGATGTACAAGTTCCTTCTTAACCACCTTACGCATGTTAGGGTTCATCCATCTTTGGTGCTCTCTAGAGGTTTTAGAATCCTTTTCTAGCATAATTTGGTGCACACACACAGAATGGCCGATTCCATTGAGGTCACTCATGGTGTACCCTAAGGCCTAGATATCTCTTCAAAAATGCAAGTAACTTATCGGTCTCTTCTCTACCAAGGCTAGCATTGAATGTAGCAGGGGGATTTAGTTCAGTGTCTAAAAATTCATATATAAGGCTCTTCGGTAGCTCCTTAAGCCTTACTTTCGAGTTTTCTATGTTGGGCATCGAGTTGGGGGGTCAGAGCAAGGCACTGATCTATACCTTTATCTAATAATACCTCAACCTCGTATTTTTATATATTTGACGCGGAACTCTCAACTGGCTCTTCATCGGGTGGTGCCTCTACCGACAATTCTATTAAACATTCATCGATGATGTCCACAAAACAACATGGATCATAAATAGCTGGAGCATTCATAAACTAGGAGAGAATAAACTCAATTTTCTCCTCATAGCCTCAAAAGTAAGTTTTTCTCTCTTAACATCAATAATCGCACCAGCGGTGGCTAAAATGGGTATTTCTAATAAGATTGGAATGTTGGAGTCTTCCTTTATATCCATCGCTACAAAGTCAACAGGGATGTACGGCTGTCCTACCCTAACTGGAATATCTTTCATAATACCTACAAGATACTTGGTTGATCGATCAGCCAACTGGAGGGACATCTTAGTGGGCTTTAAATAACCAAAATTTAGACTCTAAAAAATCGAGATAGGAATCAAGCTTACGCTAACTCCTAAATCATAAAGGGCCTTGTCAATGACAATTTTCCAATTACACAGGGAATGAAAAAACATGAAAACACCTTGGATCTTTCAATTTTTGTGGCATATTATTTTGTATGATGACACTACACTCTTTAGTGAGCACCACAGTACTATCATCCTCAAGCTTCCTTATATTAAATAAGATCTCCTTGAGGAACTTAGCATAGGAGTGCATTTGTGTAATGACCTTCGTAAAAGGAACTATAATGTGGAGCTACTTAAGGAGCTCGATAAACATTTTGAATTGAACCTCTGTCTTAAACATAGCAAGTCTCTAATGGTATGGAATGAGTGGCTTATAGGGGGAGTTATATACGGTTCTTACTTCTCAATTGTCTCCTTAAATTTGGGTGCCAACTGTTGTGGTGAGAATCGTGATACCAAGCTATTGAATTAACTTGAATCTTAATTCTTAAATTCACAACCGGATTTTAATTTATCCAAAGGAAAGGTCTAAAGAAAGAAAAATCCTTTTCGCGATGTAACAACAACGCTAAGAGATTCGGGGATCGGGGATTGGTTATGTATAGGGTAGGTATTTCACATCCTAAACATCTGTAGTACTCTACAGGAACCTTTTGTTTGCTTGCATGCTAAGTTTGGTAAATGTTTGCTAAGGTTTGGGATTGGGTAAAAGGTGTAGGTAAAGACCTGAGGATAGTTTCTAAGCTTTCTCGTAAAGACATCGCGTCCTCTGCCTACGTATCCTAACTAGGATAGAATCAGAGCAATCATATATCACCTCACAAGGGATGAAGAACACTTGATTATGATCAAGATTCAAAGGGGAATAAACATATCCATGCTTGTGTAGAGTTTCACGAAACTCTCAAGATCTATGTTGAACTCTCAAGCAAGTAATCATATCCATGATTCTTACATAGAGTTAACCAAACTCTATCCTAAAGTTCTACGTTGTGAGACCAATTGGTTCTATCTAGACCAAAAGGTGGGAGAAAGGGGGAAGGTTGCTCGTCAAGATGTCGCATCTTGTGCCTACGTATTCTTATTATCCAATGAGAAATCAGAGCAGTCGTAGTTCGGGCACGAACTACAAAATAAGGATCTATTGGTTATTTCTAGACCAAAAGGAGGGAGAAGGCTCTATCCAGACCTATGAGTTTTAACCCTATTGGTTCTATCCAGACCAAAAAAGGGGGGAAGGTTCTATCCAGACCTATGATGTAAATAAGCTATCTATGGCCCAAGGGTCAATAGAGAGACTTTCCTTTGGAAGGGAAAAGAGGAGGCAACTAGGATGAGAACTAAAGAGTTCCATCACTTGGGGAAGAAATACTTAACAAAGCAATATAAACAAACAAGCATGAAGAATACAAGGGGTATGGTTACAACCAAGCAAGCATGCATATCACAATAAGCAAGGACTAAGAATAATACAATTGGTTTCGACCAAGTAAGACACATCTTTACAAAGATGAAAGTAACAACTCAAGGGATTCATATTAACACATATGGAAGTAATAATCATGCAAGTAAGACACCACTTAGGATAATCATGTTATGAGTTCAAATGTAACAACATTAGGCATTGATGACAATCAAATACGTATAGAATGCTCGCAACAGTTAAGTTCAAGGTTTAGGAAGAGAACAACAAATTTATGGTAACCACCAACGAGAAACAAAGCCTCAACATGTTAACAAACACAAAGAAAATCAATTATCAACAAATCTCACAAGATAAGTCAAGCATGGTATAAAGGAAATTCATCAAAACGCAAGGTAACGACCTAAAAACTGAACCAACTTACAAGTAGGCAAAAGGAATTGTAAATATAAGCAATTTGAATTTTATTCCATTAAATGAAATTAGACATTAAAATGAACAATTTGCAAAAAGAACGGATTAAAAATAACAAAGCATGCAAAAGTTGCGAATCATTGAATTTTATGAAAATAAAATAAATGAAGCAAGTGATAAAAATAAATGTCAAGGGAGGGAGTTGAACCCAGGCCCCCTTGGTTCACAAACCCAACACTAACCACCTGGCCACAACGTGCTCGTGTACATAAATGGAAGTGAAATAGAAAATAATAAAATATGAGCAGCAAAAGTAAAACATCAAAAAGTGTCCCACTCAGGGATTGAACACAAGACACAATGAACAAGAGGTACTAAAGGCGCATGTGACAACCACTGGGGTGGCAATACATCCGTGTATTATGCCACCCCAAAAATAGATATGGCCTCCTTGGCAAGCATTTCTGGGCCCAAAACAAATCAAGCAAACATGAAAACGAATTGGATCATAACTTGCTTGGAATTTAATGAGGAATAGGATGATGTCTTTGGATTTTCAAGATCATGCTCACAAAGAGAAATTCAATGGAAAATGCAAATGGCATGTTAGAATGCATTTTTGAAATCAAGGCATATTATTGAGTAGATTCAAATCAAGCACACATCACACACAATCTTCAAATTTGTTAACTGATGTCTCCACACTTAAATATCTACCACAAATCAAACAAAACAGAAAATGGATTGTTGTTGCAATAATGGTATGAAAGGATGCAGGCTGTCAAGGTTCAAATTGAGTAGGTTCAACTCATACAAACATCACATACAAGCTTTAATCATGTCAACTGATGATTCCTTACTCAAAGGTCAATCAAGTACTACTCAAACAGAAAAATGGCATGTTGTTGGCAACTATGGTAGGAAATGCAAGACTGTTTTAAAAAACACAAGTTGATGATGCAGCATGGTACATGGTTCCAATGGTTCATAAACAACTAGAAAATGAGTTTTAAGGCAAGGCTGCATTAAACAAAACAAAATCATCCTATCAAGAGTTTAATGCAAGCTGGATTAATCACTTATGGACTTTTAGGACAAAAACTGCCAGCCAAGAAATGAAGTTTGAGGGGGCTGTTAAGCCATAGTAGTTGGCTTGCTGCAGTGTATGAACAAATGAAAAAGTGACCTATGATGCTAACAAGTAAGTCCGCAGCAGAAGATCAATCATGACTCACAAGTCATAGCAAAACACAAAACAAGGCACATATGTTTAAAGCATCAATATAGGCATGTTCAAAACAAGTGATGACAGCCAAAACTGAACTGAGCATACCTAAGCATCATGCTTCTAGCATCCAACATCATGAGACGAACATAAATCTCAATTGACAGACCTCAGGGCAGAAAATGGTAGCAGGCTAAGGCAACAACATGAACTCCAAAGGTTTCAACAACAACATAAGTCAAATGCATACATCTTACATTTACAACAAATAGCATATAACCAAACAAAACATATAACCAGCCACATTGAAATCCTGCTGCAGGTATAGGTTGCCAAAACTTTAAGGAAAAACTGGACAGTGAGCACAAGGAAATGTTCTTTCAAAAGCAAGCATGACTAGTTAGCAGCAATGTTTCTCCTCAACCAGACCAACTAAAATTGAGTTTTTGACACCAACATAACAATGTTCATAGATCAAAACTATACTCAACAGCACTTAGGATGAATCATCTCAACAGTTTTCTTTACAAAGACAAACATACATTTGTATTCAGAATGGTATATGCAACAACTTACAAGCTAGTGCCTACACATGATTGACAGGTATCTATGCATAAAGTCTGAACAGAAACAACAAATCTTTGGTCATGACCATGCCATCAATAAAACAGTCCTAATCCAATGCCTGAAAATGAAAGTCACTAAACAATGCAAGAAAACATAAATTGGACAAGTGAATTTAAGAACAAACTCAACCATGAAAGTTATAAATTCAAACATAGAATTAAATCATCCATACTTTCACAAAAGTACACAAGACACATAAAGTTCTCAAACCAAACAGAACACCTAGCCTTAGACTAAGACCAAGATTTTAGGACATGCTTGACATGATTGGTGATTCTAAGTTATAGCAGTAGCATGTAGCAATTTATTCATGAATCAAACCTATAAACAACTCCATCACAAGACCTAATTCAAACAGAAGCAGTTGGCAAACTCAACATGACAATGTTGCACCTCTAACAATAGCAAGTTTGACATCAACAAAAAATCAAACAATGTACATAACTTTAGCAAGCAAATATCAATTTTCAGTGGTGATCTCAAACAGAAATAGCAGCAAGTTTTGTCAAAGACCTCAGAAAACCAGTTCACTACATACCTCCAAATGACAGTTGCTTATTTCAGTGTGAGCAACACAAATCAGTTTTCAACATAAGATTGGTTCTAACATCTTAACATGACAATGTTAAACATGAAATCATTACAGGTCTCACATGACTAAACAAGCTCATGACAGCAGGCTAAATACACATGTTTTGACAACATACATTAAGGGTTCTAAAAAAACAATACTTATATGCATATCAATCTAGGCTACAAACTCCAAATCTTGTATGCTCACAACACAATTGACAGCAAATATGTACTAATCACAAAGACAGCAGTCCAAAACATTAGATTTAAACTTGGCATTGCACAAATCAAACATCAAATTCAAAGCACATTTTCTCAAGAGGGCTAGAGCTTTGACAATATGCATAGACAACATTTGACTATAAGGAACAGATTTTGCACATGAACAACATCTTGCATTTTAAACACCAAACATGCCAAGTATGTTTATGACAGAAAAATAAAAAGGAAGATAACCACCAACCTCTTGTAGACTTCTAAGCAAGCTTTGCAATATGGAATGCCTTGAAAATCTCCAACAGCTGTCCAACCAATGTCTTGATGAAAACAGCCCTTACTTGCACTTGAAGGAACTTGTGACAAATCTCAAAATAAATGAGGATGAGGTTGTTTTATGTTATGGATAGTTGATACATCATATATTAAGGGTGTATGGATGGTTAAAATGATTAAAACAGGTCTGGACAGAGGTTTGCTTGATTTTGTATGTGTGGTCAAACTTTGCTTGGTTAAAAGTTGACTTCTATGATGAGTGAAAATGATTTTGGAAGATGTTTTGCTTCAAGGCAGATTTTTGGTGTTTTGGATGGTTTTCTTCACTTGTAAGAAAATGCAAAGCAAGATGAGAGAAAGGGTTTTCTCTTGGGTTGTAGAGTGCTCTGGTGTCCCTAACATCATAGAGAAGACCTCTATTTATAGGGAAAATGAAGGTGAGGACAGATTAGGATTTTGGCTTGCTTGGAAGGAAATTGTGAAGAAATCTTGCCAAAATCTTGTGGCAGCTCTACACATCAGTTTCTTGGCTCAAGGCAAGGAAAAATCAAGTGGAATGATGGACACGAGGTGACTGAATAGAGCTTAGAGTGTAGAGATTGCAGCTACTACAGTCTTGGAGAAAAAGTTTCTCTTTCCTCTTTCACATTTCTTGATTATTATATTACCACTTGTTGCAACTTGCTCTTCTCTCTTCACTTCTTCCATTTTTTCTGCATTTCACATCTCTAAATATCATATTGAACATGATACAATGGCTGAGGGTGGCCCAAGTTGTTGAAATTTGAATTTTGGAAAAAGTTGAAGTGGTGACTTCAAGTGTGGCAGCCCCAACTTCCATGATCCATATCTCTCTGCTCACAAATGCTATTGAGTAGTTCTACCGCATTTTAGAAAACCCTCAAGTATCTCTACAACTTTCATGTTTTTGAGATTTCCAAATTCTAGACGGAACTAGGTTGAAAACCCCCTCCAAGTTGCTGAAAAAACATACTTAAAAGGCCAAACAACTTAGAAAATTTCTAAGTTATTTCCCTTCTTGAAATGAATTTGGTCATAACTCCAAATCTATGCATTTTTTGATCATGGACCACTTAGGGACTTTTGTAGGACTTGTCAAGAGCTTTCCAATGAGCTTTGAACCATTATAAAAAGTGTGGATAATTAACCACTACTATAGGCCATGATGCATGCTAAGTCTCATCATATTTTTGTACCTTTCCCAAGCTTCAAAGAGGGATCTCCTTCAGCTTGTCTAGAACAAGTGATTTGGTTTCTTAAAACTGACGGCGAGAAATATCGGGCAAGAACACCTTTCTGAGGCCATTCCATGTAGTAATGGAATTAGTTAGGAAGGATTGTGGACAAGCTCTAGCTCTTTCCCCGAGGAAAAGAGGAAAAGACATAATCCAATGGCTTCGAGATTGACGCCATTACTCTTGAACGTGTCAACATGCTAAAGGAACACAAAAAGATGCAAATTGAGGTCCTCCATAGGGATTTAAGAGAACTGGATTTGTTGTATGATTTGTAGCAGATAGGGTTTAAGCTCAAAGTTATTAGGTTGAATATTTTAGGGAGCAATGTCCAAATGAGGCTCGTCTTGAGAGGGGACGACATCTTTCTTAAAGGACGCTCATTATTGATTGGAACGACGAGAATGGTGAATTGGGCGTGAAGTTGTTCTAATTGACGTCTAATAAGGAGAAAACACTCGATTTCATCAATTAGTTGTTCTAACCTATCCTCGGATGAGCAGGTAATTGGGATACAATAGAAAAAAGTGAAATAAGAGAATAAGAAAAAATCCTAAGTCTATAGCCGAAGAAAAGCAATCAAGTTATTAACTTTATGGTCCTCGACAATAGCGCCAAAAACATGATAGGTACGCAAGTGCATGAAAATATTGTAGTAATCTAAAAAGATATTGAACCCACAGAGACCAAATATCAACCTATCATTGTTTATCGCTACAGTGTAAATCTAAGGCTAATAATAATAATAATAATTTTGGGATGCAACAGAACTAAAAGAAGCTAGTTTAGAAAATAAATTAAAGACGTAGACCCAATGCGGTTGTCATCAACCAAGAGTACTCAAAAATTCGTATTAATATGATAAAATTGGGTTGATTTTTCTCATAAGAAAATTAATTAATTTACAGGAATTGTTTGCTTTCGCGCGATTGGAACTAGGTTTTAGTCGACAATCTATACTATCACTTTTGTTTGTTCAGCGTGTTAAAGTGTAAAACTCTATTTTTGAAAATTACTTACTTCTAATTATTCAAAAAGTTGATTATGGTGTATAAATAAATTTAAAGGTATTTACTGGCTTTCGCTCGTCTAATACCGAATTTTAAGTGCATAAACGCCCGCTTTCACATGTTTGTTTATGTTTTTAAAATTCCTTTTCGAAAATAATTATTTTTAAAAATTATCAAAAGATGCTGCCACGGTGCAAATAATTAAAATCTGAATTTTTCTAAGTCAGATACAGGTTTTGTTCTTTTGAAATAGAACCAATATTGTTAAATTATGCTTTCGTAGTGAATATATTATTTTAAAACAGAGTAAAATCAGCCCCTAAACAAATTCCATTTTAATCATTAATTTCCAGTACTTTTCTTATTTATGTGAGCCCCTAAACAAATCCTTAAGAATTTAGCTGGACATATTTCAAACCGAACATAAATAGTACTCGAAATTAAACATGCCAAACATTTTGAATTAGAATAATATAAGAACAAAGGCATATGCAAGTGGTAACACTACTAGAAATACAGGAATTACCTGCGGATTTTCCTGTGGAAATTCATCCGCAAATGTACCTGCGGTTTTGCCAGCGAATTTATGTTGTGAAGCATTATTTCCTGCGAAAATTGAGTTAGCAGCAAAGTTGGCAGAAATTCCTAAGACTTTACCTGCGATTTTGGATTTATAATAATATATTCTGTGACATTTCCCTGCAATATTTCCTGCAAAAGTTTCCTGCGACTTTACCTGCTAAATTAATTACCCACGAAAGTTTTAGCTGGAAACAGAAAATAGCAGGAAGAATCGCAGGTAACACGTTTCCTGCGGAAACTTTGTCAAAATCCGCAGGTAAATGCAGAAAAACAGAGTTTTCTAGTAGTGTAATTAAGAAAAGTAGTAATAATAATAAATAAAGAACCGAGATATGTAGTGAAAGAATACATATATAAATAAGAAAAGCTCCAATACTGGTATTTAATAATTGTCGAATAAAATTTTAAAAATATGATGCCGTCAAAATTACAACTTGAACAATTCAAATATAATTAGAAAAATTGTAGAATCTTAAACTAAGTTGCAGTTATCTCTCAGTTTTAGAAAATAAGCGCTTTAATAAAACTGAATTTTCTACCTAAAATTAATTCTAAAACACTTGGATATGAAAACTGAATTCTAAAGGCCTATTTATAGAATTACAATTCGTACAAGGGTATCCCAAAATATGCAAAAGGTAGTGGAAAAAGTGGTAGAAAAATATCTTGCCAAGTATGAAAACGTGTCTTATTTTTCTGAACTACAGAACAATGACGGGTGTCATGACTCTGACACCCTGGTCGTCACTGTTCGTGGAGGGATGACGGGCATCACCTAGGTTACAACCTACCTGTCATCCAACTTGCACTCAAATTCCTCAAGTTTTGTCTTGTAGGGATGATGCTTTAAGAGTGCCACGTCATGAAGGGCGTCAGATGGCAGGGAGGGCATCATATCAGTGCAAAATTTCCTTTTCACTCTTGTTTTCATTGTTTTGCACCATTTCTTCGCGCAAACACTCCTGCAATCAATATACCTAAAAGAAAGACCAAGTACAAATCTAAAACTATAAAAAAGGAAAGAAAAAAGAGTCAACAAGGCATGTGAGTCGAGTTGGAAACACGATACTTTTCAAAGTTATCAAGTAGCAAGAAAAAACTAAAGTATGGATATAATCTAGAAGTTGGTTTTATGATTTTAGTTTTGTATCTATAAAATGAAGATAAAGATGATATAACAAAGAAGATAAAGATCATATCATAAACCTAAAAAAAAATCAGTGACCGATATTTTCATCGTTAAATTGTCACAAAAGTTTAATGTTACACGTCACGTGTCACATGCGAAAATTGATGCCGTTATTGGGATTTGGATGGAAAGAACTAATGTGGTTCTGTTTGTATAGTTAAAGGATTTAAATAGTCTTTTTTAAAGTTAAGGGACTAAAATGAATCTCAAGAATAAGATAAGAGAAGAAAAATAATATTTAAACTATTTTTTTTCTTTCTAGCATGTATAAACAACAAATTTAAGTGACCAAATTTTGTCAAACAATTATATTAAATATTTAAAAGTCAACCATAAAAGTCTCATTACCTAGTACTCAATGTTCTCTAAAAATTTTATGTATTTAGTTTTGTTTTAAATATAAATAAAGTGACAAAGTTGATTCCGATGCCCATAGTTCTCTCAAAAATATGTCTTTTAATATATATATATATATATATATATATATATATATATATATATATATATATATATATATATATATATATATATATATATATATATATATATATATATATATATATATATATATATATATATATATATATATATATATATATATATATATATATATATATATATATATATATATATATATATATATATATATATATATATATATATATATATATATATATATATATATATATATATATATATATATATATATATATATATATATATATATATATATATATATATATATATATATATATATATATATATATATATATATATATATATATATATATATATATATATATATATATATATATATATATATATATATATATATATATATATATATATATATATGCTTAGAAATGAGAAAAGTTTTAAAGTTTAAATTAAACGTAGTTGCATTGTATTTCTTTAGATCCTTACTGAATCATTTCAAACATGTATAAGAGAAAGAAACATAAAGAATCATCTTAAGAACAACACGTTCAATTATTATTCATCAAACCAAAATCAAGTGGGACATAACAATTTTTCCTCTAAAAGAATAGAAGAAAATCAAGTGCATCAAGATATTATTATTTGTTGCATAATGCTACAATTTATTTTCCCACTCATTCATTTTCTTCGATATTCCCTTGTAGTCACTGCTTTTGATTTTGTTATTCATCACAAGCGATTCTTTATAAAATTCATGGAGAACTCTTTTTGTTATTACCACCAACAACGACTTGATCTGGAACAAATCTGGTCCAAAACCAATGTGACTTCCACACTCTATTCATTTCTTCAATAGGAACATTCTTGGTCTCAGGTAAAAGTAGGGCAATGAAAACGGTCATGATGATCACAAAACCCGCGAAGAAAAAGAAGAGACCAAACTTCAAGTGACAAAGCATGGTTAAGAAGACTTGAGCAATGATAAATGTGAAGAACATGTTCACCGCAACATTTATAGCTTGACCTGCCGGTCGAACTTCAAGAGAACATATTTCACTGGGAACTAACCAACCCAATGGTCCCCATGACCATGCAAATGCTGCAACATATGCACAAATAAAGAACAAAAGGATGTCGGCTTCAGTTTTTGTAAATGATCCTTGTCCAGTCAATCCAAACTTTGCAGCAATCAGGATTCCAATTATAACCTACAATAATGGATTAATTATAAAATAAGCATTATTCATTTTATGTTATACAATAACGACACTTCAGATTAAAGAGACGTTCGGTGTATGTTATATTGTTGATTAGATTAAATCATTTTTTTTTAAGTTATCAATGCCTATGTGTTTGATATGTGTGAAAATTTTCACCTGGCAAACAAACATTTGTGTGCCACCCTCAAGAAACAATATCCTTCTTCCAAACTTGTCTACGGTGAAGACAGAAACAAGTGTGGCAACAACATTGACACCACCACTAATAACTGCAGACATGAGTGAAGCATCATCACCAAATCCTAAGATCTTGAAAAGAACGGGAGCGTAAAACATGATGACATTAATTCCAGTAAGTTGTTGGAAGAATGGAATGAAGGAGCAAAAAGTGAGTTGAGGTCTATATTGTGGTTGAGAAATATTCTTCCATGGATGATCCACCTTACTAGCTTCCTCGCTAGCATCAACAAGATCTTGAAATTCCTCATCGACATTTTGAGTGCCACGGATCTTTTTCAACATTGATTTTGCTTTTTCATGATCTCCTCTTTCAATCAAGGAGTTAGGTGTTTCATCTAAACAAAGAGCTCCAATGCATAAAACAATTGCTGGCACTGCTCCAAGACCTAAAGAGATTCTCCATCCATTTTTTAGCTTGGACGTGCCATAATTGATAAGATTTGCAGCTAGAATACCAATTGTAATCATCATTTGAAAGCCAATGTTGAGTGCTCCTCTAATATTCGCCGGAGCCATTTCAGACAAATACACTGGTACAGACTGTTTCAATAAAATTTACACCGATTAAAAGTTAAAATAATGATAGAAATTTTAAACTTGAAAAAAAGTTATATAATGCTTGAATAATTCAAACCTGATTACAAAATCCAACGCCAAATCCTAGAAGTAGACGACCAATGATTAACATTTCAATGTTAACTGCTAATCCGTTTAATAATGCACCTACTAAGAAAAAAAATCCACCAAGAAACATTGAGGGCTTGCGTCCCCATGCTCTCGTAGTTGTGGCAGCAAAGAAAGAAGCGACCAATGCTGCGAGGTATAAGGAAGATGTAAACAACGTTAGAAGTTGATCGTCGAATTTGCAATATTGACTTGTTTGATGTGTCTCATCTTTCATTTTCTTATACACAGATGGAAAGAATTTAACTAAGAATTCATCCATAGAAGTCACTCCTCCTGTAATACCGAGATCATAACCAAAAAGAAGACCTCCCATTGCAGCTACAAAACATGTAATCAACACGAAGGCAGTTACTTTTCCTTCATAATGTCTCACTCCACTTGTATCAACAAAAGCTCCACCTGCCATATTAATTCACCTCTTCAATGAATTACTACAAATTAAGAAAATAACACTACTACCACTTTGTTGAGTTATACGTTTCCTTGTTTCCTTTTTATGTCACTTAATGATGTAGTTATATAGTTTACTGCTTTAATAGGTAGAAGTAGGGAAATTTATAGATGATTGATAAACATGTTCAAGTGTTAAATAACCAAAAATAGCTTATGATTGTCACTATCCACTAACTACATTTTCTATTAACTAACTTTAGCAATTTGCATTGATAAGAAATACCATTTAGATTAGCTACAAAGTAGGGTGTCACGTAGTTTGTTACCTCAAAAGTTCTATTAATCAGACTGAGACTCAAGGTGGTATTAGTTCTTTGACCTTTTCACATGTTTTTCAAAAATATATTCTTTCAAGATGCACTTTATAACTAACCAATATAATCCACTAACTTTCTATGGCACATGTGTATTAGAGGTTTTGGCATATTATATTATTGTGTTAAAATATTTAACTAAACATTATATATATATATATATATATATATATATATATATATATATATATATATATATATATATATATATATATATATATATATATATATATATATATATATATATATATATATATATATATATATATATATATATATATATATATATATATATATATATATATATATATATATATATATATATATATATATATATATATATATATATATATATATATATATATATATATATATATATATATATATATATATATAAGTTTTTATTTTAGATTTTGGACCAGTTCATATGTTGATATATGTAATGAAGTTGTATATGTGTTGTTAGAGTTTGTTTGGAGTTTCATATTGATTAAATTACTAGACTATTTAATGTATAAATGTGTAAGAGGACGTCAAACAATTAAGCTAATTTTTGGAAAAGAAATCGATAATTTTTATTTTATTATTATCAATTTCATTATTATACAATGATATATCATATTTCTTATATATATATATATATATATATATATATATATATATATATATATATATATATATATATATATATATATATATATATATATATATATATATATATATATATATATATATATATATATATATATATATATATATATATATATATATATATATATATATATATATATATATATATATATATATATATATATATATATATATATATATATATATATATATATATATATATATATATATATATATATATATATATATATATATATATATATATATATATATATATATATATATATATATATATATATATATATATATATATATATATATATATATATATATCATTACAAAAAATATTGTAGTTTGCCACATGGTATTTACGTCACTAAGCTAAAAACCACGTCACTAAACAAAATTTGCAACGTGGGTAGAGCACGCCGGAAAAGCAACGGTGGGAATATTTTTCCACGTGAAATTCACGTCAGTAATTTGTGAGATGGAATTCACGCCACAAACCACTAAATTAATTGAAAAAGTTTCCACGTGAAAATCACGTCACTAATTAGTGACGTGAATTTCGTCACTAATTAGTGACGTCAATTTCACGTGGGAAATCACTTTTCCCAAAGTACCTGCAGCGTGTATGTTTTCCCACGTGATTTCCATGTCATTAATTAGTGACATGGTTTTCCTGCCACAAACAAAAATCTATTTTAAATTTAATGACTTTGTTTTCATATTACTGTTTAATTTAATAATTAAAAATAATTAAATATTAATGAATACAATGAATTAATAAATAAAAAAGTAAAAAAATAATTTTTTAATTTTTTTAAATATATACAATTATTAAAAGATATAAATATTTAGTCACATTATATTCACGTCATAAACATAAATAATAATAATAAAAAATTTATTCACCGTCACTACTAAACATAGCATCTTCATCTTCTTCATCATCTTGGACAGAATAATTCGATTGTGAGGCAAAAAAATGTCGCATTTGTGCTTCCATGTCAGATTGCCGCTTCCTCATTTCCTCCATTTCAACATTTTTCCTATTTCTCATATTCTCCATTTCGGCCTTTAGGGCCGCCTCACGTGCCTCCGACTCTCGTCTCGCCTCAGATATATCTAACTCTCTCACTGTTGTCAATATTTCTGGTGTCAATTCTGCCAGACGAGATTCTCCTTCCCCATCATAGAGTCTTTGAAATAAAGTTTGGTCCCCTTTTCAATAATCGCCAGCCAAAGACCCAAGACCAAAAAAACAACCATTGACTCCCTTCCCGCCTACTGTTAAATTCCAAATATAAAGATCCATGCGTGGATCAAGCAGTGCATTCTCAATCGGCATATATTAAGGATTTTCAGTTAGAAATTGGGCAAGCAAGGTCTGGTACAACTCCTACATACACATAAAAAAATTAAATTAAAATAAATATAGTTTAAACAATTTAATTATATACAATAATAATGAAATAAAATAATTCAACTATAAACAAGTTACCAAGGTTTATTTGGAACGACCGTCAACAAACTCCCCCGATTTTTTGGTTCGGGTCTTCACAAATAACTCATTAATTCGTGGCTCCCTCCCCAAATCATATTTTTAATTAAAATAATTAAGTTTAATTAAATATATAATAATACAAAATAGAACTTAAAAAAATAGTTATAATTACCATTCTCGACGATGTTCACCGATACTGATACTTCCAACTGTACTAAGACAGCCACCTGCTTCAGATGCCTTCATCTTTTTTGCATGTTCAGATCTTCTCTGAAAATCTTCTGTCTTCCACCACTCAATAAGTTCCCCAAACATTTCCTTGCCTATCCAGTTATGACGAGTTTGATCTCTTTCCCAACGTTGTCTAGCATTCCTGAGCATGTCAGATAATCTTCTAGATACTTTACTTCTAAAAAAGTTTTAAATTTTGACCTCGTCAAGTTTTTGCCAAGTATACATTTCATGCAAGTTATATGACTGTCAAATAAAATGTTAGATATTTATATAACAAAATATAACTATAAAATAACATAACTATAATAAAAATTCAATTAACCTTGAATTTATTAAACCATATATCTTTCTCAGTATTTGGGAGCTCTCCGAAAGACTTAGTGAGTTTTTTATACATCAATTGAATGACCCAATTTACAGCTTTTGTAGTAGGCCGACACGGATCAAAACTAAACAACAATAATTTGAATAAGTATTAAACATAAAATGGCAATATATAGTTAAATAAATATTATAAATTAAAAACATACCCAGATCCCTCAAGCCTAATAAAATGTCGTCCTTCAACCACCAAAATCTCCTATACAATATAATTTTCTTGCTCCTCATGAACATCTTCATCCTCCTGAATAAGGTGGTTATCCTACTCCTGAAGCGCAGGTATATGTGTGGGGTGTAGACACTATGCCAAAAAAGACCTTTAGCAGCACTTTTTTTGGCCTTTAGCAACGCTTTAAAGCGCTGCCAAAAGTGGCGCTGCTAAAGGTAAAGGCAGCGCTTTTTTATGGAAAAAGCGCTGCTAAAGGCTCCCTTCAGCAACACTTTTATAGCCCTTTAGCAGCGCTTTCATAAGCGCTGCATATTCCCCCCAACCATCCCCCCTTTAGCAGCGCTTTCACAAAGTGTTGTCTTAGAGCCCACCTTTAGTAGTGCTTTTACAAAGCGCTGTCTTAGAGCCCACCTTTAGCAGCGCTTTTTAGAAGCGCTGTCTTAGACCCCCCTTCCAAACCTATAACAGCGCTTTTGTAGCGCAATGTTTGTGACCTTTAGCAGCGCTTTTTCGTAAAAGCGCTGTCTAATGTCCCAGATTTTAATTTTTTTTTTAAGTATTCACTCTGTTTTGTATATTTACCAACAACCTGCTTATATTACACAAACCTGCTTATAATTCAGGCCTTTATTTCAACACTTTGGCCTTATATATACAATTCAAAACTTTGGATACATTATAACTCATCACTTTGTTCATAAACATTTTAATATACACATAAACCTGTTTAAATATGTTACAACAAAATTCGATCCTCAGAATTACAACAACACAAATACATTCAATTTACATATAATTACAATTCTTCCAATCCGATCACTCTATACAATTCTCAACCCAAGAATAAATTGACACTATTCCTCTTTAATTTCTTCCAATTTTGCTTTCGTGTAAGTAACGCACTTGAATTCATCAAAATACTACATAATATAACAGATCGAATAAGATTTAATTTTAAAACTAATTACTCAGATGAAGTATCGGATAATTATCAAAATGAATCATATAACTTATATAATGAATTGATCCATACCATGACTGGAATCTCAAGTTGACCAGAAAGAATAATTTCCCTCATAAAGCGCAATACAAAATATCCACAGTCAATACCATTGCGCTGCCGAGGACACTGTAAATGGAAAAAACAAACGAACATTTATTAGGATATATAGTTTAAATAGTTTTATCAAGTAGAACCACTATAACAGTCAAACATGCGAAAATATACCTCCACTCTGATCCAGTTGATGTTGTTAGCCTTGCTTTTTGGCACCGTTGCATCTCTTTGTGCTCTGAATATTTGTATAACTCTAACATAATATAAACGCATATTTAGAACAATGTCACATAATAAATAAAGATATATAATTAAAGACAACAATATATCTCATCACTTACGTATCAACAAAGTTCCTCAGATTTTCATATTTTGTTGTATCGTCATCCAATGAATCTATATAATACACTATTTCTTTCGTCGGATTAATCGCGATCAATAACCAATGTCCAATATAAAATAAGACAACAGTTTAGACGAAAATGTTATATAGAAAGGGAAAAATCGAACAATTATAATAAATGAATTTAGAATAAAATCTAACCCATGGCCAGTATTATATGGCAACAAGAACAACTTCTCCGTAGTCGCGCGCATAAATCTCTGCACTGTGTACTCTTTGACTGTATCTAGTGTCTAGTCTATTATACGTGAGTTGACACAGCTAGCAGATAAGAATGCGAATACTGAAGTCAATTCATTCGGGACCAATAACTTGTCATACAAGAACCTAAAAAAACATAATCAACATTAGAATATTCAGTTAAACGAGCAAATTTTAAAATGTTCAATTATTTAATTAAAATGGATCGAAGTACCTGATGTATGAATGCATAACACCGACGCCCAATTCAGAATGGTTGAAAACCTGATCAAAATCCTTCTTAGCAATTGTTTCGGGATATTCAAAACCGAAAATACCTGCCTCCATGTGTATTTGACGGATGCCACCCTCAGGCACATCTGATGTTCCGACATATGTTTCAAGGCACATCCTAAATCGAGGAACAAATGCTTTTCTGGAAACCTTGGAAGTTTCAGGCATCTTACCCCTGCTGACTTGTTGCGACTGCTGATCATGAACCTAAAAGTCATATATAAGTTCAGTAATTAATGTATAACAAGATAATCATGTAACTGTAGTAGTACCTGTTTCTTTGATGCAACTGAATCGGTATCCCGCACAATAATTCTATCATCTTTTGATTTGGATTTTGTAGGAGTCTAAGATCATCATGTAAATAAGAAAATGTAGATGTAAGAATAACATTCATGTATGGATCATAAAACATTTGAGTATTAAAAGGTTCAACCTACCTCATCATCTATGCAAATGAGATTTGCCGGCCATGCCACATACGCTCCTATTGCGTCTTCCACCACTGTTGCGCCTGAAATATCATCTGGTATAGGCAACAACGCACTCCCCTCTAATGCAATATCAATAGATACTTTCAAAAATCCAGAAGGGAGCGGTTTGTGGTGAAGTAAGTCTCCCAGAAAGTTATGCACCTTTCCCTTGCCAACCATTCGATGAGTAGGTGACGATAAATATAGCCGGCAAAGTGAAATGCCATAAACAAATAATGATCAGTTAATGTGTCAATTAAGTAAACTATGCTAAATTAATTTCAATGTAATATATACAATTACCTCTGGAAGCTTCTGCGGACAACCGATACTATCTTTGTCACTAGTAGCTTTACCCTCTGGAGCGCGTCTTTCCGACATGTATCTCTCCTTATCCTTCTGTAATTCATGGATTTGCGCTTTCAATTCCTCCAAAGTATCCATCACTTCTTTATTGGTTGGATTTTTTTTCTTTGGATGCTTATACAGTTTGGATGGAGTGACACCAAATCCCTTACCCCTCACACGCCCAGAATACTCAGGAATATTCAGCACCAGGCTCAGTAAGCTCCTGCAATCATCATCCTCAGCGGGAGTTATGGTCCGGGATAGAGTCTCCTGAAATATAGATAAAAACATATATAAATATATTACACACTTTTGATCAGTTACTGACAAAGATAACGTTGTACTTACACATTGTTCAAAGACTTGTTGAACTTCTTCCTGAACGACTCCATCTCGTCCTACACGGGCAGCCTTCCATACAACATGGTCCGGAAGAGATGTCACATCACTCTTCTCCTCTTCCAACTACGCATTAAGACGGATAATAAAGCATTATATCCTATTATATATACTTACTATTTTTGGTAAATATATCATATTAAAGCATTTATATGTACTTACTATTTTTTGTTCTAATCGTGCATATCCCAAACGACCCTTTCTGTATGGATATGCGGGATTTGATGCCCATTGACGATTTACGCCACTAACAACCTGAAAAAACAAGTTTATCAGAACTCTTGTGGAAGAAGTATATATACTATACATAGTTCATGATAAGTTGTACTTACTTCAAATTCTTTTGTTCTTCGCTTTGCAACAAACGTCTCCCATTCTTCCTCCGAAATCAAATCCGCATACTTCATTGGACGCTCCGAGTCAACAAAGTTTCCTTCAGAATCTTTTAGAAACTTGTTTGTTAAAAACGCTCTAAATCCCCTCAAGCGTTTTCTAGCCAATTGAATACAATATTTTCTCCTACGATCTTCAATATTAAAAGATCTCTGCAAACACACACACATACATATAACATGTTAGTATAATTAATTTAAAGACGTAACTGTCAACATAATTAAAAATAATCAAATATCATACCTGGATCTCGGTCCAAATCTTATCTTTAGCCGTTTGTAATGAAACAATTCTCCAATTATCGCAAGTAATCGGAACTTGCGAACGTACAAGTGCTCCGATGTAACTTGTTAGCAACGCACCGTTAGGCTTAACTAACTGATCTCTTTCATTCCAATGGACATCATACTTTACTCCTTTATCTCTCGCACGGATGATTTTTTCATAATTGTTATGCCTCTTTTAATATCTCCTTCCACGTCTTTTGTTGTTTGTTTTCCATCATGTGATGTTTCCTCGTTGCTGGCCATAATATATATACCTGTAATTCAGAAAAACCAAAGTATCAAATGAATGACATGCAAATATGTAAATAACTAATATATACATAAGAAATGTGTAAATAAGAAAAACATGGTATAAATAAGAAATAATATGTTACAAGTATCTTTAACATCTCTTTCTTTTTTTCGTTGTAACGGGGTTTACTTGTCTCTTAACAACACAGACAGATGGATTAATCCAAATTCCCTCGTTATGATCATTTCTAATATATGATTTGTCCGCTATAATATTCTCATCTGGATCATCTATAATATAAGATTCATTCTCAACATCAACATCCCCCTTTTCTCCAATGTTATCATCGATTACTTTGTTGGAAAAAAGAACTATAGACCATTTCGTACTTGTCGGATCAGTGACATAGAACACTTGTTTAGCTTGCGTGGCTAGAATAAAAGGCTCATCTTTGTACTCCACCTTATTAAGATCCACTTTCAAAAAACCTGATTTATCCATTTGTATGCCACTATTATTTTCAACCCACTTGCATCCAAAGATAGGAATCTGAAACTTCTCATAATCAAACACCCAAATGCGCTCGATAACCCCATAATACGAGGAAATATGCATTGCTTCGGCAAGCACGGTGACACCACTATTTTGCATTGTACTTTTATCATCTTGTTCCTTGGTATAAAATGTGTATCCATTAATTGTGTATGCGCTATAAGAAAACACATGCAAACTTGGACCATATGCTAAACATCTCAACCTTTCTGTTATTGAAGCGGGATCAGAATAAAACTTTGAAAAAATATGCTCCTTGAACCATGTTATAAAACTTCGAATGTGCTCACGTACTATCCAATTTTCATTTCTATTCAGATTTAAACCTCAGAGAACATCCTTGTGCATTTCAACATACAGCTCAACCTCAATGTCATTGTGCAGAACATACAAATGCACTTGCTCCCGTTCATCCCTTGAAACTGTCACAACTTTATTTCCAATTAACTGTTTACCTACTATTTTTTCAACAACATGAGATTTTGGGAGGCCAATGGATTGAACGTTGGACAAATATTCAGTATAAAACTCAATAGCTTCTTCAACAATGTATCGTTCAACAATACATCCCTCTGGTCGACTTCGGTTTTTCACATACCCTTTCAATATTTTCATATAACGTTCAACAGGGTACATCCATCTCATATAGGCAGGTCCACACAATTGTGTCTCTTTCACAAGATGAACAACTAGATGTACCATTATGTCAAAAAATGATGGAGGAAAATACATTTCAAGCTCGCACAAAGTAATAACTATTTCTCTTTATAATGTTGGTAAGATCGCAGGATCTATCACCTTACTACAGATTGACCTAAAGAAAAAACACAATTTAGTTATTGCGCCTCTCACTTTTTCTGGCAAAATAGAACGTATACCTATTGGTAGAAAGTGTTCCATTATAACATGGCAGTCATGTGTCTTTAAACTTTTTAACTTGAGGTCTTTCATAGAAACAAGTCTTCTAATATCTGAAGAGTATCCTTCTGGAACTTTAACTTCACTCAGAAACTTACACAGTATCTTTTTCTCCTTTCTAGATAGAGTATAAGTAGCAGGTGGTAGATATGTGCGGTTTCCTTTCTTCAAGGGTCCTAATTCATTCCTTATTCCCATTGCTACCAAGTCCTTTCTTGCTTTAAGGCCATCCTTAGACTTTCCTTGTATATTGAGTAACATACCAATAACACTTTCAAATACATTTTTTTCAATATGCATAACATCAAGAAAATGTCTTACATACAACGACTTCCAATACGACAACTCAAACAAAATTGACCTCTTCTTCCACCCACGCGTGACAAGCGTATGAGCAAAAGGCTTGCCAAACTTAGTACTCACATCTTTCACCTTTTCAAAAATTTGTTCGCCGGTCAATGTAGGTGGAGCTTTACGTTGTTCTGAATCTCCATTGAATGCTTTTCTCCACCCACGGTAGTGATGACTAGAATTTAAGAATCTACGATGACCAAGAAAGACATTCTTCTGACCAAATTCCAACCGCGTCCAATCTGTGTTTTCTTCACAGATAGGACACGCACATTGACCTTTAATTCTATACCCCGATAGATTTCCGTATGCTGGGAAATCATTAATTGTGCCAAACAACATCGCCCTCAAATTGAAACTTTCTTTCCTATATCCAACATAAACCTCCACACCGTTCTCCCACAAACTCTTTAAGTCTTCGATTAGAGGTGTCAGGTATACGTCTATGTCATTCCCTGGTTGTTTAGGGCCAGAAATTAACATAGATAACATCATGTACTTACGCTTCATACATAGCCATGGAGGTAGGTTATAAATCATAATAATTACAGGCCAGGTGGAATGTGAGATACTCTGCAGACCATGTGGATTCATTCCATCAGTCGATAATGCCAAGCGAAGGTTTCTAGCTTCTTCTCCAAAATCAGGATAATCATTATCAATTTTCATCCACTGTGGTGAATCTGCCGGATGTCGATACTTCCCATCTACAATTCTATCACCTGCATGCCAAGTCAGGTGTTTTGCATCTGTTTCACTACGAAACATGCGTCTGAATCTCAGAATTATAGGAAAATACCATAATACTTTTGCTGGTGACAATTTTTTCTTATACCGAGATACACCGCATTTAGGACACTCGTTTAATGATGCATATTCATTTCGAAACAAAATGCAATCATTTGGACAAGCATGTATCTTATCATAGCTCTTGCCAAAATAGCATAACATTTTTTTAGCTTCATAGGTTCGATTGGGAATAACATTATCCTCCGGAAGCATCTCTTGAAGTAGGGCTAACAACTCTGTGAAACTTTTATCCAACCATCCATTACCCGCCTTTAAATTGTACAACTTTAATACCGCGAACAATCTTGTGAAAGTAGTGCAACCTTTATACAACGGTTTCTTTGCATCGCTTACCAACCTCTCAAACATCTTGGGACAATCTTGAAGATCTTCTTCAAGTGCTTCTGCAACCTCTTCGACTCGATCACAATCATATGTATCCCTGCCATTATCCTTTAAAGTACATGTCGTATTATTCCAGGGTTCAACATTCTCGTTACTTATCTCACCATGTAATGTCCAACATGTGTAACTTCGATCAATTCCATGTCTCATTAAATGAGATTCCAACTGAACGGCGTCAACTTGACGCCCATAACAGCATCCTAAGCAAGCACATGTGATCCTACTGGGGTTTTTGGCGTGTTCAACAACAAATTTAACGAACTTCGATACCCCATTCTCGTACTCTTTTGACAATCGATTACCAGACATCCATTTTTTATCCATACTAATTGAGTAATCTACACTAAACTATAAAAGTTAAACAAACCAGAGAATACCTGTAAGGAAATCACTAACTTCTAAGAATGCTACGCAATAGGATGCTTGGAAACGATCACAACTTTGCTCTTCACAGGTAACCCCTATAGCAGACAAAATATAAATTTTATTAAAATCATATTAATAATTAATCAAGACAAATCATATTAAAAATACTAGATAATCCACCAAAACAAATCATATTAAAATTACTAGATAATCCTTAAACCAAAATGACACCCTTACTAAACATTGAGAAATCCTAACTAAACATATAAAATCATAATAACATATAAAATCATATCATATAAAACCATATTCATGTTGGTTTTATAAACTCTCGTATCCGTATAAAACTCTCTTAAAAAATATAAACTCTCTTAAAAACTCTCTTATACATATAAAACTCTCTTAAAAAATATATGCATAAACTCTCTTATCCATATAAAACTCTCTTAAAAAATATAAACTCTCTAAAAAACTCTCTTATACATATAAAACTCTCTTAAACACTCTCTTATAAACTCTCTTATAAACATTGCATTTTCATGACCAAACAGTTATCACAAACAATGGTGAAACTCTCTTAAACATTGAAACTCTCTCAAACAATGGTTAAAAACTCTCTTATAAACTCTCTTAAACATTTCATGACCAAACAGTTATCACAAACAAAACTCTCTTATAAACTCTCTTAAAACATACAAAATATAAACTGTCTTAAAAAATATAAACTCTTGTAGAAAACATATTCAGTTCAAATACTTAACTCTCATATATAAACTCTCAAATCTAAACTCTCAAATATAAACTCTCAAATATAAAATCTCATATAAACTCTCAAATAAAAACTCTCTGTTCTACTTAAAGATTACAGCAACAATGGTGAAAACATATTCAGTTCTACTTAACTTGATTGCATTCAAATAATAAAAACATATTCAGTTCTACTTAAAGATTACAACAACAATGGTGAAAATATACGTAAAAAAGAAAACCAGAGTAAAACTTCAAATACCGTAACAATGGCGGAAATGCAATGCAAACGAGCAGAGGGACGGTGAACAGCGGCGAAATGCAACAGAGGAGGGCGACGGTTGGACGGACGGCGACGGTTGGACGGCAACGGTGGTTTATAGGGCAACGTTCTTTGTTCGCCAGAGAAAAAGAAAGAAAGAAATACGTAATGATTGTTCTGTTTCTCATAAAAATTATGTTGGGTATTTTAAATTAATTCTAATAAACCTATAGCAGCGCTTTTTAATAGCTTTAGCAGCGCTTTAAAAAGCGCTCTCAAAGACCTTCTAATGTAACCCATATAGCAGCGCTTTATGGAAAAAGCGCTCTCGTAGACCAGACCTACAGCAACGCTTTAGAAAAGCGTTGTCTTTGGGCTGTCTTAGACCCCCCCATTTAGCAGAGCTTTTTGGAAGCACTGTCTTAGGACCCCCCTTTAGCAGCGCTTTTTAAAAAGCGCTGTCTTTGGGCTGTCTTAGACCCCCCTTTTAGCAGCGCTTTTTAGAAGCGCTGTCTTAGGACCCCCATTTAGCAGCGCTTTCTGAAAAAGCGTTGTCTTTGGTTATCAATTTTTTTCTTTTTTTTTATTCCTCTTTAGCAGCGCTTTTTCTAAAAGCGTTGTCTTTGTATGCGCTGCTAAATGTCATTTCTGGCGTAGTGAGAATGCGGGAGCCAGATCCCCCTGGCTGGTGCGTAGAGGGAGTCTGTTGAGGAAAACTATATCCTACATGCTGCAGCGTGAAGGAATACTGTTGAGGCCAATAAAAACTTAAAATAAGCGTCATGGGTTTAAAGTGGGAAACTCATGGTGGCTTTAGGACAATAATTTTGACTTGATCAATTACATGTACCATATGTTGACACATGTCATATTTTTTTTAATAATTTTATTAAAAGAAATTAAACTCTAAGAAATGTAATATAAAAAGTAGGAATGTGTTGCACCTCTTGCCACCTTCCATCACCTTTGTGGAAGTATTTCCCTACTTGTTACATCGTACATTGTCGTAACTGTCATCCAAGTCAACAGACTAAACCATTTTTGACGTGTCTTTGTATTGTTATTTCAATTGTCGATTAAATCACACATGCCAACTTAAGGCCCCATCTCTTGGATTTTTCATAATCGTTACCCCATTTGTAAAAAATATATTCATCATCTACCCTAGTTCTATTTTAATGAAGACAAATTTAATCTCGTACCTCAAAAAAAAGAGAACACGACATCGCAATGCACAATCGCACGCTCGCGGTATGAACTTTACAGAGTCGCCACTGAAATTTGTTTATTCCTAAAAAGGGAAAAGGGAATTATCGGTAAAACCCAAAAAGAATGACAATGAGATTTTGGGTCGAACTCAAGCTTTGACGAGGAATAGGTTTCATGTATTTCGACAGGATACAAGTAGGAAGTCGAAGATGAGTCGCATGATGTGGTCGAAAGATACATATTATAGTCGAAGTCTGTTCTAATATGTATTGTTGAAATATTTGTCAAATTTGGCCTTTCTGTTATGGATCCAATTGTTTAGTTAGTTTGGGTTGCAAGTCATCTAGTTAGTCTATATATAGGCTAGATCACTTAGGTTGTTGAGTGAGGCCAATTGTGATATTCATTTGTATTCATTTGTAAACCCTTATGAGAAAGTGAATAATAACAATTTGACCTAATACTTCTTCTTATTTCTTCTTTATATTTTTCTTCTTTCTCTCTTTGTTCTAACCGTTTTTCATTGTTCACCCAAAAAATTCGTTTCTCAATCTTGATTTGTTGAAAGGTATCATTTGTGATTAGAACAAACTGGTGCGGTGAGCATCGAGAAAATGCCTTAAATAAATTTTAAAGTTGAGAAGTTCACCGGAGTTAATGATTTCGGGTTATGGCGTTTGAAGATGATATCCCTTCTTGTTCAACAGGATTTGCTAGAAGCATTAAAGGGAGGAGATTCCATGGATGTTGCACTGGCGGAGAAGGAAAAGACAACGATGATCGAGAAATCCCACAATGTAGTTGTTCTGAGTCTTGATGATAAAGTTCTCAAGTAGGTGTCAAAGGAGAAGACGGCGGCTGGTGTTTGGCTAAAACTCGAAGGATTGCATATGACAAAATCCTTGGTGAATTGTTTGTACTTGAAGCAAGCTTTGTATTCACTCAAGATGACTGAAGATAAAGCGTTAACGGAGCAGCTGGATACATTTAGCAAGCTGATTCTTGATCATGAAAATATTCATGTTACCGTCAATGATGAAGATTAAGCGTTCGTATTGTTGTGTTCTTTACCTAAGTCACATGCTCACTTCAAAGAAACCCTTTTGTATGGAAGATAGTCCCCGACCTTTGAAGAAGTTCAAGCAACCTTGTATTTGAAGGATTTGAACGAAAGAAAGGAGCAAAAACCATCATCATCAGTTGGCGAAGGGTTGTCCGTAAATGGGAAGTTGTCGAAGAAATATGGTAGGTTTGAGAAGAAGAAAGGTAAAACTCATTAGAAATCTTATGGTGGTGATATTTCTGGGATTAAGTGGTATCACTGTAAGAAAGAGGGTCACACAAGAAAGGTGTTCCCTGATTGCCTGAATAATCATGGAGGTAAGGACAATAGGAATGCAGCTATTGTGCAAGATGACTATGAATCATCTGATTTCCTTGTGGTGCCGAGCAACAACTCTTGCAAAGAGTGGATTATGGATTCTGGATATACTTGGCATATGACTCCAAACAAGAATGTGTTTGAAGAATTATGTGATCAAGATGGTGGATCAGTGCTGTTGGGAAATAATAAAGCTTACAATATTGCAAGTATTGAATCTGTAAGATTTAAGCTCCATGATGAGTCGATAAGGCTATTGAATAGGGTTAGGTATGTACCTGACCTTAAAATGAATTTAATTTCTCTTGGTGAATTCAAAAAGAAAGGATATGTCTTTAAAGGAGAGCAAGATATCCTGAAAGTCATTAAGGGGTCGAAGGAAGTCTTGAGAGGCATGAAGAAATAAGGCTTGTATACCCTTGAGGCTGAGGTTGTAAGTGGTTTGATAAATGTTACATCCATGAAACCTGTGTCGAAGACAGAACTATAGCACATGAGGTTGGGCCATATCATCGAAAAAGTCCTGGTCAAATTGAGGAAACAAAACATGTTAGGTGGTGATAAAGTCGAAAAGTTGGAGTTTTGTGAATCTTGTGTATTTGGTAAATCCTTTAGGGTGAAGTTTAACAAAGGAAAACAAAGAACACATGGATCCCTTGATTACATTCATGATGATCTTTGGGGGCCTGCAAGGAATCCTTCACACTCAGGTGTAAGGTATTTTCTATCCATCGTTGATGACTATTCTATAAAGTTATGGGTATTCATTTAGAAGACGAAGGATGAAACTTTTGAGAATTTCAAATTTTGGAAGGTTCTGGTTAAAATTCTAACTCGCAAAAAGGTCAATAGGTTAAAAACTAACAATGGCCTTGAGTTCTGCAACAAAGCGTTTGACAGTTACTGTGTTGAGTCTAGGATTGCAAGGCATAAGATTGTAGTAGGTACTCCTCAACAAAATGGCTTAGATGAGAGATTCAATCGAACAATACTTGAAAGAGTTAGATGCATGTTGGTTAGTGCTAGATTAAAGAAGGTGTTTTGGGTGGATGCTGTTTCGACAAAAGCTTATCTGATAAATAGATGTCCCTCGACTGCTATGGGGATGAAGACACCTGAAGAAGTTTGGTCGGGTCAGCCACCAGATCTCGACAAATTAGAAGTATTTGGTTGTTTAGCCTATGCTTACATTAGGCAAGACAAGGTTGAACCTAGAGCTCTGAGATACACGTTCCTTGGATATCCTTAGGGAGTCAAAGGTTATAGGTTGTGGTGCCTAGAACCAGGTCATAGAAGATGTATCACAAGTCGTGATGGAGTTTTCAATGAAGTCGAAATGGCGTTCAAGAAAACTGTTGATGTTGGTCGAAACGCAAAAATCTCTAAAGATGAGCTGGAACAGGTAGAGATGCCTGTCGAGTTGGAGCATGGTGATGTTGAAGTGCATAACCCAGATGAAGTCGAAGAAGAAGAGCAAGATGATGAAGAGGCTGAAGAAACTATCGATGACTACCTACTTGCAAGAGATAGGTCGAGAAGACTCATTAAGCCACCTCAGAGACTTGTTTATGCAGATCTTATAGATTTTGCCTTAATCTCTACAAGTGAGGTACTTGAGGAAGAACCTAGAGATTACAATGAAGCTATGAGGAGTCTAAATAAGATTGAATGTCAAAAAACCAAGGATGACAAGATGAAATCTCTTCATGATAATAACAATTGGGAGTTGATTGAGAAATCCGTAGGGCCAGGTTAGTCAGTTGTAAGTGGATTTTCAAGGTAAAGGAAGGAATCAAAGGAGTGATGTCGAAGCGCTTTAAGGCAAAAATGGTTGCTAGGGGGTTCACTCATAAATAAGGTGTCGACTTCAATGATGTGTTCTCACCTATTGTAAAGCATAGATCCATTAGAATGTTGTTGGCCATGGTGGTGAAGTTCGATTTGGATCTTGAGCAAATGGATGTGAAGACAACATTTCTATATGGTGACCTAGACCAAATGATCCTGGTGCGTCAACCTAAAGGGTATGCAGAAAAGGATAAGGAAGATTATGTGTGCAAGCTGAATAGGTCTTTATATGGCCTGAAACAATCTCCTCGACAGTGGAACAGGAGATTCGACAAGTTCATGGCACACATTGGTTTCACTAGAAGCCAGTTCTATCATTGTGTGTACTTCAGATTTTGACCTAGAAATTCACTTGTTATTTTGTTGCTTTATGTGGATAATATCCTCATAGTCAGCAAAAATGTTGAGGATGTAATAGAGGTAACGGCAGAACTCAACAAGGAGTTCGAAATGAAGGATCTGGGAGCTGCCACCATGATTCTTGGGATTGAAATCCAGAGAGATAGAAAGTATTTAAAGTTTTTCTTATCTCAAGAGACATACCTACGGAAGTTTCTCAACAAGTTTGGTATGTCAAATTCAAAGCATGTTGTGACTCCAACAAATCCTCAGTTTAAGCTTAGTACTACTCAAAGTCCGAGTACTAAAGCTGAAAGAATCTATATGAGTAGTATTTCATATTCTAATGTAGTAGGTTCTTTGATGTATGTTATGGTCTACACGAGGCCAGACATAGTGTATGGTGTGAGCCTTGTAAGCAGGTATATGGCCAATCCTGGAAAAGAGCACTGGCAAGCTGTAAACTGGATTCTCAAGTACATAAATAGGTCTCTGAAAAAAGTCTTGATTTATGGCGGAGCTTGTGGCGATGATAGCAAAGTTAAAATCGAAGGATTTGTCAACTCTGATTATGCATGTTGCATGGATTCCAGAAAGTCTATTTTTGAATATGTTTGGCACAACAATCAGTTGAAAAGAAATGCTTCAGAAGGTTCTTGGCTTATCAACCACTGAAGCAGAATATATTGCCCTCATTGAAGTTGTGAAAGAAGCATTGTGGCTTGAAGGTTTTGTAAAGGAGCTGAAACTTCAAGGTCGAAGTATCATTGTTAAATGTGATAGTCAAAGTGCAATACACTTGTCAAAGAATTCAGCCTATCATGAACGAACTAAGCACATCTATGTGAGGCTGCACTTCGTCAGAGAGATAATCGAGCATGGTGAAGTCTAGGTACTAAAGAGTTCGACTTAAGACAATGTTGTTGATATGATCACCAAGATGTTGCCCAGTTGCAAGTTTTTCCATTGTATGCAGTTGATAAAGATGCATGATGAAAGCTAGTTGATTCCCTGTTTGTTGAGTTAGATCCAAGGTGGAGATTTGTGAGATTTTGGGTCAAACTCAAGCTTTGCCGAGGAATAGATTTCATGTATTTCGACAGGAGACAAGCAAGAAGTCGATGATGGGTCGCATGTTGTGGTCGAAGGATACATTGTAGTCGAAGTCTGTTCTAATATGTATTGTTGAAATGTTTGTCGAATTAGGCCTTTCTGTTATGGATCCAATTGTTTAGTTAGCTTCGGTTGCAAGTTATCTAGTTAGTCTATATATAGGCTAGATTACTCAGGTTGTTTGGTGAGGCCAATTATGATATTCATTTGTAATCATTTGTAAACCCTTATGATAAAGTGAATAGTAAACAATTTTCCCTAATCCTTCTTCTTCTTTCTTCTTTATCCTTTTCTTCTTTCTCTCTTTATTCTAACCATTTTTCATTGTTCACCCAAGAAATCCATTTCTCATTCTTGATTTGTTAAAAGGCATGGTTTGTAATCACAACAAAATATTGGTCATTGCAACCAAATGAGAGTTCGGAAGTCGGTTCCACAAGGGGAAGGTATTAGCATCACTCACTTCCTTTGTACTCAACGGGAACCGTTTGGTTATTTGTACGCATTAGTATTAGCTTAGACATGTTACGCTTCTCGAGTTATTAAAAGGAAAAGAAATGGAAAAAAGTTTATTTTTTTATTAGACTGCCTGATAAGACATTAAATCTCGAAGCTACGTATCTCCGAGTGCAATAGAGAACTCAAAGCCTACTTAGTTCTAGGTGTTAGAACACATATTGGTTCTTAATAATATCTCTATGTTTTGATGATAACTATTATGAAATTTTGTAATTAAGAATCATATACTCTAAAATTTGCTTAAGAGTGTTTGCTGCAGATATTAAAGTAATTATCACTCCAGAAGCAAATCAGAACTGAACATAAGAAATATGCTAGGCTCTGAAGCGTCAGCTGCATCCATTAGAAGATTCTGAACGCTGCCATCAGAAGATCCTGAGCGTAGCCTCCAGAAGGATCTGAAGCAGAAGCTCCAGAAGAATCTGAAGCAAGTCAGAAGCATCTGAACCAAAGAAGAATTTTGTATGAAGAGTTTTTCAAGCATAGTTACTACAGAAGATTTTGAGAGTACTAAAGCTGCCAGTACTGAGGATCTGACTCAAATATGCTCTGAACTTGTACACGCTAAAAGCACACTTGCTGCAAAGACTCTGATTCAGCAAAACTCTGATCAACATCAGAAGGCTCTGATCAAATTAGACTCTGATGATTCTTGTTGAAAATTGATGAAGAAGAATTCAAAGATTATGTCCGTTGGAATATCCAAACGAATCTTTCCTTATTTATGCTAGACACAAGAACACAGACAAAAAGGATTTCTCTGTGCTTTCTTCTTCTAGGAAAGGTCACTTGATGTGAAGACAAAAAAGGCTCAGACCTTTTGGTACACTTTTCTCAACGTGAAATACTCTTGGATCACTGTGCCTATAAAAGGAAGTCTCCAACCATCTTCTTCAGTTGACGTTTTACCTGAAAATAATTCATTATTCAAAGCTCTCATTCAACTCACATTCTTTCTAGAATTAATTTCTTTGTTCTTAATATCAAGTGAAAAATCACAGTTGTGATAATGCTTTATTAGAAGCATTTTAAACACTTGTATTTTTTATTACATTTGATTGTAAGAAAACCTTAAGAAGATCCAGTTAGGATCAGTAGTTCTTGAGAAGACTTTGAACAGTTGTTCTTAGTGATTACTATTGTAATCAGTTGATTAAATAATGGATTAAGTCCTTGTTTGAGAAAGGCAAATCACTCTAGGAAGGGTGGACTGGAGTAGTTGAGTTCAACGAACCAGGATAAAAATACTTGAGTTTTTATTTCTAAGTTTTATCTTCATACTTATTCAACCCCCCCCCCTTCTAAGTATTTTCTCACCTTCAGTTGGCATCAGAGCTCCGGTTCCGTGTGTGCTACCACTTCACAGTGACAGTAAAGATCTAGTGAGAAAAACTTTGATATATATTTGGTTGTTACTATGGCTGATAATTCAATGTCTAACATTAGCAACAAATATGAAGAAAGGGACAGAATCAGCACTAAACCCCCTATGTTTGATGGGAAGAAATTTGATTATTGGAAAGACAGGATTGAAAGTTTTTTCCGTGGATATGATGTTGATTTATGGGATTTAGTCATAGATGGATATGTTCATCCCATTGATGGGAATGGCAAGAAAGTAGATAGAATATCTATGACAGAAGCCCAAAAGAAGGAATTTAGAAATCACCACAAGGCCAGAACAATATTGTTAAATGCAATATCTCACACTGAGTATGAAAAGATCACAAATAGAGAAACTGCATTTGACATGTTTGAGTCCTTAAAGATGACTCATGAGGGAAACTCTCAAGTCAAGGAAACAAAGGCTCTGGCTCTAATCCAAAAGTATGAAGCCTTCAAGATGGAAGACTCTGAATCTGTTGAAGCTATGTTCTCCAGATTTCAAATACTTACAGCTGGACTAAAGGTTCTGGATAAAGGATACTCTACTGCTGATCATGTGAAAAAGATCATCAAAAGCTTACCTACCAGATGGAGACCTATGGTGACTGCGCTGAAAATGGCTAAAGATCTGAACAAGATCTCCTTGGAGGAACTAATCAGTTCACTAAGGAGTCATGAAATTGAACTTGAGGAAGATGAACCTCAAAAGAAAGGTAAATCAATTGCTTTAAAATCTAATAAATCTGCTAAAGCATTGCATGTAATAGAGGAAAGCTCTGAAGAATCCTCATCTGAAGATGAAGGTAAACTATCCATGTTGTCTAGAAGAATAAACAAACTCTAGAAGCATAAAGGAAAGAAGTTCAGAAACTTCAGGAAGCCTGGCCAAAGAAAAGAATCTTCTAGACACAGAAGATCTGACAAAAAGGAGGTTGTCTGTTATGAATGTAAAGAACCTGGACATTACAAAAATGAATGTCCAAAGGTGTTGAAAGAAAAGCCTAAAAGAAAATCTGATAAGAAGAAGAAGGTTCTAATGGCCACCTGGGATGATTCAGATACATCTGAATCTGAATCTGAGTCAAAAGAGGAATGTGCCAATGTAGCATTGATGGCAGACATAGAAGATCAGAAGGAAGGAACTTCAGGATCTGAATCTGACTCTGAATCTGACTCTGACGCTGAAGAGGTAATGGCTAAACTCACTAAAGAAGAACTTATCAAAGTATTATCAGAGGTTCTGAAGAGCTATAACAATATTAAGCTCAAATACAAGAAGCGTCAAAGAAATCTTGTATCTGAGAATAATATTCTCAAGTCAGAAGTAGCTGAGCTAAATGAAAAGAACTTAAAATTGAAAAATGATTTTGAATTAGCTCAACAAAACTCTGATTCTGAAACTGAATCTGAATGCAAAAATATTTTGGAAAAATATGATTACAGCTTTCAGAAATTTCTTGCTAAAAGCATAGACAGAAGCAAAATGGCTTCTATGATCTCTGGAGTTAGCAGAAATAACAGAAAAGGAATTGGATATAAATCTTCCTCTGGAAAGGATTTAAATCCAAAACCTGTTGATAAAATTATCATCAAGAAAACTCCTTTATATTCTCACTTTAAATTTGGTTACTTGAATGATATTGAACAAACACATTCTGAAAAGAATATTCATGTGTTTAAATCTAAGGCTAGTCAGAATAAACCTTATGTTGAAAAACAGAAGTTTAGACAAACCTTCAGAACAACTAACCCAAAAGGATCCAAGAAGATCTGGGTACCTAAAAGTAAAATAATTCCTGTTGCAGATGTTCTTAGCAGCAAGGTCAGGACGCCAATCATGGTACCTGGACTCTGGATGCTCGCGACACATGACAGGAGAAAGGTCTATGTTCCAAAGTCTGGAGCTTAGATCTGGAGGTGATGTGAAATTTGGAGGGAATCAGAAGGGCAAGATCATTGGATCTGGCACTATTGGAAATGGTAAACTTCCCTCTATTACTAATGTCTTACTTGTAGAAGGATTAAAGCATAACTTATTATCCATAAGTCAATTAAGTGACAATGGTTATGATATAACTGTCATACCCCAAATTTGTCCTACCTTTTTGAAAATTTTCATTTGCCCGACTTTATTTTTCAATTCGTATCGCTTTTATGGCGTAACGTATTTTTCGGCAAAAAATAAATTCTTTCACCTTTTTAGCCCAATAAGTTTGCACCACATGGCATCTTTTTATTTATTTAGTTATGTCTTAACATTTTATTATTAATTGATTGATTAATTTTAATAGGATAGAATTCTAATTATTTATTTACTTTTTCAATTAAGTAGAATAGAGCTTTTTAATTAGGATTAAGATTTGATTTTCTTTAAATTTAATTATTTATTAAATTAAGATTTAATTTAGAAAATAGAAGTAGTTTTTTTTAATTAATTAAAATTAGTTAGAATGAAATAGGTTTATTGGATTTATTGCTTAGAAAAATAAAAAATTTTGAAGAAAAAAGAAAATTGAGAACACGGGTGTTTGGAAAGTTGAAAGAACTAGGTTAAAAAAAATTCAATATAAATTGAACTCACTACTGTTCATCATCAACAAGCAAAAAACCCTAAAAAATCTCCTTCCCCAATCTAAAAAGCCAGCCGCCAAAAACCCTAAAAAGCTCTTCTTCTCCCTAGACCCATCGACTGACGCACCATCACCCTCCTCTGTTTTCACTACGATTCACCAATATCTCCCCCTCCGAAAATCTCTCACAGAAAAGCTCCCTCATTCCTAGATACCACTGAAAGTGCCCTTCCTTTGAAACCGTTGTCAGCCACATAAATACTCCTCCATCAAAACCAGAACTCTTTTGAATACTTGGTTACAACAAGTTTCATGGATTCATTCACCGTGTCAAATCATTCTCGGAGCAACTCGGATTTAATTTTACCCAAAACAATAGCTTCTGCAGTTGGATCATGATATATCACGCTTAACAGCGTTTGCGTCACAAGCTCGGAATGACGGTGGTTTAAAATCCCTCACCAACAAGCTAAGGTTGAGTACTTTTGCATCTTGTTCGTGTTGTTTAGACGTTTCTAAATCATTCATCAAACGAAAAGGCGTTGGTAACATTCGATTCTCGCACCGAGATAAGGTGGTCCAAGGATAAAGCACCTCGTCATCATGCACTAACTCTACTGTTAGCATAAATGTTCAACACGTGCAGCTACGACATTTCAATAGCCGCTGAGATCACATCTTTCGAATAAACTGAGATTTGTCGACTTCGAACCCGTAGAATTTGGTTTTCTGTTTTAATTAGACATGTTATCTTTTGATTCATGTGCAGGTTGCATTCAAGATTTGCAACCAACTACGTTTTCGGAAAGCACGATTATAACAGGAGCTAAATCACATAACATCAGCTTTCGAGTCACATTCCGCAAGGTTCGCATCACGTCGTCACGCATCAACAACTCAACCAAGTCAATCAACTTTAGCTTGCAGTAACGGTAGTGACGTTGCCGAAGTTTCAAATGCGCGACGAGAGCTTGATGCTGTGTATGCAAGGAGGCCATAACACCTTCAGTTCAGCACGCGAGATCGTAAAACACCACGAGATCTTCTTAAGTTTCTTCCTAAATACTTTGAGGATGTTGCACGAAATTTGAGCATCGGAATGATTCGAGGAAGGATTTATAGCAGCAGCAATGCAACTGGTTGGCAGCTACTGTGGTATTCCTTCATACTTGTAATTGTATGTATTAAGGCCAAAATTGGGTGCATAATCGTGGCGGTATTCAAAGCATTATCAATAATAACAACATCCAGTTCAAAACTGTGAGTCAGTAACAACACAAAGTAGTATCACTAATACGACTCGACGGCAGCAGGTTCCGCAGCGGACTCGACAACCTCGCAGCGACCTCACAAAAAACTCCAGGACATTAGCCTCCAAAGTTTCAACTGGCAGCAACAACCGCAGCTGGTGTCGTGTTGAATTCTACTCAAAAGAGGGGTTCCACTTTGAAGGTCTCAAAATCATGATGATTATTCTGTTTAATTTCATGTGCAGGTTCTGAAATAGATTCAAGAATTGAGTCGACCACGTCCAGGATTTGAAAGCAACCTCAACCACGCGACGCCACAAAGAGTCCCTGCTACCTTCGGTCCAGCACGGGAAGCAATTTACGACATCTCGGTAACCGTTTGATGTGACGGCTTCGCGTTTCTCTTTGTCTTAATTTTCTTGTTTTTGTGCAAAACTCGATTCCGTTTTTTTTATTATAAGGAAAATGCTTATTGATTATGAACAAACAATAACTGATGCTGGTGTATTTGTGAATTAATATAACAGTAACTTTTGTGCAAGATTTATATTTGTTTGTTTTGGAGGTAGTTTGCACTATATTTACAGCAATGTTACTCGCGTCAATTTTTGTTTAATTTCGTCATGAAGTTGCTTCTGTTTAGTTGATGCCCTACATACAAGCATGAAGACCCCAAATATGCTACACCAAAACTGCTGGTTAATTTGTAGGTCGAGATCCTCAAGATTCAATTCCGCCGTGGTGCTCTTGGCGACTTTCGCAACTCACTTCTCCAGCATCGGCGCCTCCTTGGCATTCTCTGTTTTTGCACCTAATATTTTCTCCGTTTGAACTTATATTCTCAGCATCATTTCAAATCCATAGATTTTCTTCATGTTTTTTTTTGTGTTTCGCAAGTTATTAGCTTTTGTTGAAGAGCTGATCTTTAAAGTGCCTGCTGCAATATTATAGCTGGGAAATATATCATTCAAAGTCACTGGCAATGAAAATCACATCGAGATTGTGGGTGATGAAGCTGTAACCAGTGCTGCCGTGCTGATGGGTTGCGATTCCAAGGACTTAATGCTTAACAAGTCACTTGAAGTGAGTGAAAAACATGCAGGGAAATCCATTAATGGCATCGATTGTACAACATTAGATTTTGGGGACAATCAAGAGTGCTTGGATCTATTTGAGAAGCTTCAGTGGCAGTTGGCAACATCTATGACTGAACGGGACGTTGAAAAACATTGATGCTTCGATGGATATGTGAGGGGAGGGACATCAGGCTATTGATCTAAATGGGATCTTCAAAGGAGACCAGACAGTTGAGGGAGTATCACGACCACAATTCCCATTTTCTTTCTTCGTAAACTACTCATTCAACGGTATCACAACTTTTCAACCTACTGCTTTTCTGTTTGCAACAAGGTCCAACTCAAACTCTCTTTTAATTTGTTTTTATGTTTGGCGTCATTGTTAGAAAAATTCTGTGAAATATAAAGTTCTTTAAATAAAAAAAAAGGAAATAATTTCGAATTTGGTTTAATAATTTAATCTTGTTAATCAATTTTAATTAATATAATTATTTGACTTAATTGAATAGTTTTGTTAATAAATTTTAATTAACATGATTAATCAATTAATCAAATCCCAATCATTTAACTTCATTAGTCAATATGAATTAATTTAGTTATTTGATTACATTAACTTTTAATCGAATAATGTGGATAATTGAGTTGGATTAATTTAATTAAGTGGTTTTATAAACTTTAACTATTTGAGTTTGTTAAATAAAATCGGACCAAGAGTGAAGGATTCTGAATTTCAATTCATTTATTTTATTTTATCCCCATTCGACAAATATACCCCAACTCCCAAAATGTAATATTCTTATCATTTTTATTTATACTTTATTACTTTAAAACCCTTTTAAAAATAAATTCTCGATTTATCAAGCCATTTTACACCCTTGTAAGTCGAGTGCTTTCAAAGCCTCGCCATCAACCTATTGATCACGATACATAACATTTTAAAGCTTAATCCTGGGCATCCTTACAGTGACACCTATTTGATCAATTATTTCTAGTTGGTCACTTAGAAGACTAGCCCACTTTTCTAGTATACACGTTAAAACTCAATTTCAAACCTCGATTAATATCGAGCATTTTCTTAAATCAAATCAAAACACTTAATAACTACTTAAACACAATTTTGATAAAGATGAAAAAGAGAGAGTTTCAAGTCTTTGGTTCACTCTCCCAATTGTTTGGGTCCGAGAAGTCTTTCTTAAGCTCAAACAATTGTCTTCTAAAAACGATAAACGAATTCAAATCTATTTTCCTAAACACTTAGATGAAAAAGAGAGAGCTCCAAGTCTTTGGTTCACTCTCCCGATTACTTAAGGACCGAGGAGTCTTTCTCGAGCTTCGATTAATCGTCATCCTATTAAAACACTCTAATTATATCAAACATCTTTCATAATATTAGATGAGAAAAGGAGAGAGCTCCAAGTCTTTGGTTCACTCTTTCGATTACTTAAGGTTAGAGAAGTCTTTCTTAAGCTTTAAGTAATCCTCATATGTTAAAATACTTTAACCACACCCCATCGTTCAGAGCTTTCCAAACTCAAAGCTTTCCAAACACAATCACTCTTTGGGATGAAAAAGAGAGTGTTCCAAGTCTTTGGTTCACTCTCCCAATTACTTAAATTCTGAGAAGTCTTTCTTAAGCTTTAAGTAATCGTCATCCGATAAACCTACTCGAATTACCTCCTATCCTTTTGTATTTGAGGTTGAAAAAGAGAGAGCTCTAAGTCTTTGGTTCACTCTCCCGATTACTTGGGCCCGAGAAGGCTTTCTTAAGTTTCAGGTAATCGTCACCTCTAGATAAACATGTGATACATCTAACCAAATACCTCGCCCCGTGCGACCAAAACCCTAAAACCTATTCCAATCTATCCTCTTTTTCAAACCAAAATACTTAACACGTTTAACTCTCTTTTTTCTCGCCCCCGTGCGATCTACAACTCAAACAACTCTTCTCAAAGAACATTGTTTAGTCCATTCTTCCACGCATAATAAACTAGTGCTTCAGCCTCCCCTAGTGAGCAAACAAGCCAATGTTTAGCAGTTAGAATGAGACCTAAACTCTCGTTCGACTCAAATAGACCTTTTACCAAGAATGTTGTTTAATCCCTTCTTCCGCGCATATGAACTAGTGCTTCAGCCTCCCCTAGCGAGCAGACAAGCCAATGTTTAGCAGTTAGAATGCGACATAAACACTCGTTCGTTCACAAACCTTTTACCGTAGTTAGCCAAACTACGGCTGCTCTGATTTCTCATTTATCAATGAGAATACGTAGGCACAAGATCGCGATGATCTTGGCGAGCACAATCCCCCCTTTACCCGTAGTCCCATGAACTACGAACGCTCTGATTTTCCACTTCTTACAAGTGATGATACGTAGGCACAAGGGCCCTAATCCTTGGCGAGCATCCTATCTTAATAATCACCCCCTTTTCCTATTAGCAAGCAATCCCTTTAGAAGATACACAAACATAGTTAACTCTCTCTCGCGAATCGAATCAAGAGTTTCCCGTTGAGTACAACGGACGTAGAGGGTGCTAATACCTTCCCTCTATGTAATCGACTCCCGAACCTAGAGTATTGGTTGCGATGACCATATTCTTATCCCTTTAAAGGTTTTATCGATATTTTCCTATTCCATCCTTGGAATGAATAAAGTTCGGTGGCGACTCTGTTTCGAACAGTATTTTCCGCGTCCTTCGCGAGGATCGTATTTTTCGAGGTACGACAGATGGCGACTCTGCTGGGGATTAGAATCAGCCATATGCTGGAGAGAGTCAAGCCTAACTTGACTCAATTCGCAAGAGTTAGATCCGCTTGTTTGTGAATTTTCTTTTATTTGTTTTCTTGTCTTATTTATTTGCTATTTATCTGCTTGCTTTTATATATTCTGTTATTATTCCTTTTGATACTATTGGGGTTCTGATTGAGGGAACTTTGTGAGATGGCTCTACACCCGAGTCCGAGAAAAAACATAGGATTAGAATGGTGGTTGTGTAGTGGAATCCCTCGAGGAGTCTTTCTCGTTGGGAGGAAGCGAAAACCCCGCTTAGAGTTGATTCACTTGAGGATGTTGTTGTCACGGTGAGTCTTTGCCATGGCAATGATGTTTTGAGTTTGAATCTATAACTCTAAGGACCTTTTACCCTCAAACCATGGTGGTTGGTAGTGTTAACTCATGAGGGTTACTCCTTTTTGGGTTGATACGAACGCCCCAATCAGATGAGATCCCTTGAACGTATCGTTATTCTGACAATGATATTTTCAACCTCGATCTATGACTCTGAGGTCCCTTTAAGAAACCTCGGATTCGATGGTTGTGTAGTAGAGACTCACGAGGAGTCTTTCTCGTGGGACGACACGAAAACCTCACCTAGAAGAGATCCTTCGATGGTATTATTATTGAACGAGTCTTTGTCATGGTAATAATATCTTTGAAAAGGTCCATGACTCTAGGCACCTACCCGTTTAAAGCCTACCTATGGGGTTCCTTTTATCATAAATATCTGTTATTTACCCGTTCTTCTGTCTGACTTCAGAATTGTGATTGAGCATGTGATCCTGAGCACTGTATCGCATTTACATATCATTTCATTTGCATTGCATATCCGTCTCTCAACCAGAAATCTTATCCATCCTTTGTCCCTAATCCGCAGTTGATTTCTCGACACCCGTATCGGACTTGAAGTAGCTCTGAAAGACCATGGAACCCTTGAAGCATAATCGAGTTGAGCAGGGAAAAGACGCGAACAACGTGAAAGGCAAGATGAAGCAGCTGCCGGAAGATATGACAATTGTTGGGAGAAGGAAGGAAAAACTTCAAGAAGGTACCACACCTAGGAGTTTTACTCCCATGGTTCCCTCCGCTCCGCAGCCTGCAGTGAATAGCCTATTGTGTGTTGCTCCTCTTGGGTTTTCTCCCCAACCAATTCTTCCAAAGCCTCGAAATCAACAGTCATCACCTATTCGGGATCGGAGAGGCAGTAAGAAGTCTCAGTCACGCCCTATTCTCGGCCCTATTCCTATACCGTGTGGACAACTACTATCATATCTAATTCAGAGTTCATTGCTGGTACCCATATCCCTCGGGCCAGTTCGTACTCCTCCTCCACTTGGATATGATCCTAATGCGCAGTGTGAATACCATAAAGGGGCAAAGGGGCACTTTATTGAAGGATGTTGGTCATTCAAGAATAAGATTCGAGAGCTAATTAACAACAAATGCCTAGTCTTCGAGGAAGATAACCCCGGGGCAGAATGTGGGTATCACACTGGAACCATAGGACATACTGTTGAAGAGTGTGAAAGCTTTCGAAACAAATTGCAAAGATTGACCAGAAAGGAATACCCTAGCTTAAATGGTTCAACTCAAAGGCCTGGTAAAGAGAAAGTACAAGAGTTTCGGGGACCGCTCAAAGTCTTGTACCACAAGGAAAATATTGAGTTTTTGGCGGATAAAGTACCTTTATCCTCTGATAATCATGTTGAAACTACCACTTCAAGAGAAAAGCTGGAAGAAAAGTCCAAAAGGGTTGAGACCTCGAAAATCCACTTTGGAGAACATCCCGTGGGCACTGAGGAAGATGATGACATCCACCTTTGGGTTCCTAGAGGACAACCAACAATACCTAGGGAACTATGTCAAAAATCTTGGGTTGCTCCTTACGCAAATCAACGAGCGTATGGCCAAGGAAATCAAGGTCCCCGCCAGAATCAACATAGGCCTCGCAATAATTTGGGAAGAAGGAACGCTCCTCTTCACCCAGTTCCTGTTTCTTACACTCAGCTTCTGCCACACTTAATTCGAAATTCACTAGTGGAGCCTAAATCTCTCAAACCAGTGCCAGAACGATACCCTCCTGGGTATGATCCCAATGCACATTGTGGATACCATGCTGGATCAATGGGGCATTCGACAGAAGATTGCAAAGCTTTTCAGGCTAGGGTGCAAAAATTGATTGACGAGGGATGCATATCCTTTCAAGAAGGGAGTTTGGTCGTACGTATCCGCCTCGCGCCTGAATGAGATTGAAGACTTCAGGACGCATCTTCTCAAGACAACTGACCAAGCAAGAAAAGCCCAGTTCCTCCATGCTGGCATTTTTTATGCATTTGTAGTTTCTTTTCTAATTACTATTTGCTTTTAGACATTGTTGTTATTTAATGGTATTGTTAATGTGATAATCATGCATGTTTTGATTAAATCCATTTGTATTCACTCACAGTTTCTCATTTATTACAAAAATCACAAAAATATTTCACTTCCTTTATCGCACTGTTGTTTTGAGGGAGGATGACGAAAACGAAATACCCATAATTGCTGATAAGTATGCTTTTGGATAAAATCGCGCCGATGATGTACAGGCATTGCTTCAAATTCCCAAACACTGAAGAGATAAGGAGTTAGTCCCTAGTTAACCACTTCGAGCCTAGAAGTAGGAGTTTCCTTCGGATTTCTAAACCCTTATACTTAACCTGGGGCATGGGTAGTATTCAGTTAACTTGATTACGCACTCGGATCACGAAAGAAAACCCAAATACAAGATGGTTGTTCATCAATAATCCTTGACATGGCAGTCACCATTTTTCAAAAAAAAAATCAAAAGCCTGCTAAGTCGAACACTTCAAAATGAGACTTAGGCAAAAATCAAGGCAATCCCGATGGATCTGACAAGCAAAGTCAGTCCATGCAAAAGTTAGGGATCAAAAACAAAACCAAAGAGAGGTTCTCAAACCCTCAACAAAAACAAAATAAGATTCAGTGGCCACCCAAATCAAGGGGTTACTGACATCCATCAAAGTAAGATGGCTGCCATTTCAAGCAAACTTTGAACCATCAAGTTTACATCGTCAAGCAGGTGCAAAATTAATTGAACGTAGGTATGGAGATCGTTACGAAGAAGGGGTGGGTACAAATAATACTTTGAGCCTAATATCCTTTATTTCTATAACCGTGAACCAGACCACGTTACAACCCTCGAAAGACCTAATTGAGGCGACGTTTATTCTAAAAGCATACTACAGCAAGGTTGCGTGAACTGAGTCCTACATATTTTCTAATCTTCTGTATTGGTGTCATATTCTTGCTATATCTTTCACACCAATTAAATCAGCATTGCGTTTGGATTGATAGCCCACTCGTCACACATTTTCACATCATTCTCATTAATTGATATTTTCAAAACTTACATGAATGTCGCATTAAAATTACCATTTTTGAATGAACAATTTTAAACTGCAAATCAGTACTTGACATTATAGAAATTCCAACAAAGTGCAGTCAAAGAGGAACTTGATCGCTCATTGGTGTTGACCTGAATCAAGAATGTCTCGTAACCCTACGAATCTGGGGCAAGTCCTTTTGAGGTTTAAACCGGGGCAAACCACTTCAAGGTCCAGACATTGGGGCAAAATGGGTTCAAACCATATCCTGGTATAATCATTGCCAAAGTTCACATCCCCGAAGAAAATCCTTCAAATACCCCGTAGACTGGGGCATACCATTTGAACTGGGGCAGATTAGCTGAACAGGGGAAATTTCCCTTCACGCTTTCAAAATTGATCAAGATGACCGCACCAGACACCAGTAATGGTTAAGGTCAACAAACGTCAAAAACCTTGGGGCAGAGCAAAAACACGAGTAACACGCATTGGTTAAGTCCATGCGCTCACGCAATCCATATGCATTGGTTAAGTCGCTACGCTAGTACGAGTAACACGCATTGGGTTAGTCGCTGCGCTCACGCAATCCATATGCATTGGTTAAGTCGCTACGCTCGCGCAGTCAACATAAGTCGCTACGCTCAACATTTGTAAGCTGTCATGACGTATCGGCTAGGAGTGAGGTTCTTACAAGAACAAGAATACCACTTCTGCAAAGGATCCAACTTGGAGCACCAAGTGTATCCACATCTGTCTTCTGATTGTGGCGCGGTCATATACCATGTGTCGGGAAGTCAAATCCTTTTACCAATAAAAGTCCGATCTCGCTTGGCACGTCCTTAAAGTCCAATCTTTTATTGGCAACTACAAAAAGCCACTCCAATTGGCACCTTCAATTCACCCTAAAAGTCCAATCTTCATTGGTAACCACCAAAAGTCCACCCGCGATGGCATCCTATAAAACCAAAGTCCAAACCCCTTTGGCAACTACCGAATCCAGTCCCTGGTGATATCCCCGACAAGATTTTATCCCCAGCATACCTGATCATTTGCATTATCATAAGCACAACATACAATATCACATCATATCATAGTCATATCAAGCGTTAGCATATCATTTGCATTCGCATCTTGCACTCCCTAGCAGTTGCATCTTAGTTGCATGTTTATGTATCATAACGCATATCATCGCTGTCTTCAGCAACATAATATAGCAGCATAGCAGGATCCAGGATCGATTCGCGAACATCTTGGCCAGTCCTTCACCAAAGTCGGCAATATCTCTCTGTAAAGAGTTGATATCCCGCAAGTTCAGGAATTCTACTACCCAACAAGTCATTTTTCAACCATGCAGTTGATAATGATAGTCCCCGGCAACCGTTGCTCTTATGGCTCCCCAAGCATAGGTCATCTTAGAAAGTTTATTGAAGACTTTCCCCTACAGAGTTTGGACAATGTTGTTCCTCTAATAGGAATTTTAGCTCAACTATTCCCCAGCAAATGTATCACTCAGAGATACTGCTTTGGTATCATCGAAGAATCTTATTGGATAAGAGGTTGCTTCGACCACCCGAAGAATCTCAAGTTATCAGAGATACTGCTTTGGTATCATCGAAGAATCTTATTGGATAAGAGGCTGCTTCGACCACCCGAAGAATCTCAAGTTATCAGAGATACTGCTTTGGTATCATCGAAGAATCTTATTGGATAAGAGGCTGCTTCGACCACCCGAAGAATCTCAAGTTATTAGAGATACTGCTTTGGTATCATCGAAGAATCTTATTGGATAAGAGGCTTCTTCGACCACCCGAAGAATCTCAAGTTATCAGAGATACTGCTTTGGTATCATCGAAGAATCTTATTGGATAAGAGGCTGCTTCGACCACCCGAAGAATCTCAAGTTATCAGAGATACTGCTTTGGTATCATCGAAGAATCATATTGGATAAGAGGCTGGTTCGACCACCCAAGGAGGATTGTTTATACCACTTTGGTATCATCGAAGGACCTTAACGAATGAGGGGCCGCTTCGACCACCCAAGGAGGATTGTTTATACCACTTTGGTATCATCGAAGGACCTTAAAGAATGAGGGGCCGCTTCGACCACCCAAGGAGGATTGTTTATACCACTTTGGTATCATCGAAGGACCTTAACGAATGAGGGGCCGCTTTGACCACCCAAGGAGGATTGTTTATACCACTTTGGTATCATCGAAGGACCTTAACGAATGAGGGGCCGCTTCGACCACCCAAGGAGGATTGTTTATAGCACTTTGGTATCATCGAAGAATCTTATTGGATAAGAGGCCGCTTCGACCACCCGAAGAACCTCAAGTTATCAGAGATACTGCTTTGGTATCATCGAAGAATCTTATTGGATAAGAGGCTGCTTCTACCACCCGAAGAATCTCAAGTTATTAGATATACTGCTTTGGTATCATCGAAGAATCTTATTGGATAAGAGGCTGGTTCGACTACCCAAGGAGGATTGTTTATACCACTTTGGTATCATCGAAGGACCTTAACGAATGAGGGGCCGCTTCGACCACCCAAGGAGGATTGTTTATACCACTTTGGCATCATCGAAGGACCTTAAAGAATGAGGGGCCGCTTCGACCACCCAAGGAGGATTGTTTATACCACTTTGGTATCATCGAAGGACCTTAACGAATGAGGGGCCGCTTCGACCACCCAAGGAGGATTGTTTATACCACTTTGGTACCATCAAAGGACCTTAACGAATGAGGGGCCGCTTCGACCACCCAAGGAGGATTGTTTATAACACTTTGGTATCATCGAAGAATCTTATTGGCTAAGAGGCTGCTTCGACCACCCGAAGAACCTCAAGTTATTTGAGATACTGCTTTGGTATCATCGAAGAATCTTATTGGATAAGAGGCTGCTTCGACCACCCGAAGAATCTCAAGTTATCAGAGATACTGCCTTGGTATCATCGAAGAATCTTATTGGATAAGAGGCTGCTTCGACCACCCAAGGAGGATTGTTTATACCACTTTGGTATCATCGAAGGACCTTAACGAATGAGGGGCCGCTTCGACCACCCAAGGAGGATTGTTTATACCACTTTGGTATCATCGAAGGACCTTAACGAATGAGGGGCCGCTTCGACCACCCAAGGAGGATTGTTTATACCACTTTGGTATCATCGAAGGACCTTAACAAATGAGGGGCCGCTTCGACCACCCAAGGAGGATTGTTTATACCACTTTGGTATCATCGAAGGACCTTAACGAATGAGGGGCCGCTTCGACCACCCAAGGAGGATTGTTTATACCACTTTGGTATCATCGAAGAATCTTATTGGATAAGAGGTTGCTTCGACCACCCGAAGAACCTCAAGTTATCAGAGATACTGCTTTGGTATCATCGAAGAATCTTATTGGATAAGAGGCTTCTTCGACCACCCGAAGAATCTCAAGTTATTAGAGATACTGCTTTGGTATCATCGAAGAATCTTATTGGATAAGAGGCTGGTTCGAACACCCAAGGAGGATTGTTTATACCACTTTGGTATCATCGAAGGACCTTAACGAATGAGGGGCCGCTTCGACCACCCAAGGAGGATTGTTTATACCACTTTGGTATCATCGAAGGACCTTAAAGAATGAGGGGCCGCTTCGACCACCCAAGGAGGATTGTTTATACCACTTTGGTATCATCGAAGGACCTTAACGAATGAGGGGCCGCTTCGACCACCCAAGGAGGATTGTTTATACCACTTTGGTATCATCGAAGAACCTTAACGAATGAGGGGCCGCTTCGACCACCCAAGGAGGATTGTTTATACCACTTTGGTATCATCGAAGAATCTTATTGGATAAGAGGCTGCTTCGACCACCCGAAGAACCTCAAGTTATCAGAGATACTGCTTTGGTATCATCAAAGAATCTTATTGGATAAGAGGCTGCTTCGACCACCCGAAGAATCTCAAGTTATCAGAGATACTGCTTTGTTATCATGGAAGAATCTTATTGAATAAGAGGCTGCTTCGACCACCCAAGGAGGATTGTTTATACCACTTTGGTATCATCGAAGGACCTTAACGAATGAGGGACCGCTTCGACCATCCAAGGAGGATTGTTTATACCACTTTGGTATCATCGAAGGACCTTAACAAATGAGGGACCGCTTCGACCACCCAAGGAGGATTGTTTATACCACTTTGGTATCATCGAAGAATCTTATTGGATAAGAGGCTGCTTCGACCACCCAAGGAGGATTTTTTATACCACTTTGGTATCATCGAAGGACCTTAACAAATGAGGGGCCGCTTCGACCACCCAAGGAGGATTGTTTATACCACTTTGGTATCATCAAAGGACCTTAACGAATGAGGGGCCGCTTCGACCACCCAAGGAGGATTGTTTATACCACTTTGGTATCATCGAAGGACTTTAACGAATGAGGGGCCGCTTCGCCCACCCAAGGAGGATTGTTTATACCACTTTGGTATCATCAAAGGACCTTAACGAATGAGGGGCCGCTTCGACCACCCAAGGAGGATTGTTTATACCATTTTGGTATCATCGAAGAATCTTATTGGATAAGAGGTTGCTTCGACCACCCGAAGAGCCTCAAGTTTTCAGAGATACTTCTTTGGTATCATCGAAGAATCTTATTGGATAAGAGGCTGCTTCGACCACCCGAAGAATCTCAAGTTATTAGAGATACTGCTTTGGTATCATCGAAGAATCTTATTGGATAAGAGGATGGTTCGACCACCCAAGGAGGATTGTTTATACCACTTTGGTATCATCGAAGGACCTTAACGAATGAGGGGCCGCTTCGACCACCCAAGGAGGATTGTTTATACCACTTTGGTATCATCGAAGGACCTTAAAGAATGAGGGGCCGCTTCGACCACCCAAGGAGGATTGTTTATACCACTTTGGTATCATCGAAGGACCTTAACGAATGAGGGGCCGCTTCGACCACCCAAGGAGGATTGTTTATACCACTTTGGTATCATCGAAGGACCTTAACGAATGAGGGGCCGCTTCGACCACCCAAGGAGGATTGTTTATACGACTTTGGTATCATCGAAGAATCTTATTGGATAAGAGGCTGCTTCGACCACCCGAAGAACCTCAAGTTATCAGAGATACTGCTTTGGTATCATCGAAGAATCTTATTGGATAAGAGGCTGCTTCGACCACCCGAAGAATCTCAAGTTATCAGAGATACTGCTTTGGTATCATGGAAGAATCTTATTGAATAAGAGGCTGCTTCGACCACCCAAGGAGGATTGTTTATACCACTTTGGTATCATCGAAGGACCTTAACGAATGAGGGACCGCTTCGACCATCCAAGGAGGATTGTTTATACCACTTTGGTATCATCGAAGGACCTTAACAAATGAGGGACCGCTTCGACCACCCAAGGAGGATTGTTTATACCACTTTGGTATCATCGAAGAATCTTATTGGATAAGAGGCTGCTTCGACCACCCAAGGAGGATTTTTTATACCACTTTGGTATCATCGAAGGACCTTAACAAATGAGGGGCCGCTTCGACCACCCAAGGAGGATTGTTTATACCACTTTGGTATCATCAAAGGACCTTAACGAATGAGGGGCCGCTTCGACCACCCAAGGAGGATTGTTTATACCACTTTGGTAATTTCGAAGGACTTTAACGAATGAGGGGCCGCTTCGCCCACCCAAGGAGGATTGTTTATACCACTTTGGTATCATCAAAGGACCTTAACGAATGAGGGGCCGCTTCGACCACCCAAGGAGGATTGTTTATACCATTTTGGTATCATCGAAGAATCTTATTGGATAAGAGGTTGCTTCGACCACCCGAAGAGCCTCAAGTTTTCAGAGATACTTCTTTGGTATCATCAAAGAATCTTATTGGATAAGAGGCTGCTTCGACCACCCGAAGAATCTCAAGTTATTAGAGATACTGCTTTGGTATCATCGAAGAATCTTATTGGATAAGAGGATGGTTCGACCACCCAAGGAGGATTGTTTATACCACTTTGGTATCATCGAAGGACCTTAACGAATGAGGGGCCGCTTCGACCACCCAAGGAGGATTGTTTATACCACTTTGGTATCATCGAAGGACCTTAAAGAATGAAGGGCCGCTTCGACCACCCAAGGAGGATTGTTTATACCACTTTGGTATCATCGAAGGACCTTAACGAATGAGGGGCCGCTTCGACCACCCAAGGAGGATTGTTTATACCACTTTGGTATCATCGAAGGACCTTAATGAATGAGGGGCCGCTTCGACCACCCAAGGAGGATTGTTTATACGACTTTGGTATCATCGAAGAATCTTATTGGATAAGAGGCTGCTTCGACCACCCGAAGAACCTCAAGTTATCAGAGATACTGCTTTGGTATCATCGAAGAATCTTATTGGATAAGAGGCTGCTTCGACCACCCGAAGAATCTCAAGTTATCAGAGATACTGCTTTGGTATCATGGAAGAATCTTATTGAATAAGAGGCTGCTTCGACCACCCAAGGAGGATTGTTTATACCACTTTGGTATCATCGAAGGACCTTAACGAATGAGGGACCGCTTCGACCACCCAAGGAGGATTGTTTATACCACTTTGGTATCATCGAAGAATCTTATTGGATAAGAGGCTGCTTCGACCACCCAAGGAGGATTTTTTATACCACTTTGGTATCATCGAAGGACCTTAACGAATGAAGGGCCGCTTCGACCACCCAAGGAGGATTGTTTATACCACTTTGGTATCATCGAAGGACCTTAACAAATGAGGGGCCGCTTCGACCACCCAAGGAGGATTGTTTATACCACTTTGGTATCATCGAAGGACCTTAACGAATGAGGGGCCGCTTCGACCACCCAAGGAGGATTGTTTATACCACTTTGGTATCATCGAAGGACCTTAACGAATGAGGGGCCGCTTCGACCACCCAAGGAGGATTGTTTATACCACTTTGGTATCATCGAAGGACCTTAACGAGTGAGGAGCCGCTTCGACCACCCAAGGAGGATTGTTTATACCACTTTGGTATCATCGAAGGACCTTAATGAATGAGGGGCCGCTTCGACCACCCAAGGAGGATTGTTTATACCATGTTGGTATCATCGAATGACCTTAACGAATGAGGAGCCGCTTCGACCACCCAAGGAGGATTGTTTATACCACTTTGGTATCATCGAAGGACCTTAACGAATGAGGGACTGCTTCGACCACCCAGAAAATATCAGGTTATCTCGTTCATCTATTTTGCATCTTGTCATCCCGTTCAGGTATATCATATCTCTTTGCATTTTTACTTGCTTGTCGGACAAATTTTGGGGTATTCTTGTATCTGATTGACTTTCCCCTCAAAATGAACGCCATGCAGCAGTTCATGCTCTCGGGTCAAAGACAATTAGATAGGGGCATCTGTCATACCCCAAATTTGTCCTACCTTTTTGAAAATTTTCATTTGCCCGACTTTATTTTTCAATTCGTATCGCTTTTATGGCGTAAGTATTTTTCGGCAAAAAATAAATTCTTTCACCTTTTTAGCCCAATAAGTTTGCACCACATGGCATCTTTTTATTTATTTAGTTATGTCTTAACATTTTATTATTAATTGATTGATTAATTTTAATAGGATAGAATTATAATTATTTATTTACTTTTTCAATTAAGTAGAATAGAGCTTTTTAATTAGGATTAAGATTTGATTTTCTTTAAATTTAATTATTTATTAAATTAAGATTTAATTTAGAAAATAGAAGTAGTTTTTTTTTAATTAATTAAAATTAGTTAGAATGAAATAGGTTTATTGGATTTATTGCTTAGAAAAATAAAAAAATTTTGAAGAAAAAAGAAAATTGAGAACACGGGTGTTTGGAAAGTTGAAAGAACTAGGTTAAAAAAAATTCAATATAAATTGAACTCACTACTGTTCATCATCAACAAGCAAAAAACCCTAAAAACTCTCCTTCCCCAATCTAAAAAGCCAACCGCCAAAAACCCTAAAATGCTTTTCTTCTCCCTAGACCCATCGACCAACGCACCATCACCCTCCTCTGTTTTCACTACGATTCACCAATATCTCCCCCTCCGAAAATCTCTCACAGAAAAGCTCCCTCATTCCTAGATACCACTGAAAGTGCCCTTCCTTTGAAACCGTTGTCAGCCACATAAATACTCCTCCATCAAAACCAGAACTCTTTTGAATACTTGGTTACAACAAGTTTCATGGATTCATTCACCGTGTCAAATCATTCTCGGAGCAACTCGGATTTAATTTTACCCAAAACAATAGCTTCTGCAGTTGGATCACGATATATCACGCTTAACAGAGTTTGCGTCACAAGCTCGGAATGACGGTGGTTTAAAATCCCTCACCAACAAGCTAAGGTTGAGTACTTTTGCATCTTGTTCGTGTTGTTTAGACGTTTCTAAATCATTCATCAAATGACAAGGCGTTGGTAACATTCGATTCTCGCACCGAGATAAGGTGGTCCAAGGATAAAGCAACTCGTCATCATGCACTAACTCTACTGTTAGCATAAATGTTCAACACGTGCAGCTACGACATTTCAATAGCCGCTGAGATCGCATCTTTCGAATAAACTCAGATTTGTCGACTTCGAACCCGTAGAATTTGGTTTTCTGTTTTAATTAGACATGTTATCTTTTGATTCATGTGCAGGTTGCATTCAAGATTTGCAACCAACTGCGTTTTCGGAAAGCACGATTATAACAGGAACTAAAACACATAACATCACATCAGCTTTCGAGTCACATTCCGCAAGGTTCGCATCACGCCGTCACGCATCAACAACTCAACCAAGTCAATCAACTTTAGCTTACAGTAACGGTAGTGACGTTGCCGAAGTTTCAAATGCGCGACGAGAGCTTGATGCTGTGTATGCAAGGAGGCCATAACACCTTCAGTTCAGCATGCGAGATCGTAAAACACCACGAGATCTTCTTAAGTTTCTTCCTAAATACTTTGAGGATGTTGCACGAAATTTGAGCATCGGAATGATTCAAGGAAGGATTTATAGCAGCAGTAATGCAACTGGTTGGCAGCTACTGTGGTAATCCTTCAGACTTGTAATTGTATGTATTAAGGCCAAAATTGGGTGCATAATCGTGGCGGTATTCAAAGCATTATCAATAATAACAACATCCAGTTCAAAACTGTGAGTCAGTAACAACACAAAGTAGTATCACTAATACGACTCGACGGCAGCAGGTTCCGCAGCGGACTCGACAACCTCACAGCGACCTCACAACAAACTCCAGGACATTAGCCTCCAAAGTTTCAACTGGCAACAACAACCGCAACTGGTGTCGTGTTGAATTTTACTCAAAAGAGGGGTTCCACTTTGAAGGTCTCAAAATCATGATGATTATTCTGTTTAATTTCATGTATAGGTTCTGAAATAGATTCAAGAATTGAGTCGACCACGTTCAGGATTTGAAAGCAACCTCAACCACGCGACGCCACAAAGAGTCCCTGCTACCTTTGGTCCAGCACGGGAAGCAATTTACGACATCTCGGTAACCGTTTGATGTGACGGCTTCGCGTTTCTCTTTGTCTTAATTTTCTTGTTTTTGTGCAAAACTCGATTCCGTTTTTTTTATTATAAGGAAAATGCTTATTGATTATGAACAAACAATAACTGATGCTGGTGTATTTGTGAATTAATATAACAGTAACTTTTGTGCAAGATTTATATTTGTTTGTTTTGGAGGTAGTTTGCACTATATTTACAGCAATGTTACTCGCGTCAATTTTTGTTTAATTTCGTCATGAAGTTGCTTCTGTTTAGTTGATGCCCTACATACAAGCATGAAGACCCCAAATATGCTACACCAAAACTGCTGGTTAATTTGTAGGTCGAGATCCTCAAGATTCAATTCCGCCGTGGTGCTCTTGGCGACTTTCGCAACTCACTTCTCCAGCATCGGCGCCTCCTTGGCATTCTCTGTTTTTGCACCTGATATTTTCTCCGTTTGAACTTATATTCTCAGCATCATTTCAAATCCATAGATTTTCTTCATGTTTTTTTTTTGTGTTTCGCAAGTTATTAGCTTTTGTTGAAGAGCTGATCTTTAAAGTGCCTGCTGCAATATTATAGCTGGGAAATATATCATTCAAAGTCACTGACAATGAAAATCACATCGAGATTGTGGGTGATGAAGCTGTAACCAGTGCTGCCGTGCTGATGGGTTGCGATTCCAAGGACTTGATGCTTAACAAGTCACTTGAAGTGAGTGAAAAACATGCAGGGAAATCCATTAATGGCATCGATTGTACAACATTAGATTTTGGGGACAATCAAGAGTGCTTGGATCTATTTGAGAAGCTTCAGTGGCAGTTGGCAACATCTATGACTGAACGGGACGTTGAACAACATTGATGCTTCGATGGATATGTGAGGGGAGGGACATCAGGCTATTGATCTAAATGGGATCTTCAAAGGAGACCAGACAGTTGAGGGAGTATCACGACCACAATTCCCATTTTCTTTCTTCGTAAACTACTCATTCAACGGTATCACAACTTTTCAACCTACTGCTTTTCTGTTTGCAACAAGGTCCAACTCAAACTCTCTTTTAATTTGTTTTTATGTTTGGCGTCATTGTTAGAAAAATTCTGTGAAATATAAAGTTCTTTAAATAAAAAAAAGGAAATAATTTCGAATTTGGTATAATAATTTAATCTTGTTAATCAATTTTAATTAATATAATTATTTGACTTAATTGAATAGTTTTGTTAATAAATTTTAATTAACATGATTAATCAATTAATCAAATCCCAATCATTTAACTTCATTAGTCAATATGAATTAATTTAGTTATTTGATTACATTAACTTTTAATCGAATAATATGGATAATTGAGTTGGATTAATTTAATTAAGTGGTTTTATAAACTTTAACTATTTGAGTTTGTTAAATAAAATCGGACCAAGAGTGAAGGATTCTGAATTTCAATTCATTTATTTTATTTTATCCCCATTCGACAAATATACCCCAACTCCCAAAATGTAATATTCTTATCATTTTTATTTATACTTTATTACTTTAAAACCCTTTTAAAAATAAATTCTCGATTTATCAAGCCATTTTACACCCTTGTAAGTCGAGTGCTTTCAAAGCCTCGCCATCAACCTATTGATCACGATACATAACATTTTAAAGCTTAATCCTGGGCATCCTTACAGTGACACCTATTTGATCAATTATTTCTAGTTGGTCACTTAGAAGACTAGCCCACTTTTCTAGTATACATGTTAAAACTCAATTTCAAACCTCGATTAATATCGAGCATTTTCTTAAATCAAATCAAAACACTTAATAACTACTTAAACACAATTTTGATAAAGATGAAAAAGAGAGAGTTTCAAGTCTTTGGTTCACTCTCCCAATTGTTTGGGTCCGAGAAGTCTTTCTTAAGCTCAAACAATTGTCTTCTAAAAACGATAAACGAATTCAAATCTATTTTCCTAAACACTTAGATGAAAAAGAGAGAGCTCCAAGTCTTTGGTTCACTCTCCCGATTACTTAAGGACCGAGGAGTCTTTCTCGAGCTTCGATTAATCGTCATCCTATTAAAACACTCTAATTATATCAAACATCTTTCATAATATTAGATGAGAAAAGGAGAGAGCTCCAAGTCTTTGGTTCACTCTTTCGATTACTTAAGGTTAGAGAAGTCTTTCTTAAGCTTTAAGTAATCCTCATATGTTAAAATACTTTAACCACACCCCATCGTTCAGAGCTTTCCAAACTCAAAGCTTTCCAAACACAATCACTCTTTGGGATGAAAAAGAGAGTGTTCCAAGTCTTTGGTTCACTCTCCCAATTACTTAAATTCTGAGAAGTCTTTCTTAAGCTTTAAGTAATCGTCATCCGATAAACCTACTCGAATTACCTCCTATCCTTTTGTATTTGAGGTTGAAAAAGAGAGAGCTCTAAGTCTTTGGTTCACTCTCCCGATTACTTGGGCCCGAGAAGGCTTTCTTAAGTTTCAGGTAATCGTCACCTCTAGATAAACATGTGATACATCTAACCAAATACCTCGCCCCGTGCGACCAAAACCCTAAAACCTATTCCAATCTATCCTCTTTTTCAAACCAAAATACTTAACACGTTTAACTCTCTTTTTTCTCGCCCCCGTGCGATCTACAACTCAAACAACTCTTCTCAAAGAACATTGTTTAGTCCATTCTTCCACGCATAATAAACTAGTGCTTCAGCCTCCCCTAGTGAGCAAACAAGCCAATGTTTAGCAGTTAGAATGAGACCTAAACTCTCGTTCGACTCAAATAGACCTTTTACCAAGAATGTTGTTTAATCCCTTCTTCCGCGCATATGAACTAGTGCTTCAGCCTCCCCTAGCGAGCAGACAAGCCAATGTTTAGCAGTTAGAATGCGACATAAACACTCGTTCGTTCACAAACCTTTTACCGTAGTTAGCCAAACTACGGCTGCTCTGATTTCTCATTTATCAATGAGAATACGTAGGCACAAGATCGCGATGATCTTGGCGAGCACAATCCCCCCTTTACCCGTAGTCCCATGAACTACGAACGCTCTGATTTTCCACTTCTTACAAGTGATGATACGTAGGCACAAGGGCCCTAATCCTTGGCGAGCATCCTATCTTAATAATCACCCCCTTTTCCTATTAGCAAGCAATCCCTTTAGAAGATACACAAACATAGTTAACTCTCTCTCGCGAATCGAATCAAGAGTTTCCCGTTGAGTACAACGGACGTAGAGGGTGCTAATACCTTCCCTCTATGTAATCGACTCCCGAACCTAGAGTATTGGTTGCGATGACCATATTCTTATCCCTTTAAAGGTTTTATCGATATTTTCCTATTCCATCCTTGGAATGAATAAAGTTCGGTGGCGACTCTGTTTCGAACAGTATTTTCCGCGTCCTTCGCGAGGATCGTATTTTTCGAGGTACGACAGATGGCGACTCTGCTGGGGATTAGAATCAGCCATATGCTGGAGAGAGTCAAGCCTAACTTGACTCAATTCGCAAGAGTTAGATCCGCTTGTTTGTGAATTTTCTTTTATTTGTTTTCTTGTCTTATTTATTTGCTATTTATCTGCTTGCTTTTATATATTCTGTTATTATTCCTTTTGATACTATTGGGGTTCTGATTGAGGGAACTTTGTGAGATGGCTCTACACCCGAGTCCGAGAAAAAACATAGGATTAGAATGGTGGTTGTGTAGTGGAATCCCTCGAGGAGTCTTTCTCGTTGGGAGGAAGCGAAAACCCCGCTTAGAGTTGATTCACTTGAGGATGTTGTTGTCACGGTGAGTCTTTGCCATGGCAATGATGTTTTGAGTTTGAATCTATAACTCTAAGGACCTTTTACCCTCAAACCATGGTGGTTGGTAGTGTTAACTCATGAGGGTTACTCCTTTTTGGGTTGATACGAACGCCCCAATCAGATTAGATCCCTTGAACGTATCGTTATTCTGACAATGATATTTTCAACCTCGATCTATGACTCTGAGGTCCCTTTAAGAAACCTCGGATTCGATGGTTGTGTAGTAGAGACTCACGAGGAGTCTTTCTCGTGGGACGACACGAAAACCTCACCTAGAAGAGATCCTTCGATGGTATTATTATTGAACGAGTCTTTGTCATGGTAATAATATCTTTGAAAAGGTCCATGACTCTAGGCACCTACCCGTTTAAAGCCTACCTATGGGGTTCCTTTTATCATAAATATCTGTTATTTACCCGTTCTTCTGTCTGACTTCAGAATTGTGATTGAGCATGTGATCCTGAGCACTGTATCGCATTTACATATCATTTCATTTGCATTGCATATCCGTCTCTCAACCAGAAATCTTATCCATCCTTTGTCCCTAATCCGCAGTTGATTTCTCGACACCCGTATCGGACTTGAAGTAGCTCTGAAAGACCATGGAACCCTTGAAGCATAATCGAGTTGAGCAGGGAAAAGACGCGAACAACGTGAAAGGCAAGATGAAGCAGCTGCCGGAAGATATGACAATTGTTGGGAGAAGGAAGGAAAAACTTCAAGAAGGTACCACAACTAGGAGTTTTACTCCCATGGTTCCCTCCGCTCCGCAGCCTGCAGTGAATAGCCTATTGTGTGTTGCTCCTCTTGGGTTTTCTCCCCAACCAATTCTTCCAAAGCCTCGAAATCAACAGTCATCACCTATTCGGGATCGGAGAGGCAGTAAGAAGTCTCAGTCACGCCCTATTCTCGGCCCTATTCCTATACCGTGTGGACAACTACTATCATATCTAATTCAGAGTTCATTGCTGGTACCCATATCCCTCGGGCCAGTTCGTACTCCTCCTCCACTTGGATATGATCCTAATGCGCAGTGTGAATACCATAAAGGGGCAAAGGGGCACTTTATTGAAGGATGTTGGTCATTCAAGAATAAGATTCGAGAGCTAATTAACAACAAATGCCTAGTCTTCGAGGAAGATAACCCCGGGGCAGAATGTGGGTATCACACTGGAACCATAGGACATACTGTTGAAGAGTGTGAAAGCTTTCGAAACAAATTGCAAAGATTGACCAGAAAGGAATACCCTAGCTTAAATGGTTCAACTCAAAGGCCTGGTAAAGAGAAAGTACAAGAGTTTCGGGGACCGCTCAAAGTCTTGTACCACAAGGAAAATATTGAGTTTTTGGCGGATAAAGTACCTTTATCCTCTGATAATCATGTTGAAACTACCACTTCAAGAGAAAAGCTGGAAGAAAAGTCCAAAAGGGTTGAGACCTCGAAAATCCACTTTGGAGAACATCCCGTGGGCACTGAGGAAGATGATGACATCCACCTTTGGGTTCCTAGAGGACAACCAACAATACCTAGGGAACTATGTCAAAAATCTTGGGTTGCTCCTTACGCAAATCAACGAGCGTATGGCCAAGGAAATCAAGGTCCCCGCCAGAATCAACATAGGCCTCGCAATAATTTGGGAAGAAGGAACGCTCCTCTTCACCCAGTTCCTGTTTCTTACACTCAGCTTCTGCCACACTTAATTCGAAATTCACTAGTGGAGCCTAAATCTCTCAAACCAGTGCCAGAACGATACCCTCCTGGGTATGATCCCAATGCACATTGTGGATACCATGCTGGATCAATGGGGCATTCGACAGAAGATTGCAAAGCTTTTCAGGCTAGGGTGCAAAAATTGATTGACGAGGGATGCATATCCTTTCAAGAAGGGAGTTTGGTCGTACGTATCCGCCTCGCGCCTGAATGAGATTGAAGACTTCAGAACGCATCTTCTCAAGACAACTGACCAAGCAAGAAAAGCCCAGTTCCTCCATGCTGGCATTTTTTATGCATTTGTAGTTTCTTTTCTAATTACTATTTGCTTTTAGACATTGTTGTTATTTAATGGTATTGTTAATGTGATAATCATGCATGTTTTGATTAAATCCATTCGTATTCACTCACAGTTTCTCATTTATTACAAAAATCACAAAAATATTTCACTTCCTTTATCGCACTGTTGTTTTGAGGGAGGATGACGAAAACGAAATACCCATAATTGCTGATAAGTATGCTTTTGGATAAAATCGCGCCGATGATGTACAGGCATTGCTTCAAATTCCCAAACACTGAAGAGATAAGGAGTTAGTCCCTAGTTAACCACTTCGAGCCTAGAAGTAGGAGTTTCCTTCGGATTTCTAAACCCTTATACTTAACCTGGGGCATGGGTAGTATTCAGTTAACTTGATTACGCACTCGGATCACGAAAGAAAACCCAAATACAAGATGGTTGTTCATCAATAATCCTTGACATGGCAGTCACCATTTTTCAAAAAAAAAATCAAAAGCCTGCTAAGTCGAACACTTCAAAATGAGACTTAGGCAAAAATCAAGGCAATCCCGATGGATCTGACAAGCAAAGTCAGTCCATGCAAAAGTTAGGGATCAAAAACAAAACCAAAGAGAGGTTCTCAAACCCTCAACAAAAACAAAATAAGATTCAGTGGCCACCCAAATCAAGGGGTTACTGACATCCATCAAAGTAAGATGGCTGCCATTTCAAGCAAACTTTGAACCATCAGGTTTACATCGTCAAGCAGGTGCAAAATTAATTGAACGTAGGTATGGAGATCGTTACGAAGAAGGGGTGGGTACAAATAATACTTTGAGCCTAATATCCTTTATTTCTATAACCGTGAACCAGACCACGTTACAACCCTCGAAAGACCTAATTGAGGCGACGTTTATTCTAAAAGCATACTACAGCAAGGTTGCGTGAACTGAGTCCTACATATTTTCTAATCTTCTGTATTGGTGTCATATTCTTGCTATATCTTTCACACCAATTAAATCAGCATTGCGTTTGGATTGATAGCCCACTCGTCACACATTTTCACATCATTCTCATTAATTGATATTTTCAAAACTTACATGAATGTCGCATTAAAATTACCATTTTTGAATGAACAATTTTAAACTGCAAATCAGTACTTGACATTATAGAAATTCCAACAAAGTGCAGTCAAAGAGGAACTTGATCGCTCATTGGTGTTGACCTGAATCAAGAATGTCTCGTAACCCTACGAATCTGGGGCAAGTCCTTTTGAGGTTTAAACCGGGGCAAACCACTTCAAGGTCCAGACATTGAGGCAAAATGGGTTCAAACCATATCCTGGTATAATCATTGCCAAAGTTCACATCCCCGAAGAAAATCCTTCAAATACCCCGTAGACTGGGGCATACCATTTGAACTGGGGCAGATTAGCTGAACAGGGGAAATTTCCCTTCACGCTTTCAAAATTGATCAAGATGACCGCACCAGACACCAGTAATGGTTAAGGTCAACAAACGTCAAAAACCTTGGGGCAGAGCAAAAACACGAGTAACACGCATTGGTTAAGTCCATGCGCTCACGCAATCCATATGCATTGGTTAAGTCGCTACGCTAGTACGAGTAACACGCATTGGGTTAGTCGCTGCGCTCATGCAATCCATATGCATTGGTTAAGTCGCTACGCTCGCGCAGTCAACATAAGTCGCTACGCTCAACATTTGTAAGCTGTCATGACGTATCGGCTAGGAGTGAGGTTCTTACAAGAACAAGAATACCACTTCTGCAAAGGATCCAACTTGGAGCACCAAGTGTATCCACATCTGTCTTCTGATTGTGGCGCGGTCATATACCATGTGTCGGGAAGTCAAATCCTTTTACCAATAAAAGTCCGATCTCGCTTGGCACGTCCTTAAAGTCCAATCTTTTATTGGCAACTACAAAAAGCCACTCCAATTGGCACCTTCAATTCACCCTAAAAGTCCAATCTTCATTGGTAACCACCAAAAGTCCACCCGCGATGGCATCCTATAAAACCAAAGTCCAAACCCCTTTGGCAACTACCGAATCCAGTCCCTGGTGATATCCCCGACAAGATTTTATCCCTAGCATACCTGATCATTTGCATTATCATAAGCACAACATACAATATCACATCATATCATAGTCATATCAAGCGTTAGCATATCATTTGCATTCGCATCTTGCACTCCCTAGCAGTTGCATCTTAGTTGCATGTTTATGTATCATAACGCATATCATCGCTGTCTTCAGCAACATAATATAGCAGCATAGCAGGATCCAGGATCGATTCGCGAACATCTTGGCCAGTCCTTCACCAAAGTCGGCAATATCTCTCTGTAAAGAGTTGATATCCCGCAAGTTCAGGAATTCTACTACCCAACAAGTCATTTTTCAACCATGCAGTTGATAATGATAGTCCCCGGCAACCGTTGCTCTTATGGCTCCCCAAGCATAGGTCATCTTAGAAAGTTTATTGAAGACTTTCCCCTACAGAGTTTGGACAATGTTGTTCCTCTAATAGGAATTTTAGCTCAACTATTCCCCAGCAAATGTATCACTCAGAGATACTGCTTTGGTATCATCGAAGAATCTTATTGGATAAGAGGTTGCATCGACCACCCGAAGAATCTCAAGTTATCAGAGATACTGCTTTGGTATCATCGAAGAATCTTATTGGATAAGAGGCTGCTTCGACCACCCGAAGAATCTCAAGTTATCAGAGATACTGCTTTGGTATCATCGAAGAATCTTATTGGATAAGAGGCTGCTTCGACCACCCGAAGAATCTCAAGTTATTAGAGATACTGCTTTGGTATCATCGAAGAATCTTATTGGATAAGAGGCTGCTTCGACCACCCGAAGAATCTCAAGTTATCAGAGATACTGCTTTGGTATCATCGAAGAATCTTATTGGATAAGAGGCTGCTTCGACCACCCGAAGAATCTCAAGTTATCAGAGATACTGCTTTGGTATCATCGAAGAATCTTATTGGATAAGAGGCTGGTTCGACCACCCAAGGAGGATTGTTTATACCACTTTGGTATCATCGAAAGACCTTAACGAATGAGGGGCCGCTTCGACCACCCAAGGAGGATTGTTTATACCACTTTGGTATCATCGAAGGACCTTAAAGAATGAGGGGCCGCTTCGACCACCCAAGGAGGATTGTTTATACCACTTTGGTATCATCGAAGGACCTTAACGAATGAGGGGCCGCTTCGACCACCCAAGGAGGATTGTTTATACCACTTTGGTATCATCGAAGGACCTTAACGAATGAGGGGCCGCTTCGACCACCCAAGGAGGATTGTTTATAGCACTTTGGTATCATCGAAGAATCTTATTGGATAAGAGGCTGCTTCGACCACCCGAAGAACCTCAAGTTATCAGAGATACTGCTTTGGTATCATCGAAGAATCTTATTGGATAAGAGGCTGCTTCTACCACCCGAAGAATCTCAAGTTATTAGATATACTGCTTTGGTATCATCGAAGAATCTTATTGGATAAGAGGCTGGTTCGACTACCCAAGGAGGATTGTTTATACCACTTTGGTATCATCGAAGGACCTTAACGAATGAGGGGCCGCTTCGACCACCCAAGGAGGATTGTTTATACCACTTTGGCATCATCGAAGGACCTTAAAGAATGAGGGGCCGCTTCAACCACCCAAGGAGGATTGTTTATACCACTTTGGTATCATCGAAGGACCTTAACGAATGAGGGGCCGCTTCGACCACCCAAGGAGGATTGTTTATACCACTTTGGTATCATCAAAGGACCTTAACGAATGAGGGGCCGCTTCGACCACCCAAGGAGGATTGTTTATAACACTTTGGTATCATCGAAGAATCTTATTGGCTAAGAGGCTGCTTCGACCACCCGAAGAACCTCAAGTTATCAGAGATACTGCTTTGGTATCATCGAAGAATCTTATTGGATAAGAGGCTGCTTCGACCACCCGAAGAATCTCAAGTTATCAGAGATACTGCCTTGGTATCATCGAAGAATCTTATTGGATAAGAGGCTGCTTCGACCACCCAAGGAGGATTGTTTATACCACTTTGGTATCATCGAAGGACCTTAACGAATGAGGGGCCGCTTCGACCACCCAAGGAGGATTGTTTATACCACTTTGGTATCATCGAAGGACCTTAACGAATGAGGGGCCTCTTCGACCACCCAAGGAGGATTGTTTATACCACTTTGGTATCATCGAAGGACCTTAACAAATGAGGGGCCGCTTCGACCACCCAAGGAGGATTGTTTATACCACTTTGGTATCATCGAAGGACCTTAACGAATGAGGGGCCGCTTCGACCACCCAAGGAGGATTGTTTATACCACTTTGGTATCATCGAAGAATCTTATTGGATAAGAGGTTGCTTCGACCACCCGAAGAACCTCAAGTTATCAGAGATACTGCTTTGGTATCATCGAAGAATCTTATTGGATAAGAGGCTTCTTCGACCACCCGAAGAATCTCAAGTTATTAGAGATACTGCTTTGGTATCATCGAAGAATCTTATTGGATAAGAGGCTGGTTCGAACACCCAAGGAGGATTGTTTATACCACTTTGGTATCATCGAAGGACCTTAACGAATGAGGGGCCGCTTCGACCACCCAAGGAGGATTATTTATACCACTTTGGTATCATCGAAGGACCTTAAAGAATGAGGGGCCGCTTCGACCACCCAAGGAGGATTGTTTATACCACTTTGGTATCATCGAAGGACCTTAACGAATGAGGGGCCGCTTCGACCACCCAAGGAGGATTGTTTATACCACTTTGGTATCATCGAAGAACCTTAACGAATGAGGGGCCGCTTCGACCACCCAAGGAGGATTGTTTATACCACTTTGGTATCATCGAAGAATCTTATTGGATAAGAGGCTGCTTCGACCACCCGAAGAACCTCAAGTTATCAGAGATACTGCTTTGGTATCATCGAAGAATCTTATTGGATAAGAGGCTGCTTCGACCACCCGAAGAATCTCAAGTTATCAGAGATACTGCTTTGTTATCATGGAAGAATCTTATTGAATAAGAGGTTGCTTCGACCACCCAAGGAGGATTGTTTATACCACTTTGGTATCATCGAAGGACCTTAACGAATGAGGGACCGCTTCGACCATCCAAGGAGGATTGTTTATACCACTTTGGTATCATCGAAGGACCTTAAAAAATGAGGGACCGCTTCGACCACCCAAGGAGGATTGTTTATACCACTTTGGTATCATCGAAGAATCTTATTGGATAAGAGGCTGCTTCGACCACCCAAGGAGGATTTTTTATACCACTTTGGTATCATCGAAGGACCTTAACAAATGAGGGGCCGCTTCGACCACCCAAAGAGGATTGTTTATACCACTTTGGTATCATCAAAGGACCTTAACGAATGAGGGGCCGCTTCGACCACCCAAGGAGGATTGTTTATACCACTTTGGTATCATCGAAGGACCTTAACGAATGAGGGGCCGCTTCGACCACCCAAGGAGGATTGTTTATACCACTTTGGTATCATCGAAGGACTTTAACGAATGAGGGGCCGCTTCGCCCACCCAAGGAGGATTGTTTATACCACTTTGGTATCATCAAAGGACCTTAACGAATGAGGGGCCGCTTCGACCACCCAAGGAGGATTGTTTATACCACTTTGGTATCATCGAAGAATCTTATTGGATAAGAGGTTGCTTCGACCACCCGAAGAGCCTCAAGTTATCAGAGATACTTCTTTGGTATCATCGAAGAATCTTATTGGATAAGAGGCTGCTTCGACCACCCGAAGAATCTCAAGTTATTAGAGATACTGCTTTGGTATCATTGAAGAATCTTATTGGATAAGAGGATGGTTCGACCACCCAAGGAGGATTGTTTATACCACTTTGGTATCATCGAAGGACCTTAACGAATGAGGGGCCGCATCGACCACCCAAGGAGGATTGTTTATACCACTTTGGTATCATCGAAGGACCTTAAAGAATGAGGGGCCGCTTCGACCACCCAAGGAGGATTGTTTATACCACTTTGGTATCATCGAAGGACCTTAACGAATGAGGGGCCGCTTCGACCACCCAAGGAGGATTGTTTATACCACTTTGGTATCATCGAAGGACCTTAACGAATGAGGGGCCGCTTCGACCACCCAAGGAGGATTGTTTATACGACTTTGGTATCATCGAAGAATCTTATTGGATAAGAGGCTGCTTCGACCACCCGAAGAACCTCAAGTTATCAGAGATACTACTTTGGTATCATCGAAGAATCTTATTGGATAAGAGGCTGCTTCAACCACCCGAAGAATCTCAAGTTATCAGAGATACTGCTTTGGTATCATGGAAGAATCTTATTGGATAAGAGGCTGCTTCGACCACCCAAGGAGGATTGTTTATACCACTTTGGTATCATCGAAGGACCTTAACGAATGAGGGGCCGCTTCGACCACCCAAGGAGGATTGTTTATACCACTTTGGTATCATCGAAGAATCTTATTGGATAAGAGGCTGCTTCGACCACCCAAGGAGGATTTTTTATACCACTTTGGTATCATCGAAGGACCTTAACGAATGAAGGGCCGCTTCGACCACCCAAGGAGGATTGTTTATACCACTTTGGTATCATCGAAGGACCTTAACAAATGAGGGGCCGCTTCGACCACCCAAGGAGGATTGTTTATACCACTTTGGTATCATCGAAGGACCTTAACGAATGAGGGGCCGCTTCGACCACCCAAGGAGGATTGTTTATACCACTTTGGTATCATCGAAGGACCTTAACGAATGAGGGGCCGCTTCGACCACCCAAGGAGGATTGTTTATACCACTTTGGTATCATCGAAGGACCTTAACGAATGAGGAGCCGCTTCGACCACCCAAGGAGGATTGTTTATACCACTGGTGTATCATCGAAGGACCTTAACGAATGAGGGGCCGCTTCGACCACCCAAGGAGGATTGTTTATACCACGTTGGTATCATCGAATGATCTTAACGAATGAGGAGCTGCTTCGACCACCCAAGGAGGATTATTTATACCACTTTGGTATCATCGAAGGACCTTAACGAATGAGGGACTGCTTCGACCACCCAGAAAATATCAGGTTATCTCGTTCATCTATTTTGCATCTTGTCATCCCGTTCAGGTATATCATATCTCTTTGCATTTTTACTTGCTTGTCGGACAAATTTTGGGGTATTCTTGTATCTAATTGACTTTCCCCTCAAAATGAACGCCATGCAGCAGTTCATGCTCTCGGGTCAAAGACAATTAGATAGGGGCATCTGTCATACCCCAAATTTGTCCTACCTTTTTGAAAATTTTCATTTGCCCGACTTTATTTTTCAATTCGTATCGCTTTTATGGCGTAAGTATTTTTCGGCAAAAAATAAATTCTTTCACCTTTTTAGCCCAATAAGTTTGCACCACATGGCATCTTTTTATTTATTTAGTTATGTCTTAACATTTTATTATTAATTGATTGATTAATTTTAATAGGATAGAATTATAATTATTTATTTACTTTTTCAATTAAGTAGAATAGAGCTTTTTAATTAGGATTAAGATTTGATTTTCTTTAAATTTAATTATTTATTAAATTAAGATTTAATTTAGAAAATAGAAGTAGTTTTTTTTTAATTAATTAAAATTAGTTAGAATGAAATAGGTTTATTGGATTTATTGCTTAGAAAAATAAAAATTTTTGAAGAAAAAAGAAAATTGAGAACACGGGTGTTTGGAAAGTTGAAAGAACTAGGTTAAAAAAAATTCAATATAAATTGAACTCACTACTGTTCATCATCAACAAGCAAAAAACCCTAAAAACTCTCCTTCCCCAATCTAAAAAGCCAGCCGCCAAAAACCCTAAAATGCTTTTCTTCTCCCTAGACCCATCGACCAACGCACCATCACCCTCCTCTGTTTTCACTACGATTCACCAATATCTCCCCCTCCGAAAATCTCTCACAAAAAAGCTCCCTCATTCCTAGATACCACTGAAAGTGCCCTTCCTTTGAAACCGTTGTCAGCCACATAAATACTCCTCCATCAAAACCAGAACTCTTTTGAATACTTGGTTACAACAAGTTTCATGGATTCATTCACCGTGTCAAATCATTCTCGGAGCAACTCGGATTTAATTTTACCCAAAACAATAGCTTCTGCAGTTGGATCACGATATATCACGCTTAACAGAGTTTGCGTCACAAGCTCGGAATGACGGTGGTTTAAAATCCCTCACCAACAAGCTAAGGTTGAGTACTTTTGCATCTTGTTCGTGTTGTTTAGACGTTTCTAAATCATTCATCAAATGACAAGGCGTTGGTAACATTCGATTCTCGCACCGAGATAAGGTGGTCCAAGGATAAAGCAACTCGTCATCATGCACTAACTCTACTGTTAGCATAAATGTTCAACACGTGCAGCTACGACATTTCAATAGCCGCTGAGATCGCATCTTTCGAATAAACTCAGATTTGTCGACTTCGAACCCGTAGAATTTGGTTTTCTGTTTTAATTAGACATGTTATCTTTTGATTCATGTGCAGGTTGCATTCAAGATTTGCAACCAACTGCGTTTTCGGAAAGCACGATTATAACAGGAGCTAAAACACATAACATCACATCAGCTTTCGAGTCACATTCCGCAAGGTTCGCATCACGCCGTCACGCATCAACAACTCAACCAAGTCAATCAACTTTAGCTTGCAGTAACGGTAGTGACGTTGCCGAAGTTTCAAATGCGCGACGAGAGCTTGATGCTGTGTATGCAAGGAGGCCATAACACCTTCAGTTCAGCATGCGAGATCGTAAAACACCACGAGATCTTCTTAAGTTTCTTCCTAAATACTTTGAGGATGTTGCACGAAATTTGAGCATCGGAATGATTCGAGGAAGGATTTATAGCAGCAGTAATGCAACTGGTTGGCAGCTACTGTGGTAATCCTTCAGACTTGTAATTGTATGTATTAAGGCCAAAATTGGGTGCATAATCGTGGCGGTATTCAAAGCATTATCAATAATAACAACATCCAGTTCAAAACTGTGAGTCAGTAACAACACAAAGTAGTATCACTAATACGACTCGACGGCAGCAGGTTCCGCAGCGGACTCGACAACCTCGCAGCGACCTCACAACAAACTCCAGGACATTAGCCTCCAAAGTTTCAACTGGCAACAACAACCGCAACTGGTGTCGTGTTGAATTCTACTCAAAAGAGGGGTTCCACTTTGAAGGTCTCAAAATCATGATGATTATTCTGTTTAATTTCATGTATAGGTTCTGAAATAGATTCAAGAATTGAGTCGACCACGTTCAGGATTTGAAAGCAACCTCAACCACGCGACGCCACAAAGAGTCCCTGCTACCTTCGGTCCAGCACGGGAAGCAATTTGCGACATCTCGGTAACAGTTTTATGTGACGGCTTCGCGTTTCTCTTTGTCTTAATTTTCTTGTTTTTGTGCAAAACTCGATTCAGTTTTTTTTATTATAAGGAAAATGCTTATTGATTATGAACAAACAATAACTGATGCTGGTGTATTTGTGAATTAATATAACAGTAACTTTTGTGTAAGATTTATATTTGTTTGTTTTGGAGGTAGTTTGCACTATATTTACAGCAATGTTACTCGCGTCGATTTTTGTTTAATTTCGTCATGAAGTTGCTTCTGTTTAGTTGATGCCCTACATACAAGCATGAAGACCCCAAATATGCTACACCAAAACTTCTGGTTAATTTGCAGGTCGAGATCCTCAAGATTCAATTCCGCCGTGGTGCTCTTGGCGACTTCCGCAACTCACTTCTCCAGCATCGACGCCTCCTTGGCATTCTCTGTTTTTGCACCTGATATTTTCTCCGTTTGAACTTATATTCTCAGCATCATTTCAAATCCATAGATTTTCTTCATGTTTTTTTTTTGTGTTTCGCAAGTTATTAGCTTTTGTTGAAGAGCTGATCTTTAAAGTGCCTGCTGCAATATTAGAGCTGGGAAATATATCATTCAAAGTCACTGACAATGAAAATCACATCGAGATTGTGGGTGATGAAGCTGTAACCACTGCTGCCGTGCTGATGGGTTGCGATTCCAAGGACTTGATGCTTAACAAGTCACTTGAAGTGAGTGAAAAACATGCAGGGAAATCCATTAATGGCATCGATTGTACAACATTAGATTTTGGGGACAATCAAGAGTGCTTGGATCTATTTGAGAAGCTTCAGTGGCAGTTGGCAACATCTATGACTGAACGGGACGTTGAACAACATTGATGCTTCGATGGATATGTGAGGGGAGGGACAGCAGGCTATTGATCTAAATGGGATCTTCAAAGGAGACCAGACAGTTGAGGGAGTATCACGACCACAATTCCCATTTTCTTTCTTCGTAAACTACTCATTCAATGGTATCACGACTTTTCAACCTACTGCTTTTCTGTTTCCAACAAGGTCCAACTCAAACTCTCTTTTAATTTGTTTTTATGTTTGGCGTCATTGTTAGAAAAATTCTGTGAAATATAAAGTTCTTTAAATAAAAAAAAGGAAATAATTTCGAATTTGGTTTAATAATTTAATCTTGTTAATCAATTTTAATTAATATAATTATTTGACTTAATTGAATAGTTTTGTTAATAAATTTTAATTAACATGATTAATCAATTAATCAAATCCCAATCATTTAACTTCATTAGTCAATATGAATTAATTTAGTTATTTGATTACATTAACTTTTAATCGAATAATGTGGATAATTGAGTTGGATTAATTTAATTAAGTGGTTTTATAAACTTTAACTATTTGAGTTTGTTAAATAAAATCGGACCAAGAGTGAAGGATTCTGAAACTCAATTCATTTATTTTATTTTATCCCCATTCGACAAATGTACCCCAACTCCCAAAATGTAATATTCTTATCATTTTTATTTATACTTTATTACTTTAAAACCCTTTTAAAAATAAATTCTCGATTTATCGAGCCATTTTACACCCTTGTAAGTCGAGTGCTTTCAAAGCCTCGCCATCAACCTATTGATCACGATACATAACATTTTAAAGCTTAATCCTGGGCATCCTTACAGTGACACTTATTTGATCAATTATTTCTAGTTGGTCACTTAGAAGACTAGCCCACTTTGCTAGTATACACGTTAAAACTCAATTTCAAACCTCGATTAATATCGAGCATTTTCTTAAATCAAATCAAAACACTTAATAACTACTTAAACACAATTTTGATAAAGATGAAAAAGAGAGAGTTCCAAGTCTTTGGTTCACTCTCCCAATTGTTTGGGTCCGAGAAATCTTTCTTAAGCTCAAACAATTATCTTCTAAAAACGATAAACGAATTCAAATCTATTTTCCTAAACACTTAGATGAAAAAGAGAGAGCTCCAAGTCTTTAGTTCACTCTCCCGATTACTTAAGGACCGAGGAGTCTTTCTCGAGCTTCGAGTAATCGTCATCCGATTAAAACACTCTAATTATATCAAACATCTTTCATAATATTAGATGAGAAAAGGAGAGAGCTCCAAGTCTTTGGTTCACTCTTTCAGTTACTTAAGGTTAGAGAAGTCTTTCTTAAGCTTTAAGTAATCCTCATATGTTAAAATACTTTAACCACACCCCATCGTTCAGAGCTTTCCAAACTCAAAGCTTTCCAAACACAATCACTCTTTGGGATGAAAAAGAGAGTGTTCCAAGTCTTTGGTTCACTCTCCCGATTACTTAAATTCTGAGAAGTCTTTCTTAAGCTTTAAGTAATCGTCATCCGATAAACCTACTCGAATTACCTCCTATCCTTTTGTATTTTAGGTTGAAAAAGAGAGAGCTCTAAGTCTTTGGTTCACTCTCCCGATTACTTGGGCCCGAGAAGCATTTCTTAAGCTTCAGGTAATCGTCACCTCTAGCTAAACATGTGATACATCTAACCAAATACCTCGCCCCGTGCGACCAAAACCCTAAAACCTATTCCAATCTATCCTCTTTTTCAAACCAAAATACTTAACACATTTAACTCTCTTTTTTCTCGCCCCCGTGCGATCTACAACTCAAACAACTCTTCTCAAAGAACATTGTTTAGTCCATTCTTCCACGCATAACAAACTAGTGCTTCAGCCTCCCCTAGCGAGCAGACAAGCCAATGTTTAGCAGTTAGAATGAGACCTAAACTCTCGTTCGACTCAAATAGACCTTTTACCAAGAATGTTGTTTAATCCCTTCTTCCGCGCATATGAACTAGTGCTTCAGCCTCCCCTAGCGAGCAGACAAGCCAATGTTTAGCAGTTAGAATGCGACATAAACACTCGTTCGTTCACAAACCTTTTACCGTAGTTAGCCGAACTACGGCTGCTCTGATTTCTCATTTATCAATGAGAATACGTAGGCACAAGATCGCGATGATCTTGGCGAGCACAATCCCCCCTTTACCCGTAGTCCCATGAACTACGAACGCTCTGATTTTCCACTTCTTACAAGTGAAGATACGTAGGCACAAGGGCCCTAATCCTTGGCGAGCATCCTATCTTAATAATCACCCCCTTTTCCTATTAGCAAGCAATCCCTTTAGAAGATACACAAACATAGTTAACTCTCTCTCGCGAATCGAATCAAGAGGTTCCCGTTGAGTACAACGGACGTAGAGGGTGCTAATACCTTCCTTCTATGTAATCGACTCCCGAACCTAGAATATTGGTTGCGATGACCATGTTCTTATCCATTTAAAGGTTTTATCGATATTTTCCTATTCCATCCTTGGAATGAATAAAGTTCGGCGGCGACTCTGTTTCGAACAGTATTTTCCGTGTCCTTCGCGAGGATCGCATTTTTCGAGGTACGACAATAACCTTTAATAAAAAATGTTGTAAAGCTATTAGTCAAAAGGATGGCTCAATCCTATTTAGTGGAAAGAGGAAAAACAACATTTATAAAATAAATCTTTCAGAACTTAAGGTTCAGAATGTTAAATGTCTCTTGTCTGTTAATGAGGAGCAATGGGTCTGGCACAGAAGATTGGGGCATATTAATATGAGACGTATATCTCAGATTAATAAACTTAATCTTGTCAGAGGACTTCCTAATCTGAAGTTCACCTCAGATGCTCTTTGTGAAGCATGTCAAAAAGGGAAGTTTTCAAAATCATCTTTTAAATCAAAAAATGTTGTTTCTACTTCCAGACCACTAGAATTTACTTCATATTGATTTGTTTGGACCAGTGAAAACTGCATCCATCAGAGGCAAGAAGTATGGATTAGTCATTGTTGATGACTATAGTAGATGGACATGGGTAAAGTTCTTAACACACAAGGATGAGTCACATTCTGTGTTCTTTGACTTCTGTAAACAAGTCCAGAATGAAAAAGATTTCAAAATTGTAAAAGTCAGAAGTGATCATGGTGGTGAATTTGAAAATAAATATTTTGAAAAATATTTTAATGAAAATGGCATTGCTCATGATTTTTCCTGTCCTAGAACTCCACAACAAAATGGAGTTGTAGAGAGGAAAAATAGAACTCTGCAAGAAATGGCCAGAATCATGATCAATGAGACTAATCTGGCAAAACACTTTTGGGCAGAAGCAATCAACACAGCCTGTTATATTCAGAACAGAGTGTCTGTAAGACCTCTTTTGGAGAAGACCCCCTATAAACTGTGGAAGAACAGAAAGCCCAACATTTCATATTTTCATCCTTTTGGATGTATTTGCTATATGTTGAATACTAAAGAAAATTTGAACAAGTTTGATTCCAAAGCACAGAAGTGTTTCATGCTTGGATATTCTGAACGCTCTAAAGGCTACAGAGTATACAACACTGAGACACAGATTGTGGAAGAATCTATTCATGTTAAATTTGATGATAAGCTTGGCATTAAAAAGCCAAAGCAGTCTGAAAACTCTGCAGATAGAGAAGTAGTCTTCACAGACTCTGAACGCTCAGAGGCATACAAAGCTCAAGTGAAGGAACCAGAAGCAACGCCAGATGCAACTCATTTAACTTCTCAGATGAACAATTTAAACATTTCTGAAGAATCAACTGTTAGAGGATCATCTTCCAGAATCAAAGCTTCTCATCCAGAGAATGTTATCATTGGAAAGAAGGATGACCCTATCAGAACAAGATCCTTTCTCAGATCATCTGAAGCATCATTATTTGGACTGGTGTCAATAATTGAACCAACTTCTGTAGATGAAGCTCTGCAAGACAATGATTGGATTATTGCCATGCAAGAAGAGCTAAATCAATTCACCAGAAATGATGTGTGGGATTTAGTTCAAAGACCAAAAGGATTCAATATAATTGGAACTAAATGGGTCTTCAGAAATAAGCTTAATGAGAAAGGAGAAGTTGAAAGAAATAAGGCAAGGCTTGTTGCTCAAGGGTATAGTCAACAAGAAGATATTGATTATACTGAAACTTATGCTCCAGTGGCAAGGTTAGAATCTATACGCCTTCTTATTTCATTTGCTGCACAAAATAACATCACTCTGTATCAGATGGATGTTAAAAGTGCCTTTCTAAATGCTATTATAGAAGAAGAAGTTTATGTCCACCAGCCTCCTTGTTTTGAGAGTGAAAAATTTCCAGATCATGTTTTCAAACTAAAGAAATCTCTGTATGGTTTAAAACAAGCTCCCAGAGCTTGGTATGAGAGATTAAGCAATTTTCTTCTGGAGAAAGATTTCATCAGAGGCAAAGTGGACACAACACTCTTTTGTAAATCATTTAAGAAAGATCTTCTAATTTGTCAAATATATGTGGATGATATCATATTTGGATCTACCAATATTATGCTAGGAAAGGAGTTTGCTCAATGTATGCAGGCAAAATTTGAAATGAGCATGATGGGAGAATTGAGATTCTTTCTAGGAATACAAGTCAACCAAACTCCAGAGTGCACTTACATACATCAGACCAAATATGTTAAAGAACTTCTGAAGAAATTTAACATGACTGATAGTAAACTGGCAAAGACTCTCATGCATCCAACTAGTTCACTAGGCAAGGAAGAGGTAAGTAAGAAAGTAGATCAGAAACTCTACAGAGGTATGATAGGATCTCTCCTTTACTTAACTGCTTCTAGACCTGACATTTTGTTCAGTGTATGCTTGTGTGCTAGATTCCAATCAGATCCTAGAGAATCACACTTAACAGCTGTTAAGAGGATTCTAAGGTATCTGAAAGGTACTTCTAATGTGGGTTTGTGTTACAGAAAATCTGATGATTTCAAATTAGTTGGATTCTATGATGCTGACTACACTAGAGACATAGTGGAAAGAAAAAGCACTTCTGGAAGTTGTCAATTTCTAGGAAGAAATCTAATCTCTTGGTACAGCAAGAAGCAACCCACAATTGCACTATCAACTACAGAGGCCGAATATATTGCTGCTGCTGGATGTAGCACGCAGATGCTCTGGATGAAAAGTCAGCTAGAAGACTATCAGATATTTGAAAGTAACATTTCCATATTCTGTGATAATACTTCTGCTATATGTTTGTCTAAAAACCCCATTTTACACTCTAAGGCAAAACATATAGAAATTAAGCATCATTTCATCAGAGACTATGTTCAGAAGGGAATTATAAATTTAGCCTTTGTTGATACAGATCATCAATGGGCAGATATTTTCACAAAACCCCTTGTTGAAGATAGATTCAAATTTATTCTGAAAAATATTGGTATGGATTTGTGTCCAGAATAATTTTTGTCAGAAGCAAATTTTACAGATGCAAAAATGTTTAATACTCAGAAGTATTTCATCTGATTATTTATTCATTCCTTAAATTACTTAATTTGTGAAAATCTGAACTAACAATACTCAGAGGATCTGAACGTTGGTTAACGTTTCATTTCTCAAGAGAATTCAGAAGCACATGCAAGCAAACACATGTCACTCTAAATCTGCAAAGATGGCGTGTACACTACTAAAGAGACGTTTGAGGTGAAGTTTGAATAGTGAAAATCTTGATTTTCCCCCCAATTTTTCAGAATCAATTAATGCTTGAAATGATTTTTATTCTTGTTCATTAATTGCTAATGTGTGAACGTGCATTGTGTGTCTGTTTGTATGCCTATGTGTTTACTATAAATACCACATCTCTCACCACTTTCACACTTTTCACATCTCAAGAACTTTTATGCATTTCTGTCTTCTTTTCTCTCTTCACAAAAACCCTAAACCTTTGACAAAATCATCTTCAATGGCAACTTCATCCTCCACTGCTGCACAGTTTCAATCAACCATGGCTGCAGTTACTTCTGAAAATATGGGTGTGACTCCATATACGACACCAAAAAGAACTTTGTTAACACCTGTTGACAAACTGGAAGTTCTCTGTGAATCAATGGTGGAATTTGATTCATTGGCTGAAAATGGATTTGAGTTTCGTTCAATCATTGATGCTCAAGGATGGGTAAAGTACTCTGACAGACTATTTGGACCAGTTTACCCCCATCTGGTGAAAGAGTTCTGGATACATGCTTCTGTATACCCCAAATTCATATTGTCTTCTGTTCTGGGTAAGGAGATAATCATTACAGAAGATCTGATCAGGAAACTCATTGGATATGAGGAGACTGATGGAGTATCTCATCTGCCAGCTGGGCATGTAGATATGGAAGAAGTTTATGAGGAAGTTATGACTGCTGGACAGGCCTCTAATAATTTTAAAGATCTGAAGCCTGACTACAAGATCTGGGCAATAATTTTCATTGGATGCATTCATCACAGAAAATCTACAAACACTCCAGATTACGTGAACAATGAACAACTCTACTTTATGTACTGTTTAAGTCAGAGCACCAAGGTAGATCTTCCATACATTCTGTTCATGCACTTATGGAATCATATAAATGCCTCCAGAGAATCTGTGAAAGACAAGGGTCAGAAGATCAGAACATGGATTCCCTTTGGAAGGTTAATCTCAGATATTCTGAGAGAAAATGGATTAGTGACTGCTCTGTATGCTGATGGAGTCAAGGAGGAACTTGAGTCTATTGTTGGGAATCCTCTAAATGCCAAAAGTCTTCAGAGACTTAAAATTGTAGAAGAACTCACATCAGCACCCAAGAAGCTGAATATTTCTGAACTCAGTAAGAAGAGAATCCCAGTAGAAGACTACCCTCTGTTCTGTTCTGAAGAACCAAGGGAAATAATTGTAAGGTACATGGATTCATGCAAGGCAGATGGAACCTCAATCCCTGCAGATAATCTGAAAAGAGCTAGGGAACCAATGCCTGATGGAGGAGATGAGATCACTAGAAAAAGAAGTCAATTAGAAGCAGAAGATGTGACTGTTCAGAAGAAGCCCAAAGTTGCTGACAAGCCTCAGAAGCTGATCAAGAGGAAAGCATCTGGAGACGCTCCTTCTGTTCCTGCAAAACGTATCAAGATTAAAGGTACAAAATCTTCTGTATCTTCTGTAAATAATACTGTTGTAAATGATTCAACATTTAAGTCTATTCCAAAACCACCTTCTACTCAAAAACAATCTGTTTCTGCTCCACCTCATATATCTGTTCCATCCCCACAAAAATCATCTAATCCTGTTTCCATCACTCTTGTAAAACCTTCTACTATTCAATCATCTGTACCAACACCAACAACAACAAAACCAGCCAATCAAACACCACAATCAGAAAAACAACAACAACCAGAGAAACAATCTGAACAACAACAACAACTGCCAGAAAAACAATCTGAACATCAACAACAACTGCCAGAAAAACAATCTGAACATCAACAACAAAAACAATCTGAACCACAACCACAACAACAAGAAAAACAACCACAACCAGAAAAACCACCATCAAACACATCTGAACGTATTGGATCTGCAAAAGTTACATCTGATCCTATTACATCAAAACCACCTACATTTGAACCCCCGTCAAAACCTTCTGAGAATCCATCAGAATCAACCAACCCATCTGAAACCCATATTCCTGATACAGAGGTTCTAAACATTACACCTCTCAAAAATGTTTTTGAAGTGTCATCTACCTCTTACAATCCAACCACATCATCCAACTCATCAGAATCTGATATACACCCAGACTTTCTGGTATCTCCCTCTCACAGAAATTCTGAAGTAAACGAACCAGAACCACCTGTTTCTTCTGAAGTTATTATTCCAAATCCTATTCCAACACCTAAACCATCTTCTGAAATTACCATTCCCAATCCTACCCCTACATCCAAGCCAAAAACATCGGAGAATGTACCCTCTGCTTCGTGCAAACTACATTCTTCTAACAAACTTCCATCTTAAAAAATTTCTACACCAGAATTGAACCATCTGACACTATCACTCCTCTCAAACCCAAACTTACCATCATACTACCATATGTGCTTCAAACATATATTAAAACCATGTCAGCAGTACCTTCATCAGATCCAAAACCATACTCTGCTATATCTGCTAAATCTGATAAACCTGCTAAATCTGCTTTCAAACCTTACTCTGATAAACCATTTGATGTGGTTTCCTATTCAACAAAAGCCAAACCAAATCTGTTGAATTCTTTAACCAGATCAAAACCTGACAAATCATCTGAAATTCCTTTCATACCCTACTACCCTCCTCCTCTGATCACCATTCAAAAATCCATCTTTCCACCTACTCCCCAACCCAAGCCAATAACCTTGGAAACTCTGTTACACCCAAGACCTAGACTGAATGTTGATCATTTATTTACAAGTTTTTTGCAAGAAATACAGATGTATTTAGGTTATGTGCAGAGGAAATGTTCATCAATAATGGATGAAAAGGAATCTGATGCCATTTGGAATGGCTTCATAAACAGATTCAACACTGTAGCATCAAATCTGAAGACCGTATGTTCTGATGATACGAAGCTCAGATTTGCTGAAACAGCTAGAAGTCTGTTCTGGACTGTTAAGAGATCTGGACCATTGCTTCTTACAGATGCTCCTTCATCATCAGAAGAGAATATTGAATTTGCATCTGAAGACAACCCTCTGGCTATGACTCTGATAGAACATCCTTCTGGCTCTACTGCTCCTAACTCCAAAGCCCCTATGGAAATTGATTCTGTTCAAGCTTCAGAAACTGTTCCACCTTCTTCATCTGAGATCAAGAAAGAGTATCCAGATCTTAAAGATAAGATTGCAGTTCTGGAAGCTGGTCAATCAGAAATCAAGTCATGGATGGCTAAGCAAGACAAGAAGTCTGAAGACATGACTCAGTGGATGTCCAAACAGGATCAGAAGAATGAAACCATGGCTAAGTGGATGTCTAAACAAGAACAATCTTCTTCTGAGATCACGGATCTGTTGAAGATGCTTTTGTCAAAACAATCTTAGTTTATTTATTTTTTCTTCTGTTGTTTGCATCAAATGTTTGCATATGTATTTGAATATCTTCTGATGTGTGTATTTTTGCTCTGAATGAATGAATGAATGTTTCAAAGTTTTCTCCACATGATTTATCTCATTTATTGTTTCCTTTTCTGTCTTTTCAAAGTTATTACTTTTTGCTTATGATAAAAAAGGGGAGAAAATAGATCTGAACTGTTTAATTAAACTTGACCAGAATGAAACTTCAGACATATCAATTTTATCTAATATAAAATCTGAGTATTTCAGAACATTTGATAAGTACACTCTGTAAACGAAACTCTGAGACTCTCAGATCATTTGAAAATTTTCACACTCTGACTCTGAAATATGCAAGACACTCTGACTCTCAAATGGTTAAGAACAATCAAGCTCTAACTCTGAAAAATACTCAAGATAAAAGGGAAGTTTCTATTCCTTATTTATATTTAATTCAGGGGAAGATTCATCATCTCAGGGGGAGTTATAATTATTCTATTTTCAATTAAACAAAATTTCTGATGTTTTTGTCATCATCAAAAAGGGGGATATTGTTAGAACACAGATTGGTTCTTAATAATATCTCTATATTTTGATGATAACTATTATGAAATTTTGTAATTAAGAATTATATACTCTAAAATTTGCTTAAGAGTGTTTGCTGCAGATATTAAAGTAATTATCACTCCAGAAGCAAATCAGAACTGAACATAAGAAATATGCTAGGCTCTGAAGCGTCAGATGCATCCATTAGAAGATTCTGAACGCTGCCATCAGAAGATCCTGAGCGTAGCCTCTAGAAGGATCTGAAGCAGAAGCTCCAGAAGAATCTGAAGCAAGTCAGAAGCATCTGAACCAAAAAAGAATTCTGTATGAAGAGTTTTTCAAGCATAAATATGTCGCTACTCGAAAAATACGCACAACGACGGGGAAGGCGAAAAAGGAAAAGGACAGAAGAGTCGCCACCGAATTTTATTTATCCCATGAGGGGAAAGGAAAATATCGAGAAAACCTTAAGAAAAGAATGGACAAGATGGTCTCGCAACCAAGATTGGGTTCAGAAGCCGGTTATGCGAAGGGAAGGTATTAGCACCCCTCGCATCCATCGTACTCGATGGGAACCATTTGCTTGTCGAATATGTGAATTTATTTGCTTAAAGATTTTACTATGAAGAGTGTTCCAAAAGATACAGAAAAAGGGTTTAGAAACGGGGAAAGGAGGTAACAGGGAAGAAGAGAGAAATGACGGACTCGGTAGGACTTCGCGGTCCTAGGCCTACGTATTCTCAACGGATATGAGAAAATCAGAGTCGACGTAGTTCGGGGAACTACAGATATAAGGGGGAATGTGCTCGACAAGGATTGTGGCCCTTGTGCCTACATATCCTTACTTGAAAAAGTAAAGAATCAGAGCAGCCATAGTTCGGCCTACGATTTGTTGAAGTTTTTTTATGGATGATGCTACCGTACGCATTCTAGCAGTTAGGTGTATTGCTGCTCGCTCGCTGGAGACTTAGGCATTACCTGTTTGCAGTAGAACGGACGTATCATATCCTTTTCGAAAGATAAGTTTTCGCCATGCGAGGCAAGATGTCACATTTGATTTGTTGAATTGTTTCTTTTAAAGGGGCGAGATAGGTCCTCAGATAGTAACCCCTACGGGTAGTACCCAATTCTTTATCTCAAAGTTTTTTGTTATGAAAGGGTGTGGCGAACATAGCGTCTTTGTATTGAAAGACAAGTATCAAAACCACACACACTACAGTGAGCGTCTCGACACTCGGAGAGGAAGAAGTCTACACTTATTCCTTTCTCTTTAGTTCAATACAAAGAGAACTTCATTCTCTTATTAAATTGTTTCTTGGTTTTGGATGGTAAGTGCTTTTGTGACAGAGAACCCTATGGTAAACGTCAGCACTCGGGATAGGAGAAGGCCTACGCCTAACCACTCCACGACCATTCAAATTTTTGTTATGAAAAGAATTTAAAAATGCGCTCGGTACGGGACCGAGGTTTTTAGGTGACAAAGGTTGCGGAAAGAAGTTGTAGAGGGAGATAGGTGGCAGATAAAGTCGCGTCTTCGTATTGAAAGACGAGTGTCGAGACCACCCACACTACAGTGAATATCCCAACACTCGGAGAGGAAGAAGTCTACACTTAATCCTCTCTCTTTAGTTCAATACAAAGAGAATCGATTTATTTATTGTAGGTGTTTTGAAAATGCGCTCGGTACGGGACCGAGGGGTTTTTTAGGGGAAAAAGGTGTGGATGAAAACATCTTTGTATTGAAAGACGAGTGTCAAAACCACCCACACTACAGTGAGCATCTCAACACTCGGAGAGGAAGAAGTCTACACTTAATCCTCTCTCTTTAGTTCAATACAAAGTGAATTTTATCCTTTTGTTAAATATGGTGAGTTGGTTTAACCATTATTTGAGAAAATCCGCCTGACGTTGGGTCAAGGGTTTAATTGCTTAAAAGGCTTGAGGTGAAGCGAACAAGGTCGATGGCGACGCACAAGGCAATCGGCTTACAAGGTCAAAAATGGCTCGATGAGAATCGAGAGTTTGCTTTTAAAAATGGTTTTTTGGAATCAAAAGACACCAAAGACAATAGCAACATTCCTACTAAGATCATACAACACATGGGATTAGTCGGCTAAAAAAAAACCGGGACATGCCAATAAAAACGGAGAACTCTTTGAGAAAAATTTTTTTGAGGTTTTTTTTTTATATTTGAAGTCATAACAAACTGCACAAAGCCAGAAATTTCTCATTTTTTGCAAATTTTGAAGCCATGAGTCGACCATAGGGTCAGCGCATGACTTTCAGCCTTTTCCCACAGCTCGGCGCATAAACACCATGCGTCGACCATGCACTCGGCGCACACTATTTTATGGGCTGACGGGTAAGCGCCCGCCGACCCATGCGTCGATGCATACTGTAAGTTTTTTCAATTTGTCTAAAAATGCAGGCTATGCGTCGACGCATAGACCTGCTATGGTCGACTGTTAGCCTGTTAAAACAGCCAAAATCCTCACTTCTCTACGTTTTCTTTCGTTTTCGTAGTTTCTTGACAATGGTTTCTTGGTCCCTTATGGGGCCTTACATGATATATACAGTTTAACAACACATAAAAGAGTAAACAAAAGGAGTATAAGAGCAAATAAATAAAGAGAGAAAATTTTGAGAAAATAGATACCCAAGAGTTTCTTCTTCTTGCAAGTCCTCCTTGGTTTTGGATGGATGTGCTCTACTCCTCACTCTATGTTGTGAAGGCTCTTGCTCTTTAGTGGTTCTCTTGGTTTTATCTCACTCTCTTTTTTTGGTTTGCAAAGCTTTCTATCTTTTCTGTTTTTTTAGGCTTTTTGGTTGCTCTCTCAAAATCTGGTTTTGCAAATGTGTGTAGAATGGATCTTGAATGAATGAAGAGTCATCCCTTTTTTGTTTACAGCCCCCTCCTCTTATCTCAGCTCCTCTAGGGTTTTCTCTTCCCCCCAAATATCAGATTTTTTCATAGGGCAATGTCTCTTGCCACCTTTCCTTATGTCACTCTCTTTCTTTCCATTTCCATGCAAGGTACTATGCTGTATTTTTACTGCACTACTCTATGCTGTTTTTCTGCAGCACCTTGTGCCTTGCACCCATTTTGTTGGCTTGTGCTTGGACAGCTCTTGGTCAATGCTACTACTCTTTTGACAGCATTTTGAAAATTCTGATGTGTAGAAGCATTGTCACATGTTATGCCTTTGGTCTTGTGACATGTAGATTTTGTGACATGAGGAAATTTGTCACCTTTGCATGGGGCTATTTTGCTTATGACTAACATGCATAATCTTGGTCTTAAAACAATCCAATGTTGATTTAATCCTTACATATTTCTTGGATGTTTGTAAGCATAATGTAGACTTGGTGTGGCATCACCATAACATGAATTTGACTAGAGACTTGAATGAAGTATTAGAAATAAATTAATTTCTAAACATTACTTAGAGTTGAAAATCTTGCAACAAATGACATTCTTGTAATGTCATAAAACTTCTCTTTATAATATTCTCGCCTTTAATCTTGAATTCATGATGGATTTCCTTTATGTCATTGAATTTGAAAGAAATGAAGAAATGAGTCAAGTCTTGAAAGAGGGCAAATTTTGGGGTGCAACAAAATACTACAGAAGATTCTGAGAGTACTAAAGCTGCCAGTACTGAGGATCTGACTCAAATATGCTCTGCACTTGTACACGCTAAAAGCACACTTGCTGCAAAGACTCTGATTCAGCAAAACTCTGATCAACATCAGAAGGCTCTGATCAAATTAGACTCTGATGATTCTTGCTGGAAATTGATAAAGAAGAATTCAAAGATTATGTCCGTTGGAATATCCAAACGACTCTTTCCTTATTTATGCTAGACATAAGAACACAGACAAAAAGGATTTCTCTGTGCTTTCTTCTTCTAGAAAAGGTCACTTGATGTGAAGACAAAAAAGGCTCAGACCTTTTGGTACACTCTTCTCAACGTGAAATACTCTTGGATCACTGTGCCTATAAAAGGAAGTCTCCAACCATCTTCTTCAGTTGACGTTTTACCTGAAAAGATTTCATTATTCAAAGCTCTCATTCAACTCACATTCTTTCTAGAATTAATTTCTTTGTTCTTAATATCAAGTAAAAAATCACAGTTGTGATAAAGCTTTATTAGAAGCATTTTAAACACTTGTATTTGTTATTACATTTGATTGTAAGAAAACCTTAAGAAGATCCAGTTAGGATCAGTAGTTCTTGAGAAGACTTTGAACAGTTGTTCTTAGTGCTTACTATTGTAATCAGTTGATTAAATAGTGGATAAAGTCCTTATTTGAGAAAGGCAAATCATTCTAGGAAGGGTGGACTGGAGTAGTTGAGTTCAACGAACCAGGGTAAAAATACTTGAGTTTTTATTTCTAATTGGAACATTCTTGGTATCAAGTAAGAGTAAGGCAATGAAAACGGTCATGATAATCACAAAACGTATGAAGAAAAAGAGGCCAAACTTCAATTGACAAAGCATGGTTAAGAAGACTTGAGCAATGATAAATGTGAAGAACATGTTCACCGTAACATTTATAGCTTGACCTATAAGTCAAACTTCAAGAGCGCATATTTCACTAGGAACTAACCAACCCAATGGTCCTCATGACCATGCAAATTTCACTAGGAACTAACCAACCCAATGGTCCTCATGACCATGCAAATGCCGCAACATATGCACAATTAAAGAACAAAAGAATGTCGGCTTCGCCTTTTGTAAATGATCCTTGGCGAGTCAATCCAAACATTGTAGCAATCATAATTCCAATAATAACCTGCAATCATAAGTTAATTACAAAATAAACATTAATCATTTTATACCATATATTTAATTACATTAAATCATTTCCATTTTTAAAAATAGTTATCAATGCCCATGCGTTTAATATGTGTGAAAATTTTCACCTGGAAAATAAACATTTGTGTGCCATCCTCAAGAAATAATATCCTTCTTCTAAACTTGTCTATGGTGAAGACAGAAACAAGTGTAACAACAACATTGACACCACCACTAATAACTGCAGACATGAGTGAAGCATCATCACCAAATCCTAAGATCTTGAAAAGAGTGGGAGCGTAAAACATGATGACATTAATTCCAGTAAGTTGTTGGAAAAATGGAATGCAAGAGAAAAACATAAGTTGAGGTCTATATTCTGGTTGAGAAATATTCTTCCATGGATGATCCACCTTACTAGCTTCCTCGCTAGCATAAAAAGATCTTGAAATTCCTCATCGAAGTTTTAGGTGCCACAAATCTTCTTCAACATTGATTTTGTTTTTTCATGATCTTCTCTTTTAATCAAGGAGTTAGGTGTTTCATCTAAACAAAGAGCTCTGCTGCATAAAACAACTTTTGGCACTGCTCCAAGACCTAAAGAGATTCTCCATCTATTTTTTAGCTTGGACATACCATAATCGATAAGTTTTGCAGCTAGAATACCAATTGTAATCATCATTTAAGCTAATATTTGGGAAAGAAATCGATAATTTTTTTTATTTTATCAATTTCATTATTATAAAATGACATATCATATTTCACACACAGACACAAGCGCGCGCGCACGCGCACACACACACACATATGTATATAAGCGTTATGGGTTTAAAGTGGAAAACTCATGGTGGCTTTATGCCAATAAATTTCACTCGATCAATTGTGTGTATCGTATGTTGAATGATAACGAGGAATCATATAATGTTTTTAGGCCTATTGTATACTTATTTTGTCCGTATTTTATTATGTTTTATCACTTTTACTTTGTTTTTGTGTGTTTTGCAGTTGTCAGCCTCACTCGTTGTGGATTCGAGAGCAAATCGGAAAAAAGGAGCAAAGAGTAGCAAAAGAGAGAAAATTCTGCCAACTTGCTAATATGGCATTCGCCGCTCCCAGATGGTGTTTGCCATTGCCAACCAATGCCACGTCAATTAATAAAGACGCAATGGAAAATGGCGTTCGCCATTAGGTCGAAGACAATAGTTTTGTAACAGCGACAGTTTTCCAAGTAGTTTTCATCAATCCTTTTCCCTCCACCTTGTGGACACTACGAAAGCAGTTACTAAGGAGGATTTCTCTATATATAGACCCTTTGGGACAGATTTTGGGATATCCAACTCATTCGAAAGTGCTGCCAAATCACGTTTAGAATTAAGCCGAAATTTACCTGTAAAAGTGACAATAACTCACATCGAGGGATTGTCACAATTGTTTTTCCTTTTATTTTTATATTGTACCTCTTGGATTGCAAACAAAGCCTGTCAGCATTTTCCTTTCAATACAAATTTTAGTTCTTTAATTTTCAGGTTTTTACCGTTTATTTACTTGCACTTGTTATTGCTTTATAGTATTGTACAACATGCTAGTTTTAAGTTTAATTGCTTTGGTCATGTTATTTTTAGTTAAAGTCATGTCTTGCTAAATTTACTTGAGTTCAGCGTATGAGGACCGTCATTACCGATGGGATTCAGTAGAAAATTGTAGGTGTGAACTTATGACTATATGTTGTTTTGGTTATAGTTTTATATTGTATGATTTATTTTTTAGACACGAGAGTGAAAAGCAAACGAAGGTTCAGGCCGATAGCACTATAGTGTAACCAATGAACCAGATAGTGGAAACTAGGCAACAATCACGTTTTTGGCGCTGTTGCCGGGGACTGCCAAAGATAATAGAGTTCACAAATTTATTTAAATTAGAATTTTGTTGCTCTACAACTAAAATTTTATTTTCTGCTTATATTAATTTTGTTTACTATTATTACTGATCTTTGTCTAAGCTTTGTATGCGAGGAAATCTCTAAGCTGGTTTTCCTTTTGACGCAGAATCCGAAAGATATTTGCACGCTAGGCTCAAACAAACTAAACAAGCAAGCCTGGCATCCGCATAAGAGGAAGCTCAAATCCCAGAACAAGAAAAAGAAGAAGTTTCTCTTCATTCAGAGCATTCAGATACAAGTTCAGAGTTAGACACAGAGTTAAAGACAAAATTTTTAATGGGTGAACCTCAAGAAAGGCTTTTTGGGGATTATGGGGGAGCAAATGCTCCATCAGGTCGGTTGACTATTGTGAATCAACCGGTCAATGTTACTAACTTTCAGCTGCACCTTACAACAATCCGACAGCTTGAGAAGAGACCTTTTACATGGAAGATTAATGAAGATGCAAATAAGCATTTGCGAAAGTTTCTTACTATAAGCACTACTTTGAAGATTGAGGGGCATTCTGAAGAAGCAAAGAAATTAAGAATGTTTTTATTCACTCTTTCTGAAGATGCTGAAAAGTGGTTTTACTCATTACGTGTTAGGAGTATTACTACTTGGGAAGAGATGGAGAAGAATTTTCTTAATGAATACTTTCCTTCTTCTATTTATATTCGAAAAAGGTATGATATTGTGAATTTTAAGCAGAAATAAGGAGAGTCACTTGGTAATGCTTAAAACAGGTTCAAAAGGATATTGGTGGCATGTCCCATTCACCATATGGATCAAACTGAATAGATGCAGATGTTTGTAAATGGCCTCCAAATGAAGACTAAGCAAATTATCGATACAGCTGCTGGTGGCTCACCCAATTTTACAACAGCCACTGGTATCAAGAAGATCATAGAAGCCATTTCTGCAAATGAACATCTGGAGTTATATGATTGAAGTGTGAGTAAACCTGAGGATGTGATTGACTTGAAACTAGTAAATCAGGTTGTAAAGATAGAAGACCAAGTAGATGCTGAAGTAGAGAGAAGACTCTAGGGCATGAATTTAGGTACTCAACAAGTAGCTCAAGTTCAAACCGGTCAAGCTGTGAGTTGTAAGATTTATAGTGGACCCCATATTACTGCACATTGCGTTGCGATTGCACAACAAATTGAAGAGATAAAGTTTATGAGCTAGAATAATTCATGTTCTCAGACTTATAATCCAGGGTGGAAGAATCATCGTAACTTCTCTTGGAAAGATCAGAAGCAACCTAAGTACCAACAGCAGCAATAGGCTCCTCAGAAAGCATAGTGGGATAGATGGAAGCTCATAATATTCAATTCCAAGAAGAGACCCAAAATAATCAGAGGAACACCGCAACTTCTATCTAAAATCTTGAGGTTCAGATGGGACAAATAGCACAACAACTCTCCATGTAAACTCAAGGAACCTTCCCGAGCGCGACAGTACCAAATCCAAAGAATCGCGAGAATGTTAATGTTGTCACAACAAGAAGTCAAAAATTTGTTGAAGAAGAGGAAGAAAGGGCCACAAATGATTATCATTGTATAAAGGTGGATCTGGAAGTGAGTTAAAATGAGAAAGAACTAGAAGAATTTATACCACCCGTAAAGCCAACTCAAGAGAAAAAGAAAGAGGAGGCTAAACCCAAGATCAAGCTACCTTATCCTCCGAGAGTGACAAAGAAATATCCAAAGACCAAAGACTTTGAGAAATTTATCACAATGTTCAAAAATTTAGATATCAATATGCCTTTGTTTGAAGCACTCGAGCAAATTCCATTGTACAAAAAATTCATGAAAGAGATAATCGTTAAAAGGAGACCAATGGGAGAGGAGCAGAAAATTTTAACTGAGCAGTGTAGTGAAATATCACAAGGTAGGAGAATCCCCACCAAGTGGAAAGATCCTGGATCTGTAGCCATCCCATGCACTATAAAGAACAGAACTTTCAAGAAGGACTTAATTGATTTGGGTGCTAGTGTGAGTCTCGTGCCATTGTCTATTTTTAAAAAGCTGGGTATTGAAAAGGTGAGCAATACGGGGACAAATTTAAAATTTTCTGACCACACGGTTAAGAGGTCATATGGGCTAGCCGAATATGTACTGGTGGCGATTGATAAATTTATCTTTCCAGTTGATTTTGAGATCATGGACATTCCAGAAGATGAAGAAACCCCTATCATTCTTGGTTGACCATTCTTACTCATAAGTCTATGCAACGTCGATGTGGAAAAAGGAACTCTGACTTTAAGGTCATTTGATGAAGAGATAACATTGAAAGTATTTGAAATTAAGAACAAAGGGGAAGAAAAAGGTAATCGATCTCCTATTGGCGTGATCATAACGTATGGGAAAAACCAAATTCCAAAACCTCCTCCAGAAAAAGTCTCAAGCATAAGCTCTCAGAGGGGGTCATTGTTATCGGCTTCACCAGGCATGGCAACTTAAAGATTCATTCAAGAAATCAAGAAAAGAAAAGGTAAAGATATTGAATTTGGAGGTGACTTAAAGCATAAAGTAGCTCTTATCTCTGAACCAGACTAGTTCGCTTTTGCAAAAAGGTCAAGCAACAAGGTGAGGAACCTGAAATACCCCCATAAAATGGGGTGTGAATCATCGAGTCATGCGACGCTAAATGACGAGCTACGTGGGAGGCAACCCAAGATTTTACTGACTGAGCATTTTCTTTTCGTTGTTTGTTTTGTTTCATTTGCAGGTAATAAACAAGGTCTTACTCATGCAGGCTATGATGCAGCATTACCTTCTGCATCCTCAGTAAGGATCTCTGTGAGTAACCCTTCTCTCTCTTGTTCTAACACATTGGGGCCAATGTTTAGTTCAAGTTTGGGGAAGGATTTACTATTTTTAGTTTTTCCATTTAGTATGTGTTATATCTGTTTTTTATGCATTGTTTTATTAAAACCACTTAGAGTTCTCCCTGAATTAGGACCGTAGAAATTTTTCTTATGAATATTGTGATTGTGAGGTAGTCAAGAAAGTATATAGAGTTTGAGGGAAGAGGAGCTAGAACTAGGAACATTGGGAAAGTTTTGAAATTAAGGTATAACCTGAACACCCTAAATTCCCCGGAGTAAGGAAACTAGTCCAACGTGTAGATTTGTGCCATAGTACTCGAATTTGAGAAGTATTCCCCGATTAGTTCTTAGTGATAGTTCGACATAATTAAAAAGAATTGCATGTATAAGGTTGATTGAGAGAATGACTTAAGGCACCGAAAAGTGAATAATGGTGATAAAGACAACTAGTCCTTCTAAGTTGGGTAACCCACACCCGGTTACTTAGCCTAACGGTGGTTGAGTCTCAATTGTCGTCCCAAAGTGGACTAATAAATGCCAATGCGTGAGAAAAAAAATATTAAGATGCCTAGAAAAATTCTTGATCAATTTTGCACATGTGAGAGAAAACGATAAAAAAATGCCTTTATCTGATTATCTGAATGAAAGGGGTAGAGAATCGAAGAAAATACTTAAACCCAAAGCATAGTTGGAGAGGTAACTGAAAGGGGGATTTAGGTCGGTGGTTTTACTGTGGTATCTGTTTATGTAATACCTTCGTTAACAGACGATTACAAAGAGAACTAGTTTTAGTCTAGCGGAATAAAGACTCACGTATGAGTATTGACACACCTTACCTTCACAAGTCTTTCATTTGATGTGTCCAAGTTGATCTGAAAAATCTTTATGCAAGCTTGTTGCTTGAGGTCAAGCAACGATTTATGTTTGGGAAGTTTGATCGATGGTTTTAATGCTTTCTTTTACCGTTAATTTTAGTTAATCTTGTTATATGTTTAGTCGCTTTATTTCTTTTTTTCCATATTTTATGCATTGATTGTGTCTCTTTAATGTTTTTTGGTTCAGACAGGCATTCAAAAAGAACTAGGTGCGAGAAAGAGGAAAAATACGGAGTTTCAGTTGAGTTTGCCCATCCTACAGGGAGCCAACACGGGCACCCATGTGACCTGAAACGGGTCATGTCAGCATACAGGGAAACAGTGGGAATTGAAGAGGAAGTTAAAGAAAACAGTAAGCTGAAACGGGAACCTGTGTCAGCTAACACGGGCCATGTCAGTAGACCAGGAGCTTCAAAACCCAAAAAAATTGGAAAACAAAAGGCTGACACGGCCACCCGTGCCACCCAACACGGGTCGTGTCAGCTCAATAGGCAGATTTTCATATTTTCTTGTCTCTGGACCTAGTGTTAAGTGTGAGGGTATTTCGAGCATTTCCAATGAAGATACTTTGATTTTTCACTATTTAGAAGAATTTTGACAAAGAAAGGAGCGACATTTTTTAGACGACAAAGTAAATTTATGATCAAGATTGGAGCGATCAAGAGAATTGGAGAACAGAGATTTTCATGAGAAAGAGCGATCGAAGCTCAAAGGAATATAAATTTCTTATAATGTTGAATCTTATTATTGTTTTTTCTAAATACTATGAGTAGATAAACCCCCTAATGTTATGGGGTGTCTTATTTAAGTGCTTTTTCATAATCATTTTTATCGTACAATGTTTTTGTAGATGTTCTTGATTGGCTGCATTTTGTGGTAAAACGTTATTATGTGTGTAGATGTCTTGACTGATGTCATCACATACTTGGTTAGCATTCTGCAGGATATGTTTGGTTAGCTAATACAGAGTTTATTGGATGTCACATTGAATGTTGTGACATCAGGTATCTGCTAGCATGGGCGCTATTTGTTTTCTGTTAGGTTACTTACTTTATCTCAGGCTATATTTTAGGAAACGCCCATGACCTAGTTTGTAGCACCTTGAATTATGGAGATTGGATTAACTTGGTCAAACCTAATTTATGCTACTAGGCCCAAGGCCCATGCGTTGCATATAAAGAAGAGTGACAATCCTTACTAAAGATTTTAGAGATTTTGGTGTGAAGAATTCTGTTAGTGTGTTTATATCTTCACGTGTGTTTTTGTGTATTAGGTTTTCTTATGAGCCAAGCAATTATCACCTTGATGATTGTATTGGACTAGAGTGTTTTTTAAGTGGTGTTTTGGTTGTGTCACTCTAAGCTTTTAAGAAAGAGTGCTATGTATCTTGATTACAGCTTTTAAGCAAGATCAAGATTTGTTTCAAGTGTACCTTCTTTGTTTGAATCTGTTTCGTATTTGATTAATATCACTGTTGTGATTCAGGGGGAGTGAGTAGGAACTCAGGTCTAGAGTTAAATTAAAATTGCATTGGGTAGGTCTTAAGTGAAGAGTGCAAACTGACTGTTTGGCTCTGAATTAACACTGCTTATAGTGGATTTCCTCCCTGGCTTGGTAGCCCCCAGAGTAGGTGTGATTTGCACTGAACTGGGTAAACAATTTTCTGTGTTCTTTACTGCTTTCATTACTTGTTTACTGCTAAGCTTAATAATATGTTCAGAAGCGGATGTCATAACATCCGACATAACATCGACTGTCTGTTATTAGAATTTCAATTGGCATCAGAGCAGGCACCCATCCTGTTATTTTCCGGGTGAGATCTAGGGACGATAAATTCTGGTACTATGGACAAGGATGTAGGATTTGCGAATAGACCACCCATTCTGGATGGATCTAACTATGACTACTGGAAACCTAGGATGATAATACTCTTGAAATCTCTGGATAGCAAGGCCTGGAGACCAGCTAACTCAGGATGGGAACATCCAGTGAAGATAGAGAAAGACGGGTCAACTGTGCTAATACTTGAAGAAGAGTGGAGTAAAGAGCAAGAAGCTCTGGCTTTAGGAAATTCTAAGGCCTTGAACGCTCTATTCAATGGGATAGATAAGAATATCTTCAGACTTGTGCATCACTGTGAACTGGCCAAAGAAGTTTGGGATACTCTCAAAACAACTCATGAAGGTACCTCTAAGATCAAGATGTCTAGACTACAGATGTTGACTACTAAGTTTGAGAATCTAAGGATGAAAGAGGATGAGACCATTCATGACTTCTACATGAGTATTCTTGAGATTGCCAATACCTCAGGAGCCTTAGGAGAGAAAATGTATGAAGAAAAACTTGTAAAAAAGATTCTCAGATCATTGCCCAAAAGATTTGCCATGAAGGTTACTGCTATATAAGAGGCTCAAGATATCAGCAACATGAAGGTTGATGAACTCATTGGTTCCCTCCAAACCTTTGAGATGTGAATGTGTGAAAATGATGAAAAGAAGAACAAAAGCATAGCTTTTGTATCAAACACTGAAAAGGACTCAGAAGAAGGCAATGGTGGAAGTGAGGAAAATCTATCAGAAGCTATAATTATGCTTGGAAGACAATTCAACAGATTGATAAGAAGAATAGATCAGAAGATTAGACCTAATGTCAAAAACATCCCCTCTGACATCAGTAGAAGAGTTGAATCTGAAGAAAAGTCCAACAAAGGCAAAGGAAATCAGTGCCATGGATGTGAAGGCTATGGTCATATTAGAGCTGAATGTCCCACTTACCTCAAGAAGCAAAATAAGGGTTTCTCTGTCACCTGGTCTGATGGAGATTCTGAGAGTGGATCAGAAGAAGAATCTGCAAAACATGTCACTGCACTAACTAGTGTATGTGTATCTGATGATGATTCTAGTGAAGATGAGCTGACTTTTGATGAACTTGTAGCCTCATATAAAAAGTTGTGTATCAGAAGTGCAGAAGTGTGCCAACAAGGGGAGAAGCAAAAGAAACTCATAAAGGAGTTAGAGGCTGAGAAGAAAGAGCATCTTGCAATCATAGACTCAGTCAACAATAAGGTCATATTATTGAATTCCAAACTTGATCAGATGTCAAAGTCTATCAGGATGTTAAACAATGGAATTGACACTCTAGAAGAAATTCTACAAGTTGGTAAGAAAGCAAGAGACATGTCTGGAATAGGTTTTGTTGGTGAACATGGACCTACCTTGGGGTTCAAAAGGTCAAAACCTCAAGATCATGTGACAAACCGGATGTCTAGACCGATGTCTCAACATCATAGGAATAGAAGCATAAACCAGACAAAGAGAAAGTTCCAAAGGTGGAGGTGTCACTACTATGGAAGATTTGGACACATAAAGCCTTTCTGCTTCAGGCTGTATGGATTTCCCAACCATACTCATCAAGCCAAACCCAAACAGGATACTCTTATCAAGAAACAACAATGGGTTGTTAAGGGTGTTGCTCTAATAGCCCATACCTCTCTAAGGGTATCAGCCAAAGAAGACTGGTATTTTTATAGTGGTTGTTCAAAACACATGAATGGAATAAAGAACTTATTGGTGGACATCAAACCTCATTCCACTAGTTATGTGACCTTTTATGATGGAGCTAAAAGGGAAACCAAATGTGTTGGAAAACTAGACTGTCTTGGAGTTCCAGACCTAGATAATGTTTTGCTGGTGAAAGGACTGACTGCAAACCTTATTAGTATCAGTCAACTATGTGATCAAGGATTCAATGTCAGATTCACTAAAGAAGAATGTGTTGTCACCAATGGAGAAAATGAGGAAGTAATGAGGGGATCCAGATCTAAAGACAATTGCTACTTATGGGAGCCTAAAATCTCAAATAACTCCATTGTTTTCTCTATGGCCAAAGAAGAAAAGGAGGTTAAACTTTGGCATCAAAAACTTGGACATCTTCATCTAAGAGGGATGAAAAAGATCATATCCAAGGAAGCAGTGAGAGGAATTCCAAAGCTAACAATTGATGAAGGAAGAGTATGTGGTGAATTTCAGGTTGGCAAGCAAACCAAGATGTCACATCCAAGGATTGGACATCTTACAACTTCCAAAATTTTAGAACTGTTGCAGATGGACTTGATGGGACCAGTGCAGGTAAAAAGTATTGGTGGGAAGAAGTATGCGTATGTGGTTGTTGATGACTACTTCAGATACACCTGGATAAGTTTCATCAGAGAAAAATCAGATATGTTTGATGTTTTTAAAGATCTTTGTACAAGACTTCAAAGAGAAAAGGAAAATGGTGTTGTCAGAATCAGAAGTGATCATGGAAAGGAGTTTGAAAATTCCAAGTTTGTTGAATTCTGCTCATCTGACGGAATCAGCCATGAATTCTCTTCTCCTATTACTCCTCGGCAAAATGGATTAGTGGAAAGGAAGAACATTACTATTCAAGAGTCTGCTAGAGCTATGATTCATGCGAAGAAACTACCTATGCACTTTTGGGCTGAGGCAATGAACACAACCTGCTATGTTCACAATAGAGTTACCTTGAGAAAGGGAACCTCCTCCACTCTGTATGAAATATGGAAAGGAAGAAAACCTATTGTGAAGTATTTCCATGTTTTTGGAAGCAAATGCTACATTCTGACAGATCGTGAACAAAGAAGAAAAATGGATCCTAAAAGTGATGAAGGCATATTCCTAGGATACTCTACAAACAACAGAGCATATAAAGTGTTCAACTGCAGAACAAAAGTCTTGATGGAATCCATTAATGTTATTCTTGATGACTATCATGAAGAAATCAATGTCACAGAGGATGTTGGAACATTCTTTGAAACACATACTGATGTTGTTGTCAAAACTGAAGATCCTCATGTTGTACCTCCAGATTCTGAGTCAGAAGCTCTCAACAAAGGACCCTCTATCAGAATCTAGAAAGACCATCCCAAAGATCTTATCATAGGAGATCCCAACAGTGGTGTAATCACCAGATCTAGAAAGATCATCTCAAGTCCATGCTTTGTATCCAAGATTGAACCAAAAAATGTGAAGGAAGCTCTAACTGATGAATATTGGATCAATGTCATGCAAGATGAATTGGAACGATTCAAAAGAAATGAAGTATAGGAATTGGTTCCAAGACCTGAAGGAACCAACATCATTGGTACCAAGTGGATCTACAAGAACAAATCTGATGAAAAAGGAGTAATAACTAGAAATAAGGCTAGACTGGTGGCACAAGGTTATACTCAAGTTTAAGGGATTGATTTTGATGAAACTTTTGCACCTGTTGCAAGACTTGAGTCAATAAGGTTACTGTTAGGAATTTCTTGTATTCTGAAGTTTAAATTATTCCAGATGGATGTGAAAAGTGCTTTTCTAAATGGTTACTTGAATGAGGAAGTATATGTGGAACAACCTAAAGGATTTGATGATCCTACCCTGCCAAATCATGTATACAAATTAAGGAAAGCCCTTTATAGATTGAAGCAAGCTCCTAGAGCTTGGTATGAGAGACTGACTGAGTTTCTCACTATTAATGGATACCAGAAAGAAGGGATAGACAAGACCCTCTTTGTGAAGGATGAAGATGGAAAAATCATAATTGCTCAAATCTATGTGGATGACATAGTGTTTGGTGGGATGTCAGATAGGATGGTTAAACATTTTGTTAATCAAATGCAATCTGAGTTTGAGATAAGCCTTGTTGGAGAATTAACAGACTTTCCTGGGCTGCAAGTCAAGCAAATGGAAGATTCCATTTTTCTCTCCCAAAGTAAATATGCCAAGAACATAGTCAAAAAGTTTGGCATGGATAATGCTCGTCACAAAAGAACACCTGCACCCATACAATTGAAGTTATCTAAGGATGAAAGTGGTACTAGTGTTGATCAAAGCCTGTATAGAAGCATGATTGGAAGCTTGCTATATCAAATAGCTAGTAGACCTGATATTGCCTTTGCATTTGGTATGTGTGCAAGATATCAAGCAGATCCCAAAGGGAGTCACATAAATCAACTCAAGAGGATTCTCAAATATGTGAATGGAACTTGTGATTATGGTATGTTGTAATCTCATGGGCGTGACCCTATTCTATTTGGGTATTGTGATGCTGATTGGGCTTGGAGTGCTGATGACAGAAACAACACATCTGGTGGATGTTTCTTTTTAGGGAACAACCTCATATCATGGTTCAGCAAGAAGCAAAGTTGTGTCTCCTTATCCATTGCTGAAGCTGAATACATAGGAGCTGGTAGCAGTTGTTCCCAACTGGTCTAGATGAAGCAAATGTTAACTGAATACAATGTCACTCAGGATGTCATGACATTATACTGTGACAATCTTAGTGCCATCAATATTTCTAAGAACCTAATTCAGCATAGCAGAACCAAGCATTTTGATATCAAACATCACATTATAAGAGATCTTCCTGACATTTTAACAAAGGCTCTAGATGCTACTCAATTTGAGAATTTAAGAAGCAAGTTGGGAATTTGCATTTATGAGGACTTATAGAAATTACTGTCAAGAGGGGGTTTTGAGTTTAAAATAAGTTTTATTGGTCAAAACACGTTCCAACCTCTGACTTTAATGCATCTCACGCCATTGACCACTAAAGCTCTTTATCCCACACAAACTTTTTATCTCACTGCACCAACAATTCCTTCATTCCCCTTTACTCTTCAGAATACCTCTCATTCCTCCAAACGAGATGCTTCTGATGCTACATCTTCTCAAGCAGACAAATCCATACAACACTCCACAGGTAAATCGTCTGATCCCTCTGTTGACAACATTACTAGAATGTTGAACAAGGAAGGATCTGCATATGTTGACAGGTCCATCAGGGAACTTGTCACTCAGATTCTCCAGAAAGGTCGTATTGTGCATGGTATTTCCATCCCTCTTGCTTGCATTGATCCATTCCCCCGTTCTGATAATGTTAATGGATAAAATAGTGAGGCTATGTCAAGGGAAGAATCTGAAGACTCTGAAGTTGTTTTAACTGATGCTGAGGAGGTTGGCTCAAGTTCTTCTAAGGATGAAGATTAAGGTGTATGCTTTGGTGGTGTATTGTTGGGTTCATGGTCTGTTGTTGGTTTAGCTAGTTGTTTTTTTCTCTTGGGTTGTAATATTGGGGTTTCCATACCCTTAACATATTTTTGTTTCTGACTGATACTATTCAATTAGTTTGTTTATCTTAAATTTATGGCTAAAAAGGGGGAGAAGATTGGTTGTATACTACAACTTAGTGTATGTCCCTAACAGGTGGAAGTTGTGTTGTGTTGTTGCTCTGATTGTAGCAGGGGTGAAGATGGTAGCTGCTGTTGTACTACTACTGTTGTGTTGTTAACAGGATGTTGTGCTTGTTAGTTATATGCTTGTTAGTTGTGTGCTTGGTTTATTTTTGAACTCTGAGTAGCCTAGGTGAGGTGTGGTGTTGTGCTCTACAGGTTGGGATATTTTGAATCTATTAAGGGGGAGTGTGTGTTTACTCTCCTTGTCTTAGAGTTTTTCTGATATGGTAGTACGACAGGTTTTGTGTGATGGCAGTGTATTAGCTATTCTGCATGATTGGCTATGTGTTATGCTCTTTTCTGCTGCACGTGTTCTCTGATATGGTGTCAAGTTGTTTTAGCAAAAAATTTGCCAAAGGGGGAGTTTTTTAGATGTTCTTAATTGGCTGCATTTTGTGGTAAAACATTATTATGTGTGTAGATGTCTTGACTGATGTCATGACATACTTGGTTAGCATTCTGTAGGATATGTTTCGTTAGCTAGTACAGAGTTTATTGGATGTCACACTGAATGTTGTGACATCAAGTAACTGCTAGCATGGGCGCTGTTTGTTTTCTGTTAGGTTACCTACTTTATCTCAGGCTATATTTTAGGAAACGCCCATGACCTAGTTTGTAACACCTTGAATTATGGAGATTGGATTAACTTGGTTAAACCTAATTTAGGCTACCTAGGCCCAAGGCCATGCGCTGCATATAAAGAAGAGTGACAATCCTTACTAAAGATTTTAGAGATTTTGGTGTGAAGAATTCTGTTAGTGTGTTTATATCTTCACGTGTGTTTTTGTGTATTAGGTTTTCTTGTGAGCCAAGCAATTATCACCTTGATGATTGTATTAGACTAGAGTGGTTTTTAAGTGGTGTTTTTGTTGTGTCACTCTAAGCTTTTAAGCAAGAGTGCTATGTATCTTGATTACAGCTTTTAAGCAAGATCAAGATTTGTTTGAAGTGTACCTTCTTTGTTTGAATCTGTTCTGTATTTGATTAATATCACAGTTGTGATTGAGGGGAAGTGAGTAGGAACTCAGGTCTAGAGTTAGATTAAAATTGCATTGGGTAGGTCTTAAGTGAAGAGTGCAAACTGGCTGTTTGGCTCCGAATTAACTCTGCTTATAGTGGATTTTCTCCGTGGCTTGGTAGCCCCCAGAGTAGGTGTGATTTGCATCGAACTAGGTAAATAATTTTATATGTTCTTTACTGCTTTCATTACTTGTTTACTGCTAAGCTTAATAATCTGTTCAGAAGCAGATGTCATAACATCCAACATAACATCGACTGTCTGTTACTAGAATTTCAGTTTTAACCTTTTTCTATCAGAAAAATAGGAGTTGATTTACGGTTAACTTTTAGGTTAGACAAACCATTGTTAACAATTTTTTACTGATAATATTATAGTAGATATCACCCAGGACTAGGGATACTCTGTAGTAACCGTAACATTCTTGAAAAAACTAAATGCTTGATTTCATCCTAGATCTCTAAGGACTTAAGGTTTAGGATGAATATCAATGGTTTTTCTTCCTAAGGAATTAGGGAAAAATTAACTTGAGATTCGGTAAATGTTTGTTTTAAGCCATGTCTCAGAAATAAGGATTAAGGTTGTTACAAGGCAATTCATACACCTTGCCCTAGCATGCTTATCATATTTGCTAAAGATGAATTTTATTATTTTTCTTTATTTTCTTACTGTTAGTTTATCATTTGTAAACCAAATCCTAAACCCCATGTGCTTTTTATAAAGTTGAATTATTACTAGAACTCATATTCATACACAGTCCTCGAGATCGATACTGGGGATAAACCCCTATTTTAACTACATCGGCGAAAATAGTACACTTGCTATTTACCAATCAAGGCGACTATTTTCCTTTTTAATCTGTCGATTGTATGCCAAGCACTAGCTCTCAAGGCGAAGAGTTAGAGCATCCAATTGACGAAATTGAGCATTTTGCTAACTCAAGACGACAGATTAATGATTTCTGTATTAGAGACAATCTTTTAGACCCTATCATTCCTTATTCAGATTCGGAACCCGAATCAGAACCAAAAAAAATTATGGCTCAACGACTACAAAACCGTCCTCTGAAGTATTATGATGTTCCATCGCAAGAAGAACCACATAACAGCATTGTTTCCCCTGCCATCAATCAAAACAATTTCGAGTTGAAACCTTCGCTATTATCAGCCGTTCAACAAAACCAAATTTCAAGAAGTCCTACAGACGATCCAAACATACATTTGTTAGTGTTTGTGCAATATGCAGACACCGTGAAAGCAAAAGGTGTCAGCCTCAAAGCAATTAGACTATGTCTTTTCCCATTTTCCTTAAGAGAGGGCTAGAGCTTGGCTTTCGTCTCTACCATCCAATTCTGTCACCACATAGGATGAATTGAAGAAATTTTTCCTCAGCCCGATATTTTCCACCAAGAAAGACGGTTATGCTAAGAGCCCAAATTAACGGATTTAAGCAATGGTTGACTATCCATACTTTCTACAATGTTCTGATAAGGCTTTTCCCACACCATGGACTTGAAGAATGGTTGATTATCCATACTTTCTACAATGGTTTGATGTACAACACTAAAATTATTTTGAGCACTGCAGCTAGTGGTGCTCTGATGGACAAACCGTATCAGAAAGCCTATGACCTCATCGAGAACATGGCTCAAAATCATTTCCAATTGGGAGGTGAATGCGCTGCTACCGGAAAACCAACTCCGAAAGGCAGAATGTACGAAGTTAATGGCATAGACCGTGTTAATGCTAAAGTTGATACACTTACTCAAAAGATCGAAAGCTTAGCCATAACACCACCCGCAGCCACCGTAGATGCAGTAACACCAAACTAAGAATCATGTGGAACTCTTGGGCATACTAATGTTGTTTTTTAGTTATTGGCTGGTATTCCTGCCGACCAAGTAAATTACGCTCAAGGAAACCCATATTCAAACACTTACAATCCTGGATGGTGAAATCGTTCGAAATTTTCATATAAGAACAATAATGCTTTATATCCTTTAAACCTGACACCTGCAATTCCACATGGTTATCACAAAGGAGCACCTTTTGCTCCACAAGCACCTAGAAAGTCAAACCTAGAAATCATGATGGAAAATTTTATGAATGCTCAAGCTCAAGAAACAAAGATTTTGCAAATCAAAATGCTCATACGACTGAACTGATGAAATAATTGTTAAGTAAACTTGATGTTATGGCTACCCATAACAAAATGTTAGAAACTCAAATTTCTCCAGTAGCCCAACAACAAGCAACAATAGCAGCCCCAGCTGGAACATTTCCTGGCCAACCACAACCAAACCCAAAAAGGTCATGCTAATGTTATCACACAATGAAGCAGAACAGAACTTGATGGACCAGTTGACCCAAGACTCCAAAATCCAGCCATGTATCAAAACTCTGGTAAAGGAACTGAAAAGAAGAACGAACCAAATAATAATGAAAAGGAAGACAAAATTAAGAGGTCGCAGAGAAAGAAACACCATGTGTATCTCCGCCACCATACAAGCCACCTATACCTTATCCTCAAAGACTTGCTAAGTCTAAAAATAAAGGACAATTTAAGAAATTCATAGAACTTTTGAAACAAGTTAATATCACTATATCATTCATAGAAGCCATTACGCAAATGTCTTCATATGCTAAATTCCTTAAAGAGATCCTATTTAACAAGAAAAAGCTTGAGAATAATGAAACTGTTATGCTTAATGCTGAGTGTAGCGTTATTTTTCAAAGCAACATGCCTCCTAAGCTGAAATACCTAGCTAGTTTTTCCATACCTTGTGTAATCAGAAAGTCTGTCATAGACAAAGCTCTATGCGACTTAGGATCCAATGTTAGTTTAATGCCTTTATCCATATGCAAGAAACTCGATTTAGGAGAACTAAAACCATCAACAATGTCTCCAAAACTAGCAGACGTTCTGTTAAATTTCCTGTAGGTATGCTAGAGAACGCTCCCGTTCGCATAGGTCAATTCTATATTCCTACCGACTTTGTAATAATGTACATAAAAAAGGATTCCAACATGCTTATTGTTTTAGAAAGACCCTTTTTACCCACAGTCGAAGCCATCATTGATGTTAAGAAAGGAAAGCTAACGAAAAGGGCGAATCCTTAGCAAAATAAATTCAAATCGGATGGAGAATGTGCATAGACTATATAAAACTGAATAAATCCACTCGTAAAGATCATTTCCCTTTACATTTCATTGATCAAACACTTGAACGACTGGCTAAACATTCTCACTTCTGTTATTTAGACGGGTACTCAGGATTCTCTCATATCCTATTCATCCTAATGACTAAGAAAAGACACCTTTACATGTCCTTATGGTACATTGGCCTATCAACGAATGCCTTTTGGATTTTCTATCGCTCCGCGACATTTTAGAGATGTATGATGTCAACCTTTGTTGATTATGTGTTAGTTCTTGATTGGCAGGCATTTTGGTAAAACTAGGTGTAATCATAAGATGTCCTAGAGGATCTTGTGACATCTGTCTGTCATGATCAGCAGGTTGCTTTGGACTTTTTAACAGGACTTACCTCATGATGTCAAACAAGATGTCTTGACACTCATGGACAAAACATTATGAATATGTTTGTCTATTCATTTCTTTATGTGCATGTCTGATGCACTATTCTGGTATAAAATCTACGAGGTTTTAATGGTGTTTTAAAAAGAGTTTCTGATACACTTATTGTGGATCATATTTGATTTTATTTGGAGTTATTCTCAAAAGATTGATTGTAGATTGGAAGTATGATTTGATTAGATCTGATTGATCAAATTAAATATGTTGTTATTGGTGAAGATTGGAATCTTCTCAAATCCTGTTGTTACTTTTGCCACAGCCAAGCCCATTCTGCATTGCTATTTAAAGAGGCGTAAACCCTAGCTTGAAGGCCAAGGAAGCAAGGATTAAAAGTGTGTTCATCTTAAGCCATTGTGTGTGTTAGTTTTTATGAGCCATTCACTCATTGTTTACTGTGTGAATTGGACTAAAGCATTTAAGAAAGATCAAGTTGTGACTTTAAAGAGTGTCTTCTAAAGTCTTCTTATTTTATTTACTGTTATCACTGTTGTGATTGAGGGGGAGTGAGATGTGTCTCTTGTCTAGGTGTGCTCTAGGCAGAAATTGCATGGGTAGAGATTAAGTGAGGGGTTGTAAACTGGGAGTTTAGCTCTGAATTAATTCTACTGGTAGTGAATTTCCTCCCTGTCTTGGTAGCCCCCAGACATAGGTGTGGTTTCACCGAACTGGGTTAACAATTGTTATGTCTCTTTACAATTGTTTTTGTTTATCTTTGTTCTTATTATACAAATATTTGTGTCGGGAACATCTCCTTCGACATCTAATATCTGATACCAGAATTTCATTATGGACAACATAATAGAGATGCTTATGGAAGACTTCTCTGTCTATGGTAAAGTTTTGAAGAATGTCTATCGAACCTAGAAATGGTACTTGAACGATGCGTTAAAGTTAATCTAGTGCTGAATTGAGAAAAATGCCATTTCATGGTCCGAGAAGGAATTATGCTTGGACATGTATTATCCGATAGATGGATTTAAGTGGATAAAGAAAAAATAGAAATTATTGAAAATCTTCAACCTCTGAAAACCGTTAGAGAAATTCGTAGTTTTCTATGATACACCGGTTTTTACCGATGATTCATTAAAGATTTCTCTAAAATAAACAAACCACTAACGGGCTTATTAATGAAAAATGTTGAATTCCTATTTGATGGAGTCTGCTTGAAAGTGTTCGAACATCTGAAAAATGCTCTAATTACCGCACCTATTATGCAACCACCTGATTGGAGTAAACCATTTGAAATAATATGTGATTCTAGTGATTATACCGTTGGCGCTGTCTTAGGATAAAAAAAGATAGAAAGCGTCATGCTATTTACTACGCAAGTAGAACCTTAGACAATGCGCAGATAAACTAAGCCACCACATAAAAGGAACTCCTAGTTGTTGTGTTCGCTTTAGATAAATTTTGTTCCTACTTAGTAGGAGCAAAAATAATTGCCTATACCGATCACGTTGCAATTAGGTACCTGCTAAGTAAGAAGGATGTTAAACCAAGACTTTTAAGACAGATTCTGATTTTACAAGAGTTCGACTTGGAAATTAAAGATAAGAAAGACACTGAAAATGTGGTAGCAGATCATCTCTCTAAGATTGAGGACCAAGAACCCAAACAAGTGCCCATAAATGATCATTTTCCTAATGATCGACTTGTAGTGTAACGCCCCGATTCTGAATTCCCATTTTTATTGAGTCCTTATTTGATTTATTTAAGTGATTATTTTATTTATGTGGAATTTGTGTGATAATATGTTATGTTTACATATTGAGCTATTTTTGCCGACTTTGAGAGTTTCAGGTAAAAATAGGTTGGAGGGTATTTTGGACATTAGTGATAATATTAAGTGGATATTTTGTGAGAATTAATTGATAAGTGTGTGGAAAGAATTTGGGAGGAAAGAAATAGAATATGTGATATAGAGAGAATAGAGAAAGATAGAAACATTAAAAAGAAAAACAAGAGAAAGAGAGAAGGAGGAGAGAAAAGAAGAGAAAGTGGAGCAAAACCTAGAATCATCAAGAATCAACCTTAGCTTATGATTAATCAGGTAAGGGTGAGAAGTTTTATCATTTTGATAATGTATATGATCATGTATGTGCTAGATTGGGTTTGTTGAATTGTTTTCTATGTTTCCATTTCTAGGTCGGAAGTTGATTTAATCGGTAGAAACTGAGTTTTATCGGTTAGAATTTGGAATAGACGATGTAGTATAGTCGGGTGATAATTGGGTTGTACTATTGGAACTGATTTGGATTAAATTGGTCGGTTTGTGAGGTTTGGGCTTTTGGACATCCATGGCAGTTCTGAGTTCGCAGGTTCTCCAGGCGAATGGCAGCGAAGCAGCGAACCAAGTCAGTAGCATCCACCCTGTCTTCGCTGGCAAGTTCGCCAGGCGAATGAGAGTGGTGAAGGTTCTCCAGGTGAGTATGCTAGCGAGTGTTAGCGAGTAATTCCAGAATAAATCCCAGTGGTCTTCGCTGGCAAGTTCGCCAGGCAAACGGAGTAGCGAAGGTTCGCCAGAGGCTTCGCCAGGCGAAGGTTAGCAAACACAATAACATATTTTCTTTTCTTGTGTTTTCCATTCATGGATCGATTATGTGGTTTGGTTGCGATCATTCCTTGTCTGAGATGACTAATTATATGTTGTTATATGTGTTGTGGGTAGCCGTATGGCGTGAATCCTAGTTTGTGATTTGTGAAGTGTGAAATGTGGCCGGTGCATTATTTGAATTAAATAGAGATGCATGGCAAGATTGATTGTGAATGTGAACCATGTATGAAAATTGGTGTGAATGGATGATGAATATATATATATATATATATATATATATGCTTTGTGATACATATATTTGAATGCATAATGAATATATGCGGCGAATGTGATGATTGCATGAGTATGTTGGTAAACATGTATGCATTTCAAGAGTGTCATGAGTCATGTTGCATGTGAAGCATCATGGTATGCATTCTTGTGTCGATTGATCCCTCGGTGGATTTGCAGAACCTCGTGCGCCCTTGTGGGGTGTGAGTGATGGTTATTTATTGATTCCTCGGTGAATCTATAGAACCTCGTGTGCCCTTGTAGGGTGTGAGCGATGGTTATTTATTGATTCCTCGGTGAATCTGCAGAACCTCGTGTGCCCTTGTGGAGTGTGAGCGATGGTTATTTATTGATTCCTCGGTGAATCTGCAGAACCTCGTATGTTGCAATGGTTATTTATTGATTCCTCGGTGAATCTGCAGAACCTCGTGTGCCCATGTGGGGTGAGAGCGATGGTTATTTTGGTTCTTCAATTGAACCTGCTGAAATGAGTCGGTGCCGCATTTGCATCTGCATAGAGTCGTGTGTCGGTCTCTGTGAGTTGCATGTAGACATCTGTGCATGATGTATGGTAAATAAACATGAATGTAGATGTTTATGTAGATTGTTGATAATTGGCATGAATGGAAGGCTTGAATATACATGTATGTGTGAATATATGTGTATATGTATGCATGTTTATGAATTGATATAAACATTGTTGATGCACATTGTATATGCTTGGTTCTCTATTTGTAAATAGTTAAGCGTGAATACATTGCGATGTACGGTGAAGTGAGATGAGTTGCGGTGAGAATGCGGAAGACGTTTTCGGACGTTATATGTGTGTGTGTGTGTGTGTGTGTGTGTATATATATATATATATATATATATATATATATATATATATATATATATATATATATATATATATATATATATATATATGTTTATGTGCATTATGTATTATGATATTGTTTCTCACCCTTCTGTTTTTTTTATAATGCTCCATGAGGCATTGCAGATTAGATTGCTGGAGTCTTTGTGAAGCAAGTCTTCATTTCTTTTGGTCAGATGGCTCTGATATGTAACACTGGGTAGTTAGGAATTATTTTGATTCTTTTGTGATACATTTGTGTATGTATCTACTGATGAACGTTTTGTAAACTCAACCGATGAATTGAATTAATCTGAATGATGTATATGATGCTTATGTTAATGAAGTGATCTCAATGTTTAGATGTTTCCGCTTTATTCTAAATGTTGATGTGTGGGTTTTAAGGGCTATGCTTTGTTTTTAGTTGAGATTTACCCCTTTTGTTACATATCTTCGTGAGATGGTATTATTTATGTTTCGTTTCGATGATAATGTGATGCGCCTCTTTTATACCATGTTATAATTATACTCTGATAGAATTTTATTCATTAAGTGCATAAATGATTTAATTGTTTATTTGGGGGTATAGAAAGGGGGTGTTACATTAAGTGGTATCAGAGCCAGTGTTGAGTCAGTTGTGTCTGTCTCGTCGTTTTGTTGGTTGGACGGTTGTTTATCCTTGTTGTTATTTTTGGGAATAATCAGAATATGGCTGGTCGTAATGACAATGCGATGGCTGATGCATTGGAGGCAATGTCTAGGGCGGTGCAGGGTGCGCCAAATGTGAACGCTAATGATGAGTTTAGAAAGAATCAACCGCTGGTATTCAAGGGAAGATTTGATTCGGACGGTGCTCAGATTTGGTTAAAGGAGATCAAGAGGATCTTTAGAGTTATGAATTTTGCTAAAGGGAACAAGGTAAGAATTGGGACTCACATGCTGAGAGAAGAAGCCGATGACTGGTGGGTCGGTATGAGACAAGTTCTTGAAGTAGACGATGAGGAAATCACTTGGGATTTATTTTGCACCGAATTTTTGAGAAACTATTATCCTGAGAGTGTGAAGGGAAAGAAGAAGATGGAGTTCCTGGAATTGAAACAAGGCAATATGTCTGTGATAGACTACACGGCTAAGTTCACAGAGTTAGTGAAGTTTCATCCTCACTATGATGCGGTGACGGCGGAATTTTCCAAATGTGTTAAGTATGAGAACGGCTTGCGCCCTGAGATCAAGCAAGCGGTGGGTTATCAGAGGATTAGGAGATTTTCAGACTTGACCGAATGCTGTAGAATCTTTGAAGAAGATAGTAAAGCTCGTTCCACTCACTATAAGAGTTTGAATGAGAAGAGAGGGAAGCAACCGGTAAGGGGTGGACCTTATGTGACGCTTGCTGATAAAGGCAAGCATAGGGAAAACTTTGTTAAGAGGTCCAGAGGTGGAAGTTCTGGTCCCATTAAGTGCTTTAGGTGTGGTGAAGTGGGGCATAAATCTTTTGAGTGTAAGAAGGATGGAGCGAAGTGTGCTAACCGTGGAGGTATAGGCCATGCTACAACTGATTGTAGAAGGAACGTGGTGAAGTGTTACAACTGTGGGGAAGTTGGTCATATTAGTACAAAGTGTACTAAGCCAAAGCAAGCTCCAACAAGTGGGAAGGTATTTGCATTATCCGGTGCAGACACTACTAATGCGGATCGGTTGATTAAAGGTACATGCTTTATTAATAATATGCCTTTAGTTGCTATTATTGATACCGGAGCGACTCATTCATTCATTTCTTTTGAGTGTGCTAAGCGTTTGGATTTGTGTTTGTCTTCTTGTGATGGTGATATGGTTATTGAGACACCCGCTTCGGGGTCGGTAACTACATCTTTGGTGCTGTCCTTTGACCATATATGGTAAAGACTTTATTATGGACTTGGTGTGTTTGTCGTTAGAAGGATTAGATGTGATCTTGGATATGAATTGGTTGCAGTATAATAGAGTCCGTATTGAGTGTTATCACAAGTTAGTAAGGTTTCCTTCCGTGGAGGAAGAGGATGAGGAAGAAAATTTTCTATCTACTAAAGAGTTGAAGAAACTTTTGGCAGATGAGGCTCGAGTGTTCTGTTTGTTTGCATCATTGTCAGAAGAGAGTAAGGTTGAACTGGATATGGTTCCAGTGGTGTGCGACTTTCCAGAAGTATTTCCAGAGGACATTGCGGACGTACCGCCGGAAAGAGAAGTCGAGTTTTCGATTGATCTAGTTTCGGGTACTAGACCGATTTCGATGGCGTTGTATCGCATGTCGGCATCAGAGTTGATGGAATTGAAGAAACAATTGAATGACTTATTGGAAAACAGGTTTGTCAGGCCGAGTGTTTCTCCTTGGAGTGCACCGGTATTGTTAGTAAAGAATAAAGATGGAGTATGGGGTTGTGTATTGTTTATCGGCAGTTGAACAAGGTAACTATTAAGAACAAGTATCTGCTTCCTATAATTGATGATTTGATGGACCAATTGGTTGGTGCCCGTGTTTTTAGTAAGATTTATTTGAAGTCGGGTTATCACCAGATTCGTGTTAAAGATGGGGATATTCAAAAGACGGCTTTTAGGACACGGTATGGTCATTATGAATTTTCAGTGATGCCATTCGGAGTTTCTAATGCGCCAGGTGTGTTTATGGAATACATGAATCATATTTTTCATGATCAGTTGGATCGTTTTATGGTTGTGTTCATCGACGACTTTTTGATTTACTCTAAGTCCCAAGAAGAGCATGTAGAGCATTTAAGAGTTGTGTTGCAGATCTTGAAAGAGAAGCAATTATATGCTAAGTTGTCGAAGTGTGAGTTTTGGTTATCGGAAGTGAGTTTTCTTGGGCATGTTATTTCTGGTAATGGTGTTAGTGTTGATCCGTCCAAGATTGATGCGGTAATGCAGTGGGAAGCTCCTAAGTCAGTTACGGAGATTCGAAGCTTTTTGGGATTAGCCGGTTATTATCGGAGGTTTATTGAAGGATTTTCGAAGTTAGCACTTCCGTTGGCTCAATTGACTTGTAAGGGAAAGGCCTTTGTTTGGGATATTGAGTGTGAAAAGAGTTTTGTTGAGCTTAAGAGAAGGTTGACAACGACGCCAGTTTTGATTTTGCCGAATCTGACGGAGTCGTTTGTGGTTTATTGTGATGCTTATTTATCCAGTTTAGGTGGTGTTTTAATGCAAGATGGGAAAGTTGTGGCTTATGCTTCGAGACAATTGAGAGTGCATGAGAAGAACTACCCTACGCATGATTTGGAGTTAGTGATCGTGGTGTTTGTTTTGAAAATTTAGAGGCATTATCTGTATGGTGCGAGATTTGAAGTTTTTAGTGATCACAAGAGTTTGAAATATTTGTTTGATCAGAAGGAATTGAACATAAGGCAGAGGAGATGGTTAGAGTTTTTGAAGGATTATGATTTTGGTTTGAATTACCATCCGGGTAAGGCAAACGTAGTAGCCGATGCTTTAAGTCGAAAGTTGGTTCATATGTCAACACTGATGGTAAGGGAATGGGAGTTGTTGGAGAGTTTTAGAGATTTGAGTTTGGTTTGTGAGATAACGCCGAGTAGTGTGAAACTTGGTATGTTGTATGTTACGAATGATTTTCTTGCTACCGTGTGTGAAAAGCAAAAGTTAGATTTGAAGTTTGTTGATTTGATGATGAATGAGAATGAGGACTTCAAGGTTGATAATTTTGGAGTTTTGAGATTTCGAGGTCGTATTTGTATTCCCGATGATGTAGAGTTGAAAAAGATGATATTGGAGGAAGGACACTAGAGTAACTTAAGTATTCACCCGGGAGCGAATAAGATGTATCAAGATTTGAAGAAAATCTTTTAATGGTCCGGATTGATGAGGGATGTAGCTTAGTTTGTGTATTCGTGCTTGACTTGTCAGAAGTCTAAAGTGGAACATCAGAAGCCTAGTGGTTTGATGCAACCGTTGGACATTCCAGAGTGGAAATGGGATAGTATATCGATGGATTTTGTTACGGGATTGCCTAATACGCAAAGAGGTCGTAATGCTATTTGGGTGATTGTTGATAGGCTTACTAAATCTGCTCACTTTATTCCGATTGATATTAGTTATCCTTTGGAGATGTTAGCCGAGATTTATGTTGGTGTGATTGTGAAGTTACATGGGGTTCCTAAGAGTATTGTGTCGGATAGGGACCCTAGATTTACTTTGAGATTTTGGGAAAGTTTGCAAAAGGCTTTGGGTTCTAAGTTGAGATTGAGTTCGGCTTATCATCCGCAGACGGATGGTCAAACCGAAAGGACGATTCAATCATTGGAAGATTTGTTGCGTGCTTGTGTGCTCAAGCAAGGTAGTGCTTGGGATGGTTATTTGGCATTGATTGAGTTCACCTACAACAATAGTTTTCACTCAAGTATTAGTATGGCGCCATTTGAGGCTTTGTATGGTCAGAGATATCGAACACCTTTGTGTTAGCATGAAACCGGAGAGAAGTCGGTAGTTGGACCGGAGATGGTACAACAAATGACGGAGAAGGTGAAGTTCATTCGGGAAAAGATGAGAGTTTCTCAGAGTAGGAAAAAGAGTTATCATGATAAGAGAAGAAAGAATCTTGAGTTTCAAGAAGGCGACCATGCATTTTTGAGGGTTACACCGGTTACGGGTGTGGGTCGTGCTTTGAAGTCGAAGAAGTTGATTTCTCGTTTCATTGGTCCGTATCAGATCACTGCACGGGTTGGTAATGTGGCTTATCGTGTGGCGTTGCCTCCGAAACTTTAGAATTTGCACGATGTGTTTCATGTTTCACAAATTCGGAAGTATGTTCCGGATCCGTCACATGTGATTCCGATGGATGATGTGGAAGTGAGGGATAATCTTACAGTTGAGGTTTTACCGGTTAGGATTTTGGACCGTGAAGTTAAGAGGCTTAGAGGTAAGGATATCGCACTTATGAAGGTGGCATGGGTAGGTGTTATGGAAGGCAATATGACTTGGGAATAGGAGAATAAGATGCGTGAGTCGCATCCAAAAATGTTTGAATCAGGTAATATTTTCGAGGACAAAAATTTCTAAAGTGGGGGATAGTTGTAACGCCCCGATTTTGAATTCCCATTTTTATTGAGTCCTTATTGGATTTATTTAAGTGATTATTTTATTTATGTGGAATTTGTGTGATAATATGTTATGTTTACATATTGAGCTATTTTTGCCGACTTTGAGAGTTTCAGGTAAAATTAGGTTGGAGGGTATTTTGGGCATTAGTGATAATATTAAGTGGATATTTTGTGAGAATTAATTGATAAGTGTGTGGAAAGAATTTGGGAGGAAAGAAATAGAATATGTGATATAGAGAGAATAGAGAAAGATAGAAACATTAAGAAGAAAAACAAGAGAAAGAAAGGAGGAGGAGGAGAGAAAAGAAGAGAAAGTGGAGCAAAACCTAGAATCATCAAGAATCAACCTTAGCTTACGATTAATCAGGTAAGGGTGAGAAGTTTTATCATCTTGATAATGTATATGATCATGTATGTGCTAGATTGGGTTTGTTGGATTGTTTTCTATGTTTCCATTTCTAGGTCGGAAGTTGATTTAATCGGTAGAAACTGAGTTTTATCGGTTAGAATTTGGAATAGACGGTGTAGTATAGTCGGGTGATGAGTGGGTTGTACTATTGGAACTGATTTGGATTAAATCGGTCGGTTTGTGAGGTTTGGGATTTTGGATAGCCATGGGAGTTCTGAGTTCGCAGGTTCGCCAGGAGAATGACAGCTAAGCTTCGCCGGGCAAAGCCCAGCGAGCAGCAACGAACCAAGTCAGTAGCATCCATCCTGTCTTCGCTGGCAAGTCCGCCAGGCGAATGAGAGTGGCGAAGGTTTGCTAGGCGAGTATGCTAGCGAGTACTAGCGAGTAATTCCAGAATAAATCCCAGTGGTCTTCGCTGGCAAGTTCTCCAGGCGAACGGAGTAGCGAAGGTTCTCCAGAGGCTTCGTCAAGCGAAGGTTAGCGAATACAGCAGCATATTTTCTTTTCTTTTGTTTTCCATTCGTGGATCGATTGTGTGGTTTGATTGCGATCATTCCTTGTTTGAGATGACTAATTATATGTTGTTATATGTGTTGTGCGTAGCCGTATGGCGTGAATCCTAGTTTGTGATTTGTGAAGTGTGAAATGTGGTCGTTTGGCAATTTTGTGCATTATTTGAATTAAATAGAGATGCATGGCGAGAGTGATTGTGAATGTGAACCATGTATGAAAATTGGTGTGAATGGATGATGAATATATATATATATATATATATATATATATATATATATATATATATATATATATGCTTTGTGATACATATATTTGAATGCATAATGAATATATGCGGCGAATGTGATGATTGCATGAGTATGTTGGTAAACATGTATGCATTTCAAGAGTGTCATGAGTCATGTTGCATGTGAAGCATCATGGTATGCATTCTTGTGTCGATTGATCCCTCAGTGGATTTGCAGAACCTCGTGTGCCCTTGTGAGGTGTGAGCGATGGTTATTTATTGATTCCTCGGTGAATCTGCAGAACCTCGTGTGCCCTTGTCGGGTGTGAGCGATGTTTATTTATTGATTCCTCGGTGAATCTGCAGAACCTCGTATGTTGCGATGGTTATTTATTGATTCCTCGGTGAAATTGCAGAACCTCGTGTGCCCATGTGGGGTGTGAGCGATGGTTATTTTGGTTCTTCAATTGAACCTGCTGAAATGAGTATGTACCGCATTTGCATCTGCATAGAGTCGTGTGTCGGTCTCTGTGAGTTGCATGTAGACATCTGTGCATGATGTATGGTGAATAAAGATGAATGTAGATGTTTATGTAGATTGTTGATAATTGGCATGAATGGAAGGTTTGAATATACATGTATGTGTGAATATATGTGTATATGTATGCATGTTTATGAATTGATATAAACATTGTTGATTCACATTGTATATGTTTGGTGCTCTATTTGTAAATAGTTAAGCGTGAATATATTGCGATGTACGGTGTAGTGAGATGAGTTGCGGTGAGAATGCGAAAGACGTTTTCGGATGTTATATGTATGTGTGTATATATATATATATATATATATATATATATATATATATATATATATATATATATATATATATATATATATATATATATATATATATATATATATATATATATATATATATGTGCATTATGTATTATGATATTGTTTCTCACCCTTCTGCTGTTTTATAATGCTCTATGAGGCATTGCAGATTAGATTGTTGGAGTCTTTGTGAAGCGAGTCTTCATTTCTTTTGGTCAGATGACTCTGATATGTAACACTGGGTAGTTAGGAATTATTTTGATTCTTTTGTGATACATCTATGTATGTATCTGCTGATGAACGTTTTGTAAACTCAACTGATGAATTGAATTAATCTGAACGATGTATATGATGCTTATGTTAATGAAGTGATCTCAATGTTTAGATGTTTCCGCTTTATTCTAAATGTTGATGTGTGGGTTTTAAGCGATATGCTTTGTTTTTAGTTGAGATTTACCCATTTTGTTACATATCTTCATGAGCTAGTATTATTTATGTTTCGTTTCGATGATAATGTGATGCGCCTCTTTTATACCATGTTATAATTATACTCTGATAGAATTGTATTCATTAAGTGCATAAATGATTTAATTGTTTATTTGGGGGTATAGAAATGGGGTGTTACATGTAGTCCAGTTAGAAAGTGAAAGTGAAACAGGAGAATTCTCTTCAACTTATGATGACACAGAAATGAATGAAGTTGTGGAATCGATTTACACCAAAACCACACTGCCTTGGTATGCTGACTTTGTCAACTACCTAGCAGCTGGAGTACTTCCACCGGACTTAACTTACCAACAAAAGAAGAAATTCTTCCATGATCTTAAGTGTTACTATTGGGATGAACCCCTGCGTTTCAACAGAGGCGCCGATGGCATTTTTTTTCGATGTGTCCCTGAATTAGAAGTAAAGGATATCATATCTCATTTCCACTTTGCACTCTATGGAGGGTGTCATACCCCAAAATTTACCCTGATTCCTTGACCTATTGCATACCATTCTAAATCAATTATCTTGTATAATACCTGATTTATCAGCTGAAATAAACTTGTTGAATTTACAGCTGAAACAGTCAAATTAAAAGTCAACTGTGTGTAAAATTAGTGGATGAAATTTTTTGAAATCCAGCCTGCAACCGTCAGTCGCGTTAATCTATGTTTCGTGTAGTTTAATCTGATGTGCTCATTAAAAAGTTTCGACCACTTTCGAGTCGCATTTTGAACAAGTTTATGTCGTTTTAACAGGTAAAATTTATTTCAAAATTTGACCAAATGCTTTATATTTTTTAATCGTATATTTTTTGCTAATCATTTTGGTGTATTCACTTTATTTTTTCAAGCACTTCGATGCGGGTCAATTTATTTATTTTTTACCGTTTTTATTTTTATTTTTAATTAATAATCATTTTAATTATTACGATTCTTTATTTTAGGTTGCTTAAATTATTTATTATTTATTTTTAATTTGTTTGTATTATTATATTTTTTAAATATTTTATTTAAGTTTTTTTTTGTTATTTTTTAGTAATGCTTTTAAAATAGTTCCTTTGTTTTGCATTTTTTTTCCGTGTAATTACGTAGCATAGCATACAAGTACCACTAAGACATATTGTATTATCTCTACCAAATTTTGATTTTTTTTTTAATAATAAAAACATTATAGTAAAAACAAAACCATAACTTACCTCACGGGCCACCTTTTCACTGAAACTGCAAGAGAAATTTTTTCTTTACTATTCACTACTTCAATCTCCTGGATATCACCCTTTTTGAAGGCTTCTATCATGACCATTTCTTCTTCTTAAGTATCTATATTTTTAAATCCACCTACAAATACATGACCTTTCAGTTTTGTTCTTTCTCTTATTCATTTTGAAAGATTCATCTCCCAAAAATCACCCATATACATCATCATAAAAACCATGAAAGAATCTCACATGAAACAACCATGTTAGCACACTTCATGCAACCTCTACAACTCATTATTCTCCCACCACCACAAACAATAACAACATAAGATCACCACCAATGCCTACATCATCTTCTTCCATGAAAGTTCACCAACCAAACATCACCACTGTAAGCTCACAATAACCACCCCTTAAAAATCATAACTAAAACCACCCTCTTCACAAAATAAAAAGACATCACTCACACAGTTTCTATGGGCATGCAATATGCCAAAAAAGACCTTTAACAACGTTTTTTTTTACATTTAGCAGTGCTTAAAAGCGCTGCCTAAAGTGGCGCTGCTGTAGGTAAAGACATCGTTTTTTTTTTAAGTAAAAAGCGCTGCTATAGGCCCCTTTTTAACAGCGCTTTTCTAGAAAAGTGCTCTCTTCCCCCCTTTTAGAAGCGCTCTCTAAAGTATATTTTCTTAATAACTTTAGCAGCACTTTTTCATTATAAGCGCTCTCTTTTCCTCCACTTTTAACAGTGCTTTTAAAAGCGCTCTCTAAAGTATATTTGCTGAAGTCATATTTAGCAGCGCTTTTCTTAAGAAAAATGCTCTCTTCACCCCCCCCACTTTTAGCAGCGCTTTTAAAAGCACTCTCTTTTCCCCCCTATAGCAGCGCTTTTAAAAGCACTCTCTTTTCCCCACTTTTTAGCACCGCTTTTTCAAGAAAAGCGATGCCTTTTCTTCACGTCATTGAATTTATTTTCTTTTAAAAATCACTTTTTCTTAGCGTTTTTTGGTAAAAGCGGTGTCTATTGTGCATATTTTTATAAAATGTTTTTTGTTGAATGATGTTGCACAATTCTTTATAATTTATCACATAAACCTGCTTATAACAATTATATTCAACACAAGCTTTTATTTCAACACTTAGGCCTTATATATACCATAACAATTCAACACATAAACCTGCTTATAATCATTGTAATTCAACACAAATCTCTATTTTAACACATAGGCCTTATATATATATATATATATATATATATATATATATATATATATATATATATATATATATATATATATATATATATATATATATATATATATATATATATATATATATATATATATATATATATATATATATATATATATATATATATATATATATATATATATATATATATATATATATATATATATATATATATATATATATATATATATATATATATATATATATATATATATATATATATATATATATATATATATATATATATATATATATATATATATATATATATATATATATATATATATATATATATATATATATATATATATATTATAATTCAACAGAAACGATCCATAATTCTAAAAAATATTACAAAACCGATAACTTCACAAATATATTAACTATACGTATAATTACAAATTCCATATTCTTGGATCCTCACAACAACTAGTTTCTAGAAGTATATCAACAAATTCCAAAACTATATACGAAGCTTTCAGAACTATAATTATCCAGTAGTATGTACATAGCATCGCAACAACACAAATCTCTAAAGACCATAAACTCTGATCAAAAGACAGAAAGACAATACATATACCTTATACAATTCTCATCTCAAGAATGTATTGACACCACTCCTCCTTAATTTATTCCAATTTATCTTTCGAGTAAGCACCACACTTGAATTCATCAAAGTACTACATAATATAACATAATATGCATGATTTAGTTAAAACTAATTACTCAGAATAAATATCGGTTAAATATTAAAATAAATCATATAACTTATACATTCATACCATGTTTGGAATCTCTATTTGACCCGAATGAATAATTTCCTTCATAAACCTCAATACAAAATAACCGCAATCAATCCCATTGAGCTGAAGATGATACTGCACATGGAAAAAAACGAATATATATCAGGATATATAGTTTAACTAGTTTTATCAAGTAGAATCACTATAACAATCAAAATTGTGAAAATATATATGCACTCTTATCCACCTAATTTTGTTAGCCTTACTCTTTGGTATTATTTCTTGTCTTTGTGATCAGAATATTTGTATAGCTCTAATATATATAATATAAATGAATATTAAAACAATCTCACATAATAAATAAAGATAATTATTCAGAAGAATATATCTCATCACTTACGTATCAACCATATTCTTCATATCAGGATATTTTGTTTGATCACCGTCTAATGAATCCAGATGATACATTATATCTTTTATCGAATTAACCGCAACCAACAACCAGTGTCCACTGTAAAATAAGACAAAATTTTAGACGGAAATGTTATGTAGAATGTCAAAAAATGAATAATTATAATAAATGAAATCTAACCCATGGCCAGTATTATATGGAAAAAAAATACAACTTCTCTGTATCTGTGGCTATAAATGCTTGGACTAAGTAATTTCTGACTACATCTGAAGTGTGATCGTTTAACCGTGCATTGATACAACTAAAAGATAAGAATGCGAATCTCTCTGTCAATTGATGTGGGACCAACAACTTGTCATACAAGAACCTTAAATAAAAACATAATCAACATTAGAATATATTCATTGAAATGAGAAAATAAATTGTTTAATTATTTAATTAAAATTGATTGGAGTACTTGATGTATGAATGTATAACACCGATGCCTAATTCAGAATGTTGAAAAGTATGATCCAAATCCTCTTTAGCAATTGTTTCGGCATAATCAAAACCAAAAATACCTTCATCCATAGGTATTGACGAATGTCACCATCCACCATATTTGTTGTTCCTACATATGTTTCAAGGCACAACCTAAATCGAGGAACAAATGCTTTTCTTGGCTCGGCCTTTTTTTTATTTGAACAACTTGCTAGATTCAGGCATCTTACCCTTGCTGACTTGTTGCAACTCTTGAGCATGAACCTAAAAATCATATAAGTTAGGTAATTAATGTATAAGATCATAAAGCTATTGAAATTGGAAGATATAATTAACATTTTATATGCATATATATCAATTAATGTAGGAGTACCTATTTTTTTGATGCAGCTGACTCGGTTTCCTGCATAATCCCTTATCTTTTGATTTGGATTTTGTAGGAGTCTAAGATCATCATGTAAATAAATGGTACGTAAATGTAAGAATAACTTACATGTATGGGTCGTAAATATTTGAATACTAAAAGGTTCATAATGGTGTTCAACCTACCTTATCATCTATGAAAATGAGATTTAACGGCCATGCAACATATGATCCTAGTGCGTCTCCCACCAATGTTGCATCTGAAACATCGTCTGGTATATGCAATAACGCACCCCCTTCTAAAGCAATATCCATCGATACTTTCAAAAATCAAGTAGGGAGCAGTTTATGGTGAAGTAAGTCTCCCAAAGTGTTATGCACTTTTCCCTTGCCAACCATGCGATAAGTCGCTGACGATAAATACAACTGACAAGGTGAAATGCCCTAAACGAATAATGAATATGATTAATGTGTATATATGTCAATTAAGAAAGTTGTGTTAAATTAAATTCAATGTAATATATATAGTTACCTCGGCAAGTTTAGGCTGAAAATTACAATTGATACTATCTTTGTCACTAGTATATTTAAACTCTAGAATGTGCCTTTCTGACATGTATCTCTCTTTTTCCTTTTCCAATTAACGAATTTGAGCTTTCAATTCTTCAAGTGACTTCATCACTTGTTTATTTCTAGGATTTTTATTCTTTGGATGCTTATACAATTTTGTTGGAGTGACACCAAATCCATTACCCCTCACACGACCAAAATACTCAGGAACATTTAACACTCTACTTAGTACGCTCCTGCAATCATCATCTTCAGCTACAGTTATAAACTAGGATAAACTCTCCTGAAATATAGATAAAGATTAGTGGGGATTAAAAAGCATAAATATATTATACGTTACTAAACTTTTGAGTTTATGACAGAACTAATGTTGTACTTACACATTGCTCAAAAACATATTGAACATCTTCCTGAACGACTCCATCTCTACCCACCCGAGCAGCCTTCCACAAAACATGGTCCGGAAGAGATGTTGCATCACTTTTCTCCTTTTCTAACTACACATTAAGACAGATAATAAGCTTCACTTTTCTCGTATTCTAACTATATCATATTAAAGCATTTATATATACTTACTATTTTCTGTTGTAAGCGTGCATATCCCGAACGCCCTTCTTTGTATGGATACGTGAGTTTTGATGCTCGTTGCAGATTTATGTCACTCACTGCCTGAAGAAACAAGTTTAAGTCATCAGAACTCATGTGGAAGAAGTATACAATATTACATTGTTCATGATAAGTTAGAATTACATGGAATTCTTGGGTTCTTCACTTGGCAACAAATGTTTCCCATTCTTCAAGCGAAATCAAATCAGCATACTTCTTTGCACGCTCTTATTCAATAAATTTTCCATCAGAATCCTTAAGAAACTTGTTCGTTAAAAACGCTCAAAATCCTCTTAGTCTTTTTCCGGCCATATAACCGTCAACATAATTAAAAACTATCAGATATGATACTTGTATCTCACTCTGTATTTTTTCTTTCGCGGGTTTCAATGAAGGAACTCTCCAATTATCACAAGTGATTGGAATTTGCAAACGAACAAGTTCCCCAATGTAACTTGTCAACATCGCACTGTTAGGCTCAATTAACTGGTTTGTTTCATTCCAATGCACATCATATTTTATACCTTTATCTCTCGCATGAATGATTTCTTTCATAATCGGTATTCCTCTTGTAATATCTCCTTCCACATCTTGTGCTGGTTCATTTCCATCATGTTTAGAAGTATCATGTGATTTTTCCTTGTTGTCAGCCATAATACCTGTAATTCAGAAAAACAAAATTGTGAAATGAAAGACAAATATATATGAAACGAAAAACATATAAATAAGAGAAACATAAATAAGAAAACCATATATAATTTTATTGAATGATGACATAATATATAGTATTATTGAATGGTATACTATATAATTTTTCAAGTACCTTTGTCACTAACATCTCTTTTTTTTCTTCGTTGGTACGCAGTTTACTTGTCTCTTAACAACACGGACGGATGGATTGATCCGAATTCCCTCGTTACGATCATTTCTAATATATGATTCATCTGCTCTAATATTCTCATCTTGATCATCTATAATATAAGATTCCTTATCAACATCAACATCACCTTGATCTCCAATGTTATCGTCGATGACTTTGTTGGAAAAAAGAACTATAGACCATTTTGTACTTGTCGGATCAGTGACATAGAACACTTGTTTAGCTTGTGTGGCTAGAATAAAAGGCTCATCTTTGTACCCCACCTTATTAAGATCCACTTGAAAAAATCCTGACTTATCCATTCATATGCCATTATTATTTTCAACCCACTTGCATCCAAAGATAGGAATCTGAAACTTCTGATAATCAAACACCCAAATGCACTCGATAACCCTAAAATGTGACAAATTTGCATATTTAGGGTTTAAGTCCTTCACACTTAAAATGTGCATTGCTTCAGCTAGCACGGTGACACTACTATTTTGCATTTTACTTTTATCATCTTGTTCTTTGGTATAAAATGTGTATCCATTAATTGCGTATGCGCTATAAGAAAAGACATTCAAACTTGGACCATATGCTAAATATCTCAACCTTTCTGTTATTGAAGCGGGATCAGAATCAAACTTTGAAAATATATGATTCTTGAACCATGTTATAAAACTTTGATTGTGCTCTCGTACTATCCAATTTTTATTTCTATTCAGATTTAAACCTTGGAGAACGTCCTTGTGCATTTCAACATACGACTCAACCTCTATATCATTGTGCAGAACATACAAATGCACTTGCTCTCGTTCAGCCCTTGAAACTGTCACAACTTTATTTTCAATTAACTATTTTCCTACTTTTTTTCAACAACATGAGATTTTGGGAGGCCAATGGATTTAACATTGGACAAATATTAAGTAGAAAACTCAATCGCTTCTTCAACAATGTATCGTTCAACAATACATCCCTCTGGTCGACTTTGGTGTTTCACATACCGTTTCAATATTTTCATATAACGTTCAGCAGGGTACATCCATCTCATATAAGCTGGTCCACACAATTGTGTCTCTTTCACAAGATGAACAACTAGATGTACCATTATGTCAAAAAATGATGGAGGAAAATACATTTCAAGCTCACACAAAGTAATAACTATTTCTTTTTTCAATGTTGGTAAGATCGCATGATCGATCACCTTACTACAAATTAAACTGAAAAAAACACAATTTAGTTATTGCGCTTCTTACTTTTTCTAGTAAAATAGAACGTATACCTATTGGTAGAAAATGTTCCATTATAACATGGAAATCATGTGTCTTTAAACTCTTTAACTTGAGGTCTTTCATAGACACAAGTCTTCTAATATCTGAAGAGTATCCTTCTGGAACTTTAACTTCACTTAGAAACTTATACAATATCTTTTTCTCCTTTCTAGATAAATTATAAGCAGCAGGTGGTAGATATGTTTGATTTCCTTTCTTCAAGAGTCCTAATTCATTTCTTATTCCCATCACTACCAAGTCCTTTCTTGCTTTAAGGCCATCCTTAGACTTTCCTTGTATATTGAGTAATGTACCAATAACACTTTCAAATACATTTTTTTCAATATGCATAGCATCAAAAAAATGTCTTACATACAACGACTTCCAATACGACAATTAAAAAAAAATGACATCTTCTTCCACCCACGTGTGACAAGCGTATGAGCAAAAGGCTTGCCAAACTTAGTACTCACATCTTTCACCTTTTCAAAAATTTGTTCACCTGTCAATGTAGGTGGAGCTTTACCTTGTTCTGAATTTCCATTGAATACTTTTCTCCACCCACGGTAGTGGTGATTAGAATTTAAGAATCTATGATGACCAAGAAAGACATTCTTCTGACCAAATTCCAATCGCGTCTAATCTGTGTTTTCTTCACATATAGGACATGCACATTAACCTTTAATGTTATACCCTGATAGATTTTCATATGCTAGAAAATCATTAATTGTTTCAAATAACATCGTCCTCAAATTGAAAATTTCTTTCCTATATCCATCATAAACCTTCACACCGTTCTCCCACAAACTCTTTAACTCTTCGATTAAATGTGTCAAGTATATGTCTATGTCATTCCCTGGTTGTTTAGGACCAGAAACTAACATAGATAACATCATGTACTTACGCTTCATACATAGCCATGAAGGTAGGTTATAAATCATAACAATCACTAGCCATGTTTAATGTGAGATACTTTGTAGACCATGTTGTTGCACCCCAAAATTTGCCCAACCTTTATCTTTAAACGACTTTTGTTTCATTTCATTTTTTTCTAGCATTTGCATTTCATAGCATTTTTCATTTAGCAGGGGATCAAGAGGTTGTGCATAGCAAGAGAGGGTCACCAAGAGTGTTGAGCCTAAGCAAGGGGTTTTACTCAAGCATGAATGGTCATCAAGTCACCAAGAAGTGGTCAAAGTTTTGTGAAAGAGTTGATGGGTGTATGTGGATCAGCTCCTAACTTGGAGGCCAATTGAAGATCATCAGAGAGTTGTGAATTCATGATTATGGATATGGGATTTTAAGAAAGCTCATTGAGTGCTTTGAGATCCATGTTAGAGCTTGTTTAAGTTGTTGTGTCATGTGGAAGAAGCCACAGTCAAGAGTGGTGCATCTAGGGTTTTCAACTGGCCAACCCTCAGTCAATTGTGAAATTAAACGAGATTAAGACTCAATTCCAAGTATTTATGATCATGGAATGTTGTGATGAGATGCCTAATATATCATTTCAAGATCAATTCATCAAGAATCAAGAGTGTGAGGAGTTACTAAATTAGGGTTCTTAGTGTAAAATCCCCTATTTAGTGCCCAACTTCAAGACCACCTATATCAAGATACAAGTCTCATCTCATTTTGACCCCAACATGAAACTTGTAGAGAATGTTTCTAGATTTAATTTGAGTACTAGAAGTCATTCATATGATTTTTAGAACTCAAGTTATGATGCTGGCAAGTTACGGGTCCTCAGATGAATGTGATTTTGGTCAACAAAGGTCATCCAACTTCCAAGCCACTTTTGACCTAGAAGGATGTTTCTCCTCACTTTGACCCAAACATGAAAGTTGTTCCTCATGATCTTAGCTTTCCAAAGAGTACTAGATGTCCTTCATCTGATTTGTAGAACTCAAGTTATGAGGCTTTCAAGGTAGGGGTATTTTGGGAAAGTAAGATTACAGGTCATTTTCATTATAGGTCCATTTCACCACTTTGCACACTTCAAATAAAAATCTTTCCAACATTAAATGTGCTCCAAATGAGGTCATTTTCTCAATCAAATATCAAGGTACCACGGACTTGTCTTGGAGTGAAGAATTAGTATGAGACTTTTTCATGAAGAAAGCTTAAAAATCATAAAATGCAATTAATTGATTTTTAATCATTTTAAGGAAACCTTATGCATTTTTTGAGTCACAAAGATGAGATAAACAAGATGCATACACTGGATTTGAGTTCTGGTCATGTTTTCATGTGAAATCACTTTGCCATTTCAAGTGAAACTTTGGTAATCAAATCTCAACCATTTGATCAATTCAAGGCTTGAATATTATCCATTTGATCAATATGAGATCCCAGCAAGCTAAATGATTGAATTTCTAAGGGTTGCAGCTCAATTTTCATGCACATTCATGAAGCTCCATGTGCAAAATTCTTGGATTTCAATTGGACCTAAAACCACCGCAATTGGGCCTCAATTCCCTCCAAATCCATCATATATAACTCCATAATGCTTCACAATGCATCAGAGCGAATTTTGGTGAAGAATTGCTCAAGAACACACTTAGAGAAGGTGAAGGAAAAGTGAAACACGAATTTCTAAATTTAACCAATTTCAAGCCAAATTAAGCAATCTAAGGATTCAGTGAAGATCAAGGAGTGATTCTGGTTGGTTTTCATTAAGCTTCATCAAGGAACAAGGCTCAGTGGAAGCTCTCCACTAGGTAAGCTTCAATTCAACTTATCTCTCTGTATGTGATGCATTAGCACGCCATTTTTGCATGATAATGGCCTAGGAAATGTGTAGATTAATTCCAACTAAAATTGACTAGCATTGGTGATGATTTGTGTTTTGAGCTTCAAACTTGTTGTCATCGATTTGGCTTGTACATGGACTAAAACTCAAAATGAACTATGGATTCGTGTTCTACATTGCATGAGGATGAATTTGGACTATGATTTTGTGTGTTTTGGTGATGTCTGGTTCCACCTGCGTTTCTATGTCGTCGGAGAAGACGACCGGAGCCGCCGTGCTCCGGCCGTCTGTAATTCCCCTCCATTTCATGTATGAATCCCAGCGCGTGCGTGTGTCGCTACGCGAAAAATGACACAGAGTCGCCACCGGATTTTATTTATCCCACGGGGGAAAAGGGAAATAGCGATAAAACCTTTGGGAAAAGAGCGTGGTCATCGCAACCAACTCTTAGGGTTCGGGAGTCGGTTATGCGAGGGGAAGGTATTAGCACCCCCTCGCATCCATCGTACTCGATGGGAACCTCCTAGGTTATTTCGCGTGAATGGGTGTTTTATTCTAAAAGTTTGCTTGTTTAAGGAAAAGAGGGATTGGTTTATTTATTTTAATGCTCGCCAAGGATTGTGGCCCTTGTGCCTACGTATCCTCACTTAAAAGAAGTGAAGAATCAGAGCTCCGTAGTTCGGAGGCTTTATGAAATTGTTGTTTGTTGGTTGATTTTATACCTTGAAAAAGGTTTTTTTGGATTGACGCCCTAAGGCAAAAATAGTTTGATGAGTTGATGTTGTTTTTAGTTTTTTTTTGAAGAAAATGTGTTCTTGACTAGGATTATACAAAAGACTTTGGATAGAGATGAATGTATCGAATAACCAAGTCGAGCGCCTTGTATTCGAAACATTCGGAATGAGTGTAGGAGGGTTCCATTCTCATTCCTTCTCCACCACTTTAAAGTTCATGGTGCATAATTCCAATCATATATTTTATTGTGTTTTTTTTTTGTATTTTTATGCGAAAAGAGAAACACTTGATGTTGGATCAAGATTTATTGCTTGTAAAGATATTTGAAGTGATACGATTTAGGTCGATGGCGGTGCACAAGGCATTCGACTTACATGGTCAAAAATGGCTCGATAAAATCGAGAGTTTACTTTTAAAAATAGTTTTTGGAAACAAAGGTCAACAAGGGCCATAACAATATTCACATACAAACATCATACAAACATAAGCCACACGGCTCAAAAAAATCGAGACACACAAAAAAAACGGCACGAAGTTGAAACAGTGGTGTGACACGGGTGAAAAAAAGTTGAAACAGTGATGCAACACGCCCGGCCGTGTTGTGTGATATGGCCCGTGTTGCAAGGCCTGGGGAAAAAAAACTTCATACAGTAGCGTGACACGGTCGGCCGTGTCGTGTGACACGGCCCGTGTTGCTGGTCCAGGTCGAAATCTCACATTTTTTTTTATGTTTTCGTTTCGTTTTTGTGGTTCCTTGAGGATGGTTTCTTAGTCCCTTAGGGGATCTTACATGATATACAGTTCAACAACACATAAAAGAGGGAATGAAATGAATATAAAAGCAAAGAATAAAAGGAGAAAGATTTGAAGAAATGGATACCAAGAGCTTTCTATTCTTCTTGCAAGTACTCCAATGACCTTTGTTGGATGTGCTCTCCCCTCTTCACTCTATGTTGTGAAGGTTTGGTTTCTCAATGATCCTCTTGTGTCTCTATCTCACTCTCTTTTTTCTGTTTTTTTTGGGGGTTTCTTGCTAACTATTTTCTGGTTTTTTGCTCTTACTCTTTGCTCTCTATGTGTAGTCTCTACTCTGCTTGCTTCTTGTGTTCTGTTCTCTTTTGATAGTAAGGAATACTATGTTTTCTATGCTTGCTTGCAGCCCATTTTCTACCTTTTCTGTCAACTTTTTCTGCTGTCCTAAAGCCACACACTTTGCACACCTTTTCATCACCAACTTTCCATTCTTGGCAATGCCTTTTTCTTCCTTTTGTGCACCCCCACTTTTCCCTTCTATTTCTAGTATGACTTGCTGCATTTTTCTGCTGTAGCATACTATACTACTATCCCTCTTTTTGCCCATTAGTCTCTTGGATGGTATTGCTTTGTATCTTGCCATGTAGCCAATTGTTACCACTCTTTGACAGCATTTGCAAACTGATATTTAGCAAGTAAATATATCATTTGCATGCTATTTCCTTGACTTTGTGACATAAAAAATGATCTTGTAACATAGTACATGTTGTCCTCTTGATTTTGTGACATGTAGTAATTCTTTAACTCTTGCATGGGGCTGTTTTGCCTATGATTGAACATGCATAATCTTGGCCCATAAACATTCCAATGTTGATTTAATTCTTGCATATTTCTTGGATGTTTGTGAACATAACGTAGCACATGAAAAAAAATGGTGTAGTATGAAGAGTACCATATCATAGATTTGATTAAAGACTTGAATGAAGATTTAGAAATAGATCAATTTCTAAACATTATCTAGAGTTGGAATTTTTGTAACAAATGACATGATTGTAATGTCACAAAATTCCTCTTAGTATTATTTTTATCTCCATTCATGAATATTGAATTTTGGATGATGGATTCCCTCATGTGCTTAAAAATGAAATCTTGAATTATGCATTGATGATCTTGATTCATGCCTTAATAATTTGCACTCTACTTATGCCATAAAAATAAACATGTATGAAGGAGCTTTGGATTTGGCCTAGCATTCATGTCTATTAATATTTATCTTGAATATCCTTGTATTTTGTCAAGTAACTTCCCCTTGCCAAAATTTTCATGAGTAGACTTTTTCCTTAGATCAAACCTTAGGTGATGAACCTTTTTTCATGTAGTCCGAAAATAGACAAGTTACAACCAAACGGCCTAGTTCGTACCTTGTGAACCCGCATGCTCGATACACAATAGAATGATGTATGATATGCCGAATGTAGGGTATAAAAGGCTAACGGTGAAAATGAGGGTGTGACAGCGTGTCTCCATCATGTCCATTAGATCTAATAAAACTTATTGACCTGGACTCATCCAATGGTCACAATCTCTTTCCATTTCATGTTTAAATCCTCTCCTGGCCACGTGTTATGTTTTGTTCCATCAGATCTTGTTGACTTAAACTAATCCAACGAGCTCAAACGTGGTTCACCGTGGAATGCTTTGACCTAACCACACTGAATCCTTAAGCTATGTGTTTCATTAAACGCTGATTGGACTTGGGCTTTGTTGCTAGCCACACCCCCACACACTTAGCCCAACACGTATGCACGCTATTGGATTACTTTCTGCACCTTGGTTTTGTTCATTTTATTTTCTTTTTTCTTCTTTTATTTTATTTTGTGTGACTGTTTGGAATTAATTCAAAATAAAATAGTTCTCCAATTAATAAAATTCCCCAAAAATATTTTCTGGACAATTTGAAATGTCCTTTTATTTTTAGAATTTTTATTTTATTTTTTTGGATTATTTTTCATTTAAAAAAGGAATTATTAATTGGAAGTATTTTGATTTGGGTTAATTCTTAACATGTCTTGTTTTTGATTTGTTTCTTCCATCTCCTTTTGATCCAATGACTGAAAATTAATCCTCATATCCATGATGAGTTGATGAATTTTTGAGGACCATTTTGCCCCTGTTTGGTTGACTTTTAGGTTGACTTTGTGTGCATTTCATTTGACCCTCGACAATCCTCATTCACAATGGGACACCCTTGTGAATCAATTTCTTTGGTGGTGTTGTGAATTGATTTTGATTGTGATCTCTTGGCTTCTGTTTGCCAACATGTTTATGGACTTTGTGCATTTTATTTGGTTATTTTTGAATCATTTTCCTAATTTTGAGGTAACTTGCAAGTCAAGTTACCCCAAAGGGAGGTTCATACATACACATTGACCTAGTTTGCCTTGGATATGACTTTGATGGATCCTTTGATTCCTTTTGATTCATGTTGCTAACATGGTAAGGTTGATGCTTGCTCAATTTTAGGTCATGACATTGTTTCTTTCTTGTTCATTTGTGTGTTTCTTTTGGTGCTTTTAATTAGGGTTTCTAAGTGATGCATGCTTGCTTTCCCTTGTGTTTTTGCTTGCATTTTCCTTTGATTTGTTTGATTTTGCTTTTGAGCTCTCTTCTCTCATCTCCCATTCTATCCCATGACCTTGGAGTATCATTTAAGGTGGCTTAGTCCCTCCTTAGGAGGTACTTGAAGCATACCTAAAATGATGAATCCTTGAGGACTCCTTTGTGCTTCTTTTGCACTTTGTTTGTGATGCTTATGGTTGAGTGCATATTATGAGTTCTTTTCTGTCCTCATATAGCCTCTCATCCTCACTTTTGTTTTGAGCTTCTTTTCCTTTCATTTGGTGGCTTTTGACACTTGTGGTTGATGTTGTTTTACTTAGGTCATTTCATCCCACTTTTTGTGCATCTTTGTGTGGCTTTTCTTTTTTGTTTGATTTCATCTTGTGCATTTCTTTCTCTCTTCTTTTCTTGCATTCTCATATGCATGCTTTAGGTTGAGATGAGCTTGTGGAGGCTAATGCCCAACACATATTTCCTCCCTCACTTTCATTCTACTTGTGCATCTTATGTTTGCATGTTTACATTTGCATGTTCTTTCTTCTTCTTCTTCTTTTGTCTCTCTTTCCCTTAGGAGCTCTAATGTCTCTTCTTCAAGAGAGGTTATGATAGACATTAGGTGTTTAACCATGCATGATAACATTAGGTATTTCCCATTTGTATCCCAACTTTAAGTCCACTTTGCATGATAACTTTTAGGATTGATTTAGTCTCCCATTAGTGGTCCTTTCTTCTCTTCTCATCTTTGTTAGACTAAGGCACGGATCTAGAAGGGGGGGTTGAATAGATCCCTTTTAAAAATTTGAGTGGCGCTACCAATAAAATTGGTTTTCAAAATTGTTTTCAAATGCGGAAGCGGCCTTGGAAAATATAGTCTAAAACGAACAACTATTGGAGAGCCGGATATGCGTCAAGCAGATGAATTTAAGACGATAACGGATAGTAAATCACTACACACTTTTATGCAAAACTCAGATGTGATTCACTCGTACTATTTCCTTATTCCAATGATCAAAAATTACACCAAAACTAGCAGCAAAAATAAGGCAATTTTAGTTCAGCACTTTTGTCGAACAGTTGGTGTGCACAAAAATTACACCAAAACTAGCAGCAAAATTAAGGCAATTTTAGTTCAGCACTTTTGTCGAACAGTTGGTGTGCACAAATACCTTAAATGATATTTGTGTTGAATGAGTGATTGAAAAAGCCTTAGTACAGTATTTCTATTGTACTTAGTAGTTAAAAAACAGTGTTTCACCAACTCACTCAATCAATACTACAATTTGACAAAATCACTTATTCTAGAATCACTTAATTTTTAAGCTGTAATTGAAAATGCAGAAAATAAAGGAACACAAGATTTGATGAGGCAGTTCCCCCAGTCGTCCTCGCGTTGGGGTACGTCTGCCCTCAATTCTACAATGAGAATTGAGATATGTATTGAATAGATATCACCTGTTTGGTAGAACAGTTATACACAAGAATCGATAGACAATTGATACAAACAATCTTAATGTTGCTGATAATTTCTACCACTTCTTGCCCCTTGATTCAAGATGAATCAAGTCCTCCAATTTGATGTGAATGACCTCCGATTGCAGCCACCTTATTGACAACTCTTCCGTTGATCAAACCTTCGGCACGGCTGATCTTAGACACACCCAAATTGAACCCAGAACGTCTTCAACCTTTCAACGCCCTAGCTACTAGATTGATCAACCTTCCGCTAATCAATCACCTTCGCACTCGCTTGATTGTTGAACCGACGATTCCGTAACAAAAGCCTTCAAAACCTGTAGTCTTGATAGGTAAAACCTCAAGGTTTTCTCCCAAGAAACACCTGCACCAGCTTCCACTCGAACCGGATCTTCAATCACGCGTTCGAACCTTATCACCGTCGAGCAAACCACAAACCGCAGCAAAAAATTGATTATCTGTAATTTGAGGATTTGTGAGTTGATTGAACGATGAAGATGAAGAACACTGATGCACCTCTTTCACGTTTCTTGACCTGAACACTTTCTCACAATGCTTTCAAAAATGTTCTTGAAAATGTTAGTTGTTAAAATTGAAAAGACAGCTATTTATAGTAATACAAAACAGACAGTTGACAGATCAATGAAACATAGCAGAATTTCTGTTTCTGCGCGCGAACGGTCGACCATAGGGTCGGCGTGCGCTGAGCCGTGTGATACTCAAATTGTCATGCGCCGAGTTAACGGTCGACGCATGACCTTCATGCGCTGACCCGTGTGATTCTTAAACCTGCATGCGCCAAGTTAACGGTCGACGCATGACCTTCATGCGCTGAGCCGTGTGAACTGAATGAAACTGTGTGCTGACGGTATGGTCGGCTCATGGTTCAAAAATCTGCAAAAACATAAATATATTTGTTGTTTCGTGCATCTTGTCACGACCAAACATTAGTCACATATATTGCCAATTAAATATGATGATTTAAAAGGATATAGGAAGGATGTAATATGTTAAGTATTGCATGACGATTCTGATTCATCTGAGGTTGTACTTTGTCATCATCGTAAGTATGCATGACGACTCCGATTCATCCGAGGTTGTACTTTGTCATCATCGAAACTTGAGAACGTATGTTGTGAGACAGTTTTCCCTCACATTCTCCCCCTTTTTGATGATGACAAACCTGTGCGAAGCTTGGTGAACACAACATGCGATATCTTTAACATAGTAGTAAGCTCCCCCTTTCTTTTACAGTCATAGCTGTTGTGGTCTACAATCTACTTGTCTTTTCTCCCCCTTTGACAACATCAAAAAGAGATGGAGAAAGGTAAAGTTTTGGCATATTAACAATTAACAAAATACTCAACAGGTTATAAGTAATCATATACCAATATCCACACAAAATATTGACAATGAGCAAAATATTGAAAATAGATTAAACCAGATTAAGGACACATAAGTCATAACATTTTATAGGAATCAAGACTGTAAAACAAACATTAGTGTGCACTTAGGAGAGATAAAACAGAACATGATAAGAAAAACAACATGGAGAATGAGCAAATGCAAAAACAAATGACTAATATCCTTGTCCCTTGCCCATATCAAAGGAAGACGGATAACGATATGGATCAGCCATATCAGTGAGGTAATCCACTGCTTGATTCAGGCGATTGATGCTGCGAGAGACGACTGTTTCTTGGTATCCATGGGCAGTTGTGAAAGCTGCAAATCTTTCATTCATTCTTGTTGAAAAAGAGTTGAACTGTTCAGATTTGGTGTGTAGCTCAGTTCGGATGCACAAATGTAGATTTGCACTTAATGTCACATATCAAGCCATATTTGATGCCTACCTAAAATGCCACAAAACAATTTGCATCCAAACAGTTTATCATAAAAAAAAATTTCATACATATGCAACATAGGTCAAACGATACAATTGTTGATCATGAGAGTTATTAGAGAGAGATAGAGAGAGAAATGGAACAATATCACCTTGATGCCTGATTTGCTTGATACACAACATACTTATACTTACACGAATATCAAATTGTTAGAAGTACAACAGCATGATTATTTGAATGAAATAAGATAATATCAGCAAATATTATTCCCGTTCCGAAATGTCGAGGATGCCAAGTTCTCGGCGGATATGAAAGAAAGGTTCCGTTGCTAGCGGCTTTGTGAAAATGTCCGCTAGTTGGTTTTTAGTGTCAACGTGTTCAAATACAACATCACCTTTCTCAACATGGTCCCTAAGAAAATGGTGTCGAATTTCTATATGTTTAGTGCGAGAGTGTAATACGGGATTTTTGGTAAGGTTAATAGCGCTAGTGTTGTCACATAGGATAGGAATACGTTCAAGTTTAAGATTGAAATCTAGTAGTTGTTGCTTAATCCACAGAATTTGAGCACAACAACTACCAGCGGCAACGTATTCCGCCTCGGCCGTTGATAAAGCAACTGAAACTTGTTTCTTGCTATGCCAACTAACCAAGGAGTTTGAAAACAAATGACATGTACCACTAGTGCTTTTCCTATCCGATTTGCATCCGGCAAAGTCGGAATCGGAGTAACCTACCAACGAGCAATCACTACCCTTAGAATACCACAATCCATACTTCGGGGTACCTGACAGGTATCGAAGAATTCGTTTAACAGCTTTTAGGTGGGATTCTTTGGGACATGATTGGTATCGTGCACACATGCACACACTAAACATAATATCAGGACGTGACGCAGTAAGATAGAGAAGTGAACCAATCATACCTCTATATCGTTTTACCTCTACGTCCTTGCCATTTTCATCTTTATCCAAATTTACGCATGTAGGCATTGGGGTGTCTATGGCCTTGGATTTTGCCATGTCAAATCTCTTGATCAAGTCCAAACAATATTTTGTTTGGCTCACGAATGTCCCTTCTTGGAGTTGTTTAATTTGCAGGCCGAGGAAGTATGTGAGCTCCCCCATCATACTCATCTCGAATTCGCCCTGCATGAGGTCAGAAAACTCTCTCACGAGATTCATGTTAGTGGATCCAAATATAATATCGTCAACATAGATTTGCACCAAAATCAAGTGCTTTCCTTGACGTTTAATGAAGAGTGTAGTGTCAACCTTTCCTCGTGAGTACCCCTGATTAAGTAAAAACTTACTTAGTCGCTCATACCAAGCTCTAGGAGCTTGTTTGAGACCATATAAAGCTCTTTTTAACTTGTAAACATGTTCAGGGTATTCATGAGATTCAAAACCGGGAGGTTGAGACACATATACTTCTTCATTTATGTGACCGTTAAGGAACGCACTTTTAACATCCATTTGAAATAACTTAAAATCCTTTGCACATGCAAAGGCGAGTAAAAGGCGTATAGCCTCGAGTCGGGCAACCGGCGCATAAGTTTCCTCATAGTCGATGCCTTCCTCTTGGTTATACCCTTGAGCGACCAATCTCGCTTTATTACGGGTTATTACCCCGTTTTCGTCCAACTTGTTCCTAAACACCCATCGGGTGCCGATTACTCGATGGCCTCGCGGAGGAGGGACAAGGTCCCATACCTCGTTTCTTTTAAACTGATTTAGTTCCTCTTGCATCGATAAAAACCAGTGCTCATCGAGTAGGGCCTCTTTAGGGTTTTTAGGCTCTATTTGTGAAACGAAAGCGAAGTGATAACAAAAGTTACTTAGCTTAGATCGAGTGGTGACTCCCTTTGTGATGTCTCCGAGAATATTGTCAATTGGATGATCTTTACACGACTTCCAAGCTTGAGGGAGATCATCGTTTGTAGGCGGATGAGCTTCCTCAGTTACCTCATGGTGTGCATCCTTATCCTCCTCAATTTTGACTCTATCGGGTTGATCAATCCCCGTTTCGCCACCTTTGAGTATGTCTTCTGTGGATGTACCTGCACCATGAACAACACTATCCTTTCCGACATTTCTCGGATAGGACTCATCAAACGTAACGTGCACAGACTCTTCAACAGCTAGTAATCTTTTATTATAAATCCTATATGCTTTACTCTAAAACCAATAAACACATTCTTCTTATCACTTTCATGCACAATTTTGCAGCAATCTTTTGAAAAGGAAACATTGTAACCTTTGTCGCATAATTGGCTAATGCTAAGGAGATTATGTTTAAGGTTTTCGACAAGCAACACATCGGAAATTGTAGTAGAGGAGGGATTACCTATACTACCTTTACCTAGTATCGCTCCGCGGTTGTTATCACCGTATGTTACATACCCTTTCTTCTTAGCCACGAAGTCTATGAATAAGGATATGTCTCCAGACATGTGCCTTGAGCACCCACTATCAAGAACCCATCTTCTCTCGGTGGACTCGACACATTTCACCTGTCAAAATATAACTTACAAAAGGGAGGTACCCAATGGCATATTGGGTCCTAATAGGTTAGCGACAAGACGGTTGCGTTTGGGCAACCATTGGTAGATGCCTTTAGGAACAAGAAATCTCCTAAATCGACATTTACCAATGGAGTGGCCTTTCTTGCAACAGTAAAAGCATACAAAGTCGACATTAGAATCACTTTCACTTGCTTGATCCCTAATTACATATGCATATTTTTGATATGGGTTTATCATACTTTTTCTAAAATCCTTTTTATCGATTGCAAATGTAATTTTAGGTTCAAGTGCCTTGTCTAATTTGGCCTTAAGGTTTCTAACCTCACCTTGCCAAATATGACAAGTATCACAACCAAAGTTGAAAGGATTACTATTGTCCTTACAATCCGATTCATTATCTTTCACAATGGAAGCCTTAAGGTCCTCTAATTTCTTTTCGGACTCTAAGACTTTGTGCTCTAAATATGTAAAAATTCTTTTATTAGAAGCAAGTTTCTTAAAGGCTTCAGTTGCTTCCTTGTGTAAAACATCGAATGCGGTTTGTAATTCGGAATGAGACATATTAGATGACATATTATATCTAGAGTGACGTACCTGTTTCTTTTTCTTTTTCTGATTTGCGGAGAGACATAGATTCACGGACTCTTCTTCATCACTAGAGCTTTCATTAGAGGAGGAAGAATCACTGTCGCTTTCCCACGCGATGTACGCCCTCCTAGGCTTTGATGCTCTCTTATGTGACTTCGATTGTTCCTTTTCTTTTCCCTTGTTGTTCATTGGACAGTCCGGTTTGTAGTGACCGGGCTTTCCACATTTATAGCACGTTCCTCTAGTCTTTTTGCCTTTTTGATTGTCATCTTTGGAGAACCTTGATTGCCTTCGGAAATTTACCAGGTTCTTCTCCGAATGTTGGATGCCGTTCTTTCTCACGTACCGGTTATACCGTTTAACGAACAGCCCCATGTCCTCATTTATGTCTTCTTCTTCGTCGTCGCTTGAAGAATAATCACTTTGCTCTTTTGCTTTAGACTTCGAGGAAGAAGCCTTAAGAGCTATGGACTTCTTTTCACTCATCTTTACTTTGTCCTTCTTTTCTTTCCTTTCATGTTGGTCAAGACTCAAGAGTACCTGTTCATGCTCTTGTAGTTTGCCAAACAATGTAGTCAGGTCTAATACCGTAAGATCATTTGCCTCTTTGATGGCGGTCACTTTCGGCTGCCATTCCCTGCTAAGACATCTCAAAACTTTATTAGTAGCAAGATCATTGGAAATAGGTCTTCCTAGTGAATGTAATCTGTTTATGAGATGAGTAAATCTCTTTTGCATGTCAGCAATGGTTTCCCCTTGCTCCATGAAAAAAAGATCAAACTCTTGTATAAGAGTGTTGATTCGAGCCAACTTAACATCGTTTGTCCCCTCATGGGCAATTTGTAGTGCATCCCACATAGTTTTAGCCGTAGGGCAATGGGATACACGGTAGTATTCATCTACACCTAATGAGGAGATTAGAATGTTCTTAGCTTTCCAATCGTAATTATACTTTCGCTCATCGTCGTCGGTCCATTGTGCTTCGGGCTTTGGCACAACTTCGTTATTCTCATTTGTCATGGTTATTTCAATCGGACCATTGAGAATAACGTTCCATATCTTTCTATCTATGGAATTAATGTGCACCCGCATACAGTCTTTCCAATAGCTATAATTTTCACCGTTAAAAACGGGAGCTCTATTGTACGCCCCTTTTGGTTCGTTAGCCATTATTCTATCAATGTTGTATTTGAAGCACCGGAGAACCGGAGCTCGTGATACCACTTGTTAGACTAAGGCACGGATCTAGAAGGGGGGGTTGAATAGATCCCTTTTAAAAATTTGAGTGGCGCTACCAATAAAATTGGTTTTCAAAATTGTTTTCAAATGCGGAAGCGGCCTTGGAAAATATAGTCTAAAACGAACAACTATTGGAGAGCCGGATATGCGTCAAGCAGATGAATTTAAGACGATAACGGATAGTAAATCACTACACACTTTTATGCAAAACTCAGATGTGATTCACTCGTACTATTTCCTTATTCCAATGATCAAAAATTACACCAAAACTAGCAGCAAAAATAAGGCAATTTTAGTTCAGCACTTTTGTCGAACAGTTGGTGTGCACAAAAATTACACCAAAACTAGCAGCAAAATTAAGGCAATTTTAGTTCAGCACTTTTGTCGAACAGTTGGTGTGCACAAATACCTTAAATGATATTTGTGTTGAATGAGTGATTGAAAAAGCCTTAGTACAGTATTTCTATTGTACTTAGTAGTTAAAAAACAGTGTTTCACCAACTCACTCAATCAATACTACAATTTGACAAAATCACTTATTCTAGAATCACTTAATTTTTAAGCTGTAATTGAAAATGCAGAAAATAAAGGAACACAAGATTTGATGAGGCAGTTCCCCCAGTCGTCCTCGCGTTGGGGTACGTCTGCCCTCAATTCTACAATGAGAATTGAGATATGTATTGAATAGATATCACCTGTTTGGTAGAACAGTTATACACAAGAATCGATAGACAATTGATACAAACAATCTTAATGTTGCTGATAATTTCTACCACTTCTTGCCCCTTGATTCAAGATGAATCAAGTCCTCCAATTTGATGTGAATGACCTCCGATTGCAGCCACCTTATTGACAACTCTTCCGTTGATCAAACCTTCGGCACGGCTGATCTTAGACACACCCAAATTGAACCCAGAACGTCTTCAACCTTTCAACGCCCTAGCTACTAGATTGATCAACCTTCCGCTAATCAATCACCTTCGCACTCGCTTGATTGTTGAACCGACGATTCCGTAACAAAAGCCTTCAAAACCTGTAGTCTTGATAGGTAAAACCTCAAGGTTTTCTCCCAAGAAACACCTGCACCAGCTTCCACTCGAACCGGATCTTCAATCACGCGTTCGAACCTTATCACCGTCGAGCAAACCACAAACCGCAGCAAAAAATTGATTATCTGTAATTTGAGGATTTGTGAGTTGATTGAACGATGAAGATGAAGAACACTGATGCACCTCTTTCACGTTTCTTGACCTGAACACTTTCTCACAATGCTTTCAAAAATGTTCTTGAAAATGTTAGTTGTTAAAATTGAAAAGACAGCTATTTATAGTAATACAAAACAGACAGTTGACAGATCAATGAAACATAGCAGAATTTCTGTTTCTGCGCGCGAACGGTCGACCATAGGGTCGGCGTGCGCTGAGCCGTGTGACACTCAAACTGTCATGCGCCGAGTTAACGGTCGACGCATGACCTTCATGCGCTGACCCGTGTGATTCTTAAACCTGCATGCGCCAAGTTAACGGTCGACGCATGACCTTCATGCGCTGAGCCGTGTGAACTGAATGAAACTGTGTGCTGACGGTATGGTCGGCTCATGGTTCAAAAATCTGCAAAAACATAAATATATTTGTTGTTTCGTGCATCTTGTCACGACCAAACATTAGTCACATATATTGCCAATTAAATATGATGATTTAAAAGGATATAGGAAGGATGTAATATGTTAAGTATTGCATGACGATTCTGATTCATCTGAGGTTGTACTTTGTCATCATCGTAAGTATGCATGACGACTCCGATTCATCCGAGGTTGTACTTTGTCATCATCGAAACTTGAGAACGTATGTTGTGAGACAGTTTTCCCTCACAATCTTCAAACACTCATAAAACGTCTAATAAAGAATGACAAATGTTGTATGCTACAAGCCTAAAGCTACTTTGGGAATGGTGATTGAGTGGCTTCCTCTCAATTGCCTAGAGTGTTTAGTATACACCCTTAGGGTGATATGCGACACATTCGCTCCTAAGTCACAGTTTCTAGTGCAACATGAGTTACAAATCAAATTCAAAACACTTCTTCTCTAAAAAAACACAAAAACACTTCAAATCATTTTCATCCTTTAGGATCTTAATCAAGGAAAATATTTCAGATAAAAGAGTGTTGTTAACTTTTAGTTCTACCGCAAACAGTAATGCCTAAGTCTCCAATGGTCGAGCTGCATACATCAACTGCTAGAACTACTTGTTAACCCTACTTGGGCCTAAAAACTTTTGAACCAACCTGTGGTCTTTTTAGCCCGAACTATGTTTGCTCTGATCTTTCATGCCAGATGAGAATATGTAGGCACAAGACACGACGTCTTGGCGAGCAATCCCCCCGTAGTTTCCCGAACTACGTTGACTCTGACTTTCCCATTGCACGAGGGAATACGTAGGCATAGAGTGGCGATGCTCTATCGAGACAGTTTCTTTCCGTTTAGCTTTAGCAGCCGTAGATAGATTATTTTTCACCCATAGACTAGACAACGATGCGTGGATCCCGTCGAGTACGACGGACGTGAGGGGTGCTCATATCTTCCCCTTGCGTAACCGACTCCCGAATCCAGGACTTGGTTGCGATGACCTCGTCTTTTCCCTTTTTCGTCAGGTTTTTCCGATTGTTTCCTTTCCCTCTCTTTGGGATAAATAACGAAAGATGGCGACTCATCTGTTTTCCACAGGGTGTTTTTCGCAGTTGCGACACATGCGGGTTCATTCGATCAGTAGATAATGCCAAGTGAAGGTTTCTTGCTTCTTCTCCAAAATCAAGATACTCATTATCAATTTTCATCCATTGTGGTGAATCTGCCAGATGTCGATACTTTCTGTAACACCCCACTTTCCAAATTAAATAAAATATAAACATTATAAATAAACATCAGAGTTTTCACAAAAACAGTGGGATATCACATCACCAATAGTTATCAAAAATACTTTATTCATTATTTTCAAAATAATACAGCGGAAATTATTATTCCAACATTCTCGGCCATCCGCCAGATTTACATAAAATCTTTATTATTATAATTCACCAAAATGTGATACGTCACAGGATTTTCAACAAGTTTAACATAAACAAATAAAAACACCCAAGTCCCGTGCTACGTATCAGAGCATCCTAGACTCGACTGGCACACCATAATCCAAGCTAGCTAAGTACCTGGATTATCTGTACTTCTGAAGAAGCACAGACCACAACAACAACAAAGGGGTGAGAAAACATGATCAAAAATATATTGGTAATATAATACATGTAAACAAGGTAGTAAAACACCAACACACCAATATTCACCCCACAACACCAATCACGAACCTACTGTTCAAATTACAATATAACATATTATAATGCAAATATGCAACTCAACACCATGCATGTGATACCGACTCATTGGTTCATTCAATCGAACCTTGGACAGATCACTTACGCTCCTACTGAGATATGATCTATCCCCGACAGATCACTTACGCTCCTACTGAGATATGATCTATCCCCGACAGATCACTTACGCTCCTACTGAGATATGATCTATCCCCACCATTCTCCACAAAGGAGTACAGATGAATCACATACATTCCTCCTGAGTAATGATTCATCCCACCAAACACCATGATATGTACGACACCAATGCACGACAACAATGCATGACAAACAAACTCAAGCACACTAAGTGCACACAATCCTCCTGATCACATCACCACACATTATATATATTACACCACCAATAAACACAAGCACACTAAGTGCACAACAATTAAACTCAAGTAAATAATCAATAAATCATTTCAATCAATCCATGGTTTAGTTACTATTTAATTAAACAATGACTCCCCAAAAATATTGGATATAAAAATATTTGGAAAATAACTATATTATTTATACCATGTTATAGATCTATTCAAAAGCTTTCCAACGCTTTGAACGGGGACTAAATCCGACTTACGGATCAAAAGTTATGGCCAAAATCGTCAAAACAGAAAATTCACCAATATACAGCTTTGAGTCGACGCAAACAGCGCAGAATGTAGAAAATTCTGTGTTTTCCATCGTTGGAGGCCTTCCGGACCTCCGATTTCAATTCCGTAAAAAGCTCCGGTTTCAGAATTCGAAATCCTACCATAATATGACAATTATAACAGCCAACAACATATTTTTAAAGATCATGTCATCATATATCATATAACCATACTTTTCAAAACCATGGCATTTAGGGGTTTCTATCCTAAATGTGATCCTACCCATCATACACCATTACACCATCACAATGATCATACGAAAACCCACCCTTACTGTCCAACACTGTCATCTTGCTCAATTCCAAGCTTATCACTCTTCATCCATCCTCTGCCCTATCATTACTACAACTATCACACACTGCTCTAATCAATTGTTCCTTAAACTACATCTCAGAACCTATATCATGGTCATTACCCAAACCACAGAGGTTACACAAAATCTCACCAATACTCATGGTCATTATCCAAACTACAGAGGTTATACAGGAACTTCCCTAAAACCGTAAACCCAACCAATACCCCAAACTCACCAAAAACAACAATTCATCAACATCGACATATATAAATTCCTCATTGGTTTATCAAATACCAATTCTCAACATCAATCAACAATTATAGGCATGACAACATAAAACTTCATACACCGATACATTCCTACGGGGTTAAGGAATCCCCACTACCCTATACATGTAAATACCATCCCAATCAAGTTTCTCCCCCCTTACCTTGTTAATCGGTTTGATCGATGAAAATCCTCCTGGATTTGGTCTCTTGGCTTTCTCCTTTCTCTTCTGTTCCTCGTTCCTTTGCTCGTTCTACGCTCTTCTCACTTCTCTCATTCTTTCTCCCAACTCTCCAAATATATCGTAAAAAAATCACTAACCCCTCACATTTCCTATTTTAATTATCTAATCTTAATAATAATAATAACTTAATAAAATAATATAATAATAATAATCTTAATAGTAATACTAATATAATATTACTAATAATAATAATAATAATAATAATAATCATTATAATAATAATAATACACATAGCAATATTAATAATATTATTTCACCCATAATAATAATATTAATTATAATAGTAATAATACTCCACCAATAATATTAATAATAATAATAATTATTATTATAATAATAATATTCCCCCACTAATAGTTATAATAATAGTAATAATATTAATAATAATAATATTTTCCAATATTAATAATATTACTACAATTAATCATAATAATAATAATAATAATAATAATAATAATAATAATAATAATAATAATAATAATAATAATAATAATAATAATAATACCACCATATTACTACTATTTATTTTATTATTATATTCACACCAATTCACCACCAATAATCCTCCCATATCAGGGACACCCACCAATCATCATCAAACGCACCCCCACCAAAGGGCACACCAACATATAATAATTAAAATAGTAATAAAATGACTAAATAATTAAAATGGGTGTTACAACTCTCCCCCACTTTAATTATTTTCGTCCTCGAAAATTACCTGATGGAAATAGTTCCTGATACGCTTCCCGCATCCTTCATTCCAATTCTCAGGTCACACAGCCTTCTGCAGCATCCCCCTCAAGCCATTTTCACCAAAGCTATCTCCTCCCCTCGGAGTTGTTTCTCGTTCGTCAAACGAACTAGCAATGCCTCCACAATCAAATTATTTTCCACTGGCACATCATCCACCTGATTCAATGTAATTCCTCAACGAAGACACATGAAACACGTCATGTCAATTCACAACGACAACGGCAAAACGATCTAACATGTTACTCCTCCCATGCCTCCGCTGCGCTACTCTGATACAACCACAGAACCCGATGCAAACTTCCAAGATTTCGAAGCCCGACCAGCACCAGTCACCGACGTGACTCTCAAAACACATATTTCCTTATATCCTCTTGATCTTCTCAGCCATCTCAAGCATAATTCTCGATCTGAGCACAACACTCCCACTCGACTTATTCCAACACAGAAGAGTCCTACACTCCCTATCTCACCAAGTCATATATAGTGCCATTCCGACACTAGGATGGTAATCGTTATTATAGGTAACTCAATCAACGGTAATTACTCATCCCACAATCCACCTTGATCCAACACCCAAGCTCTCACCAATTCTCTACAGACTCAATAGTCCTCTCTGACTGACCATTAGTTTGCGGATGGTAAGCCGAACTCAACTTCAACTTAGTACCCGAAGCTTCCTGTAAGCCCCTCCAACATCTCAATATAAACCTCAAATTTCAATCTAACACAACATTCTATAGTATCTCATATATCCTTAACACGGAATAGTTCATCCATTCACAACAACCCAAATTAAAATTATGTCTTTCCAATTCTTTGGAAATCTCAACACCAAATCCGTGAAAATACTACCTGATTTCCACTCTGGAATATTCAACGACTGCATTAGACTCAACAGTTTCTGATGTTCACTCTTCGAATTCCAACAATTCTAACCAGTATATTCAACCTCAACCACTCCTCTCCTCATCTATGGTCACCAAAACAATCTACTCAAATTCGGTTACTTCTTCATAGCACCGGGATGGACACTCCATCCACCTCAATGTATTTCTTCACGAGTACTCCTACTCCCCTCGACAACATCCGGTCCACATACCCCATCACAACATATCATGGTACTATTTCCACAAACCCGACAATCCACTATTCGACTCTGATTTATCAATTTCAACTAATTCACCAACTCAACCCAGATTTCTGACCTCCTTGAATCTCCTCAAGGATACTACTAGTACGGTCTAACATACAAGGCTTAACTCCATAAGAAGTCTCTTCACAGACCAGACTCGCATCACAAAATTTCCCACCCGGTTCCAACTCTTTTCACTATTTTCCTCGGTACAAGTAAGGTTTCCAAATCGAAGCATCAGCTACCATGGTATATACCGAAAACATACAGTAAGATAACACATCAAACGCACCCGATCACGACGGTAAAAGTTGACCAAGTTACACGTTTCGAATATTCTGCTATAATTGGATCATCCACTGACATAAAAACCATTTTTCCCGGAAAGAGCATCTCGTTAGCTCTCCAACGCTTCAAACGGGGGTCAAAACGGACATACGGTTCAAGAGTTATGAATTTTCGAAGTTTTCCGAAAAACCAGAATTCACTATGCCAAAAAAGACCTTTAGCAGCGCTTTTTTTGGCCTTTAGCAGCGCTTTAAAGAGCTGCCAAAAGTGGCGCTGCTAAAGGTAAAGGCAGCGCTTTTTTTCAATGAAAAAGCGCTGCTAAAAGCTCCCTTCAGCAGCACCTTTAGCAGTGCTTTTTTTAGCCCTTTAGCAGCGCTTTTGTAAGCGCTGCGTAATTCCCCCAACCATCCCCCCCCCTTTAGCAGCGCTTTCAAAAAGCGCTGTCTTAGACACCCCCCCCTTTAGCAGCGCTTTTGCAAAAGCGCTGCCATAGCCCACCTTTTAGCAGCACTTTTTACAAGCGTTGCCTTATACCCCCCCCCCCCTTCCAAACCAATAGCAGCGCTTTTGTAGCGTAATATTTGTGACCTTTAGCAGCGCTTTTATGTAAAAGCGCGGTCTAATGTCCCAGTTTTTAAAATTATTTTTTTTTAAATATTCACCCTGTTTTGTATATTTTACCAACAACCTGCTTATATTATATAAACCTGCTTATAATTCAGGCCTTTATTTCAACACTTTGGCCTTATAAATAAAATTCAAACTTTGGCCTTAAATATACAATTCAAACTTTGGCATTATATGTACAATTCAAAACTTTGGATACATTGTAACTCATGACTTTGTTCATAAACATTTTAATATACACATAAACTTGTTTAAATATGTTACAACAAAATTCGATCCTCAGAATTACAACAACACAAATACATTCAATTCACATATAATTACAAGTCTTCCAATCCGATAACTCTATACAATTCTCAACCCAAGAATAAATTGACACCATTCCTCTTTAATTTCTTCCAATTTTGCTTTCGTGTAAGTAGCGCACTTGAATTTATCATAATACTACATAATATAATAGATCGAATAAGATTGAAGTTTAAAACTAATTCCTCAGATGAAGTATCGGATAATTATCAAAATGAATCATATAACTTATATAATGAATTGATCCATACCAGGACTGGAATCTCAAGTTGACTAGAAAGAATAATTTCCCTCATAAAGCGCAATACAAAATATCCACAGTCAATACCATTGCGCTGCCGAGGACACTGTAAATGGAAAAAACAAACAAACATTTATCCGGATATATAGTTTAAATAGTTTTATCAAGTAGAAACATGCGAGAATATACCTCCACTCTAATCTAGTTGATGTTGTTAGCCTTACTTTTTGGCACCGTTGCATGTCTTTGTGCTCTGAATATTTGTATAACTCTAACATAATATAAACGCATATTTAGAACAATGTCACATAATAAATAAAGATATATAATTAAAGACAACAGTATATGTCATCACTTACGTATCAACAAAGTTCCTCAGATTTTCATATTTTGTTGTATCGCCATCCAATGAATCTATATAATACACTATTTCTTTCGTCGGATTAATTGCGATCAACAACCAATGTCCACTATAAAATAAGACAACAGTTTAGACGGAAATGTTATATATAGAAAGGGAAAAATCGAACAATTATAATAAATGAATTTAGAATAAAATCTAACCCATGGCCAGTGTTATATGGCAACAAGAACAACTTCTCCGTAGTCGCGCGCATAAATCTCTGCACTGTGTACTCTTTGACTGTGTCTGGTGACTGGTCTATTATACGTGAGTTGACACAGCTAGCAGATAAGAATGCGAATACTGAAGTCAATTCATTCGGGACCAATAACTTGTCAAAGAAGAACCTAAAAAAACATAATCAACATTAGAATATTAAGTTAAACGAGCAAATTTTAAAATGTTCAATTATTTAATTAAAATGGATCGAAGTACCTGATGTATGAATGCATAATACCGACGCCCAGTTCAGAATGGTTGAAAACCTGATCAAAATCCTCCTTAGCAATTGTTTCGGGATATTCAAAACCGAAAATACCTGCCTCCATATGTATTTGACGGATGCCACCCTCAGGCACATCTGATGTTCCGACATATGTTTCAAAGCACATCCTAAATCGAGGAACAATTGCTTTTCTGGGAACCTTGGATGTTTCAGGCATCTTACCCTTGCTGACTTGTTGCGACTGCTGATCATGAACCTAAAAGTCATATATAAGTTCAGTAATTAATATTGTATAACAAGATAGTCATGTAACTGTAGTAGTACCTGTTTCTTTGATGCAGCTGAATCGGTATCCCGCACAATAATTCTATCATCTTTTGATTTGGATTTTGTAGGAGTCTAAGATCATCATGTAAATAAGAAAATGTAGATGTAAGAATAACTTTCATGTATGAATCATAAAACATTTGAGTATTAAAAGGTTCAACCTACCTCATCATCTATGCAAATCAGATTTGTTGGCCATGCCACATACGATCCTACTGCGTCTCCCACCACTGTTGCGCCTGAAATATCATCTGGTATAGGAAACAACGCACTCCCCTCTAATGCAATATCAATAGATACTTTCAAAAATCCAGAAGGGAGCGGTTTATGGTGAAGTAAGTCTCCCAGAAAGTTATGCACCTTTCCCTTGCCAACCATTTGATGAGTAGGTGACGATAAATATAGCCGGCAAAGTGAAATGCCCTAAACAAATAATGATCAGTTAATGTGTCAATTAAGTAAAGTGTGCTAAATTAATTTCAATGTAATATATACAATTACCTCTGGAAGCTTCTGCAGACAACCGGTACTATCTTTGTCACTAGTAGCTCTACCCTCTGGAGCGCGTCTTTCCGCCATGTATCTCTCCTTATCCTTCTGTAATTCAAGGATTTGCGCTTTCAATTCCTCCAAAGTCTCCATCACTTCTTTATTGGTTGGATTTTTTTCTTTGGCTGCTTATACAGTTTGGGTGGAGTGACACCAAATCCCTTACCCCTCACACGCCCAGAATACTCAGGAAAATTCAGCACCCGGCTCAGTAAGCTCCTGCAATCATTGTCCTCGGCGGGAGTTATGGTCTGGGACAGAGTCTCCTGAAATATAGATAAAAACATATATAAATATATTACACACTTTTGATCAGTTACTTACAAAGATAACGTTGTACTTACACATTGTTAAAAGACTTGTTGAATTTCTTCCTGAACGACTCCATCTTGTCCCACACGGGCAGCCTTCCATACAACATGGTCCGAAAGAGATGTCGCATCACTCTTCTCCTCTTCTAACTACGCATTAAGACGGAAATAAAGCATTGTATCCTATTATATATACTTACTATTTTTTGTAAATATATCATATTAAAGCATTTATATGTACTTACTATTTTTTGTTCTAATCGTGCATATCCCAACCGGCCCTTTCTGTATGGATATGCGGGATTTGATGCCCGTTGACGATTTACGCCACTAACAACCTGAAAAAACAAGTTTATCAGAACTCTTGTACGTGGAAGAAGTATATATACTATACATAGTTCATGATAAGTTGTACTTACTTCAAATTCTTTTGATCTTCGCTTTGCAACAAACGTCTCCCATTCTTCCTCCGAAATCAAATCCGCGTACTTCATCGGACGCTCTGAGTCAACAAATTTTCCTTCAGAATCTTTTAGAAACTTGTTTGTTAAAAATGCTCTAAATCCCCTCAACCGTTTTACGGCCAATTGAATACAATATTTTCTCCTACGATCTTCAATATTGAAAGATCTCTGCAAACAAACACACATACATATAACATGTTAGTATATTTAATTTAAAGACGTAAATGTCAACAATAATTAAACAATTCCAATATATACCTGAATCTCGGTCCAAATCTTATCTTTAGCCGGTTGTAATGAAACAATTCTCCAATTATCGCAAGTAATCGGAACTTGCGAACGTACAAGTGCTCCGAAGTAACTTGTTAGCAATGCACCGTTAGGCTCAACTAACTGAGCTCTTTCATTCCAATGGACATCATACTTTACTCCTTTATCTCTCGCGCGGATGATTTTTTTTATAATTGTTATGCCTCTTTTAATATCGTCTTCCACGTCTTTTGTTGTTTGTTTTCCATCATGTGATGTTTCCTCGTTGCTGGCCATAATATATATACCTGTAATTCAGAAAAACCAAAGTATCAAATGAATGACATGCAAATATGTAAATAACAAATATATACATAAGAAATGTGTAAATAAGAAAAACATGGTATAAATAAGAAATAACAAAAACATGGTATAAATAAGACATGTGTAAATAAGAAAAACATGTTACAAGTACCTTTAACATCTCTTTCTTTTTTTCGTTGTAACGGGGTTTACTTGTCTCTTAACAACACGAACATATGGATTGATCCAAATTCCCTCGTTATGATCATTTCTAATATATGATTCGTCGGCTCTAATATTCTCATCTGGATCATCTATAATATAAGATTCATTCTCAACATAAACATCCCCCTTTTCTCCAATGTTATCATCGATTACTTTGTTGGAAAAAAGAACTATAGACCATTTCGTACTTGTCGGATCAGTGACATAGAACACTTGTTTAGCTTGCGTGGCTAGAATAAAAGGCTCATCTTTGTACCCCACCTTATTAAGATCCACTTTCAAAAAACCTGATTTATCTATTTGTATGCCACTATTATTTTCAACCCACTTGCATCCAAAGATAGGAATCTGAAACTTCTCATAATCAAACACCCAAATGCGCTTGATAACCCCATAATACGAGGAAATATGCATTGCTTCGGCAAGCACGGTGACACCACTATTTTGCATTGTACTTTTATCATCTTGTTCCTTGGTATAAAATGTGTATCCATTAATTGCGTATGCGCTATAAGAAAACACATGCAAACTTGGACCATATGCTAAACATCTCAACCTTTCTGTTATTGAAGCGGGATCAGAATAAAACTTTGAAAAAATATGCTCCTTGAACCATGTTATAAAACTTCGATTGTGCTCACGTACTATCCAATTTTCATTTCTATTCAGATTTAAACCTCGGAGAACGTCCTTGTGCATTTCAACATACGGCTCAACCTCAATGTCATTGTGCAGAACATACAAATGCACTTGCTCCCGTTCATCCCTTGAAACTGTCACAACTTTATTTCCAATTAACTGTTTACCATCTATTTTTTCCACAACATGAGATTTTGGGAGGCCAATGGATTGAACGTTGGACAAATACTCAGTACAAAACTCAATAGCTTCTTCAACAATGTATCGTTCAACAATACATCCCTCTGGTCGACTTCGATTTTTCACATACCCTTTCAATATTTTCATATAACGTTCAACAGGGTACATCCATCTCATATAGGCAGGTCCACACAGTTGTGTCTCTTTCACAAGATGAACAACTAGATGTACCATTATGTCAAAAAATGATGGAGGAAAATACATTTCAAGCTCGCACAAAGTAATAACTATTTCTCTTTGCAATGTTGGTAAGATCGCAGGATCTATCACCTTACTACAGATTGACCTAAAGAAAAAACACAATTTAGTTATTGCGCCTCTCACTTTTTTCTGGAAAAATAGAACATATACCTATTGGTAGAAAGTGTTCCATTATAACATGGCAGTCATGTGTCTTTAAACTTTTTAACTTGAGGTCTTTCATAGAAACAAGTCTTCTAATATCTGAAGAGTATCCTTTTGGAACTTTAACTTCACTCAGAAACTTACACAGTATCTTTTTCTCCTTTCTAGATAGAGTATAAGCAGCAGGTGGTAGATATGTGCGGTTTCCTTTCTTCAAGGGTCCTAATTCATTCCTTATTCCCATTGCTACCAAGTCCTTTCTTGCTTTAAGGCCATCCTTAGGCTTTCCTTGTATATTGAGTAACGTACCAATAACACTTTCAAATACATTTTTTTCAATATGCATAACATCAAGAAAATGTCTTACATACAACGACTTCCAATACGGAAACTCTAACAAAATTGACCTCTTCTTCCACCCACGTGTGACAAGCGTATGAGCAAAAGGCTTGCCAAACTTAGTACTCACATCTTTCACCTTTTCAAAAATTTGTTCGCCGGTCAATGTAGGTGGAGCTTTACGTTGTTCTGAATCTCCATTGAATTCTTTTCTCCATCCACGGTAGTGATGACTAGAATTTAAGAATCTACGATGACCAAGAAAGACATTCTTCTGACCAAATTCCAACCGCGTCCAATCTGTGTTTTCTTCACAGATAGGACACGCACATTGATCTTTAATGTTATACCCCGATTGATTTCCGTATGCTGGGAAATCATTAATTGTGCCAAACACCATCGCCCTCAAATTGAAACTTTCTTTCCTATATCCATCATAAACCTCCACACCGTTCTCCTACAAACTCTTTAAGTCTTCGATTAGAGGTGTCAGGTATACGTCTATGTCATTCCATGGTTGTTTAGGGCCAGAAATTAACATAGATAACATCATGTACTTACGCTTCATACATAGCCATGGAGGTAGGTTATAAATCATAATAATTACAGGCCAGGTAGAATGTGAGATACTCTGCAGACCATGCGGATTCATTCCATCAGTCGATAATGCCAAGCGAAGGTTTCTAGCTTCTTCTCCAAAATCAGGATAATCATTATCAATTTTCATCCATTGTGGTGAATCTGCCGGATGTCGATACTTCCCATCTACAATTCTATCATCTGCATGACAAGTCAGGTGTTTTGCATCTGTTTCACTACGAAACATGCGTCTGAATCTCGGAATTATAGGAAAATACCATAATACTTTTGTTGGTGACAATTTTTTCTTATACCGAGATACACCGCATTTAGGACACTCGTTTAATGATGCATATTCATTTCGAAACAAAATGCAATCATTTGGACAAGCATGTATCTTATCATAGCTCATGGCAATAGAGCATAACATTTTTTTAGCTTCATAGGTTCGATTGGGAAGAACATTATCCTCCGGAAGCATCTCTTGAAGTAGGGCTAACAACTCTGTGAAACTTTTATCCGACCATCCATTACCCGCCTTTAAATTGTACAACTTTAATACCGCGGACAATCTTGTGAAAGTAGTGCAACCTTTATACAACGGTTTCTCTGCATCGCTTACCAACCTCTCAAACATCTTGGGACAATCTTGAAGATCTTCTTCAAGTGCTTCTACAATCTCTTCGACTCGATCACAATCATATGTATCTCTGCCATTATCCTTTGAAGCACATGTCGTATTATTCTGGGCTTCAAAATTCTCGTTACTTATCTCACCATGTGATGTCCAACATGTGTAACTTCGATCAATTCCATGTCTCATTAAATGAGATTCCAACTGAACGACGTCAACTCGACGCCCATAACAGCATCCTAAGCATGGACATGTGATCCTACTGGGGTCTTTGGCGTGTTCAACAGCAAACTTAACGAACTTCGATACCCCATTCTCGTACTCTTTTGACAATCGATTACCAGACATCCATTTTTTATCCATACTAATTGAGTAATCTACACTAAACTATAAAAGTTAAACAAAACAGAGAATACCTGTAAGGAAATCACTAACTTCTAAGAATACTACGCAATAGGATGCTTGGAAACGATCACAGCTTTGCTCTTCACAGGTAACCCCTATAGCAGACAAAATATAAATTTTATTAAAATCATATTAATAATTAACCAAGATAAATCATATTAAAAATACTAGATAATCCACCAAAACAAATCATATTAAAATTACTAGATAATCCTTAAACCAAAATGACACCCTTACTAAACATTGAGAAATCCTAACTAAACATATAAAACCATAATAACATATCATATAATCATTGAGAAATCCATACTAACATATCAACATATAAAACCATCAACATATAAAACCATAATAACATATAAAACCATATCATATAAAACCATATTCATGTTGGCTACTCTCTTAAAAAATAGGAATTTCCAAACTATATTGAAAAAAAATATGCTCTATCAAGTTACATTAATATTTTTTAATTAATTAACTATTCATTTTTTCTCACTTTTCCCTTCCTTTTTTTATTCTATTCATTCTCCATTTGTACAACTTTTATCAATCTCTTCCATTCTTTATTCACCTTGCAAAACTATCTACCACCTAGCCATCACTTAACAACACTAACATTCATCATCATATAAACTCACCACTAATTTTCATTCTCCATTTGTACAACTTTTACACACTATCTTCACTTTTTTGATTCTATTCATCTCTCACTATCGACTAACCTTCAATATCTCACTATCGTAGTGTATTGGTTCTATTCACCTTGTTTCTAATTGTACTCTTGTTCTAAATTTATCAGTATATTGAATCAAAATATATAAAAACAACAAACAGTTCCCAGGGCAATTCATTAGTTTCAATCCAAACTCTTGTTTGTCAATCTAAAACATACAAAATATCTGTAACAATGACAGAGAGACTTAACATGTAGATTAAAATACAAAATATATAACATGCAACAGAGAGACTTAACATGTAGATATCCATACAACAAGATGACAGAAAATGACTTAACTTGATTGCATTCAAATAATAAAAACATATTCAGTTTGTCTTAAAGATTACAACAAGAATGGTTAAAATATACGTAAAAAAGAAACCAGAGTAAAACTTCAAATACCGTAACAATGGCGGAAATGCAATGCAGACGAGCAGAGGGACGGTGAACGGCTGCAAATGCAACAGACGAGGGCGACGGCGACGGTTGGACGACAATGGTGGTTTATAGGGCAACGCTCTTTGTTCGCCAGAGAAAAAGAAAGAAAGCAACGTAATATGACTGTTTTGTTTCTCATAAAAATTCTGGTGGGTATTTTAAATTAATTCTAATAAACCTATAGCAGCGCTTTAAAAATCGCTCTCAAAGACCTTCTAATGTAACCCATATAGCAGCGCTTTATGGAAAAAGCGCTCTCGTAGACCATACCTACAGCAACGCTTTTTGGAAGCGCTGCCTTAGGACCCCCCTTTAGCAGCGCTTTTTAAAAAGCGCTGTCTTTGGGCTGTCTTAGACCCTCCATTTGGCAGCGCTTTTTGGAAGCGCTGCCTTAGGACACCCCTTTAGCAACGCTTTTTAAAAAGCGTTGTCTTTGGGCTGTCTTAGACCCCCCTTTTAGCAGCGCTTTTTAAAAGCGCTGTCTTAGGACCCCCATTTAGCAGCGCTTTCTGAGAAAGCGTTGTCTTTGGTTACCAATTTTTTTCTTCTTTTTTTATTCCTCTTTAGCAGCGCTTTTTCTAAAAGCGCTGTCTTTGTATGCGCTGCTAAATGTCATTTCTGGCGTAGTGATTTTGCCGAAAAACTGCTATGGGATTTTGCATTCTTGTCCGAAAATTCGACCGATTCAATTCCTTTCTTCGAAACAAACACATACTCATACTCACCTAACATATAGCCTCGAATTAGAACCATTAAACATGATTTCTACGACGTCCGATTTCGATTCTGTAAAAAGCTGCGATCTCGGAATTCAGCATACAACAACAATTTCATACATAGGAGACCATCCAACACACTTTCAATCTTTCAATATTTTAAAACCCAATTACTCCCAATCTCAACAGCAGATCTTGGAGCCTCCCATTGCGATACAACTTCGACCTTTGATACCACAACCACAATAGCTCTACCCGAGCTCACACGACCAAGGAAAACTCACATCCTTCAGCCCGTTGATCCATCAACTCATCAACTCTTGGAAGCGAATGCTTATCCTTGATAGTCACCTTGTTCACTTATCCATAGTTCACCCAAAGCTTCACAAAACCTTCCGTCTGTCTAACCAACAAAATTGGTGCACCTTATGGTAACATACTCAAACAAAAGAACCTCTCTTCCAGCAGGTCTTCAAGTTGACTCTTTAACTGTCTCAATCCCAATGCAAACACGCAATATGGAGTCACCCATATCGGACTAGTTCCAAGAATGAAGTCAATGTGTAAGCTTTATTTCACATTCCGATAGTAAACCATTTACCTCCTCAGGAAAACTTTTGATCAATCACAATTAAGTGATAAACCCCAATTTCTCACTTTCCTTAACATTCAAAGTTTCCGTCAAAATACACACCTCTACACCGTCTTACGCCAACTCCTCAAAATAATCCCTTAAGAACTTAGCTTAACTCAAGACAATTCATTGCTCACACCACCTAAGCTTGCAAGACACGTCTATCCCATCCAACACAATCCCGTCTACTATTAACAAGAGATTGAGGGTGATCAGTTCCTTAATTTGTCAATAGACAGCCGAAAATCATGATGGGGTATAAACCATCTTTACCAAACTACAAGAGCATAACACACTAAGCCACAACACTGCAGCATTCCGGAGAAATACCAACTTCTCCCCCACTGGAATCATTTCACTTCTATCGACAAAGTTTAAACAACAACATGTAGCGACAGTGTTTTTACACACATGTCGCATACCAGGGAACAACAACACTAGACAACATTGGCCGGACGGACCGACCTGCTCTGATACCAATTGTCTCCCCACTTCCCAAATTAAATAAAATATAAACATTATAAATAAACATCAGAGTTTTCACAAAAACAGTGGGATATCACATCACCAATAGTTATCAAAAATACTTTATTCATTATTTTCAAAATAATACAGCGGAAATTATTATTCCAACATTCTCGGCCATCCGCCAGATTTACATAAAATCTTTATTATTATAATTCACCAAAATGTGATACGTCACAGGATTTTCAACAAGTTTAACATAAACAAATAAAAACACCCAAGTCCCGTGCTACGTATCAGAGCATCCTAGACTCGACTGGCACACCATAATCCAAGCTAGCTAAGTACCTGGATTATCTGTACTTCCGAAGAAGCACAGACCACAACAACAACAAAGGGGTGAGAAAACATGATCAAAAATATATTGGTAATATAATACATGTAACCAAGGTAGTAAAACACCAACACACCAATATTCAACCCACAACACCAATCACGAACCAACTGTTCAAATTACAATATAACATATTCTAATGCAAATATGCAACTCAACACCATGCATGCGGTACCGACTCATTGGTTCATTCAATCGAACCTTGGACAGATCACTTACGCTCCTACTGAGATATGATCTATCCCCGACAGATCACTTACGCTCCTACTGAGATATGATATATCCCCGACAGATCACTTACGCTCCTACTGAGATATGATCTATCCCCGACAGATCACTTACGCTCCTACTGAGATATGATCTATCCCCACCATTCTCCACTAAGGAGTACATATGAATCACATACACTTCTCCTGAGCAATGATTCATCCCACCAAACACCATGATATATACGACACCAATGCACGACAACAATGCACGACAAACAAACTCAAGCACACTAAGTGCACACGATCCTCCTGATCACATCACCACACATTATATATATTACACCACCAATAAACACAAGCACACTAAGTTCACAACAATAAAACTCAAGTAAATAATCAATAAATCATTTCAATCGATCCATGGTTTAGTTACTATTTAAATAAACAATGACTCCCCAAAAATATTGGATATAAAAATATTTGGAAAATAACTATATTATTTATACCATGTTATAGATCTATTCAAGAGCTTTCTAACGCTTCGAACGGGGACTAAATCCGACTTACGGATCAAAAGTTATGGCCAAAATCGTCAAAACAGAAAATTCACCAATATACAGCTTTGAGTCGACGCAAACAGCGCAGAATGCAGAAAATTCTGTGTCTTCCATCGTTGGAGGCCTTCCAAACCTCCGATTTCAATTCTGTAAAAAGTCCCGGTTTCAGAATTCGAAATCCTACCATAATATGACAATTATAACAGCCAACAACATATTTTTAAAGATCATGTCATCATATATCATATAACCATACTTTTTAAAACCATGGCATTTAGGGGTTTCTATCCTAAATGTGATCCTACCACATCATACATCATTACACCATAACAATGATCACACGAAAACTCACCCTTACTGTCCAACACTGTCATCTTGCTCAATTCCAAGTCTATCACTCTTCATCCATCGTCTGCCCTATCATTACTACAACTATCACACACTACTCTAATCAATTGTTCCTTAAACTACATCTCAGAACCTATATCATGGTCATTACCCAAACCACAGAGGTCACAAAATCTCACCAATACTCATGGTCATTATCCAAACTACAGAGGTTATACAGGAACTTCCCTAAAACCGTAAACCCAACCAATACCCCAAACTCACCAAAAACAACAATTCATCAACATCGACATATATCAATTCCTCATTGGTTTATCAAATACCAATTCTCAACATCAATCAACAATTATAGGCATGACAACATAAAACTTCATACACCGATACATTCCTACGGGGTTAAGGAATCCCCACTACCCTATACATGTAAATACCATCCCAATCAAGTTTCTCCCCCCTTACCTTGTTAATCGGTTTGATCGATGGAAATCCTCCTGGATTTGGTCTCTTGGCTTTCTCCTTTCTCTTCCGTTCCTCGTTCCTTTGCTCGTTCTACGCTCTTCTCATTCTCTCGTTCTTTCTCCCAACTCTCCAAATGTATCGTAAAAAAATCACTAACCCCTCACATTCCCTATTTTAATTATCTAATCTTAATAATAATAATAACTTAATAAAATAATATAATAATAATAATCTTAATAGTAATATTAATATAATATTACTAATAATAATAATTATAATAATTATTATAATAATAATAATACACATAGCAATATTAATAATATTATTTCACCCATAATAATAATATTAATAATAATAGTAATAATACTCCACCAATAATATTAATAATAATAATAATAATAATAATAATAATAATAATAATAATCATAATAATATTCCCCCACTAATAGTTATAATAATAGTAATAATATTAATAATAATAATATTTTCCAATATTAATAATATTACTACAATTAATCATAATAATAATAATAATAATAATAATAATAATAATAATAATAATAATAATACCATATTACTACTATTTATTTTATTATTATATTCACACTAATTCACCACCAATAATCCTCCCATATCAGGGATACCCACCAATCATCATCAAACACACCCCCACCAAAGGGCACACCAACATATAATAATTAAAATAGTAATAAAATGACTAAATAATTAAAATGGGTGTTACACTTTCCATCTATAATTCTATCATCTGCATGCCAAGTCAAGTGTTTTGCATATGTTTCACTATGAAACATGCGTCTAAATCTCGGAATTATAGAAAAATACCATAACACTTTTGTTGGGGACAACTTTTTCTTATACCGAGATACACCGCATTTAGGGCACTCATTTAATGATGCATATTCATTTTGAAACAAAATACAATTATTTGGACAAGCATGTATCTTATCATAACTCATGCCAATAGAGCACAACATTTTTTTGTCTTCATAGGTTCTATTGGGAAGAACATTTTCCTCCGGAAGCATCTTTTTCATGAGGGCTAATAACTCTGTGAAACTTTTATCCAACCATCCATTGTCCGCCTTTAAGTTGTACAACTTTAATACCACAGACAATCTTATGAAAGTAGTGCAACCTTTATACAATGGTTTCTCTGCATCGCTTACCAACCTCTCAAACATTTTGGGACAATCCTGAAGATCTTCTTCAAGTGCTTATGCAATCTCTTCCACTTGATCATAGTCGTATGTATCTGTGCCATTGTCGTTTGAAGCGTATGTCGTATTATCCCCCGGTTCAACATTCTCGTTACTTATCTCACCATGTAATGTCCAACATGTATAACTTCGATCAATTCTATGCCTCTTTAAATGTGATTCCAACTGAATTGCGTCAATCTGACGCCCATAACAGCAACCTAAGCAAGGACATGTGATCCTACTAGGGTCTTTGGCATGTTCAATAACAAACTTAACGAATTTTGATATCCCATTCTCGTACTCTTTTGACAATTGATTGGAACACATCCATTTTTTATCCATACTAATTAAGTAGACTAAACTAAACTAAGTATGTTAAACAACAATAGTGGTTACCTATAGCAACTAAAGAGAAGTCAACAACTTCTAGAACTACACAGTAAGATTCTTGGAAATGATCACAATCTTACTCTTCACAAGTGACCCCTATAACAAATTAACATACAAAATTAATTCATGTTTTCATCAACAACGTCAACATCAACGTCAACAGCATCAACATTAACAACATCAACAACAACATTCTTGTTACTTTTTATTATTGGTCCTTTTTTATGTTTACATGGGGATATATATAGTTTTTTATTATTGGTCCTTACATGGATATAGAGAGTAATGCGTATTCAACTGATTTTTTATACTATCATCAAAACTCACTATCAATTTGTTGTATTATTACATTATTGGTTGACCTAGTATGCTTTTTATTTTTATTTTTAGTCATACTTATTTTTATTTTTATTTTAGACAAACTTTACTTTCTCTTCACTTTTTTTGATATTCATGCTCACAAACTTTGTTTATTTTTTTTAGACAAATGACAATGATATGTTTATTAGGATAGAAAAATATATTAGTAGTAGAAGAATTGGATAGGAAATATTTTTTTTTAATGGTTTGCACATTCTTAATATAAGTAAGTTTGGAAAAGAATTGGATAGGCCTCTGTAGTCTATATTTCAAGATCAATGTATAGTGTCTACACTTCAAGATCAATGTATAGTGTCTACACTTCAGAAAATGCAATTTATATAAAACCATTATTTAGCTTCTAGAATACTGAGTAAAAATAAATATTTACTAGAAAAGTTGATTGAAATCTGAATATTTCTCCAATGAATACAGCAGCAACAGAATAACAAAAATATATCCAAAAAAATAACATTTGTTACCTTGATAATGGTTGACGGAGGAATATGCGGTCAAACAGAGGGATACAGCGGTCAGACGGAGGGAGCACGAAGGAGGGAGACGCGGTCGAAGAGATGGAGATACGGAGGTCAGACAGAGGGAACACAGCGAATGGAGTAGGGTTTTGTATTGAGAGAGGGAAAGAATACGTACATGCACGAGAGAGAGAGAGAGAGAGAGAGAGAGAGAGAAAGAAAGAAAGAAGTACTGTGTCTGAAATGAAAATATAGTTTTACTTTAAAAAAATTAAAGACCTATAACAGCGCTCTTGAAAGCGCTTTTGTAAACCCCCCTATAGCAGCGCTTTCTCCTTAAAAGCGCTTTCGTAACCCCCACCTTTAGCAGCGCTTTATAAAAGCGCTTTCGTATCCCCACCCTATAGCAGCGCTTTATGAAAGTCTTTCGTATCCCCCCTATAGCAACGCTTTTAGAAAGCGCTTTCATATCCCCCTATAGCAGTGCTTTTAGAAAGCGCTTTCTTAACCCCCATTATTTAGCAGCGCTTTCTTAAAAGAGCTTTCTATTGTATTGCTAAATAATAACCTTTAGTAGCGCTTTCTAAAGCCAACGCTTTTTTCCTTTTTTTTTTTAAATCTTTAGCAACGCTTTTAAATAAAGCGTTGTCTTTGCTATGCTGCCAAAAATTATTTTTGGCGTAGTGATGTCTGGAAAAGAAAAATAGAAAATTACACAAAATACCAGACCCTCCTTCTACATCAACACCGACGAAGCGAGCTCCAGCCAACCACCATTTTCTTCGTTGTTTCGCCGGCAATTTTGAGCGTCTTTTTTGACGTTTAACATCCATTCAACATCTTCATCGTGACTCCGCTGTGATATCTCCTTGAAACTCACCATTTTCGATCGGTAAATGTTCTTCTCGAAACTTTTTTCATGGTTGTTTTGATTGGTTATAAATTAGGGATATTTGATTTAGATTTTTGAAAGAGAGACAAGCTTTTTTTTTTTGTTGCATAACCATGCCTTTTGAGTTATTTGAATATGTATAGTGTGTATGTAACTGTTTTTTTGCTTCTGTTATTGATTATTATTGAATGACAAGCTTTCTTAGTTTTTAATATTTTAAACTTTTTTTAATGTTCATGGTTTTTAAAGAATAAGAAGGTACATGAGCTTTTTTGTTCCTTTTGTAGATTGTTTCCTCAAATTTGTTACGTTAATTTTCATGCTAAGCGTACCGTGCTTGCCTATCTGTTTGTTGTATAATTTTCATGTTTGAATGTTGTTTATAGTTTGCTACAATTTATAACTACTATGTATATTATATGATTTGTTATCAACCTTTAGTTTCAGTATAAAAATACATGGCACATCCACATTTCCTTCTATGCTTACTCTCAGATCATGCTGAAATATTGTTGATATATATAAACGATGTGAAAGCCAACCAATGAGTTCTTGTTGGTGACTTTCTGTGTCTTATGTTTGCTAATACATTTTTTATTTGTTGGATGATTACTGTAATGAACTATGACTATTCTCATGAACTTGTCATTTCTGAAGAAAAAATGAAAAAACGAATTTGTACTATTTCCTGCATTAATTATTTAAGTTTTGATTTGAATAATTTTATTAGAAAAAAACCCAAAAATATTTTATCTTTTATTTTATTATTTTCCTTCTAACTTAATTACTTATTTTTTAAATATAAGAAAATGTAAAACATAATTAGTTTAGTTATTAATTGATTTAAATATTTATATTTAATTTGATTAATTAAATTATTAATTAATCTTATTAAATATTTATAATTAACTTGATTAATAATTCTTTGTTGCCTGATTCTATTTTCATAACTTGCTTTTCCTGATTAATTTTTTATGCTCTTCATTGATTAATTGGTGTTGCTGATTTCTCCATGATACTTTGTCATGACTGTTACTATTTTCTCACAATGTTTTTCCATGATTATTGTTGTATATGTATGTGGATTTTATCAATTTATCTTCACGGTGTTTTGTCGTGACTGTTCTTTGTGTTTATGTTTTATTCATGATGTTTTGTCGTGACTGTTTGAGGATTTTATTCGCGATGCTTTGTCACGTGTCTCTGTTTATTTATTACGTGATGCTATTCCACATACTTATTATTTGTTACCTGTGATGCTTTGCCGCGTACCTTTGTCTGCTGATTACATGATGTTTTTCCATGTATTTCTGTTGACTTTTCAATGTCTGATTACCATGATGTTTTTCCATGTGTACTTTGTGACATCTTATCTGTCTGACCACACATGATGCTTTCCTGTGTATTGTGTATGTGGTTTGTCTGCTTGCCATTTACATGATGTTCTTCTGTGTATCTACTGCTTTCTTTTTATCCTTGTTGACCTAATCCAAGGGGAGGGACTGTATGTTGACTTATTGTCATTGTGCATGTCCCTTGTTTATTCTTTACTTGTCTTTGTTGTTATTGGTTCTTAGAATCAAGTAACCCGTGGTTCCACGAACTACGAACGCTCTGATTTCTCAAGTTCTTCTTCAGGATACGTAGGCACAAGGCCCCGATCCTTGGCGAGCAACCTTTTCTTTTTTCACACTTTCCTTTTTTCACCTGTAGTTTCTAAACTACGATTGCTCTGACTTCCTATTAAGGATAAATAGGCATAGGATGTGATATCCTAGCGAGTTACCTTTTTCTTTTTCACCTTTTCTTTTCTTTGCTCATTTATATCCTTATCAATTTTTTTTAGCAATAACACAAATACTAACAAGAGATTCTTGTAGAGTACTAGAGATACTTAGGATGCTAACCACTTCCCTATGTATAACCCATTCCCGAACCTTAGATCTCTTAGCTGTGTTGTTTCATAGTGCACTTACGGTTTTCTTCGATCTTTACCCTCTTCTTCGAATAAATCAAAGCTCGGTAGTGAACTTCATGATTTTTGATTCAAGTTATTTTAATAGCTTGATATCTGATTCTCACCACAACAAAAATGGCAACTTCACTGGGGAGATCCCTTAAGAGGGTTAAACCCACCTTGTTTATATTTGTGTTTGCTATATGTTTGCTTGCTTGTATACTTGTATGTTTGTAAATATTTGTACATATATCTGTTTGTGCCTGGGTTTTTCTGTATGCAGGGTTGTTACCTTGAGTGGTAAGGATAAGTCATATACCCGGACTTAAGTGCAATTATGATAGGAAGGTGGTATATTCCAGAAGGCTTATAGGGAGTTGATTCCCGACCAAGCTGACTTGAGAAACCACCACTCAGTGGAGGCCCTCTTGGGAATAGTTTTGTTGAACGAGTACTCGTGAAAACATTACTACTTTTAACCTAGGAGTCTGTGATACTGAGGACCTTTAGTTACCTTTTACCCCCACTTGGCTTTTTTAGGACATATTGCGGTGACTATAAGGGAGTAGTCCCGAAGTAGTTGATACACGATACTACACTCAGACAAGACTCTCTTGAGAATATTATTGGTTTCCAAGTAATTGGTGTGTCGATAATATTCGAAAGATGGGTCAATGACTCTGAGAACTTTGTTAGAACCCGTTGTGTAGGTGTTTTACCCCTAGTACACACCCCGTGGTTGGTTCTTCACCCAGACCTCATGCTGTGATCTTGAACCTTTGATCCTGTTGTGTGTGTTTTGCATCCTGTCTTGCATCGCATTGCATTTGCACCTTTGGATGATCCATTACATATCCTCTGTTTGTCCAGTAACTCATGTCCAGTTGTATCTATCTTCTAGTTTCACCTATGAGTTGTCAAGCTAATTCCTCGACACCGATGTCAGACTAGAGCTAACTATAGACGTAGAATGTTAGAGCAAGAGGTACATAATGCAGAAATATGAATGGAGATTGATGATTTAAAATCAGGCATGACAAAGCCCACCGAGATGCTTCAAGTTCTGATTTCCAGAGGAGAGTTGCCTCAAAGGACTGTCATTCAGGAAGTTTCAAGCATTGATCCTCCACCTGCTCAAATTCTACCTTCAACTTGGCCAGAGTTTATTAATTACTCTCCACCTCTTTCATCTACTACTCCAGCCAGTTTTTCAAGCTCTAGTCTTTGCTGAGCCTAGACCTGCGGCCTACACTATTACCCAGACTGTTTGAGATCTCTTTGAGAACCCTTTCTATGAGTACAATGCTGCCAGTGCAAAAGGTGAAGAGCATGAAGATTTTATTGAGCCTGAGGTTGTCCGTGAATAGTTTCATATCATAAATAAGAGACTCAAAGTCGTTGAGGGTACTGACTTCTTCAATGTGGAGGCAGACAACATGTTCTTAGTTTCTGGCCTTGTTATGCCTACTAAGTTCAAAATTCCCAAGTTCGTAAAGTACAAGGGTCACTCTTGCCCATGAGCTCATGTAGTCATGTACTTTCGAATGATGGATGCTTATACCAACAATCATAAGCTGCTCATCCACTGCTTTCAGGACAGTTTGAGTGGCGTCTCTCTCAAGTGGTATATGAACTTAGAACAAAACAGTGTCCACTGCTTCCAAGATCTTGTCAATGCTTTTATGAAGCAATATAAGTAAAATCTTGACATGGCTCCTGACCGTCTCCAGCTCCAAAATCTGTCTCAGAATGAGAGAGAGTCGTTCAAGGAATATGTTCAGTGGTGGAGAGAGTTAGCTTCCCAAGTTGAACCCCCTCTAGCGAAGAAAGAGTTGACTAGAATGTTCATGGATACTTTGTCCCCTTTCTATTGGGGAAAAATGATTGGGAGTGTCTCTTCAAGCTTTACAGATCTGGTGACTATCGTATAGAGATTGGAAGAAGGTATGAAGAATGGTAAAGTATCTAAGGTTGTTGAATCTTCTAATGGTGCGAAGAAATTCTTTGGGACCTTCCATAAGAAGAGAGAAGATCAGACCAACGCTGTCATGGCCGAAGTGAGAAGGCCTCGTCATAGACCTTATTATGTTGATCATCATGTTGTTGCTGCTGTTGCTGCTCCCCGACCAGCTCAGATTCCTCAACATCCAGCTCTTGGACAGAACCAGTGTCGGAATAGGAATCAATTCGATCCTATTCCCATAACATATACAGAACTTTATCCTGACCTGGTTCAACAAGGGTTAATCATAACAAAGACTATACAACCTCCTCCTAATCCTCTTCCAGCTGGATTTAAAGCATATCTTCCCTATGTATTTCATGAGGGTGCCCTAGGCCACGACTTGGAGAATTGTTATGCGCTGGAAGCCAAAGTGCGTGAGTTGGTTAGAACTGGAATCCTTGATTTTAAGGATAGTCATCCAAATCTCCAGAACAATCCATTGCCAGTGCATTAAAAGTGAAGCTTCAGTCGACTTCAGTAGACTATCTTCCTAAAAGCCAATGTTTCAGACAGGACAACTCATATTTGTTACTGATTAGTCACTAGGCCTTTTGTTTCTCGTTGTTTGTTATTTCCTTCATTTTGTTTAAACTGTTTGCTTTTAATTAGTGTTTGTACTTTTGTATTAATGAAATGAGCATTTCAACTTTTGATTTCAATTCATTTTGTCTATTATTTTCACTTTTATGCTTTATTTTTCAAATACTTACTTCTTGTCCAAACTTTTAATTATGCAAATATTAAGGGAGGATGATAAAAATGTATTATCCGTAACTGCTATTGGTATGCTTTCAGTCAAACTTTGCTGACGATTTAAGGATTGTTTCAATCCCCCAAAACACTGGAGAAATAAGGAAGTTATTCCCTTGTTAACCCTTTGAGCCTAGAAGTATGAGTTTCTTTCTTTACAAAAAAACCTGAAATCTTAACTTGGGGCAGGGTAGTTCTCAGTTAACTTGGTTGTGTGTTCATGCAAGACACCTTTCATATAAAGGTTGCATCCACAATTCTACCTTCACACAGCAAGCAAGTGTTGAAGTTGTTTTCCAAGCCAAAAAGCCGACGATGGTTCATCGTAATCATTAAGCCAGACAGTCACTTTCTTTCAAAATAAAAAGCCTGCTAAGTCAAAACCTATGAAGGAAACTTAGGAAAAACTGGGGCATCCCGCTGACTATAATTTTCACGAGAAATAGTTCAGGCAAAAGTTAGGGATAATAAAAAAAGAAGATCTTCAAATCCTCACCTTGAAAATCCTCAAATGTCAAAAACAACCAAATGTTATAGGGAAGTAGTGACTGCCTTTTCAAAGGTCCCTTGACTTCTGAGCCATCATCATGACTATCATCAGTACACTTCCCACCTATGGGAACCTGAGTGAACAATATGGGTTAACTGAGTGTAGAACTGGAGATTATCACGTAGATTGGGTGGGCACAAATAAACTTTGAGCCTTTATCCTTTTTTTCTTAAACTGTGAACCATGCCATGTTACAACTCTAAAAAAACCTAACTAAAGCAAGGTTATTTTGAAAGCATACTACAACAAGGTTGTGTAAACTGACTCCAAAAGATTTTTGCAAATCCATTATTTTGGCATTACACCTTTGCTTTACACTTTGAGTGTCCTGAACCGCCGTGTTCTGACCTTTGACTCTTTTACTTTGCATATTTCAAAAGTGATTTTGATTTCAAAAGTTGCATGAACTTTGCATTATCATGTTTCTATGAACACTTTTGTTTACAAACTAGATTTCCTCTCAAGGAATTTTCAAACTATTGAATAATTTGGTCGGTGATCCTATCAGGGGCAAGCTTTTTCATATCCTATCGAAGAATCAGTTCAATGTTTGTTTCTCAGGGAAAGCCCTTCTCAGAATTGGTTTATCCAGAAGATCTTTCAAGACCATACTGGGGCAAGCTTTCCAAGTGCACAGTAAAGCAATCATTTTCAAGAATCAGACAAGCTAAAGCAATTATCAGTTCATCTATAACAGACGGCTAATCTGGGGCAGTTTACTTGAAGAATCCCTAAGCATCTGTTCATCCTTACTACAAGGAGCATCAACTTGATATAGTTTAGCAGTGTGGCAGAGATGTGTTCAGCAGTAACATCTTGGGTCCCTAAGTAGAATGGCAGTGATCTTCATGTTGAGGAATCAGTTGTTGCACCCCAAAATTTGACCAACAATTATTTACCCATCAAGTATTTGAAAGTTGATACCTTCATCAGAAAGTTCAAGAGATCCTCAGAGGAATTGGTTGAAACCAGAGTTGTGTGCTTCATAGCTTGAGAGTTGTGGGAGTTCCTCAGATGGTTCTGAGACTTTGAGAGTGAACTTGAAGCTCTGAGAAAGCCTATGAGATGTCTTGAAAGCCATCATGAAGCCCAGAGAGGTCATTGTGCAAGAATTCAGAAGATTCAACCATGACTGGTAGAATTAGGATTTGACTGGGTCAATCCTAGATCAGCTGAAGATTTGGAGAAGGTTGAGACCTAATCCAAGGGCCATGTGATCATGGAATGATGTATTGAGATACTATAAAGATGATTCCTAGACCAACTCATCATGATTGAGGAGTTTGAGAAGTTTTGAGTTAGGGTTTCCAAGGATTGACAGTGAAAAAACCCTAGTTTGATCCCTATCTTCCAGGCAGTTTTAGCTCAAGATGTGGTTGATATCTCATCTTCCCCACAACATGAATGTTGTAGAGCTTGTTATTAGCTTTAATTTGAGTGGTAAAAGTCCTTGATAGGAGTTGCAGAGCTCAAGTTATGGTTTTGACAAATTACAGGTCAGCTGAGGTGTGTGAATCTGGGTCCTTGAAAGTCACCCAACTTGCAGACAACTTTTGCCCTAGTAGGATGATTCCTATGATCTCTTGGTCAACATGAATGTTGAAGAGCATCTTCTTAGCTTTCTATAGAGTACTAGAAGTCCTTGATAGGAGTTGTAGAACTCAACGTATGGTTTGAACAGGACAGGGGTATTTTGGTCATTTGGAAGTTATAGGTCATTTTAAGCAAAGGCCATATCTCCTATTTCCAAGCCTCAAATGAAAAAAATCAAAACATCAAAGTTGTCCAAAATGGTATTTTAAGCCTAGAAAAGAGGTCATGAGTTATTGAAAAAGCTTGTAGCAAGGATTTACAAGATTGGGTAAAAATGACCTAAAAATGACTTATAAAGTAAATGGATCCAAGTTGGAAATTGGTTTGGGAGATCCACAAATCCAAAATAGGTCATCCAATATGTCATTTTGACTCCAAACATCATTTTAAAAACAATGGTTCAAGTATAATTTTGATTTAAGGTCTTAAAATGGATGTTGCTTTGTAATTTTGATTCTTGCATCATAAGGCAACATGAGAAACTTCACATAAGGCAAGGCAATGCTTGTTTCTTCACTCATTCCTTCTCAATATCTCTTGTAAGGAGATTTTGGCACAAATTAAAGACTTGGCACATGAGATATGAGATGTTACAACATGCCACTACATGAGATTTTCCATGATTTTCTAGGGCTTTCTAGATGATTCTAGAAGGTTCTTTTGATTGTTACTTAAAGAATGAATCACCATGAGATCAAGGTTGGTGATGGTTGATGGTAATTGGTGAGAGTGAGAGCAAAAAGAGAGAATTTGTTCCATTTGCAAGTCCATAACAAACTCTCTTTCTCTTCCATCTTCATTTTGTTCTTCTCCACAAACACACTCCTCTAATCATTGTGAGCATTTGCATACCAAAATTGAGGTGGATCCATGGAGTTTTGAAGGTGCAAGATCAAAGTTGCAAAGAATGCAAATTGCACTCAAACTCAAGATTCAAGCTTGCAACACCACACTTTTTGCAAACAGAAAGATCATCATCGAGAAAAGAGTAATCATGGAGGGTTTCAAGGCTTGAAGAGGAGTAGAACTGCATCTGCCATCATCAAGAACAGGTTTTGCAAAAGCTATTCCATCTCTTTATTTAAGCACTTCTAGACTATGTGGTTAGCATAGGATTATTAGTGACCATGTAAGGATCATTGCTGGCAAGTTTGAGCACATTCCATGAAGTTTGAGAATCTGACATAACGACTTTAATGAGCAAGAACTAGCTGAGTATTGAGTGTTAATCCACAAGCTATAGCTTAGAGTGATCAGGGCAATGAGGAGAGTGTTTTGATATCAAGAAACTGGAAAAATATTAAGCTTGAAGTTTGAGTATTAATGGAGGATGAGTGTCGGGTTTTTAGTTCTAGCGAGTTTCAAGGTGAACTAGGGACGTGGTTGTGTTCAGGGAGGGAAGCTGAGCAAAATTGCTCTTTACAGCACTGCATTTAGTGGAGAGATGAGAGAGAACCGAGGGGGAGAAGATGTACGTGTGAAGCTCGGTTATGGTGAATTCTGAAAACCCTAACAAGTCCAAGGAAGGAGACGATCCCTGGGGCGTTGGATTCGCGTTTGAGAGTTGACTCAGACTTCCATCTCACGGCTGTGATTCAAATGAAAACGGAGGGAAGTCTCCCCATCTGCAACGCAGCGTTTAACTAAATGAATGATCCTGGGCTCAGAAAATTCTCGCTACTCACACCCACCCGCGGCCCAAATCCAGAAATGAACTGAAAACTCTTGCTTTTCACACCGTCCTCGTATCAATTTTCTTTTAATTTTTCTTTTAATTTTTCTGAAGCGCCTGGGCCTAAGCCCTTTTCTAATGGCACCTCCCATGTTCTCAGCCCATCTGGGAACAACTAGAGCGCCTTACCTTTGACACCCCCCTCCCCCATTTATTTTAATTCCTCATTTTTAATTTCCTTTATATTTTTAGCATGTTAATAAATCCATATAAAATTCAAAAATTAATATTTTTTAATGCTTGTTTTTTCTACATGCTCATAATTCTGTCTAGAAAAATACCAATAAATAAAATTCCATTTTATTTTTCTTTTAATATTTTTAGCATATTATTCTCTTAAATAGCTTTTTTAAAAGTTTATGTGTATGCTCAACTTTGTAGAATTTCTTTTAGGACTTTCTCTTAGGATTTTTGAGCCATTCTTTTTGGCATAGTTAGATATTGAATCATAGTTCATATAGGATTTAATTCATGATTTTTAGGTTAAAATTTGATTAGTTTGTTTAGGCTAGCATTAGTATAACAAAATTAGGGTTTTAGGTTGCATAAGTAGATTCGAACAATTTTGTTTTGGGTTTTATAGGCCAAATTAGTGTATGGGGAATATATGGGTTAAGGGTAAGTATGTATAGAATCCCCTAGAATTTTCCTAGAGTATTATATAGTATTTTAGTAATTTTAATTATTTTTGAATGTATGGTTAGTATGTGTGTTGCTTAAAGGCATAGTTTGTATTGTTGTGCTTGCTTTTCTTCTCCTTTGAGTGTGTGAGCCTTGAAGATTGAGTTGAAGACCTTGTGGATCATCATTGAAGACTTTGAAGACCTTGAAGAGGATCTTAGTTTTAGCTTTTGTTTGTTCTGGTTATAGGATCATAAGTACATAGGTAGAGCTTTAGATAGAATAAGCCCATTCAATAAACAAGGAGTGTCTTGTTCACCTCCTTCCTCCTCTATGATATAAAGTCCCTTAAGGCTATTCACCTCTCTCCTTTGGAGGGATTAGTGACCTTGACCTATGAGGTAGAACTTTGAGAGAGCCTTTCCTTTTGATGTTAAGTCCTCAATGGCATCCTTTGGAAGTCAGTGAGCACTCTAACATTCTCACCTCATCTTGTTGACTGAATCTTGTTTGATGGAGCATTTGGTTTGTTGAAGATAGCAATGAAGATGATAAGATATTTGATTAAAGATCTAAAAGCCATTGAAGATAGGAGCTGAAGCTTTGAAGGGGATGATTCCTTGGAGATTGCTGAAGTCTGAAGACTTTGTGAAGATCTAGTTGATACTTGAAGACCCCTGAAGATAGTGAAGCCTGAAGGTGGAGCTGATCAAAGAAGCTGAAGCTTAAGGGAGAAGATGAGTTGATACTCATGTTGTAGGGTTGATACCTGGAAAGCAGTTGAGGATTGAAGTCTGAAGACTGGGCTGCTGCTGGAGGGGCTGAGGCTTTCTTCTGTTTTCTTTTCTGTATTGTGTGTTTTGTTTGATTTGTCTGTTGCATTAGATTAAGTCCATCTAGAATAAGTTCAGTCTAGGAGCATGATCGCATTAGAGGTTGAGTTGCTCCCTCTGCTTGTATTGTTATTGCGTGGCTTTGCTTGCGGGTATTCGGTAGAGTCCAGCTCCCTTGCCCATGTGGTTTGTTTGCCTGATGGCAATTTCATTTCTTTTTTTTGTATGATTGCAGTTTACTGTTTATTGCTTGATAGCATGTTGTTTATTTTTCAGTATGATTACTGCTATTTCATGACTGGCTTGAGGTTGAGACGAGCTTGTGGAGGTTGAAGCCCCACACACATTTCCTCCCTCACTTGCATTGCATGCATTTTACTGTTAAGCTGATGCTTTTGTCTGTTTTGGTGTATCATTGACATGATCCCTTAGGACTCTCATTTCCTTTGATAAGGATTTAATGATAGACTTTTAGGTTGAAACCCATGCATGACAACTTCTAGGAGTTCCCTGTTCAAACCTCAACCATAGGATGAATCTATGGCATGATAACAGTATGACTTGATAGTCTCCCTCCTAGTTGGGCCTGTTCTCTTCTCATCTCAAAGCAGTTTAAGATACAGTAATCATGAATGATTTCTTTCGTACGTTACGAGCCTTAAGCTATCTGAGAAAGGATTGTGGGAGAGTTCCTTTTCCACAGTCTGGATGTTTAGTATGGTACCCTTTGGGTGACATGTGACGCATTCACTCTCAGGTCATAGTCTCTAGTGCGGTTGAAATCGCAAACACGATAAAAAACACTTCTTTCAGGAAATAACCCGTAGTTTCCCGAACTACGTTTGCTCTGATCTTCCATGCAGTGTGGAAGTACATAGGCATAGGATGCGATATCCTAGCGAGCAACCTTTCCCCGTAACCCTTCGTAGGCCGAACTACGTTGACTCTGATTTCTCATTCTCTGATGAGAATACGTAGGCATAAAGTGCGACGCTTTGCCGAGTCATTTTTCTTTTCCTTTTCAGCCAGCCTTGATAGGTAGATAGATTATAACCAACCCGTCCAAGTAAACAAACAAGCGAGGATCCCGTCGAGTACGACGAACGTGATGGGTGCTAATACCTTCCCCTTGCGTAACCGACTCCCGAACCCAGATAATGGTTGCGATGACCTTGTCTTACCCTTTTTCGTCAGGTTTTTCCGATCGTTTCCTTTCCCGCTCTGAGGGATAAATAACGAAAGGTGGCGACTCTTCTGTCATGCCGGCACCTTATTTTCGCGCAAGCGACAGCTGGCGACTCTGCTGGGGACTCCAACGGTTCCCTGCGAGTCAATCCTACCGCTTGTGTGTTTGCTTGTTGGGTTGCGTTTATTTATCGCATTTTACTTCTCGCACTTTATTTCCCGCATTTTATTTCCAGTATAATATGATTATTTGTGCTGTTGTGGGATGGGAGTTCTGATGAGTGAGAAGCCAGACCCAAGCTTGAGTGCACCCTAGACTTAGAGTGGAAATTAGTGGGCGCGTGCTTGCTTTGCAGGCACTAGTGTCTCATGAAATCCACGCTCAGACGAGGTTCATCCGGTTGGCTTCACTTTCAACCCTTTGGGTTGAGACGGTTGCTGGTTTGGTGGATTGTCGACTCTGGGGACCGATCATTTGTGATTCAGCTAAGTGAGGCCTCTTCAAGACTTGATGATGCCACTCCTTCTGGGAATCGTATCATCAGTTTAGGTCCATACCTGTGAGCGGGATTGGGTTTATTGCAGGAAACTTTGACCTTCAGACTACCTGGTTTTCTTGACAGTGAATCAGTTATGTTGGTACCAGGGTTCTCAGTTGCAGATTTGTCAGTTCTTGATAGAGCAGGTTTTGATCAGAGGATCCTAGTATCAGGTGTATGTCTGTTCTTGATAGAGCAGGTTTCGATCAGAGTATTGTCATCAGTGGTTTGTTCTTGATAGAGAAGATTTTGAGTGGGGTCTGAAGATCTCATCAGCAGATGTTGTTTGTTCTTGATAGGGCAGATTTTGAGTGGGGTCTGAAGATCTCATCAGCAGTTGTATGTTTGTTCTTGATAGGGCAGATTTTTGATTTGGGGTCTGAAGACTTCATCAGCAGATATTTCTTGATCATACACCCGGGGTCCTTGTTATCGGACATTTGTTCTTGATAGAGCAAAATTTTGATCTTATGGTCCTGTCAGAAAGTCGTTCTTAGCAGATTAGATCAGTGGTCTTACACCGGGGTTTTCTTCTCATCAGTGATTATGGACACAGAATCTCCACAGCAGCCACCTGGATATATTATTGCATGACTGCATTTTGCATTAGCTTGCATATTCATGTTTGCATTCCATTAGCATGTGTCTGTGTTGCAGGCGCATTTCGTACCCTGATTCTGGTGTCCCGGGCAATATGAGATATTTTCTTCCATGAATGGATCCAGTCTTATCATTGCATTGACACCATGTTGGCACGTTGACACCAGAATTAGGGGTGATCTCCTAAACGTACAGACACCCGTGGCTTTAGCATAATTCATCTTGCATGACAGAAGCCGGGGCTTGTCTTCTAACCCTTGTGTTTGCAGGTTTGACTCAGAATCGAGCAACTCAGACCAATGGAGCAGGTACAAGCCGAGTTGGGGAAAATCCAAAGCCAGTTGGGGCAGGTCATGAATGACATACAGGCAGTGCGTCTGGACCAGCAGGTACTCAGAGAAGAGAATCAGCAGCTGCAGAATCAGTTGAGCTTTCTCATGGGAGTGGTGAGAAGTATGTTAAAGAAGGAGAGTGGTCAAGCACCCAAGGAGGAGACCAAAGTGCCTCCCCCATTGCCGTCAGTGCCACCTGTGCCGAAGCCAAGTGGACTTCATAGATCCTCTACACAGCATGAAGCTCGAGACCTGTCTCGTCAGCAGCTGCGTCGGGCATCTCAGAATAACCCTGAAGGTTATAATCAAAAGAAGAAGCTGCTTGATAGAGCTGTGGACCCAATACCTGTGAGTTATGCCCAGCTGTTGCCACTGTTGGTTCAGCACCGTGTTCTCAAGCTTCGGACCTCGGATCCACCAGATGACGTGTCACCAGACATTGATCTCAACATACGTTGTGATTTCCACTCAGGAGCATCGGGGCACCATGTTGAAACATGCAAGGCTCTCAAGAATAAGATTCAAGACCTTATTGACTCGAGGACGATTAGGCTTGTGCCGGGCGGCATGAGAGCATCGGGAAAGTTCATCCCGTACCCTGCAGAAGAGGTGAATGATTCCACTCCTTTGCCTGAAGCTGGGAGAGATCTTGAATATGTCCCGCGACCTTTTGTGACTGCATCGCCTCGCTCGCAGTTTCTACCTGGATCAAGTTCAAGGACGCAAGCGCCTAAACAAGGGACCATTGCCACTCAGAAATGACGACCTCTTACTCCTTGGCGGAAAGAATACCAGCACCAGGATCAAAAGAGGCCTCGCAACCACTTAGAACAAAGGAATGCTTCTTTCCATCCAGTGCCTGTGCCGTATAGCCAGATTCTTCCACGGTTGATTCAGAATTCTTTGGTGGAGCCGAAAGCCCCTAAGCCCGTGCCAGAGCCTTACCCTCTAGGGTACGATCCTCATGCTCAGTGTGGTTACCATGGTGGATCTCCGGGGCATTCAACTGAAGATTGCAAGGCTTTCCAGGCGAAAGTGCAACAATTGATCGACCAAGGGTGTATTTCCTTTCCAGATGGAGTTTTGGTTGTGCGTGACAACTTCTCAGCTGTCTGAGCTTGCAGATTCAGAGGGTTATTTCCAGAAGCCAGTGGTCCAGACAGGCAGACGTCCTCAGCATTGGCAGTCCTCAGACTTTTTACCATTAGCATTTGTAGTTCCTTTTCTGTTAGTTACTACTTGTTGTTAAACATTGTATGTTTCGAATGGTAATGTTAATAAAGTGACTATGCATTTTTCTGAATTAGTTATGTCGTTGTCACTCATTTACTGCATTGCACTGACACTTGCATTTTATTCACTCCACTTTATCACTATGATTAGTAATGAGCGGAGGGAGGATGATGAAACTGAATACTCATAACCAATGATCGTCTTGCTTTCAGATAAAACCTTGCCGATGACGTATAAGGCATTGCTTCAAATCCCTAAACACCGGAGAGATAAGGAAGAGAATCCCTTGTTATCCACTTCGAGCCGAGAAGTAGGAGTTTCTTTCGGATTTTTAAACCCTCATATCATAACCCGGGGCAGGGTAGTTGTCAGTCAGCTTGATCGAGCGTTCAAGTCTTATAGAGGAGTGTTGTCCTTCGAGGACCAATCACATCATGTTCCTAGGTAGAGCTTTAGATAGAATAAGCCCATTCAATAAACAAGGAGTCTCTTGTTCACCTCCTTCCTCCTTTATGATATAAAGTCCCTTAAGGGTATTCACCTCTCTCCTTTGGAGGGATTAGTGACCTTGCCCTATGAGGTAGAACTTTGAGAGAGCCTTTCCTTTTGATGTTAAGTCCTCAATGGCATCCTTTGGAAGTCAGTGAGCACTCTAACATCCTCACCTCATCTTGTTGACTGAATCTTGTTTGATGGAGCATTTGGTTTTTTGAAGATAGCAATGAAGATGATAAGATATTTGATTGAAGATCTAAAAGCCATTGAAGATAGGAGCTGAAGCTTTGAAGGGGATGATTCCTTGGAGATTGCTGAAGTCTGAAGACTTTGTGAAGATCCAGTTGATACTTGAAGACCCCTGAAGATAGTGAAGCCTGAAGGTGGAGCTGATCAAAGAAGCTGAAGCTTAAGGGAGAAGATGAGTTGATACTCATGTTGTAGGGTTGATACCTGGAAAGCAGTTGAGGATTGAAGTCTGAAGACTGAGCTGCTGCTGGAGGGGCTGAGGCTTTCTTCTGTTTTCTTTTCTGTATTGTGTGTTTTGTTTGATTTGTCTGTTGCATTAGATTAAGTCCATCTAGAATAAGTTCAGTCTAGGAGCATGATCGCATTAGAGGTTGAGTTGCTCCCTCTGCTTGTATTGTTATTGCGTGGCTTTGCTTGCGGGTATTCGGTAGAGTCCAGCTCCCTTGCCCATGTGGTTTGTTTGCCTGATGGCAATTTCATTTCTTTTTTCTGTATGATTGCAGTTTACTGTTTATTGCTTGATAGCATGTTGTTTATTTTTCAGTATGATTACTGCTATTTCATGACTGGCTTGAGGTCGAGACGAGCTTGTGGAGGTTGAAGCCCCACACACATTTCCTCCCTCACTTGCATTGCATGCATTTTACTGTTAAGCTGATGCTTTTGTCTGTTTTGGTGTATCATTGACATGATCCCTTAGGACTCTCATTTCCTTTGATAAGGATTTGATGATAGACTTTTAGGTTGAAACCTATGCATGACAACTTCTAGGAGTTCCCTGTTCAAACCTCAACCATAGGATGAATCCATGGCATGATAACAGTAGGACTTGATAGTCTCCCTCCTAGTTGGGCCTGTTCTCTTCTCATCTCAAAGCAGTTTAAGATACAGTAATCATGAATGATTTCTTTCGTACGTTACGAGCCTTAAGCTATCTGAGAAAGGATTGTGGGAGAGTTCCTTTTCCATAGTCTGGATGTTTAGTATGGTACCCTTTGGGTGACATGCGACGCATTCACTCTCAGGTCATAGTCTCTAGTGCGGTTGAAATCGCAAACACGATAAAAAACACTTCTTTCAGGAAATAACCCGTAGTTTCCCGAACTACGTTTGCTCTGATCTTCCATGCAGTGTGGAAGTACGTAGGCATAGGATGCGATATCCTAGCGAGCAACCTTTCCCCGTAACCCTTCGTAGGCCGAACTACGTTGACTCTGATTTCTCATTCTCTGATGAGAATACGTAGGCATAAAGTGCGACGCTTTGCCGAGTCATTTTTCTTTTCCTTTTCAGCCAGCCTTGATAGGTAGATAGATTATAACCAACCCGTCCATGTAAACAAACAAGCGAGGATCCCGTCGAGTACGACGGACGTGAGGGGTGCTAATACCTTCCCCTTGCGTAACCGACTCCCGAACCCAGACAATGGTTGCGATGACCTTGTCTTACCCTTTTTCGTCAGGTTTTTCCGATCGTTTCCTTTCCCGCTCTGAGGGATAAATAACGAAAGGTGGCGACTCTTCTGTCATGCCGGCACCTTATTTTCGCGCAAGCGACATCAGTCTCCCTGTTTTGTCATCTCACCAAGAGTCAATTCTTGTTGTTGACATCTGCATTTGCATTTTGATCATATTATCATCTGTATAATTCATATGTGTATGCATAGAAAGAGTTTTTCATTCTCATTTGTATTTCTCCCAAGGTCGTGTTGTTATCCACGTCTAACCTTGTGGTCAAAGTCCAACTCACTTGGAACCTACCAAACAAATTTTTTCATGTCTATCTGACGTTCTTCCAGATATGACATTTCTTATCTGATTGTTCTTTCATATATGTTTGTTTCTCTTACATCCAATACCATTCTCAGATATTGTGATTATACCATTATTGGATGTCTGGTATCTTATTATCCAATGCCATTCTTGGGTGTCACCCTTATTTCTCTCTCTAATGTTTTTCCAGATTGAGTCTTTGTTCTGATGCTCCTCCAGATCTTATCTGATTTTTTTCTATATATTTCCTTTGATTCTGATGTTTTTCCAGAATCTATCCGAGGTTTTTACATATTTGTTTCTCTCTCTGATGTTTTTCCAGATTGAGTCTTTGTTCTGATGTTCTTCCAGAATCTATCTGATGTTTTTCCAGATAGTCCTTTGTAATTCTTATGCTTTTCCAGAATCTCATTTCTTTTGCCTATCTGATTATTTTCCAGATATGACTTTCTTTTTTATGTTCTTCTAGAACTCGTTTTGTGTCTATCTGATGCTTTTCTGGATATGACTTTTGTTTCAGATATTTTCCAGAAACTCCTTAGAATCTATTTGATGCTTTTCCAAATATGCATTTTGTTATGATGTTTTTCCAGAGTCCCTTTGTGTCTATCTGATGCTTTTCTGGATATGACTTTTGTTTTTGATGTTCTTCCAGAACTTTTTGTGTCTATCTGATGCTTTTTCGAATATGACTTTTTGTTTTTGATGTTTTTCCAGAAACTATTTAGTACTTATCTGATGCTTTTCCAAATATGTATTTTATTCTAATGTTTTTCCAGAGCCCCTTTGTGTCTATCTGATGCTTTTCCGGATATGACTTTTGTTTCTGATGTTTTTCCAGAAACTCCTTAGTACTTATTTGATTCTTTTTCAGATATGTATTTTATTTTGAATTTTTTCCAGAGCCCTTTTGTGTCTATCTTATGCTTTTTCGGATATGACTTTTGTGTCTGATATTTTTGCAGAAACTCCTTTGTACATATCTGATGCTTTTCCGGATATGTATTCATGTTCTGATGTTCTTCCAGAACTCTTTTGATGCTTATCTGATGTTCTTCCAAATATGTCTTCAAATCTTTTCCCGTACATTTAATGTTTTTCTAAATATTTTCGATGTACCTTCAGAATCATTTTCTTCATCTAATGCTCTTCTAGATGTCTTCAATTTGTTTCTGACTTTGGTTAACATCTTTTGAATGTTTTAATGTTTGTTTCCATTCTTCATCCAATGCATTTCTAGATGTGTCCCGAAGTTTATTCAATGTTTTCCCGAATATCTATGATGGTTTCCAGAGTCCATTCAATGCTTTTCTGGATGTCTTTGATGTTTGTTGTGTTCCAGTCCATTCAATGCTTTTTTGAATGTCTCTGATGTTTGTTTCAATGTCCCTAGCATATTTCTCATATTTCTCCTTACCTCATTCTATGATATTTTGAATTTTGTGACTCTTTTCCATCCAATTCCATTCATGGATGATGATTGTTGCTTCCTCAGTGTTGATGTCTTTCCCCAGTGAGTGGTTACTCATTGTGTCGACTCTATCCCTGTTTGCTTTCATTTTTGTCTGCATTTTGCATTTATTATCCCATCATTATCATCATATAAGATTTCATGGCATGTCAGCATTGTATAGTTCTCTTTTGTCCATAGCATAACATGTCATTGCATCCAAGCGCAAAATTTTTGGTTATCTGTATTTAAATACCTTTCACCATGATCTCATGAAGATTATCGTCACTCATGTCATCCGGTAAAGATATTTAAATAGGGGTGTAATACCCCAAATTTTACCCTTTCTTTTTTATTTTTATTTTAAATTCTTATTAACCTAATAAATTAACCTTTTTTTTAGATCTTGTTTTTTTAACTAATAATAATTTAATTAAATTTTTTTTATAACTTTACTAATATTTTTTATTAACTTTTTTTTTTCTATTTAGTTTATTTATTTAAAGCTCTTCTTACTAACTTTTAGGATTTAGATTAAAATTTAACTTTTTTTTTTTTCTTTTCTTCAAGAGTAAATTTTTTATAACCTTTTTTTAAATTAATTTCTAACACATTTTTTAATCAAATTCTAATATTTTTTTTAAAAAATAAAAATCTAACTTCTTTTTAAAATTAAATCTTTTTTTCTAACTTTTTTAAAATTGAATATTTTTTTCTAACCTTTTTAAAACTAAATTTTTTTTTTTCTAACTTTTTTAAAATTAAATCTTTTTTTCTCTAACTTCTTTTTAAAATTAAATCTTTTTTTCCTCTAAATTCTTTTTTAAAATTAAATCTTTTTTTTTTCTAACTATTTTAAAAATTAAATCTCACCTTTGTCACTTTTTTTGTTCTTTATTATTTTTACTCTAAATTTTTCTATCTTTCATTAAAAAAATAACAAAAATAGTTTTTTATTATTATTTAATTATTATTTTCGTATTTTAATTAAATCATTTTTTAAAATATTATTTTTTTCACTTTTTTCTAAATTATTCATAAAAATATCCAAAAAATCATAAAATAAAAAAATATTGAAAAATTTTGTTCCTTTTATAATATTTTTTATTTTAGGAATCAATAGGATTATTAGTTTTTATTTTAAGTTTATTTTAATTATTTTAAATTATTTAAATTTTATTTTTTCTTAACTAATTATTTAGTTTGGGCTTTAAAATGGGCTTTAGGGACATTATTGACAATTTGGTGTTAACCCTAATTTGTTCCCTATATATACATGTGTTGCCTTGTTGGAAAGGAGGAGAGAATGAAAAAACCTAAGAGGGGTCAGAAGGTTTTCTTCAGAAAAGAGGAGAGAGAGGGAGAAACAAAGGAGATCCCCAGAGAAGAAAGGCGGTCGTTTCCACAACTCGTTAGAAGGATTGGAGCTCTCCAGTGTTCCCTTATTCAAACCTTTTTCACATTTACCGAAGCAAACCTCCGCTTCGTAGGTTAAATTACTAAACCTTTTGCCTTTTCATGTTTATGTGCATATTTTGCCATGTTAATGTGTTTAGGTCCGTTAAATTACTAAATCCTTTGCATTTTTCATATTTATTTGCATCCTTGCCATGTTAACCTTCATTGTTGTTTAGATCCGTAGATTTTGATATGTATGAACCATGATTGTGTCGTATAGGATTGTTTGCATGTCCATTAATTGTCTGTTTGCATTTGCAATTCTATTGTTATTTTTTTTTTATCAAAACATTTTTTCCCAAAAAAAAAACCTTTTTTGTTCCCGTAAACATTTTTTTCCCAAAAAAAACCTTTTTTGTTCCCGTAAACATTTTTTTCCCAAAAAAAAACCTTTTTTTGTTCCCGTAAACATTTTTTTCCAAAAAAAGCCTTTTTTTGTTCCCGTAAACATTTTTTTCCAAAAAAACCTTTTTGTTCCCAAAAACATTTTTTTATATATAATTTAAACTTAACATTTTTTTTAAACTTAAATTTTTTTTAACTAAGTAATTCCATTTTAAAATTAAAACCTTTTTATATATATAATTAAAATATTAAAAAAATTAAAACATTTTTTTACATAATTAAAATATTAAAAAATTAAAACCTTTTCGTAAGGAACTCCTTATGTTTGCCGTGTCATTTTGTGTACCTTTTATTTTCTTTATTCCTGCATTTCATTTGCATGCTTGAGGTTGAGATGTGCTTGTGGTGGCCACAGCCCCACACTATTTTCCTCCCTCACTTCATTCTAAGTGTCATTACATATTTTCATATTCTTCATGTTTTCAGAAATGTTTCTTTGTTTCTTTATACCCTCTGCCTTTATTACTTTTCTTATTTCTGTACCTTAATTATTCCTCCATATAATGATTTGTCATATTTTCACATTTTTTACAGTTTTATCCTTCCGAAGGATTAGGTCCAGCTTTTTGGCCGCCGAGTCAATAGCCTTACCCCTTTAATGGATCAAACCCTGTTTAGCCTAGGTGTCCCGCCGTGGGCAAAATTGCTTTTATCCTAGTGTTAGGCCAAAAGAGTCGCCGTACTCTGTTTTAAGGTTTCTCGCCGTGGAATCCCTAATTTAACCCTAATTACCACTCAACATTTCAACGTAGAGATTTGGAGTTTCTACACTCCACGTAAGCGTGTCCTTAAGATGCGTTTATTCCCCTTGAGACCTTGACCACAGTCAAGAAGTTTCTAACCTCCCTATTGAGGGGAACTACGATTACTCTGATTCCACTCCTGTAAGGATACGTAGGCACAAGATGCGATGTCTTGCCGAGTAAACTTAGAATTAACCCCTTAGGTTTATTTTCTCACTTTTAATCTTTTGTACATATACCTTAAGCAAATAAATAAAGCAAAATAGTAAACATTTGAACAAAAGGTTCCTGTAGAGTACTACAGAAGTTTAGGGTGCTAATACCTTCCCTAAATTTAACCAACCCCCGAACCCTAGATCTTTCCCCGCATTGTGTTTACGATGCAAAATAGGTTTTCCCTTTTTGACCTTTTCCTTCGGATAAATCAAAGAGCGGTTGTGAATTGAATTGCGATTCAAACTAATTAATAGTTTGATATCCTATTTCCACCGCAACAGAAAATGGCGACTTCACTGGGGACTCCTTTAACTTTTGAGGGTTATCCCTAACTTGTTCATATTTATTACTATCTGTGACATTATTCATTTGCATGTATATATTTGTGCTTTGATTGTGGGACTGTTCCTTGTGCTGTGAGATAGGTCCTACACCCGGATCTAGTGTACCTTAGGTAAATGGCAATAGACCAAGGAAACTGTACGACGTATATCGATACGGTTGATCTGGTGGCCATGGTTAGTGCGACTTCTTGGTTGGTGCTTATATTCCTTAAGTCAAGTTGAGGATAATATTGAGGCTGCCATATGTTGTCAACGCACTAACTGACTTTTAGAACCCTAGTTAACTCATCTTGGCCTTTAGAAAGTAGTGAGGTAACCGGCTTTGGTGCAGACTAAAGTTGGTTGACACTCGATACTACGCTCATTGAGATCTTAAACTTGGAGGGTTTTGGTTGGCAAGTAAGTTGCCTTCTGAACAACCACCCTTGTGAAGGATCAATGATATTGAGATCCCTTAGAACCTGGTTACTTTTGTAGGACAGGATGAACCATCTAACTTCAGGGGAGGGTATTTGCCTTTGAACCTCATGCAAGCTTTTAACCTAGGACTTTGTGTGTTTTCATGCATTGCATCCATAAAGCATCTCATTGCATTGTATTTCATGGAGCTCAAACATCATTTATGGATATCGCGGGATACCATAAATAAAAAAGAAAAATATAAAATGAAAAAACAAGGAAAAGATTTCCTTGGTACCCCACGGCATTAGTAAATGTTTTGAATTCCATGAAATCTTCATTTACATTCACATTTTAGCATCATACTTTTGCATTACATGTGTCTCCCGATTTCTCACACTCGGTTCTCTCACCTTCCAGTTTCGTCACCCTGAGTTCTCGGCACCAATACAACACCAGAGCTCAAACTCGGAAAAGAATGGAGGATCAGGCAAAAGAGATTGATCGCCTTAGCAATGAACTCGAAGACCTTCGAGGGGGTATGGGGCGTATGATGGAATTGTTACATGTCATGAATGCTAAGATGGATACCCAGCCCACTGTTGTTTCTGAGATTACCGGCGTTACTGTGGACCCTCCACCAAGTGTGACCGTAGCAGGGGACCCACCTTATGGTCTTGCTCCGGGTTTTGTGCCTCCTCAAGCCACTGTTCCGATTAATCAACCTGTTCAGCAAGCCGTGCCCTTGTTTTCTGAAGTTTCTAGGGGGGCTCCTATCTTTGCACCACCTGTTGTACACACTCGTGCGCAACCGTACTTCAATGAGACAGTTTTTGATAATCTTGATGAGAATGTTGAGGGTTATGAGAAACATGATAAGCTTCGTGAGGAAGTAAACACTATCGTCCAGAGATTGAAAAAGGTAGAGGGTGATCAAATTTTTGGGACTGCTGCAAGGGATGTTTGTTTGGTTTCAGGTTTGGTTATTCCCCCAAAGTTCAAAACTCCGAACTTCGATCGTTATGAAGGTGCCACCTGTCCTAAGAGTCATCTGATCATGTATTATCGCAAAATGGCTGCCCATGTTGAGAATGATAAACTAATGATTCATTGCTTCCAAGACAGTTTGAAGGGCGCTTCTTCCAAGTGGTACTTAACTTTGGACCAATCCCGCGTTAAGAGCTTTCAAGATTTATCTGACGCTTTCATCAAACACTACAAGTACAATATGGATCTGGCTCCTGACAGAAGACAATTGCTGAGTATGTCACAAAAGAATTCTGAGTCATTCAAAGAGTATGCTCAAAGGTGGAGAGAGACTGCTTCGCAGGTAGAACCTCCTTTGACCGAGAAAGAGTTAGCTGATTGGTTTGTCGACACAGTCCGTCCAGAATTTTACGAGAGAATGGTGGGTAGTGTGACTTCAAATTTCTCCGACATCGTTGCTGTGGGTGTCAAGATTGAATTGGGTATGAAGAGTGGTAAAATGACAAATAATCATGGCGCTTCTAAGGATCAGCCGAAGAAACCTCCTTATAGCTCCCAGAAAAAGAAGGAGAGTGAGACTAATGCTATATCCTCTGGTAGACCAAGGGAACGCTTTTATCGGCATCCGCAAGGTTATGCTCAACCTCAAGGGTACCCAGTCCAATATGCTCAACAACCCTATGTGGCAGCTATTACACCTTCTTTCAATCAACAGGTTCCCATGTATCAACCTATGCAACAACCTCCTGTTTATCCGCCTCCTGTCAACTACCTACAGGCACCCAATACTCCTGCTCCTCAACAGCCAAAGAGTCCGGCTCCTCGCCAGAATATGCCAAACAGAAGAACGTATAAACCTTGTCCGCCGATCCCGATGACTTTTACCGAGTTGTGTCCCTCTTTGGTCAAGCAAGGTCTCATCACTACTCGGGCTTTGGGTCCGCCTCCTAATCCTCCACCTAATCCATTACCTGCAAGTTACAACGCTACCGCTCATTGTTTATTTCATGAGGGTGCGCCCGGCCATGATCTAGAGAATTGCTATGCTCTTAAGAAAGTTGTCAGAAATTTGCTAGAAACGAAGAAGTTGTCTTTTGGCGATGCTCAACTGAAGATCGAGACTCCTTTCGGGGTTCCTCACTCGTCAAGTGCAAATTCTGCAAAGCATGCTACGCCTATCAGCCGAATCCAGTCATTATTCAAAGGCCTAGCCCGCTTCATTTCAGTAACCCTCAAGGTGATATGACCGGGATCAACAAAGGATCTGGGAAATTTATTTTGAAGCAACGACTGAAAACTGTTGAAGATGTGACCAGCATAACTGGGGTAAGCCATGACGACTCACAGTGATCATGAACCAGACGTCCTTTCCATTGAGGCTCCGCCAAAGGAAACTGTTACTCTTGAATGCAAGATTTCATAAACATTTAGAAGGATTTTTCCGACAGTTCATTTGTTTATTTATATGCATTTCTCTTTGATTAAGCATATTTAGCATGTACGAACTTGTTTATCTTTGATTAATTAATGCAACGCATATGTTTGTCTTGAATAAATCCATTCGTTTCACTCATTCAAAAAAACGTTTTCATAAATTACAATGCCAACTTTACCCGATCTCTTGTTCTGATGGAGAATTGGGGGGAGGATGACGAACCCAAAACGCAGATTTCTTGTCGTATGCTTTCAATTAAAACCTGCTGATGATGTAAGGCGTTGTTTCAAATCCCAAACACTGGAGATATAAGGATGTTAATCCCTAGTCAACCTCTTTGAGCCTTGAAGTAGGAGTTTTTTTTTCTTTTTTAAGAACCTTCATCCTAACCTGGGGCAGGGTAGGTTTCAGTTAAACCGATCTAGCGCTTAGATCCTAAAAAAGGAAGAGCAAACCTTCGAGAATTTATCCTTAGCATCTTAAGAAGTCCAATACAATGACTATCCTTCGGTTACCTAAGGAGTGGGGCAGTCACGAGCCTTTCAAAAGATTTACACGACTTGTGCATAAAAGAATATTCAAAAAATAAGAGCCCGCTAAGTCAAAAACCTATGAAGGAGACTTAGGCAAAACTGGGGCATCCCGCTGGACTCCAAGGTCAGATCAAAAGACGTTGTCCAGGCAAAAATTAGGGAATAAAAGCAAAACAAGAGGTTACAATAAATAATCCCTAGTAAAGAACAAATTCGTGTGATCAAACACCAAAAGGAAATAGGTGAGTGACTGCCATGTCCAAAGCCTTGATAAATTCTCAACCATAGCAAATCCGTTTGAGGTATGAGTGCTCGCATCCGATTAACTGAATTAGGTTTGGAGAACATCACGAAGAATGGGAGGGTACAAATATAACTTTGAGCCTTTATCTTTTGTTTCTCAAACCGTGAACCGAGCCACGATACAACCTTTAAAAGACCTAATTGAAGTAGGACTTCGGTTGAAAGCATACTCGACAAGATCACGTTTCCTGACTCCTACGAGTTATGCTCAGAAAAATTCATGTTGGCATTATAATTAAAACTTATATCCGGACTAGTGATTTCGGTCACAAGTTATTGCGATATCTTTTTTTCAAAACAAAAATTCAAGACAAATATATGTGTACATTGACAAGCTCAGGATAGGCATTTCAGGCATGACAACTTTGCTTGATATCTTAGAGATTTACATATGAACATAACCCGTGGAACTTGAAGATCCTGCTGAACAGGGGCAGGCAGTTTCCCAATTCGCTTACCAACGCGAGTCTGACGTTCTTAAGAGCTATTTCCCAAAGATTTCGTCATAACACGATTAATTTGTGCCAGTTACGTCGAGACCTGACAAATCTCTCAAAGAGTTTGAGAACAATGGGGCAACCGGACTCGGTGTTCTCTATAAAATCCTCTTGAGATGACCCTACCTCGCAACGCAAGTATCCTGGGGCACCATGTTTTTAAAGGAAACAAATGGCGACTACTACAAGATCCTTCAAGATCAAAACTATGTGGTTTCACAACTTTTCCTCATACACCCCAATGGATTTTACTCGCAGCGGCCTTCATTCCCCAATAAACCTCAGTGTGCAACAGGCTCCTAAACTATTGCCTCGTCACAGTCCCCAAAGAGACTATAAGCTAACAACTTTTTCTTGGGTAACTCAAACGTGTCCCACAGGTTTTCTTCTCCCCATGTGAAGACGTGATACTGTACACCCGAGCAGATTACCTTCTCCCCAGGGAATTCAGAACTTTAAAACCAGATTCGGTTCTGCCATTGATCTTTCTTACCCATGATTGACGTATTGGTCGCAGAGAACGCAGGGTATCTCCGTCGAGATGTTTATTTCATCTCTCGTCCCGTCTCTAGTCTGTTTCGTCAGCATACGCAGGGGCATAAGCATCACATGCCTATTTCATTACATATTCATTACATATTCAGTGCATATTCATTACATATTCATTACATATTCATTACATACTCATTTCATAACATCCCGCATGATTAACTGCATAGACATTAACATACATTCATATTCACGTATTCATTAACATACGCGTTAGCATGCACAGGTTCATCGTGTCTCCATCATTGGTCGTTACCGCCGAGTAACTGGGGTTTGCCCATTCTCTCCAAATAGATTGTCAGCCATAAGCATAAAATACTTACTTGTTTCCAGTTTCCCCACAGAGCTCGATCCTCGTGGATGACGGTTACTTCAGCTATCTTTCCTCACCAGGATAAGATATTTACCCTCCGAGATCATTCCCTCGATGGAGTCTTGATTACTAGTCTTCTTTCTAGCTCAATCCTAGATTGAATCTCAGTCTTGTCGGTCGTCAATCCCAACCGGGCGTGCATTTATTTTGCACCATCTAAAGATTTTCACCATACCATGGCAGATACGCGACTGTTTTCGCCCGAGAAGTTTATCACTGTACCCGGACGTGCATTTATTTTGCACTATCTTCAACTACAATCATTTACAGATACACGCCAGTTCACGCCTGGAAAATCTATCAGTACAACACTTTACAATCCTACATGTTACAACATCGGTACAACACTTTACATCTTACAACATCGGTACAATACTTTACATCTTACAACATCGGTATACAACATTTCTCACCTAAGAAACCGATCCTATCTTCGTTATGACTCGCAGCAAATGGCCATCTCCATGGAGCAGTTGGGCTTCCATTTACCTGTCGTCTTGAAGTATGGGAGGTTTGAACCAAATCGTATTCAGGAGAGCACGATCTTGAAGTACGGGGAGGTTTGAGCGAAATCATATTCAGGAGAGCACGATTCTGAAGTATGAGGAAGTTCAGTTCATCCTTTTCATATTCAGGAGAGCACAATTCTGAAGTATGAAAGAGCCGAATCATATTCAGGAGAGCACGATTCTGAAGTATGAGGAAGTTCAGTTAGCCTTTTCATATTCAGGAGAGCACGATTCTGAAGTATGAGGAAGTTCAGTTAGCCCTTTTCATATTCAGGAGTGCACGATTCTGAAGTATGAAGATTTTCATTTACCCTGTAGCCGAATCATATTCAGGAGAGCACGATTCTGAAGTATGAGGAAGTTCAGTTTACCTTTTTCATGTTCAGGAGAGCACGATCTTGAAGCATGAAGAAGTTTATTTATCCTTCAGTAAGAGAAGAATCAGAATCGTATTCCAGGCGCCGACCTTAAATGCGAGAAGATTTATTTATCAGATAAGCAGCAGCCTCTTTATTTGAGTGCTTATCCATTTTGGCACATAAGTCCCTTCCAACGATAAGTGACAATTCTCCCTCGAGAAGCTTATCATGGCATTTCCCATTAAAGTCCATTTATTTTGGCATACAGCCGGTCTTTACCCTGTATATTTGATACGGATTTCCGAAAAGTCCGTCCGATCCCATCACGAAGGATAGTTTATAGAAGCTTGGATGTTATTCTTTGCTCAATGCTCCAGCGTTCTGTAATCGATCTTGCAACCGTGTAGATCCAATTTTGTTATTAGGCATTCCCTAGTGGAGGTCATCTCATAGGTGCCATCTCCATTTAAGGACCTTATTCCTAAAGTCCATTTATTTTGGCATACAGCCGGTTTCTTACCCTGTATATTTGCTACGGAGTTCCGAAAGGCCCGTTTGATCCTGTCACGAGAGATAGTTTACAGAAGCGTGGATGTTATTCTTTGCTCAATGCTCCAGCATTCTGTAATCGATCTTGCAATCGTACGTGATCCAGTTTTATTTTTAGATTCCCCAGTGGAGGCCGTCTCACAGGTGCCATCTCCATTTGAGAATCTCGTTCCTTTTCTAAAAAAACAATTGGTCGTGTTCGCACCAGTTGACCATCATTTTTGGAATTCCCCAGTGTTGTGCTGTCGTCCCAGCGCGTCATTTTCCCCAGTGTGTTCTTCTCGTAGCGTCTGTCCCTGTGTCGTCGTATTCATTTGCATCGTCGCATTCATCATTCCAGCATACACATCATATCATGTTCATGGCGCTGCCTGCATTAGTCGTGTTGTCCATAGCATTTGCATATCACTGCATCTAAGGGCAAAATTTTCGGTTATCTATATTTAAATCCCTCCACCATGATTCCTTGAGTCTCCGTCACTCAAATCATCTGGTGTAGCTATTTAAATAGGGGCAACTGTAATACCCCAAATTTTACCCTTTCTTTTTTATTTTTATTTTAAATTCTTATTAACCTAATAAATTAACCTTTTTTTTAGATCTTGTTTTTTTAACTAATAATAATTTAATTAAATTTTTTTTATAACTTTACTAATATTTTTTATTAACTTTTTTTTTTCTATTTAGTTTATTTATTTAAAGCTCTTCTTACTAACTTTTAGGATTTAGATTAAAATTTAACTTTTTTTTTTTCTTTTCTTCAAGAGTAAATTTTTTATAACCTTTTTTTAAATTAATTTCTAACACATTTTTTAATCAAATTCTAATATTTTTTTTAAAAAATAAAAATCTAACTTCTTTTTAAAATTAAATCTTTTTTTCTAACTTTTTTAAAATTAAATATTTTTTTCTAACCTTTTTAAAACTAAATTTTTTTTTCTAACTTTTTTAAAATTAAATCTTTTTTTCTCTAACTTCTTTTTAAAATTAAATCTTTTTTTCCTCTAAATTCTTTTTTAAAATTAAATCTTTTTTTTTTTCTAACTATTTTAAAAATTAAATCTCACCTTTGTCACTTTTTTTGTTCTTTATTATTTTTACTCTAAATTTTTCTATCTTTCATTAAAAAAATAACAAAAATAGTTTTTTATTATTATTTAATTATTATTTTCGTATTTTAATTAAATCATTTTTTAAAATATTATTTTTTTCACTTTTTTCTAAATTATTCATAAAAATATCCAAAAAATCATAAAATAAAAAAATATTGAAAAATTTTGTTCCTTTTATAATATTTTTTATTTTAGGAATCAATAGGATTATTAGTTTTTATTTTAAGTTTATTTTAATTATTTTAAATTATTTAAATTTTATTTTTTCTTAACTAATTATTTAGTTTGGGCTTTAAAATGGGCTTTAGGGACATTATTGACAATTTGGTGTTAACCCTAATTTGTTCCCTATATATACATGTGTTGCCTTGTTGGAAAGGAGGAGAGAATGAAAAAACCTAAGAGGGGTCAGAAGGTTTTCTTCAGAAAAGAGGAGAGAGAGGGAGAAACAAAGGAGATCCCCAGAGAAGAAAGGCGGTCGTTTCCACAACTCGTTAGAAGGATTGGAGCTCTCCAGTGTTCCCTTATTCAAACCTTTTTCACATTTACCGAAGCAAACCTCCGCTTCGTAGGTTAAATTACTAAACCTTTTGCCTTTTCATGTTTATGTGCATATTTTGCCATGTTAATGTGTTTAGGTCCGTCAAATTACTAAATCCTTTGCATTTTTCATATTTATTTGCATCCTTGCCATGTTAACCTTCATTGTTGTTTAGATCCGTAGATTTTGATATGTATGAACCATGATTGTGTCGTATAGGATTGTTTGCATGTCCATTAATTGTCTGTTTGCATTTGCAATTCTATTGTTATTTTTTTTTATCAAAACATTTTTTCCCCAAAAAAAAAACCTTTTTTGTTCCCGTAAACATCTTTTTCCCAAAAAAAATCTTTTTTGTTCCCGTAAACATTTTTTTCCCAAAAAAAAACCTTTTTTTGTTCCCGTAAACATTTTTTTCCAAAAAAAGCCTTTTTTTGTTCCCGTAAACATTTTTTTCCAAAAAAACCTTTTTGTTCCCAAAAACATTTTTTTATATATAATTTAAACTTAACATTTTTTTTAAACTTAAATTTTTTTTAACTAAGTAATTCCATTTTAAAATTAAAACCTTTTTATATATATAATTAAAATATTAAAAAAATTAAAACATTTTTTTACATAATTAAAATATTAAAAAATTAAAACCTTTTCGTAAGGAACTCCTTATGTTTGCCGTGTCATTTTGTGTACCTTTTATTTTCTTTATTCCTGCATTTCATTTGCATGCTTGAGGTTGAGATGTGCTTGTGGTGGCCACAGCCCCACACTATTTTCCTCCCTCACTTCATTCTAAGTGTCATTACATATTTTCATATTCTTCATGTTTTCAGAAATGTTTCTTTGTTTCTTTATACCCTCTGCCTTTATTACTTTTCTTATTTCTGTACCTTAATTATTCCTCCATATAATGATTTGTCATATTTTCACATTTTTTACAGTTTTATCCTTCCGAAGGATTAGGTCCAGCTTTTTGGCCGCCGAGTCAATAGCCTTACCCCTTTAATGGATCAAACCCTGTTTAGCCTAGGTGTCCCGCCGTGGGCAAAATTGCTTTTATCCTAGTGTTAGGCCAAAAGAGTCGCCGTACTCTGTTTTAAGGTTTCTCGCCGTGGAATCCCTAATTTAACCCTAATTACCACTCAACATTTCAACGTAGAGATTTGGAGTTTCTACACTCCACGTAAGCGTGTCCTTAAGATGCGTTTATTCCCCTTGAGACCTTGACCACAGTCAAGAAGTTTCTAACCTCCCTATTGAGGGGAACTACGATTACTCTGATTCCACTCCTGTAAGGATACGTAGGCACAAGATGCGATGTCTTGCCGAGTAAACTTAGAATTAACCCCTTAGGTTTATTTTCTCACTTTTAATCTTTTGTACATATACCTTAAGCAAATAAATAAAGCAAAATAGTAAACATTTGAACAAAAGGTTCCTGTAGAGTACTACAGAAGTTTAGGGTGCTAATACCTTCCCTAAATTTAACCAACCCCCGAACCCTAGATCTTTCCCCGCATTGTGTTTACGATGCAAAATAGGTTTTCCCTTTTTGACCTTTTCCTTCGGATAAATCAAAGAGCGGTTGTGAATTGAATTGCGATTCAAACTAATTAATAGTTTGATATCCTATTTCCACCGCAACAAGGGGCAACTATCATACCCCAAAATTTACCCTTAGATTCTTTAATTTTGTACATATCATTCTTGGTCAATTACCTTACATAATACCCAATTTATCAGCTGAAATAAACTTGTTAAATTTACAGCTGAATCGGTCAAATTAAAAGTCAACTATGCGTAAACTCAGTGGACGGGAAATTTCAAAATCGAGCCTGCAACCGTCGGTCACGTTAATCTACGTTTCGCGTAGTTTAAATTGCCGTGCTCATTTAAATTTTTAGACCACTTTACGGTCGCATTTTGAACAAGTTTAAGTCGTTTTATCGGATAAAATGTATTTTAAAATTTGACCAAACGATGTATTTTTTTCGAATCCTATATTTTTTGCTGATCATTTTGGTGTATTCACTTTATTTTTTCGAACACTTCAATGCAGGTCCAATTATTCATTTTTTACCGTTTTTATTTTATTTTTAATTAATAATCATTTTAATTATTTAGCTTCATTATTTTAGGTTGTTTAAATTATTTATTATTTATTTTTAATTTATTTATATTTTATATTATATTTTTTTAATAATTTATTGAAGTTTTTTTTTAGTAATGCTTAATAGCCAAGTTTAAAATAGTTCCTTTGTTTTGTATGTCTTTTCGTGTAAGACCTACACTACACACTGTCACATAGTATTATAGCTTTCAATTTTGGCTTTTGTTATTTGAATAAAAAAACAAAAAAACATTGTAGTATCTCTACCAAATTTTGATTTTTTTTTAATAATAAAAATATTATAGTAAAAACAAAACCATAACTTACCTCACGGGCCACCTTTTCGTTGAAACTGCAAGAGAATTTTTTTTTTTTTACTATTTACTATTTCAATCTCCTGGATATCACCCTTTTTGAAGGCTCCTCTCGTAACCATTTTTTCTTCTTAAAGATTTATCTTTTTAAATCCACATAAAAATACATGATCCTTTTTTGAAGGGATAGCCCAACTCCGATATTATGTCGAGCTACCGACATTAAACGAAGTGCTACGTGGGAGGCAACTCATGATATTTAGTTTTTATTCTTTCTGTTATTTTTATTTTTACTTATTATAACTATTACTTCTACATTTTATTTTTATTTTTACTTTTATTATTATTATTATTATTACTATTATTGTCTCTTCTAACACTTCCATGTGGTACAATTCACTAATAATGTAATCTTTGTCTAATTTCAGGCTAGAGTAGCTTAGGAGAGCTTATCACTAACTTAGGAGAATGGAGTCTGTTGATGATATGGGGGTTGCCTTTAGGAACAAAGATAAGAGGCGTCGTTTTGAAGTTTTAGCTCAGAGGGAGATGGCATTACCTATTTATCCTGATGGACTCACCTTGACCACATTAGAAATCTGAGATAGTGTGATGTACTTTCTCAACCAAATAGGTTGGAATAACTTTGATGTGAGGAAGAGGTTTAGCCCATACCATAGGCCCACCCTTCGATTTCTGAGTTCCATTTACTATGATCCTAACCGAGGTTTTGGATTTGGTCGAGGCTTAGCTACCTTCAGATTGTTTGGAACCAATACTGTTTCACCCACCACGAGACGGCTGACCTTTTAGGATTTCCAAATGGTCCTGATGCTTATACAATAACTCCTGATGATGGCTTTACCAACCTTGACCTAAACTACTTTTGGGGAACCATAACCGGAAACTACCACCTTGAGCCACACACCATGTTTTCTGAGAATATCCATAACCCCATTATCCGCTATTTCCATAAGATTTTAGCTCATACATTGTTTGGTAAGGAAGACAACTTTATTTTTGTGTCCAAGGATGAGTTGCTTATAATGTATTGTGCCTCTCAAGGAAGACCCGTGAATGCTGCTACGTTTATGTTAGCCAACCTGAACAGAATTTCCCGTGAGAACCAATGTATCATTCTCATAGGAGGGTTAGTTACTATGATTGGTGATGCCATTGGCCTGAGATACCAACTTAACCGTATTCATGCCTTTGGAGGTATCCGTCCCATGCACTTGAAATTTTGCTTTAACCGTGGCATCATTGCTAATTTAAGACCTGCAGAATTCGAGTTTCTCATTAATAACCAAGTGGTCCATAACTTCACATTGCACAACCATGAGAAAACTAATGTCCATAACCGGGATAACTGGTCTAATGATTTAGAGGGCCAAAGCGAGTCACCCACTCCACCTTACAGTCCCCAGCCTTATGAAAATCAGGATGTCATTCTCCATGATGTTGTTTCTCACATCTCTGGTGCTCATGCTATTAATCCTCCTATTGATGTTATTACCGCTATCTCTGCTCTATAATCTGAGATTGATTCCCTTAGAGGATAGTTAACCTCTCTTCGAGTTGATCTCCTCGGTTTTATGGACGTTGCTAATGAGCAGTTTGATCACTTGTTCCAGCAAGTCTATTCGATGAGGCGTTTCACTGAACATAACATTAAGAGCCTAAATGGCTAGTATAGTTGGATATACCGCTAAATCCCTATTTCCTAGTTTGTATTGTTTGCTTTCATCGTGTATTTTTTTTCCTTTCCTTGATTGTTTGTATTCACAATACCGTCGAGCCATCGACGAGAACATATGTTGCAGTTGTTTGAATTAATGTGATTTCCCTTTCGGTTAGTTTATTTTTATTTTACATCATAAGTTTCCTTTACTTTAATTCATTTTTATGTTTCGATTTTGGCCACATGCAATAATAATTCCAAACAGCAGTAGTATGGCCTTTAGAGCACAAAAATGCATCGTTTTCTGAACTAAAAATTAAAACCTGCGCATTTTAGCCTAATGGCATTCACCATATCAGGAAAACAAATAGTTTTCCGTTTTCTAACTTCTTTTTGCGTGTTTTCCCATCAAAACACATTCAAATCCCATTCTTCTTCCCTCACAACCACCAACGTTAATCAATATTTACTCCTATTCCAACCCCCAACCATCAAACTTCCTTCTAATCACTATATATCACCATAACCTCCCATTTCTCTCACATCACAAACTATTCTTCTCTTTTAACAATCATCATACCCATTACTTTCAACTTTCTCATTCTCCAAATTCTCAACCATGCCTCCAAGAGTAGCAAGACCAAGAAAATATATTGATTACATGGGAATTACTTTTGCAGAAGGCATCGATTGTGAGAATCAGATGACAAACTACCACAAACTGTTCAAAAGGTCGGTCTTCGTAACACGGCATCCCGGCAATACTTCTGCCCGAAACTTAGGCCTATTTGACAGCATTAACTAGATGCTTAACAACCTAGTTATGTCACACTTCTGTTCCTTAACCAGCCCTGCATACATTAGGCTCACATATGAGTTGTTGAGTTCTTTTTGATATTCCACCGGACCTTCTCGCACCATTGGCACTACTCACTTTAGGATGTTTGATAGAGATTTCACCCTTAGCCAAGACCAAATAGGCACCATTTTTCAGTTCCCTAGTGGAGAAGAATATGCTTGTCAAGCCTCTCTTGATAGCAACTGGGAACCTAGTGCTCTTGACTTCTGGCAACAAATAACTGGCAAAACCACCACCACCTAGAAGGGTTTTAAAGCCACAACCATTTATAACCTAACCAATAGATATTTGCATTGTACCTTATCTAACACCATCTTTGGCCGAGAAAAAACTTGGAATGTGAATTCTAAATATCTCTTCTTTATTCACTATGCACTTTTTAAGACTAAAGTTAACCCAACACCGTTCTTTTTGGCACGCCTTGCATTTGCCAACGGTAGAGTAGAAGGTCCTATATGTGTTGGCGGGTTGATTACCTCTATAGACCTTGCTTTAAATTTACACACTGAATTGGCTACTCTTGAGCCTCTAGCGACACTCTTTGCTGATTTAGATTACTGCCAGGACTGAGCACGATATGGGTGACCTCATCAAGCAGATGGAGGAATTGAGGATGAAGGTAGCATATATAAGAGAGATTATGCAGCATGTTCCACAACCTGAATTTGGTAGAGGATTTGGATGTCACCTGGTCGAGGCCATCATCACTGAGCCTCATACCAGGTTTTCTACTCCTTCTTCCACCTTGCACCGAAACATTGAGGACAATGTTTGGTACAAGTGTGAGGGAGGAGCGTTACCGCTTTATTTTTATTTCTTCCCATTTTATTTCCTCTGGTTTTATGTTTGTTTTTATGTTTTCTAGTTAGTTTCTTTTAAATTGTTTTATGTCTGTATGATCGAGTCATATGTGCGTGTTGAGTACTATTGCATGTTACTTTTTCTTTTTGTTAGAGAATTCCCTTAAATTTGACCCCCAATAAAATTTTGTTATTATTGAATGGCATGACACTCCGAGAGTATTGGTTGTTTCTCACCTATAGGCTATGTTAGGTAGACTTGGGAAAGTTTCGATAATATCGGTACCATCATGACACCCCAAACTCCCTAAGTATGTGACATTGATTTGAATAACCATTATGTCGAGACCTTGAGTTCTGAGTTTTTGTAGTAGCCTCTTGAGTGGTTTATACTAGCAGTTAACATCATAATAATGCACACTATAAGTAATGAACTGATGCAAATACGTGTTTGATCTCAAAAATTAAATTGAATAATTTTATATAAAAAGCGAATGAAAGGATATGTTCCCTCTAAGTTAGGTGGTCCTCACCCAACCATTTAGCCCAACGGATCAAACTCTTGCAATTCTAAAGAAAAAGAAAAGAAAAGAAAAGTGTAAAAACTAGATATTGAGATCATTAAACACTAACAGGATCACTTACCATGTAAGTGTGGGGATAACGGACTTAATGTGATTGCACGAGAATGAAAAAGAGGTGAAAAGAACAAAGAATGTAGGTCGAGTTATAATGGCATGATTCAGACTGGTCTTGCATAGGGGGAGTTTTTATCTGCAAAATGCGGATATGTGTTATTATGGTGTCCCTGTTATCGATATCTAATACCTATCTATTTAGCATTAGCCTAGCAGTCTCGTACCTTTTATAGTTTTTTCGCGCCTATGCTTCAGACGTTGTGCTTACTGTTTTCACCGCGTTGGGATATTACTTGAGGACAAACAACGATTTAAGTGTAGGGAAGTTTGATAACGAGGAATCGTATCATGTTTTTAGGCCTATTTCATACTTATTTCGTCCGTAATTTATTATGTTTTATCACTTTTACTTTGTTTTCGTGTGTTTTGTAGTTGTCAGCGTCACTCGTTGCAGATTCAGGAGTAAATTAGAAAAAAGGAGCGAAAGAGCAACAAAAGAGAGAAAATTTTGCCAATTTGCTGATATTGCGTTCGCCGACCTCAGATGGCGTTCGCCATTGCCAACCAATGCCACGTCAATTAATAAAGAGGCAATGGCGTTCACCATTGCCCAAATGGCGTTCTCTATTAGGTCGCAGACAACAGTTCTGCAATAGAGGTAGTTTTTCAAGCAGTTTTCATCAACTCTTTTTCCCTCCACCTTGTGGATACGACCAGAGTAGTTACTAAGAGGGATTTCTCTATATAGACCCTCTAGAACAGTTTCCGGGATATCCAAGTCGTGCGGAAGCGCTGTCGAATCGCATTTAGAATTAAGTAGAAATTTACCTGTAAAAGTGACAATAAGTCACATCAAGGGATTGTCACAATTTTTTTCCTTTTATTTTTGTATTGTACCTCTTGGATCGCAAACAAAGCCTGCCGGCATTTTCCTTTCAATACAAGTTTCAGTTCTTTAATTTTCAGGTTTTTACCGTTTATTTACTTGCACTTGTTATTGTTTTATAGTATTGTACGACATGTTAGTTTTAATTTTAATTGCTCTGATCATGTTAGTTTTAGTTAAAATCATGTCTTGCTAAATTTACTTGAGTTCGACATATGAGGATCGTCGTTACCAACAGGACTCAGTAGAAAATTATAGGTGCGAATTTATGATTATATGTTTTTTGGTTGTAGTTTCCAATTGTATGATTTATTGTTTTGACACGATAGTGAAAAACAAACTAAGTTTTAGGGCGATAGTGCGGGAGTGTGAGGAATGAACCGGATAGTGGAAACTAGGTAACGATCCTAAAAACAGCGAGAGCGCTTTGTGCATCGTTTAGAATCTTATTATTTTGAAAATATACTTTTTAGTTGAAACGGGCGAGCAAGAGCAAAATCATGTGTTTAGGAAGTGTGGTTCTAGTCAATAGCGTGAGAATGTGAGACAAAGTCTTTAGATCAATATTTTATACGGAACTAGGATTAATCGTATTTAGCACCCAAATTCTACAAGTCCCTTAGGAACACGGAATCCATATTCCGAGCTCGCTTTACCATTATTTTTAAACCGTTAAGAATTAGTACTTTATTTCCGTTCTTATCGTTTTAACCCTTAGCCTTAGTTGTGCACTGTAACAATAGATGACATTAGTTTGATTATTAGTTCATGTGGGTTAGACAATCTTTTAAAACTACACGAACAATTGTATACTTGCAGTTATTATTCGAAAGACAAGTTTGTGTCGCACGATCATTGACACATGTCATATTTTTTTATAATTTTATGAAAAGAAATTAAACTCTAAGAAATGTAATATAAAAATTAGGAATGTGTCGCACCTCTTGCCACCTTCCATCACCTTTGTGGCAGTATTGCCCTACTTGCTCTATCGTACATTATCGTAGCTGTCATCCAAGTTAACTGACTAAACCACTCTTGACGTGTCTTTGTATTGTCATTTTAATTGTCGGTTAAACCACACGTGCTAGCTTAAGCCCCATCTCTTGGATTTTTCACAATCGTAACCCCCATTTGTGAAGAATATATTCATCATCTACCTTAGTTTAATTTTGATGAAGACAAAAACTTATTGTCGTACCTCGAAAAAAGCGAGAACACGACATTGCAATGCGAAATCGCATGCTCGCGATATGGACTTTACAGAGTCGACACCGAACTTTATTTATTCCTAAAAAGGGAAAAGGGAATTATTGATAAAACCCAAAAAGAATGACAATGATATTGGTCATCGCAACCAAATGAGGGTTCGAGAGTCAGTTACACAATGGGAAGGTAATAGTATCCCTCACGTCTGTTGTACTCAACGGAAACCGTTTGGTTAGTTGTACGCATTAGTATTACCTTAGACATGTTAGGCTTCTCGAGTTATTAAAAGGAAAAGAAAGGGACAAAAAAGTTTATTTTTTTATTAGAGTGTCTGACAAGACTTTGAATCTCGGTCTTAAGTATCTCCGAGTGCAATAGAGAACTTAAAACCTACTTAGTTCTAGGATGTTGTGGGACAAATGAAATATATTTTATGTTAAAAAGTCTTGAAGTTTAAATTAGAAGATAGTTTCATTGTATTTCTTTAGATCTTTAATGAATCATTTCAAACATATATAAGAGAAAGAAATTTAAAGAATCATCATAAGAACAACACATCCAATTATTATTCTTCAAAACAAAATCAAATGGGACATAACAAATTTTCCTCTAAAAGAATAGAAGAAAAACAACAAAATATTGAATAGCTTCAAGTGCATCAAGATTTCATTATTTTTTGCACAGTGCTACCATTTGTTTTCCCACTCATTCATTTTCTTCGATATTCCCTTGTAGTCACTGATTTGATTTTCTTATTCAACACAATCGATTCTTTATCAAATTCATGGAGAAACCTTTTTGTTATTACCACCAACAACAACTTGATCGGGAACAAACTTGGTCCAAAACCAATGTGACTTCCACACTCTATTCATTTCTTCAATTGGAACATTCTTGGTCTCAGGTAAGAGTAGGGCAATGAAAACAGTCATGATAATCACAAAACCCGCGAAGAAAAAGAAGAGGCCAAATTTCAAGTGACAAAGCATGGTTAGGAATACTTGAGCAATGATAAATGTGAAGAACATGTTCACCGCAACATTTATAGCTTGACCTGCAGGTCGAACTTCAAGAGCGCATATTTCACTGGGAACTAACCACCCTAATGGTCCCCATGACCATGCAAATGCCGCAACATATGCACAAATAAAGAACAAAAGGATGTCGGCTTCACCTTTTGTAAATGATCCTTGTCCAGTCAATCCAAACTTTGCAGCAATCAAGATTCCAATAGTAACCTACAACAATGGATTAATTATTAAATAAACAGTATTCATTTTATGCCATATATTTAATTACATTAAATCATTTCCATTTTTAAAAATATTTATCAATGCATATGTGTTTTATATGTGTGAAAATTTTCACCTGGCAAATAAACATTTGTGTGCCACCCTCAAGAAATAATATCCTTCTTCCAAACTTGTCTACGGTGAAGACAGAAACAAGTGTGGCAACAACATTAACACCACCACTAATAACTGCAGACATGAGTGAAGCATCATCACCGAAGCCTAAGATCTTGAAAAGAACGGGAGCGTAAAACATGATGACATTAATTCCAGTAAGTTGTTGGAAGAATGGAATGAAAGAGCAAAAAATGAGTTGAGGTCTATATTGTGGTTGAGAAATATTCTTCCATGGATGATCCACCTTACTAGCTTCCTCGCTAGCATCAACAAGATCTTGAAATTCCTCATCAACATTTTCAGTGCCACGGATCTTTTTCAGCATTGATTTTGCTTTTTCATGATCTCCTCTTTCAATCAAGGAGTTAGGTGTTTCATCTAGACAAAGAGCTCCAATGCATAAAACAATTGCTGGCACTGCTCCAAGACCTAAAGAGATTCTCCATCCGTTTTTTAGCTTGGAAGTACCATAATTGATAAGATTTGCAGCTAGAATACCAATTGTAATCATCATTTGAAAGCCAATGTTGAGTGCTCCTCTAATATTCGCCGGAGCCATTTCAGACAAATACACTGGTACAGACTGTTTCAATAGAATTTACAATGATAGAAAGTTAAAACAATGATAAAACTACAAACTTGAAAAAAAGTTATATAGCGCTTGAATTATTCATACCTGATTACAAAATCCCACGCCAAATCCTAGAAGTAGACGACCGATGATTAACATTTCAATGTTAACTGCTAATCCGTTTAATAATGCACCAACTAAGAAAAAAAATCCACCAAGAAACATTGAGGTCTTGCGTCCCCATCCTCTCGTAGTTGTGGCAGCAAAGAAAGAAGCAACCAATGCTGCGAGGTATAAGGAAGACGTGAACAACGTTAGAAGTTGATCGTCGAATTTGCAATATTGACTTGTTTGATGTGTCTCATCTTTCATTTTCTTATACACGGATGGAAAGAATTTAACTAAGAATTCATCCATAGAAGTCACTCCTCCTGTAATACCGAGATCATAACCAAAAAGAAGACCTCCCATTGCAGCTACAAAACATGTAATCAACACGAAGGCAGTTACTTTTCCTTCATAATGTCTCACTCCACTTGTTTCAACAAAAGCTCCACCTGCCATATTAATTCACCTCTTCAATGAATTACTACAAATTAAAAAAATAACACTACCACTTTGTTGAATTCTAGTTCTCCTTGTTTCCTTTTTTGTCACTTAATAATGTAATTATATAGTTTGCTGCTTTAATAGGTAGAAGTAGGGGAATTTATAGATGGTTGATAAACATGTTCACAATGTTAAATAACCAAAAATAGCTTATGATTGTCACTATCCATTAACTACTTTTTCTGTTAACTAATTTTAGCAATGTGCATTGATAAAAATACCATTTAGATTTGCTACAAAGTTGGGTGTCACATAATTTGTTTCCTCACAAGTTCTATTCAACAGACTAAGGCGATGGTCTTAGTTTTTGACATTTTCTCGTCAACGTCAAAAACATATTCTCTTACAATGCACTTTATGACTAACCAATGTAATTCACTAACTTGTCATATATGTGACTTTCTAAGACACATTTGTATTTGAGGTTTTGACATATTATTTATTGTGTTAAATATTTAATTATACATTTTCTCTTAAAAAAATATAAGTTTTTACTTTGGATTTTGGACCACATCATATGTTGATATATGTAATGAAGTTGCATATGTGTTGTTAGAGCTTGTTTAGAGTTTCATATTGAATAAATTATTAGACTATTGAATCTATAAATGTGTAAGAGGACCTCAACATTTAAGCTAGTTTTTGGGAAATAAATCGATAAACTATTTAATTTTATCAATTTCATTATTATAAAATGATATATCATATTTCATAAAAAAAAAATATATATCATAAAAAATTAAATAAGCGTCATGGTTTAGAGTGGAAAATTCATGGTGGCTTTAGCCCAATAATATCTTGACACATGTCATATTTATTTATGATTTTGTTAAAAAAATTTAACTCAAAGAAATTGAATATAAAAAATAGGAATGTGTCGCACCTTTTGTCACCTATTGTCATTTGTTGACGTGTCTATGTATTGTCATTTTAATTGTTGATCAAACCACACATGCCAAGTTAAGCTCATCTCTTGGATTTTTTACAATTTTAACCTCTATTTATGCAAAAGATATTTTCATCTACTTAGTTTAATTTTGTTGAAGACAAAAACTTATCATTAAAGAAATTTTTTTTTAAGTGAAAGTTCAAGTGATTATACGCTTTGAAAATTTAAAACAAAAATTGAGATAAGTGATCCTAATTAAATTATGCATTATAATTTATAATATATCTCTTAAGATGCTCAAGAAACTCATATAAATCTTTATCTATAAAGGTAATGAACATCATGCATGAAAACCTTTGAAAATAAGTCATCAAGAATAGATTTCTACACTTTTTAAACAAGGTAATCATTTAACTGATTAATGTAACCGGTTATACGGCGTTGCTATTTGAAATTTTAAAATTGTTATACACTTTTAAAATCTAGTAAACGCTTAGCTGATTTAAGAAATCGAGTACAGAATGCAGAATTATGTTTTTTTATTGAACCATTGTCATTCTAAACCATTGCAAATTTTCTTGAAAATGTCTCAAATTTATGCATCTATTCATACACGTTTCTTATGGTGTATTTAAGGTTAGATACATTAAATTTTCAAACTACCTCTATCATTCAAAATTAAAATACAATTCAAATTTGTTTAAAGTGATTCATTCATCTAAAACCTTGAAATTTTTTCCTCATAATTTGTCATACCCTTGCAAAACATTTATGAGCAATTAAGGTTATATATTTGAATTGTATATTGAAATAGAAGATCAATTTTTTGTATTGGAATTGATTCAAGAACATTTTATATATTCAAATCTATTCAAGTTATTGTAATTAATCACCAAGTGTATGGTGACAAAAATTATAAAAGAAAGTAGTGCGCTTTTTGAAAGTGATTATAAACAAAAAGTAGTGTAATTTTTGAATTTGTGAACATCATCATAGTATTTTATGATTGTGGAAAATGTCCTTTGATTTGGGAAGGTTCAAAGTCCACCATAGTCTTTGTTGTTAATGTCAGAAGATTGTATGAGAGGTCTTGGTGTGAGACTTATACAAAGATCCAACATAATGGAAAATCCTTCAAGATGTGAAAGGACTAGATGTACTCTTGGTTAATAAGGGGAACTAGCATAATTACCTTGTGTCATTTAAATTTTCCGCACATTAATTAGTTTTTGCGATTTATATTGCTAAGAACATATCATTTTCATATCCAAAAAAAATTAAGAGCATAGCGCAAAATCGAGAAAAAATTAGGCAATTTTAATTCATCCTCTATCTTAGGTTGCATCTCATACTTACAAATGATATCACAAAAATAGTTTGGTAACTTGCTCTTAGATTCGAGATAAAATGGCTTCCACAAACCTTTTTTTTTAAGAGAAGGATCAAATATTAATAGACCCCCAAATTTTACCAGTAAATGCTACAATATTTTGAAGATTAGAAAACTAATATATCTAGAAGCACAAAGTATAAAAGTATGGAATGCTTTAAAAAAATTCTATTCCTACTATAATTACTAATTGTGCAAGTCTAACAAAATCAAAAGAAGAATGAATTGAAGAAAACAACAAAAAATTTCTACATAACTAAAAGGCTAAAAAATGTATTGCATCTGCTTTAAGGATGAGCGATATTTTCCAGGTGTCAAATTGCAAAACAACAAAGAAAGTATGATAAACCTTGGAATTCGCCAACAAGAAGGATAAAAAGTTAAGAGAAGAATATATGGCTTAATATTAAAAGTTACATGGTACTTTTAAAATTTTGCATGATGAATGTCTAAATTTTTTTAAATTAAATGCTAAGCAAAAGAGAATTATTTCTTCTTTACAAAATAAATCTAATGAGATGAGTAAATTTTTTTTAATTCACTTGAATAATATATAATTATTATTATTTAAAGAAAAAATATTGCACCCCTAAGTTGGGGTATTGCCGCCACTCTGCGAGTTTGATTACAATTTTAAATTCGTATCATACATTTCATCCTTCGGTAGTTTACAAATTTAGTACATCTTCAAAAAAAAGTTAATCAGAAGCATTGTGTTTATCACCACTAACATCCTCATCAAGAATGAACTTGGCCCAGAACCAATTTGACTTCCAAACTCTATTCATTTCTTCGATAGGAACATTCTTGGTCTCAGGAAAAAATAAGACTATGAAAATGGTCATAATAACGACGAAACCAGCAAAAAAGAAGAAGAGGCCAAACTTCAAATGACAAAGCATGGTCAGAAAGGCTTGAGCAATGAAGAATGTAAATAGCATATTTACGCTAACATTAATAGCTTGACCTGCTGATCGAGTTTCAAGTGAACATATTTCACTAGGAACCAACCAACCCAATGGACCCCAAGACCAAGCAAAAGCCGCAACATATGCACATATTAAAAATAAAAGGAGGTTGGCTTCTCCTTTAGCTAACGAGCCTTCACCACTTATTCCAAACTTTGCAGCAATCATTCCTCCAACAGCAATCTACAAGGGATTAATTGTTTTATAATTAATAGCTCGACGCAAATTTAAAAATAAAGAAAAATAGTTTTCATATTTACCTGACAAATTAACATTTGAACGCCACCTTCGATAAATAAGAATTTTCTTCCAAACTTATCTACCGTGAATATAGAAACAAATGTTGCAACTACATTGACGCCACCAGTAATGACAGCTGACATGAGAGAAGCTTCGCTACCGAATCCCAAAGTCTTAAAGAGGACAGGTGCGTAAAACATAATAACATTGATGCCTGTGAGCTGTTGGAAAAATGGAATTAAACTACAAAAGGTTAGTTGCGGCCTGTATTTTCGTTCTACAATGTTCTTCCATGGGTGTTCCACCTTTTTAGCTTGTTCACTGGCGTCCATAAGATCTTGAAACTCCTCATCAACATTCGCAGTACCACGAATCTTTTGCAGCATTGTCTTCGCCTTTTCATGCTGACCCCTTTCGATCAAAGAGTTAGGCGTGTCACCTAAGAAAAAAGATCCCAAACACAACAAAATTGCAGGAACAGCTCCTAAACCCAATGAAATTCTCCATCCGTTTTCACGTTTGGATGTTCCGTAATTGATAAGGTTTGCAATTAGTATACCAATTGTAATCATCATTTGGAATCCCATATTAAGTGCTCCTCGAATTTTTGCAGGAGCCATTTCAGATAAATATACTGGAACAGACTACATGTTTCACATAGAACAAATAATCCACAAAATAAAAACATTTTTACGATTCAAAATTAAATCAAATATTACAATTAATTTAATTACCTGATTGGAATACCCCACACCCAGCCCGAGTAACAAACGCCCAATGATAAGCATTTCAATATTAACAGCAAAACCATTCAATAAGGCACCAACAAGAAAAAACAAACCCCCTATAAACATCGACGGCTTGCGTCCGAGTAATCTTGTTGTGATTGAAGCAAAAAAAGATGCTATCAATGCCGCAATGTATAAAGAAGAGGTGAACAATGTAAGGAGTTGATTATCAAATTTGCAATATTGACTCTCATGACCTGATTTATCTTTCATTTGTTTATACACACTCGGAAAGAACTTAATTAAGAATGGTTCCATTGAAGTCACTCCTCCAGTAATACCAAGATCATAACCAAAGAGAAGACCTCCCATTGCAGCCACGAAACATGTCACCAAAACAAATGCAGTAACCTTTCCTTCATAATGTCTTCCACCATCAGTTGCTACAAAAGCCCCTCCTGCCATATTTAATATTTCTTTATTATATTGATTTTCTTTGTTTAAGACAATATATTGATTTAAATCTTGAACAATGATCGCAACGTTATATAGGGTTTGATTTTTTTTTATGATAACAGTTGCGGAACTAAAATTTATCTGTCAAAACTTACAATGTCTTAATTTATGAGTTTTCCTTTTCTAGTTTGGTGTCAATTATCTAGCATCAGAACAAAAAAACAATTATTTGTTAATGACCTTTATCGGTATTTAACATAATTATTTTTTTATTTTTGGACCAAAATAAAGATAAATCCTATAGAATATATAATATATTAATCCTTAAAATTATCTCATTTGAATAATATTGTCCAATTATATTGTCATTTTTGTGTTATTCTAGTCCACACTAGTGTAAAAATACTTTCTTAGCAGAGGTTTTTAAGTCAGTTCATCAATAACCCGACTTGAGAAGCCACACAGTGGCAAATCCGTAAATATTTGAAACTTTGTTATATCGTGTCTATGTTTAACCGACCTAACAAAGATTAAATAAAAAAAATGTAATTTACATTAAATTCCTTAAGTCGGTTCTTTTACCGAAATGACTTAAGAAGTTTATTTATTATGTCACGTGTTTATTACCTGACCTAAGAGGTTCTTACAAGGCCCCGGTTCGATTCCTACTTAATACATTTTAGTGAAATAAAACAATTATAATATAATTTATGTTGAAAAATATTTATAAAATTAAAATGATATTTTTAATCTCAATATCCTCATTCACGTTTTTCCTTTTCCCATTCCTCATTGACGTCTTCTCTTTTTCCAAATTTAAACCTCAATATCCTTAATCTCATCTTCGCTCCTTGTCCTTTAGATTTCAATAAAAGCTTCATCACCATTTCCATTTCCATTACTTCTTCTCTCCTTCCTCAATCCCTTTTCTCAATTAAACCCAAACCCTAAAAGTTATTGAACCACACTGTATCTTCTTTCCGGTTCAATTTGGGGGCTTCGATTCATGCTGGCATAACTTCTTATCCTCCTCCTCCTATCGAGTAATCTCTTTCTCCTCATTTCAATCTTCTTCAATTTATTATCACCGTTATTACCAGATTTTGTTTTATTTTTATTCTATATATTATTTTTGTTTTTGAGCTTTGGAATTTTGATGAATTGTTTGTTGATTAAATCATAGTTAATTGTTTTTGGTATAACCGTGGTTGTTAATGAAATGATTTAGGTCCGATGAAGGAGAAAGGACGGTTAAGAAGCTTAGGTTGTCCAAAGCCCTAACTATATCCGAGGGGACATTAGTTTCAGATGCGTGTCGGCGAATGGCAACGCGACGCGTTGATGCTGTTTTGTTGACTGATTCGAATGCTTTGTTATTGGGGATCATGATTGAAAAGGTTTGTGAATTTTCTGTGTGAATGTGTGTTTATTGAGTGAGTGAAGTGCATAGCATAGTATGAGATTTAATTTTAATTTGTAATGCAAGGATCCATGTCTTGTGTTTAGGATATTGCTACTAGAGTTATTGCCGAGGGTTTGCGACCGGACCAGACAATGGTGTCAAATGTAATGACTCGGAATCCTCTATTTATGACATCAGATACACGGGCCACTGAATCCCTTCAAAAGATGGTCCAAGGTTAGCTTCATTAGTTAATATCAGTGTTATTAGTGGATTTTAGGTGTGTAAGTCAAACTAGGATGCATATATTCATGTTGTTGTCACGAGTTTTAGTTATTTTCGTGCTTGCTATCATAACTGTTTTTTTTTGCCAATCCCAATTAACTTATTACACTTTGTGAAGCAATTTTATTATGACTTGTTGACTTTCTTATATGTAATATTGTAATAAGAGATCTGATTATAATGCAACGAGGATTCATTAAATGTATGTGTGTTAAGAGGTTCATGCTTCATTATCATCATGAAATTTCTGATGTTGAATACTCATGCCCATTTATCACTCACAATCATATTTGGATATCATTGTTCCCTTGGTGACTTTACTGTTACACAACTTTCATAATTTCTATTAACAACCAAAATGTCTCTTTCAGGTATAATCTTCTGCGTAAAAAGTTTCCTGCCACGTGATTCATCGGATCTCCAAAATGCAACCTGGATGCAGACATACATGAGTGGCGTCTTTTGGATATGGAGGGTATGTAGTTTTGGTTATGTTGGAGTTTCACTTTTTAGCCCTGTGAGCCCTGTGATGCACAACGTTTTGGAGTTTTTGGAGACTAGGTAATTCAATGAACATATCTATCTGCTCCTCTTTTAGTTTTTCATTTCACCGTGCTGCAAGTTTAATTACTTGTCCTTGCCTTTAATTATGTCTTTTAACATTTTTTTTGCATTCTGTTGCAGAAATAAGAGATCATTTACCTGATGGCTGTCTATCTGTTTCTCAGGGCATCTGAACTTCTTCTTGGGGAAAGACAGTACTCAACAGCTATTGATATATGGTCTCTTGGTTGTATAATGGCTGAACTTTTGTCTAAGGAACCATTGTTCATGGAAAAACAGAATTTGATCAACTTGACAAGGTATATAGTGTCAATTATTTGGTAGAACGTATGCTCCATTTTTCTCTTGGTAATTTTGTTGTATTTTGCCTAACCACTTTTCTCTTGGTAATTTTATTGAAGACATTGACTGTTTTATTACACTATTCTTATTTGTCTGTGTCGCTACTGCGAAAATCGGCGCCGGCTGAACAGAAGAGTCGCCACCGTGCGTTATTTATCCCACAGGAGGGAAAGGAAACGCTCGAAGTAAACCTCGCGAAAAATGGGAAAGGTATGGTCATCGCAACCAAAACCTGGATTCGGGAGTCGGTTACGCAAGGGGAAGGTATTAGCACCCCTCACGTCCGTCGTACTCGACAGGATCCACGCTTGTTTTCGGGTATGGATTGTTATTCTATCTACTCTACAGGTTAAGGGTTAAAAAGAAAAGAAAATGACTCGGCAAAGTATCGCACTTTATGCCTATGTATTCCCGTCTGGAACAAGAAATCAGAGTCAACGTAGTTCGCCTACCTACGGGAAAGGAGGGGAAGGTTGCTCGCTAGGATATCGCATCCTATGCCTACGTACTTTCATACAGCATGAAAGATCAGAGCAAACGTAGTTCGGGCCACGTAAGACACAAGCTTGTCTGGATTGTTTTTATTCCTTCTGAAAAAGGTTTTTCTGATTAACAGTCCAAGCGGACAAAAATGACGTTTTGATGAGTTCACATTCTTTTACGGAAGAAGTGTCTTTTATTGTGTTTGAAATATTATTGTATTTTTCTGTTTGTTTTGAGAAAGAAGAGACAGAGCTCTAACCTACGGTTGCGAAGGGAATCAGACTAACCTAATGTTGTCATGCATGGGTTGAGACCTAATGTCTATCATGCTCCTCTCTTGCGCAGAGAGAAACAGAGATCCTAAGGGATAAACGGAAACAGAAACAATAACATATATACAATAAAGCAGTAAAATGCATGGATGCAGCAATACAAGCGAGGCAAGGGAGTCCCACTAAACCTCGAACCTAGAAAACAATAGGCAAAAGTGAACAGGATTCACTTTCAACCCAACGGGTTAAACAGCAAACAATACAGTCAAGTAAAACCAATCAATACATCAGAAATGAACAGCAAAAATAAACAGCCACAGCAGCTCTGCATCACATCTGTCTTCAAGTCATCTCCAAACAGCTACAAGCTTCAGCCAGCATCAATCCCCATCTCCACAGCCTTCAGGCAAGGTCTCTGATTATCAGTCTTCCATCTGCAATGGCTTTTCTTCAAGTCTCCAACCCCTAGAGGAATATCAGTCAACAAGATAAAAGTGAATGTTAAACAGTAGACTACCTACCAAGGGTGGCTCATCAACTATTAACATTGTACAGACAATTTTCTATCAAAAGTTCTATCTTTCAAATACATTTACTGATCCTTCCAAAGGAAGGAGGTAGATATTTGAAAGAGACTTTGAATCATAGAGAAAGGAGGGATGCAGCCAAGGCATTCCATGTTTGAGAAACAAACTTTCTAATCTAGAGCTCTGCCTAGCTCCTAAACCCTAGACTCCTCAATAGCTGCTAGCAAGAATCTCATCATCAACTCTGGAAGTTGGTCTTCAATCTCTGGATCTCCAATGGCTTCATCATCACAAGTCCTCAGCTCTCCCAATCCCCAAGCAATCCCAATACCCACACAGACAAATCATAATCCCCAGAGAGGGCACACCACACCAGTCAAGCAAATACAGACAGTACTAATAGCAGTAGGGGAATCTTAATATTCTCTAAGGGATCTAATAACTACCCATAATCCCTATAGTCCCATACCCCAAAAATTCAATCTCTAACCCCTAAGGGAAATGATTTTATTCTCCTATGTTATCCCCTAAACCCTAATTTTGTTCAGGTTATTCTCATCTAATCAAATCACCTAAAATTAAGTCCTAAAAATATGAACTAAATTTTATATACAAGATAAGTGTCTACTCTAATCAACCTAAAAAGAATGGATTGAAAATAGTAAAGCATCTATTCAAACTAAAATTACCAAATTCATGTATCAAACAAAATGATATTTACACCTATTTAAAAGAAAAATATGCCAAAAATATTAAAATAAAATGAAATTGGAATTTTTTTGTATGATATTTTTCTTGACAAAATTATGAGTAATATGCAAAAGGAACTAATGAAAAATAAGCATTTTACAATTTTTTAATGATTTTTGAAAGAATTAATGTTTTTGAAAGAAAATAAAATGAGAATTAATTGAAAGGGGTGCAGGGAGTAGTAAAAATCAGTTAAAAGAATAAACTGGGCCCAGATTGGGGGGCGCGCATAGCAAGCGCGTCTGGGCCCAACACATGCTCAGAAATTAATAAAAAATAAAAAAAACCTATACATGGTGCGAATAGCAGGATATTCAGTTATAAGGGAATTGGGCCTTGGTTCGTGGGGTGTGCATAGCAACAATTTCTGAGCCCAGCTTGACACAATAAGTGAAACGGTGCGTTGCACCATTTGAATTTCCCTCCGTCTCCATCTTTTAATCGTGGCCATTGGTTTAGTCTCCCAGTCAAGGTCAAAGATCCAATCGTGTGGCCCAGGGGTTATCTTCAACCTCCAGCAAACCCTAACTCCTGCAACTCATCCCCATGCACGAATCTTCCCTCGTTCTATTCTCTCTCCACTCTCCATGAAATCACACCATTCCAAAAGCAAAGTTGTTCTAAATCCTTTCCTCTATACAGCCATGACAATAACTTCCTCTAAAACTCAAACAATGAGCAAACCCGATAGGCATAACAATTCTGATCCACCATTTTCACCTGTGATCAATCCTCCCAATTCTCTCTAATTCTTGCCCTAAACTAATCCATACCTTACACTGATCATTATGAGCTAATAACCTAAGATCATCGTGCGCTAAATCATGAGTTATAAGCCTTAACAGTTTGTGCACACCATTAACAACCTTCATGGAATCTCTTCAAACTCACCAAAACCAGTCATCTACCCTATCTTAACATTCCTATGCTAACAATTCCCTATAATTCTAACCAAGACAAGCAATTCGAAGAGAAACTAACCTGGTGCAAAATGGTGAAAACAGATGCTAAAACCTCTTGATCCAATGCTTGCAATGAGTGGAAATTAATCAGGGAGCTTGTTCTTGAATTCTGTATGCAACAAATCTTGTTCAATTCCCTTGGATCTTGCAATTCCAAGTTTCTTGCTTCTTGGATGATGGAAGTGTATGGCGCGAATCCTCCTCAATTCTACCAAATCTTGATGTGAATTCTGTTCTATGGACAATGGTGATGATGATCAAATCAGAGAATATGAAAATTGATGAGAGTTTAATGAAGTTTGAGAAGCTTTTGCAAAATGGAAGATTGGTATGAAACTTGTGTTTTGATCAATATGATTCACCAACCATGGCATGAAGCTCTTCATATCAATATATACATGAGTTTAGAAACTCCTAGAACCTTGGAGAAGCTTCCCATGTATAATTTCCCTTGGATTTGGATTATGTAACTTCATGTGTAAGTAACCATGCATATCTTTCAAAACTTGAACCAAACCCAAAATTCCACTTTTGCCAATGTTCTCAAAATGATTTTTCCAATCAAAATGACCTATAATTTCACCTCATTTGGCCAAAGTATGAAAAATCTCATTTTTTAGGTCATTTTTATTCATTAAATCTACCAATTTTGAAACCTTGTGCTATGAATCTTTCCAATCTTTCATGGTCACTTTTCTAGACTCAAAATGTCATTTGGAACAAGTTTTATGTTGTGAAGTTTTCCATTTGAAGCTTCCTTGTATGAGTTTTGGGCATAGGCTTGAAATGACCTGTAATTCTCAGATGACCAAAATACCCTTTGCTTGCCAAGACCATAAGTAGAGTTCCACAAATCATATGAAGGCTTACTATACCATTCTAGAAAGCTAAGACAATGAGGAACAATGCTTATGTTGACCAGAAATTCATTTGAAATCTCCTTGAGAGGTAAAAATTGCTTGGAAGACAAGCAACTTTCACAGACAAAATTTCAGATACCTCAGGTGACCTGTAACTTGCAAGGACCATAACTTGGGTTCTATAAATCTCCTTAATGTCTTCCACCACTCAAATTAAAGGTCTTGAGATCCTATACAAGTTTCAGGTTGACCAAGGATCCATTTGAAGCTTGCATTTTGACTTATCTTGCTTGGAAATTTGACCTAAATTAGGGGATTTTACACAGAAACCCTAATTTAGAAACTCCTCTTCTCCTTGATTTCTCTTGATTTCTTCTTGACATATCCTCATATATTTCTCTACATGTCAAATGATGAACCCCACATCTTTCCAATAGCCCTCAATGCCTTTCAATCAGTCAATTGACCTAGAGTTGACCTAGAGTTGACTCCAGATGAAACCCTAGTTGACTGTCTTCAACTGCAATACTTGTGATCATATCAATGACTTGTCTCCTTCTCCAAATGACTTTCTAAGTCTCCCATGATGTCCACATACTCTCCATGCTCAATCCACAGCTCACAATTTCTTTGATGATCCTCAGACACCCTCAGGATAGGAGATGGATGCACTGCTTGATCCATTGACTTCTTTAGCTCCCAACTTCTTTCTGGTGATTTGAATGAGATTGAATTTGAATAATACCCTCTTGATAGGCTCATAGAGATGAGAATAATGCTTGGTCCCCAGCTGGATTATCTGCTATGCTATGTTATGCATGTGATTAAACTATGTACATGACTCTATATGCAAATGCTAATAATATTGAAACATAAACCAAGTGAATAAGGTTGAGCAAATTTTAGGGTGCAACAGCTGCCCCTATTCAAGCGACTTGGACCCGATTGGGTGAAGAGCCCGGAGCCTTCAGACATTCGCGGTACGAGACGGTTGAATACTAAGAACCCGGAGATTTGCCGACCGCAGAAATAAACTGCGCCACTGCTTGGGAATTATTCATCAACTGAATCTGACTGCTTACAGCAACCCACTGATTTCGTGCTGGGGATTATTTTCATCAGCCTGGAAAAGATTTTATCATTGCGGAGATAGAATTTTGTCCACGTTAGGACGCCTGCGTCGTCAATACAAAGAACTCTCAACTAAACTCGTCCACGTTAGGAAAAATCTCGACAGCTTCACTGGGGATGGCTCGTCTGCCTCTCATCAGAAATAAATCGTCCACGTTAGGACTAAACTCTTCCACGTTAGGAATAACACCGTCCGCATAAGGAATCATCTCTTCTGCATCTGTCCACGTCAGGAATGCTATCTTTCCACGTAAGGAATCACATTTTGATCCGTCCACGTAAGGACTCCAACTTGTTCCACGTAAGGAATCACATTTTGATCCGTCCACGTAAGGACTCCAAGCTTTCCACGTAAGGAATACAATCTTTCCATGTAAGGAAACACAACCTCGATCTGTCCATGTAAGGACTCCAACTTGATATGTCCACGTAAGGACTCAATCTTTCCACGTAAGGAATAAATCTTTCCACGTAAGGAATAAAATCCTTGATCTGTCCACGTAAGGACTCCAAGCTTTCCACGTAAGGAATCAATCTTTCCACGTCAGGAATGCCATCTCTTCCCACGTAAGGACACACCTCTGATTCGTCCACGTAAGGACTCACATTTTTTCCACGTAAGGAAACCGTACCTTTCCACGTAAGGAATACTATGTCAACTTGTCCACGTAAGGACTCCACTCTTTCCACGTAAGGAATGCAATCTTTCCACATCAGGAATACATCGTCCATGTCAGGACCCACTTTTCCACGTTAGGAATAAAACTTTCCACGTTAGGAATAACCTTCCACTTTAGGAATAAACTGTCCACGTTAGGAGTAAACTTTCCACGTTAGGAATAGACTCTTCCACGTTAGGAATACATTTTCCACGTTAGGAATACATCGTCCACGTTAGGACTAACCTCGTCTTGATTTGTCCACGTCAGGACTGACATCATCGACTCGCTGAGGAAATAAAACTTGTCCACGTCAGGACTCACGCTTCGCCAATACGAAGAAAGATAAATTTGTCCACGTCAGGACTCGCGCATCTTGTCATCATGAAGAACTATAAACTTGTCCACGTCAGGACGCCCCTTTCACCATTACGAATAAAGATATCTGCTGGAAATAAATGGTCTACGTCAGGACACCAACACGAAGAATAATCAACTTTGTCCACGTCAAGACTTCACCTTCGATCAATACCAAGAAATCAAATCCGTCCACGTTAGGACTAACACATATCGTCACCTGGAAGAAATGTCCACGTCAGGACTCCACATTCTATCTATTCTGAGAAATCGAACCTGTCCATGTTAGGACTAGTGTAACACCCCACTTCCCAAATTAAATAAAATATAAACATTATAAATAAACATCAGAGTTTTCACCAAAATAGTGGGATATCACATCACCAAATTTTTATAAAAATACTTTATTAATTATTCTCAAAAATAATACAGCGGAAAACATTATTCCAACATTCTCGGCCATCTGCCAAATTTCGTAAAATCTTTATTATTATAATTCACAAAAAAAGTGATACGTCACGGGAGTACAACAAGTTTGACATAAAGCAATTAAAACACCCATATTCCGTGTTACGTATCAGAGCATCCTAGACCCGACTGGCACACCACCATCCAAGCTATCTAAGTACCTGGATTATCTGTACTTCCGGAGAAGCACAGACACAACAACAACAACCAAGGGGTGAGAAAACATGATCAAAAATATATTGGTAATGTAATACATGTAAATAAGGCAGTAAAACACACCAACACATCAACTATTCACCCCAACAACACCATATAACGAACCTACTGTTCAAATTACAATATAACATATTATAATGCAATTATGCAACACAACACCATGCATGCGGTACCGACTCATTGGTTCATTCAATCGAACCTGGATAGATCACTTACGCTCCTCCTGAGACATGATCTATCCCTCACCATTCTCCACAAAGGAGTACGGATGAATCACTTACGCTCCTCCTGAGACATGATTCATCCCACCAAAACACCATGATATGCACACACCAATGCATAACTATCATAATTAGGCACTTAAAGTGCACACGATCCTCCTGATCATATCATCATACATCAATGCATATATGTACAGATATAACATACACTAACACCATATAGATCAATCAGATAGTAAACAACTTCATACTATAACACCATATATAACCACATCCCAACACTCGGGAACGCACGATCCTACTGATCACTACATATATATACATTAACTAATTGTTCACCAACAATATCAAGGAAAACGAGTACCATCACCAAGTAAACAAGTTCATACTTTATCACCAAGATATAAACACGTCCCACCACTCGGGAATACACGATCCTACTAATCACTACACCAAGCTCCGCATGATTCATACACCAACTAATTATCCATTTAAATAATTAGTAACAGAAATCACATAGTATCACCGAGTACTCACTCTATAACACTCAATCATCTCCCCTATAATCAACAAAGTCCAAGGGCACTACACTCTTAGCGCACACAGCATAACAACATAGAAAAACCACATTCTGCTACGCTCGCTACACCCTCGCTAGGCGAGCTCCCAGCGAATGCTCGCTACCTGTTTGCTTAGCGAACCTCCTCGCGAATGACAGCAGTGGCTACTGTAATGATTTGCTATCCAACTCGCCACAGCGAATACCCAGCGAATACTCGCTACCTGTTCGCTTAGCGAACCTCCTCGCGAAGGCAAACAGAACCTACTGGACTCACTCGCTACCTCACTTGCTAGGCGAGCACCTAGCGAACGCTCGCTGCCTTCTCGCTAAGCGAAGTGCTAGCGAGTTGCCTGCGACTTCTCAAGTTCTCACAGTTCAGAATTCTCACTCTTCTCCGATTCAAGCCTATTCTATAACATCCACTTCCTATACTATCCGTATTACGACCAATGCATATTAGGCTTATCAATGTTCCTATAATTCTACTCCAGATCAACATTACGGCACACTACCGGCACTTTAGAGTTACTCTGAACCTTACTCAAACCAAACCAACACCAACAGTCAATCAACAATGTCAACATCAAACATCCGTACATCATCATATACATATTATTCCAAAGTCATCACTTAAACAATCTATGGACATATCAAAAAGGTCACACAGAACTTCCCTAAAACCGTAAACCCAACCTATACGCCAAATTAACCAAAAACAACAATTCACCAACAATCAACATATTTCAATCCATCAACATCAACATAACTCAACAATCAATAGCATGTCAATATAAAACTTCATCAACGATACATTCCTACGGGGTTAAGGAATCCCCACTACCCTATTCATGTATATACCATTCCCAATCAAGTTTCTCCCCCCTTACCTTGTTAATCGGTTGATCGATGAAATTCTTCCTGGATTTGGTCTCTTGGCCTCCTCTTTTCTTTCCGTTCTTCGTTCCCTTTTTCCTTCGTTCTTCTGACTTCTCTCGTTCTTTCCTCTTCTCTCTTTCTATGGCTCTTTCTCTCTTCCCTCTTTCTATCGTGTTATTTTCTCTAATACTTCCCCCACCCCTTCATATTCTATTTTCCTTTTTATTTCCTATCCCAATAATAATAATAACTAATAAAAATAACATAATAATAATAATAATAATAATAATAATAATAATAATAATAATATTATTATTATTATTATTATTATTATTATTATTATTATTATTATTATTATTATTATTATTATTATTATTATTATTATTATTATTATTATTATCACACCAATTTTCCACGATCTATGGTAATCCCTTTTCTCTCTATTCCAACTTTTCTAATATCTTCTTGCTACCCCTTCATATTTCCTTCCTCACGGTTTCTATCGTGCATTTTCATATTTCCATTCTAACTTCCCCATAACCCTTCCACTTCTTATTTTACTTATTCCAACCACTAATATTCCCAATAATAATTCTAATAATAATAATCATAATAATCATTATAATAATAATAATAATAATAATAATAATAATAATAATAATAATAATAATAATAATAATAATAATAATATAATACTATTGTAATATTATAGTAATATTCAACATAATAATAATAGTAATACACCCAACAATAATTATAATTATAATAATAATAATAATAATAATAATGATAATAATAAAAATTATATTAATACTAATAATAAAATAATATTAATAATAATAATCTTAATATTAATAATACTAATAAATATAATAATATATAATAATAATAATAATACCCCCACCAATATTACTATTATTCATTATATTATCATATTCACACCAAAAATCATAATAATAATAATATTATATTCTCCATATTAATAATATTACTACAAATATTAATAATAATCATAAATATAATAATAATAATAATAATAATACCACCACCAATATTACTATTATTTCTTATATTATTATAAACTCACCAAATTACCACCAATGATCCTCCCATCTCAGGGACACCCACCAAACATCATCAAATACACCCTACCAAAGGGCACATCAACATATAATATTTAAAATAATAATAAAATGACTAAATAATTAAAATGGGTGTTACAACTCTCCCCCACTTTAATTATTTTCGTCCTCGAAAATTACCTGATGGAAATAATTCCGGATACGCTCCCCGCATCCTTTATTCCAATTCTCAGGTCACACTGCCTTCTGCAGCACCTCCCCATACTACTTTCACCAAAGATATCTCCTCCCTTCGGAGTTGTTCCTCGCTCGCCAAAACGAACTAGCAATGCCTCAACAATCGGAATATTTTTCACTTGTACATCATTCACCTGGTTCAATGTACTTTCTCGACTAAGACACATGAAACATATCATGCCAATTCACAGCGACAACGGAAAAACAGTCTAACATGTTACTCCTCCCATGCCTCCGCTACGCCACTCTGATACAACTACAGAACACGGTGTGAACTTCTGAGATTTCGAAGCTCGACCAACACTAGTCATCGGCGTGACTCTCAAAACACATATTGCCTCGGATCCTCTCGATCTTCTCAGCCATCTCAAGCATAATTTTCAAGTCTGAGTACAACACTCTCACTCGATTTATTTCAACACAGGAGAGTCCTACACTCCCTATCTCACCAAGCCACATATAGTGCCATTCCGACACTAGGATGGTAACCGTTATTATAGGTAACTCAATCAACGATAATTAATCATCCCAAGCTCCACCTTGATCCGACACCCAAGCTCTCACCAATTCTCTACAGACTCAATAGTCCTCTCTGACTGACCATCAGTTTGTGGATGGTAAGTCGAACTCAACTTCAACTTAGTACCCCAAGCTTCCTGTAAGCCCCTTCAAAATCTCACTATAAACCTTAAATTTCCATCTGACACAATATTCGTCAGTATCTCATCCAACTTCACCACTTTCTCAATATGCATCTCGTATATCCTCAACACGGAATAGTTAATCTGCTCCTAACAATCCAAATTAAAATTATGTCTTTACAAATTCTTTAGCAATCTCAACACCAATTTTGTGAAAATACTACCTGATTTCCACTCTGGAATATTTAACGACTGCATCAGACTCAACAGTCTCTGATGTTCACTCTTCGAATTCCGACAATTCTAACTAGCATATTCCACCTCTCCTTATCCATGGTCTCAAAAACAATCTACTCAAGTTCGGTTACTTCTTCATAGCACCGAGATGGATACTCCATCTACCTCAATGTATTTCTTCACGAGTACTCCTACTCCCTTCAACAACATCTGATATACATACTCTATCATAACACCTCGTGGTATTATTTCCACAAACCCGACAATCCACTCTTCGACTCTAATTTATCAATTTCAACTAATTCACTATTCAACCCAGATTTCTGACTTTCTCGATTCTTCTCAAGGATATCACTAGTCAGATCTTAATAATAAAAGCTTAACTCCATAAGAAGTATCCTTACTCACAAAACGCATATCATGAAATTTCTCAATCAGTTCTAACTCTTCTCACCGTCATCTTCGGTATACGCAGACATTTCCAACTCACCGCATCATCTACCACATGCACTTCACCCGAATGGTAATTCAACTCGAAGCCGTACTCCTTCCGAAGTCTCAATTATTTCCTATGCCTCATATTCGTCTGATTCAAATTAAACAAACACCTTAAACTCTTAAGATCACCAAACATCTCCGATCTCAGTCTGAACTTTCGAAGCCTCCGATTCTGGTACAACAACAATAGTAACCAACTCTAAATCACTGGTTGGATGATTTCTCTTATATACTCCAAGTTGCCTTTTGCATAATTGAAACTCGCTGAAGTTGTCTTTAGTAAATCCCCTAATTATATCAACAAGCATCACAAACACCACAATTAGTTCTATCGGATTCGGCAGAACTTTCCTTACGGAAGTATATCACCGCTCTTTTTCCAACACTGATAACTCCAGTTCCTTATGCTCAACATAATCCTCTATACGCTTCGAATACCTTAAAATATCATTTATTAACACAACCATTGCCTTATATAAATAATTAAAGAAGATCCCATGCCAAGTGGACAAACAAGTTGTGAGTTATAGCGGGAACACATACCATACCGCCCGTCCTTACCACAAAATTCAAACACATTTCATCAATAAATAGCTTAAATCTATGTCAATACTTCACCATCTCATAGATAATTTGAATAGCTTTCCAACGCTTCGAACCGCGCGTCATTCCGAGTTACGGTTCTCCCGTTACGGCAAAAACACCAGAATAACATTTTCTGCCCAGGACCCCTTCGCCAGGCGAACACCGCAGCGAATATGGACGTTCGCCAGTATGCTCGCCAGGCGAACATGACAGTCCCAAAATCCTCTTTTCGACCGTTACCCGACTTCCGAGTGTCCGATTTCGATTCCGTAAAAAGCTGCGATCTCAGAATTTAACGTACAACAACAATTTTATACTTAGGAAGCCATCCAACACATTTTAAATTTATGAATAATTTAAAACTCAATTACTCCCAATCTCAACAGCAGATCTTTGAGCCTCCTAATACGATAGAACTTTTGACCTTCGTCCCATCCACCACAAGAACTCTACTCGAGATCACATGACCAAGGGACTCACATCCCTCGATCAATTGTTCCATCAAATCATTAACTCTTGGAAGCGAACACCTATCTTTGATAGTCACCCTGTTCACTTATCTATAGTTCACCCAAAGCTTCACAAAACCTTCTATCTGTCTAACCAACAAAATTGGTGCACATTACGATAGCACACTCAAACAAAAGAACCTCTCTCCTAGAAGGTCTTCAAGTTGACTCTTCAACTTCTCCAATCCCAACGAAAACACACCATATGGAGTCACTAATATCGGACTCGTTCCAACAACAAAGTCAACGTGTGAGCTTCACTTCACACTCCGATAGTAAATCACCTACCTCATCCGGAAACCTCCGGCAATCGCAAATAATTGACAAATCCCAATTTTTCTCACTTTCCTTCTCATTCCAAGTTTCAGTCAAAATAGACACTTCAACACCGTCTTACGCCAAATTCCTCAAAATAATCCCTTAAGCACTTAGCTTAACTCAAGACTATACACTGCTCACGCCACCCAAGCTTGCAAGACGCGTCTATCCCATCCAACACAATCTCGTCCAGTATTAACAAGAGATTAAGGGTGATCAGTTCCTCAATTTGTTAATAGACAGCCGAAATCATGATGGGGTACAAACCATCTTTACCAACTATTATATCATTCCTCAACACCATAAGCCACCAAATTGTAGCTTTCCGGAGAAATACAACTTCTCCCCCACTGGAATCATTCCACTTCTACCGACAAACTTAACCAACAACATGTATCGACAGTGTTTTTACGCACATGTCGCATATCAGGGAACAACAACACTAGACAACATTGGCCGGACGGACCGACCTGCTCTGATACCAATTGTAACACCCCACTTCCCAAATTAAATAAAATATAAACATTATAAATAAACATCAGAGTTTTCACCAAAATAGTGGGATATCACATCACCAAATTTTTATAAAAATACTTTATTAATTATTCTCAAAAATAATACAGCGGAAAACATTATTCCAACATTCTCGGCCATCTGCCAAATTTCGTAAAATCTTTATTATTATAATTCACAAAAAAGTGATACGTCACGGGACTACAACAAGTTTGACATAAAGCAATTAAAACACCCATATTCCGTGTTACGTATCAGAGCATCCTAGACCCGACTGGCACACCACCATCCAAGCTATCTAAGTACCTGGATTATCTGTACTTCCGGAGAAGCACAGACACAACAACAACAACCAAGGGGTGAGAAAACATGATCAAAAATATATTGGTAATGTAATACATGTAAATAAGGCAGTAAAACACACCAACACATCAACTATTCACCCCAACAACACCATATAATGAACCTACTGTTCAAATTACAATATAACATATTATAATGCAATTATGCAACACAACACCATGCATGCGGTACCGACTCATTGGTTCATTCAATCAAACCTGGATAGATCACTTACGCTCCTCCTGAGACATGATCTATCCCTCACCATTCTCCACAAAGGAGTACGGATGAATCACTTACGCTCCTCCTGAGACATGATTCATCCCACCAAAACACCATGATATGCACACACCAATGCATAACTATCATAATTAGGCACTTAAAGTGCACACGATCCTCCTGATCATATCATCATACATCAATGCATATATGTACAGATATAACATACACTAACACCATATAGATCAATCAGATAGTAAACAACTTCATACTATAACACCATATATAACCACATCCCAACACTCGGGAACGCACGATCCTACTGATCACTACATATATATACATTAACTAATTGTTCACCAACAATATCAAGGAAAACGAGTACCATCACCAAGTAAACAAGTTCATACTTTATCACCAAGATATAAACACGTCCCACCACTCGGGAATACACGATCCTACTAATCACTACACCAAGCTCCGCATGATTCATACACCAACTAATTATCCATTTAAATAATTAGTAACAGAAATCACATAGTATCACCGAGTACTCACTCTATAACACTCAATCATCTCCCCTATAATCAACAAAGTCCAAGGGCACTACACTCTTAGCGCACACATCATAACAACATAGAAAAACCACATTCTGCTACGCTCGCTACACCCTCGCTAGGCGAGCTCCCAGCGAATGCTCGCTACCTGTTTGCTTAGCGAACCTCCTCGCGAATGACAGCAATGGCTACTGTAATGATTTGCTATCCAACTCGCCACAGCGAATACCCAGCGAATGCTCGCTACCTGTTCGCTTAGCGAACCTCCTCGCGAAGGCAAACAGAACCTACTGGACTCACTCGCTACCTCACTTGCTAGGCGAGCACCTAGCGAACGCTCGCTGCCTTCTCGCTAAGCGAAGTGCTAGCGAGTTGCCTGTGACTTCTCAAGTTCTCACAGTTCAGAATTCTCACTCTTCTCCGATTCAAGCCTATTCTATAACATCCACTTCCTATACTATCCGTATTACGACCAATGCATATTAGGCTTATCAATGTTCCTATAATTCTGCTCCAGATCAATATTACGGCACACTACCGGCACTTTAGAGTTACTCTGAACCTTACTCAAACCAAACCAACACCAACAGTCAATCAACAATGTCAACATCAAACATCCGTACATCATCATATACATATTATTCCAAAGTCATCACTTAAACAATCTATGGACATATCAAAAAGGTCACACAGAACTTCCCTAAAACCGTAAACCCAACCTATACGCCAAATTAACCAAAAACAACAATTCACCAACAATCAACATATTTCAATCCATCAACATCAACATAACTCAACAATCAATAGCATGTCAATATAAAACTTCATCAACGATACATTCCTACGGGGTTAAGGAATCCCCACTACCCTATTCATGTATATACCATTCCCAATCAAGTTTCTCCCCCCTTACCTTGTTAATCGGTTGATCGATGAAATTCTTCCTGGATTTGGTCTCTTGGCCTCCTCTTTTCTTTCCGTTCTTCGTTCCCTTTTTCCTTCGTTCTTCTCACTTCTCTCGTTCTTTCCTCTTCTCTCTTTCTATGGCTCTTTCTCTCTTCCCTCTTTCTATCGTGTTATTTTCTCTAATACTTCCCCCACCCCTTCATATTCTATTTTCCTTTTTATTTCCTATCCCAATAATAATAATAACTAATAAAAATAACATAATAATAATAATAATAATAATAATAATAATAATAATAATAATAATAATATTATTATTATTATTATTATTATCACACCAATTTTCCACTATCTATGGTAATCCCTTTTCTCTCTATTCCAACTTTTCTAATATCTTCTTGCTACCCCTTCATATTTCCTTCCTCACGGTTTCTATCGTGCCTTTTCATATTTCCATTCTAACTTCCCCATAACCCTTCCACTTCTTATTTTACTTATTTCAACCACTAATATTCCCAATAATAATTCTAATAATAATAATCATAATAATCATTATAATAATAATAATAATAATAATAATAATAATAATAATAATAATAATAATAATATAATACTATTGTAATATTATAGTAATATTCAACATAATAATAATAGTAATACACCCAACAATAATTATAATTATAATAATAATAATAATAATAATGATAATAATAACAATTATGTTAATACTAATAATAAAATAATATTAATAATAATAATCTTAATATTAATAATACTAATAAATATAATAATATATAATAATAATAATAATACCCCCACCAATATTACTATTATTCATTATATTATCATATTCACACCAAAAATCATAATAATATAATAACTATATTAATAATAATATTATATTCTCCATATTAATAATATTACTACAAATATTAATAATAATCATAAATATAATAATAATAAGAATAATAATACCACCACCAATATTACTATTATTTCTTATATTATTATAAACTCACCAAATTACCACCAATGATCCTCCCATCTCAGGGACACCCACCAAACATCATCAAATACACCCTACCAAAGGGCACATCAACATATAATATTTAAAATAATAATAAAATGACTAAATAATTAAAATGGGTGTTACAACTAGCGCCTCTTATCAACCCGGGGAAATAAAACTGTCCACGTTAGGACACCCACTTCTCTAGCACGAGGGAAACCCGTCGATATAGGAATAGATTGTCCACGTCAAGACTCCTTCCTCCATTGGTCCCAACCCACAACTTCTTAGCACTGACGTGACAGCGACTTTGAAGCGGGCTCTCCTGGGGTTTGGAAACCCAACTACCGGACGCCTGTTCTGATAACCGACGGTGGCCTCTGACATTCTGATTCCTGAAACCCGTTGATGACAAACAACTCTGCTTGGGAATGAGGAGAAATTTTGCCTACTCACTCTGGCGGGGAAAACACGAGAAATTCACAAGTAACTCTGTTCGGAGACAAAGAGAACTTCATTATGATAATTCTGTGGGGAATAATGCCAAAGCTGACACTTCATTGAATGTCTCACGTCGAGACCTCGAATGTTTGGTGATTCATCTGAGCAAGAGCTCTCTCTACCTGCAAGAGAAACAATACTTGAAGCAAACGGTTAGCCAACCTAGTTTATGTTTCAAAAATGCGTATGTTTGACAACGATGCAATGCTCCATTCGACATGGAAATGCTACACTTGTTTATTTGGTGGATGCAAGTATGACACTATATGCCAATGCAAATGCAGACTCGGACTGCTGAGATATAGGCGACTGCTTCAGCAAAATAAATGCTGAAGATACTGCCGACTCCGCTGGGGATAGCCAGATGTTACAGAATTATTCCAGCAAAATAAATGCTGGAAGAGTGAAGTCGACTCAGCTGGGAAATTGGGAACTTAAACCAAACACCTCATTGAAGTGACACCCTGCTGGGGAATATAACTCTGCTGGAGAATAGCAGATGCGTCTGGTATGATTAGACTTCTGCTGGAAAGTGAACGGATATCACACGGTGTTCTGGCAAAATAAATGCCGGGACACACAACCAACTCTGCCGGGGAGAGCCTTAATCTTCGAGTTCCTCTGGGAGGAATGAAAACACTTGCTGGAAAGAGAGAACTCCGCTGGGGGAAGAGTAACTGACCCTGCGGGGAAAGGTGAACTTGTCTGAATACAGCTCACAAATATTAATCTTCTGCGGCTAAACCACTCTGCTTGAGATGCACTATCTGAATACAGTCTTCGATCTAGGAATCGTATATTCTGCTGAGGATAAACGACTTAGCTGGAGAATGCCAATTTGGATGAGCTACGACTAGCTGGGGAATTTGATCCTTCTTCGCCTCGGAAGCCCAACCTGCGTGAGGATCGAGTCTTTCATTATTGCAACCTTTTGATCATCTTCCTCGTACGGCTATGAAACCTGCAACAACACAAACAAGACAAGACAAGCCTATGCAACCAAATCTATTCGGATTAGTGACGTCATTTTCAGTTAATTCAAAGTTTTAGCAATTGTTGGCAAGGGCCAGTGATGTTATACACATGCTAGTTTCAGTAAACTTAGGCGTTTTATCATGCACAAAACAGTAAAGAACCAGCATCCAGTACTGAATAACACATTTTATTGATTGGGCCCCTGAATGGGCGGAGTTTTGTACACGGGATGTAACTCCTGAAAAGAGGAAGCTACGCAAAGCAAATATACAAGTATGCACAAGAAGCATAAATATATTGACAAATTAAATTTGTACACATGTCGGCAACGGGATGCAGACGAACATCACGAACTGATCCTCCTATGACTCGCCCGACTCTAATGCTTTCCCGGTATCCACACTTCCGAAGAGATTGTATCTGATAATCTCCCCCTCGAGTATATTCTCCCGCACTGATGCTCACTGCAATATCAAATTCGCACCGCAGTCATTTGCTTTTCAAATCCCTAACTTTTGCGTGAACCGCCCTTTACGGGTTTTCGGTTCACCGGGATACCCTTTTTTGCCGAAGCCACCCAGTGTAGGTTTTCGACTTCGCGGGTGTACATTTTTTCATTTTATCCCTAACTTTTTCCCGAACCTTTCATTCTGTTTTTGGTTCGCCAGGATGCCCCATTTTTGCCTGGACTCTCTTTTTTCTGTCCAGCGGGTCAATTTTAAGCAAAGTATTTTTTAATTGCGTCCGAATTCACAGGCGACGTAAAGTCTTCACCGTCCATGGTGGACAACAATAAAGCTCCTCCTGAAAAGACTTTTCTGACGACGTATGGCCCTTCGTAGTTGGGGGTCCACTTGCCCCTGTGATCTGCCTGCGGCGGGAGAATCCTTTTTAGCACGAGGTCGCCCGTCTGAAAGCTCCGCAGACGTATCTTCTTATCATATGCTTTCTTCATTCGGCTCTGGTACAAACGACCATATGCTAGAGAAGCTAGCCTCTTCTCATCCATTAAACTCAGTTGGTTCAACCTGTCTTTCACCCATTCTGCCTCACCTAGTTGAACATCTCGCAATACCCTCAGAGAAGGGATCTCAACTTCCAATGGTAGTACTGCTTCCATTCCGTATACCAACGAGAACGGGGTTGCCCCGGTTGATGTGCGTACCATCGTACGATAACCGTGCAAAGCAAAGGGTAGCATCTCGTGCCAATCCTTATAGGTCACCACCATCTTCTGAACGATCTTCTTGATATTCTTATTGGCCGCTTCGACAGCGCCATTCATCTTGGGTCGGTACGGGGAGGAGTTGTGATGTTCGATCTTGAAATTCTGACAGAGCTCCTTCATCATTTTGTTGTTCAAGTTTGAACCGTTGTCCGTGATTATCCGCTCGGGAATCCCATACCTGCAAATGATATCTCTCTTGATGAACCTGGCCACCACTTGCTTAGTTACATTTGCGTAGGACGCCGCCTCCACCCACTTGGTGAAATAATCGATTGCTACTAGAATGAACCGGTGCCCATTAGAAGCTGTCGGCTCGATCTTTCCAATCATATCGATTCCCCACATCGAGAATGGCCATGGAGATGACATCACATTCAGAGGACTCTGAGGCACATGGATCTTATCAGCATAGATTTGGCACTTGTGGCACTTCCTCGCAAACTTGAAACAATCAGTTTCCATAGTCAGCCAAAAGTAACCTGCCCGCAGCAGCTTTCTCGTCATAGCATGCCCACCAGCATGCGTGCCAAATGTACCTTCATGTATTTCCTCCATAAGCAGCTTTGCCTCTCTTTCATCCACGCAACGCAACAGCACCAAATCGTGGTTTCTTCTGTATAAGACACCATCTGGATTCAAATAGAAATTACCCGCCAATCTCCTGAGAGTTTTCTGATCTTGACTGGATGCCCCAGCCGGATACTCTTTGTTCTTCAGGAAATTAAGGATATCAAAATACCACGGTTTGTCGTCAGATGCTTCATCAATAGCAAACACGAAGGCAGGTCTGTCAAGCCGAGAGATAATGATTCTGGGAGCCTCGTTCCAGAAGTTGACTTTGTACATGGAAGACAAAGTGGCGAGGGCGTCAGCCATTTGGTTCTCTGCCCGCGGTACATGATGCAACTCAACCTTGTCAAAGAAAGGCAACAATCTCCTTGCATAGTTCATGTAATGTATCAAGTTGGGCTGACGTGTCTCCCACTCCCCTTTTATCTGATTCACCACCAGAGCTGAATCCCCGTATACGTCCAGATTTTTGATTCGCAAATCAATGGCTTCTTCGAGCCCCATTATACAAGCTTCTTATTCGACTTCATTATTGGTAACTGCAAAGGTCAATCGAGCAGTAAACGGGATGTGCGACCCGTGTGGAGTGGTGATGATTGCCCATATTCCGCTACCGTAAGCGTTCACAGCTCCGTCAAATATCATCTTCCACTTGGAACCCAACTCTGGTCCTTCGTCTGGCAACGGCTCTTCGCAATCTTTCATCTTTAGGTACATGATATCCTCGTCAGGAAAATCAAACCTCATCGATTGGTAATCATCAATTGGCTGCTCCGCCAGATACTCAGACAACACACTCCCCTTTATAGCCTTTTGCGAGACGTATTGGATGTCATATTCAGTCAAGACCATCTGCCAACGGGCAATTCTCCCTAATAGTGCTTGCTTTTCGAATACATATTTGATAGGATCCATCTTCGAGATGAGCATTGTCGTATGATTCAGCATGTATTGCCTCAAACGCTTGGCGGCCCAGGCTAGCGCGCAACAAGTTTTCTCGAGCATTGAATATCGAGATTCACAATCTGTAAATTTCTTACTCAAGTAATAGATCGCATGCTCCTTTCTTCCTGTCTCGTCGTGTTGACCGAGGACACAACCCATGCTTCCCTCAAGAACTGTCAAATACATAATCAAGGGCCTCCCTGCCACCGGGGGTATCAAAATAGGAGGCTCCTGCAAATACTGCTTTATTTTATCGAACGCCTTTTGACAATTTTCGTTCCACGTTACAGCTTGATCTTTCTTCAACAGCTTGAATAATGGTTCACACGTATCAGTTAGGTGAGATATGAACCGGGCAATGTAGTTCAACCTCCCTAAAAACCCGCGCACCTCTTTCTCTGTTTTAGGCGTCGGCATTTCTTGAATTGCTTTTATTTTAGCAGGATCGACCTCTATTCCTCTTTCGCTTACGATAAACCCCAGCAGTTTACCCGATCTCACCCCGAAGGTGCACTTGTTAGGGTTCAGTCTCAGCCTGAACTTCCTAAGCCTTTTGAACAACTTCAGCAGATTTACTAGATGCTCTTCCTCCGTCTGGGATTTGGCAATCATATCGTCAACATAAACTTCGATCTCTTTATGCATCATATCATGAAAAAGAGTCGTCATCGCACGCTGATACGTTGCCCCAGCATTCTTCAAACCAAAAGGCATCACTTTATAACAAAATGTTCCCCAAGGTGTTATGAAAGTAGTCTTCTCCATATCCTCTGGCGCCATTTTAATCTGATTATAGCCTGAAAAGCCATCCATGAAGGAGAATACGGAGTATTGAGCAGTATTATCAACTAGCACATCGATATGAGGAAGTGGAAAATCGTCTTTTGGGCTCGCTTTATTCAAATCCCTATAATCCACACACATTCGAACCTTTCCATCTTTCTTTGGCACTGGTACGATGTTAGCAACCCATGAGGGATATTTTGTCACAGCCAGGAAACCAGCATCCCACTGTTTTTGAACTTCCTCTTTGATCTTCACTGCCATATCTGGTCTAGTTCTGCGAAGCTTTTGTTTGACCGGCGGGCATTCTTCTTTCAATGGCAGACGGTGCACAACCATATCCGTATCGAGCCCTGGCATGTCTTCATACGACCAAGCGAATACATCACTATACTCTCGGAGCATTTCAACCAGTCTTCACTTGATATCGCTCTGCAGCGCGGCTCCTATACGAATATTCTTCTCAACCCCTTCCGACCCCAAATTAATGATTTCGATGACCTCCTCGTGAGGCAGAATGACTCTTTCCTCTTGCTTCACCAACCAAGACAGTTCTTCAGGAACGTCACTATCTTCGACAACCTCTTCTTCGGCCTGAAATATCGGGTGCTCAAAGTCGGGACGAGTCATAGGTGGTTCAAGGATGTCATCTGAAAATGTTATCCTGCAAAAGAATGGTTAAATGCTTCAAAATGCGTATAAAGCGAATAACCATGTTGCCATTTTATTAAAAAAATACAAAACAAGCAAAACAGAGATCGCAATATTTGCACATGAAAAAAACGCCATTTATTTAATGATAAACACGCAATGTTCATAACAGCACAACCCTAAGCAAATCATGATGCCCCGGGCAAGACATCAGATTGTTCAACAATTAATAAAACAAAGCATTATTGTTTAAGGGTCACAGGAACAAGCTCCTGAATAGACCAGTTGCACAGTCCTTGTCCTGGCGTGCTTGGCTGAATCCAGGCATCCATATCACAGTCGCTGTCTCCTTCGTCAGACTCTGAAGCAACATTGATGGTCTCATGACATACTCCACTAGCAGAGATGGTTATTGGCCCTCAGAAACGGGGTGCTCCCACAGCAGGTGTTGACGACGACGGTTGGTACCCTAGCCCGAACCGGTCCATCTTCACAGGTATATCCAGCACCTTGCCCCAGCCCTTTACTTCTCCAGCCTCTACCAGAGCTTGAGCTTCTTTATATGACGAGACGGCTATCTCCGACACTTTGCTCGGCCCGGGACCTTTGTCCTTGATACGCAACCCTTCAAATGCCTGGCAGGGCGTTTCGTGAATCTCTCCATCGACCTCCACATATTTAAACGACGACAGATGGCTGACCAGGATGTCTTCTTCTCCACACACGGTGACCACGCTGTCTCCGACCATATATTTCAACTTCTGATGCAGGGTAGACGTGACTGCCCCTGCCCCATGGATCCAGGGTCGTCCGAGCAAGCAGCTATATGCGGGCTGGATGTCCATGATATAAAATTCAGTTGCAAACACCTCCGGCCCCACCTGGAGAGGCAATGTTATCGATCCAAAAACTGTTCTCCGCGTGCCATCGAATGCCCTAACTACCAAGTCACTGGGCGTGCACAAGATCCCTCTGACATCTAGCTTCATCATCGCTTTCTTGGGAAGCACATTCAAAGACGATCCGGTATCGACTAATACATGCGACATGACTGATCCTCTACACTCGACAGATACGTGCAGCGCCATGTTGTGATCTCTCCCTTTCGGGGTCAAATCAAAGTCAGTAAAGCCCAAGCTGTGGCCTGCATTCACATGTGCTAGCACTCCTTCCAGCTGATTCACGGAAACGTCTTGGGGTACGAAGGAAGTATCCAGGACTTTCAACAAGGCATTTCTGTGAGCTTCAGAACACAATAGCAACGACAGGATAGATATCTTGGACGGCGTCTGTTGCAAATGCTCCACAATCTTATAATCACTTTTACGGATCAAGCGCATGAATTCTTCCACATCTTTCGATGCCGATGCTTTTTCGCTTGCCTGCACTGGGACATTTTCAACCATCTTTCCTTTCCCCTTTGCCAGTCTTTCGGCCTCCACCTCAGGCGATATGAAGATCCTACCACTCCTTGTCATACCTCCGGTACCAACAACATTATCTACAGTCTCGGCTGGCTGCTTGTTAACATCAATCTTTATTCCGTCGCAATACACTTCCAACCCATAGGACCATGGGACTGCCTTTGTACTCTCGTACGGGATTGGTTCGGCTTTAGTAATAGTGATCGGTGGTCGCTGGACCGGTGATGTTATAGTGATTGTCTTTCGAGGAATCGTTACAGTGGCTACATCACTCTGGTTATCTGCCACTGCCCCTGCGGGCTCTTTAGTTGCTGCCCGGTCAAACTGCAACGTGCCTCCATCAATTAAAGCCTGAATGCCTTTCTTCAAATCATCACACCCCCCAGCTAGGGTCCAGCATTCTAAGCAGTACTCGTCACAACCCGGATAGACACCCCCTTGCAACAGTCTTCTCTTTATCTCGCTCAGCGGCGTCTTTAAATCGTCGACATTCATAATCAGATTCGACCCTTCCTTAGTCAGAATGGCGTTTTCCCCATGATTGGGCATGGGCTTCTGCACTATATTCGGACCTGCCGTTCCGAAATTGATAGCCTTATTGTCCAAAAGATCCTGCACAACATGCTTAAAAGCATGGCAACCCTCTACATCGTGGCCCGGAGCCCCAGAGTGGAACTCACAGTGCCTGCTTGCATCATAGCCATACGGGGGAGTTCCCGTTATAGGTGCCAGAGTTCTCTTCTCTACCAAGTTTAGACCCAACAGCGTCTGTAACAACTCTGCGTACATTGAGGGAGGCTTTTCAAACACTCTCCTTGGTTTACCATCCTGGAATCTTCGCTGAGCAGGCTGTGCCCCCTGCTGTGGCTGCTGCTGCTGCTGCTGTTGTTGCATTGGTTGTTGCTGAAACGGTTGTTGTTGTTGAAACGGAATAGTAACACTCGCCACCTGCTCCGGCTGATTATTTTGGTTCCGACCTCTGCCTCGGCCTCTGCCTCGTCCCCCAAACACTGTGCTTGCCTCTCCCTGACGGCGCCCACCAAAAGTCTTCCTGTTACTGCCAGATGCAGTTGATTCCTCAGCTTGGAATCTTCCTTGTTTAATGTTGTTTTCAATCTTTTCTCCCATCAGAATTAAGTCTGAGAAACTGGCCAAAGATGTGTGAAACAACTTGTCATAGAACATGCCTGTGAATGTTCCTATGAACATGTCATTCATCTCCTTGTCTTCTAACGGAGGACGGACCCTAGCAGCCATGTCGCGCCATCTCTGCGCATACTCTTTAAAGCTCTCACCCTTCTTCTGAGACAGCCCTTGCAATTGGACCCGGTTGGGTGTCAGGTCGCTGTTATACTTGTAGTGAGCTACAAATGCCTCTGCCAGTTGCTTCCATGTCTTTATATTCGTTGGCTCCAACCCCATGTACCACTCTAAGGAAGGACCTGACAAGCTATCTTGAAAGAAATGCATTAGCATCCTCTCATCAGTTGAATACGCAGACATCTTTCTGTAGTAAGCCCGCACGTGCACTTTCGGACAGGTGTCCCCTTTATACTTATCAAACGTAGGAGCTTTGAATTTGATTGGCACCCTCAAGCCAGGCACCAGACCCATTGTTGACATGTCTAAGCCCACAGCACTTTGGTTCAGGACCCCCCTCATCTGCTCTTCTAGCATTCTGATCTTCTGGGAGTCATCCATCGGTCCCTCGAAACCTCCACCGGAGAAGGCATCCTCCTGCTGATCCTCTTGCCACATACCATTCCCAGCTCCATACCCATCATATCCATTATTACGGCCAGCTCTAATCTGGTTCATCACCGGGCCTCGCCCTCTGTTGCCGTACCCCTGAGCAATTCCAGCAGGTCCAAAAGCCATTAACCCGGCGCCATTACCATTTCCAAAACCTCTGTAACCCTGATTGGTCATACCAAAACCGTCCTGCCCAAAGCCTTGAGCATTGAAACCATATTTTCCAGCATTATCGAATCCCTGATCATTGAATCCGAATCCAGCATTACCGAAGTCGTTGCCTCCCATATTATCACCCAAGTTGATATCACCAAGCCCAACGTTATGGACGGCAGTCTCGTTCCCAACTCCGAAGTTACTGTTCCCAGCAGTGGTAGCGTTGTTGACATTAACAGCAGGTATATTGACTACAGGTGGAGCCACTGGTGTGGGAGTGCCATCTCCATGAACAGTATCGACTCGCACAGACTGATGATCTTCATTACCGTGACCAGCATTTCTGACCAACAGAGGCTGCACCATGGCTTGCAAATTCTCCTGACCTTTTGCAATAGTCTCCATGGTCTGCATGAAGAGTGCTAGCTTCTCGCGCATATCTTGCATCTCGTTCTGCATTTGATCCATGACTCTTCGACAGTTGGTGCGAGTGGAATATCTATGCGGGCGCTGGTCTGCAATCCTGAAAATACCTGGGGCAGAGCAGGAAATAAGATACCATGCAATAATTACCTGTAATGCAATGTGAATATGAATGCAATACAAGGTGTGTCTGTGCATTAGGGAATAGCATTCCCCGATTCTAGTGCGAAGGTGCCAGTGCGATGACAGTGCTAGCAATATAAAGATCGGAGCTGAATCACAGAAAGCCTCATATATTGTAGAGAAAACCAATAAGCCAAGAGTACAATATCGGAGAGTACAATAAGAAGGCATGACCTCTACCAACAATCTTGGTGATGGTCAGCACTATGCAAATAAAGCATATGAATTAATACATGAAACGATCAAGTACTCCCATAAGCCTGATACTCTTCTAGCAACTTCTTGGTCTCTGGATGACCTGGTCGGGTAAGCAGCCCTTCAACAAGTTGGTTTCTTTTCTTAAGAACACGTCGCACGTCTCCAGCAGTTTCCTCCCATGCCCCTTCTCCGAAGCGATCCTCTAGTTTACGCTTCTGAGACACAGCTTCATCCCTGCCTTTGATGGCCTTGTTCAGTGCATTCTGGAGACTATACCGGGTCATCACTTCTTCTTCACACTTCTTGATGCTGGATTTCAACTGCTCTTCGAGATCGGAAATTTGCTGCTTCAACTTATCTTCCCTCTTCTTATTGTTGGTGAGCGTAGCATTCCAAGTCTTATTGCAAGAAGAGATTTCTCGGTGAGCGACGTCGAGTGCTTTCTTTTTGGATTCCAGCATGTCATGGGAGCTTCTGAACTCTTGCCCCAGACGTTCGCGCTTCTTCTTCTCCTCAGTCAACTCAGCCCCTAGTCTGTTTACTAGCTAGATCTGCTGTTGGAAGGCATGCACGGCCTTGTTTTTCTCACTGCGTATCTGGGCTAGCTCTTGCTCTAACCCTTCATTGATCTTCATCAAGGCTTATTTTTCTTTCACAACTTGCTCGTAGGCCTCCCTAGAAACAGTAGTTGGCTCTACTACCGGAATAGGAACAAGGACTGGTGCATCTGGAAATGGCATCCGCAACTGACTTGCTCTCTCCTGGATCCAAACTCTGTAAGGTGCATAAGCCTGACAGTCATTCTTTCCTAACAGCGGCTTCCCTCTTTGGTTAATACGCGTCCAGGCATGCTGCAGCTTGGCTAATAACTCCCCCTTCAAATCTCCGGTGAAGTACAGAGATTCCTGTACTTCTTCCTCCTTTGGTGGGTTCTTCAGCGCATATCCGAACTGACGGACAAACAGAGATGGGTTGTAGTTGATACACCCCTTTCTTCCTATCAACGGAACATTAGGGTACCCAGAACAACTGAATATAAGCTCAGACCCCAGCAGGTCTCGATCAAACCACTCAATGTCTTCAGAAGATAGCCTCATCAGGCGCTCCGACCAGCTAGCTATGGTTGCACTCTCCACAAAGGATCCCTTCAGGGGAAGGTGGCTCTTGAACCACATATTCAACAAAGGCGCACAACAGTAAACAACCTTTCCCCTTCTGTTTTCATTCTTGTAGTGCAAGGAGTGGTAGAAGTCTCCGATCAACGTTGGCACTGGATTGCCAGCAGCAAATATATGGAAAGCGTCCAAGTCTACGAAATTGGGCAAGTTAGGAAACAACACAATTCCATAAATGCATAGAGCCAAAATAGCATTGAAAACCACCCAACATACGTTCTTGGCATACTCCTGAGCTTTGCCAACCAGGAAATCAAGAGAGAAACCTGAAACCCCAAGCCAAGAAGTCACTAACAGTTCGGCAGCGTCCATGTGCAAGGCCTTGGCTAAGTCCTCCAACTGGGGCTCAGCGGCATAGTGAACAAAGGGAACCTGGTTATGCACTGGTAGCTCAGTAAACTCCACATACTCCTCAATGGTAGGCCCTAGAATGAAGTCAGCAAACGTAAAACATCTCAATGCGGGGTCATAGAACTGCATCAAGGTGTACAGCCCGTTCATCTCATCAGCAGTGGGCTTGCAGACTAATCTCAGTAATCTCCCATGACTCATTCTGAAGCTTCTCCTAACCTCCTCATCAGCAAGAGATATCAGACCAAGCAAAGGAGTAATATCAGGTGTAGGCAGCTTATACGCAACTGTCTTCCTCAATCCAGCCATAATCAATACTCAGAAGTCTGGGCCCTAGAACCGGGGGATATGCAAATGCTCCTGCAGCACAGACACGCGTTAATGGGATGCAATGATAATGAGTATGCAAGCAATGCAATGCAAGTAACATGCAACAGGGACCAACTGCCGTAGCTGAATAGCCTGAACCATATCAAGAAGTCTCAGATAGACTCTCTAGAAGTCTTCAAACCCTGGTCTCAGTTAGACCTAAAACAAAGCTCCAACAATGGTATCTGACAGACCTCAAACCATAACTCCAACCAGTCTCTGGTAGACCTCAAATCATATCTCCAACTGGTCTCTGACAGACCTCAGAACTCTCCAACTGGTCTCTGACAGACCTCAGAACTCTCCATAAATACCCAGGATCTCTGATCAAGAAACAACCGGTATCTGAAGGTCTAGTTACCTGCATAACCCCAAACCCTCTCACAGGTGGATGTCCTAGTAACTGACAAAGGTATGGCATCCTATGCGGTCGTCGGCGTCACAGACTTTCAGGGTTGATGATACGATTCCCAGAAGGAGTGGCATCATCAAATCCTGAAGAGGCCTCACTTAGCCAACTTCCAAATGATCGGTTCCCGGAGTCGACAATTCAGCTGACCAACAACCCCTTCGACCCAAAGGGTAGAAAAAGAAGCCAACCAGAAGAACCTCGTCCGAGTGTAGATTTCATGAGACACTAATGCAAGCAAAGCCGGCACGCGCCCACTACTTTCTACTCTAATTCTAGGTGCACTCAAGCCCAGGTCCGGCTTATCTCTCAATCATAGAACACCCGTCACACCCCAATACAACAATAATAATCAAAATATATAATGCTGAAAATAAAGGTCAAAAATATAAATCCATACAAAATCCTCGACGGGAAAACAAGCATTAGGACTGACTCGTTTAAGGGACGTTGGATCCCAAATGCATAAGTAACTATCGCAGTCCTTAGCAGCCAGGGGGCGTTGGATCCCCAGCAGAGTCACCAGCTGTCGCTACTGCGAAAATCGGCGCCGGCTGAACAGAAGAGTCGCCACCGTGCGTTATTTATCCCACAGGAGGGAAAGGAAACGCTCGAAGTAAATCTCGCGAAAAATGGGAAAGGTATGGTCATCGCAACCAAAACCTGGATTCGGGAGTCGGTTACGCAAGGGGAAGGTATTAGCACCGCTCACGTCCGTCGTACTCGACGGGATCCACGCTTGTTTTCGGGTATGGATTGTTATTCTATCTACTCTACAGGTTAAGGGTTAAAAAGAAAAGAAAATGACTCGGCAAAGTATCGCACTTTATGCCTACGTATTCCCGTCTGGAACGAGAAATCAGAGTCAACGTAGTTCGCCTACCTACGGGAAAGGAGGGGAAGGTTGCTCGCTAGGATATCGCATCCTATGCCTACGTACTTTCATACAGCATGAAAGATCAGAGCAAACGTAGTTCGGGCCACGTAAGACACAAGCTTGTCTGGATTGTTTTTATTCCTTCTGAAAAAGGTTTTTCTGATTAACAGTCCAAGCGGACAAAAATGACGTTTTGATGAGTTCACATTCTTTTACGGAAGAAGTGTCTTTTATTGTGTTTGAAATATTATTGTGTTTTTCTGTTTGTTTTGAGAAAGAAGAGACAGAGCTCTAACCTACGGTTGCGAAGGGAATCAGACTAACCTAATGTTGTCATGCATGGGTTGAGACCTAATGTCTATCATGCTCCTCTCTTGCGCAGAGAGAAACAGAGATCCTAAGGGATAAACGGAAACAGAAACAATAGCATATATACAATAAAGCAGTAAAATGCATGGATGCAACAATACAAGCGAGGCAAGGGAGTCCCACTCAACCTCGAACCTAGAAAACAATAGGCAAAAGTGAACAGGATTCACTTTCAACCCAACAGGTTAAACAGCAAACAATACAGTCAAGGAAAACCAATCAATACATCAGAAATGAACAGCAAAAATAAACAGCCACAGCAGCTCTGCATCACATCTGTCTTCAAGTCATCTCCAAACAGCTACAAGCTTCAGCCAACATCAATCCCCATCTCCACAGCCTTCAGGCAAGGTCTCTGATTATCAGTCTTCCATCTGCAATGGCTTTTCTTCAAGTCTCCAACCCCTAGAGGAATATCAGTCAACAAGATAAAAGTGAATGTTAAACAGTAGACTGCCTACCAAGGGTGGCTCATCAACTGTTAACATTGTACAAACAATTTTCTCTCAAAAGTTCTATCTTTCAAATACATTTACTGATCCTTCCAAAGGAAGGAGGTAGATATTTGAAAGAGACTTTGAATCATAGAGAAAGGAGGGATGCAGCCAAGGCATTCCATGTTTGAGAAACAAACTTTCTAATCTAGAGCTCTGCCTAGCTCCTAAACCCTAGACTCCTCAACAGCTGCTAGCAAGAATCTCATCATCAACTCTGGAAGTTGGTCTTCAATCTCTGGATCTCCAATGGCTTCATCATCACAAGTCCTCAGCTCTCCCAATCCCCAAGCAATCCCAATACCCACACAGACAAATCATAATCCCCAGAGAGGGCACACCACACCAGTCAAGCAAATACAGACAGTACTAATAGCAGTAGGGGAATCTTAATATTCTCTAAGGGACCTAATAACTACCCATAATCCCTATAGCCCCACCCAAAAATTCAATCTCTAACCCCTAAGGGAAATGATTTTATTCTCCTATGTTATCCCCTAAACCCTAATTTTGTTCAGGTTATTCTCATCTAATCAAATCACCTAAAATTAAGTCCTAAAAATATGAACTAAATTTTATATACAAGATAAATGTCTACTCTAATCAACCTAAAAAGAATGGATTGAAAATAGTAAAGCATCTATTCAAACTAAAATTATCAAATTCATGTATCAAACAAAATGATATTTACACCTATTTAAAAGAAAAATATGCCAAAAATATTAAAATAAAATGAAATTGGAATTTTTTTGTATGATATTTTTCTTGACAAAATTATGAGTAATATGCAAAAGGAACCAATGAAAAATAAGCATTTTCCAGTTTTTTATGATTTTTGAAAGAATTAATGTTTTTGAAAGAAAATAAAATGAGAATTAATTGAAAGGGGTGCAGGGAGTAGTAAAAATCAGTTAAAAGAATAAACTGGGCCCAGACTGGGGGGCGCGCATAGCAAGCGCGTCTGGGCCCAACACATGCTCAGAAATTAACAAAAAATAAAAAAACCTATACACGGTGCGAATAGCAGGATATTCAGTTATAAGGGAATTGGGCCTTGGTTCATGGGGTGTGCATAGCAACAATTTCTGAGCCCAGCTTGACACAATAAGTGAAACGGTGCGTTGCACCATTTGAATTTCCCTCTGTCTCCATCTTTTAATCGTGGCCATTGGTTTAGTCTCCCAGTCAAGGTCAAAGACCCAATCGTGTGGCCCAGGGGTTATCTTCAACCTCCAGCAAACCCTAACTCCTGCAACTCATCCCCATGCACGAATCTTCCCTCGTTCTGTTCTCTCTCCACTCTCCATGAAATCACACCATTCCAAAAGCAAAGTTGTTCTAAATCCTTTCCTCTATACAGCCATGACAATAACTTCCTCTAAAACTCAAACAATGAGCAAACCCGATAGGCATAACAATTCTGATCCACCATTTTCACCTGTGATCAATCCTCCCAATTCTCTCTAATTCTTGCCCTAAACTAATCCATACCTTACACTGATCATTATGAGCTAATAACCTAATATCATCGTGCGCTAAATCATGAGTTACAAGCCTTAACAGTTTGTGCACACCATTAACAACCTTCATGGAATCTCTTCAAACTCACCAAAACCAGTCATCTACCCTATCTTAACATTCCTATGCTAACAATTCCTTATAATTCTAACCAAGACAAGCAATTCGAAGAGAAACTAACCTGGTGCAAAATGGTGAAAACAGATGCTAAAACCTCTTGATCCAATGCTTGCAATGAGTGGAAATTGATCAGGGAGCTTGTTCTTGAATTCTGTATGCAACAAATCTTGTTCAATTACCTTGGATCTTGCAATTCCAAGTTTCTTGCTTCTTGGATGATGGAAGTGTATGGCGCGAATCCTCCTCAATTCTACCAAATCTTGATGTGAATTCTGTTCTATGGACAATGGTGATGATGATCAAATCAGAGAATATGAAAATTGATGAGAGTTTGATGAAGTTTGAGAAGCTTTTGCAAAATGGAAGATTGGTATGAAACTTGTGTTTTGATCAATATGATTCACCAACCATGGCATGAAGCTCTTCATATCAATATATACATGAGTTTAGAAACTCCTAGAACCTTGGAGAAGCTTCCCATGTATAATTTCCCTTGGATTTGGATTATGTAACTTCATGTGTAAGTAACCATGCATATCTTTCAAAACCTGAACCAAACCCAAAATTCCACTTTTTCCAATGTTCTCAAAATGATGTTTCCAATCAAAATGACCTATAATTTCACCTCATTTGTCCAAAGTATGAAAAATCTCATTTTTTAGGTCATTTTTATTCATTAAATCCACCAATTTTGAAACCTTGTGCTATGAATCTTTACAATCTTTCATGGTCACTTATATAGACTCAAAATGTCATTTGGAACAAGTTTGATGTTGTGAAGTTTTCCATTTGAAGCTTCCTTGTATGAGTTTTGGGCATAGGCTTGAAATGACCTGTAATTCTCAGATGACCAAAATACCCTTTTCTTGACAAGACCATAAGTAGAGTTCCACAAATCATATGAAGGCATACTATACCATTCTAGAAAGCTAAGACAATTAGGAACAATTCTTATGTTTACCAGAAATTCATTTGAAATCTCCTTGAGAGGTAACAATTGCTTGGAAGACAAGCAACTTTCACAGACAAAATTTCAGATACCTCAAGTGACCTGTAACTTGCAAGGACCATAACTTGAGTTCTATAAATCTCCTTAATGTCTTCCACCACTCAAATTAAAGGTCTTGAGATCCTCTACAAGTTTCATGGTGACCAAGGATCCATTTGAAGCTTTAATTTTGACTTATCTTGCTTGGAAATTTGACCTAAATTAGGGGATTTTACACAGAAACCCTAATTTAGAAACTCCTCTTCTCCTTGATTTCTCTTGATTTCTTCTTGACATATCCTCATATCTTTCTCTACATGTCAAATGATGAACCCCACATCTTTCCAATAGCCCTCAATGCCTTTCAATCAGTCAATTGACCTAGAGTTGACCTAGAGTTGACCCTAGATGAAACCCTAGTTGACTGTCTTCAACTGCAATACTTGTGATCATATCAATGACTTGTCTCCTTCTCCAAATGACTTTCTAAGTCTCCCATGATGTCCACATACTCTCCATGCTCAATCCACAGCTCACAATTTCTTTGATGATCCTCAGACACCCTCAGGATAGGAGATGGATGCACTGCTTGATCCATTGACTTCTTTAGCTCCCAACTTCTTTCTGGTGATTTGAATGAGATTGAATTTGAATAATACCGTCTTGATAGGCTCATAGAGATGAGAATAATGCTTGGTCCCCTGCTGGATTATCTGCTATGCTATGTTATGCATGTGATTAAACTATGTACATGACTCTATATGCAAATGCTAATGATATTGAAACATAAACCAAGTGAATAAGGTTGAGCAAATTTTAGGGTGCAACAGTCTGCCACTGTTTTCCCTTGGTGACTTGTATTGTTAGACAACTTTCATAATTTCTATTAACAACCAAAACGTCTCTTTCAGGTATAATCTTCTGCGTAAAAAGTTTCCTGCCACGTCAATCACCGGATCTCCAAAATGCAGCCTGGATGCAGACATACATGAGTGGCGTCTTTTGGATATGGAGGGTATGTAGTTTTGGTTATGTTGGAGTTTCACTTTTTAGCCCTGTGACGCACAACTTATGGATATGGAGGGTATATAGTTTTGGTTGATCTACATTTTCAAATAGATTAAATACTTTGCTATCCTCATTTCCTCAATTGTGTAATGAAATTTACAGGGTACCGGCAATGCAAACTTTTACTTCACTACTGCAATTGGTTATGCTTCCTTGATGTCGCACGTTCACCATCATGGAGCTTGAGTGGAGGTAAGGTTCCAGCTTTCAATTTCCAATGTTGTAATTTTGGTGTTGTTATGAATTATGCATTGTTTCCGTTGTTGCTCATGTGTACGTGATTCAATTTCTTTCTTTCTGATCTTCCAATTTGTGTTACAATACAAGCATGATCTCTAGAAGCAATTTTGACTTAGCTTTATGTTGTGAAATTGTGAATATTGATATTGTTTTCTTTGAACATAAATTGATTGAGGAAGCAAGTCAAGTGGCGAACGATGCAGTAGGGAGTATTAGAACATTTGCTTCTTTCTGTTCTGAAGAGAAGGTGATGGAATTGTATAAGCAAAAATGCGAAGGACCAATTAAGACATGCATAAGGCGAGGGATAGTTAGTGGATTTGGTTTCGGAGTATCATTCCTCGTGTTGTATGCAGTTTATGCATGCAGTTTTTATGCTGGAGCGCGTCTCGTTGAGGATGGAAAATCTTCATTCTCAGATGTTTTCCGTGTAAGTTACTCTTCTAAATCGGTATTATAAGAATTAATTTTTCTATCATTGAATTATTTCCTGCTTCATGATTTGCAGGTATTTTTTTGCTTTAAGCATGGCAACTATAGGACTTTCTCAATCCGGATCGTTGGTACCTGATTTAACTAAGGCAAAAAGTGCAACTGCTTCTATATTTGCTATTCTTGATAGGAAATCACTCATAGATCCAAGTGATGAATCAGGAACAACATTGGAAGAAGTCAAGGTGACAACTTCCAGTTATTATTGTATTGAGTAATATCTTTGATAAAAAGATACTGTAGCAAGCTTGTAGGGTAGGAGAGGTAACATGAATTAAATGATGTTAAATGACTCATGTAACAAAATGTGGTGGTATGCAAAAGTTGTTTTGATGTGGATTTATGTGATTGTATTTGGCTTTCCCTCACCATCTGTTAGAATTGGTGTCTATACTTGTATTAGACTAATCTTTGGAACAAGTTGTAGGTTTCACAGTAGAAACAAGTTACATCAGTATTAATGGCTTTATATTTGCTTAATATTGAGTTGTTATATGCTATTGTCAGTCAGATATGTACAGCTGCCTTTAGATGTTAGTGCCATATTAATATGGTTCTACATAATTTTTGAAAATGAAAAGAAGTGTTAGTTCTGCTGTTGTTTTCTGATATAGTACATAAAACTTAAAATTTCTTAGGGTTGCAAGGTGACAACTCAGGTGTCTATTCTGCATTTGATCATCTCAAGTTCTATTGGCTTTTACAGCTTAAATATTGGATAAGTCAATTAACCAGAAATACCCGTCCGCATTAACCTGAACCCATCTAAATCAAACCCGTCTAAACCGACTCTCGAATCGGGCTAAAATGGGTCTATTATTACTACCCGCGGTTTGAATTGGGTGGAGGTTTTGGGCCGGAACCCGCCCAACCCGACCCGTTGTCCAGCCCCAAAAAAAATTGATATTAGAAAAAACCTAACTTGTTAGGTTGGTTAAATATATCTGATTTAAGAAAAGAAGTTCTTAAGTCGGGTACAAATTGGATAAGGCCTTTCTAAAAACCTAGACTTATTAAGTCGGACGTTGTTAAACCGACCTAATAAAATTTTTTTAAGTCAGGTCCAAATCCGACTTAAGAAGTCAAAACTTCTTGTGTCGGCAATTGTTAGGTCAGTTTCGGACCCGACTTAACAAGTCTTTTTTCCACTAAATTAATGTCGCACAAAAAAATTATGAAAATAGTATAATTTATTTGTTGTAAAAGGTCATATATGAATGTGATCAATATTTGTTTGTATAATGGTTGACTTTTTTTACAGAGAAAAGTGGATATATAAATAATTTTTTATATTACATAATTATTTTTCAAAACCAAGGTTGCATTTTAATGATTATTAATAAAAACCCAAAAATATATATTTTTAAACAAACCAACTCTCTATAAGGCATAGAAGAATTATTTGATTTACCTTATTTAATATGTAAAGTTTTCTTGGAGAAAAATTGAGTTAATCAAATTAAAACCGAATATATTAAGGTGAATAATTTCCCTTAACATCTTTTAATTAAATGAAAGAATATTTTATACACTCTATTCCTTTAGATTTAAGATATCTTATATTTTTCGATAAAGAAATGTATGTATATATAAATTAGTCAATGCATGTTTTTTAGTTTATCGTGACACTTTGTGGGATTCACTTTCTATTTGTATTTTAAATTTTTTTTAAGATATATGTTAGACATATCCAACTATCATTTTTGCTAGTTGTTTGATGTTATTAGGTCCAATTTCAAACCCAAAAGAAAAATAAAAATATCAAATTGGCGTAAGAATATCTATCATTACTAATAGGGATGCATTAACAATTGCCTCTAATTTTATTATTTTAGTGTAGGAGGCTTTTACAATAGTGAAACATGGCTTACTTTACTTAGTAAACTCTAACTATTTATATTGTAAATCTGAAATATTGTTGATCAATGAAAATTTGCTAGTTGTTTTATATTTCTTCTACCTTTACAACTTAGATTTATATTGTTATCCCTAACACTAATTTATCATTGGTGCTTTCATTCCTTAATTCAATGCCTCTCAAACCTATAAGACGTTGCTATTTGAAATTTTAAAATCGTTATAAACTTTTAAAATCTAATAAACGCTTAGCTGATTTAAGAAACCGAGTACAGAATGCAGAATTATGTCTTTTATTGAACCATTGTCATTCTAAACCATTGCAAATTTTCTTGAAAATGTCTCAAATTTATGCATCTATTCATACAAGTTTCTTATGGTGTATTTAAGGTTAGATACATTAAATTTTCAAACTACCTCTATCATTCAAAATTAAAATACAATTCAAATTTGTTTAAAGTGATTCATTCATCTAAAACCTTGAAATTTTTTCTGCATAATTTGTCATACCCTTGCAAAACATTTATGAGCAATTAAGGTTATATATTTGAATTGTATATTGAAATAGAAGATCAATTTTTTGTATTGGAATTGATTCAAGAACATTTTATATATTCAAATCTATTCAAGTTATTGTAATTAATCACCAAGTGTATGGTGACAAAAATTATAAAAGAAAGTAGTGCGCTTTCTGAAAGTTATTATAAACAAAAAGTAGTGTAATTTTTGAATTTGTGAACATCATCATAGTATTTGATGATTGTGGAAAATGTCCTTTGATTTGGGAAGGTTCAAAGTCCACCATAGTCTTTACTGTTAATGTCAGAAGATTGTATGAGAGGTCTTGGTGTGAGACTTATACAAAGATCCAACATAATGGAAAATCCTTCAAGATGTGAAAGGACTAGATGTACTCTTGGTTAATAAGGGGAACTAGCATAATTACCTTGTGTCATTTAAATTTTCCGCACATTAATTAGTTTTTGCGATTTATATTGCTAAGAACATATCATTTTCATATCCAAAAAAAATTAAGAGCATAGCGCAAAATCGAGAAAAAATTAGGCAATTTTAATTCATCCTCTATCTTAGGTTGCATCTCATACTTACAAATGATATCACAAAAATAGTTTGGTAACTTGCTCTTAGATTCGAGATAAAATGGCTTCCACAAAACCTTTTTTTTAAGAGAAGGATCAAATATTAATAGACCCCCAAATTTTACCAGTAAGTGCTACAATATTTTGAAGATTAGAAAACTAATATATCTAGAAGCACAAAGTATAAAAGTATGGAATGCTTTAAAAGAATTCCATTCCTACTATAATTACTAATTGTGCAAGTCTAACAAAATCAAAAGAAGAATGAATTGAAGAAAACAACAAAAAATTTCTACATAACTAAAAGGCTAAAAAATGTATTGCATCTGCTTTAAGGATGAGCGATATTTTCCAGGTGTCAAATTGCAAAACAAAAAAGAAAGTATGATAAACCTTGGAATTCGCCAACAAGAAGGATAAAAAGTTAAGAGAAGAATATATGGCTTAATTTTAAAAGTTACATGGTACTTTTAATATTTTGCATGATGAATGTCTAAAATTTTTTAAATTAAATGCTAAGCAAAAGAGAATTATTTCTTCTTTACAAAATAAATCTAATGAGATGAGTTAATTTTTTTTAATTGACTTGAATAATATATAATTATTATTATTTAAAGAAAAAATATTGCACCCCTAAGTTGGGGTATTGCCGCCACTCTGCGAGTTTGATTACAATTTTAAATTCGTATCATACATTTCATCCTTCGGTAGTTTACAAATTTAGTACATCTTCAAAAAAAAGTTAATCAGAAGCATTGTGTTTATCACCACTAACATCCTCATCAAGAATGAACTTGGCCCAGAACCAATTTGACTTCCAAACTCTATTCATTTCTTCGATAGGAACATTCTTGGTCTCAGGAAAAAATAAGACTATGAAAATGGTCATAATAACGACGAAACCAGCAAAAAAGAAGAAGAGGCCAAACTTCAAATGACAAAGCATGGTCAGAAAGGCTTGAGCAATGAAGAATGTAAATAGCATATTTACGCTAACATTAATAGCTTGACCTGCTGATCGAGTTTCAAGTGAACATATTTCACTAGGAACCAACCAACCCAATGGACCCCAAGACCAAGCAAAAGCCGCAACATATGCACATATTAAAAATAAAAGGAGGTTGGCTTCTCCTTTAGCTAACGAGCCTTCACCACTTATTCCAAACTTTGCAGCAATCATTCCTCCAACAGCAATCTACAAGGGATTAACTGTTTTATAATTAATAGCTCGACGCAAATTTAAAAATAAAGAAAAATAGTTTTCATATTTACCTGACAAATTAACATTTGAACGCCACCTTCGATAAACAAGAATTTTCTTCCAAACTTATCTACCGTGAATATAGAAACAAATGTTGCAACTACATTGACGCCACCAGTAATGACAGCTGACATGAGAGAAGCTTCGCTACCGAATCCCAAAGTCTTAAAGAGGACAGGTGCGTAAAACATAATAACATTGATGCCTGTGAGCTGTTGGAAAAATGGAATTAAACTACAAAAGGTTAGTTGCGGCCTGTATTTTGGTTCTACAATGTTCTTCCATGGGTGTTCCACCTTTTTAGCTTGTTCACTAGTGTCCATAAGATCTTGAAACTCCTCATCAACATTCGCAGTACCACGAATCTTTTGCAGCATTGTCTTCGCCTTTTCATGATGACCCCTTTCGATCAAAGAGTTAGGCGTGTCACCTAAGAAAAAAGATCCCAAACACAACAAAATTGCAGGAACAGCTCCTAAACCCAATGAAATTCTCCATCCGTTTTCACGTTTGGATGTTCCGTAATTGATAAGGTTTGCAATTAGTATACCAATTGTAATCATCATTTGGAATCCCATATTAAGTGCTCCTCGAATTTTTGCAGGAGCCATTTCAGATAAATATACTGGAACAGACTGCATGTTTCACATAGAACAAATAATCCACAAAATAAAAACATTTTTACGATTCAAAATTAAATCAAATATTACAATTAATTTAATTACCTGATTGGAATACCCCACACCCAGCCCGAGTAACAAACGCCCAATGATAAGCATTTCAATATTAACAGCAAAACCATTCAATAAGGCACCAACAAGAAAAAACAAACCCCCTATAAACATCGACGGCTTGCGTCCGAGTAATCTTGTTGTGATTGAAGCAAAAAAAGATGCTATCAATGCCGCAATGTATAAAGAAGAGGTGAACAATGTAAGGAGTTGATTATCAAATTTGCAATATTGACTCTCATGACCTGATTTATCTTTCATCTGTTTATACACACTCGGAAAGAACTTAATTAAGAATGGTTCCATTGAAGTCACTCCTCCAGTAATACCAAGATCATAACCAAAGAGAAGACCTCCCATTGCAGCCACGAAACATGTCACCAAAACAAATGCAGTAACCTTTCCTTCATAATGTCTTCCACCATCAGTTGCTACAAAAGCCCCTCCTGCCATATTTAATATTTCTTTATTATATTGATTTTCTTTGTTTAAGACAATATATTGATTTAAATCTTGAACAATGATCGCAACGTTATATAGGGTTTGATTTTTTTTTATGATATCAGTTGCGGAACTAAAATTTATCTGTCAAAACTTACAATGTCTTAATTTATGAGTTTTCCTTTTCTAGTTTGGTGTCAATTATCTAGCATAAGAACAAAAAAACAATTATTTGTTAATGACCTTTATCGGTATTTAACATAATTATTTTTTATTTTTGGACCAAAATAAAGATAAATCCTATAGAATATATAATATATTAATCCTTAAAATTATCTCATTTGAATAATATTGTCCAATTATATTTTCATTTTTGTGTTATTCTAGTCCACACTAGTGTAAAAATACTTTTTTAGCAGAGGTTTTTAAGTCAGTTCATCAATAACCCGACTTGAGAAGCCACACAGTGGCAAATCCGTAAATATTTGAAACTTTGTTATATCGTGTCTATGTTTAACCGACCTAACAAAGATTAAATAAAAAAATGTAATTTACATTAAATTCCTTAAGTCGGTTCTTTTACCGAAATGACTTAAGAAGTTTATTTATTAAGTCACATGTTTATTACCTGACCTAAGAGGTTTTTACAAGGCCCCGGTTCGATTCCTACTTAATACATTTTAGTGAAATAAAACAATTATAATATAATTTATGTTGAAAAATATTTATAAAATTAAAATGATATTTTTAATCTCAATATCCTCATTCACGTTTTTCCTTTTCCCATTCCTCATTGACGTCTTCTCTTTTTCCAAATTTAAACCTCAATATCCTTAATCTCATCTTCGTTCCTTGTCCTTTAGATTTCAATAAAAGCTTCATCACCATTTTCATTTTCATTGCTTCTTCTCTCCTTCCTCAATCCCTTTTCTCAATTAAACCCAAACCCTAAAAGTTATTGAACCACACTGTATCTTCTTTCCGGTTCAATTTGGGGGCTTTGATTCATGCTGGCATAACTTCTTCTCCTCCTCCTCCTCTCGAGTAATCTCTTTCTCCTCATTTCAATCTTCTTCAATTTATTATCACCGTTCTTACCAGATTTTGTTTTATTATTATTCTATATATTATTTTTGTTTTTGAGCTTTTGAATTTTGATGAATTGTTTGTTGATTAAATCATAGTTAATTGTTTTTGGTATAACCGTGGTTGTTAATGAAATGATTTAGGTCCGATGAAGGAGAAAGGACGGTTAAGAAGCTTAGGTTGTCCAAAGCCCTAACTATATCCGAGGGGACATTAGTTTCAGATGCGTGTCGGCGAATGGCAGCGCGGCGCGTTGATGCTGTTTTGTTGACTGATTCGAATGCTTTGTTATTGGGGATCATGACTGAAAAGGTTTGTGAATTTTCTGTGTGAATGTGTGTTTATTGAGTGAGTGAAGTGCATAGCATAGTATGAGATTTAATTTTAATGTGTAATGCAAGGATCCATGTCTTGTGTTTAGGATATTGCTACTAGAGTTATTGCCGAGGGTTTGCGACCGGACCAGACAATGGTGTCAAATGTAATGACTCAGAATCCTCTATTTATGACATCAGATACACGGGCCATTGAATCCCTTCAAAAGATGGTCCAAGGTTAGCTTCATTAGTTAATATCAGTGTTATTAGTGGATTTTAGGCGTGTAAGTTAAACTAGGATGCATATATTCATGTTGTTGTCACGAGTTTTTGTTATTTCCGTGCTTGCTATCATAACTGTTTTTTTTGCCAATCCCAATTAACTCATTACACTTTGTGAAGCAATTTTATTATGACTTGTTGACTTTCTTATATGTAATATTGTAATAAGAGATCTGATTATAATGCAACGAGGATTCATTAAATGTATGTGTGTTAAGAGGTTCATGCTTCATTATCATCATGAAATTTCTGATGTTGAATACTCATGCCCATTTATCACTCACAATCATATTTGGATATCATGGTTCCCTTGGTGACTTTACTGTTACACAACTTTCATAATTTCTATTAACAACCAAAATGTCTCTTTCAGGTATAATCTTCTGCGTAAAAAGTTTCCTGCCACGTCATTCATCGGATCTCCAAAATGCAACCTGGATGCAGACATACATGAGTGGCGTCTTTTGGATATGGATGGTATGTAGTTTTGGTTATGTTGGAGTTTCACTTTTTAGCCCTGTGAGCATGGTGATGCACAACTTTTTGGAGTTTTTGGAGACTAGGTAATTCAATGAACATATCTATCTGCTCCTCTTTTAGTTTTTCATTTCACTGTGCTGCTAGTTTAATTACTTGTCCTTGCCTTCAATTATGTGTTTTAACATTTTTTTCTGCATTTTGTTGCAGAAATAAGAGATCATTTACCTGATGGCTGTCTATCTGTTTCTCAGGGCATTTGAACTTCTTCTTGGGGAAAGACAGTACTCAACAGCTATTGATATATGGTCTCTTGGTTGTATAATGGCTGAACGTTTGTCTAAGGAACCACTGTTCATGGAAAAACAGAATTTGATCAACTTGACAAGGTATATAGTGTCAATTATTTGGTAGAACGTATGCTCCATTTTTCTCTTGGTAATTTTGTTGTATTGTGCCTAACCACTTTTCTCTTGGTAATTTTATTGAAGACATTGACTGTTTTATTACACTATTCTTATTTGTCTGCCACTGTTTTCCCTTGGTGACTTGTATTGTTAGACAACTTTCATAATTTCTATTAACAACCAAAATGTCTCTTTCAGGTATAATCTTCTGCGTAAAAAGTTTCCTGCCACGTCATTCACCGGATCTCCAAAATACAGCCTGGATGCAGACATACATGAGTGGCGTCTTTTAGATATGGAGGGTATGTAGTTTTGGTTATGTTGGAGTTTCACTTTTTAGCCCTGTGACGCACAACTTATGGATATGGAGGGTATATAGTTTTGGTTGATCTACATTTTCAAATAGATTAAATACTTTGCTATCCTTATTTCCTCAATTGTGTAATGAAATTTACAGGGTACCGGCAATGCAAACTTTTACTTCACTACTGCAATTGGTTATGCTTCCTTGATGTCGCACGTTCACCATCATGGAGCTTGAGTGGAGTTAAGGTTCCAGCTTTCAATTTCCAATGTTGTAATTTTGTTGTTGTTATGAATTATGCATTGTTTCCGTTGTTGCTCGTGTGTACGTGATTCAATTTCTTTCTTTCTGATCTTCCAATTTGTGTTACAATACAAGCATGATCTCTAGAAGCAATTTTGACTTAGCTTTATGTTGTGAAATTGTGAATATTGATATTGTTTTCTTTGAACATAAATTGATTGAGGAAGCAAGTCAACTGGCGAACGATGCAGTAGGGAGTATCAGAACAGTTGCTTCTTTCTGTTCTGAAGAGAAGGTGATGGAATTGCATAAGCAAAAATGCGAAGGACCAATTAAGACATGCATAAGGCGAGGGATAGTAAGTGGATTTGGTTTCGAAGTATCATTCCTCGTGTTGTATGCAGTTTATGCATGCAGTTTTTATGCTGGAGCGCGTCTCGTTGAGGATGGAAAATCTTCATTCTCAGATGTTTTCCGTGTAAGTTACTCTTCTAAATCAGTATTATAAGAATTAATTTTTCTAGCATTGAATTATTTCCTGCTTATGATTTGCAGGTATTTTTTTGCTTTAGGCATGGCAGCTATAGGACTTTCTCAATCCGGATCGTTGGTACCTGATTTAACTAAGGCAAAAAGTGCAGCTGCTTCTATATTTGCTATTCTTGATAGGAAATCACTCATAGATCCAAGTGATGAATCAGGAACAACATTGGAAGAAGTCAAGGTGACAACTTCCAGTTATTATTGTATTGAGTAATATCTTTGATAAAAAGATACTGCAGCAGGCTTGTAGGGTAGGAGAGGTAACATGAATTAAATGATGTTAAATGACTCATGTAACAAAATGTGGTGGTATGAAAAAGTTGTTTTGATGTGGATTTATGTGATTGTATTTGGCTTTCCCTCACTATCTGTTAGAATTGGTGTCTATACTTGTATTAGGCTAATCTTTGGAACAAGTTGTATGTTTCACAGTAGAAACAAGTTACATCAGTATTAATGGCTTTATATCTGCTTAATATTGAGTTGTTATATGCTATTGTCAGTCAGATATGTACAGCTGCCTTTGGATGTTAGTGCCATATTAATATGGTTCTACATAATTTTGTGAAAATGAAAAGAAGTGTTAGTTCTGTTGTTGTTTTCTGATACAGTACATAAAACTTAAAATTTCTTAGGGTTGCAAGGTGACAACTCAGGTGTCTATTCTGCATTTGATCATCTCAAGTTCTATTGGCTTTTACAGCTTAAATATTGGATAAGTCAATTAACCCGAAATACCCGTCCGCATTAACCTGAACCCGTCTAAATCAAACCCGTCTAAACCAACTCTCGAATCGGGCGAAAATGGGTCTATTATTACTACCCGCGGTTTGAATTGGGTGGAGGTTTTGGGCCCGAACCCTCCCAACCCGACCCATTGTCCAGCCCTATATATATATATATATATATATATATATATATATATATATATATATATATATATATATATATATATATATATATATATATATATATATATATATATATATATATATATATATATATATATATATATATATATATATATATATATATATATATATATATATATATATATATATATATATATATATATATATATATATATATATATATATATATATATATATATATATATATATATATATATATATATATATATATATATGCACTATCCCAAAAAAATTGATAATAGAAAAAACCTAACTTGTTAGGTTGGTTAAATATATTTGATTTAAGAAAAGAAGTTCTTAAGTCGGGTACAAATTGGATAAGGCCGTTCTAAAAACCTAGACTTATTAAGTCGGACGTAGTTAAACCGACCTAATAAAATTTTTTTAAGTCAGGTCCAAATCCGACTTAAGAAGTCAAAACTTCTTGTGTCGGCAATTGTTAGGTCAGTTTCGGACCCGACTTAAAAAGTCATTTTCAACCGGTCTTTTTTCCACTAAATTAATGTCGCACAAAAAAATTATGAAAATAGTATAATTTTTTGGTTGTAAAAGGTCATATATGAATGTGATCAATATTTGTTTGTATAATGGTTGACTTTTTTTTACTGAGAAAAGTGGATATATAAATAATTTTTTATATTACATAATTATTTTTCAAAACCAAGGTTGCATTTTAATGATTATTAATAAAAACCCAAAAATATATATTTTTAAACAAACCAACTCTCTCTAAGGCATAGAAAAATTATTTGATTTACCTTATTTAATATGTAAAGTTTTCTTGGAGAAAAATTGAGTTAATCGAATTAAAACTGAATATATTAAGGTGAATAATTTCCCTTAACATCTTTTAATTAAATGAAAGAATATTTTATACACTCTATTCCTTTAGATTTAAGATATCTTATATTTTTAGATAAAGAAATGTATGTATATATAAATTAGTCAATGCATGTTTTTTAGTTTATCGTGACACTTTGTGGGATTCACTTTCTATTTGTATTTTAATTTTTTTTTAAGATATAGACATATCCAACTATCATTTTTGCTAGTTGTTTGATGTTATTAGGTCCAATTTCAAACCCAAAAGAAAAATAAAAATATCAAATTGGCGTAAGAATATCTATCATTACTCATAGGGATGCATTAACAATTGCCTCTAATTTTATTATTTTAGTGTAGGAGGCTTTTACAATAGTGAAACATGGCTTACTTTACTTAGTAAACTCTAACCATTTATGTTGTAAATCTGAAATTTTGTTGATCAATGAAAATTTGCTAGTTGTTTTATATTTCTTCTACCTTTACAACTTAGATTTATATTGTTATCCCTAACACTAATTTATCATTGGTGTTTTCATTCCTTAATTCAATGCCTCTCAAACCTACAAGACGTTGCTATTTGAAATTTTAAAATCGTTATACACTTTTAAAATCTAATAAACGCTTAGCTGATTTAAGAAACCGAGTACAGAATGCAGAATTATGTCTTTTGTTGAACCATTGTCATTCTAAACCATTGCAAATTTTCTTGAAAATGTCTCAAATTTATGCATCTATTCATACAAGTTTCTTATGGTGTATTTAAGGTTAGATACATTAAATTTTCAAACTACCTCTATCATTCAAAATTAAAATACAATTCAAATTTGTTTAAAGTGATTCATTCATCTAAAACCTTGAAATTTTTTATGCATAATTTGTCATACCCTTGCAAAACATTTATGAGCAATTAAGGTTATATATTTGAATTGTATATTGAAATAGAAGATCAATTTTTTGTATTGGAATTGATTCAAGAACATTTTATATATTCAAATCTATTCAAGTTATTGTAATTAATCACCAAGTGTATGATGACAAAAATTATAAAAGAAAGTAGTGCGCTTTCTGAAAGTTATTATAAACAAAAAGTAGTGTAATTTTTGAATTTGTGAACATCATCATAGTATTTGATGATTGTGGAAAATGTCCTTTGATTTGGGAAGGTTCAAAGTCCACCATAGTCTTTGCTGTTAATGTCAGAAGATTGTATGAGAGGTCTTGGTGTGAGACTTATACAAAGATCCAACATAATGGAAAATCCTTCAAGATGTGAAAGGACTAGATGTACTCTTGGTTAATAAGGGGAACTAGCATAATTACCTTGTGTCATTTAAATTTTCCGCACATTAATTAGTTTTTGCGATTTATATTGCTAAGAACATATCATTTTCATATCCAAAAAAATTAAGAGCATAGCGCAAAATCGAGAAAAAATTAGGCAATTTTAATTCATCCTCTATCTTAGGTTGCATCTCATACTTACAAATGATATCACAAAAATAGTTTGGTAACTTGCTCTTAGATTCGAGATAAAATGGCTTCGACAAAACCTTTTTTTTTAAGAGAAGGATCAAATATTAATAGACCCCCAAATTTTACCAGTAAATGCTACAATATTTTGAAGATTAGAAAACTAATATATCTAGAAGCACAAAGTATAAAAGTATGGAATGCTTTGAAAAAATTCCATTCCTACTATAATTACTAATTGTGCAAGTCTGACAAAATCAAAAGAAGAATGAATTGAAGAAAACAACAAAAAATTTCTACATAACTAAAAGGCTAAAAAATGTATTGCATCTGCTTTAAGGATGAGCGATATTTTCCAGGTGTCAAATTGCAAAACAACAAAGAAAGTATCATAAACCTTGGAATTCGCCAACAAGAAGGATAAAAAGTTAAGAGAAGAATATATGGCTTAATATTAAAAGTTACATGGTACTTTTAATATTTTGCATGATGAATGTCTAAAATTTTTTAAATTAAATGCTAAGCAAAAGAGAATTATTTCTTCTTTACAAAATAAATCTAATGAGATGAGTTAATTTTTTTTAATTCACTTGAATAATATATAATTATTATTATTTAAAGAAAAAATATTGCACCCCTAAGTTGGGGTATTGCCGCCACTCTGCGAGTTTGATTACAATTTTAAATTCGTATCATACATTTCATCCTTCGGTAGTATACAAATTTAGTACATCTTCAAAAAAAAGTTAATCAGAAGCATTGTGTTTATCACCACTAACATCCTCATCAAGAATGAACTTGGCCCAGAACCAATTTGACTTCCAAACTCTATTCATTTCTTCGATAGGAACATTCTTGGTCTCAGGAAAAAATAAGACTATGAAAATGGTCATAATAACGACGAAACCAGCAAAAAAGAAGAAGAGGCCAAACTTCAAATGACAAAGCATGGTCAGAAAGGCTTGAGCAATGAAGAATGTAAATAGCATATTTACGCTAACATTAATAGCTTGACCTGCTGATCGAGTTTCAAGTGAACATATTTCACTAGGAACCAACCAACCCAATGGACCCCAAGACCAAGCAAAAGCCGCAACATATGCACATATTAAAAATAAAAGGAGGTTGGCTTCTCCTTTAGCTAACGAGCCTTCACCACTTATTCCAAACTTTGCAGCAATCATTCCTCCAACAGCAATCTACAAGGGATTAATTGTTTTATAATTAATAGCTCGACGCAAATTTAAAAATAAAGAAAAATAGTTTTCATATTTACCTGACAAATTAACATTTGAACGCCACCTTCGATAAACAAGAATTTTCTTCCAAACTTATCTACCGTGAATATAGAAACAAATGTTGCAACTACATTGACGCCACCAGTAATGACAGCTGACATGAGAGAAGCTTCGCTACCGAATCCCAAAGTCTTAAAGAGGACAGGTGCGTAAAACATAATAACATTGATGCCTGTGAGCTGTTGGAAAAATGGAATTAAACTACAAAAGGTTAGTTGCGGCCTGTATTTTGGTTCTACAATGTTCTTCCATGGGTGTTCCACCTTTTTAGCTTGTTCACTGGCATCCATAAGATCTTGAAACTCCTCATCAACATTCGTAGTACCACGAATCTTTTGCAGCATTGTCTTCGCCTTTTCATGCTGACCTCTTTCGATCAAAGAGTTAGGCGTGTCACCTAAGAAAAAAGATCCCAAACACAACAAAATTGCAGGAACAGCTCCTAAACCCAATGAAATTCTCCATCCGTTTTCACGTTTGGATGTTCCGTAATTGATAAGGTTTGCAATTAGTATACCAATTGTAATCATCATTTGGAATCCCATATTAAGTGCTCCTCGAATTTTTGCAGGAGCCATTTCAGATAAATATACTGGAACAGACTGCATGTTTCACATAGAACAAATAATCCACAAAATAAAAACATTTTTACGATTCAAAATTAAATCAAATATTACAATTAATTTAATTACCTGATTGGAATACCCCACACCCAGCCCGAGTAACAAACGCCCAATGATAAGCATTTCAATATTAACAGCAAAACCATTCAATAAGGCACCAACAAGAAAAAACAAACCCCCTATAAACATCGACGGCTTGCGTCCGAGTAATCTTGTTGTGATTGAAGCAAAAAAAGATGCTATCAATGCCGCAATGTATAAAGAAGAGGTGAACAATGTAAGGAGTTGATTATCAAATTTGCAATATTGACTCTCATGACCTGATTTATCTTTCATCTGTTTATACACACTCGGAAAGAACTTAATTAAGAATGGTTCCATTGAAGTCACTCCTCCAGTAATACCAAGATCATAACCAAAGAGAAGACCTCCCATTGCAGCCACGAAACATGTCACCAAAACAAATGCAGTAACCTTTCCTTCATAATGTCTTCCACCATCAGTTGCTACAAAAGCCCCTCCTGCCATATTTAATATTTCTTTATTATATTGATTTTCTTTGTTTAAGACAATATATTGATTTAAATCTTGAACAATGATCGCAACGTTATATAGGGTTTGATTTTTATTTTATGATAACAGTTGCAGAACTAAAATTTATCTGTCAAAACTTACAATGTCTTAATTTATGAGTTTTTCTTTTCTAGTTCGGTGTCAATTATCTAGCATAAGAACAAAAAAACAATTATTTGTTAATGACCTTTATCGGTATTTAACATAATTATTTTTTATTTTTGGACCAAAATAAAGATAAATCCTATAGAATATATAATATATTAATCCTTAAAATTATCTCATTTGAATAATATTGTCCAATTATATTGTCATTTTTGTGTTATTCTAGCCCATTCATATACTAATGTGGCACAAAAAAATTATGAAAATAGTATAATTTTGTTGTTGTAAAAGGTCAAGTGATCAATATTTATTTGTATTTTAGTATCAAAATATTTCATATAAAAAGTCTTAAAAGAACGGATAATGATTGACTTTTTTTTTTACAGAGAAAAGTGAATATATAAATAGCAAAGTGAATATATAAATAATTATTTTATATTCTACATAATTATTTTTCAAAACCAAGGTTGCATATTAATGATTATTAAAAAATCCAAAAATATATATTTTTCAAACAAACCAACTCTATGTAAGCCATAGAAATGATTTACCTTATTTAATATGTTAAGATTTTTTGGAGAAAAATTGAGTTAATCAAATTAAAACTGAATATATTAAGGTGAATAATCTCCCGTAACATCTTTTAATTAAATGAAAGAATATTTTACACAGTATATTCCTTTAAGTTTAAGATATCTAATATTTTTAGATAAAGAAATGCATGTGTATATAAGTTAGTCAATGCATGTTTTTTAATTTATCGTGACACTCGGTGGGATTCACTTTCTATTTGTATTTTTGAAAGTCTTTTTAAAAATATGTTAGGCATATCCGACTATCATTTTTACTAGTTGTTTGATGTTATTAGGTTCAATTTCAAACCCAAAAGAAAAAGAAAAATATTAAATTGGCGGAAGAATATCTATCATTATTAATAGGGATGCATTAACAATTGCCTCTAATTTTATTATTTTAGTGTATGAGGCTTTTACAATAGTGATACATGGCTTACTTTACTTAGTAAACTCTAACTATTTATGTTGTAAATCTGAAATTTTGTTGGTCAATGAAAATTTGCAAGTTGTTTTATATTTCTACCTTTACAACTTAGATTTATATTGTTATCCCTAGCACTAATTTATCATTGGTGCTTTCGTTCCTTAATTCAATGCCCCTCAAACCTACAAATCCATCATCTAAAAATTGGATGATGTCATTCAAACAGCCAATATTCATATTTATGATGCCATCAATCACACTTATTATCAAATCAATGAGAGATTTCATCCTGCTAATAAGAATTCGGAGCACGAATTGGGGGAATATCCATACAAGAATGGATAATCAATAGCAAATTATGGACTCTAGACATGAATTTTTTATGACTCTCCTCACAAAATTGATGGCTCAAAGTGTAGTGCAACAATCCAATATTGTTCTTACAGCAGCATTTCCAAATCGTATATCCTTCATCTCTCCATTCTCCCCCGTTATGACCTGTTGATACATCCATTATTTCACCCACTACCCTTATATTTACTCAATCTAGCCTCATACCTACCCACAGAGCCTCACACTCAAATAACCACAGTTACCCTATTATTACTTATACATTGGGAAACAACAACACAAACACGATCATCAACCTCATTCCCTCCCTAAACCTTTATGGGGCTCACCTACATTAATCCACCAAATATCTTTTCAAACAGACTAATTTATAATATTCACACTCCCCATCAATATCCCTCACCAATAACTCCTGATGGTTCAGACCCTTTAGATTGGTTGTTTCAAGTGGAACAATTTTTTAATTTTTATCGATTGCCCTTTGAAAATTGTATATCATTGGTTGTAGTTTATATGAAGAGCGGGGCTTTATGATGGTTTAAATGGATGCACAATAATCATTTTCTCTTAGATTGGTTTTCCTTTACAAAAGCTTTAGAATTACGCTTTGCCCCCTCAACCTATGCTAATCATTAGGCTGAATTATGCAAGTTGAAACAAGTGGTTATGTTATTGATTATGAAGCTAAATTCGTTAATTTAGGAAATCAAGTTATTGTCTTAAGAAGTTATTCTTAATTGTTTTGTTTATGGTTTAGCACATAAAATTAGAAATGAAATGACCATTCATAAGCCAATATCAATTTCTCTAGCAATTGCCCTTGCAAAACTCATTGAAAGCAAACTAAAAGAAACCAAGCCCCAACATCAAAAAGACTTCTTTAACTCTTTCACCCGCACGAACCCTACCTTCAAAAGACCATATATTGAAAAACCCTTAAACCTAACTTTTCCATAACATACCCAAGTCTTAGACCTCAACTCGCATCCTAACCACCCAAACTACCCATTAGACGTCTATCTCAAACTCAACTGCAAGAGTGATTTGCATAAGGTTTTTGATATAATTATGATGAAAGGTTTTTCACGGGACACATGAGTGCTTCTAGTAGGTTTCTCCTACTCTTGTTGAGGAAGACACATAAATTGCAATGGATCTCATTTACAATGTTAAGTCATTTGTAATAATGTTAAAAGTACCATACAAAATCAAGCTTGCATCCTAACCTTTTACTTGTTACCCATTGAAGGAGCGAATGTTGTTTTAGCATAGCTTGGACCAATATGTAACACCCTACTCTACTCATTCGTATAATAATTGAAAAATACAAAAATAATGCGGAATCAAATCAGAGTTAATACACATAGGATGTCACATTCTAAAAACAACGTTAAAGTGAAGTATCAACGCACTTCACATTTTATTTATTTCATAAAAATAAGTTGTATGAAGAATCAGCAGAATTAAATCAAACGATTTGACATGTAAACATCAAATATCAACTCCCCACATAATACGTGGTTCCACAACAATTGAATCAAAACCAGATATGTAACATATACAAATTCAAATAACATGAAAACATAATGTAATCCCCGTCCTTCCCGTGTTACATATCAGAGTGACTCCTAAGACTCGATCAAATAGAAAAACAATGCTCCAAGCATTACTCAGGTACCTGATCATCTGTACACCCAAAGGAGCACAAACACAACAAACAGAAAAATGGGTGAGAATTACATTCAATAAATACACGGTGAAAAGCACATGCTAAGAGTAGTTAACACACCAATCACACAATTATCACACACATACAAGTGCCACATCATCGTTCGGCATAAACAACCAACATCCAATCATATATAAATATGCAATGCGACTCACTGACACGATACAATGCATGAAGTACCATCACAATCACATATGATTCACCCTAGAACCTGATTCCATCGGAATCCGAATAAGTCGCATACGTTCCTCTAGACTATAACTTAACTCCATTCGACTCCCACATAGAGTCCGGACAAGACTAGACACTCATCATGGATTTCCACCTAGCTCGTCTCCATATAACATGACATGAATGCATGACACAAATTATACACAACATAATAATTATTCAAGCATAATTTCACGATCCTCAATGATCACACATGAGCCACGTGCTCACCGTAATTCTCTCTGAAATTACCACCACCGCACAAGATTGTCCACACTCGACAATCTTGGCTCATACACAACCAACACGTCTCAACTAGACATCCTCATGAAATCCCACATTTTATTCTACTTAATGTTATTACTAGTTTCTCTTATGTCCAACTATACCATCTTAGTCTTACGGATCAAGGGAAGTTGCATCACATGCGAAATCAGGACAGAAATCGCGAAAACGGGAAATTTTCACCATAACCCTGCCTGTGTATGACCCTGCCCCATACGCGTATGGCCTCCTCCCTACGCCCCAGGCCTGCGTATCATACCCGTATGACCCCACTGCCCAGACCCTCATACGCATATTTCCTCCTGCCGTACGCGTATGGCCAGAGGCCATTTCCTCAGAATTCCCTCCTAAAACTCACCATACGCGTAAGGCTACCCCCATACGTGTATGGACCCATCCCTTACGCGTATGGCCAGAAGGCCATGATAGCTTGGGGATGAGGTGTGTATCACACGCCTAATACCCCCTGGGTGTGTCCCCCATATGCGTATGGCCTCCCCCATACACGTATGGCCAGATAACATGCCAAGATCTTAGAATTTGTCTTTGCACGAGTTCTCACACATTGAAACCCATTCCAGCACCCAAATCAGATCCAAAATCATCTTTTCTTCAGTCTAATTCCAAAGTTCTAACTCTACTTCATGGTTTTATCATCCTTATAAACCTTTTATGTGTTAATAACCCGTTTTTCGTTAATCCCATAAACCCCAAATTTCCAGATCTGTTCTATCTCAGAATTCAACAATGCAGAATCAATTTGCACGAATTTACCATTCGAATTCAACATACATACAAATTTAGACATATATTCAGTACACGATTACAATTCAACAGCAACAATCATACAACAATTATCCCAATTATGAAATTCAAGCAAGAAGAAGAAAAATACACAGAACCTACGAGGGAAAGGACCCCCCACTACCCTCTCATGTTCAGATCACCTATATTGAATCTCATTCTCCCCCTTACCTAAATTTCACTCCTTTGATCCTCCAACAATGGTGGAAAAGCCCTTTGTTCCCTTGCCCTAGCTCTCTTTCTCTTCTTTCTCTTCTCTTTTCACGTAACTGATCTTTTATGAAAACCTCCAACTAACCACTCTTAATTGTTTTATTTATTTTATTAATACCTAATAATTACATTAATAATAATAATAGCAATAATAGGAATAATAATAATAATAATAATGGTACTAATAATAATAACCATAATGTTACTAATATTTCCCAACTATTATTAATTAATTATCATTATCTTAAAGTTTTATTAATTTTATTCCATTAAAGATGCTCCTCACACTCACCCTTAACCACACCCTTAATTAAGAAAATGTCAAACAAGCACATAAAATAAATCATAAAATGACTAAATAATTAAATGGGGTGTTACACAATACATGCATACTTTTTAATTGTCTCTATCCCTTTTTCCCATAATGCCACTACAATCACTCTAAAGGCCGACCTTAAATCCCGTCTCATACATACAGGCTTTCATTAACCATTCCAAATAAATCATACCAATTATATTTCCTCCATTCATCTCAAGACCTTTCAAAGTATATATACCCTAGAAATGAACCCACTACACCCACCATCTCATCCCTTTAAAACCTACCTACTAATCTTCCTTTCAAAACTGCTACACTAATCAAGAAATACCATACTGTCTTCCAAGGTCCACATGGACATCCACTATCAAGACGACATGATCACAATATTTCCTTATGCTAGATGTCAAACTTTACTTATTTGATCTATCAATTGTTGGCATCTTTCATTCTTTTTGTAGGTGAAAGTGATTAGAATCACTCTTGGTTTTGATGATATGCTTCATTGTGTGAAAATGTCTTGGTTGGTTTGATTTGTGTGCTATTGTGCGGGAATTAGACACAAAATAAGAAGAGTAAGACACAAGGACTTTGACAAGGAAACCAAGTCAGCAACAAAATATCAACAAGTTCCCACAACGAACTTCCTAGCGAATTTGCCTAGAAAAATCATCAACAAGTTCGCACAGCGAACTTGCCAGTGAAGACCCTTGGGAACCTGACACTGTTCACTCAAAGAGAAAAGACATCAAAATTCGTTGTGCAAAGGAGCTAGCGAATGGTTAGCTGGAGCGAAGGAGAAGCGAAGTCCTAGCGAATAGCCCCAGACCTGAGGCAGTAAGTATTTGGACAAGAATTCGTTGTCCGAAGTTTCTAGCGAAGCCTTTGCAGTGCAAAGGATTGCTCGCACAGCGAATATGTGGAAAAGTCTCAAGGGCAGTTTAACTATTTAGAGGCACCTCAGGTGCCTATATTGATGTTCACTAGGCAAAGGATCTATTCGCAGTGCAAACAAGACAGATCTTGAATGTACTATATAAGTAACTTTCTTGCTTTTTAGGTTAGAATGTTATATTTTTTTACATTAGAACTTATCTCTCTTTATTTCAAGTTTATTTTAGAGACAGAAATACAAAACCATAAGGGGGAGGAGGTAAGATCTTTGATCTCTTGTTGGGGTTTGGATGTAATCTTTTGATACCTTATGTATTTCATCTAATATATGTTTGTGAACTAGTTTAGATTCTCTATTGATTTATTATCTTTGATTGCTTATTTGTGGGTCTTGACAAAACCTTTTCACATCTTTGATCTAAGATTTTCATCTATCAATGAACAAACTTTTGACATGGTTTTGTAAGTTGATATTCATTGTATCTTCTATTTTATTGTGTTTATTAGGTAGCATGAGTAGGATCAATATGATATTGTACGGGTGCGTGATAATAGTGATGAAGAACGATGTTCACAACCATTTGGCAGATTAGGCGAATACATGTAAAAAGGGTTAATCGTATGTACGCATTATGATCATTGTGTTTTATATAAAGCAAGCATTTATCTGATATGGGTGTCGTCTTTGTTTACCGCTTTATCTTTGATTTGAACCGCTATAGACATATACTCTTCAGATATGGATCTAGGATGATCACCTGTTAGGTCCTAAACTCTAGACATAGATTTAGGCTTAGCATTTGCGTGAGTATCTGTTCTTAATGCCCTGTGTTGTGTTTTTGTTGCGTGAGACATCACCAATGAGACAACATGGTTGTTCTCTCGACGTTGCGTTAGAGATGACCTCTATCGTGGGTGATACGTGAAGATATTAGAAGAATGATTGAGTTGTGTTTAACATGATCAAAAGAATGCATATGTTATCAATTGATGAGATCCAATTCCAACAAGGCTCCATTTATATTTCAGTCTTTACTTTATATTTTCTGTCTTTATATTTTGTGCCTCTTATTCATGGTTCCTTGAACCTTTTAAACCAAACCTTTTGAACAACAAGCTTAGAAATGTAGAGACCATTGAACGGTGTTCTTTCATCGCACCGATCCCTGTGGAGACGATATAAATCCCAGAGGGAATTCCTTCAAAACTAAACTTTTTCTTCTTGTCGCTTTACTACAGTTCGAACACCTTACTTCTAAACACACCACCCATAATTCTTAAACCATAATACTGCCTTCACTTCATTAGGTGGCCATTACTTCTATAATACAAGAAATGTTTAGGGAATGAATCATTATTCCTAAAAATAATCTTTTCTCTTCCCAAATCCTATTAGTGAAAAAAATATGGGACATGGAAATTTTGTGTGGACTACATGACCCTAAATGTCATCACCATTAAGGACAGGTTCCTCCTCCCTATAATTGATGAGTTTGTAGATGATTTGGGTACAACATCAATTTTTACAAAAATATATTTATGTTATGGCTATCATTATATTATATTTTCTTTGGAAGATACACATAAAATTACTTTCACGGTTTTTGATAGTCACTATGAATTTCTCGTAATACCATTTGTACTTACCAATGCCCCATTCACATTTCAATCAACAATGAACAACTTAATGTATCCATACCTGTGACCGCTTGTTCTAGTTTTTCGATGATATTTTGATTTACAACTTAAATTTAAGTGATCACTTAGTCCATTTATAAGTTGCTTTAACTTATTAGAGTCACATGTTTTGTTTCCAAATTTTCTAAGTGTGTTTTTTCTATGGATAAGGTTAACTATTTAGGTCATGTGGTTTCTCTTGGAGGTGTTTCCCCAGGTCCAGAAAAGGTGCATGCAATTTTGGATTAGCCAGAACCTTGTTCCCTCATTACCCTCAGATGTTCTTTAGGACTTGCAGGGTATTTTAGACATTTTGTGTGCTACTACGCCAGTCTCGTCGCTCCACTCATCGACTTGTTGCATTATATAAATTTTCTTACCATACAGAGGATATCTAGCTTTTAAATAATTGAAAGATAAAATGACTGACATGTTATTGTTGGCCATTATGTAACTTTATCTAACATTTAAATTATCGTGATTTAAAATTTCCCCATGGATTAGTTTTTATAATTTGTATTATTTCTCTCTCCATTATGTTCTGTTGGATTATTCTACTTTTTCTTCTTTTTGATGATGTCAAAACGGGGAGAAATGATAGGGTATTATGCTTGTTCTATTCGTGAAATAGGTGGAATTTCTGGTTGTTGCACAAATTGCAATAACTAGAAATATAAAAGCAGCTCGTTGATGAACAAGAATATATCCAATGATGGTTTTCATCATGAAAAAGGGTGAGATTATGAAGAAGAGACTATACTTGATCTTTTATAGGGTTTTGATGAAGAAAAATACATCACAAAAGAAGAAAACCATAAAGTCGACAATAATAAACAAAGAAGAAAAAGATGAAGACAATAAACGATAAAGATGAATACAACAATCGATCATGATAAAATGGAAAATAGAAATATTGGAAAAAGTTAATATTTTCATTATCTTTAATATATCATCATTCATCTTTTACATCACTTAAAATATCAAAAAATATCATTCAAAGTTAACCTAAAATGTTTTCAAAAAATGTGCATAAAAACCATTGAAGTTATGCCTTAAAAAGGAAATGGTATTTGGCTACCGGGATGTGGTATTTGAATACCAGTGTCTATTTTTTGAAATTTTGAAATTTTGCAAAACGGTTTTCGACTACTAGGATGTGGTATTTGAATACCAATGAAACTAGTTTTTGTTTTCATGAACAAGAATCACTAATTAGAATGGAAAAGCTTCATGGAACCTTTTCTAACCTATGAAATCATTTATAAAGGTTTTTAGAAGTGTATATAAATAATCATACACTAGAAAACAAATAAAAAATTTTCAAAATCAAATTTATAATAATCAAATATCATTTTCAAAGTGTTGTTCTTCATTTTTCAAATGGTTTGAAACTATGTGAACTTTCATAAATCTGAAGAAGTTTAATATACCTAAACAAAAATTGAGCAATTATGTGATATACATTTAAATTTTGAAATTAATAAGAATTATTAATCAAACTTTTAATCTAATTATCATATAACCAACATAAGTTCTTCATTTTTGTACAAAATCAAGGGTGACTTGTTTCACCATAGTGTTTGGTGAACAACATCATAGTGTTTCGTGATTGTCAAAAAGGTTCTTTGAGTCGGGGAAATTAAGAGTACACCATAGTATTTGGTGTTTGTTTGTGTATCTTTTTATAAGGTTGTAAATAGATGTTTAAAAAGACTTGAACAATGATCTAAACATAGTGGAAAATTCTCTAAGGAGTAGAAGGACTGGATGTATCCTTGGTTAATAAGAGGAACGAGTATACTTATCTTGTGTTATTTACTTTATGCCTCTAGAATTATGCATTTTACATTCATTTAAAGTAACATTCTAATCATTACTTCCAATATAATAACAATTTAAGAAAAGTTGTGCAAAAACGAGAAAAATTAAGCAATCCTAGTTACTTTACTCCTCCTCTTCGATTGCATATCATAGTTACATTTGGAATTAGAGAAATATTTAGGTATCTTGTTCCTAGATTTAAGTTAAAATGGCTTCTGCAAACCCTTTCTTAGGATGAGGCAATAACATCAACAAGCCACCAAGTTTCACTAGTGAGTGTTGTGACTTATGGAAGATTAGAATGCAAATGTTCCTAGAGTCACAAGGGGTGGAAGTGTGAAAATCCATGAAGAATGGTCCCTACATTCCTAGTATAGTTGTCAGAGGTGTAAATCAACCAAAACCTAAAGATACATGGAATGATGAGGATAACAAAAAATTCCCATATGATAAGAAAGCCAAATACATAGTAGCATCTTCCTTAGGAATTGAATAATTCTTTAGGGTGTATAACTGTTAAACCTCTAAATAAATATGGTAAACCCTAGAGATCACATATAATGGTACGGAGGAAGTAAAAAAAATATAGACTAAACATTATCTCTCAAGAAAATGAGATGTTTTGAATGCAACCAGAAGAAAATTTTTTGGATTTGCGAAAAAGATTCACTCATTTGAAAAACCATTTAACCATTCTTGATAAAAACCTTCACCAAAAATGAGTTAACTATAAAGGTTCTTAGATCCCTAGCAAGGTAATGGAAACTAAAATTGACAAAAATTTTAAAAAATAAAGGTCTATCTAAAATGACATCATCAACATTATTTAGAAAATTGCAAGAACTTGAATATGAACTTGAACAATAAGAGAAGCATGAAACACATGAAAATAAAGTTAAATTCCTAGCATTAAAAACTAAAGCTAGAGATTATGATGGAGAAGAATTTTAATTTGATAATGAAGAAGATGATGAATATAAAGAAGTACTAGTTAAGAAGTTTGAGAAAATCTTGAAAAGAGATAATACAACGAAAATTGGTCAAAGAAAGAAGTTTAATGAATAATCAACTTCAAGACAAAGATCACTTTCTTTAAATGTGGAAAATAAAGACATATTAAGAGTGATTGTTCTTATCTACAAAGTAAGAACAAATTATACAAAAAGAATGATAAAAAAAACCAAGAATAGAATATATCATTTTGCACGGCGGAATATAAATGTAGAAGTACATAAATAGACACATAATATCTTCTGGTTCCTCTCAACTGAGAGCAATCCAGTACCCTTGCAGCATAAGAGCTTTAGCTATAATTAGACTGATTACAATTGCTTAAGCCGGTAGCTCAAGACTTCCATCTCATTCACATGGAAAGAGACTTCTACTCAAGACCACAAGCATGAGAATTCCTTTCCTAAACTCCCTGTTCAGGACTTCTTGCTCAATCAGCCAAATCGAGATTTCCTTGCTTGAACTACCTGTTCAGGACTTCCTACTTAAGCCCTCAAGCATGAGACTTTTTACTCAATCATACAGATTGAGACTTCCTTGCTCTGCCCGCAAGCATGAGACTTCAATGGCTAAACATCCAGTTCAACACCTTTTGCTTAATCATCAGAAATAGTCTTTACTCTGAGCACAAAGGCTAAAGTCTCTAGATTCTCATGACAAAGTAATTTCTTATTAACCTTTCGTTCATATAAATGCTTCTTGGATAAGAAGTTATAGAAAGGTTTGAGCAGATTAAAGTTGATTGCTTATGAGTGTAAAAGAATGAAGTTTTCACTCTTCTTCTCTCCTTGCATAGATTTTCATCTTGTTGTGCCTTTCTGTTCTGATGAACATATTCACATATTCTATCTCCAGAATTTATGTTGAAATTTTGGCAAGCACACGATGGATGTTATCACGGATGTTATAACATCCACTGTAACACAGACTGTTGGAATAATTAAAAAGCTGTAAAGGAAAGCAGTAAATCACACCAATAATTGTTCACCCAGTTCAGTGTCAACAACACTTACATCTGGGGGCTACCAAGCCAGGGAGGAAATTTATTATCAGTAGAATTAATTCAGAGCCAAACAATCATAGTTTCCACTCCTCACTTAAGACCTACCCAATGACACTTCAACCTAGAGACACTCTAGACCTGAGTATTCCCACTCACTCCCCCTCAATCACACCACAGTGATATCAATACACACTTACTAATGATTGTTGAAGTTATACTTCAAACACACCTTGATCGTGCTTCACAGCTTCGATGAAGAATACACCACTCTTGCTTAACAGCTTTGAGTGTTACACCAGCTTAGAAACTACCTAACCAATGCAATTCTACAGCAGACAGTTTCTTGGTGAACAAGTATTCCTAAGCCACAATATAAACGTGAAGAAAAATCTTCTTCACTCACAAGGATTCTCTATATGCACTCACTGATCTTCTGTCAAGAGCTGCTCTTTTAGGATTGCTCCTTCTGTTATTTATAGCAGCAGTCAGTCCTTGGGCCTGGGTGCATAAATTAGGTTTAATCATAACAAAACCTTTCCTCAATAATTTGCACACTTGCCATTTATTTCAGGAGCATTTTTTTCGCTTTAGGGCTTCTAAAATGTCTCCTGTCTTTCAGCTTGAGCTTCTAATAAGTTTCCTGATTTCTAGCTACCAGAAAAACTAATCTGCTCTCTGGATGTCATACGATCAGAGTCATGACGTTTTATATGACATTCAACTTAACTAACATTTAGCTAAGTTAACTTACCCTGCACAGTCCATATTATGCATGTACTACCATTAGTTATGACATACATACATACTCTAATGTTTTGCCATAAAATGCTGCCAATCAAGAGCACTTACAAACTCCCCCTTTGGAAACTTTTTGGCTAAAACACTATGTTATTATACCACAGATTTACACACAAAAAAAGACTTATCATATTCCCTGTCTTGATGGATAGTCACTAGCTACTCAACAGTTATAACTCACCCTATTAGCCATCTGTTAGTCACCACTAAAAATGTTATACTTTGCTGAGTAACACACTGGGTTACTCCCCCTCAACTGATGCATGTCACACCAGTTGCACAGAACCTGCAGGCACCCTGCAATCACAAACATCCAACCTATTCTACATGTCATTACATTCAGGATAACATCCTAAAGTCACAAACTCCTGTGCTACTCCCCCTGAAGATATGCACTACACTCACAGTCTGCTATTATCCTACAGACACACACATACACTCCCAAGCAGCAGCTGGGAGCTCACATAGCTAACAAGCATTCCTACACAACCTGGAAACTAGGACTTCATACATATTAGTTGTTATCACACATATCAGCAGCAGCACAAGCAAGTCTTCAACCTACTGTTATCTAAACAATACTCTCCCCCCTTTTTAGCCACAAATTAAGATCCAACTAATAAATTAGCATATATCATAATGTGTAACATTATAAATGTTTGGGAATTGAAAAATTTCTCATTAATAGTATCACAAGTGTTGTCACTAAAACAAAAAAACCTTAATCAGCAAAGTTCAAAACAGCAGCACACTTTATCACCTCAACAGCAGACTGAGTTACACAGTAGCCTATCAAGATATCACTCTTCCTCATCAGAGGAACTGGAGTCACTGTCATCCAGATCAGATAATGAAAGATCCTAGTTTTTTTCACACGCGTCTTCCTCTGGCATATCCGAATCGTGAGGTGGATTCCTGCGAGCCAGGGGAACGGTGATACCCCTAAATGGCAGTCCTCTTTTGAGTATATCATCGACAATTTTCCCAATGGATTTGTCCACGTATGTCGAGCCTTCCCTGTTACTGATTTGCCTAAGTTCTTTATCAGTGGGCGGAGGATACTTGCGTTTGGGTTCTTCACCAGTGGGAGGGTCACTTTTTGAGGATTTGGGAGAAGTCTTGGATGAAGAGGCGTCATGATGGAATGACATCTTGTTGCTGTGTGCTGGCGGAGAATTCTGTGGAGTGGGGAATGCAGACAAAATTGTATGCACGTTTGTGAAATGGATAGCTTTTGTGGTCAAGGCCTTGGACTGCATTGAAGTTTTAAAACTATCACATGTCAGTAATTGCTATGCGTCCTCATACATGCACATACCCAATTTCCCTCTCAAATTCTCAAATTGAGCAGCATCTAGAGCCTTTGTAAAAATGTCAGCCAATTGTAGTTCTGTGGACACATGTTCCAAGGCGATCACTTTATCTTCCACAAGGTCTCTTATGAAATGATGTCTTATATCAATGTGCTTAGTTCTACTATGATGAATTGGGTTCTTGGAGATATTGATAGCACTAAGATTTTTACAATATAATGTCATTACATCCTGTGAGACATTGTATTCTGTCAGCATTTGCTTCATCCAGACCAGCTGAGAACAGCTACTGCCAGCTGCTATGTATTCAGCTTCCGCAGTGGACAATGAGACACAGTTTTGCTTTTTGCTAAACCATGATATGAGATTATTCCCTAAGAAGAAACATCCACCAGAGGTGCTCTTTCTATCATCAACACTGCCAGCCCAATCAGCATCACAATACCCAGATAGAGTGGGATTACATCCATGAGAGTAAAGTATACCATAATTACAGGTACCATTCACATATTTGAGAATCCTTTAGACTTGATTTATGTGGCTCACTTTAGGATCTGCTTGATATCTAGCACATACACCAACTACAAAAGCAATATCAGGTCTGCTGGCTGTTAGATACAGCAGGCTACCAATCATGCTTCTGTACAGGCTTTGATCAACAGTAGTACCACTTTCATCTTTTGATAACTTCAGATGAGTGGGTGAAGGCGGTCTTTTGTGACCAGCCTTATCCATCCCAAACTTTTTGACTATGCTTTTGGTATATTTACTTTGGGAGATAAATATAGAATCATCCATTTTTTTGACTTGCAAACCAAGGAAATAGGTTAATTCTCCACACATGCTTATTTCAAACTCAGATTGCATGTGATTGATAAATTGTTTCACCATTTTGTCTGACATTCCTCCAAACACTATGTCATCCACATAGATTTGTGGAATCATGATTTTTCCATCTTCATCCTTTACAAACAGGGTCTTATCTATCCCTCATTTCATGTATCCATTTGTAGTAAGAAATTCAGTCAATCCCTCATACCATGCTCTAGGGGCTTGTTTCAATCCATACAATGCCTTCCTTAACTTGTATATATGGTCTATCAAGTTAGGATCCTCGAATCCCTTGGGTTGTGCTACATATACTTCCTCATTTAGATATCCATTCAGAAATGCACTTTTCACATCCATTTGGAATAGTTTGAATTTTAGAATGCAGGCAATTCCTAACAGTAGCCTGATGGACTCAAGTCTTTCAACTGGTGCAAAGGTTTCATCAAAATCAATTCCTTCTCTTGAGTATACCCCTGTGCCACCAGTCTAGCCTTGTTTCTGACTACAATTCCCTGTTCATCTAATTTGTTCTTGTAAATCCATTTGGTGCCAATGATGTTTGTTCCCTCAGGTCTTGGCACCAGTTCCCATACCTCATACCTTTTAAACTGTTCCAGTTCATCTTGCATGGCCTTGATCTAGTATTCATCAGTTAAGGCTTCCTTCACATTCTTGGGTTCAAACTTGGATACAAAACATGAATTTGAGATGATTTCTCTAGCTCGGGTCCTTACACCACTAGTGGGGTCTCCAATGATAAGATCTTTGGGGTGATCTTTCAGGATCCTGATGGAGGAATCATTGTTGGGAATTTCAGATATAGAGTCTGGCTGTCCATTTAGAACCTCTTCAGTATTGACCACATCCTCAGCAGGTGTCTCAAGGAATGTTTCAACATCCTCAATGACATTGGGTTCTTCAAGTTGATCATCAATGATAACATTAATGGATTCCATCAAGATTTTTGTTCTGGAGTTTTATACTCTATAAGCTCTGTTGTTGATAGAGTATCCCAGGAAAATGCCTTCATCACTTTGGGATCCATTTTCCTCCTTTGTTCACGATTTGTCAAGATGTAACACTTGCTCCCAAAAACATGAAAGTATTTCACTGTTGGCTTTCTTCCTTTCCACATTTCATACATGGTGGAAGAAGTCCCTTTTCTCAAGGTTACTCTGTTGTGAACATAGCAGGCTGTGTTCATAGCCTCAGCCCAAAAATGCATAGGTAATTTCTTTGCATGAATCATAGCCCTGACAGATTCTTGGGTAGTCTTGTTTTTTCTTTCCACTACTCCATTTTGCTGAGGTGTAATGGGAGAGGAGAACTCATGACTGATCCCTTCAGAAGAGCAGAATTCTGCAAATTTAGAGTTTTCAAACTCCTTACCATGATCACTTCTGATTCTGACCACACCATATTCCTTTTCTCTTTAAAGTTTCAGACACAGCTCCTTAAACACTTCAAATACATCTGACTTTTCCCTGATGAAACTTATCCAGGTGTATCTGGAGTAATCATCAACAACTACATAGGCATACCTTTTACCACCAAGACTTTCTACTTGCATTGGTCCCATCAAGTCCATGTGCAATAGTTCCAGACCTGTGGAGGTAGTCGTGTGTCCAACCCTAGGATGAGATGTCTTGGTTTGTTTACCTACTTGACATTCACCACATACCTTTCCTTGATCTATAGTTAGTTTTGGGATTCCTCTTACAACCTACTTGGAGATGATCTTTTTCATTCCTCTTAGATGAAGATGCCCAAGTTTTTGATGCCACAATTTTACTTCCTTTTCTTCTCTGGCCATAAAGCATATTGTGGATCTACTAGAGTCCTTGGGCTCCCATAAGTAGTAGTTGTCCTTAGATATAACCCCCTTCACGACTTCTTTATTATCACAATTTGTAACCACACATTCTCCTTCAGTGAACTTCACACTCATCCCTTGATCATAGAGTTGACTAATGCTAATCAAGTTAGCAGCCCGTCCTTTTACCAGCAGTACGTTGTCTAGGTTAGGTACTCCAGGACAGTCTAGTTTCCCAACCCCTTTGATTTCTCCTTTTGCACCATCACCAAAGGTCACATAACTAGTGGAATGAGGTTTGATGTCCACCAACAGGTTCTTTATTCCAGTCATGTGCTTGGAGCAACCACTATCAAAGTATCAATCTTCTTTAGCTGACACTCTTAGTGAGGTGTGAGCTATCAGACCAACCTCCTTTGCCACCCATTGTTGCTTCTTGACATGAGTACTTTGATGAGTGTGGCTAGGATATCCATGCAACCTAAAGCAAAAAGGCTTCAGGTGACCAATATTTCCACAGTGTTGACACCTCCACCACTGAAACTTCCTTCTTGACTGATTCCTATTCCTTTTCCTCTAATGTTATGACATTGGCTGTGACATCTGGTTTGACTTCTGTTTTTCAGACTCAGATCTCTTGATTCCCAAGATGGGTTTCTGTTCACCAACAAACCCTAGTCCAGACTTGTCTCCTGCCATCTGACCACTTTGTAGAATTTTTTCAAGAGTGTCAGTCCCAGGGTTCAGCATCCTGATTGATTTTGACATCTGCTCAAGTTGACCTTTTAACTGGCTGACCTCACTGTTGAGTGAGTCTATTGTTGCAAGTTTTTCCTTCTTTCCAGCCTCCATCCTCTTGATGATTCTCTTGTGCTTCTCCCCTAGTTGACATACTTCAGTGCTTCTGATGTACAGTTGTTTGTATAGGGTTGCCAATTCATCAAGAATTAACTTATCTTCATCAGACTCATTATCAGTCATACATGTACCAATTAGAGTTGTGACATGTCTTGTAGATTCTACTTCTGATCCACTTTCTGAGTCTTCATCAGACCAAGTGATCATAAGTCCTTTCTTTTTCCTTCTGAGATATGTGGGGCATTCGGTTTTAATGTGACCATAGCCCTCACATTCACAACACTTAACTCTTTTGCCTTGGTAGGACTTTTCATCAGACTTAGTTCTTATGTCAATGTCAGATGGGATGTTTTTGTCATTGGATTTTCCCTTCTGTTCCACTCTTTTCATGAGTCTGTTGAATTGTCTCCCAAGCATAGCTACAGCTTCTGAGAGTTTCTCCTTGCTTTTATGATCTTCATCATTTGACTCATCTGCAGTGTTTGAGACAAGAGTTATGCTTTTGGTCTGCTTCTCCACAGTCTGATCACTTATCCCCATCTAAAATGTTTGGAGAGAACCTATGAGTTCATCCACCTTCATGTTGCATATGTCTTGAGCTTCTTCAATGGCAGTGACCTTCATTGCAATCCTTTTAGGTAAGGACCTGAGAATCTTCCTTACAAGTTTCTCTTCAGGCACCTTTTCTCCCAAGGCTCCTGAGGTGTTGGCTAGTTCAAGAATATTCATGTAGAACTCATGAATATTCTCATCCTCCTTCATTCTCAGACTTTCAAATTTGGTGGTCAACATTTGTAGTCTAGACATCTTCACTTTTGAGGTTCTCTCATGAGTAGTTTTGAGAGTGTCCCAAACCTCCTTAGCCAGTTCACAATGGTGTACCAGTCTGAAGATGTTTTTGTCTATACCATTGAATAGTGCATTCATTGCTTTAGAGTTCCCAAGAGCTAAGGCCTCTTGCTATTTGTTCCATTCCTCTTCAGGAATTAACACAGATACTCCATCCTTGTCAGTCTTCACAGGATGTTCCCAGCCAGAGTTTGCATCTCTCCATGCCTTGTTGTCTAAAGACTTTAAGAAGGCAATCATCCTAGGTTTCCAATAGTCATAATTAGAGCCATCCAGAATTGGTGGTCTATTCATGAATCATATGTCTTTATCCATAGTACTAGAATTTATCTTCCCTAGATCTCACCCATAAATAACAGGCAGGGTGCCTGCTCTGATACCAATTGAAATTCTAGCAAGCACACTATAGATGTTATCACAAATGTTATAACGTCCACTGTAACACGGACTATTGGAATAATTAAAAAGCTGTAAAGGAAAGCAGTAAATCACACCAGTAATTGTTCACCTAGTTTAGTGTCAACAACACTTACATCTGGGGGCAACCAAGCCAGGGAGGAAATTCATTATCAGTAGAATTAATTCAGAGCCAAACAATCCCAGTTTGCACTCCTCACTTTAGACCTACCCAATGACACTTCAACCTAGAGACACTCTAGACCTGAGTATTCCCACTCACTCCCCCTCAATCACACCACATTGATATCAATATACACTTACTAATGACTGTTGAATTTATACTTCAAACACACCTTGATCGTGCTTCACAGCTTTGATCAAGAACACACCACTCTTGCTTAACAGCTTTGAGTGTTACACCAGCTTAGAAACTACCTAACCAATGCAATTCTATAGCAGACAGTTTCTTGGTGAACAAGTATTCCTAAGCCACAATATAAACATGAAGAACAATCTTCTTCACTCACAAGGACTCTCTATATGCACTCTCTGATCTTCTGTCAAGAGCTGCTCTTCTAGGATTGCTCCTTCTGTTATTTATAGCAGCAGTCAGTCTTTGGGCCTGGGTGCATAAATTAGGTTTAATCATAACAAAACCTTTCTTCAATAATATGCATGCTTGCCATTTATTTCAGGAGCATTTGTTTCGCTTTAGGGCTTCTAAAATGTCTCCTGTCTTTCAGCTTGAGCTTCTAATAAGTTTCCTGATTTCTAGCTACCAGAAAAACTAATCTGCATGCTGGATGTCATACGATCAGAGTCATGACGTTCTGTATGACATTCAACTTAACTAACATTTAGCTAAATTAACTTACCCTGCACAGTCCATATTATGCATGTACTACCATTAGTTATAACATACATACATACTCTAATGTTTTGCCATAAAATGCAGCCCATCAAGAGCACTTACATATGTAAACATGTTTCATTATACTCTCACACACTTAACCCTTATAGTTATATATTATTTTGAAGTGTGTTTCGCTCAACTCATTTTAGTGAACTGGTATCACACCCAAGTGAACATACTCACGAAATACTCAATGCACATTCATTCTCTTGAGAGGTAGAGGTTCAACTTAAAGAGATGTTCCAAGAGCTTTGTCGGTTCAAAACTTGGTGTTGTTATAAGAATTACACCAATTCAGCACATCATCATCTTGAATATTTTTAATATTCATTCTTAAATAGATACTAAGAATATATCCGTTGAATATTGAAACTACCACGGTGCAAATAGTCGTTGGAAGCTTCCATGGTACAAGTAGTTATTGAAAGTCTTTAGCTAATGGAAAATAGAGTGAGCTAAAAATGTAGCTAGCATAAAGATGTTGAAAGTAGCATTAGCAGAATTCTAAACAATTTGAGAGAGAAGATTTTGACAACTTCACTATCACCATATTTGACATAAAGTAGTCTACCGTTGTCACGAGATCTTCGTTGGATAACTTCTGACTGGAGTTTTCTTGTAGACGTTTGTTAAAGCTTGCACAGAGTCGTTGTTATCCTTATAGTTAGATTTCAGATTCAGAGGCTTTTTTATAGAATTAGTTAAAGCATGATCATAAGCTAAAGTATGTCTTTAGAACCTGGTTGGAATGAGTCTTCAGAGTCTTTAGTGCACAGGTTCTGAGTCTTGTCTTCATCAGAGTCTTCATCAGAAATAGTCTAGATGAATGATTTCATAGTTGATGACTTGATGTAGACAAATTCCTTTGAAGTAATGCCTTCAAAATTGTTGATGCATCTTATTTAGAAGATGAAGAGTCGTTCCTTATAATAGAGTCTGCCTGCTTTCAAATGTTCTAGTCTTTAGAGATAAGCTGGTCTTTGTATTCCTTATAAGTTTAGGTTCAGCATCTGAAAGACTTGAGTTAGACTCTTTAGAGTCTGAAAGCTTAGTTCCAATCCTTTAGATTCAGAACAACTTTGTTCTCTTTAATGGTTCTTCTGAGTGTTTAACTTGATTCATATCAAGGTTAATGTCTTTTGGTCCCGCACACTTGAATAACCATTAGTAAAACATATTGTTCGTTCAATACTTTATTATCATCAAAATCTTTTAAGGGAATGAAAAAATTTGTTTCTAACAATCTCCCCCGTTTTTGATGATGACAAACAAATGTATTTAAGAATAATGGTTAGTAATTTAATTAACATGGTCTAACATTAGAGTCTGAGGTTTGTAAGCTCCCTCTAAGTTAGACAGTGTTTTAAGGTGAGGTTTGTAAGCTCCCCTTAAGTATGATAGTCCATTAAGACAAAGTTTGTAAGCTTTTCTTAGCTCTTTATCTTTGTTAATTTAGAATTATAGCTTTAATCAACAAATTCTAACATCAGGTTGAGGTTTGTAAGCTCTCATTAAGTTTGATAAACCTTAAATTGAGGTTTGTAAACTCTTTCTTTGGTTTGACAGTTCATTAAGTTGACCCTTGTAAGCTTTCTCTAATTTCCTATCTTTGTTAATTAAGTTTATCATTTAAGCTCAGTAAAATAAAGTACGCAAAACATAAATAACATACAATAAATAATTTAAAATTTATAACTCAAAATTTGTTATAATGTAGAAGCTACTTTGTTATGATTCTGATGTTTTTCTCTTCTTAAATAATCTATACAGTTTCTCCCCCTTTGTCATTATAAAAAAAAAATTAAAAAGAAATAGAAAAAAAAATAAAATAAAATATTTTTAAAACAATTTAAATGCACATAAATTTTGAAGAGTTTTAAAAAAACACAACAGAATTTGAAACATAAAAAATCAATTTAAATTTTGATACTAACAGACGGTTTAAAACAAATAGGTACCAAGTTGAAAACAATTTTTAAAAACAATTTTAACCAAAGAGATTCTTTATTTCTGATGGTAAATCACTACCTCTTCAATTTCCAAGAATTAATTATGATTTAGTATGGCATGCTTAATTAGTGATTGGCTTTGAGAATTTCAAATATTAGAAACTAAAACACGCAGAGTGTTTGAACTTCTACAATTCTCGTTATAAAAGCACACAACTTTGTTCAATCCAAACCACAAATCCATATTCAATTCAATATTCGTCAGATTCAAGATGAATACAACTTCTGAGCAATCTACTACTCTTATTGTTCTAGAGGCTCATGCAATATCTGAGGCAATTTCTGGTCAAGGGGCGGACCTTTTAGGAGATTCCTTCAACACCTCTTCCTCAGGCACTAAAGCCATAGAAGAATATTAAGAAGAAAAAGAAGTCCAGAAGAGGAAGAGAAGTGATTCATTTTGTTTCTGATGAGAAAGAAGAAGTGAATTTGGTATGGGGAATACTTTTTCCATGCTTAGGAAAGCTATGGATGATTAGGGTTAATGTTATAAACATCATTTTGTCATCATTCCTTTAAGTCAATCAATTTCTTTTCCCGTTTTAATTAACATACCATTCTCTTAATCATAATTATTTCTTTTATGTCAACTGATTAAGAAGTCTAGAATCAAAACAAAGAAAAGAAAATAATGCTTTAATATTGGTATTTCTTTTTCATTAGATTTATTTGATATATTCAATTAACCATAGTAATTGCTTTGGTTATACAATCAGAGGCTAAGATTGAATATATCAAATACACTGAGAGTCAGAATATATTATAATATACATTTATTGATTAGAAATGATTTACAAGTCTTACAATCCAAAACAGAAAAGAATATTATATACATCAAAGCTCAAAACTTAAACAAAAAAGAAAACCACTAAAACTATGCACAAAAGAGAAAAGAAAAGAGGGTGAAAGCTAAGACAAGTTCTGAAAGACTGCTAGAGCTTGAGAGGAGGAAGAGAGAGATGGAGTGTCCTTATGAGACAACACAATCTTCACCAGTAACTATACAACTCAAGGTTAAATGAACCTTCATCTAGACTTACAACCGCTCCTTGCAGAGAGTCAAGTTCACCCAGAACTTGTTCTGAAGGAATGAAGAACACTTTCCTCTCAAGGAAAGAAGTGTTCTTTTCAAGAGGTTGCAAGTTACTTGAGAAATTTTGATTTGTAGCCCTGAGTGAAGGAGAAGATGAGAATCATAGTCAGAAGCTCCCAATTCTTCAAGGAAGAATAGCATTTCATTGATACTCTCCAGTTGGCTTTTCATGCCAACGTTTGGGCTAAAGGTCATATCAGGTTAGGACAAGAACGAGAGATAATGGAATTTGAAAAACCAGATCAAGGTTGCACACTGTGTCAACCAGGTTTAAGAAACAAGAATAACAAACCTAGACTGGGGAATACATGTTTAAATAAGAACTTAAAAAGGTTTAACCAAGAGAAAAAGATCTAAGACGACTAGATTTTGAAAATATAAAACACATAAAATCTTTTGTAAAACCACAAAGTAAGATAAATAATTACAAAGAAAAGTTAAGACATGACACCAGAGAGAGTCCACAAAGTATCTAGAGGATAAAGCATCACTACTCTATATGTTCTGCATAACACGGTTGTAGTGTATGCATTATAGATTTTCAAACCCGTGAATCTTTAAGTAAGACAGTTGTCAAAAATATTTTTCACTTAAATGCTATTTCAATTTTTCTTATTCCTTTGCTGAGCTCCGAGTCTGATACTTCTCAGAAGCCGCACATCATCAAAACATATTACTTCTAATCAGCATTAGTCAATGATAATCTCTATTAGAATTAAGCTTTTTAACAAGATCAGAGACCCTTTCTTTAAAAAAATAATTAAGTCTTTAAAAGGTAACGAGTAAAACAAGCAAAACAACTTAAAGATGAATTGGCTTGAATAACAACACATTCTATTAAAAAAATTGAGCTCACAATACTTGATTCTCAATGGAGGTCAGGAATAAAGATATACTCAAATAGTCACAATATTTATCCAAAGTGAATTAACATTCTTTTCATAGGTTTGAAGATCCTCATAATATTAATTTGTCCAAACTGATTATGCACAGACATATCATATACATAGAACAATTACAGATAACTTATCATCTATATAAGCTAGCTAAAGATAATATCAAGTTGATACGGGTTTCTTTGGAAACGAAAACTAAAAAGGAGATCTACATTCAAGAATAAGCACGCGTGTGACGGAAAGTATCGTGCGCATGATGGCACACGATATGTATCTTTTTTGGGTTTTCTAACGCGTTCTGATCCACTCTGACAGCTTTAAAAGAGGATTTTTGCCACTTTTTTTCGATGTTCTCATTTGGCGACAGAAAGTGATGGCAAGAGGCATCGGGGGAGCGATTTTGGGAGCATTGGAAGCCATTGGAAGGCAATTTCTTCAAGGGATTTTCCTGCAAACTTCATCACCTATCTTGGTAATTTATTGTTGTAATATGAGTAGCTAATTTAATCTAGATTATATTTTATGAGATGAACTTATACTAAACCTATTGAGATATACGTTTAATTTGATATTATATGAATAATTTAAGTTATATTTTTATTTGATTGTCTCTTGTGTGTAATGGATATTATTTGTGATACACTGTTAATATGATATTAGACATATAGGGAATACTAACTTTTGCCTTATGCGTCTAAACATTAATCTATTACGCTGGTTGAATAGAGATAGGATACCTCTAGTAGTGGAATTTGAATTAACGCACCACAATAATGTCGAACTCACTTATATCGTTGAATAGGGATATGAGACCTCTAGTAGAATTAGTGAACTATACGCCAAGGGATTGGGTATAATGGATTTATTAGTTCGCAGTGAAAATATAGCGACAATACCATTCATATTATGCATTAAACATCAACGAGGGACAATACAAGGGATTCAGGTTAAACCTAATCACTTCCTAATTATTGAATTTAGAACCAATTTATTTCTCTCAAAAACCATTTGAAAACCCCCCATTTGTATTTTTAATTCACGTAAGTTTTACCTTGTTAAATAGAAACCCTCATGGAGACGATATCTTTTTATATTACTTCGACACTATCGATACACTTTTCGATAAATCATCAAGTTTTTGGCGCCGTTTCGGGGATTGTAAATTCCTACAAGGCAATTTTTGTGCAAAATTTGTTAGGTTTAGTTTTTTTTTCGATTTATTTTATTATTATTTTTCTTTCTATTTTTATTCTAGATTTAGATTTAATTTTTTTAGGAATAGATTCGATTTTTTTTGTTTTTATTTCTTTTTAATTTTATTTTTATTCTTGTTTAAATTTTTTTATCTAGTGTAATGCTACTGAGGTATTCTTCTTTTTATGTTGTAGCCGAGGTGAAGGAAGACATGCAAGATAAAATTTATGCTAACTTGGCAAAATTTGAAGCTTATTCAAAGGAACTTGTAGCAAAAACTCTAATTTAAAAAATGCAGGAAATTATTCAGATCTAGAACCTTACATAAACAATGATCATTCATGGAAGGAGAATTCATCATCTCAACTTGAATAAATCTCGAATCAGTTTATAAAGATGACTCAACTCAATTTCGAGAAAATCAGCATGCATCAAAAAAACATGCAAAGTGACATGGAAACATCCTTTGGGAATTTAGAGATGCTATTTAGTCAAGTATCTAGCCAATTAGCATTAAAACGAATATCTTGTGGGGATTTCTATGCAAATATGTTAGATATAATCCTAGAGACGTGGAAATTATAAGAGAAGTCAAACAAGAATGTGAGGTAATTTATGAAGGAGGAAATGAAAAGGAGAAAGAAGAAGTAGAAAATGCACACCATCTGATAAAGAAATAGAAGCAAGAATAGAAGAAACGAAGGTGAAAAATATATGTGGGAAAAGAACAAGAATGCAATATGAAGATTTTATAGTTTTGGACGAAGCTCCAAATTCAATAATTCACTTAGACGTAAATGTCCAACAACAAAATCTTCAACAAAAGAATGTTCCTACTTCTAATAAAAAGGCTGATGAAATAGGAGAAATAGATGAAGTATTGGATGAGATTTATGCCTTGTTCGATATTAATAAGCTGAAGAGAATATGGAAGAAAAAACTTCAATTTCTCAAAGTAATGGAATTCCTACCAAACAAGAGGAAAAAAGGATGATGTATTTTTCGTATCATATATGTCGTGCTGATAAAAAATTGAAAGGTCAAGCTTATGACCTTAAAGAAACACTTAATGGGAAGAAACCCATCAGATAAGTCTTTATTTCATTTGTAATTTTAAATTTGATGTTATTTTAATTAATCATTTTTATTTTGTAACATATCATATAAAGGAGCAATATGATAAAGACTTCAGAAAGAAATTGAAAGAAGAAAAAGAGAATAAAAATTCTCTCTAGTCCTAATTTTTATCTCTAATCTCTTTGCACGTTCTATAGTTGTTGTTGTTTCAGATAATGGTTCCAAAACAAAGCTGCACCTCTCGAGCATTAACGCCAATCAGACGAGGGCAGAGTGGACTAAACAGAACCAAGACTTCAACAACACTATGCAAAATGTGCAAGACTATTTATGCTTCAATGACACGTGAATGTGGAGTTTTCAGAATTTGTATTATTTTCTGCAATTTCCTTTTACGTCCTACAAGTCAATCTCTAGTCAATCTAGAGTAGTAGCTACAATACTCAATTCTGTTTTGCATCACTTCTCTAATGCTTTACTTAACAAATGAGTTTGTGACTGTTATTTTTTGTCGTTAATAATTTGCTACCCTACCAGTGACTAGATGAACATAAAAGAAAATCACAAAAAAAATAAATAATAATCATCACATAAGTTCCCCTTATGGATTGAGAGTTGATGAAGAGAGGAACAACTAACTAACTTGTACTCAATTTTCCGATATCTTAGCTAGTAAAGTTTGAGCCAAAAATTCCATTGTTTACTTTTCCTTTTTATGAGAGTATTCATACAATTGTTACTTACTCTAATTTACACTATTTCTGATTTAATATATATCTTTGATAAATAAACACTAAGACACTTGTTTGTGGTAAACTATGAGCCTTTTTAAGCTATCTCGTATGTAATGTTTAAATTCTTTACTAACCTCTTTGAGCCTAAGTCCTTAATTTCGGTGACATAGCCAAATATATTAGCCATTTGACTCGAAAAATTAAATCTTTCCACCCTCTCTTTGAAGTTAGGTATAAATTTAGTTCCTTTGTCATATGAAGAAGAATAAGTTTGGGGTTGCTCTTAGAAGTGAGCAAAGTTTAAGTTTGTGATTGGAATACTAGAGATATTGATAAAAAAACAAAATTATTTAGAGAACATCAAGAAGTTATAATAACTACTTTAAAAAAAGAGAAAAGAAAGAGAAAAAGAATGACAAGAAACATAAAATGTTAATCTCTAGTACCGATTAATTAAGCAAGAGTTGATATGAAAAGTACTATGATAACATAAGGAAAACTAGGTACCTAACTCCAAAAATTTAAGTCTACTCTCCCAAATTATCCCACCTTGACATAAGGCACATTACAACCTTAAAAGTCCTTCAAAAGTGTGTTTTTAGATGACTTTGATTAGTTTAGTTAGAAATTTTTCAAACATATGATAAATTAATTTTGTATGATGATTGTGTGATTACTCTGCCAATGCGAGTGAAATAATAGTGAGATGAGAGATAGGTTGAGTATTTGTTTTGTTGGAAGAACTTTTCCGATTTATCTTGATTGCAGTGGGGAACTAAAGTGATTAAAAGGTAAAATAAAATAAAGAAACAAAAGATATGTTCATTAGTAAGGGTTGTTAGAACACAGATTGGTTCTTAATAATAACTCTTTGTTTTGATGATAACTGTTAGGAAATTAATATTTAAGAATTATATACTCTAAAATTTGTTTGAGAGTTTTACTGCAGATTGAAATAATATTAACTCTCTAGAAGCAAATCTGTTTTGAATACAAGAAGTTATTCTGACTCTGAAGCGCCAGATGCACCTTACAGAAGAATCTGTTTGCTCCTTACAGAAGATCCTGAGCGTAGTCTCCAGAAGGATCTGAAGCAAGAAGCTCCAGAACATTCTGAGTCAGAAGCATCTGAAGATAATCAGAAGCATCTGAAGCTGAAGCATCTGAAGCATAGAAGAATATTGATTGAAGAGTTTCTCAAAGCATAAGTCTACAGAAGTTTCTGAAAGTACCTACGCTGCCTAGTACTGAAGCTCTGTGTCAAATATGCTCTGATGATCAACACGCTGAAAGCACACATGCTGCAGAAGACTCTGATACAGCATAGTTCTGATTCTCATTAGAAGACTCTGATCCATTCAGACTCTGAAGAACTTGTTGAAAACTGAAGAAGCAATTTTCAAGAATATATCCGTTGGAGCTATTCAACGTCTCTTTCCTCATTTGTGCTAGACACACTTACACAGACAAAAAGGATTTTTCTGTGCCATCTACTTCTAGGAAAGGTCACTTGATGTGAAGACAAAAAAAGGCTCAGACCTTTTTTGGGACTCTCTTTTCAACGTTCAGCTTGCTTGGATCAGCTGCCTATAAAAGGAGAACTTCACTACATTCTTCAGTGACACAATTTGCTGAAAAGAAATCATTATATTCTAAAGCTCTCATTCATTCTTATTCTTCTTAGAATCTTATTGTACTTAAACTTAAGAGAAAAATCACTGTTGTGATAAAAGCTTTATAGAAGCATTAAAACTCTTGTATTTAATTTACATTGATTGTAAAGGTTATTCCTTAAGAGGATTCAGTTGGAATCAGTAGCTCTTAAGAAGAATAAGAACTGTTGTTCTTAGGTGATACTATTGTAATCAGTTTGATTTAATAGTGGATTAAGTCCTTGTTGAGAAAGGCAAATCACTCTAGGAAGGGTGGACTGGAGTAGTTGTTAAACGAACCAGGATAAAAATAATTGTGTGATTATTTTTTAAGTCTTAATTTATCATACTTATTCAACCCCCCCCCCCCCCCCCTTCTAAGTATTATCTCACCTTCAGTTGGCATCAGAGCTCCGGTTCTGAGTGTGCTACCACTTAATAGTGTCAGTAAAGATCCAGAGAGATATACTTTGATATATATATTTCTTTGTTATCATGGCTGATAACTCAATGTCAAATATTAACAATAAATATGAAGAGAGGGATAGGATCAGCACCAAACCCCCAATGTTTGATGGGGAGAAATTTGACTACTGGAAAGACAGAATTGAGAGTTTTTTCCTAGGATATGATGCTGATCTGTGGGATCTTGTCATAGATGGATATGTACATCCCACAGATGGGGATGGCAAAAAGATTGACAGAAAATCTATGACAGATTCTCAGAAGAAAGACTTCAGAAATCACCATAAAGCCAGAACCATATTACTAAATGCTATTTCACATACAGAGTATGAGAAAATTACAAACAGGGAGACTGCTTTTGATATGTTTGAATCCCTTAAAATGACTCATGAGGGAAATTCTCAAGTTAAAGAGACAAAAGCTCTGGCTCTGATCCAGAAGTATGAGGCTTTCAAAATGGAAGACTCTGAATCTGTTGAAGCCATGTTCTCCAGATTCCAGATACTCACTGCTGGGCTGAAAGTTCTGGACAAGGGATATTCTACGTCAGATCATGTAAAGAAAATCATCAGAAGTCTGCCTATCAGATGGAGACCAATGGTGACTGCCCTGAAGATGGCCAAAGATCTGAACAAGATCTCTCTAGAAGAACTCATCAGCTCACTGAGGAGCCATGAGATTGAGCTTGAGGAAGATGAACCTCAGAAGAAATATAAAGGTAAATCTGTAGCATTAAAATCTAACAAAACTGCTAAAGCTTTGTAGGTCATTCAAGAAAGCTCTGAAGAATCTTCTTCTGAAGAAGAAGATGAGTTATCCATGCTGTCCAGAAGGATTAACAAACTCTGGAAGCACAAGGGAAAGAAGTTCAACAACTTCAGAAGATCTGATAACAGAAAGGAATCTTCAAGTCACAGAAGATCTGCCAAGAAAGAAGTTGTGTGCTATGAGTGCAAAGAACCTGGGCACTACAAAAATGATTGCCCCAAACTTCAGAAAGAAAAACCCAAGAAGAAGTTCAACAAAAAGAAGAAGGTTCTGATGGCAACATGGGATGACTCAGATGAGTGTGAATCATCTTATGAATCAGAAGAAGAATGTGCAAACGTTGCACTGGTGGCCAGGACAGAGGATCAAGAGGAACGTACCTCAGGATATGAATCAGAAACTGATGATGATGATGATGCAGAAGAGGTAATGGCTAAACTTACCAAAGAAGAACTCATTAAAGTTTTAACAGAAGTTCTTAAAAGTTATAACAACATCAAACTCAAATACAAGAAGCTGAAAAGCAATCTTGAATCTGAGATTGATCTTCTGAAAACAGAACTTGTTGAGAAAAAAGAAATAAATTTGAAAATCAAAAATGACTTTGAAAGAACTCAACAAGAATCTGAATCTGAGACTAAGTCATGTGAAAATATTTTAGAAAAATATGACTCTAGCTTTCAGAGATTTCTCACTAAGAGCATAGACAGAAGCAAGATGGCTTCCATGATCTATGGTGTTAGTGAAAACAACAGAAGAGGCATTGGATATGAGTCTTCATCTGGAAGCAATCCAAAACCTGTTGACAAACTTTTCATCAGGAAGACACCTCTGTATTCTCAATTCAAATTTGGTCACTTGAATGACATTAAACACACAAGCTCTGAGAAGAGTACTTATGTGTTTAAACCTAAGGCAAGTCAGAATAAACATTATGTTGCAAAACAGAAGTTTAGACAAACCTACAAACCAACTAACCCCAAAGGACCCAAGAAGATCTGGGTACCTAAAAACAAAATAATTCCTGTTGCAGATGTTCTTAGCAGCAAGGTCAGGACACCAATCATGGTACCTGGACTCTGGATGCTCACGACACATGACAGGAGAAAAGTCTATGTTCCAAAGCCTGGAACTTAGATCTGGAGGTGACGTGAAATTTGGAGGGAACCAGAAGGGCAAGATAATTGGATCTGGCACCATTAGAAATGGTAAACTTCCCTCTATTACTAATGTTTTGCTTGTTGAGGGGTTAAAGCATAACTTATTGTCCATAAGTCAATTAAGTGACAATGGTTATGATATAACTTTTAATCAAAAATGTTGTAAAGCTATTAGTCAGAAGGATGGCTCTATCCTATTTAGTGGTAAGAGGAAAAACAACATTTATAAAATAAATATTTCAGAACTTAAAGTTCAAAATGTTAAATGCCTCTTGTCTGTTAATGAAGAGCAATGGGTCTGGCACAGAAGATTGGGCCATATTAATATGAGACGTATATCTTAGATTAATAAACTTAATCTTGTCAGAGGACTCCCTAATCTGAAGTTCACTTCAGATGCTCTTTGTGAAGCATGCCAGAAAGGGAAGTTTTCAAAAACATCTTTCAAATCAAAAAATGTTGTTTCTACCTCTAAACCATTAGAACTACTTCATATTGATCTGTTTGGACCATTGAAAACTGCATCCATCAGAGGCAAGAAGTATGGATTGGTCATTGTTGATGACTTTAGCAGATGGACATAGGTAAAGTTCTTAAAACACAAGGATGAGTCACATTCTGTGTTCTTTGACTTCTGCAAGCAAGTCCAGAATGAAAAGAATTTCAAAATTATAAAAGTCAGAAGTGATCATGGTGGTGAATTTGAAAATAAATATTTTGAAAAATATTTTTCTGAAAATGGCATTGCTCATGATTTTTCCTGCCCTAGAACTCCACAACAGAATGGGGTTGTAGAGAGGAAAAATAGAACTTTGTAAGAAATGGCCAGAACCATGATCAATGAGACAAATCTGGCAAAACATTTTTGGGCAGAAGCAATCAATACAGCATGCTACATTCAGAACAGAGTGTCTGTTAGACCTCTTCTGAAGAAGACTCCTTATGAATTGTGGAAGAACAAAAAGCCCAACATTTCATATTTTCATCCTTGTGGATGTATATGTTATATGTTAAACACTAAGGAAAATATGGGCAAGTTTGATTCCAAAGCACAGAAGTGTTTCATGCTTGGATATTCTGAACGCTCTAAAGGCTACAGAGTATACAACACTGAGACACAGATTGTGGAAGAATCCATTCATGTCAGATTTGATGATAAGCTTGGCTTTGAAAAGCCAAAGCAGGTTGATAACTCTGCAGATAGGGAAGTAGTCTTTATTGACTCTGAAGTACCAGAAGCAGACAAACTTCAAGTGAAGGAACCAGAAGCAACTCCAGATGCTACTCCCTTAACTTCTCAGTTGAATAATCTAAAAATTTCTGAAGAGTCAACTATCAGAGGATCATCATCCAGAATTAAAGCTTCTCATCCAGAGGATGTCATTATTGGAAAGAAGGATGATCCCATCAGAACAAGATCCTTTCTAAGATCATCTGAAGCATCACTTTTTGGACTAGTGTCAGAAATTAAACCATCTTCTGTAGAAGAAGCTCTGCAAGACAATGATTGGATTATTGCCATGCAAGAAGAGCTAAACCAATTCAGCAGAAATGATGTATGAGATCTAGTTCAAAGACCTCAAGGATTCAATATAATTGGTACAAAATGGGTCTTCAGAAATAAGCTAAATGAGAAAGGAGAGGTTGAGAGGAATAAGGCAAGGTTGGTTGCTCAAGGGTACAGTCAGCAAGAAGGTATTGATTACACTGAGACATATGCTCCAGTGGCAAGGTTAGAATCTATACGCCTTCTTATTTCCTTTGCTGCACAGAATAACATCACTCTGTATCAGATGGATGTTAAAAGTGCATTTATTAATGGTATTATAGAAGAAGAAGTTTATGTCCACCAACCTCCTGGTTTTGAAAATGAAAAATTTCCAGATCATGTTTTCAAATTAAAGAAATCTCTATATGGATTAAAACAAGCTCCCAGAGCTTGGTATGAGAGATTGAGTAATTTTCTTCTGGAGAAGAATTTCATCAGAGGCAAAGTGGATACAACTTTATTCTGTAAAACTATAAAGAAAGATCTTCTAATTTTCCAAATTTATGTAGATGATATTATTTTTGGATCAACAAATATTATGCTTGGAAAGGAGTTTGCTACATGTATGCAGGCAGAATTTGAAATGAGCATGATGGGAGAACTCAGATTCTTTTTAGGAATCCAAGTTAATCAAACTCCAGAGTGCACCTACATACATCAGACAAAGTATGTTAAAGAACTTCTGAAGAAATTCAACATGTCTGACAGCAAGCTGGCAAAGACTCCAATGCATCCTACTAGCTCACTTGGCAAAGAAGAGGTAAGTAAGAAAGTAGACCAGAAGCTCTACAGAGGTATGATTGGCTCTCTTCTTTATCTCACTGCTTCTAGACCTGACATATTGTTCAGTGTTTGTCTGTGTGCTAGATTCCAATCAGATCCTAGAGAATCACACTTGACAGTTGTCAAGAGGATTCTAAGGTATCTGAAAGGTACTTCTAATGTGGGTTTGTGTTACAGAAAATCTGATGATTTCAAATTAGTTGGATTCTGTGATGCTGACTATGCTGGAGACAGAGTTGAAAGAAAAAGTACTTCTGGAAGTTGTCAATTTCTAGGAAGAAATATAATCTCCTGGTACAGCAAGAAGCAACCCACAATTGCACTTTCAACCACAGAGGCTGAATACATTGCTGCTGCTGGATGTAGCACGCAGATGCTCTGGATGAAAAGTCAACTAGAAGATTATCAAATTTTTTAGAGTAACATTTCTATCTTTTGTGATAATACTTCTGCTATATGTTTGTCAAAGAATCCCATTTTACATTCTAAGGCAAAACATATAGAAATTAAGCATCATTTCATCAGAGACTATGTTCAGAAGGGAATCATAAATTTAGCCTTTGTTGATACAGATCATCAATGGGCAGATATTTTCACAAAACCCCTTGTTGAAGATAGATTCAATTTTATTCTGAAAAATATTGGTATGGATTTTTGTCCAGAATGATATTTATCAGAAGCAAATTGTCACAGATGCAAAAATGCTTAATTCATCTGAAGTATTTCTTCTGTTTATTTATTCTATTCTGATTAATATTTCTGATGTGAAACTCTGAACTAACCATCTTTAGAAGATCTGAACGTTGGCTAACGTTTCATTTCTTGAGAGAATTCAGAACAGCATGCAAGTAAACACGTGTCACACAAAATCTGAAGAGGTGGCGTGTACATAACTGAAGAGACGTTTGAGGTGAAATTTGAATAGTAAAAATCTTGATTTTCCCCCCAGAATTGTCAGAAGCATTTATTGTTTGAAATGATTTTATTCTTCTTCATTTAATGCTTGCTCATACGTGCGTTTTTCTGACTTTTGATGTGCCTAAGTGTTTAGTATAAATACTTGTTGTGTATTCACTTTCACACTTTTCACTCTCAGAATTTACATGCGTTTTCATCTCTTGTTCTCTCTGCATAAAAACTCAAAACCTAAGTGTTTGAAAAAGCATTCTTCAATGGCGTCTTCTTCATCAACAACTGCTCAGTTCCAATCTACAATGGCTGCTGTGACTTCAGATAACTTAGGTGCTGCTCCATATTCTCCTCCCAAGAGAACTCTTCTCACACCCATTGATAAACTAGAAGTGCTGTGTGAATCTATGGTTGAATTTGACTCTCTGGCTGACAATGGGTTTGATTTTCGCTCCATTGTTAGAGCTCAAGGTTGGGTGAAATACTTTGATAGGTTGTTTGGACCAGTTTACCCTCTACTTGTGAAGGAATTCTGGATTCATGCATCTGTTTATCCCAAGTTTATTTTATCATCTGTGCTGGGAAAAGAGATTATCATCACAAAGGATCTGATAAGAAGATTGATTGGTTATGAAGAAACAGATGGTGTTTCCCACTTGCCAGCTGGGCGTGTGGATATGGAAGAGGTTTATGAGGAAGTTATGACTGCTGGACAAGCTTCTAACAGATTCAAAGATCTGAAGCCTGATTACAAGATCTGGGCCAAGATCTTCATGGGATGCATTCATCACAGGAAGTCAACAAATTCCCCAGATTATGTCAACAATGAACAGATCTATTTTATGTACTGCCTTAGTCAGAGCAACAAGGTAGATCTTCCTTACATTTTGTTCATGCATCTGTGGAATCACATCAATGCATCTAGAGAATCTGTAAAAGAAAAAGGCCAGAAGATCAGGACTTGGATCCCTTTTGGAAGGTTGATCTCAGATCTTCTCACTGAAAATGGTTTAGTGGCTGCTCTGTATGATGCTGGGGTTACAGAGGAATTAGAGTTCATTATGGGAAAGCCTCTGAACGCTAAAAGTCTTCTGAGACTCAAGATTGTAGATGAACTCACTACTGCTCCAAAGAGGCTGAATATGTCTGATTTGAATAAGAGGGTTCCAGTATCTGATTTTCCTCTATTCTTTGCTGAAGAACCCAGACATATAGTACTGATGTATATAGAGGAATGCAAAAGGGAAGGAGTACCTGTTCCAGCAAATGTATTTCAGCTTGTCAAACAACCACTACCAGATGCAGGAGAAGAAGAAGAAGTACCACTTCAGAGGAAAAGGACTCAGCCTGCAGCAGAATCTGAACCTGTCCAGAAGAAGGCTAAGATTGCTGAGAAACCCAAGAATCTCTTAAAGAGGAAGGATTCTGAGGAAGCTGCCTCTGCATATGCCAAGAGGATTAAACTCAAAGGTACTAAGACTTCTGTTATTTCTAAAAATGTTGTTATTAATGATTCAACTATTAAGTCTGTTCCCAAACCACCTGTTACTCAAACAACTTCTGTTGCTGCCCCTAGTTCTGTCTCACCTCAAAAACAAAACACTGCTTCTGTATCAAAAACACCTCAACCCAAAATACACATCAAACACTTCATTCCACGTCCACAACCAACAGAACCACAACCAACAGAACCACAACCATCAGAACCACAACCATCAAAACAACAACAACAATCTGAAAAACAAAACTCTGATCAACCACAAACAGAAAACCAAACCACAGAAGTTCAACCAGAAAAAGACTCTGTAATACCACCATCAAACATTCCATCTTCTGAACCTGTTGCACCTGTTACTTCTGAGCCCGCAAAAGTAACTTCTGCTCCTGTTTCATCAGAACCACCATCCAAACAATCTGATATTCCTTCAGAACCTTCTCATATCCCTGAGACAGAAGTTCTTGATATCACTCCATTAAAAACAGTGTTTCAAGTCTCTTCTACCTCTTGTACACCTACAACATCCTCCAATTCATCAAAATCAGAAATTCATCCAGATTTTCTAATTTCTCCATCTGACAAATACCCTGTTCATGAACCTGAACCTGAATCAACCATACCTGCTAAAATTCCCATTTCAGACCCTTTGCCTCCACCTGCACCATCATCTGAGATGATTGTTACCACTTCTAATCCATCATCATCTGGTATATCTTGTGCCCAAGTGTCTTCTCTTTATCATAATTTATCTTATGGTTTCAAACTGAAAGATTTTTATGATAGAGTTGAACCTTCTGAACCCCTGAAACCTCTGAAACCAAAACTCAGATAGGCTCTTCCATCTGTAATCCTTTCATATATTCAATCTATGAAAAATGAAGGATCCTTAGCAACAATATCTGCTACATCTGGTAAAGTTGTTGTTTCAGCTCTGCAACCTGCATCTGATAACACAGTTGCATCTGATAAACCATCAACCTCTGCTTTCATACCATACTCTAATAAACCCTTTGATATTGTTTACCCACGCACAAGACCACAACCTAATCTGCTTAATGCTTTAAACAGATCCTTACCTCAAAAACCAGAAATTCCTTTCATTCCATATTATCCCCCTCCTCTGATTTCCATCCCAAAATCCCTGATACCACCAACTCCCAAACCTAAACATATGACTCTGGAAACCTTGCTTAAACCACCACCCTGACTTAATATTGATCATTTATTTCAAACGTTTTTGCAAGAAATACAGATGTCTTTAGGTACTGTTCAGAAGAGATGCTCTGAAACTATGGATGCAAATGAAACTGACATCATCTGGAAAGGATTTCTCAATAGATTCAACAATGTAGCTTCTAATCTGAAGAACATCTGTTCTGATGATGCAAAGCTCAGAGCTGAAAGAACTCAATTCTGGATTGTCAACAAGACTGAACCTCTACTTTATTTGGATGCTCCTCCTCCTCCAACAGAACCAACTGCCAATGCATTGACTATGACTCTGGTAGAACCCTCTTCAGGATCTCCAGAACCTATGGCAATTGACTCTGTTCAGGCTGCAGAACCTCCACCTTCTTCATCAGAGATAAAGACAGAACATCCAGATTTTGGAGACAAGATTGCTGCTCTGGAGGCTGGTCAATCTGAAATAAAGTCTTGGATGGCGAAGCAAGACAAGAAATCTGAGGACATGACAGAGTGGATGTCAAAACAAGATGAGAAGAATGAGACAATGACCAAGTGGATGTCAAAGCAAGAGCAATCTTCATCTGAGATTACAGACCTATTGAAGATGCTTTTGTCAAAACACTCTTAGATTTTTTTTCATTCTAATGTTTGTGCATCTGTTGTTTTGCATCTGAATTTTATTGTTATATCTTCTGGTATTTACCAATGTACTATTGCTCTGTTTTGTTAAATGAATCAGTTTTCTCCATTGAATTATCTGTTTATTGTTCCTTTTATTTGTCTTTATTAAAAGTTTTTACTTTTTGCTTATGACAAAAAAGGGGGAGAAAATAAAGATCTGAACTGTTTAATATAACTTCACTAGAATGAATCTTCAGACATATCTATTCTATCTAATATTTAAATTGACCATTTCAGAACATTTGATAAGAACACTCTATAAAAGAATCTCTGAGTTTCTCAGATCATTTGATTTTTTATCAAACTCTGAATCTTTTATCTGCAAGATATTCTGACCCTAAATTGTTATAAGAACAATCAAGATCTGACTCTGAAGATTACTTAAGATAAAAAGGGAAGTTTCTATTCCTTTTTCATATTTAACTCAGGGGGAGATTCATCATCTTAGGGGGAGTTATAATTCTTTATGTTCAGTTAAATAAAATTTCTGATACTTTTTGTCATCATCAAAAAGGGGGAGATTGTTAGAACACAGATTGGTTCTTAATAATAACTCTTTGTTTTGATGATAACTGTTAGGAAATTTATATTTAAGAATTATATACTCTAAAATTTGTTTGAGAGTTTTACTGCAGATTGAAATAATATTAACTCTCTAGAAGCAAATCTGTTTTGAATACAAGAAGTTATTCTGACTCTGAAGCGCCAGATGCACCTTACAGAAGAATCTGTTTGCTCCTTACAGAAGATCCTGAGCGTAGTCTCCAGAAGGATCTGAAGCAAGAAGCTCCAGAACATTCTGAGTCAGAAGCATCTGAAGATAATCAGAAGCATCTGAAGCTGAAGCATCTGAAGTTGAAGCATCTGAAGCATAGAAGAATATTGATTGAAGAGTTTCTCAAAGCATAAGTCTACAGAAGTTTCTGAAAGTACCTACGCTGCCTAGTACTGAAGCTCTGTGTCAAATATGCTCTGATGATCAACACGCTGAAAGCACACATGCTGCAGAAGACTCTGATACAGCATAGTTCTGATTCTCATTAGAAGACTCTGATCCATTCAGACTCTGAAGAACTTGCTGAAAACTGAAGAAGCAATTTTCAAGAATATATCCGTTGGAGCTATTCAACGTCTCTTTCCTCATTTGTGCTAGACACACTTACACAGACAAAAAGGATTTTTCTGTGCCATCTACTTCTAGGAAAGGTCACTTGATGTGAAGACAAAAAAAGGCTCAGACCTTTTTTGGGACTCTCTTTTCAACGTTCAGCTTGCTTGGATCAGCTGCCTATAAAAGGAGAACTTCACTACATTCTTCAGTGACACAATTTGCTGAAAAGAAATCATTATATTCTAAAGCTCTCATTCATTCTTATTCTTCTTAGAATCTTATTGTACTTAAACTTAAGAGAAAAATCACTGTTGTGATAAAAGCTTTATAGAAGCATTAAAACTCTTGTATTTAATTTACATTGATTGTAAAGGTTATTCCTTAAGAGGATTCAGTTGGAATCAGTAGCTCTTAAGAAGACTAAGAACTGTTGTTCTTAGGTGATACTATTGTAATCAGTTTGATTTAATAGTGGATTAAGTCCTTGTTGAGAAAGGCAAATCACTCTATGAAGGGTGGACTGGAGTAGTTGTTAAACGAACCAGGATAAAAATAATTGTGTGATTATTTTTTAAGTCTTAATTTATCATACTTATTCACCCCCCCCCCCCCCCCCCCTTTCTAAGTATTATCTCACCTTTAAGGGTATGCATTTTGTTTTCTGTTGGAACTTTTAGTTAATTTAATCTAGATTAGATTTTATGAGATGAACTTGTATTGAACCTGTTAGGATATATGTTTAATTATATATTATATGAATAACATAAGTTATACTTTTATTTAATTGTCTCTTGTGTGTAATGTATATTATTTGTGATATACTATTAATATGGTATTGGACGTATAGGGAATACTAACTCTTAACCTATGCGTATGAACTAAGGAAATTAATCTACTTACGCTGGTTGAATAGGGATAGGATACCTATAGTAGTGGAATTTGAATCAACGCACTATAATAACGCTGAATTTCACTTAGGTCGATTGAATAGGAATAGGAATTCTGTTAAATACATAGCTGCAACTGATGGTCAAAAACAAGAGTGAGTACCTGACAATGATAATTTTTGCATGCTATTAGAGACCTACTAAAAATTTATTCAAGTACGGATTCGTTGATAAAATATTATGATTTGTTCAAGTTATAATGGCACTTCATTCGGATTTAATGGCACTTCAATCAGACCTTGATATCTCTCTTCCAGAAGAACGAAATAAGTGTATTAATGAACTGTAAGGTCTTAGTAAATATTTGTGAATTGTTCGTTATGATACCTTTTTTGGGTTTTACTTACTCATAAGCTTTAATGGCCTCATGTAACTAAAGTGCTCTTTTGTGCATACATACACTTATATTTTTACCAGCTTGATGTAAACTTATTTATAGCATTCAATCAATCCAACTTTTACAACTATGGATGCGCTTTTAGGCGTCACTAAAAAAATTGCAATTTCGTTGCTATTGTGAATGTTGGTGGTATTGTTAGTGACATTCTTCATCCTTTTGACTTTCTTGAACGTCCTTCAAGCCAGACTGTTCTCTCTCTTTACTTTTACCCCATAGGAGCATATACATGCCAGAAATAACCAACACTGATCCTACAACACTGGTTATCGCAGATACGAAGGTATTAGACAAAATGCACTTTAACAAGTGAAAAAAATAAGAGTGATAGCTAGAACTATATATAACCTTCCTAGATAAATTTCCTCTTGTAATATACAAAGATCAAGCACAGCCACCAACATCTGTAAAAGTGGTGTAAATGCTGCAGTGAATACCGGACCCTTTTGTTTGACACACCATGCCATTGCCGCATAGCATAAGCCAGATCCCACCAACCCCTATGAAAGCAAACATGAGTCCAAATGCATAAACTTTCACAATGATGTGTTTTGTAACGAGGATTGATATTCTTACGGAATATATAACAGTCATTATCTGTAGCTTTCCTTTGAGAATCCATTTGGCGTTGTTTCGATGGATGATCAAGTTTAATATTGCGGATTGAATGGTAGCAAAGAATGACAAAATGGCTGTGCTAGAGTATTGATATGGATACTTTTTACCAACCTTTTCTTGTATAAGAAACCATGAGGAAAAGAAGATGCAGCTTGCAGTCAGAAATATTGAACCTATAATCGATTTCTTTAAATTTGAGGCTGATGTTGGTGTTGTGAGTTTGTGAGATATGGGATGAGATTGTGGGTTGATTAAGGGCATTCCTTTGTAAAGGATCAATATCAAAGCTCCACCAATACACACAAAAGTTCCTAACACTTTAGCTTTGCCACTCTTGCTTTTCATGCTCACTTTCTCCATCCTAAGAATTTCAAGCCAAAGACTTAATATTAGTTACGAAAATAAATGTAATTTTCTATAAACAATAATAATTTTTATTCACTATAAATATTTATTTTATTTTGGATATTTTTGCCTATCAAATTTTAGTCTCTGCCATGGTTTTAAATTGCAATTGCGAATAGTGTTGTGGGTGTTGCGGTTGCGAATAGTGCTGCGGGTGTTGCAGTTGCGGTCATTGCGGGTGTTGCGATGCCCATTACGATCTTTACGGTGTGAATATTTATAGAGAGATGTTTGAAATATAATGTTAAAAAACACTAAATATTAAATTTTTTCATTACATTAAATTGAGTTTTAAGATTCTAATATTTTAATTTTTGATGAAAATACATAAAAATACAAATTGTCTGATGTAGTTTCAAATATAATTAAATACGTAATTTTAAAATTACACCGCAATTACAATCAGATGCAGTTGTACAGACAATCGCATCTGCAATATTACGAGTGCAATTACAGTTGTGAACTGCAATTTAAAATCATACTCGTTGATGTTTTATAAAATATTATTATTTAGTTGATATTTTTTGTAATAGTGGATGCCTTTTGTCTCTCTAGGAATTATTGGATTAACAACATCAGTTTTTACAAAAGATAAGGACTAATTTTGTTTCTGGGAACTAAAATTATGATTAAATATTCTTTTAAATTTATTAAAAATATCATATGTAGCTTTGTGGTAACAATATTTTCATAATTTTACATTATTTTAGAAAACTGTTTTTTAAAACGATAGTGTAGAATTTGATAAAATAATAAAGTTAACAATTATTTTAAATTTTAATTTTTAAATGTAATTACGGCACCAGATTAATTTTTTCATGATTTTAAAAGTTTAAATGTAATTAGTGTAAAATCAGCAACTAATAAAATTTAAAAGATTTAAAATAATACAAAAAAAATGTCACATTAATTGCTAATATTTTAATTGAAATAAATAAATAAATAGAATTAAAAACATTGGTACTTTTGTCACTTTCTAACATATAATAAAAATAAATTCTATAACATTGATAAATTTTAGAATAGCCATTATAAATTACCGTTTGATTAAACCAGTTCAATTAATAATAATAATAAAATATAAAATACAGGAGTGTAGATTCGAATGCGCATAATTTTACTTATTCATCTTTAAAATTCTAAAGATATATTAAAAAAAAGTTTTATAATATTATCTAGTTTGATCATATATTTATCTTTCCATATTTTATCTTGGTAATTAAATAAAGCATAATTTATCTTACCCCAAAGGGAGAGCCATAATGAATGTGAATACAGGCACTGTATTGAGAAATGCACATGAGAAAGTTGCTGATGTATATTCAAGTCCCACAAGATAGAGACATTGTGTGAGTGTTACTCTGAAATAAATTCAATAAAATCATAATCACTACTTCAAATAATTAATATCAATGCTTACCTAACAATCGATTAGAAGAGTACTTACCCTACAAGAGCACTAAAGAAAAGGAGACATATTATATGGCCATCAATCTTGCTTTCCCTGAAAAATATAAAATCATTAAAAACAAAAATAAAAATAACTAAGAACATTTAATTAAAAATATGGCACCTTTCAAAGATGCAAGCAATAGGTGCTAAGAAAATGGATGCAATTGCTTGTCGATATGTTAAAATAGTTAAATGATCCATTCCTTCCATTAAAACTTTCTTCAAAAATACATTGACAATGGATAAAGCTATGTTCACTATAATCATAACCAAAACTGGCTTCCACAGTTGATGAAAATTAAACAACATTATGACTCTAATTTGTAAATTTATATATTAGATCTTTGGAAATATGCTGGGATGGCTAAGATATTATTCAATATATAGAGAGGAATTAACCTTCTAAAGAGGGGAAGACAAACATATATTCCTTCCTAAATATTTTTTAATTTATTATTTCTTTGGTGGGATTTACATATGTCATTACACATTCGTCATCATCATTTTGATTAGCATCATGCCACCCAAAATTGAGAATTTTGAGTGAATAATGTTATTCTTATATAAATTTTTATATTCATTATTTTATACAATATATTTTATACCGTATTTATACGATAAACAAATTCTTATTTTTATTACTTACTTTATACACTTTTTACTATGTTTATACGATAGACAGTGTTTTTATTTTATTTTTATCAGTAAAAAATATATTTTTAACCACATATTTTTAATTAATTTTATTATTGAATTAATCACAAAAACATATGTTATTAACACATAGTTTACTTATAAAATTATTAATCAAATTACTACTTCAATAACCAATAAATTACATAATATTAAATTCTGACATAAATATAATAACTAGTATTTATATTCTATTGATCTATCTTATTTGCTTTATTTTATAAATTTTATAATTTAATATCAAGATTTAATTAATAGAGTTTAAAATTTGGTTATTATATTTTATATTTTAATGTCAAAATTTTGTTAATATTATGTATTTTATTGGTTAATGAAATAGTAAACTTGATTAATAAATTATAAGTAAAATATGTGGTTTATGCAATAATAAAATTGGTTAATTTCAAATTTTATATGTGTTATAAAAATAAATTTGAAAACAAATTTTTGTTATAAATATTATTTTTTTACTTATAAAAAAATAAAAATATTATTGATCGTATATTAATAATTGGTATATACTCTATAAGAATAGCATTGCTCATTTTCAATATATAAATTTATTTGTAAAATTTCAATTTTGATCACTAAAGTTAGAGTTAGTGATGTAGCCTTCACGATAATAGAAATGATTTTTATGTGTGGTGCTTTGATCTATTTGTCTTCTTTTCGTACATTTTTCTTTTTCAAGTGAAAGAAGAATATGTATCTGCAAAGAAACTCTGAAGATAAAATAATATGAAGTATATACAAATAGATATTATACATGATCGTATTTGGAGGGTGTGCCCCCTATTTATAGTGAATTTTAATTCAAGTTCTATCTAGTAAGTTGATATTTTTAGGTGAATTTAAGATAGACGGAAATACCGTTGTTAGAATTACTTGAAAATATATATGTTGAATAAGTCTCGTATCTCTTAGTTTTGTGAATAAAGAGAAGGTTCAAGACTATATATAAGATTGCTCATCTTCAATTTAATGTGCCACATTCGAAAATGGAAAGGTTTGATACGGCTTATGTGGGTGTGGTGAAAAAAACTGTGTTTACATATGGTATACAAGAAGCCCTAAATTCTGAAGTTTTTTAGCATTAAAGCTACCCTAGTGGGGGTCAATCTTTGCCTCCTTGAAGATCTCGAGTCGGGTGATGTCAAGATGCTGATACAAGTGAATGAAGTTTGGTTCAAATCATGGTTTGAGGATATTCACCCTTGGTCTGTAAATGATGTAGATGGTGAAAGATTGACCTGGATGAAATTCTTCGGCCTTCCATGTCACGTTTGGGGTGAACGTTTCTTCAAATTTGTTTCAGGGCGTGTTGGATAATTCGTGTGTTGCGACGCTAAAACTGAAAGGCAGGATAATCTGGATATTGCAAGAATTTTGATTAAGACGAAGTTCTCCATAAATCTGAACGAAGTAATTGATGCGGAAATTAACGGAAAGGTCTACAGAATCAAACTCGTCGAAGACTTCCATGGACCTAAATGGATAGTTGTAAGAAAGAAAAAAGATGTGGTTAGTGAATTTGAAGTTTCAGACACGGAAGATGATGATGGCGCGTGGGAAAGATCTGAGGATGGCGTAAAAGATGAATTTGGGGAACATGAATCCAAGAAAAAGAGTCATACTGTGAAGACCAATAAAGTAAAGGAGGTAGAAGCTGTGAGGGCAAACTGTCTCACAACATAGGTTCTCAAGTTTCGATGATGACAAAGTACAACCTCGGATGAATCGGAGTCGTCATGCAATACTTAACATATTACATCCTTCCTATATCCTTTTAAATCATCATATTTCATTACAATATAATTAATTGATGTATAGTCGTGACAAGATGCACGAAACAGCAAACATGTCAATTTTTTCATATTTTGGAGCTATAAATCGACCATACAGTCAGCTCATGGATCAAGTCATTTCCCACTGGTCAGCACATGACAACCATGAGTCGACCATACAGTCAGCGCATAGATCAGTTCATTTCCCACTGGTCAGCACACAGCAACCATGAGTCGACCATACAGTCAGCACACAGCAACCATGAGTCGACCATACAGTCAGCACACAGCAACCATGAGTCGACCATACAGTTAGCACACAACAACCATGAGTCGACCATACAGTCAGCACACAGCAACCATGAGTCGACCATAAGTCAGCACATAGAGCCTTGGCATTTCACACGGGTCAGCGCACGCCGACCTATGGTCGACTGTTCGCGCGTTGACACAGTCAGTGCAGTATTTCCAATCTGTTTGAAAATCTGTTTTGTTGGTTGATTTGCTTATTACTATAAATAGAAGTTTGTTCATTTTAACACAACAACATTTGATAAAAACTGATTCATATGTTCAAGAATAAGAAAGAGTGAAATAGATGTCCAAGATTCTTCATCTTCATCTTCAACATCTCACAACACATCAATTACACACAGCCATTTTTAAAGTGCATTGTGAATGATTAAAGGTGATAAGGTTCGAAGCTTAGATTGGGTAATCTAGTTCGGGTTGAAGCTTGTGACAGGTTCTTTCTTGAATAAAACCGTTAGGGTTTTATCCTCCAAGATTGGTTTGAATTTTGGGGGTTCTTGGACGAGATTCTTCATCAAGGGTCAACTGAGCGAAGGTGATTGTGAAGAGGTGTTCTTCAACAGTCTAGTAGCGGATTCGGTGATATTGAAGGGAAGATCTCGGGTTCGATTCTTTGTAGTTGAGATCAGCTGGGCCGAAGGTTTGAATAACTGAGGATTGTTCATTAAGGTGGCTGGAATCGGAGGTCTATCAACAACAAATCGGAGGACTTGATTCATCTTGAATCAAGGGGCAAGGAGTGAAAACAACATTCAAGTCTTGAGATTTTTGTTGTATATTTGTTGTTCAATCCTTGTATAAACTGTTACATTCAACAGGTGATATCTATTAAATCTATCTCAATTCTAGTTTTAGAATTGAGGGAAGACGTACCCCGAAGCGAGGACGACGGGGGAACTGCCTCACCAAATACTTGTCTTCTCTATTTTTCAGCATTTTCGTTTTAGCTTAAAAATAAGTGATTTTTGTATAAGCACTGTTGTCAAACTGTGATATCAATTGAGTAAGAGGTTAAAACTCTGTTTTTGAATCCAAAGTACAACAAGACATTGTACTAGGCTAGTCGGAATCACTTACTCAACATAAATATCACTTGGAGTGTTTTTGCACACCAAGTGTTTGACAAATTGCCTAAACCAAAATTACCTTACTTGAGTATCTAGTTTTGGTTTGCTCTTTAAATCATTGGAACTAGGAATCCTAACAAGTGAATTAGATCATTGATAAGTGTGATTAGTGTTGTGATTCTCGTTTCCATATTGTCATTAATCCAAAGGCTTATCGCATATCCGGTTTTCCAATAACCGTTCGTTTTAGACTATATTTTCCTCGGCCGCTTCCGCACTTAAAACAAATTTTCAAAACCAATTTTTAAATTGGTAGCGCCGACTCAAATTTTAATTGGGATCTATTAACCCCTCCCCCCCTTCTAGATCCGTGCCATAGTCTAACAAGTGGTATCTAGAGCTCCGGTTACTCGGTGCTTCAAATACAACATTGATAGAAAATGGCTAACGAACCAAAAGGGGCGTACAATAGAGCTCCCGTTTTCAACAGTGAAAATTATAGTTATTGGAAAGACTGTATGCGGGTTCACATAAACTCCATAGATAGAAAAATATGGAACGTTATCCTCAATGGTCCAATAGAAATTACTATGACCAATGAGGATAATGTAGTTGTGCCAAAGCCTGAAGCACAATGGACGGATGACGATGAGAAAAAATACAATTATGATTGGAAAGCCAAAAATATCTTAATCTCCTCATTAGATGTAGATGAATACTATCGTGTATCCCATTGTCCTACTGCTAAGGCCATGTGAGATTCACTACAAATCACCCATGAGGGGACGAACAATGTTAAGTTGGCTAGAATCAACACATTAACACAAGATTTTGATCTCTTTTTCATGGAGCAAGGGGAAACCATTGCGGACACGCAAAAGAGATTTACTCATCTCATCAATCGTTTACATTCATTAGGTAGGCCTATTCCCAATGATGTTGCTACTAATAAGGTTTTGAGATGTCTTAACAGAGAATGGCAGTCGAAAGTGACCGCCATCAAAGAAGCAAATAATCTTACCATATTAGACTTGACAACATTGCTTGGCAAACTTCAAGAGCATGAACAGGTACTCTTGAGTCTAGACCAACGCGAAAAGATGGAAAAGAAAGACAAAACGAAGGTGAGTGAAAAGAAATCGATAACTCTTAAGACTTCCTCCTCGAAGTCTCAAGCAAAAGAGCAAAGTGATTATTCCTCAAGCGACGAAGAAGAAGAGGACAGGAGCGAAGATATGAGGCTGTTCGTTAAACGTTACAACCGTTACGTTAGAAAGAACGGCATCCAACATTCCAAGAAGAACTTGGTAAACTTCCGGAAACAATCGTGGTACTCCAAAGATGATGACTCGAAAGGTAAAAAGACTATAGGGTCGTGCTACAAGTGCGGGAAGCCCGGTCACTACAAATCGGACTGTCCGATGAACAAAAAGGCAAAGAAAAATAAATCATCCAAGTCATACAAGAAATCATCAAAGCCAAGGAGAGCGTACATAGCTTGGGAAAGCTATAGTGACTCCTCCTCCTCTGATGAAAGCTCTAGTGATGAAGAAGAGTCCGCGAATCTATGCCTTTCTGCCCATCAGAAAAATAAGAAAAAGCAGGTACGTCACTCTAATTATGAGAAGTCCTCAAATATGTCGCATTCAGAATTACAAACCGCATTTAATGCTTTACACAATGAAGCAACTGAAGCCTTTAAGAGGCTTGCCTCTAATAAAAGAATTTTTACTTACTTAGAGCACAAAGTTAAAGAGTCTGAAAAGAAACTAGAGGACCTTAAGGCTTCCATTGTGGAAAGTAATAAATCGGATTGTGAGGACCATAGAAATCCTTTCGACTTTGGATGTGATACTTGTCATATTTGGCAAGGTGAAGTTAGAAACCTTAAGGCCAAATTAAACAAGGCACTTGAGCCTAAAATTACATTTGCTATTGATAAAAAGGATTTTAGAAAAAGTATGATAAACCCATATCAAAAATATGCATATGTAATTAGGGATCAAGTAAGTAAAAGTGATTTTAAAGTCGATTTTGCATGCTTATATTGTTGCAAGAAAGGCCACTCCATTGGTAAATGTCGATTTAGGAGATTTCTTGTTCCTAAAGGCATCTATCAATGGTTTCCCAAAAACAACCATCTTGTCGCTAACATATTAGGACCCAATATGCCATTGGGTACCTCCTTTTGCTAATTATGTTTTGATAGGTAAAATGTGTCGAGACCACCGAGAGAAGATGGGTTCTCGACAGTGGATGCTCAAGACACATGTCTGGAGACATATCCTTATTCATAAAATTGGTGGCTAAGAAGCAAGGGTGTGTAACTTATGGTGATAACAACCGCGGAGCAATACTAGGTAAAGGTAGTGTAGGTAATCCCTCTTCTACTACGATTTCCAACGTGTTGCTTGTCGAGGGCCTTAAACATAATCTGCTTAGCATTAGCCAATTATGCGACAAAGGATACAATGTATCTTTTTCAAAAGATTGTTGCAAAATGGTGCATGATAATGATAAGAAGAATATGTTTAATGGTTTTAGAGTAAACAACGTATATATGCTTGACTTGAATGAAGTATCGTTAACAAGCGACAAATGCCTCATAACTATGAGTGAAGACTCATGGCTATGGCATAGGCGTTTAGCGCATGTTAACTTTAACTTACTAAATAAGGTAGTCTCAAAAGACTTAGTCTTAGGACTTCCCAAAATAAAGTTCACCAAGGATCACCTTTGTGATGCTTGTCAAAAAGGGAAACAAACGAGGATCTCATTTAAATCCAAAAAGATCGTTTCAACAACGAGACCTCTCGAACTTCTTCATATGGACTTATTTGGACCGTCTAGGATTAAAAGTCTAGGAGGAAGCTATTACGGGTTCGTAATAGTGGACGACTTTTCTAGGTTTTGTTGGACCATCTTTTTAGTAAGTAAGAGTGATACATTTGCCGCTTTTGAAAGGTTTGCTAAGCTTTCCCAAAATAAGTTAAATAAAAACATTGTATCAATTAGAAGCGACCATGGAGGTGAGTTTGAAAATCACTTATTTGAAGAGTATTGCGGTAACCATGGTATAGATCATAACTTCTCCGCTCCACGCACCCCTCAACAAAACGGGGTTGTGGAGCGTAAAAACCGAATTTTAGAAGAATTGGGAAGAATAATGATTTTCAAGTGGTTTACCGAAATATTTTTGGGCCGACGCCATTAGTACGGTGTGTTATGTTTTGAATGGGGTGCTTATTCGCCCCATTCTAAATAAAACACCGTATGAGCTTTTAAAAAGGCGAAAGCCAAATGTTTCTCACCTGCATGTGTTTGGTTGCAAATGTTTTGTATTAAACAATGGAAAGGAAAACTTGGGCAAATTCGATTCCAAGGCCGATGAAGGTATCTTCCTCGGATACTCTCAATCGAGTAAAGCATATAGAATATATAATAAACGATTACTTGCTGTAGAAGAGTCTGTGCATGTTACTTTTGATGAGTCCTATCCGAGAAATGTCGGAAAGGATGGTGTTGTTCATGATGCAGGTACATCTACGAAAGACATACTCAAAGGTGGAGAGACGGGGATTGATCAACCTGATGAAGCCAAAGTTGAGGAGGATAAAGATGTACACCATGAGGTAACCGAGGAAGCTCATCCGCCTTCAAACGATGATCTCCCTCAAGCTTGGAAGTCTCCCAAAGATCATTCAATTGACAACATTCTTGGAGACATCACAAAGGGTGTAACAACTCGATCGAAGCTAAGTAATTTCTGTTATCACTTTGCGTTCGCTTCACAAATGGAACCTAAAAACCCTAAGGAAGCCCTACTCGATGAACACTGGTTTTTGTCAATGCAGGAGGAACTAAATCAGTTCACTAGAAATGAGGTTTGGAACCTTGTCCCTCCTCCGCGAGGTCATCGAGTAATCGACACCCGATGGGTGTTTAGAAATAAATTGGACGAAAACAGAGTAATAACTCGCAACAAGGCGTGTTTAGTCGCACAAGGGTATAACCAAGAGGAAGGCATTGACTATGAGGAAACTTATGCGCCGGTTGTCCGACTCGAGGCTATACGCCTTTTGCTTGTGTGAAGGATTTTAACTTATTTCAAATGGACATTAAGAGTGCGTTCCTTAACGGGTACATAAATGAAGAAGTCTATGTTGCACAACCTCCTGGTTTTGTGTCTCATGAGTATCCTGATCATGTCTACAAACTGAAAAGGGCTTTATATGGTCTCAAACAAGCTCCTAGAGCTTGGTATGAGAGACTAAGTAAATTTTTACTTGATCAAGGTTACTCAAGAGGAAAGGTTGACACTACTCTCTTTATTAAACGTCAAGGAAAGCACTTAATTCTTGTACAAATTTATGTTGACGATATCATATTTGGATCTACTAACATGAGTCTCGTGAGAGAGTTTTCTGAGCTTATGCAGGGTGAATTCGAGATGAGTATGATGGGTGAACTCACATACTTTCTCGGTTTGCAAATCAAGCAACTGAAAGAAGGAACATTCGTGAGCCAAACAAAATATTGTTTGGAGCTTCTCAAGAGATTTGACATGGCAAATTCAAAAGCCATAGACACCCCTATGCCAACATGTGTAAATATGAGTAAGGATGAAAGTGATAAGGACGTTGAGGTAAAAAGGTATAGAGGTATGATTGGCTCTCTTCTCTATCTTACTGCTTCTCGTCCCGACATTATGTTTAGCGTGTGTATATGCGCAAGATACCAATCATGTCCTAAGGAATCTCACCTAAAATCTGTCAAACGTATACTTCGATACCTATCTGGTACTCCAAAGTATGGATTGTGGTATTCCAAAGGTAATGATTGCTCATTGGTAGGTTTCTCTGATTCCAATTTTGCCGGTTGCAAATCGGATAGGAAAAGCACCAGCGGTACGTGTCACTTATTTTCAAATTCCTTGGTCAGTTGGCACAGCAAGAAACAAGTGTCTGTTGCTCTGTCAACCGCCGAAGCGGAATACGTAGCCACCGGTAGCTGTTATGCACAAGTCCTATGGCTTAAGCAACAACTATTGGACTTCAATTTAAAACTAGAACGTGTTCCAATATTTTGTGACAATACTAGTGCTATAAACCTTACCAAAAATCCCGTGCTACATTCTCGTACCAAACATATCGAAATTCGACACCATTTTCTGAGGGATCATGTAGAGAAAGGTGACGTTGTCTTTAAACACGTTGACACCAAAAATCAACTAGCGGACATTTTCACAAAGCCGCTAGCCACTGAGCCTTTCTTTCATATCAGCTGAGAACTTGGCATTCTCGATATTTCAGATCGCGGGTCATAATTGCTTATTCCGTCTTACTTCACTTATAATTACATGCTTGTAGTTCAAACAAGTTAAGTTTTGTTGCAAGTACAAGTGTATTGTTATCAAGCTATTCTGGTGTAGGTGATATTGTTCCCTTCTCTCTCTCTCTCTCTCCTTAAAATTCTCATGATTCAATAATAGTATCGTATGACAAATAGTGTATATATATATTGAAAAACAAAAGAAAATATAATGAAAAAGAAAAAAAAACGTGGTGCCAATAGCAGTCCAATATAGTTCAAAGCGCGTATGGGCTCAGCATAGGGGGTGCCATTAGTAGGCCCAACCCATCAGGAAAAAAAACAAAGAAGAAAAATGTGTGACTTGTGTGCAGCGTGGTCAACAGAGGCGTATGGTGGAAATCACTAAAAGCCATCTGATCAAATGGTATGCCAATCCAGCAGACCACCATGTGCCAAGTCAATTAATGAGTAATTAAAAAGGATTGTATGTGATGAGCCAAAACATGGCACCGTGTGTCTTAATCCTGACCATTAAAATAAAAAGTCAAAGGATCCAACGCGTGAAAGAGAGAGACATCACATCATCCTCAACCTTTTGAAAGGGAGAATTGGAGGGAAGTATCATAGGGTGGTCGGAGCCACCTCCGGTCATCTTCAACCTCGCGTCCGGCCACCACACAAAATGCAGGCGTGTCAAAATCTCACCAAAATGAGCAAACTTTATATCAAAAATCAACTACTCATCACGAGGAACAAGAATCAACCATTATTTTTCCATAAAAACGCCTAAATAAAGAAAAACGAAAAGAACAAGAAAACGAGCTTAAATAAAAAAAACTTCATGAACAGCCACCAAAACAAACCAGAAATGATCTATGATGTTCAAATATTATAAAGACATAAAAATGGCGTATTAAAGATGCATAAAGAGTGAGATATTTTGAAAAGTAAGAAACCTAAGTGCAAGGTTCCACAAGGCTCAGTTCTTAAGCAAAGCTTGAAAGAAACTATCCAGAAACGTTCTATGAGTCTCAAGGAAGCTTTTAGGATGCTTAAAGTTGATTGAAACTCAGTATAACTCAAAAAACGATTTTAACTTGCTCACCATTTTTTCTCAATGCTCTCTCACTCAAAATCTCACCAAAGTCAGCTCTGAGGGCATGGAAATGATCCTGAGAATATATATGTTGGATTCAGATCAAGAGAAAGCCCAATGGAAAGCTCCTTAAGCCCAATTGGATTTCAAAATTTCACTTTATGTCCACTTGCAAAGTACACGAATTTGTACTTGCCAAGCTGTAAAAATGGCATGGCTGACTTGCATAAGGAGTAGGCTGATCAAAGGGCTGAAAATGATCCCTTGATTTTATCTTATGGTATGCTTTTGATGTGTTGCTTATTCTTTAAGAAAACTTGGAAATGGCCACCAAGATGCACTCAAACCTCTAATCCAAGGATGGCATTGTATTTGAAATATGTTTGGCACTCAAAAAATGCACAAAGTTGATACAAAATGATTCCAAATGAATTAAATATGATTTTCCCATTTTAAGGGCATCTTTCATGAATTAAATATGACCCAATTTGGAGCAAGTTTTAAGTTGGAAAGATTTCCATTTGAAGTGTGCAAGGTGGTGAAAATGACCTGTAATCCTGCTTTCCCAAAATACCCCTGCCTTGCAAGCCTCATAACTTGAGTTCTACAAATCAGATGAAGGACTTCTAGTACTCTTTGGAAAGCTAAGATCGTGAGGAACAACTTTCATGTTCATCAAAAGTTGAGGAGAAACATCCTTCTAGGTCAAAAATGGCTTAGAAGTTGGTTGACTTTTGTTGACCAAAATCACATTCATCTGAGGACCTGTAACTTGTGCGCATCATAATTTGAGTTCTATAAATCCAATCAAGGACTTCTAGTACTAAAAGGAAATCTAAGAACATGCTCTACAAGTTTCATGTTGACTAAAAGTTGAGGTGAGACTTGTATCTTGAGATAGGTGGTCTTGAAGTTAGGCACTGAACAGGGGATTTTACACTGAGAATCCTAATTCAGTCACTCCTCACACTCTTGATTCTTGATGAATTTATCTTGAAATGATATCCCATGTTTCTTAACACAACATTCCATGACCTTAAAGACTTGGAATTGAGTCTTAATCTCCTTCAATTTCATAGTTGACTCAGGGTTGACCAAATGAAAACCCTAATTGCACCAACTTCAATTATGGCCATTAACACTTGGTATAAACACTTGAATGAACTTCACCATGACCCTCAAGGCCTCTAATGAGCCTAAATGACAATCTCCCTCCATGACCATGGGCTTGTGATCCTCAGATGATCTTCAAATGGCTTCCTAGACAAGAGGTGAACCTCATACACTTATCTGCCTATCCAAAGGGCTTTGCCTTATTTCTGATGATGATAACCCCCTTGTTGGCTTGAATACAACCTATTGATTAGGCTCAGAACCTTTGGCACATTCTTCTTGTTGCACACACATCTCTTGATCCCCTGTAAAAATGCAAAATGCTATGCAATGCAATATGCTAGAACAATGAAATGAAACATAAACCTAGTAAAGAAAAGGTTGAGCAAATTCTGGGGTATAACACTAATGAAATTGCTTGTGGAGGTTAGACTAGTGCAGGATTCTAATGATCTATTCACTTGGAAAGGTTGTGATACTAAGAGTTTTACTGTTAATTCTAGTTGCATTGCATTGTCGAATGTGAGTGCAGTGCAAGATTTGAAGATTAATCTCAAGGTTGCTTTAGATTTTTTATGGCAGACAAAAATTCCTTTAAAAGTGTGAATTTTTTGATGGTGAATGATGTTGGATAGGCTACCAACGAGATCGAATCTTGCGGCCAGGGGAATAATCTCAAATCCCCATGAGTTAGTTTGTGTGTTATGATTTAATGAAGTTGAAGATAATGTTCATCTCTTCTTTTCTTTCTTGTTGACTCGTATGGTGTGGACGAAAATCTCGAATTGGGTGGAAATTGAGTGGTGTGAAGAAGATACTCTTTCTGATCACATGTTGGGCTGGTTTTTAAAGCTTGTCAAGTTTAGTTCTAAATTATTTTCTTGTATCATATGTATTACAATATGTTGGGGTATTTGGTGGACACGTAACCAAATCATTTTAATGATGCAATCGCTAATTCTTCTTACATAGAAATTAGACCAATCCATTTATCATGTTGGTGGTTATATTTTTGGTCCTCTTCTAATATTATATGCAGTTACTATGACTGGTTTAAATCGCTTACCGATTTTTTGTAGTGGGAGATTTTAGTGGATATATATTTTTTGGTGGGGCGGTATACGTCGTTGGTTTTTTTTGGATTTGGGTTGGGGTACCCCTAGTACCCCTTTGAATATAATGTTGCTTATAATAAAAAGATACAAGTTCTTTCAAGTCTCACATCACTTAGTTTAGTGAATAAATAGAGGGTCCAAAGTTATTTATAAGATTCAAGTTCTTCATTCCAAGATGCATCAGTTAAAATTACTTTAAGTTTATATTTAACTTTCTTTTTTCTCTTATACTCTTGTATTAGAGTGTTGAGATATATAGTTAAATATTTGTTTTGGAGGGTGTATGTGTACTGAGGACCTGAGTTAGTTAAGGATATATTGTGTGTTGTAACAATTTTCACACAGTGTTATTCTCTAGTTGTCTATTGACAACCACCATGTTTTTTTTCTCCGATTTTGGAGTTTCCACATTATGTTCTTGTGTTGTGATTGTGTTCCTCTTTTTTCTCTATTCTTTGCTTATTTTTTCCAAACAACCGGCATCAGAGCTTTTAGTTTGATCTAGGGATAGATTTTCTTAGTATGCTCTATGATTGCAGTTTTTTTTTATCTTCCACATCAAAATGGAAGGGTAGTGATGTGAAAGAGTTGTTAAGCTACAGTCACAAATTCATTGTGCAGTTTGGGCAAGAGAAAGTTGATGGAATTTTCTTTTACTTTTAGAAATTTCAATTTAAAAGTGTGTTGATACAATTAAGATTACACAAGGTGCAAGATTATTTCGATGATTGAAGAGCTTCTAAACAACATGGAAGTTGCATCATAAAGTTTCAACCTGCTTTTCGACATGTGAATTTTTTTTAGTGATTTAGTTTCAAGTGGGATTTATTCTTCATGATAAAGTATATGATTTTCGGTGGTGAGAATGTGAAATTCTTGAAGTGGTTTGTCTTCAAGTGTAATATATTCTTCATGAGAGAGTATGATAGTCTGAAAAATATGATTTTATGTGTAGACAATGTGAAAATTCTTGGAGTAATGTAGCTTCAAGTGACTATAATTTTTATTGTGAAGTATGATTATCGGTGAAGACAATGAAAGTTGATGTATTAGTTTCAATTAAGGTGAATATTTTTGAGATTGGTTGAAAATATACATGTTGATACTCTTTATGGTGGAGTATGATTTTCGATGAAGACAATGAAAGCTTGTGTATTATTTTCAATCAAGGTGGAGATTATTGGGGTTGGTTGAAAATATACATGTTGAAGAAGTCTCACATTGCTTAGTTTTGTGAATGAAGAGAGAGTTCAAGGCTATATATAGGATAAAAGTTCTTTGAAGTCCCAGATCGCTTAGTTTTATGAAGGAATATGGAGTCCAAGGCTATATATAGGATTCAAGTTCTTCATTCCAAGATGCACCAGTCAAAAGTACTTTAAGCTTTAATTTAACTTTCTTTGTTCTCTTATACTCATGTATTAGAGTGTTGTGAAATATAGTTATATATTTGTGTTTGGAGGGTGTGGATGTATTAGGGGTCTGAGTTAGTTGAGGGTATATTATAAGTTGTAAGAATTTTCACAGTGTTATTTTCTGGTTGTCTATTGACAACGGTCGTGGTTTTTTCTCCTGTTTTGGAATTTCCACGTTATGTTCTTATGTTCTGATTGTGTTCCTCTTTTTTCTCTATGCTTTAATAACGTGGAAACATACAAATTGTGTTCCTCTCTCTTCTTATATTCGTTCCTTTCGTATGGTTCAAGGGTACAATCTCAAATGCTTGTTTTTATATATATTTAATATGGGTATTCCCAATTTTATTTTAGTTTTCTTTGGTTAGAGTTCCTCAGTGTTGTTACTTAATTCATGTTAGTAAGTTAATTAGTTTGTTATGATTAGTTACTTGAGTTACAAGTAACCTACTTGTATATATACATGTATAACGTAATTCGGTTTTAATAATTCAATATGGCTACTATCTAGAGCGTCGGTGGTCGTGTTTCCAGGGATTGTGAATCGTGTTTGGTGAAAATATGAATGGTAGCAATGGTATTTCCAATTCTCTTCCAATTATTGATGGCAAAAATTGGATCTTATGGAGAAAACAAATGCATTCATTGTTTGGTTTTCATGAAATCCTATAAGTGGATACTAATGGCATTCCTGACCTTGCCTAAAATGCAAATGATGCTCAGAGAGTTACTTATAAGGATGCGAAGAAGAAAGATTGTGAGGTTCTGTTCTATATTCAATATGCAATAGGTACAACGAATTTTGATCGGATTTCTCATGCTGAATCGGCGAAGGAGGCATGGGATATCCTTGTCAATTATAGAAGGTTAAAGTTGTCAAATTTTAGATATTGAGAAGGCAATATAAGTTATTGTAAATGTGAGAAGATGAAAAGATTGTAGGATATATCTCTAAGGTGCATAATCTTGTTCATCTCATAAAAGGTTGTGATGAAGTCCTAACTGATAAGGTGATAGTTGAGAAGGTAATACATATATTAACCTCTCACTTTGATAATGTTATCGTAGCCATTCAAGAATCTAACAATCTTGAAACCTTGAAACTAGAAGATTTGGTTCATCCGCTGGAGGCACATGAGTTAAGGATTGTCGAGAGAAAAAGGGTTCAAGATTCGATACAAGCATTGCATGCCCGACATGGAAAAGGAATCGTGGTTCCAAAAAGTTCAAGGGAAAAGGGGACAAGGCCCAGAGCATGAAAATAGGAGAATTAACCTCATATCACAAAGACAAACAGGAGAACAAAAATGGGCAATGCTATAACAGTGAAAAGTGAGGTCACTTGGCAAAGAATTGTTGATATCAGAAAGACAATGGAATCAGAAAAGGAAAGGATAATGAAGGAGCAACCCCTAGACGTCAAGATTCATATGATTATGATGGTATGGTGTTTATGGATGAAGTTGCAAATGAGCATGTCAACTCCAAGACCCGGTTCCTCGACACATGTTGCTCAAATCACATGGCTGGTCAAAGAGCATGGTTAGCAAAACTCTACAAGTCAGAGAAGAGTAAGGTTAGGATTGCAGATAATAGCTCATTAAAAGTAGAAGGTACTGGTAACTTAGTAATTCAAAGGAGTAATAGAGCAAAGGATATGATTAAAGATGTACTTTATGTATATGGTATGAAGTGCAATCTGCTAAGTGTCGGACAACTGATCAAAAAAGTTTTCTCAGTGGTTATGAAAGATAGAGCCTTAAAATTGTTCAGCACTGAAAATAACTTGGTCTTAAATTCTCCTATGTCAAATAATAGACATTTAAGACCATGATCAGTTCAACTGAGGTACAATGCCTAAAAACAGTTGTCGACCATAAGCATAGCGTGCTATGGCATTTGAGGTTAAGTTATTTGAATTTTAGGTCACTCAATCAACTTATTACTCAAGATATGGTAACTGGTATACGAAGTCTTGTGATACCTGACATACTTTGGAAAGGTTGCTTAGTAGGGAAGCTATCCAGAAATTCTTTTCTTTTGACTATGCCAATGAGATCCTTCTGCATACTAGAAGTAGTAAATTCAGATTTATATGGCTCGTTTGAGGATCATATTACTGTTAGAAATAGATATTTTTCTCATTTCTTCAATTTGTATATTCAAAACCTTTAGATCTATAATATCTGATGTAAAGACGGAGTATTTTCAATCTGTAAGAGACTTAAAATGCTTGTCAAAAACCAGAGTGAAAAGAAAATCAAGGTTTTATGAACAAATGGAGGTGGAAAATACATCCAAGATATTTGAAGAATTTTGTGAAGAACATGGTATTGATCATGAGTTAACTGCTCATTACACCCCTCAATATAATGGAATAGCAGAAAGAAAAAACCAAACCATATTGGATATTATAATATTCCTCTTAAAACAAAAGAACTTTCCAAAATTCTTATGGGGTGGAGCAGTTACTACTGCTGTTTATATTCTGAACAACTGCCATACCAAGAAACGGAAGAACAAGGTTTTGAAAGAAGTATGGAGTGGAAAACGACCATCTGTGAGTCATTTGAAGGTGTTTTATTCTATTTTCTACAAGCATGTTTCTAATGCTAGGAGAAGGAAGCTTGATGATAAGAGTGAACCTATGACTCTGGTAGGATATGAAGGTGAGAAAAGTACATAAGAAGAGGGTTGAATTGTGATTTCTATTTTTTTAGTTTGCATCTGATCAGAGTTCAAAATCTAAACTGATGTTCTGATTCAGGTTAATTCTTTTCAGTAGAATTTTAACATAAGAAAATAAATAATAACATAAACCACAAAGATTTATATTGGTTCCTCCCAAACTAGTAGTTTAGTCCCCTTGCTTTATAAGAGATTTTCACTATAATCAAATCGTGATTACAATCGCTTATGCATTCTACAAAAGACTTTTACATTTTCTCAGACTCAATGTATAAGACTTCTGCTTAAGATACTCACTCAAGACTTCTTACTTAGGTTCCATGAACCCAATACTTCCTTGCTTAGGCCCTCAGCCCAAGACTTCTTCTCAACTCCCTCAGACCCAAGACTTCTTCTTCAAGCCACTCTGGCTGAGCCTTCTGCTCCAAGTTCTATGAAATGAGCCTCCATGTTTGAACCCCTCAAATTCAAGACTTACTTCTCTAGTTTCATGTATTGATCTAACTTGCTCAAGCCACACTGGCTGAGAGGTTTGCTTCAGGTCCCATGAAACGAGCCTCCTTGCTTGAAACCCTTAGATTCAAGACTTACTGCTCTAGTTTCATGTGCCGAGCCAACCTGGTTAAGCCACACTGGCTAAATACTTCTTCTTAACCAATCCACTTGATTAAGTCTTTCATAGCTCAAGCATATAACAAGAGACTTACGTGGCTCAAGCATCATGGATCGAGCCTTCCTTGCTTATATCCTAATGATACAAGACTTCTGCTTAATCAACCTAGTTGATTAAGACTTTCACAGCTCAAGCACATAGCAAGAGACTTACGTGGCTCAAGCATCTTAGCTTGAGACTTAATCTAAATTGCTAAGCAAGTTCAGCAGAATAGAGAACAAGGTGTACTTGATACAAGTATCAGAGGTACGAGAAATCACCATAAAAAAACCTAAACCACTTAAGGTTTCTAAGATATTCAATGTGTAAAAAATCTTAAGGCTTTTACAACTACAACCTACAACAAAAAATATGCATATACAATTGTGTTGATAATTACTGATCCTGTTACTCCTTCTTCTAGATAATCCTTGTTAAAGATTCAGTTTTAACCTTCAGCCATATTTATAGCCTCTGCAGAAACTAGCCATTGAACAGGTAACTTGATCAAGAGTCTTTGCTTTTGCTTCATAGTACAAGAGACGTTGAAGATAGATACACCAGAAGATCTTGATCCAATGTGTAACATGTTTATCCTTTGATTATTCAAGAGGACTTATACAAGTAGAGAAGTTGAGAGTAGATATCCATAAAGCATCCCAGCCATTCTTAAGCCTTGAAACCTGTAGACTTTAGCTGAAAAACTAATTTGATAATACAACTTGCTTTCTGTAGTACGGACAACTTCAGCTTTATCACCAACTCTGAAAGGTACCAGAAGCCTATTTGCATTCACTAAGTATAGAGATGATTATATTGCTTCTTTTAATGTTGAGACCTTCAGCTTCATAGTCTATGCAAGACATCACTTAACAAGTGTTTTTTAGATTCTGCCACAATAAGCTAGCAATTCAGCAACCCCGAAAGTGTGCTAATGTAAAACAGATTTTGACTATAATATTTACAAGTATTAGAACCTACACACATGTAACATAATCAAATAAACCATTTTTCTTTCAATACTTTATTATCATCAAAACCCAAGGAAAATATTTCATGAAAAAATCTTTTTCTAACAATCTCCCCCTTTTTTATGATGAAAAACACAAGTATTTAAAGGACAATCTTAGGCAGTTATAGTTTTCTCTGCAACATCAGGGTATGAGGTTTGTAAGCTCCCCTTGTTGCACCCTAATTTTCGACCCTAAGATGCCGCCCCTTTTTGCGTTTTTTCTTTCTATTATTTGACTTATTTATGTTTTTATGACTATTATTACTAATATTATATTTATTTCTATCGTATTTAATATTATTATGTTATCTACTTTATTACTAACGTTATTTTCACTCTTGAGCTGTTATTGGACCAATACACCGAAGACTTTCTTTGGATGCGCTTCCCGATTTTATCTCGTTAAAATCATCCTTGGATTTGTTTGAGATCAAAATACTGTACCACGTGGATTTGTGGTATTTAAGGCCTCATTGCTTTCCCACGCGGGATATCTTGGAGTCAGGAGCTTCCCCCAAGTGGTACAATAATGAATAAAGGAAGAGTTTATCAAAGCCCAAAGGCAGGTGAATGGAGCCTCAAAGAATTTTGTAGCTTCATTTATAACCGTTCAAGGTTGAGTTGAATCTAGGCTTGGCCTCAAATTGCATTTTGAAGCTTTTTTTTCCAAGAGTGACGGGGTTACGTTCTTAGCCTGTTTCAAGCCTATATCAGGAAAATCACTACTCAAGATTAATTCAAATATGTTCCATGGATATGAAAGTTTAAAAGTCAAAGCGGTGAAAGCTTCGTTACATTTTTTTGTCTCGGAATTACAAAGCCTAAACGATCAGAATATTTTGGCTAATTTTCACTATCTGCATAAAGCCTTATTACATTTCGCTACTGTACGTGTGGCATACAATTTCTTCGCCGGCATCCCTGTCTTCGTTGCCATAACTCTGACTTGTTTTGAAAGGACAATAACACACTTGTTTGTACCAGAACCTTGCTTCGAGCTTCTTCCAACTGCATACGCCTAAGAGGGGGCGTATCAAGATTGCTTCAGTCACTAGATCACCCGCATCAGTCATGGCAGCAGAGGGAACGACGGCGGCATTTGTGCCGGCTCATGCGAAAGCACCTGCATTAGGAAGTTTAACAGTCAGGCGGATAAATCTGAAGCGGACGGTAATTGGAATTAAGAGTCCAAAGTTCCCAAATTTCCTACATTATTTGTGTGATCTCTGTAGCTGTGTCATTAGGATCACTAGCAGAATGCAGGACACAAATTCTAACTGGCCAAAGACACAGTGTTGTTTTGACAGCTCAAATCTCACTTTGACAGACTCTCCATCTCGGTTTGTCCATCCATTTTATAGCAGTAATATAATTAAATGGACTTACCATTCATGCACCAATAGATTTTCCAAACACAGAGATATAAACACATGCAGATTCACATACAAAACACCAGAAGGGAAGATCAAATATGGAAAGGCATTAAAGCAACACCTGATGATTATGCTACAGATTGACCTCCAACAATCACATTTAATTAGAACTCATTCACAGCAGTATTACAATTACGATACTATCTCGTGCCATACCCCTCGTGTACTACAATTGCAGCTGCACCTATGTTCAAGAAACACTCCAATTTATGAGCAGTCACGACAAATCGAACAAATTAATTTTAAGAAAAGGAGAAAATAAATTGGTAGGATAGTTGTTGCAGATCAAAGAACAGGATCAATCTCTCAATAAAGCTCAGAAGTTGTTGAAGGAGCATAAACTACCTATCTGTTTGATCAGCATTGGCGGTGGCTGAGAGCATTGACGATCTGAGATTTCAAAACTATACGCATATGGCAGAGTATCAAGGATCACGGCATTGGACGATATCAGTAATGTTAACTTGGAGCTTATTAATGGTGTCGTCTCGTCTCTCTTTAGCAATTTTCCAGGCATAAAGAAAGTGGAGGATCTTGTTGATGCACAGACCACCATTAAACTGCACAAGCTGGCTGAAATTATTCTGGTGCATCTCAGACATGTGCTCAAAGGTAACCTGCAATAGAATTTCTTAAATCTGCTAGCAGTTGGTCGGAGAAGCCGCTACGGAAGTTGTCCAAATAAATTCGAAAGGAACATCCTGATTAAGTTCCGAAGCTGCTACAAATAGTAAACACTAAAACAAGATCAGTGCCACCAATTCAAAGCTTAAACCGAAACCGTGTGGAGCGTTTTAGAAGTTACCTATTGAGAAGTTTTCAAACCAAGAAGGGAGCATAGTAAACTCACAACAACTTTTGAGGAAAATTCAGCACCAACAGCTCACATTCATGATGGTTTTACAAGCAAATCTCTGGCAGCTAGTATACCAAGACCAAACAGTCAATTCAGATAGCAAATTGCATAAGCCTAAACTACAATAACCATTTCCTACAAGTGATCACTAACAGTGAAAAACAGGACCATTTGCAAGCATATTTAGAGTAACCAACCTAAGGTTCATCAGTTTACAAGCCAAGGAACCAGAATCCAAACACCTGTTTCTGACATTCTTAGATCAACTGCTCGGAAGTTTTGTCTCTTGTCTTCGGCTTCCTATTGGTTGAACCAAATTAAGCTATCTGAAAATGCTGCCATGCACAACATTTCACTTGGTTTCTTCAAATTAGCCTTGGAGGCAGGATGCGAGCCCTTCCAGAAATTACAAGATGAGCTGAAGTCTTACTTGCGCCGACGCCAGCTTGATGAACATGGAGAACTAGTGAAAGAACTGGTAGAAAGCTATAGCATTGTAGAAATCATAGAACAATCTCAAGTTTCTGAAAGCATCGAAAAACCACATGTTCACCAAGACGATCAATGAATTTAATTAAAGGGAGTTAAAATTGAGTATACTCATCTTTCCATGAGCATGACCAGATAATCCGCTTGTGTCCTTCCTGTCTCGCAAGAAGACTATAACTAATTTCACCAGTTCCAACAAACCATTTGAGCAATTAGTATTTTAGAGTCACAAAAGAGAAATAATAATAGTAATACAGATGTTTGCATCCTGAGAAGAATGATAACTATCTACCTGTTCTTGTGATTGTAAAAATGGAGAACTGACGATCCCTTGAGACAGTCAAAAGAAAATTGTTATCGTGTGAGAATTCCATCTGTGTTACTGTTAAACTGTGAGATTGCAAGCGACCAACTGCTTTCCATGAACCGACCTGCCAAAGCCATACCTCTGCCACAGCAGTAGATTGCGCCTGCAATGCATAAACTATTCATTTAACAATTGCCAAATAATGTAGAAATTTCGGCAATAGAGCTAGTCATGAAAGATTTGTAAGACAATGAATTTCATATAAGTGCTTAATCTTCTGTTTAAGTTAACAGTGCATACCTTACATGAAGAAGCAATAAAATCACCCTCATGACCAATACAATGCTAAGACTTCTGAATCTGCGACCATGGTTTGAGTTCTAGAACACTTGAGTAACAAGCCAACAATACAGCAATACCACGAGTCAGTTTGAGGCTTCATGCTAAAACCTGTGATACAGGAACGAAAAATAAGCCACCAAGAAATACGAATCAGAGCATTGATTACCACAAATGGTTACCGACATGTTGAGTCGAAAACAACAAGAAATTCATTGCATCCAAGCTGTCTTCATTATGCAATAATACATTACGACATGTCAGCACAATTTCAAAATAACAAATTCAGAAGGAAAGTCAGACACGTTTGAGACAGATTTGTACCGAAATGGAAATCCATTAAATCACACAATCCTAAGAGATGGTGAAGACAGGGCAAGGAATCGCAAATCATAAACAAGCTTTACGTTCCTACCAAAACAAGAACCGACAGCCAAATCATCACCATTCAATTCAAATTGATTCTACAAGTCTTCCGAGGCCTATAAAACAAGAAGAGGATTCATACAACAAAATCCTCATAAAAACCCTAAATCGTAAGATAATCCATAACATTCACACGAAAAAATTCCCTATTCCAAACCCTACTATTTGAAAATCAGAGGAGGAAAGCGACTTATCTGTCCCCATAAACTACACTGTCGCCGGAGAACATGAGCATCCCCCGTCGGAACCCCTTTTTGCCATGAATCGCACCGCCACCAACCATCAATCGACGCAAGACGCTTCCCTTCACATCAACACCATCGTCACTTCCGTCGTCGACCACCGGGAATCCACAAGGTGAACCCGTATTTCTCGTTAGCTTCTTTTACTATTGATCGTTTGTTTTGTTCATTCTTCAGGAAAAGCGGACAAAGAAAAATAGAAGAATGGAGAATGTTGAAGCAGAAGTTGATAGAGAGAGAATATAACGGAATCAGAGACCGGAGTGGGAAGTAGAAAGAAAAAGGATTGACGAGAACGGTGGAAGTATCGATGAAGAGGACGCGATCGATTTGGGGGGAAGGGATTAGGGTTTTCCCGTTTCTTTCAATTTTATTTTTTTATTTTTTGTAATCACATGCTTTCACACACACTAATTATCATGCGTCTCATACAACCCACACACACCACACTCCGATCACCATCATGTGGTCCTTGTTACACGTCTACGGTAAGCCTCCCATGGCCTATCGTACCAGATCGCGCGCCCGCCCTAATTAACCTGGTAATTAACCCACTTAATTTTTTAATTAATTAACATAATCATTAACCATTTAACTAATTAATCACTTATTTAAAACCTTTTAATCTACACTTTCTTTGATTTAACTAAATTAATTAATCAGACCTTTCTTTATAAATAATTAATAACTTTTTATTAATCAAAAATCAGTTTTTAATTAATATAATTAACCTTTTAATAATTCATACTATCTAACTATTTATTAAATCAACCTCTTCTTTTAAAATAACTAAAATCAACTTAAAATATTCCATTAACTCCTATAAGAGTATTTTGCTAATTTAATTTGAATCTTCTTAAATTATTAACCTTTTATTTAAAATTAGATTAGGTATTTATTCACTAATAAAAAAAAAACTTTTGGTCATAGTAAAACCTCTAGCATTTAATCCTTTTTTTAGAAATAAATAATAAAATTAATATTAATTTAATCAACTTGACTTAATGATAACCATAATAAAATAATCCCCTCACTTAAGTTTTTTATAATAAATTAAATCATTATTAGCCTTTTATCTAAAACTTGGAATTTAATTTATGGATTAATCCCGTCTAAAATCAGCTCCTCTCATAATTCAAATCGAATACAATTTCTTCTCCCACAATCAATCCTACGAATAAAATCAATTCAACTTCTCGCTTAAAATAAACATAAATTAAAATCAATCAACGACATAATATACAATCAATCATGCACTCACGACACATGCACTTACACTTAGCGCTTTCATGCGTGTGTATGATTTATATTTCCGCAATTTACTTTACAGTTACTTTACTTCATCGCATCTATATTATCGCATCGCATCCGTCCAAAGGAAAACCCTACACATAAGTCAACACTTGTGTGTAGTGCACATCATATGCATCATTTCCCCCACGATCCTTGATCCCATTCAAGTTGATCATTTAAGATTAGGACCTACCCCATAGGAAGGACCTTGTCTTTATCTTTACAACTTAGACAAAACATAATCCACTATACAACTTTTACAAACACATTTAGAGAATAGATGTTAATCATCTTAAGTGAGATATAATCTCCACCTCCACAATAATACAATCAAACATGTAGGGACTTTGCCTTAAGAGCGATAAAGGCATACTTGGCAACCATCCGAGTATGTAAGACCTTTTCTTAAGACGATGCAAAGACCATTTCCTACAAACCCCCTTTACATCTGTGGTGGTTACATCTCCCTCAACATGAAGACTCGTCTCTTCTCCTAAACCCAATCAAAACAACTATCCTAAACCCGTAGGAACTTTGACCACAGTCAAAGAGCTCCTCTAACCCTTTAGGGTGAACTACAAAATACTCTGATTCCACTCCCGTAAGGATATGTAGGCATAAGATGTGACATCTTATCGAGTATACTTAGAAATAAACCACTAGGGTCCTTTAACCATTAAGCAGATAAACACATAGCAATAAACAAACATAAAACAAGAGGTTCCTGTAGAGTACTACAGAAACTTAGGATGCTAGTACCTTCCCTAAGTTTAACCAACCCCCGAACCCTAAACAATCTAGCTTGCATTTGCATTGCGTTGTGGGAATTTCGATCTTTATCCCTTCCTTTGGACAAATCAAAGTTCGGTTGCAAAATGAATTAAAGATTCAAACTAATCAATAGTTTGGTATCCAAATTTCACCGCGACAGAAATGGCGACTTCACTGGGGAGCCTTCAGTGGGTTTCCCTAACTTGTTTTATTTGCTTATTTGCTTATTTGCTTATCTGATTATATTTTCTTATTTCTTTTGGGTTGATACCTTTGAGTGGTGAGACAAAGTCCTACACCCGGACTTGAGAGAAATTAAGATAGGATGGTGATATATTTGATGAGGCTTATAGGGAGTGAGTCCCGACTAAGTTGATTCGAGAATCCCGCTTAGTTGAGACCCTTTTGAAAATGGTTCGGTTGAACGAGTTTAGTCGTGAAAACTTTTACTATTCTCAATTGGAGTCCATGATACTAAGGACCGTAGTTACCTTTAACCCCACTTTGGCCTTTATTAGGATGTAGTGCGAGGCTATGGGGGAGTAAGTCCCGAAATAGTGCTACGCGAAGCTACACTCAAAAGAAGTTCTCTTGAGAATATTATTAATCCTCAAGTTAGTTGAGAAGTTGATAATATCCGAAAGATGGGCTAATGACTTTGGGAACCTCTTTAGAACCTTGTTCTACAGGTACAGTCAACCTCTAATCCATCATCCTTTTGGGAATGGGTATACCCTTGCTCCATGCCCGTTGCAAACCTAGGGTCTCCCTTTTGTTTGTCTTTATGCATCTATGTGCTTACTTGTGTTTGTTGCATCCATATAACATCATATCACATTGGTTTCATGGGATTCCTAGTTTATTTATAAGCATTATAGAAACCAATAGGGATTACAAAAAAAAAGGGTTTTGAAATATTCTTTTAAGAGTCCTAACTTGGATGTCCTAAGGAAGTTAAGGGCGCCGATCGAAGAATCAAGCAAACTCAAAAGACAAATACAAGAGACTTCCTTATCATTGAAGATCAATAGAAGGCTTCTCTTAACATGGAGGATCATTAGAAGTTCAAAAGACTCTCATCATCATCAAAGATCCAAGTAAACAAGGGATCCATTCCTCATTTTCCAACAAGAGCAAAAGAAGGGATGGAGGATTTATTTTCCTCTATCAAACTACTCTTTAGACTTTGATCATGGACGAGCTTACCTTCAAGGAGATCCAAGTGGAGGAACAAATCAACAAACAAGATGAAGAACTTCCTTAGGGCTTTCTTAGCTTTTATTTAGCTATTATGTTAGGACTCTTAAGAGGATATTTATTTGTAATCCGATAAAAAAAATATATACATAAAAAATATTAAAATGATTTTCTTCGATGCTTTGTAATGTTTATAAGAACTTGAGTTCCATGAAACATTTCATCCTTACATTCTTGCATTAGCATTATGCATTCTCGCATCATGCATCCAGCATTTGCATGTGCATGAGTCTCTTCTCCTCTATGTCATTATTCAGTTTTCCGTCTTTGTCTGTCAGTTGACATCTCGACCATCTGACCAAGCTTGAAGTACTATTGAAGGATAACAAAGAGAACAAAGATATGGATTCTATGGCTGGCTTTAGAACAAGGGCTAATCCGCTATTCGATCTCCCCTCTGATGACGTTGTTCAACAAGCGGATGTTCCTACTCAACCTCATCCTGTGCAAGACAACTCGGTTGTTCAAGCTTCCCAGCCCCTACAAAATGCACCAAATCTCCAAAATGTTCATGCTAAGACGAAGATAGACGATCCTAGATTCGTAGCAATGGAGAAAGAACTTCGTGATCTCAAAGAGCAATTAAAGATGACAAAAGGAGCTGATACATCTGATTTTAATGCTCGTGAGTCATGTCTGGTTCCAGGTATAATTATTCCTCCGAAGTTTAAGATGCTTGTCTTTGAAGTGTACAAGGGTACTAGTTGTCCAAGAGATCATTTGACGATGTTCTGTCAGAAGATGGCTGCTTATATTGACAACGACGAGTTGATGATTCATTGCTTTCAAGAGAGCTTATCTGGGGCATCCTTGATGTGGTATACGAAGCTACAAAGGAGTCGTATTCAGTCTTTTAAAGATTTAGCTGATGCTTTTATAAAGCAATACAATTATAATTTGGACGCGGCTCGAGACAGTGATCAATTGATGGACATGAGTAAGAATGACGATGAATCTTTCAAGGAATATGCCCAATGATGGAAAGAGCTAGCATCTCAAGTTCAGCCACCACTTCCCGAGAAAGATTTAAGCAAGATGTTTCTGAGAACACTGCCAGACTCTTATTATGTTAGAATGGTAGGAGCTGTACCATTGGATTTCCCCAAGATTATAGAAGTCGGAGTAAACATCGAGAATGCGCTCAAAAGTGGAAGAATTCAATATAATTTGAATAACCAAACTGATGAAGAGATTTCAGTTGATGATTCCCAAGAGGAAGGAAGTGTTGACGTCAATGCAATTCAGGACTCCCATCAAATCCTGTCAGATCCAATGCCTCAACATCAATATGCAGCGCCTGCTCAGCGCGAGCAGCGACTACCTCATAAACGAAGATTGACTCCTCCAAATCAACATCAGAATCGACAAGTTCGAAGACGGTTTCAGAATCAGGAGGTACCTCAAACATTCCGAAGGAAGAAACTCGATGGTTTGATCTTATCCCAATGACTTACCGTCAGCTATGGTCTTATTTTGCTAAAAACTCGGTAATGACTCCCAGAAAGACTAGAATTATGAAGTCTCGTCCACCGTGGTTCGACCCGAACGCCAGTTGCGAATTTCATGATGGAGCATTGGGGCATTCGATTGAAGAATGTAAAGTCTTCCAAGGGAAAGTACAAGAAATGATTGATAATGAAGAGCTGACTTTCAAAGGAGGAAACCCAGTCTTGAACGGAACGCCGTTATGATCAGCTGTTTATTTTTGTGTGCTTATTTGCTCTTGTTTTTTTCTTTGGTTAAAAGCATAATTAGCATGTGAGAACTTGTTTATTTTGAATAAGTAATGCAATAAATGTTTGTCTTGAGGAAACCCATTCGTTTCACTCTTTAAAAAATGTTTTTTTATAATGCCAAAATCACCCGATTTCTTTCTCACTTCGGTGAAGAATTGGGAGGAGGATGATGAAGTAAAACGTAGGATCTTTCGATGTATGCTTTCGAATAAAACCCTATTGATGATGTAAGGCATTGTTTCAAACCTCCTAAACACCAAAGACGTAAGGAAGTTAATCCATTTTTAACTCCTTCAAACCTTGATTGAGGATCTGCTTTATTCCAACTTCATTTCTAAACCTGGGGCAGGGAAATTTTCAGTCAGCTCGAGTGAATACTTAAAATTTCAAAATTTGGGTGGGCACAAATAAGCTTTTGACCCTTATTCCTTTTGGTTTTACAAAGCGTAAACTAAACCTCGCTATAACCCTTGAAAGTCCTAATTGAAGTAAGATTTACTTCGAAAGCATACTCAGTGAGATAACGTTTCCTGACTCCTATGAGCTATGCTCAACTATTTATATTGGCTTATAAATTAATTCATGTCCTAACTAGTGATTTTGTCACAAGTGGTCGTGATATCTCTTTTTCAAAACTTCAAGACAGACACATATGTTGCATTAACAGTTTCAGGAATAACATTTCACGCGTGTTAATTTGGCCTGATATCATAGAAAATTACATACAAGCGTCATCATCAAGTGTATCCTATTGGAATTCGAAGACTCTGCTAAACTGGGGCAAGTTTGTTTCCAAATGGTCTGCTCAGGATTGACTTCACCTCTAGAGCAGGATTAAAGACTCGTCATAATACCGCCAATCAGGGCCCGTTACGTCGAGATTCAGCGAATCTCTCAAAGAGTTTGAAAACAGTGGGACACCTTGTTTTCTATAAAATCCTCTTGGAATAACTTCTTCTCATATCCATATGACTTGGGGCAATCGAGACGCGAAGATTATCTTTCCCGCATAACAAGTTTTGTTCAAATTGGCGACTACTACATAATTCATCAAGCCAGAATTACCTTGTTCTTATAACATTCTTCATGTCCCCAATAAATTTTATTTTTGGTGGTCATGACAATTCTTCGATGAAACTTTTCGATGCAAGAACACCTAGTGATTTGCTCAACTTCACTTCCTCAATGAAGCGGATGATATTTTAATCCTCAGTGAATCTTCTCCAACTTCACCTTCCTCAGTGAAGTGGACGTATTTTACTCCTCAATAGATCTTCTTGAACTTCATCTCCCCAGTGAAGTGGTTGCTACTGTACACCCTAGTGGATCTCTACAATGTTAATCTTCTCCAGCGAGGCGGATGTTTATCCCCGTGAAGTTTTTACGACATATTCAACAACCATGTTATCCGGCAAGATTAAGTTGTTATATCCCCGAATGGATTGATCTCTATTCCCTAATAGAGGCTTGTGAAGCTCTGAAACAGGATTAAGATCTTATATCTGGTTCTCCGTATATCCCTAGTGATACTTCTATCTTTGAAGATTGGTCGGATGTTTGTTTCGAGATGTTTATCCCATCTCCGTTCGTTGCTTTCATCTGTTCTGTCAGCATAAGCATACACATATCATATAAGTAGATAACATAACATTTGCATTTGTGCATCTTTGTGTGTATTGTTATTTTGTTGCTTCGTTCGTGTCTATCTACAAACGGTTGGGCGTATCTTCTCCTTCCAAGTAGAATTGTCACCCATAGGCAGGAAAAGCGCAATATTTCTATTTTCCCCACGAAGTTCAATCCTCGTGGAAGACGGTTGCTTTAGTACATCCCCGTTTGAGTTCATACCTCAATGGTCAAGTCTTGCTTGACAGTTTATCTTCAGCTATCTCCTGAATTGAACTTCGGTCCTTGACAATCACATTGTGGACATCTCCAAACTGCTCAACATGGATCAAGTGTGCATTTATTTTGCACTGTTCTCCCCATAAATGGTCTTCATGAAGATAATTATTGAAGACGGATATTTCTCCAACAATATTACAAGACATCTTTCCAACAATCTACATCTGGTTTGCAAGTTTTCTATTAAAACGACAAATGACAATCTCCTTAAGACAGTTTGTACATCCACAATGGGTTATCAAGATCATCAACTCATGGCATCTCTCTGGAGATCCATCAGATTGTTTTATCGAAGACTTCACAGATGTTTTCTCTTTATTTGAGAAACGTTCACCTCAAGAAGTTCACATACTTACAACTACAACAAGATACTCTTCAGGAATTTATTCCCCAGTCAGTTCATTACACAAGTTTAATTCCGTCAAGTGACATCTCCCCGAAGAAGTCGAAGATGTTTATCACAATAGTCTCTCTTTATTGGAGAAGACATACATTACAATTCAACCGGCCCACATCTCTTTCGAAGATCCCCGGTGAAGCTTTACAAACTACATCTACAATTTACAACTACATTACAAATTACATTTACAGTTCTACAGTCTACAACTACAATTACCTCTACATCAACATTACAATTTACAACTACAGTTACATCTACAATCCACAATATCTACAACCCCTGTGTGAAGACGCTCTCGCGAGTTCCCTTCATTCTGGGCAGAGACTGAGACCAGCTCATGGCACCCATACCATGACGCACGGGGAAGTTTTTCAACAACAATCAAACATCGTACATTTCCTGGTTAATCTCGACAGTAGATTCCCAGAAGACCTCGACAGTAGGTAGTACCATTTCATTTCCCGGTTAATCTTGACAGTAGACTTCCGGAAGACTTCGACGGAAGTATTTCTCCAACAGACTACAACATAGAATCTCGACAACAGATTCCCTAGAAGTTCTCGACAGTAGATACTTTGACAAAAGCATCCTTACATGAAGTTACCAGACTCGACATTAGACTTCTCCAACTGATATCTTGGGATCATTACATTTGAGATATACAGTAAATTCCTCAAGAGAATTTCTCTTCCAAGTTTCTTTGCAACATATTTACAAACACTTTGTGATTATCAATCCTCTCCCCGCGGAGTCTCGCCGTGTTGAGCCTGTTCTTCCCGTGTGTTGTATCTGGTTTCTCCCTTGTGACGCCATTCCTCCACAAGACCCGTCTGTCTTGCATTTCATACCACTGCATATCATTTGCATTCGGCGGCTTCTTATGGCCAAAAGTCCGTGCAATGTTTGTATTTAAGTCCCTCCTATCTTGTCGAGATGATGATTTCAATCTCCATATCTCCGAATAGGAGTAACTTAAATAGGGGCATCTGTTGCACCCTAATTTTCGACCCTAAGATGTCGCCCCTTTTTGCGTTTTTTCTTTCTATTATTTGACTTATTTATGTTTTTACGACTATTATTACTAATATTATATTTATTTCTATCGTATTTAATATTATTATGTTATCTACTTTATTACTAACGTTATTTTCACTCTTGAGCTGTTATTGGACCAATACACCGAAGACTTTCTTTGGATGCGCTTCCCGGTTTTATCTCGTTAAAATCATCCTTGGATTTGTTTGAGATCAAAATACTGTACCACGTGGATTTGTGGTATTTAAGGCCTCATTGCTTTCCCACGCGGGATATCTTGGAGTCAGGAGCTTCCCCCAAGTGGTACAATAATGAATAAAGGAAGAGTTTATCAAAGCCCAAAGGCAGGTGAATGGAGCCTCAAAGAATTTTGTAGCTTCATTTATAACCGTTCAAGGTTGAGTTGAATCTAGGCTTGGCCTCAAATTGCATTTTGAAGCTTTTTTTTTCAAGAGTGACGGGGTTACGTTCTTAGCCTGTTTCAAGCCTATATCAGGAAAATCACTACTCAAGATTAATTCAAATATGTGCCATGGATATGAAAGTTTAAAAGTCAAAGCGGTGAAAGCTTCGTTACATTTTTTTGTCTCGGAATTACAAAGCCTAAACGATCAGAATATTTTGGCTAATTTTCACTATCTGCATAAAGCCTTATTACATTTCGCTACTGTACGCGTGGCATACAATTTCTTCGCCGGCATCCCTGTCTTCGTTGCCATAACTCTGACTTGTTTTGAAAGGACAATAACACACTTGTTTGTACCAGAACCTTGCTTCGAGCTTCTTCCAGCTGCATACGCCTAAGAGGGGGCGTATCAAGATTGCTTCAGTCACTAGATCACCCGCAGCAGTCATGGCAGCAGAGGGAACGATGGCGGCATTTGTGCCGGCTCATGCGAAAGCACCTGCATTAGGAAGTTTAACAGTCAGGCGGATAAATCCGAAGCGGACGGTAATTGGAATTAAGAGTCCAAAGTTCCCAAATTTCCTACATTATTTGTTTGATCTCTGTAGCTGTGTCATTAGGATCACTAGCAGAATGCAGGACACAAATTCTAACTGGCCAAAGACACAGTGTTGTTTTGACAGCTCAAATCTCACTTTGACAGACTCTCCATCTCGGTTTGTCCATCCATTTTATAGCAGTAATATAATTAAATGGACTTACCATTCTTGCACCAATAGATTTTCCAAACACAGAGATATAAACACATGCAGATTCACATACAAAACACCAGAAGGGAAGATCAAATATGGAAAGGCATTAAAGCAACACCTGATGATTATGCTACAGATTGACCTCCAACAATCACATTTAATTAGAACTCATTCACAGCAATATTACAATTACGATACTATCTCGTGCCATACCCCTCGTGTACTTCAATTGCAGCTGCACCTATGTTCAAGAAACACTCCAATTTATGAGCAGTCACGACAAATCGAACAAATTAATTTTAAGAAAAGGAGAAAAGAAATTGGTAGGATAGTTGTTGCAGATCAAAGAACAGGACCAATCTCTCAATAAAGCTCAGAAGTTGTTGAAGGAGCATAAACTACCTATCTGTTTGATCAGCATTGGCGGTGGCTGAGAGCATTGACGATCTGAGATTTCAAAACTATACGCATATGGCAGAGTATCAAGGATCACGGCATTGGACGATATCAGTAATGTTAACTTGGAGCTTATTAATGGTGTCGTCTCGTCTCTCTTTAGCAATTTTCCAGGCATAAAGAAAGTGGAGGATCTTGTTGATGCACAGACCACCATTAAACTGCACAAGCTGGCTGAAATTATTCTGGTGCATCTCAGACATGTGCTCAAAGGTAACCTGCAATAGAATTTCTTAAATCTGCTAGCAGTTGGTCGGAGAAGCCGTTACGGAAGTTGTCCAAATAAATTCGAAAGGAACATCCTGATTAAGTTCCGAAGCTGCTACAAATAGTAAACACTAAAACAAGATCAGTGCCACCAATTCAAAGCTTAAACCGAAACCGTGTGGAGCGTTTTAGAAGTTACCTATTGAGAAGTTTTCAAACCAAGAAGGGAGCATAGTAAACTCACAACAGCTTTTGAGGAAAATTCAGCACCAACAGCTCACATTCATGATGGTTTTACAAGCAAATCTCTGGCAGCTAGTATACCAAGACCAAACAGTCAATTCAGATAGCAAATTGCATAAGCCTAAACTACAATAACCATTTCCTACAAGTGATCACTAACAGTGAAAAACAGGACCATTTGCAAGCATATTTAGAGTAACCAACCTAAGGTTCATCAGTTTACAAGCCAAGGAACCAGAATCCAAACACCTGTTTCTGACATTCTTAGATCAACTGCTCGGAAGTTTAGTCTCTTGTCTTCGGCTTCCTATTGGTTGAACCAAATTAAGCTATCTGAAAATGCTGCCATGCACAACATTTCACTTGGTTTCTTCAAATTAGCCTTGGAGGCAGGATGCGAGCCCTTCCAGAAATTACAAGGTGAGCTGAAGTCTTACTTGCGTCGACGCCAGCTTGATGAACATGGAGAACTAGTGAAAGAACTAGTAGAAAGCTATAGCATTGTAGAAATCATAGAACAATCTCAAGTTTCTGAAAGCATCGAAAAACCACATGTTCACCAAGACGATCAATGAATTTAATTAAAGGGAGTTAAAATTGAGTATACTCATCTTTCCATTAGCATGACCAGATAATCCGCTTGTGTCCTTCCTGTCTCGCAAGAAGACTATAACTAATTTCACCAGTTCCAACAAACCATTTGAGCAATTAGTATTTTAGAGTCACAAAAGAGAAATAATAATAGTAATACAGATGTTTGCATCCTGAGAAGAATGATAACTATCTACCTGTTCTTGTGATTGTAAAAATGGAGAACTGACGATCCCTTGAGACAGTCAAAAGAAAATTGTTATCGTGTGAGAATTCCATCTGTGTTACTGTTAAACTGTGAGATTGCAAGCGACCAACTGCTTTCCATGAACCGACCTGCCAAAGCCATACCTCTGCCACAGCAGTAGATTGCGCCTGTAATGCATAAACTATTCATTTAACAATTGCCAAATAATATAGAAATTTCGGCAATAGAGCTAGTCATGAAGGATTTGTAAGACAATGAATTTCATATAAGTGCTTAATCTTCTGTTTAAGTTAACAGTGCATACCTTACATGAAGAAGCAAAAAAATCACCCTCATGACCAATACAATGCTAAGACTTCTGAATCTGCGACCATGGTTTGAGTTCTAGAACACTTGAGTAACAAGCCAACAATACAGCAATACCACGTGTCAGTTTGAGGCTTCATGCTAAAACCTGTTATACAGGAACGAAAAATAAGCCACCAAGAAATACGAATCAGAGCATTGATTACCACAAATGGTTACCGACATGTTGAGTCTAAAACAACAAGAAATTCATTCCGTCCAAGCTGTCTTCATTCTGCAATAATACATTACGACATGTCAGCACAATTTCAAAATAACAAATTCAGAAGGAAAGTCAGACACGTTTGAGACAGATTTGTACCGAAATGGAAATCCATTAAATCACACAATCCTAAGAGATGGTGAAGACAGGGCAAGGAATCGCAAATCATAAACAAGCTTTACGTTCCTACCAAAACAAGAACCGACAGCCAAATCATCACCATTCAATTCAAATTGATTCTACAAGTCTTCTGAGGCCTATAAAACAAGAAGAGGATTCATACAACAAAATCCTCACAAAAACCCTAAATCGTAAGATAATCCATAACATTCACACGAAAAAATTCCCAATTCCAAACCCTACTATTTGAAAATCAAAGGAGGAAAGCGACTTATCTGTCCCCATAAACTACACTGTCGCTGGAGAACATGAGCATCCCCCGTCGGAACCCCTTTTTGCCATGAATCGCACCGCCACCAATCATCAATCGACGCAAGACGCTTCCCTTCACATCAACGCCATCGTCACTTCCGTCGTCGACCACCGGGAATCCACAAGGTGAACCCGTATTTCTCGTTAGCTTCTTTTACTATTGATCGTTTGTTTTGTTCATTCTTCAGGAAAAGCGGACAAAGAAAAATAGAAGAATGGAGAATGTTGAAGCAGAAGTTGATAGAGAGAGAATATAACGGAATCAGAGACCGGAGTGGGAAGTAGAATGAAAAAGGATTGACGAGAACGGTGGAAGTATCGATGAAGAGGACGCGATCGATTTGGGGGGAAGGGATTAGGGTTTTCCCGTTTCTTTCAATTTTGTTTTTTTATTTTTTGTAATCACATGCTTTCACACACACACACACTAATTATCATGCGCCTCATACGACCCACACACACCACACTCCGATCACCATCATGTGGTCCTTGTTACACGTCTACGGTAAGCCTCCCATGGCCTATCGTACCAGATCGCGCGCCCGCCCTAATTAACCTGGTAATTAACCCACTTAATTTTTTAATTAATTAACATAATCATTAACCATTTAACTAATTAATCACTTATTTAAAACCTTTTAATCTACACTTTCTTTGATTTAACTAAATTAATTAATCAGACCTTTCTTTATAAATAATTAATAAATTTTTATTAATAAAAAATCAGTTTTTAATTAATATAATTAACCTTTTAATAATTCATACTATCTAACTATTTATTAAATCAACCTCTTCTTTTAAAATAACTAAAATCAACTTAAAATATTCCATTAACTCCTATAAGAGTATTTTGCTAATTTAATTTGAATCTTCTTAAATTATTAACCTTTTATTTAAAATTAGATTAGGTATTTATTCACTAATAAAAAAAAAACTTTTGGTCATAGTAAAACCTCTAGCATTTAATCCTTTTTTTAGAAATAAATAATAAAATTAATATTAATTTAATCAACTTGACTTAATGATAACCATAATAAAATAATCCCCTCACTTAAGTTTTTTATAATAAATTAAATCATTATTAGCCTTTTATCTAAAACTTGGAATTTAATTTATGGATTAATCCTGTCTAAAATCAGCTCCTCTCATAATTCAAATCGAATACAATTTCTTCTCCCACAATCAATCCTACGAATAAAATCAATTCAACTTCTCGCTTAAAATAAACATAAATTAAAATCAATCAACGTCATAATATACAATCAATCATGCACTCACGACACATGCACTTACACTTAGCGCTTTCATGCCTGTGTATGATTTATATTTCCGCAATTTACTTTACAGTCACTTTACTTCATCGCATCTATATTATCGCATCGCATCCGTCCAAAGGAAAACCCTACACATAAGTCAACACTTGTGTGTAGTGCACATCATATGCATCATTTCCCCCACGATCCTTGATCCCATTCAAGTTGATCATTTAAGATTAGGACCTACCCCATAGGAAGGACCTTGTCTTTATCTTTACAACTTAGACAAAACATAATCCACTATACAACTTTTACAAACACATTTAGAGAATAAATGTTAATCATCTTAAGTGAGATATAATCTCCACCTCCACAATAATACAATCAAACATGTAGGGACTTTGCCTTAAGAGCGATAAAGGCATACTTGGCGACCATCCGAGTATGTAAGACCTTTTCTTAAGACGATGCAAAGACCATTTCCTACAAACCCCCTTTACATCTGTGGTGGTTACATCTCCCTTAACATGAAGACTCGTCTCTTCTCCTAAACCCAATCAAAACAACTACCCTAAACCCGTAGGAACTTTGACCACAGTCAAAGAGCTCCTCTAACCCTTTAGGGTGAACTACAAAATACTCTGATTCCACTCCCGTAAGGATATGTAGGCATAAGATGTGACATCTTATCGAGTATACTTAGAAATAAACCACTAGGGTCCTTTAACCATTAAGCAGATAAACACATAGCAATAAACAAACATAAAACAAGAGGTTCCTGTAGAGTACTACAGAAACTTAGGATGCTAGTACCTTCCCTAAGTTTAACCAACCCCCGAACCCTAAACAATCTAGCTTGCATTTGCATTGCGTTGTGGGAATTTCGATCTTTATCCCTTCCTTTGGACAAATCAAAGTTCAGTTGCAAAATGAATTAAAGATTCAAACTAATCAATAGTTTTGTATCCAAATTTCACCGCGACAGAAATGGCGACTTCACTGGGGAGCCTTCAGTGGGTTTCCCTAACTTGTTTTATTTGCTTATTTGCTTATTTGCTTATCTGATTATATTTTCTTATTTCTTTTGGGTTGATACCTTTGAGTGGTGAGACAAAGTCCTACACCCGGACTTGAGAGAAATTAAGATAGGATGGTGATATATTTGATGAGGCTTATAGGGAGTGAGTCCCGACTAAGTTGATTCGAGAATCCCGCTTAGTTGAGACCCTTTTGAAAATGGTTCGGTTGAACGAGTTTAGTCGTGAAAACTTTTACTATTCTCAATTAGAGTCCATGATACTAAGGACCGTAGTTACCTTTAACCCCACTTTGGCCTTTATTAGGATGTAGTGCGAGGCTATGAGGGAGTAAGTCCCGAAATAGTGCTACGCGAAGCTACACTCAAAAGAAGTTCTCTTGAGAATATTATTAATCCTCAAGTTAGTTGAGAAGTTGATAATATCCGAAAGATGGGCTAATGACTTTGGGAACCTCTTTAGAACCTTGTTCTACAGGTACAGTCAACCTCTAATCCATCATCCTTTTGGGAATGGGTATACCCTTGCTCCATGCTCGTTGCAAACCTAGGGTCTCCCTTTTGTTTGTCTTTATGCATCTATGTGCTTACTTGTGTTTGTTGCATCCATATAACATCATATCACATTGGTTTCATGGGATTCCTAGTTTATTTATAAGCATTATAGAAACCAATAGGGATTACAAAAAAAAAGGGTTTTGAAATATTCTTTTAAGAGTCCTAACTTGGATGTCCTAAGGAAGTTAAGGGCGCCGATCGAAGAATCAAGCAAACTCAAAAGACAAATACAAGAGACTTCCTTAGGGCTTTCTTAGCTTTTATTTAACTATTATGTTAGGACTCTTAAGAGGATATTTATTTGTAATCCGATAAAAAAATATATACATAAAAAATATTAAAATGATTTTCTTCGGTGCTTTGTAATGTTTATAAGAACTTGAGTTCCATGAAACATTTCATCCTTACATTCTTGCATTAGCATTATGGATTCTCGCATCATGCATCCAGCATTTGCATGTGCATGAGTCTCTTCTCCTCTATGTCATTATTCAGTTTTCCGTCTTTGTTTGTCAGTTGACATCTCGACCATCTGACCAAGCTTGAAGTATTATTGAAGGATAACAAAGAGAACAAAGATATGGATTCTATGGCTGGCTTTAGAACAAGGGCTAATCCGCTATTCGATCTCCCCTCTGATGACGTTGTTCAACAAGCGGATGTTCCTACTCAACCTCATCCTGTGCAAGACAACTCGGTTGTTCAAGCTTCCCAGCCCCTACAAAATGCACCAAATCTCCAAAATGTTCATGCTAAGACGAAGATAGACGATCCTAGATTCGTAGCAATGGAGAAAGAACTTCGTGATCTCAAAGAGCAATTAAAGATGACAAAAGGAGCTGATACATCTGATTTTAATGCTCGTGAGTCATGTCTAGTTCCAGGTATAATTATTCCTCCGAAGTTTAAGATGCTTGTCTTTGAAGTGTACAAGGGTACTAGTTGTCCAAGAGATCATTTGACGATGTTCTGTCGGAAGATTGCTGCTTATATTGACAACGACGAGTTGATGATTCATTGCTTTCAAGAGAGCTTATCTGGGGCATCCTTGATGTGGTATACGAAGCTACAAAGGAGTCGTATTCAGTCTTTTAAAGATTTAGCTGATGCTTTTATAAAGCAATACAATTATAATTTGGACGCGGCTCCAGACAGTGATCAATTGATGGACATGAGTAAGAATGACGATGAATCTTTCAAGGAATATGCCCAACGATGGAAAGAGCTAGCATCTCAAGTTTAGCCACCACTTCCCGAGAAAGATTTAAGCAAGATGTTTCTGAGAACACTGCCAGACTCTTATTATGTTAGAATGGTAGGAGTTGTACCATTGGATTTCCCCAAGATTATAGAAGTCGGAGTAAACATCGAGAATGCGCTCAAAAGTGGAAGAATTCAAGATAATTTGAATAACCAAACTGATGAAGAGATTTCAGTTGATGATTCCCAAGAGGAAGGAAGTGTTGACGTCAATGCAATTCAGGACTCCCATCAAATCCTGTCAGATCCAGTGCCTCAACATCAATATGCAGCGCCTGCTCAGCGCGAGCAGCGACTACCTCATAAACGAAGATTGACTCCTCCAAATCAACATCAGAATCGACAAGTTCGAAGACGGTTTCAGAATTAGGAGGTACCTCAAACATTCTGAAGGAAGAAACTCGATGGTTTGATCTTATCCCAATGACTTACCGTCAGCTATGGTCTTATTTTTCTAAAAACTCGGTAATGACTCCCAGAAAGACTAGAATTATGAAGTCTCGTCCACCGTGGTTCGACCCGAACGCCAGTTGCGAATTTCATGATGGAGCATTGGGGCATTCGATTGAAGAATGTAAAGTCTTCCAAGGGAAAGTGCAAGAAATGATTGATAATGAAGAGCTGACTTTCAAAGGAGGAAACCCAGTCTTGAACGGAACGCCGTTATGATCAGCTGTTTATTTTTGTGTGCTTATTTGATCTTGTTATTTTCTTTGGTTAAAAGCATAATTAGCATGTGAGAACTTGTTTATTTTGAATAATTAATGCAATAAATGTTTGTCTTGAGGAAACCCATTCGTTTCACTCTTTAAAAAATGTTTTTTTATAATGCCAAAATCACCCGATTTCTTTCTCACTTCGGTGAAGAATTGGGAGGAGGATGATGAAGTAAAACGTAGGATCTCTCGATGTATGCTTTCGAATAAAACCCTACTGATGATGTAAGGCATTGTTTTAAACCTCCTAAACACCAAATACGTAAGGAAGTTAATCCATTTTTAACTCCTTCAAACCTTGATTGAGGATCTGCTTTATTCCAACTTCATTTCTAAACCTGGGGCAGGGAAATTTTCAGTCAGCTCGAGTGAATACTTAAAATTTCAAAATTTGGGTGGGCACAAATAAGCTTTTGACCCTTATTCCTTCTGGTTTTACAAAGTGTAAACTAAACCTCGCTATAACCCTTGAAAGTCCTAATTGAAGTAAGGTTTACTTCGAAAGCATACTCAGTGAGATAACGTTTCCTGACTCCTATGAGCTATGCTCAACTATTTATATTAGCTTATAAATTAATTCATGTCCTAACTAGTGATTTTGTCACAAGTGGTCGTGATATCTCTTTTTCAAAACTTCAAGACAGACACATATGTTGCATTAACAGTTTCAGGAATAACATTTCACGCGTGTTAATTTGGCCTGATATCATAGAAAATTACATACAAGCGTCATCATCAAGTGTATCCTATTGGAATTCGAAGACTCTGCTAAACTGGGGCAAGTTTGTTTCCAAATGGTCTGCTCAGGATTGACTTCACCTCTAGAGCAGGATTAAAGACTCGTCATAATACCGCCAATCAGGGCACGTTACGTCGAGATTCAGCGAATCTCTCAAAGAGTTTGAAAACAGTGGGACACCTTGTTTTCTATAAAATCCTCTTGGAATAACTTCTTCTCATATCCATATGACTTGGGGCAATCGAGACGCGAAGATTATCTTTCCCGCATAACAAGTTTTGTTCAAATTGGCGACTACTACATAATTCATCAAGCCAGAATTACCTTGTTCTTATAACATTCTTCATGTCCCCAATAAATTTTATTTTTGGTGGTCATGACAATTCTTCGATGAAACTTTTTGATGCAAGAACACCTAGTGATTTGCTCAACTTCACTTCCTCAATGAAGCGGATGATATTTTAATCCTCAGTGAATCTTCTCCAACTTCACCTTCCTCAGTGAAGTGGACGTATTTTACTCCTCAATAGATCTTCTTGAACTTCATCTCCCCAGTGAAGTGGTTGCTACTGTACACCCTAGTGGATCTCTACAATGTTAATCTTCTCCAGCGAGGCGGATGTTTATCCCCGTGATGTTTTTACGACATATTCAACAACCATGTTATCCGGCAAGATTAAGTTGTTATATCCCCGAATGGATTGATCTCTATTCCCTAATAGAGGCTTGTGTAGCTCTGAAACAGGATTAAGATCCTATATCTGGTTCTCCGTATATCCCCAGTGATACTTCTATCTTTGAAGATTGGTCGGATGTTTGTTTCGAGATGTTTATCCCATCTCCGTTCGTTGCTTTCATCTGTTCTGTCAGCATAAGCATACACATATCATATAAGTAGATAACATAACATTTGCATTTGTGCATCTTTGTGTGTATTGTTATTCTGTTGCTTCGGTCGTGTCTATCTACAAACGGTTGGGCGTATCTTCTCCTTCCAAGTAGAATTGTCACCCATAGGCAGGAAAAGCGCAATATTTCTATTTTCCCCACGAAGTTCAATCCTCATGGAAGACGGTTGCTTTAGTACATCCCCGTTTGAGTTCATACCTCAATGGTCGAGTCTTGCTTGACAGTTTCTCTTCAGCTATCTCCTGAATAGAACTTCTGTCCTTGACAATCACATTGTGGACATCTCCAAACTGCTCAACATGGATCAAGTGTGCATTTATTTTGCACTGTTCTCCCCATAAATGGTCTTCATGAAGATAATTATTGAAGACGGATATTTCTCCAACAATATTACAAGACATCTTTCCAACAATCTACATCTGGTTTGCAAGTTTTCTATTAAAACGACAAATGACAATCTCCTCAAGACAATTTGTACATCCACAATGGGTTATCAAGATCATCAACTCATGGCATCTCTCTGGAGATCCATCAGATTGTTTTATCGAAGACTTCATAGATGTTTTCTCTTTATTTGAGAAACGTTCACCTCAAGAAGTTCACATCCTTACAACTACAACAAGATACTCTTCAGGAATTTATTCCCCAGTCAGTTCATTACACAAGTTTAATTCTGTCAAGTGACATCTCCCCGAAGAAGTCGAAGAAGTTTATCACAATAGTCTATCTTTATTGGAGAAGACATACATTACAATTCAACCGGCCCACATCTCTTTCGAAGATCCCCGGTGAAGCTTTACAAACTACATCTACAATTTACAACTACATTACAAATTACATTTACAGTTCTACAGTCTACAACTACAATTACATCTACATCAACATTACAATTTACAACTACAGTTACATCTACAATCCACAATATCTACAACCCCTGTGTGAAGACGCTCTCGCGAGTTCCCTTCATTCTGGGCAGAGACTGAGACCAGCTCATGGCACCCATACCATGACGCACGGGGAAGTTTTTCAACAACAATCAAACATCGTACATTTCCTGGTTAATCTCGACAGTAGATTCCCAGAAGACCTCGACAGTAGGTAGTACCATTTCATTTCCCGGTTAATCTTGACAGTAGACTTCCGGAAGACTTCGACGGAAGTATTTCTCCAACAGACTACAACATAGAATCTCGACAACAGATTCCCTAAAAGTTCTCGACAGTACATACTTTGACAAAAGCATCCTTACATGAAGTTACCAGACTCGACATTAGACTTCTCCAACTGATATCTTGGGATCATTACATTTGAGATATACAGTAAATTCCTCAAGAGAATTTCTCTTCCAAGTTTCTTTGCAACATATTTACAAACACTTTGTGATTATCAATCCTCTCCCCGCGGAGTCTCGCCGTGTTGAGCCTGTTCTTCCCGTGTGTTGTATCTGGTTTCTCCCCTGTGACGCCATTCCTCCACAAGACCCGTCTGTCTTGCATTTCATACCACTGCATATCATTTGCATTCGGCGGCTTCTTATGGCCAAAAGTCCGTGCAATGTTTGTATTTAAGTCCCTCCTATCTCGTCGAGACGATGATTTCAATCTCCATATCTCCGAATAGGAGTAACTTAAATAGGGGCATCTGTTGCACCCTAATTTTCGACCCTAAGATGCCGCCCCTTTTTGCGTTTTTTCTTTCTATTATTTCACTTATTTATGTATTTACGACTATTATTACTAATATTATATTTATTTCTATCGTATTTAATATTATTATGTTATCTACTTTATTACTAACGTTATTTTCACTCTTGAGCTATTATTGGACCAATACACCGAAGACTTTCTTTGGATGCGCTTCCATGTTTTATCTCGTTAAAATCATCCTTGGATTTGTTTGAGATCAAAATATTGTACCACGTGGATTTGTGGTATTTAAGGCCTCATTGCTTTCCCACGCGGGATATCTTGGAGTCAGGAGCTTCCCTCAAGTGGTACAATAATGAATAAAGGAAGAGTTTATCAAAGCCCAAAGGCAGGTGAATGGAGCCTCAAAGAATTTTGTAGCTTCATTTATAACCGTTCAAGGTTGAGTTGAATCTAGGCTTGGCCTCAAATTGCATTTTGAAGCTTTTTTTTTCAAGAGTGACGGGGTTACGTTCTTAGCCTGTTTCAAGCCTATATCAGGAAAATCACTACTCAAGATTAATTCAAATATGTGCCATGGATATGAAAGTTTAAAAGTCAAAGCGGTGAAAGCTTCGTTACATTTTTTTGTCTCGGAATTACAAAGCCTAAACGATCAGAATATTTTGGCTAATTTTCACTATCTTCATAAAGCCTTATTACATTTCGCTACTGTACGTGTGGCATACAATTTCTTCGCCGGCATCCCTGTCTTCGTTGCCATAACTCTGACTTGTTTTGAAAGGACAATAACACACTTGTTTGTACCAGAACCTTGCTTCGAGCTTCTTCCAGCTGCATACGCCTAAGAGGGGGCGTATCAAGATTGCTTCAGTCACTAGATCACCCGCAACAGTCATGGCAGCAGAGGGAACGACGGCGGCATTTGTGCCGGCTCATGCGAAAGCACCTGCATTAGGAAGTTTAACAGTCAGGCGGATAAATCCGAAGCGGACGGTAATTGGAATTAAGAGTCCAAAGTTCCCAAATTTCCTACATTATTTGTGTGATCTCTGTAGCTGTGTCATTAGAATCACTAGCAAAATGCAGGACACAAATTCTAACTGGCCAAAGACACAGTGTTGTTTTGACAGCTCAAATCTCACTTTGACAGACTCTCCATCTCGGTTTGTCCATCCATTTTATAGCAGTAATATAATTAAATGGACTTACCATTCTTGCACCAATAGATTCTCCAAACACAGAGATATAAACACATGCAGATTCACATACAAAACACCAGAAGGGAAGATCAAATATGGAAAGGCATTAAAGCAACACCTGATGATTATGCTACAGATTGACCTCCAACAATCACATTTAGTTAGAACTCATTCACAGCAATATTACAATTACGATACTATCTCGTGCCATACCCCTCGTGTACTTCAATTGCAGCTGCACCTGTGTTCAAGAAACACTCCAATTTATGAGCAGTCACGACAAATCGAACAAATTAATTTTAAGAAAAGGAGAAAAGAAATTGGTAGGATAGTTGTTGCAGATCAAAGAACAGGACCAATATCTCAATAAAGCTCAGAAGTTGTTGAAGGAGCATAAACTACCTATCTGTTTGATCAGCATTGGCGGTGGCTGAGAGCATTGACGATCTGAGATTTCAAAACTATACGCATATGGCAGAGTATCAAGGATCACGGCATTGGACGATATCAGTAATGTTAACTTGGAGCTTATTAATGGTACCGTCTCGTCTCTCTTTAGCAATTTTCCAGGCATAAAGAAAGTGGAGGATCTTGTTGATGCACAGACCACCATTAAACTGCACAAGCTGGCTGAAATTATTCTGGTGCATCTCAGACATGTGCTCAAAGGTAACCTGCAATAGAATTTCTTAAATCTGCTAGCAGTTGGTCGGAGAAGTCGCTACGGAAGTTGTCCAAATAAATTCGAAAGGAACATCCTGATTAAGTTCCGAAGCTGCTACAAATAGTAAACACTAAAACAAGATCACTGCCACCAATTCAAAGCTTAAACCGAAACCGTGTGGAGCGTTTTAGAAGTTACCTATTGAGAAGTTTTCAAACCAAGAAGGGAGCATAGTAAACTCACAACAGCTTTTGAGGAAAATTCAGCACCAACAGCTCACATTCATGATGGTTTTACAAGCAAATCTCTGGCAGCTAGTATACCAAGACCAAACAGTCAATTTAGATAGCAAATTGCATAAGCCTAAACTACAATAACCATTTCCTACAAGTGATCACTAACAGTGAAAAACAGGACCATTTGCAAGCATATTTAGAGTAACCAACCTAAGGTTCATCAGTTTACAAGCCAAGGAACCAGAATCCAAACACCTGTTTCTGACATTCTTAGATCAACTGCTCGGAAGTTTAGTCTCTTGTCTTCGGCTTCCTATTGGTTGAACCAAATTAAGCTATCTGAAAATGCTGCCATGCACAGCATTTCACTTGGTTTCTTCAAATTAGCCTTGGAGGCAGGATGCGAGCCCTTCCAGAAATTACAAGATGAGCTGAAGTCTTACTTGCGCCGACGCCAGCTTGATGAACATGGAGAACTAGTGAAAGAACTGGTAGAAAGCTATAGCATTGCAGAAATCATAGAACAATCTCAAGTTTCTGAAAGCATCGAAAAACCACATGTTCACCAAGACGATCAATGAATTTAATTAAAGGGAGTTAAAATTGAGTATACTCATCTTTCCATGAGCATGACCAGATAATCCGCTTGTGTCCTTCCTGTCTCGCAAGAAGACTATAACTAATTTCACCAGTTCCAACAAACCATTTGAGCAATTAGTATTTTAGAGTCACAAAAGAGAAATAATAATAGTAATACAGATGTTTGCATCCTGAGAAGAATGATAACTATCTACCTGTTCTTGTGATTGTAAAAATGGAGAACTGACGATCCCTTGAGACAGTCAAAATAAAATTGTTATCGTGTGAGAATTCCATCTGTGTTACTGTTAAACTGTGAGATTGCAAGCGACCAACTGCTTTCCATGAACCGACCTGCCAAAGCCATACCTCTGCCACAGCAGTAGATTGCGCCTGCAATGCATAAACTATTCATTTAACAATTGCCAAATAATGTAGAAGTTTCGGCAATAGAGCTAGTCATGAAGGATTTGTAAGACAATGAATTTCATATAAGTGCTTAATCTTCTGTTTAAGTTAACAGTGCATACCTTACATGAAGAAGCAACAAAATCACCGTCATGACCAATACAATGCTAAGACTTCTGAATCTGCGACCATGGTTTGAGTTCTAGAACACTTGAGTTACAAGCCAACAATATAGCAATACCACGAGTCAGTTTGAGGCTTTATGCTAAAACCTGTTATACAGGAACGAAAAATAAGCCACCAAGAAATACGAATCAGAGCATTGATTACCACAAATGGTTACCGACATGTTGAGTCGAAAACAACAAGAAATTCATTGCATCCAAGCTGTCTTCATTCTGCAATAATACATTACGACATGTCAGCACAATTTCAAAATAACAAATTCAGAAGGAAAGTCAGACATGTTTGAGACAGATTTGTACCGAAATGGAAATCCATTAAATCACACAATCCTAAGAGATGGTGAAGACAGGGCAAGGAATCGCAAATCATAAACAAGCTTTACGTTCCTACCAAAACAAGAACCGACAGCCAAATCATCACCATTCAATTCAAATTGATTCTACAAGTCTTCCGAGGCCTATAAAACAAGAAGAGGATTCATACAACAAAATCCTCACAAAAACCCTAAATCGTAAGATAATCCATAACATTCACACGAAAAAATTCCCAATTCCAAACCCTACTATTTGAAAATCAGAGGAGGAAAGCGACTTATCTGTCCCCATAAACTACACTGTCGCCGGAGAACATGAGCATCCCCCGTCGGAACCCCTTTTTGCCATGAATCGCACCGCCACCAACCATCAATCGACGCAAGACGCTTCCCTTCACATCAACGCCATCGTCACTTCCGTCGTCGACCACCGGGAATCCACAAGGTGAACCCGTATTTCTCGTTAGCTTCTTTTACTATTGATCGTTTGTTTTGTTCATTCTTCAGGAAAAGCGGACAAAGAAAAATAGAAGAATGGAGAATGTTGAAGCAGAAGTTGATAGAGAGAGAATATAACGGAATCAGAGACCGGAGTGGGAAGTAGAAAGAAAAAGGATTGACGAGAACGGTGGAAGTATCGATGAAGAGGACGCGATCGATTTGGGGGGAAGGGATTAGGGTTTTCCCGTTTCTTTCAATTTTATTTTTTTATTTTTTGTAATCACATGCTTTCACACACACACTAATTATCATGCGCCTCATACGAACCACACACACCACACTCCGATCACCATCATGTGGTCCTTGTTACACGTCTACGGTAAGCCTCCCATGGCCTATCGTACCAGATCGCGCGCCCGCCCTAATTAACCTGGTAATTAACCCACTTAATTTTTTAATTAATTAACATAATCATTAACCATTTAACTAATTAATCACTTATTTAAAACCTTTTAATCTACACTTTCTTTGATTTAACTAAATTAATTAATCAGACCTTTCTTTATAAATAATTAATAACTTTTAATTAATCAAAAATCAGTTTTTAATTAATATAATTAACCTTTTAATAATTCATACTATCTAACTATTTATTAAATCAACCTCTTCTTTTAAAATAACTAAAATCAACTTAAAATATTCCATTAACTCCTATAAGAGTATTTTGCTAATTTAATTTGAATCTTCTTAAATTATTAACCTTTTATTTAAAATTAGATTAGGTATTTATTCACTAATAAAAAAAAAACTTTTGGTCATAGTAAAACCTCTAGCATTTAATCCTTTTTTTTAGAAATAAATAATAAAATTAATATTAATTTAATCAACTTGACTTAATGATAACCATAATAAAATAATCCCCTCACTTAAGTTTTTTATAATAAATTAAATCATTATTAGCCTTTTATCTAAAACTTGGAATTTAATTTATGGATTAATCCCGTCTAAAATCAGCTCCTCTCATAATTCAAATCGAATACAATTTCTTCTCCCACAATCAATCCTACGAATAAAATCAATTCAACTTCTCGCTTAAAATAAACATAAATTAAAATCAATCAACGTCATAATATACAATCAATCATGCACTCACGACACATGCACTTACACTTAGCGCTTTCATGCCTGTGTATGATTTATATTTCCGCAATTTACTTTACAGTCACTTTACTTCATCGCATCTATATTATCGCATCGCATCCGTCCAAAGGAAAACCCTACACATAAGCCAACACTTGTGTGTAGTGCACATCATATGCATCATTTCCCCCACGATCCTTGATCCCATTCAAGTTGATCATTTAAGATTAGGACCTACCCCATAGGAAGGACCTTGTCTTTATCTTTACAACTTAGACAAAACATAATCCACTATACAACTTTTACAAACACATTTAGAGAATAAATGTTAATCATCTTAAGTGAGATATAATCTCCACCTCCACAATAATACAATCAAACATGTAGGGACTTTGCCTTAAGAGCGATAAAGGCATACTTGGCGACCATCCGAGTATGTAAGACCTTTTCTTAAGACGATGCAAAGACCATTTCCTACAAACCCCCTTTACATCTGTGGTGGTTACATCTCCCTTAACATGAAGACTCGTCTCTTCTCCTAAACCCAATCAAAACAACTACCCTAAACCCGTAGGAACTTTGACCACAGTCAAAGAGCTCCTCTAACCCTTTAGGGTGAACTACAAAATACTCTGATTCCACTCCCGTAAGGATATGTAGGCATAAGATGCGACATCTTATCGAGTATACTTAGAAATAAACCACTAGGGTCCTTTAACCATTAAGCAGATAAACACATAGCAATAAACAAACATAAAACAAGAGGTTCCTGTAGAGTACTACAGAAACTTAGGATGCTAGTACCTTCCCTAAGTTTAACCAACCCCCGAACCCTAAACAATCTAGCTTGCATTTGCATTGCGTTGTGGGAATTTCGATCTTTATCCCTTCCTTTGGACAAATCAAAGTTCGGTTGCAAAATGAATTAAAGATTCAAACTAATCAATAGTTTGGTATCCAAATTTCACCGCGACACCCCTCGATTCTAATAGTCCAAAGCTAAGTTTTGTAGACTCTTACCAAGTATTACTTTCAAGAAAAAGTAATTTAGTTTTCTTAGTAACATCAGAGTCTGAGGTTTGTAAGCTATCTCTGAGTCAATAAGTTCCAAGGTTAAGGTTTCTAATCTCCACCTTAGTTCCATATTTAAGAAAACCAAAAATAATATTTTAACTTCCTTTGTCAACATCAGAATATGAGGTTTGTAAGCTTCTTCTGCGTCTGATAGACTAAGGTTGAAGTTTGTAAGCTCCTCCTTAGTTCTATGTACAAGAAATTTAAAATGTGTCGCCCGGGAAAGATTACCATAATAACATAAATTTAAATAACAAAATTATAAATGACCATTATGTTCAACTAGATAGGTACTCAATGGGTTCAGTTTCTAATTAAATACTTACCATTATTTCTCCATCTTTTGTCACATCAAAAAGAAATAAAAAGAGAAAGAAAAAGAATTACAATCATAATTGCATAACATGCCATCATTACAGGATCAATTTACAAGAATTTGAAAAACGATCAAGTAACATGGGGTTATTAAGGATTGTATAGTGCATGCTTTAAATCTTTAATGGTCGTTACTGTTCCAAGAATCAAGCAAGGATTTAAATTAGTCGTTTGGGTTACTCATAAGTCATTATAAAAGCAATCAAAACCTAGTTCATATTCATCAACATTCACCAAAGTCATGGAGTCGTCAGCTGAGAGTCATAAGACTTTTGTTGTGACAGAAATATTAGAGAGCTCTACAAGATAGAATGTCCAGAACCTAATGAAATAAGTTGTTTGTGAGTCATCCACAACTGGGCATCTGCCCTCTACAAAGCTTACTTCTGATGAGGCTACGTTAGTAGTTCCAAAACAACCTACAGAGGTAGGTCCATCAAAAGTTGCAATGAAGCTAAGACGGAAGCTTATGAAGAGGTCAAAGAGAAGAAGAGGGTCCAAAAAGATGTTCTACCATACAATCCCAGAGGTAGAAGAGGAAAAAGCTGATGAGGATGAACTAGATATAGATTATGACAACTGTTATTATCATAAGGCTCAGGATAACTTAGATAGGGATCTATTATAAGATCACACAATTCCCTATGAATAATATTTTTGTAATCCTTCTACTTTAATCAATGAAATAGTACTTTTGACCAATTTACTTATTACATGAAAATAGTCCAAATAACTTCCTTTTTGATTTTTTTGATAAACATAAATGAAGTAATACTAACACCAGAAGCAACAGTTAAACATGTTAACTATAATAGTCATATTTGTTAAAGAATCTTTAATAGGTCAAACTGTTAGATAACATTTTAAAGATTTATCATTTAAGATATTGATTAAACTTAATCAATATTAAAATAACAGATACTTGGAACAATGTATGTAACACGTCTATATAAATACTATAGCAGACTTACTTTTATATTCACTTAATCTTCAGAACACCAAGATGTATAAACAGAAACAAATCTACGTTTTAAAGAGAGATTTTAGAGAGACAGCCATACTGAATGCAACAACTCAGGAAAATGAAAGCAAAGCAGCAGCTGAAGGATCTACTAGCAAGGAGATGACTTCATAAGCGCTCACCTCTTTAGCATCCTTTGTGAAAACACAGAAGAAGAAGATCTTCTAGGTCCAGACGCAAAAATCAACTGAGAAAGAAGGTTATGGAGATTGCCAAGGAAGAATGACAAGATTACTTAGATAATCTGGACATGTCATATGATCCTAGGGAATACCTTAGGGCCAATCTAATAGACTAGAATGTCTAAATAATTTCTAATACCTTCCATTTTATTAATGATAAAAGTTGCACACATTGAGTTTTTACTCCCATTACTTTTAATTCTTTGAAACAAGAATAAATATATATTCAACAGTTAAACTGCACAACACACACAAACAAACTTTTAATTAATAATAAGATTGCTTAATACAAAGGTTCTAACAATTACAAAGCATAACTATGTAGAATCTAACATCAGAATATTTCATATATATCTTCAAACTTGTCTCTCCAGATTTTAGATAAATCAGCCTCTAAACTTATGATAACCCCATGCTGAACAAGTAATTCTGAAAAAACTCATCCATAAGGAATGAAGAAAATCTTTCCCTTGTGAAAGGAAGAAAGAGTCCTCTTCAAATAGTCAAACTAACTTGAGGAAAATCAATCTGCAAGTCTGAATTGAGAAATAGAAGCAAATATTTTTCAATAGGGTCCACGAGATCTAAATATTTATCCTTATGAATTAAGTTTGAATTCAGAATCTGATTTCAAACAACTACATTAGGATGAAGATTTGAGAACACTGATGTATTAGATGGATCTACAAAGATACGACAAGTATAAAGATAGTGTTCCTAAACAAGAGTTCCTGGGATTTCTCTAATCTCTTCACAATTGATCAGATTAGTAATTGCTTTAGAGATTACTGTTATAGAAACACCAATTACTTTAGAAAGAATAGCACACTCAAAATTCAGCTCAATAATGGAAGAATTAATCCAAAACTTTTTAACAATATTTGGATAAGTGAAACCATAGAGTATCTCAAAGTATCCATTCCAACTTTGTTTAGACACAATATACCATAAGTTAAAGCCTAACTTAATCAACTCAACAAAATTCATGAAATTTTCATTGATGACAACCAGTTGATTCAAAGAATAGTTTACTAATAAACGCATCTCAAGTTTGGCTTGATCATCATACAACCAAAGAGAAAACAAAAAGAAAAAGGGATGAGCAAGATTCTAAAGGAGTAAGAATATTGTTAGAAGAAGGGCACAAAATGATGTTTCACAAGACAGGGGATAGTGACAATAAATATATAAAAAGAAAACGTCATTACCCAAAGGTTCTTATCTAGAAGATTTCTTGAATCCACAAGATGAATTTCACCTTTATGAAAATTTAAGTAATATAAAAGTTTTAAGAAAACCTTTTGCTTAATCTGATTTATCAGAAGTAACGAATCCTCTTCTAAATCTCAAAATTTGACAACTTTCAATAGCTATCATCCATTAGAGTCTAGTAGTTCTAGAATTAGAGAAAGATATCTTCTGTCAATCATTAGTCTCCAAGATTTTATTCAGAACCAACATTTCCTCTTGAAACAAGAGTCATGAATGATATATAAATATTGAATTATTTCCTTTGACAACTAACAAATAGCAGTAACATCACAAAAAGTGAGGAAAATATTTCCATAAATATGACCATCATCTAGCTTAAGGAAATATTCAGTATAGATAAATACAACAAAGTTTCTTCTTAAAGATTTATGAAGATCCGTTTTCAAAAGAGCTCTCTAGAAATCTAACAGAAAATTTGTATTTACATCTACACAAATATCTCATTGAATCAAAAGATAAGCCAGAAAAGAACAAGCACACCCTTTTTTTGTTATTTTCTCGGTCAAACACGTATCAGTATTCAAACTTGACCATAGAGTCTGAACACCGTTTTTAGTGGATTATGATTCAATGGTTGTTAAACCAATGACTCCACTTCTCTCACCAAACTCATTCCTCTAGAACTTGTGTATGGGTTGTGGGCTCTTCTTCCATCAAATGTTGTAAACAACCTTTGATAAATACCATGGAAGATGCCTCTGCTCCTTTCTTCGATATTTGCAGCAAATACATTTAAATAATAACACTCATATTTCTATGAGACCATACATAAATATCCAGACAGGTTTTCCATCACCTTATGCCACACTCTGATAGCAGTATCATGATTCATTCTAGAGTATTAGTCTAGAATAGATCATAATATGAATAAGATCTTGCTCTTAGCAGAACCATTAATTTCAAAGTCTTGACTTAAGACTTTGAGATCTTTGACTAGCAAAGAACCAGATGATGTTATCTATTAGAGAATGGCATAAAAAAATTAAAGCACCATCATCTAATTGTCTACAGAATATAAAGAAGAATTGAAGGTTTCTCATAGACTTGTCCTTCAATACAAATTCCATGATAACCCTCAATCAAGGAACAACGAAGTTTCTTAAGATATCACCTTAAAGAGCAGACTCCTTATTATCAAATATTGAAGCAAGATAGATTTGTAATAATCTATTTTTCTTCAATACTTGATTTTTATTTCAGGACTCAGATGCTTCTTCAGAAGCAGTAATGACTGGCAGAGCTAGATTACTCTTTTACTTGAATCTTGCACTAATTTCATCTTCAAAAGAATATGCAATGAAGATTAACTGACATTAGGTCCTGGTAGTGTTTTTCCTTACTTTAAGATCTGAGAAATCAATTGAAAAACTAATATTTCAAAAGCTTCTGAAGTTACTCTTCTATCAACAGACATTACAACCCGTTCATTTGGTTAAGAAGATCTTCTAACAAGAAATATAAATTCATCATCATTAGAAATTCCAAAGAACCAAGCTTTAGGAAATTTGATATGTTAGATAGCTTTTCATCATCTAATTTCATTTATTTTCTTTGAACATTTGCAAGACAAACCAATAGAGCTCAATAAATTCAAGTTGTATAACTTCTTGAATAACTGTGACCTCAAGTTTGAATCTAAACCAATCTTCTCAGAATTTTCTTGAAAGATTAGATGAAGTGTAATTAAACAAGCTTCATAACTGATTGCCACAAATCTAAGCACAGAGATTTAAAGATAGTCCAAGCATCTGACATATTAATGATGTTGACATACTCAGAAGTGAGATAGAGCACCTACCAGAATGCAACTACCTCTGAAGATATTCAATAAGCTTCTTCTGAGCTGGTGATAGAGATTTTCAAACAGATCACTATGCATCATCAACTTCTACAGTAATACCTTTTTCAAGGGCATTCTATAGACCTTCAGAAACCCCTTTTATCAATACCAATAAGTTAAAAATATGTTTTGCTTTTCCATCATTTAAATTCAGTAGAATCACCCATTAAATATGGTAAGAAAAGCAATATGATATTTTTCATGTGGCACTTGATTCCTTCTTGAAGGAAAGTCTTTGACATACATACTTTTCTTACTGGATCATTATCTGCGCCACTGTCAAGTGTTATGCAAAAACCAAACTCTGGTACCAATTGAAGGTGAGAAAAGTATACAAGAAGGGAGGTTGAATTTTGTTTTCTATTTTCATTGTTCTCATCTGATCAGAGTTCAAAATCTAAACTAGTATTCAGATTCTGGTTAATTTTTAGCAGCAGAATGTTAACAGAAGCAAACAAATAATAGCAGAAGACACAAAGATTTATACTGGTTCCTCTCAAACTTAGAGTAGTCCAGTCCCCTTGCTCATAAGATATTTTCACTATAATCAAATCATGATTACAATCACTTATGCATTATGCATAAGACTTTTACATTTGCCCAGTTCTAAGGTCCAAGACTTCTGCTCAAGCTCCTCAATAGAGACTTCTTGCTTGGGTTCCACAAATCCAAGACTTATTTTCTTAGGCCCTCAGCCCAAGACTTCTGCTCAAGTCCCTCGGACCCAAGACCTTTGTCCAGGCCACTAGAGTTGAGCCTTCTGCTCCAAGTACCATGAAACAAGCCTTCTTACTTGAACCCCTCAAATCACCTACTGCTCCAGTTTCATGTACTGAGCTAACCTGCTCAAGCCACACTGGCTGAGACTTCTGCTCTAGGTCCCATGAAACAAGGGGATTTAAGACTTACTGCTCCAGTTACATGTATCGAGTCAACCTGCTTAAGCCACACTGACTCAAGACTTCTGCTCAATCAATTCACTTGATTAAGTATTTCATAGCTCAACCACATAGCAAGATACTTATGTGGCTCGAGACTTCCTTTCTTATATCCCAATGGTACAAGACTTCTGCTTAATCAACCTAGTTGATTAAAATTTTCATAGCTCAAGCACATAGCAAGAGACTTACGTGGCTCAAGCATCTTGGCTCGAGACTTAATCTAAACTGCTAAACATGTTCAGCAGAATAAACAACAAGGTGTACTTGATACAAGTATCAGAGGTACGGGAAATCACCATAACAAAGACCTAAAGCATTTAAGAATTCAGAGATATTCAATGTGTAAGAAATCTTAAGGCTGTTACAATTACAACCTACAACAGAAAATATGCATATACAATTGTATTGATAATTATTGATCTTGTTACTCCTTATTCTAGACTATCCTTGTTAAAGATTGAGTTTGAACCTTCAGCCATATTTATAGCCTTTGTAGAAACTAGTAATTCAAGAGGTAACTTGATCAAGAGTCTGTGTTTGCTCCATAGTATAAGAGACATTGAAGATAGATACACCAAAAGATCTTGATCTAATGTGTAACATGTTTAGCCTTTGAGTCATCAAGAGGTCCTTTACTAATAGAGTCGTTGAGAGTAAATATCCGTAAAGCATTTCATCCTTTCTTGAGTCTTGCAATCTATAGACTCTAGCTGACAAACTGGTTTGACAATACAACTTGCTTTCTGCAATACAAACAACTTCAGCTTTATCACCAACTCTAAATGGTACCAGAAGCCAATTTATATTCACTAAGCGTAGAGACAATTATGTTGTTTCTTCTGATGCTGAGACCTTCAACTTCAAAGTCCACCCCAGATATCACTTAGCAAGTGTTCTTCAGATTCTACCACCAGAAGCTAGCAATTCAGCAACTCCCAAAGTGTGCTAATTAAAACACATTCTGACTATAATATTTACAAGTATTAGATCCTGCACACATGTAACAAACATCAAATAAACTATTATTCTCTTAATACTTTGTTATCATCAAAACACAAGGAAAATATGTCATGAACAAATATTTTTCTAAAAGGATATCATAGGAATGAAGCATACGGGATATTAAATACAATGAATGATAAGATTTTGATGAGTCGAGACATTGAGATTGATGAGAACTCTTCCTGGGATTAGAATTTTGGTGATGCAGGATCTAATACTTGTAAATATTAGAACAAGCTAGAACAAGCTAAATACTTTAAAGAATCATAGTTCTCCCAGCAATACTTCAAAATTGTGAAGTGGTTGGTGATGATGAAGTCACACCAGATGGAGATTTGGTTCATTTTGCTTTACTTGCAGATGTTGAACTAATCACATATAGTGAGGCCTTAAAGAATAAGGAAAGTGTACAAGTTGCACAAAGTCCTTTATTGTCTCAAATATCACTTAGGGCATGGAACAAGAAAATTGACTCATACTTAATCGAATTGGGATTTATTAAATGCAGGTCTGAGTATAATGTCTATGTACAAGTCATGGCATAAGATATAATCATCATCTGCTTATATGTTAATGACTTGCTAGTAATTGGTATTAGCATGGAAAACATGTCGAAGTTCAAGGAGCTGATGAAGAAGAAATTTAAAATGTCGAATATGGTGCTGCATCAAAGGAAGTATGTCAAATAAATACTCAAGAGATTCAGGATAGATGATTCGAATCATGCTTTCTGACATGTTGAACCTAATCTGAAACTAGAGAAGCATGGAGAGGAGGACAAGGTCGATGTAACTTTGTTCAAACAAATTATAGGATCTCTGACGTATGTGTGCAATAGCATGCCTGATATATGTTTCTCAATCGAATTGGTAAGCATATACATGGATGAACCAAAGGTGTCACACACAAGACTGCTAGAAGAGTTATTAGATGCCTAAAAGGATCAATAAAATGTGGAATCTTATTTCCCCGAGATTCTGAAAGCAAAGAAGCTGTGATTATTTTTTATTCAGATGCTGGTTGGTGTGGAGGTAAGGAAGATTGAAGAAGCACAATTGACTATTTCTTTCAAGTATTGGTGCCCCAATATCACAGGGCTCGGGAAAGCAACTTGTGGTGACATTATCATTGTGTGAAGCTGAGTATACAACATGATCATACGCTTCCTGTCAAACAATCTGGATCAAATATATGTTGGATGAGATATATGTCAAAGTAAAGAGACATTTGGTGTTATAGATCGATAATAATTCAACCATCAATCTTACAAAGAATCCAAATCTGCATGCAAGGAGTAAGCACATTGAAGTTAGATTTTACTTCCTAATGGAGAAGGTAAATCAAGGTGAACTTGAAGTGAGATATTGTTCGAGTGAAACACAATTGGCCGATATTTTCACCAAAAGATTGAAGATCGAAAAATTCCTATCTTTGAGAAAGAAATTAAGAATAGTTCAGATCGACTAGCTTGTGTTTGACAACTTTAATTGTAAGAGGTATGTTGTGATATAACCCAAGTTAATAAATTAATTAATTTGTTATGATTAATTACTTGAATTACAAGTAATCTACTTGTATATATACATGTGTGAAATTCAATTTTAACAATTCAATACATTTAGTTTTCATTCACTTTCCTCTCTTTCATTTCTCCCTCACCCAAATGCGTTCACACTAATACTTTGTCTAATGTTTAGCTTCATAGAACCGAGTCCTATACTACAAAGTCTTTAGAAATGATACTTTTTTTATTTCATAATCATTCTACTTTTGGGGAATGTCCTAGAAATGATTTTTTTTTAATTGAAAACCAATGATGTAAGGTTCTCCGTTGGAGTTTACCGATTTTCACTAATATGGCGGCCTCAATGGCATAAGTGAACAGAAATCTGGGTTCTTATATTGAATAATAAGAAGTAGTCATGTAGCCCATATGACATTAGGGTGTTTTTTGGTCTAATTTGTAACATTTTAAGCCTCAAATGAAAGACCAAATCCAATGGTCAAACATCAAACGTACATAAGGACAAAAATGGAAATGATCATCATAAATAAAGGAATTTAAAGTCTAAGTTTGTGTGAAATGATATCTTTGTAAATTAAGTTATTGAAAGTATTCAAATAAGTACTTCTAGTCAACGGTTCATTATAGGTTGATATATATCTTTGAGATTTTCTATCGATTTATTAAATCACCAGAATAAAGTGTTGGCATCTTAATCATTTTATATAATATTATCAATTCAATCAGAATTAGCTTCTCTAGAATCCTAACAAACACGGTTCATATTGTTTGATTCAAGTCTTAAATTTAAAACCAATAAAGCTCACTTTGTGAATAACTTCTATAAATAATTATTGGGCAAGTGGCTTTAAGCATCATTAGATAGTAGAAACAGAATTGACCCCATAAAAGAGAATAAGAAAGTAGAGACAGAAATGACATGGTCTACATTTTTGTTAGAATAAAATCTTTTGAATTGCTACTGTAAGTAGTTTTTTTATTAAATAAGCTGTATTATTGACAAGGACAACATGTCAATTCTTAGAAAAGGACGAGAGAAAATGCATTATAGAAAAAGAAAGTATATGCTCATTAATATTGCAATTCATGAAGCAAAATATCGTCATTGGTGTGCTTTAATAATCTTTAAATTGCAGGAATTAATTTAGATTGTGAAGATAATTCTAATCAATCGTGATGAATAAAAATCAATCTTTTTGATTGAACGCGCCTCTTATCTTTCATCATTTGTTTGAATGAATCAATCACACATTATTGAAAGATGATTCTACTTTACCCACAGATTCAAAAAGATGAAAAGAAAAGATAAATTTGAGTTTTAGAGAATACAAACATTTCGAAGAAGAAGAAAAATGTATTGTACTATGCAACTGAGGTGAATTGAATTATTGAAAGTGATTACATCGTGATCTATTAGTTATAACTACATAGAGTCTTCTTCTATTTATAATGAGATTAATTATTGATCTTACCGGCTGATCAGAACCTGAAGTGGGTCAGAGACAACGTCTACGATGCTGGGTGTGAAAGATGAGAAAGGGTGTACCTGCAAGGTACTCCGATACTAAAGCGAGAATCGGGAGAAAAGAGGGCAAGTACAAAGTATGTGTATTTAGGATGAATATTGAATACCTGACTCTCTCGAATGAAAGGGTTTTTATAGTGCCTCAGCGCTTGACTGTTGGTCCCTATTTTCGGGGCAAAATAATTGTTCCCTGAAGTATAGGTAACTACCAGAAACTATTCGTTGGGACGGGCAGAGGTGCTAAGAACTAGTCGTTGCCACGAGCATAGGCGCAGTAACGGGCACAGGCGTCATGACTGTTTCTGGATGGTGAAACCGTGCGTGATGGGCAGGAACTGCAGAGGAGGGGCAGTTGACCCTAGAGGTCAACCGACCAACCTTCCCTAGTGGAGGGGCAGAAAGATAAATGCTTCCCTAAATTGGCTGAATTTAGGCAATTGGGCTGTTCTGCGAGCAGAAGTGGATTGGGCCATGCCTAGCCATTAGGCCAGTCCGGAACAAGAGTTCCACAAGTTGTTGCTTTCGAGCATGAGAGTGATGACTTAAGGGTAGCCCGTAGTACCGGAGAGGATCAGACATGGTCGTCGCCTGTTGTTGAGATGAGGTTATTCCTCGGTGCCCGAGGGAGCCAGTGCTCAGGGGACCTGTAACATTACCTAGAGGGGAGCCTAAAGTGCGGAGAGTCCAACGGTTGATGTGATTTGAAGAGGTAAAGTGCCACGCGTGCCTCGAGCCATGTGGCATATTTAATGCATAATGATAGTTAGGCTACGGTCATGATGATGCCCCTAGCCGCGCGTGCTTGTGCACGTGCCCATGGACCGTCTATAAATAGAGGGAGAAGCTGCTCATTTTCGCTTTTCGTTTCTCTCTCATCCCTTGTTCTCTATTTCTGCAATCCGTCGTCTGTCGTTGTTCAATGCTGTCCAACCAGCGTACATGCACCGACCAGATTTCTTCGACCCCCAAACTTCCTTCATCGACCACGTAAGTACCTGAACTGATCTCTATTACATATTTCTCTTTATTTTTTGATTTTTTAGATTGCACGTGGTTAAGGTGAAATTAGGTAGCATAGGGGTTGTTTTCGATGACCGTTGGTGGCTGGCGGTGGTTTGGCCATTTCCCGCTGCTGCCGGCATCGCTGAAGCCTTAGAAGCTTACGTTCTCTAGTTTTTTCAGATGCCGTTGAGACAACAGAAGTGTTCGTCACCGATGGAAATCATGAATTTTCGGTGTACTTATGAGTTTTCCGTTGGATTTCCCACAAAACGTTTAGGTAGCATACCGGGGAGGCTTTCCCGGCGCATGTTAGACGAATTTCCTCAGGCGTCTCCTTGCACGGTAGTTGTGCCATTTGAGTAGGGCTTAGTTTAGGGACGCTTGTCCTCGGGCCTTTGCGCGCCCTTTCACTTGACTAGCGGTGGAAGGGTGAATTTGACTTTGTCATCAAATTCACTTTTGTCCCCTACTTTTCAAGTAAAGGAGATGTCGCGTGAGACTGAGGAAGAAATCCTGAGAGATCTGTTCGAGGAGAGCTCCTCGGAGGATTGTGATACTGAAGATACTTCCACGCTCCGGGATGCTGGTGAAATACCTACTTTGAGGACTACCGCGGAGGAGTTGTCCGTTGCGGAACCTAGGGAGCATGCATCCCTCTTCGCCTCTTACACCGGAGATGCCTTCACATCGGTGGAAGCTGAGGGATATTGAAAGGTCCATTTCCCCGAAGAGGACGACCGTATTTACTCGTCATACAGGGAGAGGTTCCCTATGTATGAATATGTCTTCAAAGAGATAGGGATAAAGCTGCCCGTTATGGATTTTTAGAGGGCAATATTTGTGCACTTGAATCTGGCGCCTTCGCAGCTACATCCGAACTCGATTGCCTTCATACAAGCATGTGAGATGGTGTATGATTACATAGAGATTGGAGCTACCTTTCCCATGTTCTTTACCGTCTTCCATCGTCAGCGACAAGTTTCGAGGAGGAAGTTCGGTTGGATCTCCCTGAAGCAGGGGAGGAAGCTATTCAAGCCCTTTTCTGAGTCCATTAGGACTTTCAAGGAAAGATTTAAATTATTGAGCCTGTGTCAGAGAACGCCACCGACACGTCTGTCTGGGAGGTTTCAACAGATAAGGGCGGGGAAGCCCTCGTTGACGAGCATGGTAAAATACAGGCGCAAAGGTTGTTCAAGTTCCCCTTCTACTGGAGTGAGGCTCATTTTACCCATCCAACCGACGATTATATCGCCACTCTCCACATGTTGGGGGATGATGACCATACCAGTTATGCCATGCTGATGGCTTTTGTAGACGGTTTTCTTCCTGCCTAGTGGGTGAACCATGTTGGGAAGATTATTTATGAAGAAGATGGAGGATCCAAAGTGGAGGCCCGATATATCAATACGAAGGACCTCCTCTAGTGTAGCACTCGTGTTGGGGCTTTAGAACTTCTGGGTAGCCTTTTATTTCTTCTTAGTTTTTCCGAATTGTTTTTTTTTTGTGTATTAATGTGCTCGTTATTTTGTAGGTAAAATGTCTTCTGCCCAAGAACGAGTGGTGAAGAATGCCCAGGTGAAGCTCAAGGAGGGCGTAACGATTGGAAAGAGCCGCCTCAGTCAGCGAGCGCCTCCTCCGCAAACGGGGTTGAGGACCTCCTCATCTACCCCTCTGGCTTCCCAGACATCCCCCGTGCCTGTAAGTTCAAGGTTCAAGCATCAACGGACGGGCGAGATTGTGGACCTTAGCAAGGAGGGGGAGAAGAGTAAATTTGAGTTGCCCCAATGCCTTAACAACAATATATTCTTCAAAGGCTCTTCTTTGGCAACTCCTCGGGTGGAGTCTTTGAAGCTCGAGGAGATGGACCGCCGAGCAAAAGGATAATGCTTGCTCAGGATTCTTCTGCGCTGATACGGGTTTTTGAAATGGCGGTGGTTTACACCGAGGAGGGTTCCCACCACGAATATGAGTTGAAGAAGGCTCAGGCTACGATTGTGGACCTAGAAGAGAAGTTAAAGAAGTCCTAGAAGGAGCGGGCTAGGGCCGTCGAGGAGGCAGTGAAAAAGTACCATGATGAGCTGGCCAAGGCCAAGGGGGAGAAGGATACCCTTTCTGGGGAAAAGAAAGCCACGGAGGATCTGGTCGAGTAGTTGAAGGCCACCGTTGTTCCTGCTGAGGGTGAGAGCGAGGACGTGAAGATATTGAATACTCGGGCTTAGCTAGTCGCTCGTATTACCCAGGCGGAGGACGACTGTGTAGCCATCGCCGAGGAGGCCTTCAACAATGCTGTGGAGCAACTAAAGATCGTGAACTCCGGGGTCGAATTGTCCATCGATGGAGCCTTGATCCTCCATAGTGTTGCAGGCTGCAGGATCGTCATCCCCGACTTTCTTCAAATCAGCGAGAAGCATGCACAAGTTTCCCTTGAAGAGCCTCAGCAGACGGACGAGTGATTTTTCTTTCAGTTGTACTTTCGGCCTGCGCACCGTGTTTTTGTAATTTATTTTTTGTGTGGGGTTTTTCCCCTTGGTAATGTAACACGTACAATCATGGTCCTTGTGGCTGTTTTATTATAATGTTTATTCCCAGTGAATATGGTCGGTTCTGTATAATTCGTTTTCGTGCATGTCTTTAATTTGCTTTATTTTTGCTAAGTGTCAGAATGTCGCTCGAGATGTGTACCCGTCATAAGGGTCACTCTAATACAGGATTTGTTGTTTCGGGGTTTGTTCGACAATAAGGGGAACTAGTTGAAAGGCCTGGGTAGCTTCCAGGTGTCATACCCCGAATTTGTCCTACCCTCTCAATTCTTTATACCGAGTACACATGTGGGTTTAGGATCTTGGGTCCATGTGTGAATTGTTGGCAAGTTTAGTGGAGGATTGTCAAGTTGAAAGAATCATGGCTTATATCAGTTTTTGGTGAAAAAGTGACGGAATGTGGAGTGTGCTACATCAAATCCCCAGGTTGTTTCAAATCTATGCTTTGATTGGTTAAGTTGTTTAAATTTAGACCATGTATTTTCAAAGATGCAATGCGAATTGGTTCGAGGTCATGTTTGGATTTCATTCAAGCCATACTGGAGTCTAGTTCAATTCACAGGCTATGATGGAGTCCAAGGAGCAGCCCGTGGTTAATTTCGACTTAATTTGTGTCAAAGTGTTTCAACTTGCTTCTAAGGATTGCTAAGCTTGTTTTATGATTTATTATGTGGAGCCTTAAATGCTTGTCCCAGGTTCGTTTTGCTAAGATAAGTCAAGTCATCACGTTTGCTTTTAAACGTTAAGGACGTTAATGATGGGCCGTGATTGTGTCATGCTGAGAAACTTGTGAACCACAGTTGAAAGTTGAGATAATAATGAAGGAAAACATACAGAGAACACCATGTGTTTTTTAGTATTACTCAAAGTATATCCCATGTGACAAAGGAGTAACATTTATGTATTTTACAAGTAGGCGAAGAATTTCAAAGACTTAGTTTTACTGCGCCCTTCACTGACATATATAAGATAATGTCTCATACATCACAGAAATTCCAAACTCTAAGACAACAGGGGTAATCCTAGTTCTAGTTAAATTACAATGAGAAATTCATAAAAGAGGTTGTAAACTTCAATTTATAAGCCGACTTGCAGCAAAAACATCAGCATTATGGACAGTTCTCAAAGTTGGTGAATTTCGACGTCGACTTGAAACTGGCCGCAATGAGAGAATCCAAGCAATAGGTGACGAACCATTTTCTCTAAGCTACAATCAAAAGTGAAGGACCTGCAAAACTAAAAAAATCACAGTTCATTGAAGTTCATTACAGCTCGAAAAAGGTATTTAAGGAAGAATTGAGGAGAACTTCAGAAGCATGATAGGGAGAACGACCATACGGTGGATCTTTAAAACTGATGACGAGAATCATTTGGCTTGCATTGCTACGATATAATCATGTCTGGTCATTTAAAACAGAGTAAGGATTAGATAATTGTTAAGAAAGAGTGGTGATGAGCATTGAAAAATTTCCAAACCTTACTAAAGAAGTTTCCAAGACTTAGAACATGTTGTCCCCAATCCGCTAGCTTTCGATATCTCAGTTTCACGGACAAGAAGTTAAGCTTCAAACATGATACCGAGTTACTCCAAAGTTGGCACCATGTATCATTTTGACACAAGATAGAAAAGTTGTCCAGAAACCTTCAATCACAGTGCATATCAAGAATACAATTATGTTCTTAGCCAAGAAGATGGAAGATTATGAGGTTATGCAGAAACTTGGAAGAGGAGCTTTAGGTGCAACTCTTCTTGTTGTTCATAAAACTGATAGAAAGAGGTATGTGTTGAAGATGATTCGCTTGTCTAAACACACAGAGAAGTCCAAGTTGACAGCATACCAAGAGATGGACCTGATAGCAAGCCAAAATTACCCTTATATTGTGGAGTTCTCAGACCTCTCTTGGGTTGGAAATATAACTGGCCTTAAGAGCGGTGATATTGAAGTTACTTGGGCTGAGGGGATGATATCGACGGTTGGGCCTCAAGCAATTTATGTGGTTGGTAGAGATGATAATGATGAGTCAATTGCTGCAGGGAGTGACATAAGTGATGCTGCAAGTTGGGAAACCGTCAATGATGATGAAATGGAAGTCCTAGAGGAATCAAGAGAGGATGTAAATAGGGAAAATTCAAGCAACGTCACTTCTGAAGCAGATGAGAATGGGGAGAGAGACTTGAGTAGGACTGCAGCACTTTCTGTCCCGCTGGCAGCAATTCGATTTGTCACTAGACTTGCCTCTGGAATATTCTCCAGGGGACAAAGGAGCTTAAATCATGTTCACACGCCGCCAAATCGTGAAATTGAATGTCTGTCACCTGTTAATGTTTGTGAGACCAGCTCTCATGAATGTATTGCCATTGAAGGTGGTGACAATTCAGGCAGCAAGAGTTTTAAAATTGAGGAGTCTGTTATTCCAAGAGGATCTGAAAATGTGGAAGCATCTGAGACACTGTGCAGCTTGAAGAATGAAGATGCCCCTGCAAGTTGTGACGATGATGCTTGCATTTTGAAACATTTTGACATGGTTACAGATCCGTTAGACCACTATTATATTGGTGCAAATGGACAGAGGAACAACCGAAAATGGTATAAGAAGGTGCAGCAAGATTGGGGAATACTACAAAATAACCTTCCATATTGTGCTCACAATCGAAACCTGAAAACACAAACCAAACAGTAAAAATTCAGGGTAAAAATATCAGATATTTTCAAATTAAAAAAAATATAAAATTCAAAGACAAGAAAATAGGATAGCAGAGGACAGCAGGGCCAAATTTACTAAAATGGAAAGACATAATCTTAACATCAGAAAGTGATAGCAGGGGTGATACAAACATAAGCAAAACCCTAATCTCATGTGATATATATTTTGTGACTATTCATTCAGAAAGGAGGCTGAGAGAAAAAACCTAGAACTCTTGCTGCACAGCCCCCAAGCTCTTCACCAAATTCATCTTCACATTCCTCCCCATTCAACTGTCATAAGACAAACCACCATAGTCAACCATCATAACACGAAAACACACATAAAGAACTGAAAAAGAGAGATTGAAAAAGGAGCTTATCTGCTTTCGGTATTGATAATCTGGTGGCATCGGTGCAACAAGAAGCTTTGCATCATCCAAACTCTTCATCAATAGCGTGAGAACCTGTCGGATTCGCTCCAGCTCTGTAAGTATTCCTTTGTCTTTTTCTTTGTCTTCATATTTTTAAGCTATTGTCGCTTTGTTTTCTGATGACAAGCCTGCGAGAGAGAGGCGGTGGGTTGTTGTGGATAAAAAGGAACCTCAAAACCCTAGTCCCACAACCCAGCAGCTTCCAAATGAAACCTTAATCCTCCTCCAACCATCAACACTTCAACACAAACCACACCATTATCTTCAAACAAAAAAAACTAAACCCAAAAGTTGTTCTTCATCATAACCATTTATCCACCATTTCTATAACCTGTGAAAACCCATTAAAACTCACCATTAAATCCTTACCATCATTTTCGAAATGCCTCTATTAGCAAATCCACGCAGTGAACAAAACCACCATTTGAAACTTTAACCCATATCCAACAGTTCCGCAGATCTTCCCCAACCATCTTCAATCTCTGTTACAGAAAACTATATCACTCTCATTCAAGAACCACAACCCAGATTCACCAATATAATCTACATCAACTTCAAATCAACTTTCCTCACTAACCCTCGCAAAACATCAATCAGACCGCGATACCTAACCTTGAATCCACTGCAATCGAACCAGAAACAGAGGTAATTGAAGAGGAGAAGATTCAATGAAACCTAACAAACACGATGACCTTTTCTTCAGCCATCTTCCAATGATGCTTTTGCCATTCCCGAATCCCCTTCAAACCCATTTCGTAAAACCAAATAACAAATGTGATTGTACAAATTGGAATTTGAAGGATACGCAAGTGAAAGAATAAGAGGAAAGGTTTAGAGATGGAGACGCTTTCAGAAAAAGGAGGAACTCGAATCGAAACCGGAGAACAGGCAGGTTAACGAATTCAAGTTGTTTCATTTAGCTGGTTTTGTTCTATGATGGTGTTTGTTCGAGTGGGTAGTTTCCAAGTCCTTTTGGGCATTGGTTTCGTTTGACTAAGCCAGTCTTGGGTGTTTTGTTTTTCACCCTGCGTCTATGTGGTATTTGGGTAGGCAATGGGCCTGGGATGGCCCAAGTGGATTGTTGTTTCCACATTCTTCTTGTTGTTAGTGCGTAATGTGGGGCGCTGTAGATGAGATCCTCTCATCACCCCACACACTTCTTGATTCTTACACTTCTGTGTTTTTCTTTACTTTTTTTAAAGAAATACTATTACTATTATTTTGTATATTAATTATGTTTATATAGTATTTTGTTTTAGTTTTAAAAAAAAAACAGTTTGGTTATATTGTTTTTGTAAATATAATTTATTTATAGTTTATATATTAAACTTTTTTTTAGAACTTTATGTATATTATTATTATTATTACTTTTATAGTTTTTATTATATATATTATTATAAGTTAGTTTCATTTCAATTTGTATTAGAGATATTAAGACTATTTCTATTTTTTTAGAATTGAATTCTTTCTCATTTGTTATTAGGCGTTTTGTCCCATTTTCCTCGTTTTGGTCGATGACGAGACTTCCGTAATTCATTACCAGTCAAATTATTGATAGGTAATGTTGGATCTGAGACCACCTCTTTTTTTCTCTTCATTACTTGTCCCGACTCGATTCAAAAACTTTGTCAAACAATTTTCACAATCAAATCATCTTTGTATTGAATTAAAAAGAGGGGATTAAGTGTAGACTTTCTCCCTCTCCGAGTGTTGGGATGCCCACTGTAGTGAGGGTGGTTCTGACACTCGTCTTTCAATACGAAGACGTTTCCCATCCATTTTCAAATCTCATCTCCCTAAAATCAATTCTTTGTATTGAATTCAACGAGAGGATTGGGTGTAGACCCCTTCTTCTTCGAGCGTAGGGATGCCCACTGTAGTGAGGGTGGTCTCGATGCTCGTCTGTCAATACAAAGACGCTTCCAACATTTCCTCATAAAACCTCGGTCTCGTACCGAGTATACTTTCGATGATAAATTGATTTCTCTTTGTATCGAATTAAGAAGAGAAGATTGGGTGTAGACCTCTTCTTCTTCGAGTGTTGGGATGCCCACTGTAGTGAGGGTGGTCTCGATACTCGTCTTTCGATACGAACACGCGACTTTTATCCACCATCTCGCTTTCACAACTTCATCCCGCAACCCTTGTCACCTAAAACCTCGGTCCTGTACCGAGTGCATTTTCAAATCTTTTCATCATAAAACTTGAATGGTCGTGGAGTGGTTAGGCGTAGGCCTTCTCCTATCCCGAGTGCTGACGTTTACCGTAGGGTTCTCTGTCGCAAAGCACTTACCATTTAAAACCAAAAACATCTTTAATAAGAGAACGAAGTTCTCTTTGCATTGAATTAAAGAGAGGGGATTGGGTGTAGACCTCTTCTTCTCCGAGCGTTGGGATGCCCACTGTAGTGGGGGTGGTTTCGACGCTCGTCTTTCAATACGAAGACGCCTCGTTCGCCACACCTTTTTTTTATAACAAAAACTTTGAGACAATGAATTGGGTACTACCCGTAGGGGTTACTATCTGAGGACCTGTCTCGCCTCCTAAAAATAATTCATCAATCAAACGTGACTCCTTGCCCCGCGTGGCGAAAACTAATCAATCTTTCAAAAAGGATATGCTACGTCCGTTCTACCGCAAACAGGTAACGCCTAAGTCTCCAACGAGCGAGCAGCAGAACACCTAAACTGCTAAAATGCGCACGATAGCATCATCCATAAAAAACAACACACCGTAGGCCGAACTACGGCTGCTCTGATTCTTTACTTCTTTCAAGTAAAGATACGTAGGCACAAGGGCCACAATCCTTGCCGAGCACATCCCCCCCCATGTCTGTAGTCTCCCGAACTACGTCGACTCTGACTTTCTCATGACTATTGAGAATACGTAGGCATAGGACTGCGAAGTCCTACCGAGTCTGTTCTTTCTCTTTTTCCCCGTTCTCTCTTTCCTCCTAACTTTCTTGTTTCTAACCCTTCTTTTACCCTGTGGAGCACTTTTATAGCATATTATTTAAGCAAATATAATCACACATCGACAAACAAAAGGTTCCCATCGAGTACGATGGATGCGAGGGGTGCTAATACCTTCCCCTCGCATAACCGGCTTCCGAACCCGTTCTTGGTCACGAGACCATCTTATCCATTTATTTCTTAAGGTTTTCTCGATATTTTCCTTTCCCCTCATGGGATAAATAAAGTTCGGTGGCGACTCTTCTGTCTATCTTTTTCGCCTCCCCGTCGTTGCGCGATGCATTTTTCGAGTAGCGACAGCTGGCGACTCTGCTGGGGATCCTAGCGAGCCAGACCTAATTTGTTTGTCGTGTTTGTGTTTTATTTGCTTTTATTTTTTATTATGTTATGTTCACTAACTGTTGGGTTTATTTGGATGGTTTGTGAGATAAGGCTTCCTACCCGAGCTTTCAAGTACACACTAAGATAGGAGGTGGGTTCTTTCTGATTTGCGAGACTTAGGACTCGTTGAGTTGGATCGAATTCCACCGCTCAGATGAGACCCCGTTGGAATGATTATGTCTTACGTGTAGTCGTAATGACGTCTTTATTTCCGACGTGGGAGTCCGCGACTCTGAGGACCTTTGTAGAACCTTATTCCAAAGGTTGCTAAGACATGACTCTGTGTTCATCCTTTGAAGGGATTACCGTCTTACGAGTAGTCGTTATGATGGAAAACTTTCGAGGGCTAGTGCATGGGACTTTGTTTAAAAGCCTTTGGGATGCCCTCTTACAAACCAATAGATAACCCACCCGATGGGAGAAATATTTTGTGTTGTTTTGCAGGACCAGTGATCTTGATCTCGTTTTGTGCTCTTTATCATGTGCATTCATAAAACATTGCATTGCATATCATTTCTCGCATATCAAGGGACTTAAGAGACTGTGATTATCTCAGGTATTGGTGAATACAATGACTGACCAAAGAAAGCGAAGCACGAATTCCATCAAGTTTAGAGAACCAAAGCTGGAACTAATTCAAGACATTCTGATTGACGTACCAAAGGCTATCAAGATCAACTTTCAGGGGAGGTATGGGAAATTGCTTGATCTCCTCCATTCTAGGGTCGATACTTGGGCTTTGTTCGCTATGGCTCAGTTTTATGATGCACCTCTCAGATGTTTCACTTTTCAAAACTATCAGTTGGCCCCTACTCTTGAGGAATATTCTCACATTTTGAACATCAAGATTAAGGATCAACCTATATACACAGGCTTGGAAGAAGAACCAAAACCTCCTGCCATTGCTCTTACTCTACGTATGACCAAAGAGGAAGTCAAAGAGGGTCTAACCAGTAAAGGGGGTGTTCAGGGTTTTCCATTGAAATTTCTGCTAGAAAAGGCTGCTCAATACAAGGTGGACGAAGATTGGGAAAAGTTCGGAATAAGCGTTGCTCTAATGATTTATGGGATCGTCCTCTTTCCAAATGTGGACAATTTCATAGACATCACTGCCATCGTTCTCTTCATGCAGAAGAATCCCATCCCTACACTCCTTGCCGATGTTTATCACTCCATTCATTGGAGGAGTGAAAAGAAGGCGGGAATGATCCAATGCTGCTCTCACCTACTATACAAGTGGTATGCTTCTCATTTACCCAAGAAAGGGCCGTTCATGGAAAACAAGAAGAAATTAAAATGGTCTCAACGCATCATGTCTCTGGAAGCTAGTGATATTGCTTGGTACTCTCCTGAGTACTATGATGTGGAAATCATTTTCAGTTGTGGAGAATTCGGTAATGTACCTTTGATCGGTAGGGCCGGTTGTATTAATTATAACCCAGTCATGGCATTACGTCAGTTGGGCTATGCTATGGAGGGCGAGCCCGAGGCAGAGAAGGTTCAGAGTTTCTTTTTGCTAGCCACATCAGAGGACCCTGCGTTTGTCAGGAAGATTGCTAAGGCTTGGGGTAAGATTCATACAAAGGGGAGGAAGGAGTTAAAAGCGAAGAATTGCGTGGCAAAGGAGCCATACAACCGGTGGTTACTAGCTAGAGTAGCTGAAAGGTCGTTACCATTTCCCTTAGAGCCCTCTATGCAAGAAGCACCTCCTGCTCCCACTCATGTGTCCATAGAAGAGTATGAAAAACTGAAGCTAATAGTGGAGAGATTGACTAAGGAGAACCAGGACCTTCAGAATGAAGTCCACCAAGCAAAGGTGGAGAGTGGTCAGTACAAAAGAAAGGTGGAGTTTGAACAGGATCAAGCAGCTGAAAGTAGCAAGAAGCTAAAATTAGAAACAGATCTGAGAGTCAGGTACCAACAGGGTTACGAAGGGGCTGATGCATCATTAACAACTCTCCGACAACGCTTAAAGGACACCAAAGCTTCTTGTGATAGGGCGTGGCACCTCTTTGAAATAGCCTCTGCCGAAAAGAAGGAAATACGAGAGAATCTTGAGGCCGATATTGGGGATCTTGAAGAACGATTGAGAAATGCCTTGACCCTAGCGGAAAATGAACGAAGACTCAAAGAGGAGGCATTGAAAGACTCATATGTCACGTCTGACCTGTGGAATAACAAATGTCAAGAATTGGAAACTGCCCAAGAGACAGCCCTTCTGTGGAGGAATCGTTTCGAGGCTTTGCAAAGAGACAGTGCGCAGTGGCTCGAGAAGGAGGCTCAGCTCAATGAGTTGTTGGACACCCATGTGGATTCTATTTGTTATTACCAGTCGACTCTAGATATGTGTCGTGCTAGGTACAACAATTTGGTGGAGCATTGCAACCTCATGATCCGTGATATCCCATGGAGGTTGGAAAGCGCCATTCAAGACTTGGAAGGGAATGATATCCCCCCTTCTGTTCACCACTTTATCCAGCTCTGCGACCAAATGGTTAGGAGGTTCATGTTTGAGACGAAGAAGCTTGAAGAACGTCTCCAAAAGAGAGAATTTTAGTTATTCAGTTATCTTTTGTAGCACGACTTGTAGTTTCGGCTTATTCAGCTTTTGTCTGTATGAATTTTTTCTAAAATTAATGAAAGATTGCTTTTTGGTCCAAATTGTGCACTTCTTTATTATTCAGTCATGATTCTATGATACCAATGATAATCACAAGCCTCGAAAGTCTCTCGAGCATTTTGCATACGTTTGCGCATTTTTTCTTTTTGCATTTCCTACAACCCGATCTTACACACCGCTTACCCCTTTCAGAAAGAGTAAAGCAAGCTGACTTCACGGCATCGGTATAACACAAGGAATAGCCAGAAGAGAATCATGGATCAGATAGAGCAGGACCAGGCTACGATGAGAAGCGAGATGCTAGGCATGAAAACGCAAATGAATCAACTCATGGAGGTGATTCAGAATATGGCCAGAAGTCAAGAGGAGATGAGACAAGCAGCGGAGAGGAGCGCTAATCAGACTTTGGCTGGTGCAGTTCCCAATGCAAGTGGTGCAATTCCAATTCCTGTTGATGCCACCCCAACCCCTGTTGGGGCAATTCCTACTTCTGCCGGCGCCGTACCTATCAACACCGTCCCTCCGCCAGTCGGTACGACTCATCCTCATGGTACTACGATCCCAACACAAGTCCAGTACGATGATCATGAAGGTTTCTATGAGAATTCAGGTGAAGCATATGGACCACAGACCGCCGAATTAGAGAAGAAGTTTAATGCTTTACAGGAGATGGTGAAGACATTGCAAGGCCCCGATGTTTTGGGACTGGATGCCGCTGAAATATGTCTTGTACCCGGAGTTAAGATACCTCCAAAGTTTGTAATTCCAACCTTTGAGAAGTACAAGGGTAACAGTTGTCCTAAGACCCACATAAGGTCTTACTGCAGGAAGATGGCCGCCTATTCTGATGACGAGAAGCTACTAATCCATTTCTTTCAAGATAGCTTAACAGAGGCATCCCTAGAATGGTATATGCACCTTGAACGATCCAACGTGAGAAGCTGGAAAGAGTTGGCACACGCTTTCGTGAAGCATTATCAGTATAATACTGACATGGCTCCGAATCGTATGCAGCTTCAGAATTTGACTCAGAAGCCGAATGAGTGTTTTAAGGACTTCGCGCAGAGATGGAGGGGGGTAGCTGCAAGGGTACAACCTCCACTGATGGAGAAAGAACTGACAGACCTATTCATGGGCACGCTACAAGGACCGATCTTTGAGCGGTTAGCATCCTCAACCTCCACGGTGTTTTCTGAACTTGTTATGGCTGGAGAGAGATTAGAGAGTTTCATGAAGGCGGGAAAAATTCAGAATACAGGCGGATCTGCAAGCGGGGTCAAGAAGCCTTATCAGGGTTTCGTTAAGAAAAGGGAAGGCGAAGCTAGTGCAGTGCTCACCAATGGAAGGAGAACTCACCAAGGTTATCACCACATTGCTGCCATCGCTCCACAGCAACCACTTTCTATTCCGGCAAATCAGCCTGCGCCTCAGCAAAATCGACAACAACAACCTTATCAACCAAGACAAAATCAGTATCAAGGGCAGAGAAAGCCAGAAAGGAGGCTTGATCCAATTCCGTCCACTTACGCCAAATTGCTTCCGTTCTTGTTGAAAGCAGGTCTCGTTCAACTTAGGGAAATGAAAGATCCTCCGGCTGTTCTCCCCTACGGCTACGATGTAAATGCGAGATGCGAATTCCACTCTGGCGCCCCGGGCCATAGCATCGAGAATTGTAAAGCTTTAAAATACATTGTGCAAAATCTTATCGACTCCAAAGCGATAAACTTTACCCGAAGTACTCCGAACATCAAATCTAATCCAATGCCACCTCACCACTCAACAAACATGATTGAAGGCTCTAAGGGGATCCGATTAATTTCGGATATTGAGAAATTGAGGACCCCACTTTCCACTCTTAAGGAGCAACTCTTGTTAAAAAACATTTACCCAGGATGTCCAACTAATTGCCATGTTTGCATGAACGGATCTCAAGGATGCGCTGAGCTGAAGAAAGGCACACAAGGCCTGATTGAGCAGGGTGTATTAGTAGCAGAACAACTATCAAAGATTGAGGAAGTTGCTACTCTTGAAATTCCATTCGAAACATTGGAGATACCATATGATGATGGATATGAGCTTTGGATCCCAGTTGACAATTCGAACCGCACACCATTGACCATACCGTGCAATGAGGAAGAATGGGACAACATGTAAGGACATACTTCTATCCCACTGCAGATCCCGTATGATCCAGTTAAGATACCTATGTCTCCGCCATCAATGAACCAGCTTGTCATTTCGACCCCATCTCCGTTTCCGTACAAGAGCACCAAAGCTGTACCTTGGTTATACGATGAAGCTATTTTTCTCAATGGACAGAAGGTGGCAGAAGAAGATGTATTGGAAGAAAAGAAGACTGTAGAGAACATCGTGGGAACCGGAGGCGTCACTAGAAGTGGTCGAATCTTCGCCCCGACTGCGCTTCCTGTCAACAGCAGTGACAATACAAGGAAAGGTACTGCCGTACCGAGCACCAATGAACAGGGGCAGTCGTCTAAACAGAAAGGCATCCCAAATGATGAAGCGGAGGAGTTTCTAAGAATCATTCAGAAGAGCGATTACAAAGTGATTGATCAGCTCAATCAGACGCCTTCGAAGATATCCATGCTGTCATTGTTAATGTGTTCAAAGGCCCATCAAGAAGCATTGCTAAAATTCTTGAAGGCAGCCCATGTGCCAGAGGAAATATCAGTAGTACAGTTTGAAGAAGTGGTGGGAAATATTGCATCAGGTCATATTTTGAGCTTTAATGATAGTGAATTACCTCCCGAAGGTAAAAATCATAACAAGGCCTTGCACATTACCATCGAATGTGTGGATGTTGTATTCTCTAGGGTGCTCGTTGACACTGGATCATCGCTGAATGTATTACCCAAAAGCTCGTTGTGCAAGCTGTCAATTGAAGGACTTGTGATGAAGCCAAGTCAAACTATTGTAAAAGCCTTTGATGGAGCTAAGAGAACTGTGGTAGGCGAGGTCGACCTCCCGATCAAGATCGGACCTCATACTTTCATTATTACGTTTTACGTAATGGATATATACCCCGCTTACAGTTGCCTTCTCGGCCGTCCGTGGATTCATTCCGCAGGCGCTGTAACCTCAACCTTGCATCAAAAGATCAAGTTTATGATTAACAATCAGATGGTCATCATTGAGGGTGAGGAAGATGTTCTTGTGAGCCATCTTGCTTCTTTCCGCTATGTGGAAGTAGGAAATGAGGTGCATGAGACACCGTTTCAAGCTTTTGAAGTGATCAATGTTGAAATGATTTACGAAAAGCCAACATCTTCAATAGTGACTTGGAAGGACGCGAGGACGGTGATAGAGGAAGGACATCCGCGAGGATGGGGCAGGGTGTTGGAATTGCCCGTCAACAAAAATGGAGCTGGTCTAGGCTACAAGCAGAAGAATGCAACTGATAAGGGCAAAGAGCTTGTAACTCCGTTGGTTTTTACTAGTGGAGGCCACCTTGTCGATGGTCAAGTCATGTTTTTGGAAACTGAAGCCGAAGATCATGAAGAGCTGTGTATGGTGTATCCTAGGGCGCCTAATCAAACTTTGAACAATTGGAGAGTCGTTGAAATCCCCGAAGTTACTCTAGTAGACGAGTAATCCCCTTTTATTTTATCTAAAAAAAAATCATATGCTCTGCCCAAGGCATATGTATCATGTTGTAGGGCCTTTTGCTTTTAAAAGCATAACTTATCATCAATAAATAAACTTTCGCATCCAATTACGCTCTCTTTCTTTCATTTTTACTTTTTGCGCATAAAATTATCTTTGAAAGACAATGTTTTGTTTTATTTTCCTTTTTTCTGTCAACCTTTCTAAAAATATAAAAAAATAATAATAAAGTATGAAGTCATTCATCGTGCAGATCTTCCTTTGCTCCTGTCAATAACGACCCCGCTATGGTCCAATATGACTTTGATAACCCGATCTACCAAGCCGACGAAGACTGCGAGGAAGATTGTGATCTCCCAGAAGAGCTAGCTAGACTATTGAAGCAGGAGTCAAAGGTCATCCAGCCCTACCAAGAAGAGGTCGAAGTCATCAACATGGGAACTGAAGAAGATGCCAAAGAAATCAAGATAGGCGCAGCTTTGGAGTCAGAGATTAAGTCAAAACTGATAATATTGCTTCGAGAGTATGTTGACGTTTTTGCTTGGTCTTACAAAGATATGCCCGGTCTAGATGAAGAGATTGTGATGCACAAACTACCTCTCAAGGAAGGCTGCCCGCCGGTGAAGCAAAAGTTGAGGAGAACAAAGCCAGAGATGTCTTTCAAGATCAAAGAAGAGGTACAAAAGCAATTGGACGCTGGTTTTCTGGCAGTATCCAACTATCCGCAATGGATAGCGAATATTGTCCCAGTACCTAAAAAGGATGGGAAGGTGCGAATGTGTGTAGATTATAGAGACCTTAATAGAGCGAGTCCGAAAGATGACTTCCCTTTGCCACACATTGATGTGCTAGTAGACAACACAGCCCAATTTTCTGTATTCTCATTTATGGATGGCTTTTCTGGATATAACCAGATTAAGATGGCGCCCGAAGATATGGAAAAGACGACTTTCATCACTCCGTGGGGAACTTTCTGTTACAAGGTTATGCCATTTGGACTTAAGAACGCAGGCGCAACATATCAGCGAGCAATGGTCACTCTTTTCCATGACATGATACATAAAGAGATTGAGTGTTATGTAGACGATATGATTGCGAAATCCCAGACTGAGGAAGAGCACCTTATCCACTTGGGAAAGCTATTCGCCCGGTTAAGAAAATTCCAGCTGAGACTAAATCCCAACAAATGCACTTTTGGTGTAAGATCTGGTAAATTGCTAGGTTTTATTGTGAGCCAGAAAGGGATTGAAGTCGATCCAGATAAGGTCAAAGCTATCCAGGAGATGCCGGCTCCCAAAACTGAAAAAGAGGTCCGAGGATTCCTTGGGAGGTTGAACTATATCGCCAGGTTCATATCCCATCTAACGGCCACTTGTGAGCCCATCTTCAAATTACTTCGAAAGGATCAAGCCGTGGTATGGAACGATAACTGTCAGAAAGCCTTTGAGAAGATAAAGGAATACCTACAAGAACCGCCGATCTTGATGCCTCCGGTGCCCGGACGACCCCTGATCATGTACCTGACTGTGTTAGAGGGATCCATGGGATGCGTATTGGGACAACATGATGAAACCGGGAGGAAAGAGCATGCAATCTATTACCTCAGCAAGAAGTTTAATGACTGTGAAACGAGATATTCGATGCTCGAGAAGACATGTTGTGCATTGGCTTGGGCAGCAAAACGTTTGAGACAATATATGCTCACCCATACGACTTTGTTGATCTCCAAGATGGATCCTGTCAAATACATATTCGAGAAGCCCGCTCTCACCGGGCGGGTAGCTCGTTGGCAAATGGTGTTAACAGAGTATGACATCCAGTATGTTACGCAGAAAGCTATCAAAGGGAGTGTGCTCTCTGAATACCTTGCCCACCAACCTATGGACAACTACCAGTCTATGCGTTTCGATTTCCCTGACGAAGACGTCATGTTTGCCAGAGATTATGCCACGCCAGGCCCAAATGATGGACCCGAACCAGGATCGCGATGGACGCTCGTGTTCGATGGTGCCGCAAATGCCAAAGGTTGTGGAATTGGGGCGATCATCACTTCTCCAACTGGCTTTCACCTGCCATTCACCGCCAGATTATGCTTTAAGTGTACTAACAACATGGCCGAATATGAAGCTTGTATTTTCGGAATTGAAGCTGCCATTGATAACAGAATCAAGATTCTAGAAGTCTATGGAGATTCCGCGCTTGTCATATGCCAGATTAAAGGGGAGTATGAAACACTGGACCTCAAGTTAATTCCTTACAGAGATCATGTCTTGAAGTTAATCCCGTACTTTGATGAGATCACTTTCCATCACATTCCCAGAGGAGAAAATCAGTTGGCTGACGCTCTAGCAACACTAGCATCTATGTTTCAAGTCAAGTGGGAGAATGAGGCGCCATCCATCCGTTTAGAATATTTGGACGAACCCGCTTATTGCCTAGCGGCCGAGGGGGAAGAAGCTAAAACTGATAATCATCCTTGGTTCTATGATATCAAGCGATATCTAGAGACACAAGAATATCCAGAAGGTGTAACTATCACTGACAAGAAGTATCTCAGAAAGCTCTCCTCAAAGTTCTTCCTCAGTGGTGACGTGCTATACAAGCGGAATTACGATTCAGTTCTACTCAGATGCGTGGATAAACACGAGGCAAAGCGTATCATAAATGAAATGCATGAAGGATCTTTTGGGACACATGCTAGTGGTCATACTATGGTTAAAAAGATTTTGAGGGCAGGATACTATTGGATGACGATGGAAACGGATTGTTGTCTCCATGTCCAGTCATGCCACAAGTGCCAAATTTACGCAGACAAGGTCCATACTTCACCACTCCCTCTGAATGTTTTGACTTCGCCTTGGCCCTTCGTTATGTGGGGTATAGATGTAATCGGACGCATCGAGCCAACCGCTTCAAATGGGCACCGTTTTATCTTAGTGGCCATCGATTACTTTACCAAATGGGTAGAAGCGGCGTCATATGCCAACGTCACTAAGCAAGTGGTGACTCGCTTCATCAAAAAAGAGATTATTTGTCGATATGGAATCCCGAACAAGATCATTACAGACAATGGTTCAAACCTCAACAATAAGATGATGAAAGAGTTGTGTGAAAATTTCAAAATTGAACACCACAATTCAACACCTTATCGCCCTAAAATGAACGGAGCTGTTGAGGCGGCAAATAAGAACATTAAGAAAATCGTCCAGAAGATGGTGAAGACTTACAAAGACTGGCACGAGATGTTGCCGTTCGCGTTGCATGGCTACCGCACCTCAGTGCGCACTTCCACAGGGGCAACCCCGTTTTCTCTCGTATATGGCATGGAAGCAGTATTGCCCATTGAAGTAGAGATTCCCTCCTTAAGGATTTTAGCTGACGTCAAGCTAGATGAGGCCGAATGGATACAAGCCAGACTCGACCAACTCAATCTCATCGACGAGAAACGCATGACGGCCATCTGTCATGGACAATTATACCAAAAACGATTGAAGAGGGCCTTTGATAAGAAGGTTCGCCCACGACACATCCAAGCAGGAGATTTGGTGCTAAGGAAAATTCAGCCAACTCACGTCGATCCAAGGGGAAAATGGGCACCAAACTATGAGGGTCCGTATGTAGTAAAGAAAGTTTTCTCCGGAGGGGCATTGATCCTGTCAACCATGGATGGTGACGATCTCTCATCCCCTGTGAACGCAGATGCAGTTAAAAAATATTATGCCTAAAAGATAGACCCGGTGGACCCAAAAAGAAAATCCACGCAAAAATGGGCGTCCTGGTGGACCATAAAAATGGTTCAGGCAAAATTAGGGACTAGAAGTAAAAAAAAAGAGTATCCTGATAGGCTGAAAACCTGAAAAGGCGGCCTAGGCAAAAGTTAGGGATTCAAAAAGGCAGAACTGCATCTTGAAAAAACGTGTGAATTATTCCTCGTAACCGTCAAGCTCTCGACTGAGAAAGATCAATTCGATTCTGGCGCTCAAAAGCAAGGCGTGAAGGGTCTTCAGAGACATATGGGCCATAGCGGATTTGAAACTTGGCAGGGACCATGTTTCAACATTGTCTTAGTCTTTATTTTTCTCTTTTAAAAGCAGTTACCTCTTTTAGGAATTGCCTCCTTTTGTAATTTTCCCATTTATGGGTGTTCATCAATAAAATTACTTTCATCAAAGCTTTTTGTTTTATTTACCCTTTGGTTGCAAGTTTCATTTATTTGATGATGGGTTTTGCATATAATGACATTATGGTAAAATAGACTAAGGGATAACTTACCCTCTTGGGGTAACTAAAGGGTGACCATGACTCTAAAGAGTACGCAGGAACATCATTCTAAATCTTGTAACGACTTGACTGACAAGGTCGTCAAACCCGGCAGAGCAGGCCATGAGCCGAAAATCTCAACACATCCAAGTTCTTTACACATCATAAATAGATGATGTCGGGAAGTCAGGCTTATCTTTCACTTTCCCACCACCAAAATCCGCCATGTCGGCACCTGCATTTCCATTACTATCCGCAATCCTATACATCATACGCATCACATTCAGCTTCATAGGTATCTTGCATCATATACAGATCCATAATCATATCATACTTTCCCCAACTCTTGCATCTCCGCACATTAGCATTTGCACTTCCATTTCCATTTCCGTTTATGGGACATCTTTATCATTCAGCATTAACATATGCGAGATCAGATCCAGGAATCGAATTCGAATATTTTCAAGATCGTAATCAGCCTAATCAGGGGCATCTTCCGCAAGACAGTGGGTGTTCCCCACGAAGTTGTGCAACCTTCATTGAGCAAACTCAAGATCTCAACCAATCAAACATTCAGCACAGACAGGGGCATCGCCAATAAATTCATGGGCGTTCCCCTGTGAGTTATCTCCAGCAGACTTCAGCGATAAGTGGCAATCTCTTCAGAGAAGCTTATCCATCTTCAGTGATAAGTGGCAATCTCTTCAGAGAAGCTTATCCATCTTCAGAGATAAGTGGCAATCTCTTCAGAGAAGCTTATCCATCTTCAGAGATAAGTGGCAATCTCTTCAGAGAAGCTTATCCATCTTCAGTGATAAGTGGCAATCTCTTCAGAGAAGCTTATCCATCTTCAGAGATAAGTGGCAATCTCTTCAGAGAAGCTTATCCATCTTCAGAGATAAGTGGCAATCTCTTCAGAGAAGCTTATCCATCTTCAGAGATAAGTGGCAATCTCTTCAGAGAAGCTTATCCATCTTCAGTGATAAGTGGCAATCTCTTCAGAGAAGCTTATCCATCTTCAGAGATAAGTGGCAATCTCTTCAGAGAAGCTTATCCATCTTCAGTGTTAAGTGGCAATCTCTTCAGAGAAGCTTATCCATCTTCAGTGATAAGTGGCAATCTCTTCAGAGAAGCTTATCCATCTTCAGAGATAAGTGGCAATCTCTTCAGAGAAGCTTATCCATCTTCAGAGATAAGTGGCAATCTCTTCAGAGAAGCTTATCCATCTTCAGTGATAAGTGGCAATCTCTTCAGAGAAGCTTATCCATCTTCAGAGATAAATGGCAATCTCTTCAGAGAAGCTTATCCATCTTCAGTGTTAAGTGGCAATCTCTTCAGAGAAGCTTATCCATCTTCAGTGATAAGTGGCAATCTCTTCAGAGAAGCTTATCCATCTTCAGAGATAAGTGGCAATCTCTTCAGAGAAGCTTATCCATCTTCAGAGATAAGTGGCAATCTCTTCAGAGAAGCTTATCCATCTTCAGAGATAAGTGGCAATCTCTTCAGAGAAGCTTATCCATCTTCAGAGATAAGTGGCAATCTCTTCAGAGAAGCTTATCCATCTTCAGAGATAAGTGGCAATCTCTTCAGAGAAGCTTATCCATCTTCAGTGATAAGTGGCAATCTCTTCAGAGAAGCTTATCCATCTTCAGAGATAAGTGGCAATCTCTTCAGAGAAGCTTATCCATCTTCAGAGATAAGTGGCAATCTCTTCAGAGAAGCTTATCCATCTTCAGAGATAAGTGGCAATCTCTTCAGAGAAGCTTATCCATCTTCAGAGATAAGTGGCAATCTCTTCAGAGAAGCTTATCCATCTTCAGTGATAAGTGGCAATCTCTTCAGAGAAGCTTATCCATCTTCAGTGATAAGTGGCAATCTCTTCAGAGAAGCTTATCCATCTTCAGTGATAAGTGGCAATCTCTTCAGAGAAGCTTATCCATCTTCAGTGTTAAGTGGCAATCTCTTCAGAGCTTATCCATCTTCAGTGATAAGTGGCAATCTCTTCAGAGAAGCTTATCCATCTTCAGCGATAAGTGGCAATCTCTTGGGAGAAGCTTATCCTTCATCAACGATAATTGGCAATCTCCTCAAAGAAGCTTATCCCCCTTACATCCTTTTGGTGTCGGGTTTGCTTTGTTTCGCTCCATTATCCTTTTGGTGATGGGTCTGGCATCCTTTTGGTGTCATGACTAGCGTGTTTGCCGTTATCCTTTTGGTAATGGACTCCTTACATCCTTTTGGTGTCGGGTTTGCCTTGTTTCGCTCCATCATCCTTTTGGTGATGGGCCTAACATCCTTTTGATGTTATGACTAGTGTTCTCGCTCCATCATCCTTTTGGTGATGGGTCTGGCATCCTTTTGGTGTCATGACTAGCGTATTTTCCATTATCCTTTTGGTAATGGACTCCTTACATCCTTTTGGTGTTAGGGTTGATTGTGTTTCGCTCCGTCATCCTTTTGGTGGGGAGTCTGTCATAATCATTAATGCCAGATTGTGCGAGTGGGTTTTGCTCTATCCTCCTTTTGGTGGTAGTAGCCGTGTGTGTTTTATCCCATCATCCTTTTGGTGATGGCGACCTGTTGCTATTTCTCCACAGTTTGCTTAGAGTTATACCTCATCCAGCATGTTCAATTCCCGAGCATTTCTTTCTTTTTGGACAAATTCAAGGTCTTCTTTATATCCAATTGACTTCTACCGCTAGAGAATGAATGCCGCAACATTTCATTTCCTTAGCTTTAAGCCAATTAGATAGGGGCATCTGTCATACCCCGAATTTGTCCTACCCTCTCAATTCTTTATACCGAGTACACATGTGGGTTTAGGATCTTGGGTCCATGTGTGAATTGTTGGCAAGTTTAGTGGAGGATTGTCAAGTTGAAAGAATCATGGCTTATATCAGTTTTTGGTGAAAAAGTGACGGAATGTGGAGTGTGCTACATCAAATCCCCAGGTTGTTTCAAATCTATGCTTTGATTGGTTAAGTTGTTTAAATTTAGACCATGTATTTTCAAAGATGCAATGCGAATTGGTTCGAGGTCATGTTTGGATTTCATTCAAGCCATACTGGAGTCTAGTTCAATTCACAGGCTATGATGGAGTCCAAGGAGCAGCCCGTGGTTAATTTCGACTTAATTTGTGTCAAAGTGTTTCAACTTGCTTCTAAGGATTGCTAAGCTTGTTTTATGATTTATTATGTGGAGCCTTAAATGCTTGTCCCAGGTTCGTTTTGCTAAGATAAGTCAAGTCATCACGTTTGCTTTTAAACGTTAAGGACGTTAATGATGGGCCGTGATTGTGTCATGCTGAGAAACTTGTGAACCACAGTTGAAAGTTGAGATAATAATGAAGGAAAACATACAGAGAACACCATGTGTTTTTTAGTATTACTCAAAGTATATCCCATGTGACAAAGGAGTAACATTTATGTATTTTACAAGTAGGCGAAGAATTTCAAAGACTTAGTTTTACTGCGCCCTTCACTGACATATATAAGATAATGTCTCATACATCACAGAAATTCCAAACTCTAAGACAACAGGGGTAATCCTAGTTCTAGTTAAATTACAATGAGAAATTCATAAAAGAGGTTGTAAACTTCAATTTATAAGCCGACTTGCAGCAAAAACATCAGCATTATGGACAGTTCTCAAAGTTGGTGAATTTCGACGTCGACTTGAAACTGGCCGCAATGAGAGAATCCAAGCAATAGGTGACGAACCATTTTCTCTAAGCTACAATCAAAAGTGAAGGACCTGCAAAACTAAAAAAATCACAGTTCATTGAAGTTCATTACAGCTCGAAAAAGGTATTTAAGGAAGAATTGAGGAGAACTTCAGAAGCATGATAGGGAGAACGACCATACGGTGGATCTTTAAAACTGATGACGAGAATCATTTGGCTTGCATTGCTACGATATAATCATGTCTGGTCATTTAAAACAGAGTAAGGATTAGATAATTGTTAAGAAAGAGTGGTGATGAGCATTGAAAAATTTCCAAACCTTACTAAAGAAGTTTCCAAGACTTAGAACATGTTGTCCCCAATCCGCTAGCTTTCGATATCTCAGTTTCACGGACAAGAAGTTAAGCTTCAAACATGATACCGAGTTACTCCAAAGTTGGCACCATGTATCATTTTGACACAAGATAGAAAAGTTGTCCAGAAACCTTCAATCACAGTGCATATCAAGAATACAATTATGTTCTTAGCCAAGAAGATGGAAGATTATGAGGTTATGCAGAAACTTGGAAGAGGAGCTTTAGGTGCAACTCTTCTTGTTGTTCATAAAACTGATAGAAAGAGGTATGTGTTGAAGATGATTCGCTTGTCTAAACACACAGAGAAGTCCAAGTTGACAGCATACCAAGAGATGGACCTGATAGCAAGCCAAAATTACCCTTATATTGTGGAGTTCTCAGACCTCTCTTGGGTTGGAAATATAACTGGCCTTAAGAGCGGTGATATTGAAGTTACTTGGGCTGATGGGATGATATCGACGGTTGGGCCTCAAGCAATTTATGTGGTTGGTAGAGATGATAATGATGAGTCAATTGCTGCAGGGAGTGACATAAGTGATGCTGCAAGTTGGGAAACCGTCAATGATGATGAAATGGAAGTCCTAGAGGAATCAAGAGAGGATGTAAATAGGGAAAATTCAAGCAACGTCACTTCTGAAGCAGATGAGAATGGGGAGAGAGACTTGAGTAGGACTGCAGCACTTTCTGTCCCGCTGGCAGCAATTCGATTTGTCACTAGACTTGCCTCTGGAATATTCTCCAGGGGACAAAGGAGCTTAAATCATGTTCACACGCCGCCAAATCGTGAAATTGAATGTCTGTCACCTGTTAATGTTTGTGAGACCAGCTCTCATGAATGTATTGCCATTGAAGGTGGTGACAATTCAGGCAGCAAGAGTTTTAAAATTGAGGAGTCTGTTATTCCAAGAGGATCTGAAAATGTGGAAGCATCTGAGACACTGTGCAGCTTGAAGAATGAAGATGCCCCTGCAAGTTGTGACGATGATGCTTGCATTTTGAAACATTTTGACATGGTTACAGATCCGTTAGACCACTATTATATTGGTGCAAATGGACAGAGGAACAACCGAAAATGGTATAAGAAGGTGCAGCAAGATTGGGGAATACTACAAAATAACCTTCCATATTGTGCTCACAATCGAAACCTGAAAACACAAACCAAACAGTAAAAATTCAGGGTAAAAATATCAGATATTTTCAAATTAAAAAAAAATATAAAATTCAAAGACAAGAAAATAGGATAGCAGAGGACAGCAGGGCCAAATTTACTAAAATGGAAAGACATAATCTTAACATCAGAAAGTGATAGCAGGGGTGATACAAACATAAGCAAAACCCTAATCTCATGTGATATATATTTTGTGACTATTCATTCAGAAAGGAGGCTGAGAGAAAAAACCTAGAACTCTTGCTGCACAGCCCCCAAGCTCTTCACCAAATTCATCTTCACATTCCTCCCCATTCAACTGTCATAAGACAAACCACCATAGTCAACCATCATAACACGAAAACACACATAAAGAACTGAAAAAGAGAGATTGAAAAAGGAGCTTATCTGCTTTCGGTATTGATAATCTGGTGGCATCGGTGCAACAAGAAGCTTTGCATCATCCAAACTCTTCATCAATAGCGTGAGAACCTGTCGGATTCGCTCCAGCTCTGTAAGTATTCCTTTGTCTTTTTCTTTGTCTTCATATTTTTAAGCTATTGTCGCTTTGTTTTCTGATGACAAGCCTGCGAGAGAGAGGCGGTGGGTTGTTGTGGATAAAAAGGAACCTCAAAACCCTAGTCCCACAACCCAGCAGCTTCCAAATGAAACCTTAATCCTCCTCCAACCATCAACACTTCAACACAAACCACACCATTATCTTCAAACAAAAAAAACTAAACCCAAAAGTTGTTCTTCATCATAACCATTTATCCACCATTTCTATAACCTGTGAAAACCCATTAAAACTCACCATTAAATCCTTACCATCATTTTCGAAATGCCTCTATTAGCAAATCCACGCAGTGAACAAAACCACCATTTGAAACTTTAACCCATATCCAACAGTTCCGCAGATCTTCCCCAACCATCTTCAATCTCTGTTACAGAAAACTATATCACTCTCATTCAAGAACCACAACCCAGATTCACCAATATAATCTACATCAACTTCAAATCAACTTTCCTCACTAACCCTCGCAAAACATCAATCAGACCGCGATACCTAACCTTGAATCCACTGCAATCGAACCAGAAACAGAGGTAATTGAAGAGGAGAAGATTCAATGAAACCTAACAAACACGATGACCTTTTCTTCAGCCATCTTCCAATGATGCTTTTGCCATTCCCGAATCCCCTTCAAACCCATTTCGTAAAACCAAATAACAAATGTGATTGTACAAATTGGAATTTGAAGGATACGCAAGTGAAAGAATAAGAGGAAAGGTTTAGAGATGGAGACGCTTTCAGAAAAAGGAGGAACTCGAATCGAAACCGGAGAACAGGCAGGTTAACGAATTCAAGTTGTTTCATTTAGCTGGTTTTGTTCTATGATGGTGTTTGTTCGAGTGGGTAGTTTCCAAGTCCTTTTGGGCATTGGTTTCGTTTGACTAAGCCAGTCTTGGGTGTTTTGTTTTTCACCCTGCGTCTATGTGGTATTTGGGTAGGCAATGGGCCTGGGATGGCCCAAGTGGATTGTTGTTTCCACATTCTTCTTGTTGTTAGTGCGTAATGTGGGGCGCTGTAGATGAGATCCTCTCATCACCCCACACACTTCTTGATTCTTACACTTCTGTGTTTTTCTTTACTTTTTTTAAAGAAATACTATTACTATTATTTTGTATATTAATTATGTTTATATAGTATTTTGTTTTAGTTTTAAAAAAAAAACAGTTTGGTTATATTGTTTTTGTAAATATAATTTATTTATAGTTTATATATTAAACTTTTTTTTAGAACTTTATGTATATTATTATTATTATTACTTTTATAGTTTTTATTATATATATTATTATAAGTTAGTTTCATTTCAATTTGTATTAGAGATATTAAGACTATTTCTATTTTTTTAGAATTGAATTCTTTCTCATTTGTTATTAGGCGTTTTGTCCCATTTTCCTCGTTTTGGTCGATGACGAGACTTCCGTAATTCATTACCAGTCAAATTATTGATAGGTAATGTTGGATTTGAGACCACCTCTTTTTTTCTCTTCATTACTTGTCCCGACTCGATTCAAAAACTTTGTCAAACAATTTTCACAATCAAATCATCTTTGTATTGAATTAAAAAGAGGGGATTAAGTGTAGACTTTCTCCCTCTCCGAGTGTTGGGATGCCCACTGTAGTGAGGGTGGTTCTGACACTCGTCTTTCAATACGAAGACGTTTCCCATCCATTTTCAAATCTCATCTCCCTAAAATCAATTCTTTGTATTGAATTCAACGAGAGGATTGGGTGTAGACCCCTTCTTCTTCGAGCGTAGGGATGCCCACTGTAGTGAGGGTGGTCTCGATGCTCGTCTGTCAATACAAAGACGCTTCCAACATTTCCTCATAAAACCTCGGTCTCGTACCGAGTATACTTTCGATGATAAATTGATTTCTCTTTGTATCGAATTAAGAAGAGAAGATTGGGTGTAGACCTCTTCTTCTTCGAGTGTTGGGATGCCCACTGTAGTGAGGGTGGTCTCGATACTCGTCTTTCGATACGAACACGCGACTTTTATCCACCATCTCGCTTTCACAACTTCATCCCGCAACCCTTGTCACCTAAAACCTCGGTCCTGTACCGAGTGCATTTTCAAATCTTTTCATCATAAAACTTGAATGGTCGTGGAGTGGTTAGGCGTAGGCCTTCTCCTATCCCGAGTGCTGACGTTTACCGTAGGGTTCTCTGTCGCAAAGCACTTACCATTTAAAACCAAAAACATCTTTAATAAGAGAACGAAGTTCTCTTTGCATTGAATTAAAGAGAGGGGATTGGGTGTAGACCTCTTCTTCTCCGAGCGTTGGGATGCCCACTGTAGTGGGGGTGGTTTCGACGCTCGTCTTTCAATACGAAGACGCCTCGTTCGCCACACCTTTTTTTTATAACAAAAACTTTGAGACAATGAATTGGGTACTACCCGTAGGGGTTACTATCTGAGGACCTGTCTCGCCTCCTAAAAATAATTCATCAATCAAACGTGACTCCTTGCCCCGCGTGGCGAAAACTAATCAATCTTTCAAAAAGGATATGCTACGTCCGTTCTACCGCAAACAGGTAACGCCTAAGTCTCCAACGAGCGAGCAGCAGAACACCTAAACTGCTAGAATGCGCACGATAGCATCATCCATAAAAAACAACACACCGTAGGCCGAACTACGGCTGCTCTGATTCTTTACTTCTTTCAAGTAAAGATACGTAGGCACAAGGGCCACAATCCTTGCCGAGCACATCCCCCCCCATGTCTGTAGTCTCCCGAACTACGTCGACTCTGACTTTCTCATGACTATTGAGAATACGTAGGCATAGGACTGCGAAGTCCTACCGAGTCTGTTCTTTCTCTTTTTCCCCGTTCTCTCTTTCCTCCTAACTTTCTTGTTTCTAACCCTTCTTTTACCCTGTGGAGCACTTTTATAGCATATTATTTAAGCAAATATAATCACACATCGACAAACAAAAGGTTCCCATCGAGTACGATGGATGCGAGGGGTGCTAATACCTTCCCCTCGCATAACCGGCTTCCGAACCCGTTCTTGGTCACGAGACCATCTTATCCATTTATTTCTTAAGGTTTTCTCGATATTTTCCTTTCCCCTCATGGGATAAATAAAGTTCGGTGGCGACTCTTCTGTCTATCTTTTTCGCCTCCCCGTCGTTGCGCGATGCATTTTTCGAGTAGCGACACCAGGCATGAGGGTGGAGCTCAGGTCGCGTTTTCCGCTTGAGTTTGCGGTGTGAACTTCCCATCCTGAGCTGAGTGTTCTTCCTGGCGTGATACTTGGTCGACGACGGGCTCAGTCGAGGAACCGTCATCGGCATGAGTTTGCCTCGTTCCTGAGAGAAATCTTGCCTTGATCTATTTTTGTATTTAGTGCTTGTACCTGGGCGCGCACTTATGGTCGATGCGTTATACTCGTCGTGTCGGCGGAGCCTGCTGACAATTAAGGCCTTAGCTATAGTATTGTTTATTCTTTTCGGAGTTCCATGCTCGAGCGAGTTCTTTCCTGTTAAGATGTTCTAGGTAGTAGACCCTATTCTCAGTTTTTTCTTGAGCACGATAGGGCCCCTCCTAGTTAGCAGCGTGTTTGCCCTCTTGAGATCTTTGTGATTCCTCCATAGGACGAGACTGCCCACTTAGAACTCTCATCGTATAACTTTGGAGTTATGCCTAATCGCGATTTTTTGTTTTAGGGAGGCCTCGCGGAGGGCCGCTTCTGATCGGACCTCTTCGACAAAATCGAGCTCCTCCCTTAGTGCCTCGCCATTTTTCTCCTCGTCCAGGGGAGCTTCAGTCCTCCTGGAGGGCACATGAATCTCAATAAGGATTACTTCCTCAATTCCATACGCTAGACGGAAATGAATTTCCCCAATCGAATAGTGGGGCATAATATGGTAGGTCCAAAGCACGTTGTGCAGCTCCTCGACCCACTATTTCTTCGTTTCCTTTAGCCTGCATTTGAGGCCTCGTAGGATTACCCTGTTTGCCGCCCTGGCTTGCCCGTTAGTTTAAAGATGCTTCACGGATGCAAAGTGTTGCTTGGTGCCTAGTTGGACGACGAACTCCTAAAATTTTTTGTTCATGAACTGTGTCCCGCTATCGGTGACGATTTCTTGGGGGATGCTAAAGCAGGAACAGATGTTCCACTTGTAGAAGAGGAGTATGTTGTGGGCCGTTATTTTGGCTAGAGCCTCCACTTCTATTTATTTTGTAGAGTAGTCAACGTCTACTATCAGGTACTTATTCTGGTTTGACACTAAGACGAATGGTCCTAGGATATCTAGGCCCCACCATGCAAAGGGCCACGGGGAGGACATTGTTTTGAGTTTATTGGGCAGTGCCAAATGCATGTCCCTGTGTCGTTGGCATTTGTCACATCTCTTCACATGTTCCTTTGTGTCATGTTGCATGGTTGGCCAGTAATATCCTTCTCGTAGAGCCTTCCTAGCGAGGGATCTCCCCCAGAGGTGTTAGACGTTGATCCCCACATGGTACTCACGTAAGACGTGGGAGACCATTTCCTCCTCTACACATTTGACGAGAGGGATGGAAAACCCTCTCTTGTAGAGATTACTTTCGACCAGGACGTAGGAGTAGGCTTTGCGCCTGACTATGCTGGCTTCCTTGAGGTCAGACGGTAGTTCATCCTTGGCAAGGTAGTTATAGACGGGGGTCATCCAGCAGTTGTTGTTGCTGATGACATGCACATCGAGGGTCACAAAATCTTTCTTGATGTTGGGTCACTGAAGTACTTCCTAAATGACATATTTGTTTCCCCCTTTCTTTTTCGTGCTCCCCAGCTTTTACAAAACATCCGTTCGGACATTATGTTCATGGGGAACATGTTTCACCTCTACCAATGTGAACTTTGTCATCTTTTCATTGACCAAGGTCAAGTATTCAGATAGGTTGTGATTCTTGACCTGATATCTCCCCGAACCTGAAGGGCTACGAGTTGAGAATCGTGGCTGATGATGTCTTCCTCGGCTCCTAGGTCTTCAGCAAGGCGTAGACCCAAGAGGAAGGCTTCGTATTCAGCCTGATTGTTGGAAGTGGGGAAAGATAATGTAAGCGAGACTTTGACGAGGATTCCTTCCTCGTTTTCCAAGATGATGCATGCTCCGCTCCCTGCCAAGCTGGATGCTCCGTCGATGAAGATTGTCCACTTGTGAGCCCAACAAGTGGGGGAATCAAGCAAGTTCATCTCCACGACGGAGTCGGTCAGTGTCTGATCCTTGAGGGCCTTTCTATTCTCATATTAGATGTCAAACTCAGATAACTCTAATGACCACTTGAGCATTCTATCGGCCATGTTTGGACGACCTAATAGTTGCTTTATGGCTGGTCCGTGCGTAACACGATTGTGTGGGCTAGAAAGTAGTGCCTCATCCTTCTTGCGGTATTGACAAAAGCTAGGGCCACTTTCTCTATTTGCTGGTATCTCAGTTCTGGTCCTTTTAGCGCTTTGCTCGTGAAGTATATGGGCTTCTGCCTGTCAGACGTTTCACGAATGAGGGCAGCACTGACGGCCTTGGTCGCGATAATGAGATTGAGATATAGGGTTTCCCCCTTGTCTGGCCGGGAGAGGACCGGCGGTTATGAAAAAGCTTGCTTCAGGTGGAGGAGGGCTTTGTCGCATTCCTCCGTCCATTCAAAAGTCTCCTCCTTACGGAGGAGTTTGAAAAAGGGGAGTTCGTGTTGAGCGAATTTTTCCAGGAAAAGGGATAGTGAAGCGAGCATCCTGTTTAGGGATTGGGTGGAAATCTTTGAGTTCGGCATGGGGAACTCGGAGAAGATGTTGTACTTGTCGGTGTTACTTCGATTCCTCGTTCTATTAGATAGAAGCCGAGAAACTTGTCTGCTCGTACCCCGAACGTGCACTTCTCCGGGTTGAAGCGCATCCTATACTTCCTGGCCTGCTCGAAAACTTTCTTCTAATGGATCATGTGATCGGATTCCTCGTGGGATTTCACAATCATGTCGCCCATATAGGCTTCGGGCATATCCCCAATTTCTCCTCGGAAGACCTTGTTCATCGTTCTTTGGTAGGTAGCGCCAACGTTTTTCAAGCCGAAGAGCATTACGTTGTAGTAATAATTGCCCGATTCAGTCATGAAAGTTGTGTACCTTTTGTCGCATTTTCCATGGGTGTTTGGTTATAGCTCGAATAAATGTCCATGAAAGATAACAATTTAAAACCAGCAGAATTATCAACTAATTTGTCTATGTTTGGGAAGGGATATGCGTCTTTAGGATAGGCACTATTAATATCGGTATAGTCAACACACATGCGCCACTTTCTATTTTATTTTTTAACATGTACAAGATTGGACAACCAAGTAGTGTACTTGGCCTCTAAAATAAAGTTTTCCTCTAGGATGTATTTTATAACCTATTCAGAAGCCTTCGTTTTCTTCGGAGACTGATTTCGCCTACGTTGAGCTACTCCCTAGCGGCGGGGTCGACGATGAGTTGGTGGCAAGCCACGTCAGGATTTATCCCGGGCATTTCCACAATGCTCCACGCAAACAGATTTGCGTTCTCTTGGAGGCAGGCTTTAAGCTATTTCCTTGCTAGGTCAGGGAGTCCGGTCCCGATCTTCACTCCTCGCTGGGGTCGTCACCGAGCAGGACAAATTCGAACTCTCCATTCGGAATTGGACGCGTCGGATGGGAGGTGTCACCGCTACTAGTAGATGTGGAAGGGATTCTCAAATATGGCTGGATCTCCTTCCCCTTCCCTTTCTGATTCCTTTGGTCGTCCTCAGAGAAGCGGCTGTCAAGATCGATAGAGTCGACGTGGGGCAGCGAATTTTCCTCTTTGGAGCTGTAGGGAAGAGCTGGCTTTCTGGGAGTCTTTGGCTTGGCGGAGATAGTGTTCATCCCTTTGGAGGCTGCTTCGAAACATCTCCTCGCTTCTTTGAAGTCCCCACGCATAGTGGCTACGAGACCTTTGGAAGTGTAGTACTTCGTCTTCAAGTGCACAGTTGAAGGCACGACTACTAATTTGGCCAAAGTTGGTCGTCCAAAGATGCACTGGTATAGGGATGGGCAGTCGATAACCAAGAACTGGACTTTGATGGACCTGGCCGTCTCTACAAACTTGAAAGTCATGGTTAGTTCTACGTATCCATAAGGCTATGTGACTGACTTGTTGAAGCCCTGCAAATCAGCGCCTACGTAGGGTTGTTGCACCCCAAAATTTGCCCAACCTTTTTCTTTAACTGGCTTTTGTTTTATTGCATTCATAGCATTAGCATTATCATTAGCATTTGCATATCATAGCCCATTTGCAGGGTATTGAGAGGTATGTTCTCATCAAGAAGAGGTTATCAAGGTCTAAGCCTAATCAAGAGGTTGTATTCAAGCAATCAAGATCTAAATCACCATCAGAAAGGTCAAAGAACAGAGGAATATATGTGGTTGTATCTCCTGGATTGGAGGCCATGAAAAGATCACCAGATGATTGTAAGTCCATGGGTATGGATAGAAGCATTGTTATAGCTCATTAGATGTCTTGAGGATCATTATGGAGCTTGTGCAAGTCATTATTCAAAGTACAAGAAGCCACAACCAAAGGTGGTGCAATTAGGGTTTTCACCTGGTCAACCCTCAGTCAACTGTGAAATTGGAGGAGATTAAGACTCAATTCCAAGCAACTATGATCATGGAATGTTGTGTTGAGACATGTCATAGGTCATTTCAAGATCAATTCATCAAGAATCAAGAGTGTGAGAAGTTACTAATCTAGGGTTTCTAAGCTTGACAGTGTAAAATCCCTTATTTTAGTGCCCAACTTCAAGACCACATAACTCAAGATAAAAGTTTCATCTCATCTTGACACCAACATGAATCTTGTAGGGCTTGTTTCTAGCTTTCTTTTGAGTACTAGAAGTCATTCATCTGATTTCTAGAACTCATGTTATGAAGCAGACAAATTACAGGTCATTAGATGAATGTGAATTTTGTCCATGAAAGTTAACCAACTTCCATGCCATTTTTGAGATAGAAGGATGTCTCTCTTGTCCCTAACCCAAACATGAATGTTATTCCTCATAATCTTAGCTTTCCAAAGAGTACTACAAGTCCTCATTTGGATTTATAAAACTCGAGATATGAAGTTTGCAAGGCAGGGGTATTTTGGGAAACTTTGATTATAGGTCATTTTCATTATAGGTCAATTTCACCACTTTGCATACCTCAAATGAAAATCTTTCCAACTTGAAAGTTGCTCAAAATAGTATCATTTGCTTAATCAAACCTCAAGGTACCATTGATATGGCTTGGATTGGAGAATGTGTGAAGAAAATTTCATGAAAGGAAGCTTGAAAAGGCCTAGTTTGGATCCAATTCAAATTAAATCAATTCATGGCATATTGGTGCATTTTCTGAGTCCATAGAATGTTCTAAGAACAATGGCAAAGTCATAAACCAAGTTTGGGGTCATTTCCATGAGCAAATTCAAGGTTACTTCACTTTGAAGTAACAAAAGCAAAATTCACCATTGATTCAATTCCAAGGAGATAATCTCAGCCATTCATGATCCTTACACCACAAGCAAGAGATATGAACAAAGTTGCAAGCATTCAAGCTCAGCTTTCCATGAGTTCCATAAAGCTCCAAACCAAAACTTTGGATTTTTGAATTGGACTTCCATGGGCTGCAATTGGGCCTGAAACTCCTCAATATCCATTCCATATAATGTTCTGACCATTCACAACTGAAAATAATAGAATTTGGGGGAAGAATAACAGAAAAACAGTTAGGAAAAAGTGGTTGAAAATGGAAATTCGAGTTTGGAGAATCATGTGGTTATAGCCAAAATCAAGAGTTACAGAAGCTCCTTTGATGATCATTGAGTGATTCTGGGCATTTTCCTTCAAGCTTCCATAGAATTTGAAGACCCATTGGAGGTGCTCCAATAGGTAAATTATTTTTCATCCATGCTCATTGTTCTTGATGTATTCATGTGCCATTTTTGTGGATTTACATTCCTTGAGATACATAGAGGGATTTAGGATAGTTTTCATGGCCGTTTGCAATGATTCTTGATATGACCCTCAACTTTCTTGGGTTTCATTTTAAGTGATTTAGGAATGAAAAGTGAAAACAAATGGTAGATTCATGATGTGTGTGAGACGAGGACCACTTTAGGCTAAAAAATTATGGATTTTGGTTCATTTTCAAGAGTTCCCCTATTCACGTCTTGAGGAAGAAGACGACCGGAATAAGTCCGACAGCCGTCCCCCACCGTCTGCATTTTTTCCCCTGTTTCCCATTTAAATCCCAGGTGTGTTCTCAGCCATTGGATCTTGTTGACAAAGAGTACTGTGGGAGGTCACGATTCATTCTTAGTTTGTGTTAAATTCTGGGGCATATGTGTCGTGATGCCAACCCTTGGATCCATTGAATTGTACTTAAAACGGATGGCCTTGATTTGAGGTTGAGTATTGACTAAACTAATAAGTAAAATGGTGAGTTTCGTTGTTTAACCACACAACCACGTGTCCTCACCTAGTGTTGTAGATCTGTTGACCTGAAGTTGATCTAGTGGCCATGAGTGTGTTACACCGTATGCCTGCTTTGACTAACCACATGTAATTGCTAAACACTGTGTTTCATTAAAATGCATACTTGGACCTGGGCCTCCTTTCACTATTGGCGCCCCCCTCACTTTGAGCCCAAGCATTTAAACATGATCTAATTACTAACTACACCGCAGCTTTTTCCATTTTATTTTTCTTTTCTTTTATTTCCATTTTATTCTTCTGTCTCATTTTAATTCATTTGAAATTGATAAATGCTTTAATAAATCATGAAAAAAAATATGTTAGGTAGTTTGGCATGTATAGAAATTTGTCATATTTTTTATTTTTATTTTCCATTTCTTTTCCAATTAATTATTGCATTTTATTTTAATATGTTTTGATAGAAATGTGAAATTGACAGGTTCATCTTTGTGAATTTTGTTTCCCATTCAATACATAAAATAAATGTCTAATATTTTGCATGCTGATTCTAGACACATTATGTGATATTGTAGTATTTTTGTTCTGATTTTTAGATGCCATTTAGTTAGGGTTTGAGGTATATTTTTAGCACCTTTTTCCTTTGCATCCCCTATAGCACACTTTAGGGTTTTGCACCCTGTTAGTGTACCTAGGCTTAGAATCTTGACTTCAAATTTTAACCATAGCTTCCTAACATCTTGAGGATCCATTAGGACTTTTATTAGAATTTTTAGGATTGTTTTCCTATTTTTCCTAGATTTTACATGCTGGCTGATGTTAGGGTGTTCCCCATTGAACCTTCACCTAGTTTTGCCTTATAAGTGATCTTTGTGCAATCCTTAGGCACCCAATCATTGCATGATCCCCTAGTACATAGGTTGAGGCCTTTGTAGGTTAATTTTCAAGTCATTAGCGTGCCCATAGCTTGATTAGGATAGATGTCCTTTAGAGCTTTGCTTTTAGGGTTCCTTAGAAGCTTTTTGTGAATGGTTTCTCCTCCTTATGTGGTTCCTTTGCTTGGTTTTGCCTTGTTCCTTCCATCTCTTCATTCCCTAGTCCTATTCTTAGGATCCCTCTTGTGAAAGCCTAATTCTTCCTTTGGTTGAATTCTGTGCATTCCATAAGAGGTTGAGCCTTGGATGGACATTCAATGACATAGTGGATTCCTTTGGTTTACACTATTTTCTCTTTCTCCGATAAAAGACAAAAAAAATATCAAACTCCCTTTTTCCCTTTAGGGCTCTCTCTAATTTAGGAAATCTTTTCAGATAAAGAGTACTGTTAAGCCTCGGTTCTGCCGCAAACAGGCGTTGTCCCTAACTGCTGGAACTGTAGTTTAACCCTACTCTGGTAAAAACTTTTGAACAAACCTGTGTTTCGTTTTATCCCAAACTACGTTCGCTCTGATCTCTCATACCTGTTGAGAGTACGTAGGCATAAGACGCGACGTCTTGGCGAGCAACCTTCCCCCATCACCCGTAGTTAGTCGAACTACGTTGACTCTGACTTTCCCATTGCACGAGGGAATACGTAGGCCCAGAGCTGCGATGCTCTGTCGAGTCCTTTTTCTTTTCTTTTAACCCAGACCATTAGCGTAGATAGATAAACAACCCTTTAGATAAACAAACAAGTGTGGATCTCGTTGAGTACAACGGACGTGAGGGGTGCTAATACCTTCCCCTTGCGTAACCGACTCTCGAACCCGAGATTTGGTTGCGATGACCGATCTTATCCCTTTTCTCTAGGTTTCTCTTAATCGTTTCCTTTCCCTCCTTTGGGATAAATAACGATAGGTGGCGACTCTTCTGTCATTGCCGACACCTTTTTTCGCAGTAGCGACAGCTGGCGACTCTGCTGGGGAATTTTCCCATCCCTTATGCTGGGACCGTTTCCCATCCCCTATGCGAGTCAATCCTAGCGCTTGTTTGCTTATCTTTGGATTTTGTACATACTTGTTGTACTTTATTTTTACTTTCCTGCATTTTATTTTCAGCATTATATTATTATTATTATTGTGTTGTTATGGGGGGTATTGATTCTGATGAGTGATAAGCCAGACCCAGGCTTGAGTATATACCTAGCATTAGAAGTGGGTTAGTGGTGAACCTGCTTGCTGTACTCACACCAGTTCCCATGTAATCCACGCTCAGACGAGATTCTCTTTGATGATTTCCTTGCCGGTCCATTGGACTTGAGAGGATTTTGGATCTGAGAATTGTTGACTCTGGGGACCGATCATTTGTGACTTAGCCAAGTGAGGCCTCTTCAGGAGGTGATGATGCCAAACCAGAAATGGTGAACGTATCATCATTTCTTGAAAGTCTGTGACGCTGAGAAATGCATAGGATGTCGTACCTTTATCAGTGGATTAAGTCCATACCTGTGAGCAGGGCTGGGGTTATGCAAGAAACTTTTACCTTCAGATTACCCGGTTTCCTCTACAGTTTGAATCCGAATTATTTGTATCAGTTGGTTCCTATCGGAGCAGTGCTATGTTCTTGTCAAGGCAGAACTTTGGTTATTTTCAGCCAACAAGCACAATTGTCTTGATCTCCTGCTGCATCTCTGCATTTGCATTTGCATCATTATAACATGTTTTCTCTTTGACATAAGTGTTCCCGTATTTCCAAGGATCTTAACTTCAAGACTCGCTCTTGAGCGTTAAATATTTTCCTTGTGGTTTGTCTGTGTAAAACATGAATCGGAGTAAACAGGTTCCTTGGAAATACTTGAACATGACATTCGCATTTCATTTGCATAACAGGTGTTCGAGGCTGGGTTACGTTATCCCGATCCGGTTTTCTCTTCAGAATTTTAGACATCAAGCAGTTAGACATGGAACAAGTTCAGGCAGAACTGAGGGAAGTTCAGGGCCAGATGAGGCAGTTCATGATGGACATGTGTCGCTACTGCGAAAATCGGCGCCGGCTGACAGAAGAGTCGCCACCGTGCGTTATTTATCCCAACGGAGGGAAAGGAAACGCTCGAAGTAAACCTTGCAAAAAATGGGAAAAGGTATGGTCATCGCAACCAAAACCTGGATTCGGGAGTCGGTTACGCAAGGGGAAGGTATTAGCACCCCTCACGTCCGTCGTACTCGACGGGATCCACGCTTGCTTGGGTTGTACGGATTACATTTCTATCTAAACTAAAGGATGAGGTCTGAAAAGAAAAGAAAACATGACTCGGCAAAGCATCGCACTTTATGCCTACGTATTCCCGTCTGGAACGAGAAATCAGAGTCAATGTAGTTCGCCTAACTACGGGGGAAGGTGGGTGAAGGTTGCTCGCTAGGATATCGCATCCTATGCCTACGTACTTCCACACTGCATGGAAGATCAGAGCAAATGTAGTTCGGGCTACGCACGACACAAGCTGTTCAAGTGTCTTTTATGAAAAAAATCTCACCTTAACCAAGGGTTTTCTTATTGCAAAAAGGTTGATGTTTGTTCAAATCTTTTGACGGAAGAAATGAATTAATCTCTGTTATAACCTTTATTAATGCTTTTCTGTTGTTTTGAAGGAAGAAGAGATGGCACTCTACAAATCCTAGGGTTAAAAAAAAAAGATAAAATCTACCCTAATGTTATCATGCATGGGTTAACATCTAATGTCTATCATGCTCCTCTCTTGCGCGGAGAGAAACAGAGATCCTAAGGGAATAGACGAAAACAGAAACAACAGATATATACGATAAAGCAGTAAAATGCATGGATGCAGCAATACAAGCGAGGCAAGGGAGTCCCACTCAACCTCGAACCTAGAAAACAATAGGCAAAAGTGAACAGACTTCACTTTCAACCCAGCAAGTTAAACAGCAAACAATACAATCCGGGAAATTCACACAATACATCAGAGATAAAATAGCAAAAGCTAAGCAGCAAAGCAATCTTCATCAGCATCTGGCTTCAATCTTCAAGCTTCAAGCAGACACCAGTCTTCTATCCTCAATCTCCCAATGGCTTTTCTTCAGATCCCAATCTTCAAGCTGAGGAATCAATCACAGGAATAAATTGGGTGTTAAGCAAGTAGTTGACCACCAAGGGTGGCAAACAGACTGCTGTCAACACAAAGAATATTTTCCTCAAGAGTTCTATCCCTTAGACATTAGCACCAAGCCTTCCAAAGGAAGGGGTGACTATCTTAGAGAGACTCTGCATCACAGAGAAGAATGGAGACAGTCAAGGCCTTCCATGTTTGAGAATCAAGTTGCCTATTCTAGGGCTCTGCCTAACTCCTAGATCCTACAAACTTCAACAGCTACCAGAAAGAGATACTCCTCATCAACTCTGGAAGTTGGTCTTTAGTCTCTGATCTTCAAATGGGCCTCACCATTACAGGTCTTCAGCTCTCCCCAAATCCCAAACAACCCAACACCCCACACAGACAAAAAGATATAACCCTAAAGAGGGCACACCACACAATTAATCACATATAAGCAATATACTAGTAGCAGTAGGGGAATCCTAATATTTTCTAAGGGATCTATCCTATACCCATAACCCCTATAGTCCCATACCCCAAAATCAAATCAACATCCCTAAAAGAATTAATCTATCTCACATATACTCATCTAAAACCCTAATTTTGATCATACTAACCACACCTAACCAAATCACCTAAAATTTAATCCTAAAAATATGAATTAAATCTTATGTTCAAGTTGAAGTCCTAAACTAATCACTCTAAAAAGAATGAGCCCTAAAGCTAAAGGGAGCTATTAGAACAAAAATCAACAAATTTGAGTACTAAACTAAACTTAATAAAATGCTATTTACAAGAAAAATGCATAAAAAATATTAAAACAAAATAAAATGTCAATTTTATTATTTGGTATTTTTTAGACAAAATTATGGACCTATAGCAAAAAGAACCAATTAAAACTATCAATTTTCTCATTTTTTATGATTTTTTAAAGATGACAAAAATATTAAAGGAATTAAAATCACAAAATAGGAATAAAATGGGGAGGGGGTCTGAATAGCAGTGGCGCCTAGTTGTAATTCCTAATGGGCCATGGAACCAGGGGTGCGAATAACAAATTCACTAGGCCCAGCGCGCTCAGAAAATGAATTGGAAAATAAAAAGAAAAAAAGAAAAACTCTCGGTGTGAATAGCAAACATTTCACGTGTTATCCTTTGGGCTTATCAAGAAGGGGGTGGGGATAGAAATGTTGGACCCAGCCCAGACACGCGTTTAAGTGAAACGCTGCGTTTCACGCTGGTCAGCTCCCTCCATTTTTCAACTTCAAATCTGGACCACACGATGCGATTAAAAGGTCAAATAATTGATGATCGGACGACCATTGGCCATCGTCCCCAAATCAAAACCCTAAACTCAGGATTCTCTCCCCATGCAGCCATGTTCATGCTCTTCGTTCTCTCTCCATAGGCCATGAAATCAAGACTTGCAAAGACCAAACTTAACCTATTCTTTCCCAGGAACACGATGATGCTTTTAGTTTGGACTGAAACTAACCCCATAATAAGACCCGATAGGTGGAACCTCATAGAATACCAACTGCACTCATCAATGGAGCCTCACAATTCTTCAATCTAACTGTCCTATCTTGTTCACCATGCTACACTGATCTCATTAAGCCACTACATGATGATTAAACCTTATTATTCGCCCTAATCTTGGTCATCAAAGAATCACCACCCTGCTAACAAACTCCATGAAACTCTCTCTAATTCTCAGGAATCACTCACCTAAGGTCTCTAAGCATGATTACCCTAGCCATTTCATCTAGCAATGCATAAATAGAGGGATTCGAATGCTTTTGCAAACCTGAAAAATGGTGATGGCAGAGGTATCTACACTCCAATCCAATGCTTGAGACTGGTCACAAATGATCTCCAATGGCTGAGAATCTTCCTGATGGCAGTAATCCTTGCTCAAACTTCTTGATTCACCCTGGCCAAACCTTTATGCAACTTGGAGTGAAGATTCGAATCTCATGAACCAGCCACCTTTCTTTCTAGTTTTTCCTTGCTTTTCACTCTATGATGATGGAGGAAGATGATGACAAGAAGAAATCTCACAATTGATGGAGTTTTGATACACTTTGAAAATAAAATGCAAATGGGAGTGAAGGAATCAAAATGGGGTTTGCAAGCTCAAAGAATCACCAACCACTGCATGGACCCTCTCTAGGGTTTATATACACACCAATGGGAGCATCTAGAACCTTTGAGAAAGCTCCATGAAGTTTCTAGAACTTCTCATGCAAGGAGATTTTCAATTTTTCTATTCTTAGTAAATCCCATGAGATCTCATGATAACCATGCAATTCTCCTTAAAATACCCTTACATGAGATGGTAATAAGAAAACAAGGCATTTCAAGTCATTTTAAGGCTTTGGCAAACTTTTCCTTTAGGTGCCTTAAAATGCAAGAATCAAATTTACAAAGGAAGTCCAATTTTTAAGCCTAAATTCAAAAAAGTGGCTGAACCAATATTTCTAAAATAATGTTTGGAATCAATTTGGTATATTGGATGACCGATTTTGGATTTGTAGATCTCTCAAACCAATTTTTTATTTCAACTTTTTCAACTTATATGCCTTTTTTAGGTCATTTTTCACCAATTTTGGTCAAGTCTCATTCCATGCATTTCCAAACTTCCATGACTTATTTTCTAGACTTAAAATGGAATTTTGAGCAACTTTGATGTTGTGAAGTTTTTCATTTGAAGCTTCCTTGTATGAGTTTTAAGCATATGCTAAGAATGACCTATAATCCTCAGATGACCAAAATACCCTTTGCTTGCCAAGACCATAAGTAGAGTTACACAAATCATATGAAGGAATTCCATACCTTTATAGAAAGCTAAGACAATAAGGAACAACTCTTATGTTGGCCAAGAATCCATTGGAAATAACCTTGAAGGTCAAAAGTTACTTGGAAGACAGACAACTTTCACAGACAAATTTCAGTGCCCTCAGATGACCTGTAACTTGCAAGAGCTATAACTTGAGTTCTATGAATCATCTTGATGACTTCCACCACTCAAATTAAAGCTATGAAGATACTATACAAGTTTCATGTGGACCAAGAATTCATATGAAGCTTGCATCATGAGTTACACTGCTTTGAAGTTTGACCTAAATCAGGGGATTTTATACTGAAACCCTAATTTAGTGACTCCAGTTCTCCTTGACTCCTCTTGATTTTTCTTTAGCACAACATCATATCCATATCCATATAACAAATAATGAATCCCACATTCTTCAAATGATTCTTGATGCCCTTCAAAACACCCCTTTGGCTTAGAGTTGACCTGGTGTTGACCCTAGTTGACTGACTTCAACTGGGGCTCTTGCAATCACTCTAATGACTTGGTTCTTCTTCAAAGTGATTCTCTAGACCCTTCATAACATCCATACACACATCATGCTCTTGGATCATAGCTCCCACACTCTCTGATGATCCCCACACAACCTCAAGATAGGAGATCTCATTGATCAACCTGTTAACTCCTCAAAGCTCAAATTCTTCCCTGATGACCTGAGTAGACTTGAATATGAATGAAACCCTTGGATATACCTCTTGAGATAAGAATAGCACTTTGATCCCCTAATTAAGATAGCTTGCTCATGCTATGCAATGCAGATGAATACACTATGTACATGATGACAATGCAAATGACTATGCAATTGAAACATAAACCTAGGTTAGAAAAGGTTGGGCAAATTTTGGGGTGCAACAGCTGCCCCTATTCAAGCGACTTGGACCCGACTGGATGAAGAGCACGCAGCCTTCAGACATTCGTGGTACGAGACGGTTGAATACGAAAGAACCCGGAAATTTGCCAACCGCAAAAATAAATTGTGAATACGACTACTGCTTGGGAAAACCCTTCAGGGAAATGACTTCTGTTGTCACAGCAACAACTAGCCATCTATTTGTCAATCTGATGTTGTCCGCAGACCACTCCATTCCGAAGAAATGAGCATGCACCACACAACGAGAAATTGTTGACATCACTTATCAACCTCTGTTGATCTCACTTATCAACCAAGCACACGCTAACCAGCGGGAAAATATTGACTTCACTTGTCCTGTTGACTTCACTGATCAACCTCTCGTATCCTGAAGAAACGAGCAAACGCTTAACCAAGCGGGGCAATGTTCGAAGACATGAACCAACGACTCTGCGGGGAAGAGAGAAACTTAACTAAGCAACTCTGAGGTCAATTCTGACGACGACCGTCAAACACCCGCTGGGGAAATTGGGAATTTAACCAAGCACCCTTGTTGAAAAAACGAGGAATTTAACCAAACAACTCCTGTAACAAGCTCTCTGCTGGAGACTATGAGGGACTTAACCAAACAACCCATTGAAGTAACACCTTGCTGGAGAACATAACTCTGTTGGGGAATTGCGGGTAACCACCCAAGATCTGAATTACCACCTTCTAATACTGATACCACATCATCCTGAGAAAGACTCAGCTGGGGAAATACAAGTGACTTAACCAAGCGACTTGTCAAAGGATACCCTGCCGGGGACTACGAGGAACTTAACCAAGTATCTCGTTGAAGAACAACCCGCTGGGGATTGTATCTCTACTGGGGCAACTGTGGGTAACCACCCAAGATCTGTCTCCACCATGCTCTAAGAAGGACTCGGCTGGGGAGAAAGAGAAATGCTTGACCAAGCAACTCTGCTAGGGGAATATGCCATAACGAACACGATCACTGCATGTCTGGCCATAAATCCACAAAACTGCTACGAACACGATCGCTGCGCGTTTCGATGCCACAAACAAAATCACATAATGGGACGAACACGATCACTGCATGCTGCGTTACAACCAAAATTACTTCGACTCTAAATCCGACCGGATGAGGTAAACACGATCGCTGCGTGCCAGACGGAATAAACCCATAGAAGAGGCGAACACGTTCACTGCATATTTCAACCATCAATAAACACGATCACTGCGTGTCTTGCAATAGGACGAATACGATCACTGCGCATCTCGACCAACAAACCCTCAAAATGATGTCAACACGATCACTGCGTGTGTCATAACCAACCCATGTAACAGGACGAATACGATTACTGCGTATGCCGACCAACAAAACCAACTGATACAATAGTCACGATCACTACGTGCTCTGCATCACGATTTCCCATGGTACTATCAACACGATCACTGCGTGCGAAACGAATACGATCACTGCGCGCTCTGAGCCACGATCCTCTTGACTGGAGAAAACACGATCCCTGCGTGTTGTGCGTCTCAACTAACCCACATAACTGGACGAATACGATCACTGCATATTCTAACCATACATAGGGTAAACACGATCACTACGCGCTTCATGTCACGGCCCTCTTGACTGGAGGAAACACGATCACTACGTGCTGTGCCACAACTTCAAACCTGGGACGAATACGATCACTGCGTACTTCGGCCACCAACAACCAGATGAACACATTCACTGCATGCCTCACCCTATAACCACCCCGCGTAACGGACAAATACGATCACTGCGTATACCGACCAACAAAAACCGGATGAACACGATCACTGCGTGTCCTGCTCTATAAACCCCAAGATGATACCAACACGATCACTACGTGCCTTACAGAGCAAGCCCCTTAGATTGGGACGAATACGATCACTGCGCTATTCGACCACAGATACACATACCAAGATCAACACGATCACTGCGTGTCCTATGACATAAACCCCCAAAGGTCGGGCCCAATACGATCACTGCGCCCTTGGGCCACAAGTCAACATCTTAAAATCAACACGATCACTGCGTGCCTTGCTATATGAACCCCGTAGCTGGTACAAAATACGATCACTGCATACTTTGACCACAAAATCCACATCTTCCTGAAACCACGATTTCTCTTATCGGCAAGGAATAACATATCCGAAACTGGAGAGGTAACCACCTGGCTTATGTTTCAAAAATGCATATTTGATAATGACGTAATGCTTCCATACAGCATGGAAATGCTACATACTCGGGTAAAATGCAAATGCTCATGATGCATGTTTATGCAAAGAGTTGCTTCAGCAAGATAAATGCTGAAGCCACACTGGATCCGCTGGGGATGACCGGAATACTGCCGATACGCTTCCACCAAAATAAATGTTGGAAAGACGAACTAACTCCGCTGGGGATGACCATCCTACTAGGGAGCAGCTTACGGACTCAAAACTTCAAAATCTGCTGAGGACGATCCTCCTGACGAGGAAGAGTGACTTGCTGGGGAAAGAAAGGACAATCCTGTTCGGGAAAACTCCTTTCAGCTGCTCCAACCACCTGATCACACTCTGTGGGAACCTCTCCTGCTATCACTGAGCTGGGGGTTGAATTATACATTCTGATTTGCACTGCACAATCACATTCATCTCGACCTTCACTGGGGAGGACTCTGCTCTGCTTGATAAGCTAATGCTGAACTGAAGATACATTGATCTCAACTCTCCTGGGGAAATAACATTCAGTTTTGCCTGGGGCGACTTCACTGGGGAAGACACAACATTCATCCTCTAGAGAGGGTACCAGCCTGCCATGGACTCTGGCGGGGAACTTTGTGAACTTTTGAATACCTGCAAAAGTCAACAAGCAAACACAAGACAATCTATGCAAAAAGAGACATCTTGGTAATCACCCACGACAACCATTCAGGTAATTTTCGGTTTTAACAATCATCGGCCGAGGCCCGCCTGGTTACACGCATGTAAGTTTATCGAAAACATCGGCGTTTTTTTACAAACAAAACTGTAAAAATCAAAACCAAAGTCACACACTTCACTGAATAAAACATTTTATTGATAACGGCCTGAGAATAGGCAAAATTTTGTACATCGGATGCAACTCCTGAAAAGAGGTAGTCACACATAAACAAAATGCAGAAGTATACAAATATACAGAATAAAATTTGTACACATGTCGGCAACGTGTTACAGACGAACACCATGAACCGATCCTCCTATGACTCGTCGGACTCTGACGCTTTCCCGATTCCTGTCTTCGGAAGAAACTGCTTTGGATAATTGACCCCCAGATGCTCCCAAACCGCTAAACAATCAAACTTGGACCGCAGTCATTTGCTTCTCAAATCCCTAACTTTTGCGTGAATCGCCCTTTGCGGGTTTTCGATTCACCGGGATACCCTTTTTTGCCGAAGCCGCCCAGTGTAGGTTTTCGACTTCGCGGGTGTACACTTTTTCATTTTATCCCTAACTTTTGCCCGAACCTTTTTATTCTGTTTTTTGGTTCGCCAGGATGCCCCATTTTTGCCTAGACTCTCTTTTTACTGTCCAGCGGGTCAATTTTAAGCAAAGTATTTTTTAACTGCGTCCGAGTTCACAGGGGACAAAAAGTCTTCACCATCCATGGTGGATAACAATAAGGCTCCTCCGGAGAAGACCTTTCTCACGACGTATGGACCTTCGTAATTGGGAGTCCATTTGCCCCTGTGATCCGATTGCGGTGGGAGAACCTTCTTCAGCACAAGATCACCCGTCTGAAAGCTTCGAGGTCGAATCTTCTTGTCAAACGCTTTCTTCATCCGGCTCTGATACAGCCTACCATGTGCAATGGATGCCAGTCTTTTCTCATCTATCAAACTTAGCTGATTCAATCTACTTTTCACCCATTCTGCCTCTTCCAGCTTAACATCAAGCAAAACCCTCATAGATGGTATTTCAACCTACAATGGCAGGACAACCTCCATGCCATATACCAGTGAGAACGGTGTTGCCCCGGTTGATGTACGCACTGTAGTACGATAACCGTGCAAAGTGAATGGCAGCATCTCATGCCAATCCTTATACGTTACCACCGTCTTCTGAACAATTTTCTTTATGTTCTTGTTGGCCGCTTCAACAGCGCCATTCATCTTGGGTCTGTAAGGAGATGAATTATGATGCTCGATCTTGAAATCCCGACACAAATCCTTCATCATCTTGTTGTTCAAATTCGAACCATTATCAGTAATGATTCGCTCAGGAATACCGTATCTGCAGATTATATCCTTCTTGATAAATCTGGCCACCACCTGTTTCGTCACATTGGCGTAAGATGCCGCTTCCACCCACTTGGTGAAGTAATCGATCGCAACCAGAATGAAGCGATGCCCATTAGAAGCAGTAGGCTCAATCTTTCCAATCATATCAATTCCCCACATGGAGAAAGGCCACGGAGAAGCCATAACATTCAGTGGACTGGGTGGCACGTGGATCTTATCAGCATAGATCTGGCACTTGTGACACCGCTTGGCGAACTTGAAACAGTCAGTTTCCATCGTCAACCAATAATACCCTGCTCGTAACAACTTTCGGGTCATAGCATGCCCACCTGCATGTGTACCAAAAGTTCCTTCGTGGATCTCTTCCATGAGTAAATTAGCCTCCTTCTCATCCACACACCGGAGGAGTACCGAATCGTGGTTCCTTCTATACAAAACGCCGTCGGGATTCAGATAAAAGTTTCCTGCTAATCTCCTTAGGGTCTTCTGATCGCGACTGGATGCCCCAGTCGGATACTCCTTATTCTTCAGGAAATTCTGTACATCGAAATACCATGATTTACCGTCAGATGCTTCATCAATTGCAAACACAAAGGTCGGCCTATCAAGGCGAGAGATGACAATGCTGGGAGCCTCATTCCAGCGGTTGACTTTATACATCGAGGATAACGTTTCAAGGGCGTATGCCATTTGATTCTCCGCCCGAGGTACATGATGGAACTCCACCCTATCAAAGAAAGGTAGCAACCTTCTCGCATAATTCATGTACGGTATCAGATTAGGTTGGCGCATCTCCCACTCTCCCTTAATCTGATTCACCACTAATGCTGAATCCCCATATACGTCCAGATTCTTAATCCTCATATCAATAGCCTCTTCTAACCCCATAATGCAAGCTTCATACTCGGCTTCATTATTTGTTACTGAAAAAGTCAATCTGGCTGTGAACGGGATGTGCGACCCGTGGGGAGTTGTAATGATTGCCCCGATCCCGCTACCATACGAATTGACAGCCCCATCAAAAATCATTTGCCACTGGGAACTCCGCTCGGGTCCTTCACCAGGCAACGGCTCATCACAATCTTTAGCCTTCAAGTACATTATGTCCTCATCAGGAAACTCAAACTTCATAGGCTGATAATCCTCAATCGGTTGTTCGGCGAGATATTCGGACAGAACACTTCCCTTAATGGCCTTCTGGGAAACGTACTGGATATCGTATTCTGTCAATACCATCTGCCATCTAGCAATCCTCCCAGAGAGTGCTTGCTTTTCAAACACATATTTGATCGGATCCATCTTCGATATCAGCATGGTTGTATGATTCAGCATGTACTGTCTTAGACGTTTGGCAGCCCACGCCAATGCACAACACGTCTTTTCGAGCATAGAGTATCGAGATTCACAATCCGTGAACTTTTTACTCAGGTAGTAAATTGCATGCTCTTTCCGCCCTGTCTCGTCATGTTGACCGAGAACACAACCCATACTGTTTTCCAGAACCGTCAGATACATAATCAGTGGTCGTCCCGCTACTGGGGGTATCAACACCGGAGGCTCCTGCAAGTATTCTTTTATCTTTTCAAACGCCCTTTGGCAATTGTCGTTCCAGACCACCACTTGATCTTTCTTTAACAGCTTGAATAATGGTTCACACGTGGTCGTTAGGTGAGAGATGAACCTAGCAATGTAATTCAACCTCCCTAAGAATCCACAGACTTCTTTTTCGGTTCTCGGTGCTGGCATTTCTTGTATTGCTTTTATTTTTGCAGGATCGACCTCGATTCCTTTCTTGCTCACAATGAACCCCAGTAGCTTCCCGGATCTTACTCCGAAGGTACATTTATTTGGATTCAGCCTCAGCCTGAATTTCCTCAGCCTCTTGAACAACTTCAACAAATTAACCAGATGTTCTTCCTCTGTTTGAGACTTGGCTATCATGTCATCGACATACACCTCAATCTCTCTGTGCATCATGTCGTGAAAAAGCGTTGTCATAGCCCGCTGATACGTTGCCCCAGCATTCTTCAAACCAAAGGGCATCACCTTATAACAGAAGGTTCCCCACGGGGTGATAAAGGTCATCTTTTCCATATTCTCCGGAGCCATTTTGATCTGGTTGTACCCTGAAAAGCCATCCATGAAGGAAAACACTGAAAACTGAGCCGTGTTGTCAACTAACACATCAATATGCGGCAGCGGGAAGTCATCCTTCGGGCTCGCTTTGTTTAGATCCCTATAATCAACGCACATTCGAACCTTGCCATCTTTCTTTGGCACAGGCACGATATTAGCGACCCAAGTGGGATAAGTGGTAACAACCAGGAATCCAGCATCCCATTGCTTTTGCACTTCTTCCTTTATCTTTACGGCCATGTCAGGATGAGTCCTTCTGAGTTTCTGCTTCACGGGCGGGCAATCTTCCTTCAACGGCAGACGATGAACAACCATATCAGTGTCCAAACCTGGCATGTCCTCGTAGGACCAAGCAAATATATCACTGTATTCACGCAGCATCTCGATAAGATCTCGCTTGATATCCTCTTGCAACGCGGCCCCTATACGGATATTCCTGACGCATTCTTCAGACCCCAAGTTGACAATATCAATCTCTTCCTGGTGAGGCAGAATGACTCTCTCCTCTTGCTTTAGTAACCGACTGAGCTCTTCTGGTAAGTCACTATCCTCCACAATCTCCTCCTCAGCTTGGAAGATCGGATGCTCGAAGTCTAAACGAGTCATAGGAAGTTTTTGGTCGGTGCCATCTGAAAATTCGTGAATCCTGCGAGGGAAACGGTTAAGTGCTTCAAAAATGATGTACAAGCAAAATGCCTAACCGCGCTGCCATTTTATTGAAAAATAAAAATAAACAGAAAGAAAAGGATCACAACATTTGAATGTAAAAAACGCCGTCATTTATTGATTATGCAAACATACAGGTAAACAGCTAGGCCCTAAGACAAAATCAACGATGCCCCGGGCAAGGCATGTGATCATACAATGACTGAAGCAACAATGCATTACTGTTTGGTGACTTGGATGACGTCCTGGATGGACCAGTTGCATAGGCTTTGCCCTGGCGCGCTGGGTCGAATCCATGAGTCCATGTCGCAATCGCTATCCGCTTCTTCCGTATCAGACACGGCATTGATCCTTTCAAAGCTAACCCCTCCGGGTGTGAACACGACAGGTCCTTTGTACTTAGGCGCACTCTGCGAGAAAGATGGGCGGTACCCCAAGCCATACTTGTCTTGCTTTACCAGAATGTCCAGAACCTGCCCCCACTTCTGAGTCTCTCCTGCTTGTACCAGCGCCTTGGCTTCTTTATACGAGGAGACGACCACCTCTTGCCCTTCACTCTTTACCGGAGCTTCCTCTTTAACTTTCACCTCCTCGAACGCTTGACACAACGTTTCATGAATCTCTCCATCTACCTCCACGTACTTGAAAGAAGATAAATGAATGACTAGGATATCCTCTTCGCCACACACCGTCACAATACTCCCCTCAACCATATATTTCAACTTCTGATGGAGCGTCGAAGTTACTGCCCCAGCGGCGTGAATCCAGGGTCTCCCAATCAAACAGCTATATGCGGGCTGTATGTCCATGATGTAAAACACTGTATCAAACACCTCCGGACCTACCTGAATAGGTAACGTTATCGACCCGAATACTGACCTCCTGGTTCCGTCAAAAGCCCTTACTACCAAATCACTAGGTGTGCACAACAACCCACGGGTATCTAACTTCAGCAGAGCCTTCTTTGGTAACACATTCAACGAGGACCCAGTGTCTACCAGCACGTGGGATAACACAGTGCCCCGGCATTCGATAGAGATGTGCAAAGCACTATTGTGATCACGCCCTCGAGGTGTTAAGTCAAAATCTGTGAATCACAGTCCATGCCCAGCGTTAACATGTGCCATAACCCCCTCCAGCTGATTAACTGAAATCTCTTGCGGCACGAAGGATGTCTCAAGTACCTTCAACAGGGCGTTCCTATGCGCCTCAGAGCATAATAACATCGATAATATGGAGATCTTAGACGGGGTTTGCTGCAGGTGATCTACAATCTTGTAATCACTTTTGCGGATTAACCTCATGAATTCTTCCACATCTTTGGTTATCGACTCTTTCTCTTTACTTCCCGAAGATTCCCCTTCAACAGCCTTGTTCTTACCTTTGGCGAGCCTCTCTGCTTCAACCTCAGGTGAAGTGAAAATTCTCTCACTCCGGGTTATACCACCTGCTCCCGCTATATTATCAACGGATCCTGCTGGCGGATCACTCAAGTCAATCTTTTCCCCATTGCAATATGCCTCAGCACTGTAGCACCACGGGACTGCCTTTGTGCTTTCAAAAGGGACTGGCTTAGCGTTGGTAATAGTAATGGTCGGCCTTTTCAATGATGCCGAAATTGTCACTGATTTGAACGGAATGGTGATCGTGGCAACATCCCTACGCTCTTTCTCAGATTCCGTCTCAAAAGACTTCTCTCACCCCGCAGCCCTGTCAAACTGCAAAGTTCCTTCATCAATCAAACTTTGAACTCTCCTCTTCAACTTCTCACAGCCCTCAGGTTGAACCAAACAGTCATCACAATCTTCACTGCAACCGGGATAGACGCCTCTGCTCAACAAGCGCTGCTTCACGAAACTCAAAGGGGTTTTCAGCTCGCTCACTTCTGAAACTAAGTTCAACTCATCATCTACCATGATTGCATTGGCCCCAGACCCACCATGCTTGGGCATTGGCTGCTGCGTGATATTGGGGCCTTCCTTCCCGAAGTTAATGGTCGTACTATCAAGCAACTCCTGCACTTTATGCTTGAAAGCCAAGCAATTCTCAATATTGTGCCCTGGTGCACCCGAATGGAAGTCACAGTGCTCATTGACATCATATCCGACTGGCAGCTGGCCAGTTGGTGGTGCTAAGGTCCTCTTCTCGACTAGCTGCAATTTCAACAAAGTTTGAAGGAGTTCTGCATATGACACTGGCGGTACCTCGAACACTCTCCTTGGTCGGGGGTTCTGAAATCTGCGCTGATTATTAGGCTGCTGCTGAGCCTGCTGCGGTGGTTGTTGTCTCTGCTGCTGAGAAGGCCCTGGAATGGTTACACTTGCGACTTGCGACTGCTGACGCCAGTTCTGACTTTTATTCTTTCGCCGAGCACTGTATACAACATTGGTATCACCCTGCCGTTTACCACCGAACGTCTTCTTATTACCTCCTGCAGAACTGGACTCACCTGCTTGAATTTTACCAATCTTCACCCCGTTTTCAATTCGCTCCCCCATCAAAATCAGCTCAGAGAAAGTACTCATCAAAAAGTTGAGCAGACAGTCGTAGTACATTCCAGAGAAAGTTCCTATGAACATATCCATCATTTCGCGTTCCACCATTGGAGGATGCACCCTAGCAGCCAAATCTCGCCATCTTTGGGCGTATTCTTTAAAGCTCTCACTAGACTTCTGAGACATGCTTTGCAACTGAACTCGGTTAGGGGCGAGATCGCTATTATATTGATAATGTTGAACAAAAGCCTCTGCCAGCTCTTTCCAACTCCTGATCTGAGTAGGTTCTAAGCTCATGTAGCACTCCAGCGATGGCCCTGACAGGCTATCCTGGAAGAAGTGCATTAGCATCTTTTCATCCTCAAAATACGTAGACATACGCCTGTAAAATGCGCGCACATGCACCCTAGGGCATGTATCCCCTTTGTATTTATCGAACGACGGTGCTTTGAATTTCAGCGGGACCCTCAACCCTGGGACTAACCCCATATTTGACATATCCAACCCAAGAGCATTCTGGTTGGCCAACCCGTTCACCTTCTCTTCTAGCAATCTCATCCGATGGTTGTCACCCCTGGCTCTTTCATAGCCCTCATTCTGACCAGAGAACACATCCTCCTGGCGATCCTCCCAGCGAGGTACTGCTTCGTATCCAACATAATCTGCATCGCGACCTGGACCTGTTTGAACGTACCTGGGGTCATGCCTCAGATTACCCATCTCTTGAATGTTGTATGCACCAGCTCCATATCCAAGATTACCATAGCCACCAAACCCAGTCTTGGCGCCAGCCATGCTGCCATATCCCATGTTCACACCATTGATACCATTCATTCCGACATTCTCAACACCCCCATTGAAACCCTGATTGACGTTGCCCACAAATACCCCAGCAGTATCTGTATTGACATTCATATTACCGGTGTTCCCACCTCCACCTACAGGACCAGCTTCTCCAGCATTCAAACCGGTTACGGGAACAGCGTCAGCACTTTGACGATTCTCAACTCGGGGAGAAGCAACAATGTTTTCACCATGCGGTGTCCCATTGTTTTCAGCCCGTGCGACTATCGGTTGAACCAGATTCTGCAGCTGCTCTTGTCCTTTGGCGATAGTCTCCATGGTTTGCATGAGCAGGGCCATCCTGTCACGCATCTCTTGCATTTCACTCTGCACGTTGTCCATGATCTTCTTCTGGTTGACTCTTGTAGAGTAACGGTGGACTCGCTTTTCTGCAATCCTGAAAATACCTGCTTCAAAGATGGAAGAGATAAGATACCTGGATCGCAAACCTGCAATGCAAATATGAGTATGTATGCAAAATGCAATGTGTGTCTGTGCATTAGGGATTATTATGCCCCGATTCTAGTGTGAGTGCCAGTGCAGTGACAGTGCTAGCAAGGACAATGATTGGAGCCGAATCATAGAAAACCTCGTATATTGAAGAGAAATCCAAGAATACAATATCACCGAGGGTATACAGTAAGATGGCATGACCTCAACCAACAATCCTGGTGATGGTCAGCGCTAATGCAAATAAAGCATACAAATACATGAAATGATCAAGTACTCCCATGAGCCCGGTACTCCTCTATCAACTTCTTGGTCTCTGGATGACCTGGTCGGGTGAGCAGACCTTCGACAAGCTGGTTTCTTCTCTTGAGAACACGTCGCACGTCACTGGCGGTTCCCTCCCCTGCTCCATCTCCGAAGCGATCTTCTAGCTTCCGCTTCTGAGACACTGCTTCGTTCCTGCCTTCAATGGCTTTGTTCAATGCCTTCTGAAGACTGTATCTGGTCATCACTTCTTCTTCGCACTTCTCAATGCTAGCCTTCAACTGCTTCTCGAGGTCAGAAATTTGCTGCTTCAACTTATCTTCCCTCTTCTTGTTGTTGGTCAGCGTCGCATTCCAAGTCTTATTGCAAGAGGAGATCTCTCGGTGAGCGGCGTCAAGTGCTTTCTTTTTGGCCTCTAGCATGTCGTGGGAGCTTTTGAACTCTTGACCCAAACGTTCGCGCTTTTTCTTCTCCTCAGTCAACTCAGCGCCTAGCCTGTTCACTAGTTCGATCTGCTGTTGGAAAGAACGGACGGCCTTATTCTTCTCACTCCTCATCTGAGCTAGCTCCTTCTCTAACTCTTCATTAATCTTCAGCAAGGCTTCCTTTTCCTTCACAACCTGCTCGTAGACCTCCCTTGTGACAGTGGTTGGCTCTTCTACCGGAATGTGAACAGGGACCGGAGCAGCTGGAAATGGCATCAGTATCCGTCTGGCTCTCTCCTGAATCCAGACTTTGTAGGGTGCATATGCCTGGCAATCACTTTTCCCCAAGAGTGGCTTCCCTTTCCTGTTAATACGCGTCCAGGCGTGCCGAAGCTTGGCTAGCAGCTCTCCACTCAAATCACCGGTGAAGTACAGAGATTCCTGTACTTCTTCCTCCTGAGGCGGGTTCTTCAGCGCATACCCAAACTGACGGACGAACAAAGATGGGTTGTAGTTGATGCACCCTTTTCTCCCTATCAACGGAACATTAGGATACCCAGAACAACTGCAAATAAGCTCGGACCCCAACAGATCTCGATCAAACCACTCAACATCTTCGGAAGATAGCCTCATTATACGCTCTGGCCAGTCAGATGTGGTCGCACTATCCACAAAAGGTCCCTTCGAAGGAAGATGGCTCTTGAACCACATATACAGCAAAGGCACGCAACAAGAGACGTTCTTGCCTCTCCTGTTCTCATTCCTGTAGTGCATTGAATGGTAGAAGTCTCCGATCAGCGTAGGCACTGGGTTGCCAGCAGCAAACAGATGAAATGCATCCATGTCCATGAAGTTTGGGAAATTAGGAAACAACACTATCCCATAAATGCATAGAGCCAGAATAGCGTTAAAGACCACCCAACACCCATTCTTGGCGTACTCTTGAGCCTTACCAACCAGAAACTGAAGAGAGAAACCCGGAACTCCTCGCCAAGAAGTCGTCAACAACTCAGAAGCATTCATATGCAAGGCTTTGGCTAAATCCTCCAACTTAGGTTCAGCGGCAGAGTGAATAAAGGGAACTGCATTCTGCACTGGCAGCTCAGTAAACTCCACATACTCCTCCATGGTAGGTCCCAAAATGAAGTCTGCAAATGTAAAACATCTCAAAGCCGGGTCATAGAACTGCATCAGCGTGTACAGCCCGTTCAACTCATCATCAGTGGATCTGCGAACCAGACTCAACAGCCGTCCATAACTCTGCCTGAAGCTTCTACAGACATCCTCATCTGCCAGAGAAATCAGACCCAGGAGTGGGGTAATATCAGGAATAGGTAGCTTGTAGGCAACTGTCATCCTCAACCCAGCCATAATCAATACCCAGAAGTCCAGACACTAGAATCGGGGGATATGCAAATGCACCTGCAGCACAGACACACGTTAACGGGATGCAATGATAATGATTATGCAAATAATGCAATGCAAGCAACATGCAACAGGGACCAAGTGCTATAGCTGAACAGCCTGAACCATATCAAAAGTCTCAAGATAGACCCTCCAATACTCATCAATCCCTGGTCTCAGATAGACCTAACATAAAGCTCCAACATCGGTCTCTGATAGACCCATAATATAACCCCAACTGGTCTCTGACAGACCTCAAACCATAACTCCAACCAGTCTCTGATAGACCTCACAAATATCCATAAATACCCAGGATCTCTGATCAAGGAATAACCGGTATCTGAAGGTCTAGTTACCTGCATAACCCCAAACCCTCTCACAGGTGGATGTCCTAGTAACTGACAAAGGTATGGCATCCTATGCGGTCGTCGGCGTCACAGACTTTCAGGAGTGATGATATGATTCCCAGAAGGAGTGGCATCATCAAATCCTGAAGAGGCCTCACTTAGCCAACTTCCAAATGATCGGTCCCCAGAGTCGACAATCCAACTAACCAGCAACCCGAGCCACCCAAAGGGCAGGACAGGAGGCTAACCAGAAGAACCTCGTCTGAGTGTAGATTTCGCGGGACACTAGGACATGCAAAGCACGTGCACGCCCACTAATCTCTACTCTAAGTCTAGGTGCACTCAAGCCCAGGTCCGGCTTATCTCTCAATCATAGAACACCCGTCACACCCCACAACACAACAATAATAATAATAAAATGCTGAAATGTAAATACAGAAATGTAAATCCATACAAATTCCTCGACGGGCAAACAAGCGCTAGGATTGACTCTCTAAAGGGAAGTTGGATCCCAAATGCATAAGAACTATCGCAGTCCTTAGCAGCCAGGGGACGTTGGATCCCCAGCAGAGTTGCCAGCTGTCGCTACTACGAAAATCGGTGCCGGCTGACAGAAGAGTCGCCACCGTGCGTTATTTATCCCAACGGAGGGAAAGGAAACGCTCGAAGTAAACCTCGCAAAAAATGGGAAAAGGTATGGTCATCGCAACCAAAACCTGGATTCGGGAGTCGGTTACGCAAGGGGAAGATATTAGCACCCCTCACGTCCGTCGTACTCGACGGGATCCACGCTTGCTTGGGTTGTACGGATTACATTTCTATCTAAACTAAAGGATGAGGTCTGAAAAGAAAAGAAAACATGACTCGGCAAAGCATCGCACTTTATGCCTACGTATTCCCGTCTGGAACGAGAAATCAGACTCAACGTAGTTCGCCTAACTACGGGGGAAGGTGGGTGAAGGTTGCTCGCTAGGATATCGCATCCTATGCCTACGTACTTCCACACTGCATGGAAGATCAGAGCAAACGTAGTTCGGGCTACGCACGACACAAGCTGTTCAAGTGTCTTTTATGAAAAAAATCTCACCTTAACCAAGGGTTTTCTTATTGCAAAAAGGTTGATGTTTGTTCAAATCTTTTGATGGAAGAAATGAATTAATCTCTGTTATAACCTTTATTAATGCTTTTCTGTTGTTTTGAAGGAAGAAGAGATGGCACTCTACAAATCCTAGGGTTAAAAAAAAAGATAAAATCTACCCTAATGTTATCATGCATGGGTTAACATCTAATGTCTATCATGCTCCTCTCTTGCGCGGAGAGAAACAGAGATCCTAAGGGAATAGACGAAAACAGAAACAGCAGATATATACGATAAAGCAGTAAAATGCATGGATGCAGCAATACAAGCGAGGCAAGGGAGTCCCACTCAACCTCGAACCTAGAAAACAATAGGCAAAAGTGAACAGACTTCACTTTCAACCCAGCAAGTTAAACAACAAACAATACAATCCGGGAAATTCACACAATACATCAGAATTAAAACAGCAAAAGCTAAGCAGCAAAGCAGTCTTCATCAGCATCTGGCTTCAATCTTCAAGCTTCAAGCAGACACCAGTCTTCTATCCTCAATCTCCCAATGGCTTTTCTTCAGATCCCAATCTTCAAGCTGAGGAATCAATCACAGGAATAAATTGGGTGTTAAGCAAGTAGTTGACCACCAAGGGTGGCAAACAGACTGTTGTCAACACAAAGAATATTTCCCTCAAGAGTTCTATCCCTTAGACATTAGCACCAAGCCTTCCAAAGGAAGGGGGTGACTGTCTTAGAGAGACTCTGCATCACAGAGAAGAATGGAGACAGTCAAGGCCTTCCATGTTTGAGAATCAAGTTGCCTATTCTAGGGCTCTGCCTAACTCCTAGATCCTACAAACTTCAACAGCTACCAGCAAGAGATACTCCTCATCAACTCTGGATGTTGGTCTTTAGTCTCTGATCTTCAAATGGGCCTCACCATTACAGGTCTTCAGCTCTCCCCAAATCCCAAACAACCCAACACCCCACACAGACAAAAAGATATAACCCTAAAGAGGGCACACCACACAATTAATCACATATAAGCAATATACTAGTAGCAGTAGGGGAATCCTAATATTTTCTAAGGGATCTATCCTATACCCATAACCCCTATAGTCCCATACCCCAAAATCAAATCAACATCCCTAAAAGAATTAATCTATCTCACATATACTCATCTAAAACCCTAATTTTGATCATACTAACCACACCTAACCAAATCACCTAAAATTTAATCCTAAAAATATGAATTAAATCTTACGTTCAAGTTGAAGTCCTAAACTAATCACTCTAAAAAGAATGAGCCCTAAAGCTAAAGGGAGCTATTAGAACAAAAATCAACAAATTTGAGTACTAAACTAAACTTAATAAAATGCTATTTACAAGAAAAATGCATAAAAAATATTAAAACAAAATAAAATGTCAATTTTATTATTTGGTATTTTTCTAGACAAAATTATGGACCTATAGCAAAAAGAACCAATTAAAACTATCAATTTTCTCATTTTTTATGATTTTTTAAAGATGACAAAAATATTAAAGGAATTAAAATCACAAAATAGGAATAAAATGGGGAGGGGGTCTGAATAGCAGTGGCGCCTAGTTGTAATTCCTAATGGGCCATGGAACCAGGGGTGCGAATAACAAGTTCACTAGGACCAGCGCGCTCAGAAAATGAATTGGAAAATAAAAAGAAAAAAAGAAAAACTCTCGGTGTGAATAGCAAACATTTCACGTGTTATCCTTTGGGCTTATCAAGAAGGGGGTGGGGATAGAAATGTTGGACCCAGCCCAGACACGCGTTTAAGTGAAACGCTGCGTTTCACGCTGGTCAGCTCCCTCCATTTTTCAACTTCAAATCTGGACCACACGATGCGATTAAAAGGTCAAATAATTGATGATCGGACGACCATTGGCCATCGTCCCCAAATCAAAACCCTAAACTCAGGATTCTCTCCCCATGCAGCCATGTTCATGCTCTTCGTTCTCTCTCCATAGGCCATGAAATCAAGACTTGCAAAGACCAAACTTAACCTATTCTTTCCCAGGAACACGATGATGCTTTTAGTTTGGACTGAAACTAACCCCATAATAAGACCCGATAGGTGGAACCTCATAGAATACTAACTGCACTCATCAATGGAGCCTCACAATTCTTCAATCTAACTGTCCTATCTTGTTCACCATGCTACACTGATCTCATTAAGCCACTACACGATGATTAAACCTCATTATTCGCCCTAATCTTGGTCATCAAAGAATCACCACCCTGCTAACAAACTCCATGAAACTCTCTCTAATTCTCAGGAATCACTCACCTAAGGTCTCTAAGCATGATTACCCTAGCCATTTCATCTAACAATGCATAAATAGAGGGATTCGAATGCTTTTGCAAACCTGAAAAATGGTGATGGCAGAGGTATCTACACTCCAATCCAATGCTTGAGACTGGTCACAAATGATCTCCAATGGCTGAGAATCTTCCTGATGGCAGTAATCCTTGCTCAAACTTCTTGATTCACCCTGGCCAAACCTTTATGCAACTTGGAGTGAAGATTCGAATCTCATGAACCAGCCACCTTTCTTTCTAGTTTTTCCTTGCTTTTCACTCTATGATGATGGAGGAAGATGATGACAAGAAGAAATCTCACAATTGATGGAGTTTTGATACACTTTGAAAAGAAAATGCAAATGGGAGTGAAGGAATCAAAATGGGGTTTGCAAGCTCAAAGAATCACCAACCACTGCATGGACCCTCTCTAGGGTTTATATACACACCAATGGGAGCATCTAGAACCTTTGAGAAAGCTCCATGAAGTTTCTAGAACTTCTCATGCAAGGAGATTTTCAATTTTTCTATTCTTAGTAAATCCCATGAGATCTCATGATAACCATGCAATTCTCCTTAAAATACCCTTACATGAGATGGTAATAAGAAAACAAGGCATTTCAAGTCATTTTAAGGCTTTGGCAAACTTTTCCTTTAGGTGCTTTAAAATGCAAGAATCAAATTTACAAAGGAAGTCCAATTTTTAAGCCTAAATTCAAAAAAGTGGCTGAACCAATGTTTCTAAAATAATGTTTGGAATCAATTTGGTATATTGGATGACCCATTTTGGATTTGTAGATCTCTCAAACCAATTTTTTATTTCAACTTTTTCAACTTATATGCCTTTTTTAGGTCATTTTTCACCAACTTTGGTCAAGTCTCATTCCATGCATTTCCAAACTTCCATGACTTCTTTTCTAGACTTAAAATGGCATTTTGAGCAACTTTTATGTTGTGAAGTTTTTCATTTGAAGCTTCCTTGTATGAGTTTTAAGCATATGCTAAGAATGACCTATAATCTCAGATGACCAAAATACCCTTTGCTTGCCAAGACCATAAGTAGAGTTCCACAAATCATATGAAGGCATGCCATACCTTTCTAGAAATCCAAGACAATAAGGAACAACTCTTATGTTGGCCAAGAATCCATTTGAAATAACCTTGAAGGTCAAAAGTTACTTGGAAGACAGACAACTTTCACAGACAAATTCCAGTGCCCTCAGATGACCTGTAACTTGCAAGAGCTATAACTTGAGTTCTATGAATCATCTTGATGACTTCCACCACTCAAATTAAATCTATGAAGATACTCTACAAGTTTCATGTGGACCAAGAATTCATATGAAGCTTGCATCTTGAGTTACACTGCTTTGAAGTTTGACCTAAATCAGGGGATTTTATACTGAAACCCTAATTTAGTGACTCCAGTTCTCCTTGACTCCTCTTGATTTTTATTTAGCACAAAATCATACCCATATCCATATAACAAATAATGAATCCCACATTCTTCAAATGATTCTTGATGCCCTTCAAAACACCCCTTTGGCTTAGAGTTGACCTGGTGTTGACCCTAGTTGACTGACTTCAACTGGGGCTCTTGCAATCACTCTAATGACTTGGTTCTTCTTCAAAGTGATTCTATAGACCCTTCATAACATCCATACACACCTCATGCTCTTGGCTCATAGCTGCCACACTCTCTGATGATCCCCACACAACCTCAAGATAGGAGAGAACTCACTGATCAACCTGTTAACTCCTCAAAGCTCAAATTCTTCCCTGATGACCTGAGTAGACTTGAATATGAATGAAACCCTTGGATATACCTCTTGAGATAAGAATAGCACTTTGATCCCCTAATTAAGATAGCTTGCTCATGCTATGCAATGCAGATGAATACACTATGTACATGATGACAATGCAAATGACTATGCAATTGAAACATAAACCTAGGTTAGAGAAGGTTGGGAAAATTTTGGGGTGCAACAACATGCATGCGTCGCATTTGAATCAGGAGACGCTCAAAGAAGAGAACAATCAGTTAAAGACCCAGATGGGCTTGATCACAGAGGTGATAAGGAATGTGCTCAAAAAAGAAGGTGATCAAGTGCCTGAAGCTGCAACCAAAATGCTTGTTCCATTTCTGCCCGTGGAACCTATACCATAGCACAATGTGTGTCAGAGATCCTCTGCACAACTGAGGGCTCAAGACTCTTCCCGTCAACAGCTACGTTATGTCTCCCAGGATGGTTTTAGGGTTAAAAAGTATGCTCAGAAACCGAGGCATGCTGCTAGAATCTTTGATCAGATACCCATGACCTATGTTCGACTGTTGTAATTGCTACTTCAACTTCGTTTGGTTGAGCTCAAAACCCTGTCTCCGCTTACTGGGACCCCACCACCAGGTTATAATGCAAGTTCCCAATGTAATTTCCACTCTGGGGCACCGAGGCATAACATTGAGGACTGTAAAGCTTTTAAGCACCAGGTCCAGGATTTGATTGACTCAAAGACGATTGAATTCACACCGGGCGGCATAAGCATACTAGGATGTGTTGGTCCATGTATTACGAAAGAGGTGGATACTCCTGCTCTCTCCCCTAAAGCCACATCGGGTCAGGACTACATACTACAATCTATGACCTCAGAATCTCCATGCCCGCAGTTGTTGCCATTGCCTGGGTCGAGCCTAAGGATGAAAGCGCCTGAGTAAAAGGAGTCCCCGATATCTCAGACTCATCCTCCAGACACTTCAATTAGTTAGGGTCAGTAATCTTCAAGGTCCATACGTCAGAGCCAACAGTCATATCACCATCAACAAGGATGGCACGCCAAGCAAAGACCAAGGAAGCCAGAAAGGCATTTTACTCAGTTGTCGGTGTCGTATAGTCAGTTGTTGTCTGATCTAATCAAAGTCGGGCTGATAGCGCCGCAGAAGATTTAATTGGTGGTCCCTCTGTATCCGCCAGGTTTTGATATCAACGCCCGCTGTGAGTACCATGTTGGGGCACAGGGGCATTCGATTGAAGACTATAAAGTGCTCGGGAGCAAGGTTCGAGCCCTGCTGGGTTCCGGTAAGATCTCCCTTCCACGTCAGGGAATCCATATTAGTGATCTTCCTTCACTCAGTCGTGGGGACTCAACAGTTCATGTTGTGGAAGAATTCACTGGAAGCAGATTAGAAGGATATCGGACTACGCCCGCCAAACAATTCTGAAGATGGCTGATTCGCCAACAAGTCAAGATACAAGAAGCCCAGTTCCCAGAAGTTGGCAATCTGCATTTTATCATGTCATTCCTTTACATTTGTAATTTCTTTCCTGTTTGAATGCAAATTTCGTTTGTAAAACCTGTTGTTTTTCAATTGATATTGATAATGAAATAAATATGCATATTTTTTATTAAATCCATTTGTGTTTACTCTATTGCTTTGTTTTATTTCAAACGCCGGTTTAAATGGAATCCGGGGAGGATGGCGAAATCGAAAGATGTGTAAGCTTACGATTATATGTTGTTGAATAAAATCCTGTTGATGATGTACAGGCATTGTTTCAAATTCCTAAACACCGAAGATATAAGGAAGATAATCCCTTGTCAACCCCTTCGGGCCTAGTAGTAGGAGTTTCTTTCTGAAAATGAAAAACCCTCAATCATAACCTGGGGCAGGGTAGCTGTCAGCTGATTTGACCAAGCGTTCAAATTGCAAAAGGAGTGTTCCTGTTCGAGGATAAATCACACCTGTATAGGTTGTACCTAAAAAAAACCACAGTGGTTAAGCCTTGCCGATAAGGAGTGAAACAATCACAATCGCTCTTAACAAGTCAGGCAAGCCGGTGTCATACGATTTGTTCAAACAAAAAAAAAGAAAAAAATCGAAAGAAAAGCCCGCTAAGTCGAGTCTTGAAAACAAGCGACTTAGGCAAAAATTAGGGCACCCCGCTGGACTTCAAAATCGAGAAAAACTCAAAAGAGTTAGTCCAGACAAAAATTAGGGGAAAGACGAAGAAACGAAAAGCGAAAAGGATTACAAAAGAAAAATCCTCGAAAAGAAAATTGTGTGACTCCTAGCACCAAAGACGAAAAGCGAGTGATTGTCACTCCGAAAATGTATGGTTTCCCGAACTGTCATTCTTGTCGTTCAACCTTTGAAAGGTAAACGCTAAGGTCGAATTAGATGAACGTATGATTGGAGAACATCAAGGAGAACGGGTGGTTTAAAATGAATTTTGAGCCTTATATCCTTCCTTGTTAACCATGAACCTGACCACGTTACAACCTGGAAAACTCCTAATTGAAGCAGGTTTGTTTCGAAAGCATACTTCAGTAAAGATCACATCGAAACTGACTCCTAAAAAGGATTCCTCTTGCAGCGTTGTATTAATATTGACATTTTGATAAATGATTCGTTCATTATATGTCATAAAATTTTTCCAGTGAACAGGATTGGATTTTGAAAGCTGTCATATGCATTGCATTTAATATATCTTTTATGCAAAACAATTTGTTTTACTAGAGAGTAAGCGCTTGACAGCAGGAAAGTTTCCACAATGGAAGTCTGATCAGGATAGAATGTAGAATTCCTGAGTACTCCGGTGAACCGAGGCAAGCTATATTAGATGATCACAACATGGGAGTCAGCCATCCAAAAGTCAGTTAATCTGGGGCAATCAGGTCGAGATTCAGTGAATCTCTCATAGCAAAGGGGCACAGACCTGCCAATCAGGGGAAAAGTCATTGCAAGGCTGGGGCAGACCACCCTAGGAGCGCAAGAAGCCGTTCTCGCCCAAAGAGTAATTAATGTCGAGCACCTCCGTGAGTTTCAAAATGCTGAGACCGTTCATATCAAACCGCTAGAGTACAGAGATTTCAGGATTCCCTTCCAAGAATGTGTGACGAAGATCCCACGGGCTGGGGCAAAATTGAAAGTGAAGGAATCAGTCCTCTCCATATCTGCAAAGTTTATCAAAAGTTGTTACAGATTCGGGGGCAAGCCATCTCGAGTTCGTTTCACGGCAAACTTTTTCTGTTCAGGATAAAAGTCCTAGGGATCATTGTGCAAGGTCATTACCCTTGAAACATCTGACAGAAGGGTATGCAGAGTATTGAGTCCACTTCCCAGCAAGTCAAGACCGGATTTCTTTCCACCAAGTAGAAGTGGAGTCTCCTCAGCAGGTTCAGTTGTGTCTCCCCACAGAGTCTGAGCGTTGGGTTGTGAGCATTGATTTGTCTCCCCAAGCAGAGATAGATTCTCCCCAACCAGAGTCCATTCCCCAACAAGTGGAGTTTGCATCTCATACTCCCAGTAGAGTTATGTGCAAGATAGCAAGAACAGTTAAGTATGTACCCTTTGTCCCCGGCAGTTGGTCGGTACACAGCCAATCCCCACAGATTGCAGGTATATGCTTACTCCCCAGCAAGTTGAGATCAAGATTTCTTTCCATCAGGCAGGTGTGGTATTTTCCCCAGCTGAGTTAGCCATTCAGGTTTCGTTCCTCAGCATAAGTCCAATCGTCATTGGCATGTGTAAGCTATTCCCAGCAGGATTGTTTCTTTCCCCAGCGGAGTTGGCTTCGTCTCTCCAGCATTTATTTTGCTGGAGCCGTTTCTTTGCATTTGCATTGGGCATAACATCTACCCGAATGTGTAGCATTTCCATTTCGTATGGAGCATTACACCATTTTCAAACATCTGCATCTTGAAACATGAGCTAGATTGTTACCTTTCTGATTTCAGGTAATTGTCATCTCATATAGATGATCTTCAGGCCCCGACTTCTCCAATGAACGTATAAATTCCGGTGAATTTTCAGTTTGAGATGTTTTGTTCTACCCGTGCAGTGCCCAGACTCCGATTGGTTATTTTGACCCTAATGAATTTTGTGATGGTATTTCTGCTCCGTTGAGTAGTTAGATTTTGGTGAGTGTTCAGTTCATGAGGTATTCCTGTATCTATTGATTATCCAAACTCCGGTAAATCCCCCAGTAAGGATTTGTTTCATTGAGTGTCCAGGCTCTGCTTTGGTTCATTGAGTGTCCAGGCTTTGATTTGTTTCATTGAGGGTTCCACCTCTGATTTGTTTCATTGAGTGCCCAGGCTCTGATTTATTTCATTGAGGGTTCCAGACTCTGATTTGTTTCATTGAGGGTTCCGCCTCTGATTTGTTTCATTAAGTGTCTAGGCTCTGATTTGTTTCATTGAGTGTCCAGGCTCTGATTTGTTTCATTGATGGTTCCGCCTCTGATTTGTTTCATTGAGTGTCCAGGCTCTGATTTGTTTCATTGATGGTTTCGCCTCTGATTTGTTTCATTGAGTGTCCAGGCTCTGATTTGTTTCATTGAGGGTTCCGCCTCTGATTTGTTTCATTGAGTGCCCAGACTCTGATTTTTTTCATTGAATGTTCTGCCTCTGATTTGCTCCATTGAGTACCCCGACTATGGTTTCTCGCGTTGAGTGTCTTGGCTCTGGTTTGTCCGTCTGTTCCTCGCGTGAGTGTCTTGGCTCCGGTTTGTTTGTTCGTTTATCGCGTGAGTGTCTTGGCTCCGGTTTGTATCGTTCGTTTATCGTGTGAGTGGCTTGGCTCCAGTTTGTTCTTTCATTTATCGCGTGAGTATCATGGCTCTGGTTTGTGCGTTTGTTTATCGCGTGAATGTCTTGGCTCCAGTTTGTTCGTACATTTATCGCGTGAGTGTCTTGGCTCCGGTTTGTTCGTTCGTTTATCGCGTGAGTGTCTTGGCTCCGGTTTGTTCGCTCGTTTATCGCGTGAGTATCTTGGCTCCGGTTTGTTCTATCGTTTATCGCGTGAGTGTCTTGGCTCCGGTTTGTGCGTTCGTTTATCGCGTGAGTGCCTTGGGTCCGGTTTGTTTGTTCGTGTATCGCGTGAGTGTCTTGGCTCCAGTTTGTGTGTTTGTTTATCGCGTGAGTGTCGTGGCTCCAGTTTGTTCGTTCGTTTATCGCATGAGTGTCTTGGCTCCGGTTTGTTCGTTCGTTTATCGCGTGAGTGTCTTGGCTCCGGTTTGTTCGTTCGTTTATCGCGTGAGTGTCTTGGCTCTGGTTTGTTCGTTCGTGTATCAGGTGAGTGTCTTGGCTCTGGTTTGTGCGTTCGTTTATCACGTGAGTTTCTTGGATCTAGTTTGTTCGTTCATGTATCGCGTGAGAGTTTTGGCTCTGGTTTGTTCGTTCGTGTATCGTGTGAGTGTCTTGGCTCTGGTTTGTGCGTTCGTTTATCGCGTGAGTGTCTTGGCTCCGGTTTGTTCGTTCATTTATCGTGTGAGTGTCTTGGATTCGGTTTGTTTGTTCGTTTATCACGTTGAGTGTCTTGACTCTAGTTTGTTTCGTTCGTTTATCGCGTTGAGTGTCTTGACTACGGTTTGTTTAGTTCGTTCTCACGTTGAGTGTTTAGACTCCGGTTTCTTCCAGTTTATCTCGTTGAATGTTCATACTCCGACCAGTTCCAATTGATGATGTATTCCTCGTTTTGTTGAGTATCTAGGCTCTGACAGGTTTCGTTGATTCGTTGTGTTCATTGTATATCCATATTCTGACCATTTGACATGCTACCCTTCAACCCTTCTCTGGAGAGTTTTACCAATCGTTTTGCAGTTTATTTCTGCGGTTGGCAAATTTTCGGGTTTCTTGGTATTCAAACGTCTTCTACCTTGATTGTCCGAAAGTCGTTCACTTCTCATCTAGTCAGGTTCAATCCGTTTGAATACGGGCAGCTGTTGCACCCCAAAATTTTCCCAACCCTTTTCATTAATTGGCTTTTGTTTCATTGCATTCATAGCATTATCATTATCATTAGCATTTGCATATCATAGCCCATTTGCAGGGGATTGAGAGGGATGTGCTCATCAAGAAGAGGTTATCGAGGTCAAAGCCTAATCAAGAGGTTGTGTTCAAGCAATCAAGAGCTAAATCACCATCCGAAAGGTCAAAGAATAGAGGAATATATGTGGTTGTATCTCTTGTCTTGGAGGCCATGAAAAGATCACCAGATGATTGTAAGTCCATGGGTATGGATAGAAGCATTGTTAGAGCTCAATCGATGTCTTGAGGATCATTATGGAGCTTGTGCAAGTCATTATTCAAAGTACAAGAAGCCACAGTCAAAGGTGGTGCAATTAGGGTTTTCACCTGGTCAACCCTCAGTCAACTGTGAAATTGGAGGAGATTAAAACTCAATTCCAAGCAACTATGATTATGGAATGTTGTGTTGAGACATGTCATAGGTCATTTCAAGATCAATTCATCAAGAATCAAGAGTGTGAGAAGTTACTAAGCTAGGGTTTCTAAGCTTGACAGTGTAAAATCCCTTATTTTAGTGCCCAACTTCAAGACCACATAACTCAAGATACAAGTTTCATCTCATCTTGACACAAACATGAATCTTATAGGGCTTGTTTCTAGCTTTCTTTTGAGTACTAGAAGTCATTCATCTGATTTTTAGAACTCAAGTTATGAAGTAGACAAATTACAGGTCATTAGATGAATGTGATTTTTGTCCATGAAAGTTAACCAAATTCCATGCCATTTTTGAGATAGAAGGATGTCTCTCCTGTCCCTGACCCAAACATGAATGTTATTCCTCATAATCTTAGCTTTCCAAAGAGTACTAGAAGTCCTCATTTAGATTTATAGAACTCAAGATATGAAGTTTGCACGACAGGGGTATTTTGGGAAACTTTGTTTATAGGTCATTTTCATTATAGGTCAATTTCACCACTTTGCATACCTCAAACGAAAATCTTTCCAACTTGAAAGTTGCTCAAAATAGTATCATTTGATTAATAAAACCTCAAGCTACCATTGATATGGCTTGGATTGGAGAATGCGTGAAGAAAATTTCATGAAAGGAAGCTTGAAAAGGCCTAGTTTGGATCCAATTCAAATTAAATCAATTCATGGCATACTGCTGCATTTTTTGAGTCCATAGAATGTTCTAAGAACAATGGCAAAGTCATAAACCAAGTTTGGGGTCATTTCCATGAGCAAATTCAAGGTTACTTCACTTTGAAGTAACAAAAGCAAAATTCACCATTGATTCAATTCCAAGGAGATAATCTCAGGCATTCATGATCCTTACACCACAAGCAAGTGATATGAACAAAGTTGCAAGAATTCAAGCTCAGTTTTCCATGAGTTCCATAAAGCTCCAAACCAAAACTTTGGATTTTTGAATTGGACTTCCATGGGCTGCAATTGGGCCTGAAACTCCTCAATATCCATTCCATTTAATGTTCTGATCATTTACAACTAAAAATAACAGAATTTGGGGGAAGAATAACAGAAAAATGGTTAGGAAAAATTGGTTGAAAATGGAAATTCGAGTTTGGAGAATCATGAGGTTATAGCCAAAATCAAGAGTTGCAAAAGCTCCATTGATGATCATTGAGTGATTCTGGGCATTTTCCTTCAAGCTTCCATAGCATTTGAAGACCCATTGGAGGTGCTCTAATAGGTAAATTATTTTTCATCCATGCTCACTGTTCTTGATGTATTCATGTGCCATTTTTGTGGATTTACATTCCTTGAGATACATAGAGGGATTTAGGATAATTTTCCTGGCCGTTTGCAATGATTCTTGATATGACCCTCAACCTTGTTGGCTTTCGTTTTAAGTGATTTAGGAATGAAAAGTGAAAACAAATGGTAGATTCATGATGTGTGTGAGACGAGGATCACTTTAGGCTAAAAAATTGTGGATTTTGGTTCATTTTCAAGAGTTCCTCTATTCACGTCTTGAGGAAGAAGACGACCGGAATAAGTCCGGCAGCCGTCCCCCACCGTCTGCATTTTTTCCCTCCGTTTCCCATTTAAATCCCAAGCATGTTCTTAGCCGTTGGATCTTGTTGACAGAGAGTACTGTGGGCGGTCACGATTCATTCTTAGTTTGTGTTAAATTCTGGGGCATATGTGTCGTGATGCCAACCCTTGGATCCATTGAATTGTACTTAAAACGAATGGCCTTGTTTTGAGGTTGAGTATTGACTAAACTAATAAGTAAAATGGTGAGTTTTGTTGTTTAAACACACAACCACGTGTCCTCGCCTGGTGTTGTAGATCTGTTGACCTGAAGTTGATCCAGTGGCCATGAGCGTGTTACACCATATGCCTGCTTTGACTAACCACATGTAATTGCTAAACACTGCGTTTCATTAAAACGCATACTTGGACCTGGGCCTCCTTTCACTATTGGCGCCCCCTCACATTGAGCCCAAGCATTTAAACATGATCTAATTACTAACTACACCGCATCTTTTTCCATTTTATTTTTCTTTTCTTTTATTTCCATTTTATTCTTCTGTCTCATTTTAATTCATTTGAAAATGATAAATGCTTTAATAAATCATGAAAAAAATATGTTAGGCAGTTTGGCATGTATAGAAATTTGTCATGTTTTTTATTTTTATTTTCCATTTCTTTTCCAATTAATTCTTGCATTTTCTTTTAATATGTTTTGATAGAAATGTGAAATTGACAGGTTCATCTTTGTGAATTTTGTTTCCCATTCAATACATAAAATAAATGTCTTATATTTTGCATGCTGATTCTAGACACATTATGTGATATTGTAGTATTTTTGTTCTGATTTTTAGATGCCATTTAGTTAGGGTTTGAGGTAGATTTTTAGCACCTTTTTCCTTTGCATCCCCCATTACACACTTTAGGGTTTTGCTCCCTGTTAGTGTACCTAGGCTTAGAATCTTGACTTCAAATTTTAACCATAGCTTCCTAACATCTTGAGGATCCCTTAGGATTTTTATCAGAATTTTTAGTATTGTTTTCCTATTTTTCCTAGATTTTACATGCTGGCTGATGTTAGGGTGTTCCCCATTTAACCTTCACCTAGTTTTGCCTTATAAGTGATCTTTGTGCAATCCTTAGGCACCCAATCATTGCATGATCCCCTAGTACATAGGTTTAGGCCTTTGTAGGTTAATTTTCAAGTCATTAGCATGCCCATAGCTTGATTAGTATAGATGTCCTTTAGAGCTTTGTTTTTAGGGTTCCTTAGAAGCTTTTTGTGAATGGTTTCTCCTCCTTATGTGGTTCCTTTGCTTGGTTTTGCCTTGTTCCTGCCATCTCTTCATTCCCTAGTCCTGTTCTTAGGATTCCTCTTGTGAGAGCCTAATTCTTCCTTTGGTTGAATTCTGTGCATTCCATAAGAGGTTGAGCCTTGGATGGACATTCAATGACATAGTGAATTCCTTTGGTTTACACTATTTTCTCTTTCTCCTATCTGTCCTACATGATTAGGATCCTTCTTGTGATTGCCTAATTCTTCCTTTGGTTGAATTTTGTGCATTCCATGAGAAGTTTGAGCCATTGATGGACATCCTTATGTTGATACACATTAACCAGATACCTTAGATTGACATCTAGGTTCCACCATTCTCATATGTCCTACATTCTTAGGATCCCTCTTGTGAGAGCCTAATTCTTCCTTTGGTTGAATTTTGTGCATTCCATAAAGAGGTTGAACCTGGGATAGACTCTTATGTTGATACACATCTAAACCTGATGTAGCCTTGGGATGATTTCCTTGTTACTCATCTAGTTTATCTCTCTCCTTCATGATTGATTTCCTGTTTGATGTGATGCATTAGGATAGACTTGCATGTGTAGATACCCTTTGCTTGTGTGCTTTCTCTGTACATCTCTTGCTTGCATTTAAAGGTTGAGCTTGCCTCCCTTTGCTTGGATGTTTATCTGCCTTTCATACTTGACATGTTTGCATTAAAGGTTGAGTTTGTCTCCCTTTGCTTGTATTGTTGCATTGCATGTGCATTTACATTTTATACTTCATCTGCTCGATAGATTTTTTTTGCTTTCCTTTTCCATGTCCCCTTAGGACTCTCACTTTCTTGTTTAAGGAGTGATGATAGAACTTTAGGTTGAATCCTTTGCATGACAACGTATAGGATAGATTCCCTTTCAAACTCAACATTAGGACCATCTTGCATGACAATATTAGGGTTTTGATTTAGTCCCCCTATAGAGTCCCTTTCTCTTCTCATCTCAAAACAATAACAAAACACATAATAAAGGCTAATGAGTATTGTACGTTACGAGCCTTAAGCTACTTGGGAAATGATAATTGAGCGGTCTCCTCTCAATCATCTAGAGTGTTTAGTGTAAATTCTTTGGGGACATGCGACGCATTCACTCCTAGATCATAGTCTCTAGTGTAATATGAATTACAAACATTCATAAAAAACATTGTCGCTACCGCGAAAATCGGAGCTGGCTATGACAGAAGAGTCGCCACCGTGCGTTATTTATCCCATAGAAGGGAAAGGAAACGCTCAGAGAAAACCTAACGCGAAGAGGGAAAGGAATGGTCATCGCAACCAAATCCTGGACTTGGGAGTCGATTATGCAAGGGGAAGGTATTAGCACCCCTCACGTCCGCCGTACTCGACGGGATCCACGCTTGTTTTCTAGTACGGATTGTTATTCTATCTGCTCTAAAGGTCTGGGTTAAAAGGAAAAGAAAATGACTCGGCAAAGTATCGCACTTTATGCCTACGTATTCCCGTCTGGAACGAGAAATCAGAGTCAACGTAGTTCGCCTACCTACGGGAAAGGAGGGAAGGTTGCTCGCTAGGATACGGCATCCAATGCCTACGTACTTTCATACAGCATGAAAGATCAGAGCAAACGTAGTTCGGGCTACGGAAGACACAAGCTTGTCTGACTGTTTTTTATTACCTTCAAGAAGGGTTTTCCTGATTAAGAGTCCAAGCGGACAAAAACGACACTTTGATGTTTGTTTTGAATCTTTTACGAAAGAAGTGTTTTTTAGTTTGTTTGTAATCTCTGACGCACTAGAGACTATGATTTGAGAGTGACTACGTCGCGTGTCACCCAAAGGGTACCACACTAAGCAGCCAGACTACTGGAAAGAAGCTCTCCAGCAACCCTTTCTCGAATAGCTTAAGGCTCGTAACGTACGACATCAATTAACCTTATTATCGTATTTTTGAGTTTTTTTAAGATGAGAAGAGAAAGAAGCTCTAAAAATCCTAGGGTTGAAAAGGGAATAAAAACTAACCTAATATTGTCATGCATGGATGAGAATCCTAATGTCTGTCATAATTCCCTCCTGCACGGAGGAAATCAGAGATCCTAGGGGATAAACAGAAAAGAAAGCAAGCAAGTACAGTAAAATGCATGCAATGCAGCAATACAAGCGAGGCAAGGGAGTCCTGCTCAACCTCGAACCTGGGAAAACAACAGGCAAAGTGAATCAACATTCACTTCAAACCTTAAGGGGGAAAGCTGTACAAGCCAACAAACAATACAGAAAAACCAAAATAAAACAGAGGAGGCAGCCCAAGCAGCAGCATCAAACTCCCACAATTGATAGTACAAGCAGCAGCTCTGACAGCAACAGTTGGTTAAACAGCAAAAGTTGACAGCAACAACCTTCATCTTCATGAATAGCTCCTATCTTCAAGCTTCATTGAACCTTTAATCTTCAACAAGCACCAAACTTCAACAAGCTACAAAACCCCAACTTCAACAAGCAAACTTCAACCAGTAAACAGCTTCAACAAGCAGCAAAACCCTAGCTTCAACAAGCTACCTTATCTTTTCCTTTACCAAGCTTCAACAAGCAACTCCAAGGGAGAATCATTCAACAAGATCAATTTGAAATGTTAAGTAACTTAATGACAACCAAAGGAAGCCACTAAGAGCCTAATCATTGCAAATGAAAGATATCCTCAAAGTTCTACTCACTTGGGCATACCACTCATCCCTCCTAAGGAGAGATGGAGCTTCCCAAGGAGGACTTTATGTCATTGGATAGAATAGAGGCAAACAATGCACTCTATGTTTGAAGAAAGAATCAAAACTAGGTTTAAGGCACTTCCTAAAACCCTAATTTTCCTAAGCTCCTGACAAGCACTCCAACAGATGAGGAATCTTCAACTCCAAGCTCCTCTAAGCTCTCCAAAGAACCTTCAATTGGTCTTCATGATCATCCAAGCTCAAAAGCAACACCACCCTAATCTAAGGGGAACTACTGAGTTAAACTATCCAAATTAGTTCATCAGAAACACCTAGAAGTTAGTCTTAAAACTAATTCTACTTAGAATATCAAACATGATTGTAAAATCCTACAAAAATTACTAAGGGTTCCTAAACCTCTTATGAATCACTCCATACAACACCAAGGGGTTAATCAACCATTAAGTGCTAAAACTATGCCTTAAACCTAAGGGAACTATCCTAAAACCCTAAATCTACTCAACCTATTGTTTATTGCTCAAAACAACCTAAAATTATCTCACAAAAATATGAGAAAATTACTATGGGGACATGCATATCTAAGCTATCTAGACCAAAAAGAATCACCTCAAAAATCAACACCAATCATTCACAATAAAATCAGCAAAATGGCATACCAAACATATCAAAATAAAAAACCATTAAAAATACAAAAATGCAAATAAAATATAAAATGCATGAATTAAAGAAATTTTAATCCTATTAAATTTTACACATTCTAAGGAGTCAAGGGGAAAAAACCTAGATTAAAAAGACTAATTTTCCTAATTATTATGGATTTATTTCTAAACTATATGAAAATGTAAAATAAAAGAAAATATGATGAAAATAACAAAAACGCGTTGCAAATAGCAATTAAATTCAGTTATTTCCCCAGACCTGGGCCCAACAGAGGGTGCATATATCAATTCAGTCACTAAGCCCAAACCAAATTAAACCAACTCAGAAAAAGAAAAGGAAAATGGAAAAAGCTTGTGTCAAATAGCAACTAATTCACGTTGTAATTTTCAACTGGGCCTAAACGGAGGTGTGGAAAGCAAGCAGATCACTAAGCCCCCAAAAGCGTTTAATGAAACGCAGCGTTGAGGTCTCCTTCTCAATTCTCTTCAGAAATTCAATTCAATCGTGGCCATTGGATTTGGTTTGAGTCAAAGGTCAAAGCATGATCTGAGGGCCCTGGGTCATCGTCCCTAAATATTTGAAAATGAGGAGGAAATGCTCAGACGGTGGCCTGAGCTTGGCGCCACCGTCTTCTCTGGTGAAGACATCCCAAAACCTCATCAATCCTTGCAACTAAACACCCTATTCCACTTGAAATTTCATCCTGATCATGAATATGACCACCATTTCCATTGATTCTAACCCTAACTCAAAACCCGATAGGAGTTGCAGAAAAATCACCCAATCTTGATCGTTGCAATCCTTAAAATTAAAGACCCTAGCATGAACTACATTCTTCAGGCTTCAATTCTAATTATCTAGCCATGCTTAAAACCTCAAGAATCTCAAGATATTCCCTTCAACAGAATTCTGATCACCACCTAAAGTGTCTCTAATCACCCCAAATTTGTGCCTAAATCCACCTAAGCATCAACACTAACCTAATCATGCATCAAAACCTAAGAAAATCACTACTAATTATGCTGAAATTTGAAGAATGCAAACCTGGTGAAAATGGATGAACAAATGAGGTTATGGCACGATTCAACCTCCAATCTCTTGCAGAATCACTCAAGAAACACTTCTAAAGCTTCTCCAATGGAAAATTTGCTTTGAATCCTCTTCAATTCCAAAACTCGATTCTTGATGCAGCTTGAGAATTTTCAATGGCTTGCTCTGGTTCCTTGCTCAATTGCTCCCAAAAAACTATCTGAATCCAATGCATATGTTATATAGGAGCTAATAGAACCCTCTAGAAACTTCTGTAACAACCTGAATGAGAAATTCAATTTCTCACATTCCTTGAAAATCTCATATGCAACAGTCATGCATTGCCCTGTTCTAGCGCACTATCTGGCTTGAATTTCTCTCCACATGATATTTTGAACTGAATTGGATGTGTATTCTCCTTGTTTTTGATCTTATGGAGTGTGATGGTTATGTTACTTCAACCTTAAGGTATTAAAGGGAACCATGTGTAAATGAACTCAAATCAAAAAAGTACTATTGCCACCCTTTCCAAAACATGTTTTCTGATCAATTTGGTATATAACATGGACTTGTTTGGCCATAAAATCAAGAAATCACAATTTTGCCTTTTAAATGACTTAATTTCTTCATTTAAAAACCATTTCAAACCAACTTCTCCTATGAGCCAATTCAAAGCCTCCTTGATGAATGGGCAAGGTTAAAACCCTGTTTTGAGCAACTTTCTAGTTGAACAATTTTCCATTTGAGGCCCCTAAGTTGGAGATTTGGACCCATGCTTGAGAATGACCTATAATCACCAATACCCAAAATACCCCTGGATTGCAAAGATCATAACTTGAGTTCTACAAATCCTCTTGAGGACTTATAGTACTCTATGGAAAGCTAAGATCAAGAGCTAAAACTAATATGTTGGCCAAGAATCCATTTGAAAACTCCTTGAAGGGAAAAAGTTGCTTGGAAGTCAAGTGACTTTCACAGATAAATTTCAGTGTCTTCTGGTGACCTGTAATTTGCAAAGACCATAACTTGAGTTCTACAAATCTTCTTGAAGACTTATAGTACTCATATTAAAGGTATTGAGAAGATATACAAGTTTCATGTTGGCCAAAGATCCATTTGAAACTTGTATTTTGACATATGTGGCTTTGAAGTTAGGCACTAAATAGGGGATTTTACACTAAAACCCTAATTTAGCAACTTCCCACATTCTTGATCTTTATTTGCTTAACCTTGGCACAACACCACACATGTATCAACATACCAATTTATGAATCCCATGACCTCAAGGTAGGCTTTGATGCTCTCCAACTACTCAATTGAATTAGGGTTGACCCAGATGAAACCCTAGTTGACTGCACCTTAACTATGGCTCTCCTACTTGAATTAATGACTTGCCTCAGCTTCAATAAGGCCCTCTAGACATCCCATGAGATCCATACACACCTCAAATTCACAATCCATGCTTCTCATCCCACTGATGATTCTCACTATTCCTCCAGATAAGAGCAAAACCCACATGTAGGCACTCAAACTTCTCAAGACTTCAAATCATTTCTTGATGGCTTGGATGATCTCTCATGCTTGGATAAGACCTCTTTCTAGGATCTTCTCTTGATAGAAACCCTAGATCCCTTGTTGGAGGCATGCTATGCTATGATATGCCAATGATTGAGCTATGTACATGATGTAACTGTGCAAATGAAATGCAATGAAACATAAATCAAGCAAGAAAAGGTTGAGCAAATTTTGGGGTGCAACAACTGCCCCTATTCAAACGGCTTGGACCCGACTGGGTGAAGAGCGAACGACCTTCAAACAATCGAGGTAAAAGACGATTGAATACCAAGAAACCCGGAAATTTGCCAACCGCAGAAATAAACTGCACTGATTGGGGAGCAACCTCCACCAACTGAATCTGGTCGTTACGGCAACAACTGATCCAACGTCTGATAATAATTCTGATTTCAACTTCAACCACCTATGTAACGTCACAGGTACTGAACAATTTTTGCAAAACACCTCCGTCCACAACTGGACTAACCTTGTCAACACAAGAAGAGAAACAAAGTCGTCAACACGAATAGAGATTTCGTCGTCACAAGAGTAACCTTGTACACATCTGGACCTAAATTTCGTCAACCCGAAGAAATATCAACTTAAACATGTCCACGTCAGGACTCCATCTGCCATCAACACGGAGAAATCCTGACGACTTCGCTGGGGATGAATTGTCTGCATCTCGTCGACACGAGGAGATCCTATCAACATAGGCAATAAAATCTTATTTGCGTCTCGTCAACACGAGGAACTCCTATCAACATAGGACTAAATTGTCCACGTCAGGACTCACATCTCGTCAACACGAGGAAAAATAGATTCGTCAACACGAATAAATCCTATCATCATAGGAATACCATTCTTGTACATATTTGAACTCAAATTTCGTCAACACGAAGAAATCCTATCCATCAAAGGAACAACACTTGTCCTCATCAGGAGTCCATATCCCGTCGACACGGAGAAATCATCTCGTTAACTCGAAGAAAAATCATATCATCCTAGGAGTAAAACTTGTCCTCATCAGGACCCCACATTCCGTCAACACGGAGAAATCATTTCGTCAACACGAAGAAATCCTATCATCATAGTGTAGAAGCATGTTTCGGTCTCAAGTTTTGATGATGTCAACACTACTCAAGGTCATCTCTTGATTGCAAAAAGACAAGCCTTTCAAAGCTCTCAAGATCAAGTCAAGATATCTTTCAAGTCAAGCTACATAAGGAACTATGATTCTTCAAGACTTGGATGCATTGCGGGTATATCAAATTCTACCCTTATAATTGATATACAAGTGTTCAAAAACATCAAGCATTTTAGCATAATACATGAGCATGTGTTTGAAACTTTAAAATTGGTATAACATTCTTTTTTAAAAGCCTTTTTTTTTTTTTTAAAATAGCAGTGTTAACCGATTAACCATATAGGTTAACCGGTTAACCATTTCAAATTTTAAATAATCTGGGCTAACGTTCCAATGTAAACCGATTAACCATATAGGTTAACCGATTAACACTGAACATACAGTGAAAAATTGCTTTGTTTCAAGTTCAAAAATTGTTTGAAAATTATACCATTTCATTTTTAAAAGGCTTACTCAAATGTACCTTTTTGAAAGGGTATTTTACTCATATAAATTCTGAGTTTTTCAATTTTGAAAAACACACCAAAAACTTCCAATCTCCAAACACTTTCTACATTCATTTTCAAATTGTCTTAGAATCAAATTCACCATTTTTCAAAATCTTTTCTAAGTGTTCATATGTGCATAAATTTCATATTCATCTTTGAACACTTGTGTTGAAAATTATAAGAGTGAATTTTGATCATTTGGAGAAGATCAACTTTGATATTATTATTCTCAAAACAAATCTTTACAAGTATTTGTATTCTGACTTGTGATCCAGGATTGTTGGACACAAGGGTGAGTGTTTACAAGAGGATTGTTCTTGTACACTTGTTAGTTTATTGTTTGATAGTAGGCCTCACCGGTTGATGGTGTTATAGGTTGTACTTTGTTAAACAATAGTTAAAACTCTCTTTCATGTTGAAAGGGGAGTGGAGTACTCTCGGATTGTGAGGGGAACCACTATAAATCCTGGTGTCCTTTGTTCATTTATTTTTCTTCTGCTTTCATAACCAAGAACAAACCAGTAAAATTTCAAGAAACCATAAAAACCGGAAAAATTTCTAAAGTCCTAATTCACCCCCCCCCCCCCCCCCCCCGCCCTCTTAGGCATACTCTGTACTTACAATTGGCATCAGAGCAGGTTAAGGTAACCTGTTCCTAACGATTCAGTATGGCTTCCGCAAGTACCAACCCGGTTTTCAAAGATGGTGGAAGTAGTAACAAGCCACCACTCTTTTCTGGAGAATACTTCGATTTTTGGAAAATCCGTATGAAGGCACATCTTGAGGCTCAAGGAGATGGTATATGGGAAACCGTTGAAATTGGTCCACATGTTCCTACAAGTGTGGTAAATGGTGTTGGAACCCCAAAGATTAAATCCTCATATGATGAAGATGACAAGAAGAGAATCTTGAATGAGAAGAAAGCAATCAACATACTTCAAAGCGCTCTCAGTATGGATGAATTCTTTCGCATATCACAGTGTCAATCGGCAAAACAGATTTGGGATACCTTGGTAGAAACGCATGAAGGAACAACAGAAGTAAAAAGATCAAGACTTAACACGTTAAGTCAAGAATATGAGATGTTCCGTATGCAGCCCGGTGAATCTATTGTTGCCTTGCAAAAATGGTTCGTTCATCTAACAAATCATCTGATTGCTCTCGGGAAGACCTTCACCAATGATGATCTCAACTTAAAAGTCCTAAGATCCTTGACAAGAGAATGGCAACCGAAGGTGACCGCCATTTTGGAAAAGAAAAGTCTTTCAACAATGACATCCGCTTCATTATTCGGGAAACTTCAAGAGCATGAACTGGAACTTGGAAGGCTTGAGAAACATGAAAGTCAAGACAAGAAGTCCAAAGGAATTGCCTTGAAGACTGACACAAGGGATGATAAAATTGACGAATCTTCCGAAGACGAAAATTTCATGCTTCTAGTAAAGAAGCTTGGTAAGTTTTTTAATAATAATAAAACTTCTTCTTTTTCTAAAAAGAATAGACATTTCAGGAAAAAGGAGGCACCCACATCAAACCAAGAAATTACATGTTACGAATGTGGGAAACAAGGTCACATAAAGCCAGATTGCCCGAAACTCGCAAATAAAGGAAAATTCAATGGCAAGAAGGATTTCAAAACAAAGAAGGCTTATGTCGCATGGGATGACAATGAAGTGAGTTCATCATCGGAATCAGATAGCGATGAATGCGCAAATATTGCCTTAATGGCCTCTCACCATTCCGATGATGAAAATGAGGTTAGTAGTAATTTTTCTGTCTATGATAATGATGCACAAGAAGTTATAGATGAACTTCTAAAAGAGTGCAAGACTTTGTATAAAGACATCTCATCACAAAAGAAAAGAATTTTACTTTTAGAAAAACAAAATCCTGATCTCTTGAAAAATATTGAAGATGAAAAACAAAAAGTGATGGATGAAAAACAAAGTCTTGTATGTAAGAATTGTGAGTCTTTGTCTTTTCAAATTGTTCAACTTAAAAGAGTTTTAGAAAGATACGAAAAAGGTCAAATTGGCTTGGAAGAAATTCTTAAACATCAAAAGTATCCTAATGATAAAAGTGGATTGGGATATTCTAAATTTTCAAAACCAAGCACCAATAAGACCATTTTCGTAAGAGCAAGTGAGCAAATTGTTAAAGAAGAGACAAGCACTTCTAAAATTCAGCATCAAAATCATAACAAGAAAAGAATTGATAAGAAAAAGAATTATATTCCTAGATATAGAAGTCATTTTCAACCTACATGTTTTTATTGTGGAATTAAAGGGCACACACCTAATGTCTGCTATGTACGCAATATTGGTGTTGCAAAGGGGCATTATGTGTGGGTTGAAAAGGGTACTAACTATCAAGGACCCAAAGCAATTTGGGTACCTAACACTACCTAATTTTGTTTTGTAGGTATGCTTGAAGACAACCACAAATCAATGGTATCTTGATAGTGGTTGCTCGAAGCATATGACGGGAGACATAAACAAATTTTCAAGTCTATCATTAAAGGCTAAAGGATATGTCATTACGGTGATGATAATAAAGGAAAAATTCTTGGAGTTGGAACCATTGGTGCACCTCCATGTACAATCATCGAAGACGTTCTTTTTGTTGAAGGCCTTAAGCATAACTTGCTTAGCATCAGTCAATTGTGTGACAAAGGGTTCAAAATCAACTTCACAAAGGAGGAATGCTTGATCGAACACGAAGTCACTCATGAGATTCTGCTAAAAGGTAAAAGATATAATAATATTTTTATGATATGTTTTGATGATTCTTCCTTGAAGGTAAAATGTCTTATGGCAAACAACAACGAGGCATGGCTTTGGCATAAAAGATTTGCTCACATTCACATGGAGCACCTAAACAAATTAATCAAGCATGATCTGGTTATTGGGCTTCCGAAGATAAAATTCATCAAGGATAAATTATGCGATGCATGTCAAAAGGGAAAACAGACCAAGACAACTTTCAAATCCAAGCAAGTGGTTTCTACATCAAGACCACTTCAATTGTTGCACATGGATCTTTTTGGTCCATCAAGAACAAAAAGCTTCGGAGGTAGTATTTATGCTTTAGTTATTGTTGATGATTTTTCTCGATATACCTGGACAATGTTTTTAGTGCAGAAAAATGATGCATTCAAAGCATTCAAAAAGTATGCAAAACAAATTCAAAACGAGAAGTGACTCACTATAGCCTCCATAAGAAGCGACCACGGTGGAGAATTTCAAAATTCACACTTTGAAGAATTTTGCGAAGAACATGGAATTTCTCATAATTTTTTGGCACCAAGAACTCTTCAACAAAACGACGTCGTAGAACGGAATAATCGTTCACTAGTTGAACTTGCTAGAACAATGCTCAGCGACACAAATCTTCCAAAATATTTTTGGGCAGAAGCAGTAAGCACGGCGTGTTTTGTAAGCAACCGCGTGAATATTCGACCGCTACTCAAAAAGACTCCGTATGAGTTGTTCAAGGGAAGGAAACCAAATATATCATTCTTCCACATATTTGGCTGCAAATGCTTCGTTCTCAACAACAATAAGGACAATCTCGGTAAGCTTGATGAGAAGTCCGACGAAGGTATATTTCTTGGTTACTCTCTTTATAGTAAAGCATTTAGAATTTTTAATAAAAGGACTCTTACCATTGAAGAGTCTATTCATGTTTCGTTTGATGAGACTAACCCCTCGAAAGAGGATAATATTGTTTTGGATGATGATGATGATTTTGTAGATACTCCACAAAATGAAGAAATTGTTTCAAAAGATCAAACAATATTACAAGAAGATGTTACTCAAGAAAATCAAGATCTTCCGAAAGAATGGAAAACATACAGAGATCACCCAATTGATAAAGTTATTGGTGATATTAGTCAAGGCGTTGCAACTCGACTTAATTTAAAGGATGCTTGTCTCAACATGGCGTTTGTATCTCAAATTGAACCATCAAAGATCGATGAAGCTTTAGGCGACGACCAATGGATTATAGCAATGCAAGAAGAACTTAATCAATTTGAAAGAAATCAAGTTTGGACCCTTGTACCAAGACCAGATAATAAGCATATCATAGGAACCAGATGGGTGTTCAAGAACAAACTTGACGAGAATGGGATTATAGTTCGTAACAAGGCAAGATTGGTCGCACAAGGCTACAACCAGGAGGAAGGAATTGATTTTGATGAAACATTCGCTCCGGTAGCAAGGTTAGAAGCAATTAGATTACTACTTGCTTACGCTTGTTCTATGAATTTTCAGTTGTTCCAGATGGATGTCAAAAGCGCTTTCCTGAATGGGTACATTAATGAGGAAGTCTACGTTAAACAACCTCCGGGTTTTGAAGACTTCAAAAATCCCTCACATGTTTTCAAACTAAAGAAGGCTCTCTACGGGTTAAAACAAGCACCACGAGCATGGTATGATCGCCTTAGCAACTTCCTATGTGAGAAAGGATTTACAAAAGGAAAGGTTGACAAGACGCTGTTTATAAAGAAAATCAAGGGTAATACCTTGTTGGTACAAGTCTACGTCGACGACATCATATTCGGATCAACAAACAAAGAACTTTGCGAAGAATTCTCACTCATGATGCGAGAAGAATTCGAGATGTCCATGATGGGAAAGTTAAATTATTTTCTTGGACTACAAATCAAGCAAACCAAGGATGGAATCTTTCTCAACCAATCCAAGTACTGTAAGGAATTAATAAAGAAATTCGATATGGATAGTTGCAAGATGATGTCTACTCCTATGGGATCCGGAACGTATGTTGATCAAGATGAATCTGGTACTCCAATTGATATTACTAAATATCGAGGTATGATTGGTTCATTACTATATTTGACGGAAAGCCGTCCTGACATTATGTTTAATGTTTGTTTGTGTGCGCGCTTCCAAGCAAATCCGAAGGAATCGCATCTCACTGCTGTGAAGAGAATTATCAAGTATCTCAAAGGAACTACCAACGTCGGATTATGGTATCCTAAAGGTAGTACTTGTTCTTTAGTTGGTTATTCTGACACTGACTATGCAGGATGCAAAACCGATAGAAAAAGTACAAGTGGTACATGTCACATTCTCGGTAATGCTCTAGTATCATGGGCCTGCAAGAAGCAAGCTTGTGTAGCACTCAGCACCGCCGAAGCAGAATACATCGCCACAGGAAGTTGTTGTGCACAGATTTTATGGCTGAAACAACAACTTTTGGATTATGGTGTTGACCTCGGATGCATTCCTCTACGATGTGATAATACTAGTGCCATAAATATCACGAAGAATCCGGTTATGCATTCCAGAACAAAGCATATCGATATCCGGCATCACTTCCTTCGAGATCACGTATTGAACAGAGATGTTGATGTTACTTTCGTCGACACACACAACCAACTCACCGACATCTTTACCAAGCCTTTGGCGAAAGAACCGTTCTACAAAATTCGGAGAGAACTTGGGATTCTTGATGAAGGTGACATCTGACCTTTTCTCCAATATGTGTATGCATTTTTTTTGTGATATGTTTTCATTCTGTTTTTTAAGTATTTTTCAAAAATTTTAGTGTGTTAACCGATTAACCTATATGGTTAACCGATTAACACTATTGAATTTTAAATTCTGATTAAATTCTTTAATGTGTTAACCGATTAACCTATATGGTTAACCGATTAACACTGTTAATTTTTCTAAAAATCAGAAACGAAAATTAATTAAATTTTTGAAAATTTTATATTTTATAAATGTATTTTTATGTGGTCCATATTCTCTCAAATATCCAAATCCATATCCAAAATCCATATTCCCTCTTCAAACCCTAACTTCTCTCTCCCACTCTCTAATGTTGGAAAACTCCCCACAACTTCTCAAACCCTAACTTCCTTAGAACCCTCAACCTCAGCTCTCTCAAACCTTCATCCATGGCTTCAGCATCAAATCGCGGCAAGGGAAAACTACCAGAACATCATTCTGCATCAGAATCAGATGACGACAGCATTCCAATGGAAACCACCAAAAAGAGGAGGATGGATTTCAAAGTTCGTGTTCGTCAACTTATGCCGGTAAAGTACGTAAATCTTTGAGCTTTTCCTGCAATATCTTTTGATTTTCCTACTCTGTTGGAATATCAGCGTATCGACAAGTTCGTCACCGACTCTGGTATCATTTATCCTGATCTTGTTAAAGCTTTTATGAATAAAATGTCTGTATATCTGGACATGGATGAGAACCACATGATCCGTTCCACCATTAGAGATCATGAGTTTGTTGAGAATTTATCCACCCTTGCTAGACACCTTAAGATTCCATCAAAAGGCTGCTTCCTGAGGAAAGGTGTAAACCATGTAGATGGACCCTGGGAAAACTATGATAAAATGGAGTATTACTATCAGATTTACAGGTTCCCAAAAGAAACCGTTATTGCAAACTCTCGCACCGCTCGTATGTTGTGCTATGCCAAGAATCTGACAGTATCTGATCGAATGCTTCACTACATTATCTGCTATGTCCTCATTCCAAAGGACTCAAATCACTCTCAGATCAACGACTTGGAAATGCAGGTGATCTTTGCTATTAAGAATCGCATCAGAGTCAATTGGATTTTGATTATTATGTATCATCTGCAGCAACAACTTCATTGCATTACCCGGCTGCCGTATGCTCGCTTGGTTTCTAGAATTCTGGAATTAACTGAACTTGACCTCAACAGAGAACCATCCTCCAAGATGAAACCTACAACTAATGAGATCAATGAGATTAATATTGGGAAGAATACTGGAATCATCAAGGCGGCTGACGGTACCTACAGGTATACTGATGACGGTCCTGTGCATCACGCATATCCAATGCCTGAAGGGGGTCTTACTAGTGAATTTCTCTATACAACCATGATGAACCAGCATCAAGAATCCATGAATATGCATAGAGACACCTCCCGAGCAATTGCCTCCCTCAGAAACCTCATTCTTAACCCTCCATATTCCAACACCCGAGTTGTGGACGAAGAGATTGAAGAAGAGGTTGATAGTGATGAAGAAGAAGAGGAGGAGGATATGGCATATGAGGATTCTTAGAGAATATGCTGTTGTTGTTGTTTTTATTGCTTTGCTTTCTAGTCTTAAGTTTTATGCTTCCATTTGAACTATGTTTTATTGTAACAAGTACAATTTCTATTTTCTGCATTTTATATGTACTACAGTTTATGCTTTGTGTTAACTTGGCTTTGCATGTGCTTATTACTATATATGCTGCTATCTTATGATTTCTTTGAAAGCTCTTCCTTTTTGCTGATGTCAAAGGGGGAGAAGAGCTTGGTTCTATTAATGTCTCTCTGTGTGCAGATTTTTTCCTCTGTTAAGATAGGGGGAGTTGCTAGACATAGGGGGAGAACCAGATCAAGAACCAAGAGATATCGCACAACATTTTTGATTCCCATCGTCAAAAAGGGGGAGAATATAGAAGCATGCTTCGGTCTCAAGTTTTGATGATGTCAACACTACTCAAGGTCATCTCTTGATTGCAAAAAGACAAGCCTTTCAAAGCTCTCAAGATCAAGTCAAGATATCTTTCAAGTCAAGCTACATAAGGAACTATGATTCTTCAAGACTTGGATGCATTGCGGGTATATCAAATTCTACCCTTATAATTGATATACAAGTGTTCAAAAACATCAAGCATTTTAGCATAATACATGAGCATGTGTTTGAAACTTTAAAATTGGTATAACATTCTTTTTTAAAAGCTTTTTTTCTGAAAAATAGCAGTGTTAACCGATTAACCATATAGGTTAACCGGTTAACCATTTCAAATTTTAAATAATCTGGGCTAACGTTCCAGTGTTAACCGATTAACCATATAGGTTAACCGATTAACACTGAACGTACAGTGAAAAATTGCTTTGTTTCAAGTTCAAAAATTGTTTGAAAATTATACCATTTCATTTTTAAAAGGCTTACTCAAATGTACCTTTTTGAAAGGGTATTTTACTCATATAAATTCTGAGTTTTTCAATTTTGAAAAACACACCAAAAACTTCCAATCTCCAAACACTTTCTACATTCATTTTCAAATTGTCTTAGAATCAAATTCACCATTTTTCAAAATCTTTTCTAAGTGTTCATATGTGCATAAATTTCATATTCATCTTTGAACACTTGTGTTGAAAATCATAAGAGTGAATTTTGATCATTTGGAGAAGATAAACTTTGATATTATTATTCTCAAAACAAATCTTTACAAGTATTTGTATTCTGACTTGTGATCCAGGATTGTTGGACACAAGGGTGAGTGTTTACAAGAGGATTGTTCTTGTACACTTGTTTGTTTATTGTTTAATAGTAGGCCTCACCGGTTGATGGTATGATAGGTTGTACTTTGTTAAACAATAGTGAAAACTCTCTTTCATGTTGAAAGGGGAGTGGAGTACTCTCGGATTGTGAGGGGAACCACTATAAATCCTGGTGTCCTTTGTTCGTTTATTTTTCTTCTGCTTTCATAACCAAGAACAAACCAGTAAAATTTCAAGAAACCATAAAAACCGGAAAAATTTCTAAAGTCCTAATTCACCCCCCCCCCCCCCCTCTTAGGCATACTCTGTACTTACACATAGGAATAAAACTCGTCCTCAGCAGGACTCCGCATTCCGTCAACACGAAGAAATCCTATCATCATAGGAATAAAACTCGTCCTCATCAGGACTCCACATTCCGTCAACACGGAGAAAGGTAAATTTGTCCTCATCAGGACTCCACATTCCGTCAACACGGAGAAAGGTAAATTTGTCCTTATCAGGACTCCACATTCTGTCAACACGGAGAAAGGTAAATTTGTCCTCATCAGGACTCCACATTCCGTCAACACGGAGAAAGGTAACTTGATTTGTCCACGTCAGGACTCACATCTTGTCAACACAAGGAAATCCTATCAACATAGGAGTAAATCTTGGCGACTTCCGGGGGAATACTTCTGTCGACCAGTAGGAAAATACATCCTTTTATCCATACGGGAAGATACTCTGAATACAGTTTCTCTGCTTATCTTTGCAGTAGCTAACTCCATTGGTCCCAACCCACAAACCTTTTAGTGCTGACGTGACAACGACTTTGAGGAGGACTCTACTGGGGATATTTGGAAACCAAACTGCCGGACGCCTGTTTCGATAACCAGCGGCAGCTTCTGAGATTTTGATTCATGAAACCCTTTGACGTTGACGTAACAACAAATTTGAAGAAAATAAATCCGCTGGCCGGATAAGAGAAACTCCAACAAGCAACTCTGTGGGGAAAAACCATAAGACAAACAATATCATCACATGCCTCACGACGAGGCCTCGAATATCTGGTAATAAATCTGAGCTAGAGCTCCACACACCTGCTGAGAAACACTTGATTTATGTTTCACGAATGCGTATGTTTGAAAATGGCGTAATGCTCCATGCAACATGGAAATGCTACGCATTTGGGTGGATGCGATATATGCAAATGCAAATGCAGGATTAAGCTGCCGGGAAACTCTGGTAGTGTTGTCTCAACAACATGAATGCTGAGGATAAACCCAACTTCGCTGGGGAGAACAAGTATCATAAGGTATTCTGGCAAAATAAATGCCGGAAATACAACCAACTCTGCCAGGGAGAGATTAAACACCAATTTCCACTAGGAGGAAAGAACAAACCACCCTGCTGGTGAACCAACTCATCTGGGGAAAGAAGCGACACTTCTAGGAAAAGCATACTGTCTGGGCACAGTTTACAAACTCGGAGCCTCAGACTCTACTGAGGATCAACATCCTGTCAATGGCATGACGACCTGTGGGGAGAAATGAAACCTTTCTCCGGGTATAATCCTTCTGAACCAACAACTTGGTTAAACTCTGCGGGAACCTCCCATGCTGGGGATTGATCCTGCACATATCCGACTCACTGGGGAGCGCAACCTCTGCAGGGGATACTGATTTCGACTCGCTGGGGATATCCTGTGGACAACTTCCTTGAGGACACTCTTCTGGGGAGAATAATCCCTCATTCGGTAAGGGATAACGTCATTCCAACTCTCTGGGGATAAGATGCGACTAGCCGAGGAAGGACATCAACTGAAATTAGGCTCTTCATCAAAAGATTTTGGCTGGGGAAACACGAGTTCCATCCACCTTCTCGAAAATTTGCCCCAGAAATACCAACATGCCCCAGTCTGAACACTTCGTCTTGAAAGGAAAAGCTAGCCATGGTGCTACCTCACAATACCTTGCCCCTGAACTGGCACCAACTTCCTGATAAAGACACTTCGATTTCTGTACCCTGACGGTTAGATATGAATTGTTTCTGCACGTCAAACCCCAAAAGGATGTCCCAACAAAATCTTTTGTTCTTAGGGTGACCTGCCCCGGTCTTGCAATAATCTTTTTGCCCCTGATCGGTCGATTCGTGAAGCGATGCTCCTAGTGGCGAGAGATCTGCCAAATCTCGACCTAATTGCCCCAGATTAACTGATTCTTGGATGGCTGACTCCCATTGGGAATTAATTGATATATCCTGCCCCGGCTCACGAAACATTCAGACATTCTGCATTCTATCTTGATCAGACTTCCCACTTGTTGCACCCTAATTTTTGACCACAAGATACCACCTCCTTTTGCGCGTTTTCTATTATTATTTGACTTTTTTATATATTTATGTTTTACGGCTAACCGGTTCATGTAAGTGCAGTAGCGGCAGATGTGGACCCTTACAGTCAAGCGCTTCAGGGGCTCAAGCATTTGGGGCTTATTATGTTTCCCATGAGGGATTACACCGGAGGTTGTGTCATTATTCTCAAAGGAAGATTTGGAACGTTCTTAATGGTGGTTTATGATTAAGTCGTTTTAAAATGTTAAGATTGCGTGAGACCTTGAACTGAGTCTTGACAAGGAACTTTTTTTAAAGAGTTAAGATTCGCCCAGGGTGGATGCTCATGATGGATGATTGAGTTATTGAGGAGTTTATGTTGAAGTGGCCGTTTCCAGAATTCGAATGAAAAAAAATAATTACTGTTGCATATTACTCAATTGCTGTGGGCATTAATATCATAATAACAAGGAATGCAACATTTAAGCATTCGGTTTCCTAGCCCGCCGTTTGGATCTATCCGCGTTTTATCAGTAAGTATATGAGTACGGAAACTTGCCACTGGAAAGTTATTTAGTTGGCGCGAAGACTTTGATATTTACAACTGAAAATTCATATCAAGCTGGAAGTGCACCACTCCTATTATAATTATCATAAATAAAGTAACAGAGTTTCTAGTATGTGATTACATGTGCATTAAGCAAGAGATATCAGGAAAGGAATCATTTGGTTCATATACAAACGGGTCCCGGTACCGACTATTAATCATTACAATTCGCCTCATGACATCATGTTAAGACTAACACAGAACCAAACTGACAAACTGACAGTTATCCTCGTATACGCAATGCATCTTCCAAAGTCCGGTCAAGCACGTTGAGGCTGAAAGAGGAAGAATCCATCATTTGAAATCCGGCATTCGACGGCGCTAACCGACATTGATTTGGGAAGGAAAACAGTCAAATCTCTTTAGTTAGCTCCATTCCAAGCAGTCTCACCTCATCATCAAACTCAACTTCTTTCGACGGCACCCTTAGAATCCCTACAGACAAATCCCAAAGATGAAAGTATTACATAAAACCAGTGTCGGTACAAGTCCATGCCTAAACACTAAATTTGGCTCTGGTGGAGTCACCTGCCAAACTAGAGCAACATCATCCATCAAACTTGTTAAAGATTGAAGACAGTGGAAAATAATATAGTACTAGCAGAAGTTTACAGCAGCATCACTCATGGGGTTTTCGAGGCAATATATACGAGTAATCTCCAAAAGAACGAGCGACATGGTAGAGAAGCACGGTTTTGAGTGATTGAAACACAATGAAGCATTAATAACGAAAACCTGCAGACCAAAGGGTCGCTTAATCAGAGAACGAAACCGCAACGTATGTCATTCAGTACAAACTCAGTATTTTCTTCTTGCTGCAAAAGATCCAAGTAGACAGTATTCTGGCAAGCAAATGTGTCATAATCAGTTTACCTGTTGTCAACCTCCGGGGCCACTCCACTTACGTTATCCCGCTGAACCTCAATCTGCAATAGCACTGAGTGATTCAAGAACATTGAGGCAAGCTGTCAACAACCTGCAAACCAAACAGGACCAGTCAAAACGCAAAAATTAAGTTCTCAGCTTGACGGGAAATCTAGCATCCCACGTGATACGCTTGCGTTAGAAACAGCCCATAAGTCAAGGCGCAGAGGTTCCCTCTTAGTGAACCAGCTCCCACAGATACGACTCGAACACATCTTCACCTGCAGACTGACACCAAACAGCTGGATAGATCGCGCGGTAACAGAATGAGGCAATATAGATAATCAGCGTAATATTACAAGCAAAATTACCTCAGAATGGCACTTTAGCCGTCACCATGAAGCCGCTTATGTCTCAATCAGTATTCAGCATAGCATCTTGAAACATTGGCATGTAGAAATCTGCAAGATTGTACACTAATCCTTCCATTGTATCGTCCAATTCTATCAAGTTCCTCGAGCAATTTCCTTAAAACAAGAAGATGTTGTCTTTGCTGAAGGAAAGGCCTCACAGTCTCAGGATGAGAAGATAAGTGAAAGACGAGAAAATAAGTGACACACAAGTCCTAAAGGAGGTCGCACAACATCATCAAACATCTACTGCCTCAGTTTATTCCTTGTGAATCACTAAGTCATTTTGACTCTGAGAAAGCTCATATTGCAGCAATGTCCGGTCCTCATCACCAGTTTTTTTTACATAGAGTTTCCAACAGACGCATCAAACCCGGGCTTCTCCACTTTGGGCTTCTCAACCACCTCCTGGCCCAGAACAACCGCTAATTACACCTGCCAAGATCATAACCTCAAGTTAGTAATACCCGAGGGAATATACCTAAAAGATCCATCTAAGACAGCTAGCAAATCTCCAAATTGATGAACCTAGACAATCCAAGTTTTAAACGAGATTGATAAATCATATAGGAGAAGATTTTATCATCAACAGACATTAATACAATATCACCAAAACAGGAAGGTTTTCGTTTGATCTAAACCCAAAAGGGAAGGTCCAAAATCAACTTTAATCAGCAATCAATTCTCAACTCAGAGCTTAGAGCCTATATAAAGGAGATCGAAACCCTAAGAAATGGGAGAGCAAAAATTAGACCGAAGAAATTCGCAGGCGATCGAGAATCATCAAAAAAGAAAACAATTTCGAAAACCTAAGAAGAGGAGAGAACTTATCTTCTCAGCCGATCCAAGCTCTCAAATTCCACCGCAAGACCTCAACCACACCGTCGGAACCAAAGCAGATCCTCCGACGCCCTTAACTCGCGGTAACCCATCCTTTTCCGTCTAATTTATTGAAGCTTGTGATTTGTGTGTTTATGTTTCAGGTTTGGGGAAGCGGAAGAAGAAATCGTAGGCAGATCGAAATTTGAGCGAGAGAGAGGAGAGACTGAGAATGGCGATCGCGGCGGAAAAGGGATTCAGGGGGGAAATTAGGGTTTTCTGTGTTGTTGTTGTTTTTTTAATTTTTTTTTTTAATTGTAATCCAATGATAAACACACACACACACCACTAACCATACACACACCACTAACCACACACACACTCTTAACAAACCGTAAATCACTTATTTTTTTTTCTTTAAAACCTAATAATCATCTTTTAAGTTAATTAACTAATTAAATAACCTCTTTTTAATTAGTTTTTTAAAACTAAAACCTGTTAACTTTTTTTACCACTATTTGAATCTTATTTATTTAAAAATAATAATAATCTGTCAACTTTTATTAGATAATGATATTAGTAGAAGGGGAGATTATTTTTCATAATTTATTTAACTAATTCCTTTTATAAATAATAATGTATTCTATTTTAAAAATCATCTCACACCTAAAACTACTTTTTAAAATAAATTAATAAGCTTCTTATTAACATCCAAAGTTTCTTGCTAATGAAAAAGATCAAATTAACTTTTTTCCTAAAAAAATCAGCTCCATCAATCTTTTTTTTATTAAAACTAATAAACAACTTTCTTTTTATAAAATTAATATCCATTATAAAATAATCACTTCAGTTAAGTTTTTTATAAACTATGATCATTATAGAATTTTATTTAAAACTTAGAATTTAACTTATATTCAATCTCATTTAAAATAATTCAAACTAAATCTCACTAAACAAAATAATCAACTACTTAAAATCAAATCAACATCGTAAAATACAAGCTAATCGTGCACAATCACTTCACGACACTGGCACCTACACATCAGCGCTTTCATGCGTACTTGTATGGTTTACTTTCTCGCCATTTATTCTATTGCATTTATTCATATTATCAATTTATCTATTCATACATTGCATTCCGTCCAAAGGAAAAACCTACACATAATTCGACGTTGTGTGTAGTTGCAAATCATAAGCATCATTTTCCCCTCGATCCTTGATTTTTCAAGTCGATCTCCATAGGATAGATCCTCCCCCATAGGAAGGACCTTGTCTTTGCTCTTTACAACTTAGACAAACAAACAACACAATACAACTTTTCAAACACAAATAGAGAATAGATGTTAATCATCTTAAGCGAGATATAATCTCCACTCCCACAACAATACAATCAAACACGTAGGGACTTTGCCTTAAGAACGACAAAGGCATACTTGGCGACCATCCGAGTATGTAAGACCTTTTCTTAAGATGATGCAAAGACCATTTCCTACAACCTCCCTTTACACTTGTGGCGGTTATCTCTCCCTTAAAATGAAGACTCATCTCTTCTCCTAGACCCAATCAAAACAACTACCCTAAACCCGTAGGAACTTTGACCACAGTCAAAGAGCTCCTCTAACCCTTTAGGGTGAACTACAACATACTCTGATTCCACTCCCGTAAGGATATGTAGGCACAAGGTGTGATACCTTATCGAGTATACTTAGAAATAAACCACTAGGGTCTCTAATCCCTTAAGCAGATAAACCTTAGCAGTAAACAATATTAAAACAAGAGGTTCCTGTAGAGTACTACAGAAACTTAGGATGCTAGTACCTTCCCTAAGTTTAACCAACCCCCGAACCTAAAACTCTCTAAACCTTGCATTTGCATTGCATTGTGGGAATTTCGATCTTTATCCCTTCCTTTGGACAAATCAAAGTTGGGTTGCAAAAATGAATTAAAGATTCAAACTAATCAATAGTTTGGTATCCGATTTTCACCGCGACAGAAATGGCGACTTCACTGGGGATATGCCTCAGTGGGTTTCCCTATCTTGTTTTATTTCTTTATTGCTTTTTATATTTGCTCATATTTGCTTATTTGTTTACTTGCTTATTTATTTGTATTCTTGGGTTGATACTCTTGAGTGGTGAGACAAAGTCCTACACCCGGACTTGAGTGAACTTAAGATAGGATAGTGATATGTTCAAAGAGGCTTATAGGGGGTGGAATCCCGACCAAGCTGACTTGAAAATCACGCTCAATTGAGGCCCTCTCGAAAGATGTATTGTTGAACGAGTCTTTAATCGTGAAAACATGCACTACATTCAATGTTGTAGCCTATGATATTGAGGACCATAGTTACCTTAACCCCACTTTGACCTTTACTAAGATGTAGTGCGGGGCTATGAGGGGGTACCCCCGAAATAGTACTACGCGATGCTACACTCAAAAGAAGTTCTCTTGAGAATATTATTAACCCTCGAGTACTTGGGAAGTTGATAATATCTGAAAGATGGGCTAATGACTTTGGGAACCTTATTAGAACCTTGTTCTACAGGTACAATCAACCTTTAGTCCAAATCCTTTGGGGATGGGTATACCCTTTGCTCCATGCTCGTTGCAAACCTAGGGACCCCTCTGTTTGTTTATGCTTATGCTTCTATGTGCCTACTTGTGTTTGTTGCATTCATAAAGCATCATACCGCATTGGACTTCATGGGATTTACCTTTGTTTATGAACATTGTAGGGTATTATGGACCCCAATAGAAGACACACTCTGAAATACACTTTTAAAAGTCCCAAGTTGGATGACCTAAAGAAGTTGGTGACCCTGATTGAAGACCAAGAGAGATTCAAAAGCAAGTATGGGAAGCTGATATCCTTATTGAGTCGACAAGTGGATGAAGGACTCCTGTCCACTTTATTGCAATTTTATGATCCACTATACCATTGCTTCACGTTTTCAGATTTCCAACTATTGCCTACGTTGGAAGAATACTCCTTTTTGGTTGGTTTACCCATCTTAGAAGAGTCTCCTTTCCCTTTCCTGGAAAAGGACCCTGATGAAAGAGAAATTGCTAAGGCCCTTTGCTTAAAGGTATCGGACGTCAAGGGAAATCTGACTAGTAAAGGCAGTCTTTTTGGTTTGACTACAAAGTTTTTAATCAGTAAAGCAATGTTTTATGCCGACTATACGAACAAGGCTCCGTTCGAGGCGATCTTTGCCTTGCTTATTTATGGAGTATTTTTGTTCCCGAGTTTTGAAGGGTTCGTTGATCTCAACGCAATTAAGATCTTTTTGAAGAACAATCCAGTACCAACCCTATTGGGTAATGCTTACCATTCTGTACACCTCCGAAACTCATATGGTGGAGGGATGATTACTTGCTGTGTACCCCTACTCTACAAGTGGTTTATTTCGCACTTGCCGAGGTCTACTTCCTTTTTAAGTCTCGATAGGGGGCTTTGGTCTCCCCGAGTTATGGCACTGACCCACTCAGATATCATTTGGTACAACCGGGTATATGATGGAACTTTGATCATTGATGGTTGTGGCGACTTTGCTAATGTACCATTACTCAGCTTTAATGGAGGGATCAGTTACAATCCGGTCTTAGCTCGTCGACAATTGGGATTTCCATTAAAGGAGCCACCTAAGAGTGTCCAGGTAGAGAATATCTTCTTTAGGGAAGACCAGGAACTCCTAAACAAGGTTTTAGTTGCATGGAACCACTTACACAAGAAAGGGAAAGAAAGCCTTGGGAAGCTTAATTGTGTATCTTTAGAACCCTACCTTCGGTGGGTCAGAGAAAGGGCGATCAAGCTAAAGATGCCCTATTCCCGTCAAGATCCCATAGCTCCACGGAGGGAGCCCACTTACGTCTCTATGTCCGAGGCTGAGAAGTTAGAAGTGTCCTTAAGGAAGTCTCAGCATGAGCTAGAATCGTGGAAGAATAAGTACCATGTGGCAGTGGCAGAAAGCGATGAGTGTCAAAAGCAGAAGGCTGAACTTCAGAAGGAGAGGGATGAATTCCAGAAACAGCTACAATTAAAGGATGAAGAGCTACTCCCCTATAAGAAGAGGAAAGTCATGGAGGATTTATTTTTCTCCGACCCGCAGTGCGCTATTTGGAAGATAATTGTGGACAACCTTATCCGTGAGAAGACGCAACTCGAAGAGCAGCTCAAGCAACAGAATTCGAAACTTCTTTAGCGTCTTTACTAGCTTTTATTTAGCTTTTACTTGGGACTCTTAAAAGCAATAATTTGTATTCCGTTTTGAAATTAATAAAAAAACGTTTTCTTTTGTTATAATGCTTATAAATAGTTGGGGATCCCATGAAGTCCTACTCATATTGCATTACATTTTCCTCTATTCATTTCAAGAAACTCAACTTTATTTCTCAGGTATTGTAACTATGGATTCCAAAAGAAAAGCCTTGGAGTACACTTTTCAAAGCCCTAACATTGAAAGCTTGAGAGAGCTAGCTGATCTCATCGAGAATCGATGCGCCTTTGCAGCAGAGTATGGAGAAGTTTTCCGCTTCCTCGAACTCCAGATGAAGGGGGGGTTATTGGAGACTCTCGTTCAATTCTATGACCCGTTGTACCACTGTTTCACTTTTCCAGACTACCAATTGATGCCGACTTTAGAAGAATACTCAGAACTCTTGAAGATGCCCGTGACTGTTCGACCCTTGTTCACCGGAAGGGAAGACACGCCTAGTCACCAAGAAATTGCAAATGCCACTCATCTTAACCTTGAAGATGTTCAGGCACACTTAACCACCAAGGAAGGAGTCCTTGGGTTCCCCGCCGACTTTTTGATCGAAAAAGTCCGTTACCATGCTGAAAGAAAGGAGGTTCTCATATCGGAAGCCAATTTCGCTTTGTTGGTCTATGGGACTTTCTGGTTCCCTAAAATTGACGATTTTGTTGATATGGATGCAATCAAGCTGTTCATACTCAAGAATCCAGTACCCACCTTGCTTGCTGATACGTACTTCTCGATTCACTCGAAGAATGCCGAAGGAGGAGGACACATTGTATGTTGTACCGCCTTGCTGTACTCATGGTTCATCGCTCGTTTGACTTGGTATCCGTCCCTTTGGGACAAAGTAGCAACACCTCGATGGTCCGAGATACTTATGGCCCTTACCCATTCGGACATTGTCTGGTATGATCCCGCCTATGGAGGCGTGCCTATGATTCCTAGCATCGGAGGATTCCCCAATGTACCGCTTATTGGAAGAGAGGGATGTATAAGCTATAATCCCGCCTTAGCCCGTAGACAGTTTGGACACCCCATGACCCAAGTGCCCGACCCAGTTTCGTTGGAACAAATTTATTTCAAAGGAGAAGAGGATCTAGATTTAAAGACTGTCATCATTTATACATGGAAATACATTGACCGGGAAGGAACAGCTGCTTCAGGATACCCCGATTGTACTGTCTCTGAAGAGTATCTACATTGGGTGCGAGAAAGGGCCCTCGATCTCAAGATGCCTTTTCCTTTCCATGAACCTATGGTACTATCTCCCCATGACCCCGACTGGTTTGATGCGGACGAAATTGAACAAGTGAGGATTGCTTTAGACGAAGCCCGGAAATTGAGGACCGCTTGGAAGAACAAGTTCCTTACTCTCAAGGTAGAGAAAGAAAGTCTTCAAAAGACTCCGGAAATCGAAGTTGCCAGAAAGAGGAAGGCACAAGGAGATTTATTTTCTTCTCACGCCTCTTCGAGCGCCGCCACCAGTGATGATCTTCCCCCAGATACTATGGCTTGGAAGGAGTGTGTCGACCGACTCATCAGAGAAAAGGCTGAGTTGCAAGAACGCGTCAATCAATTGGAAAGGGAGCTTCGCGCACAGAGGGAGCATAAGGAGTAGATTCCCGAGTTTCTCTTTTGCTTTTGATTCAATGTAATAAACTCTTAAAAGAGTACTCCGTTTTTGTAATGCTTCAGTCTTCAAAATAAAATGAGTTTTTTTTTCCAAGGTTACAATACCCGAGTTATTGGAGTATCTTGAAAGTTTCACACTCATTTGCATTTTACATAAGCATAGCATTCATTCGCATTCCAGGGTCTTACTCTTGCTTCATCTCCGCAGAACAAGCTGAATCACCGATACAACACTCGAGCCAGTCAACGTCAGAAGATGGATCAGCTAGAACAAGAGAACAGAGTGCTCCGTGATGAGGTTGCAAGTATGAAGGAAAGTTTGGAGAAGTTGAATGGCCTGGTAGAAGCTTTGTCCAGTCAAATCTCGATCAACAACCAGGAAGTTCCAAGGACTGTTGTACCCGAAGTGACACCAACACCGATCCCAGTGGTGTCTTCTGTTGCCGAAATATCTTACAGCATGCCTCAAGGTTTCCCGTGGGGGATGTCTCCTAATTTCTTCTCGACCGGCTACCGGCCGTCCGTGTCTGAGACCCCTGTTGTGACCACTGTTCAAACTGCTCCTGTTGTCTCTGCTGTGATGACTACTGCACCTCCGCAGGTGAATACTGTCCCGTATATTCTGGATGAACCAATTCTACATGGGTCGCCGACCGAAACCGTGGGTTTAGAAGAGAAAATGGATGGATTCCAAGACCAGTTTTCTGAAATACAAAAGGAATTGAGAGCCCTTCGGGGAAAAGATTTATTTGGTAAGAGTGCTTCTGAGCTATGTTTGGTGCCGAATGTTAAAGTCCCACCGAAGTTCAAAGTTCCTGATTTCGAAAAGTACAAGGGGAATACCTGCCCTCAAAGCCATCTCATTATGTACGCCAGGAAGATGTCTGCCCAAACTAATAATGATCAACTACTCATTCATTATTTCCAAGACAGTTTGACAGGCGCCGCGCTTAAGTGGTATATGGGGTTGGACAGTACAAAAATTCGAACTTTCAATGACCTGGGAGGAGCCTTTATCAAGCAGTATAAGTACAATGTGGACATGGCACCCGACCGAGATCAGTTGAGAGCAATGACACAGAGGGATAAGGAGAACTTCAAAGAGTATGCCCAACGTTGGCGCGAGTTGGCCGCACAAGTCACGCCACCGTTAGAAGAAAAAGAGATGACCAAGATCTTTCTGAAGACTCTGGGTCCTTTCTTTTATAAGAAGATGGTAGCCAGCGCCCCCAGTGACTTTACTGAAATGGTCAACATGGGAATGCGTTTAGAAGAAGGTGTTCGCGAGGGAAGGCTGACCAAAGAAGAAAATGCTCCTAAGAGGTATGGGAGCGGTTTCGCGAAGAAGAAGGAACAAAGTGTGAATGCTATTCAAAAAGGACAATTCAGAAGGAGATACATGCCACCACATCAGGTTGCAGCAGTGTCTCCAGTGTTTAATGCTCCGGCTTATCAGCTACAGTCTCCACGACCCTATCAACAGCCTCAGACTCCCATTGCTCAACAACCCCAGCTTCAGTAGAGTCCACAGAATCCTCAGCAGAATCGGCCACCTAGCAATCAGGGTCGCGTGTACCGAAAAATAAATTTTGATCCAATCCCGATGACATATACTGATTTATTCCCCTCCTTGATCAAAAAGGGTCACATTCAGACGAAAGCTCCGCCTCCAGCTCCCATGAATCCTCCCCCTTCTTATAGAGCTGACAAGTTTTGTCCTTACCATCAGGGTGCTCCAGGGCATGATATTGAGAGTTGTTTTGGCTTGAAGATGGATGTCCAGAGGCTCATAAAAAATGGGATCTTGTCTTTTAGGGATTCCGACCCGAATGTACAGAAGAATCCATTACCACCGCATGGTTCACCCTCTGTCAATATGGTTGAAGTTTGTTTAGAAAGCGATGATCAAGAAGTTTCAAGCGAGAAAGCTGAAGAAGTCTGTGTCATAGTACCCCACTTTAAAGAGGTGGAACGTTTAGAGATCGTTTACAATAGCAGGAAGCCAACTGTTACTCCGTTGGTAATCAATGTGCCTGGACCTGTCCCTTATACCTCTAGTAAGGCCATCCCTTATAGATATAATGCTACTATGTTGGAGGATGGGAAAGAAGTGCCTTTGCCCACCATACCCTCAGTCGTCAATATTGCAGATGTTAGTAGAGTGACAAGAAGCGGGCGAATCTACCCGACCATGCCACCGAAAGAAAAAGGGGTTTTGTCCGAACCATCAGGCTCAAAGGACCCGAATGTGGGGCAATCTGGTGGGTCCAACCTGTCTAACTCTGATGAATGCTTGAAGATAATCAAACGAAGCGAGTATAAGGTTGCAGATCAGCTTTTGCAGACCCCGTCAAAGATTTTTGTGCTATAATTGCTGATGAGTTCCGAAGCTCATAGAGAAGCACTTCAGAAGATTTTGGAACAAGCCTATGTTGAGCAGGATGTGACTATGGAACAATTCGATAATATCATCGGCAGTATTACTTCGAGTGATAATCTGGGCTTCAATGAAGGTGATCTCCCAGAGGAAGGGAGAAAACACAATATGGCTTTGCACATTTCTGTGAACTGCGGAAATGACTCCCTGTCCAGTGTGCTGGTTGACACTGGATCGTCTCTAAACGTAATGCCTAGGACCACCCTATCTAAGCTGTCATATCAGGGATCGCCAATGAGGCCGAGTCACGTTATTGTCAAAGCTTTCGATGGGTCAAGGAAAACAGTAATTGGTGAGGTTGATTTGCCTATGACTATTGGACTACAAACTTTCATGATCCCGTTTCAGGTCATGGACATTCGTGCCGCCTATAGCTGTCTGCTAGGGAGGCCATGGATACATGAAGCCGGAGCAGTTACTTCTACCCTGCATCAGAAGTTAAAGTATGTTTTTGAAGGGAAAATAGTTACAGTTTGTGGAGAGAGAGCTTTGGTAGTAAGTCACTTGTCATCATTCTCGTACGTCGAAGCTGAAGAGGAAATTGGCACGCAGTTTCAAGCTCTGTCTGTTGCAGGTGAGAGCGTTCAGAGAGCTCAGACATCCATGTCATCATTCAAGGACGTGCAACGAGTAGTGAACAGTGGTCACCAGTCAATGTGGGGAAAGGTGTTGGCTTTGCCAGAGAACAAGAACAAGGAGGGCCTCGGTTTCACCAGCAGTTCTGCCCGCCAAGGCACCAAGAACCAAGGATTTCCATTGATCAGTGAAGTGTTCCGTAGTGGAGGAGTTTCCCACCATCCTCAGGTTAATGCTGTGTTAAAAGATGAACTCGAGGGCTACATATCAGACGGTTCTACAAGGTCCTCCATTCCTTATGAAGACTACGAGCCCTACATGGAAGATCCAGGTTACGTGTCAGATGATTTCGACTATACCTTTGGAGTTTATGCCGTCACTGAGGAGGAGCCGGCTGGAGAAATCCCGGACTTTGTAACTCCAGGCGTCGTGGTCAAGAATTGGAGTGTGGTTGAAGCTCCTACCGCCATTCATATATCTAAGTAAAGCATTTGTTTAAATTTTATTTTTTTTTTCTCGCTCTGCCCAAGGCGAAACTGCATTTAGTAGGGCATACTTTCAATAATTCCCTTTGCTCTGCCCAAGGCAAAGGTGACTTTGTTGGGCATGTCTTTTCGGTTTTTGCTATCATCAATAAACTATTTTTCATTTACATCTGTTTTTTTATTTTATTCATGATGTTGGAAAATAATAAGTAGCATCTCGCGTGCACACACTTCCCACCTTACAAAGCAAAAACTTATTAAAAATCACGTCACTTGCGCAGATTGCTACACAAATTACAACCTGGGAATAATGATCTACTACCTCCTCCGAATTTTGAGTTTCCTGTGTATGAAGCCGAGGACGAAGAAGATGGTATTCCGGAAGAAATTATTAGACTACTTGAGAAAGAAGAAGAAGCTATCCGACCCCACCAAGAGCCGGTGGAGGTAATCAACTTGGGATCAGAAGAAATCCGTAGAGAAGTGAAAATTGGAGCTCTGCTCAAGCCAGATGTGAGGAAACAGTTGGTTGATCTGCTTGGAGATTTTGTTGATGTGTTTGCTTGGTCATATCAGGACATGCCCGGTTTAGACATAGCTATAGTTGAGCATCATTTACCTTTAAAGCCAGAGTGCCCGCCAGTAAAACAGAAGCTCAGAAGGACTCGACCTGACATGGCTCTAAAGATTAAGGAAGAGGTGCAGAAGCAGATTGATGCGGGTTTCCTTGTCACTGCCGAATATCCACTATGGTTGGCTAATATTGTACCCGTTCCGAAGAAGGATGGCAAAGTTCGCATGTGTGTAGATTACAGGGATTTGAATAAAGCCAGTCCGAAAGATGATTTTCCATTGCCACACATTGACATTTTGGTAGACAGTACTGCAAGACATGAGGTGTTCTCCTTCATGGATGGTTTCTCAGGTTACAACCAGATTAGAATGGCTCCCGAGGACAGAGAGAAGACGTCATTCATCACGCCTTGGGGCACCTTCTGTTACAGAGTTATGCCATTTGGATTAAAGAATGCAGGGGCAACATATTAGAGAGCTATGACCACTTTGTTCCATGATATGATGCACAAGGAGATTGAGGTGTATGTAGACGATATGATAGCTAAGTTAAAAACCGAAGAGGATCATGTTAAGCACCTGGCTAAGCTGTTCGTTCGTTTGAGAGAATACAAACTTCGTCTGAACCCCAACAAGTGTACATTTGGAGTACGATCAGGGAAACTATTGGGTTTCATTGTCAGCCAAAAAGGGATCGAAGTGGACCCTGACAAAGTGAAAGCTATCCGAGAAATGCCAGCTCCCGCCACTGAGAAACAAGTCAGAGGATTCCTAGGGCGTTTGAACTACATCTCCAGGTTTATATCCAACATGACTGCTACATGTAAACCTATTTTTAAGCTTCTGAGGAAAGAACAAGGGTACGTTTGGACTGAAGACTGTCAAAGGGCATTTGATAGTATCAAAGAGTACTTGCTCAAACCACCTATCCTGATACCACCAGTGGAAGGGCGCCCTTTGATTATGTATTTGACCGTTCTAGAGGATTCAATGGGTTGCGTACTCGGTCAGCGAGATGAAGCCGGAAAGCAAGATCATGTCACTTATTACCTGAGCAAGAAATTTACTGATTGTGAAACCAGATACACTATGCTAGAGAAGACTTGTTGTGCTCTAGCGTGGGCCGCTAGGCGTTTACGCCAGTATATGTTGAACCACACCACCTGGTTGGTTTCGAAGATGGATCCTATCAAGTATATCTTTGAGAAGCCCGCTTTAACTGGGAGAATTGCCAGATGGCAGATGTTATTGTCCGAGTACGATATCGAGTACCATACTCAGAAAGCTATTAGAGGAAGTGTTTTGGCTGATCACCTGGCTCACCAACCTATTTTGGACCATCAACCCTCAAATGATGACTTTCCTGATGAAGATGTCATGTTCTTAAAGATGAAAGACTGTGAAGAACCCGTACATGGTGAAGGGCCGGAGCCAGGTTCTCAATGGGGTTTAATCTTTGATGGAGCTGTCAACGCTCATGGAAAAGGGATAGGTGCTGTTATTGTGACTCCTCAAGGGACTCATTTCCCATTTACCTCCAGATTAACATTCCAGTGTACTAATAACGAGGCTGAGTATGAAGCATGTATTATGGGTCTTGAAGAAGCAATCGATTTGAGAATCAAGAATCTAGATGTGTTTGGTGATTCTGCAGTAGTAATCAACCAAATCACCGGAGAATGGATAACTCGACATGATAACTTAGTCCCATACAGGGATTATGCTAGAATATTGTTACCGTTCTTTGATAGGGTTGAGTTTCATCATATCCCTCGCGATGAGAACAGAATGGCAGACGCATTGGCAACTTTGGCCTCGATGATTGTGGTGAACTTTTGGAACGAGTGTCCTCGGATCGAAGTGAAACGCCTCGATAGACCTGCCTACATCTTTGCTGTCGAAGGAGTTGAGGATGGTAAACCCTGGTACTATGACATCGAAGTGTTTCTTAGAACTCAAGAATATCCTCTGGGAGCTTCCAACAAAGACAAGAAGACTTTGAGAAGGTTGGCTGGAAAGTTCTTTCTGAGTAACAACGTGTTGTACAAACGAAATCTTGACATGGTCTTGCTGAGATGTGTTGACAAGCATGAAGCAGATATGCTAATGTCGGAAATTCACGAAGGATCCTTTGGCACTCATGCCAACGGACATGCTATGGCTAAGAAGCTATTAAGGGCCGGTTATTACTGGATCACAATGGAATCAGATTGCTACAAGTTTGCTAGGAAGTGTCACAAGTGTCAGATTTACGCGGACAAAATACATGTGCCTCCGACTTCCCTGAATGTTATCTCCTCCCTGTGGCCGTTCTCTATGTGGGGAATCGACATGATTGGAATGATAGAGCCGAAAGCATCTAACGGACACCGATTCATCTTGGTAGCCATTGATTATTTTACCAAGTGGGTCGAAGCGGCTTCCTATGCTAACGTAACCCGACATGTGGTCGTCAAATTTATCAAGAACCAGCTTATTTGCCGATATGGTGTGCCAAGCAGAATCATTACAGACAATGGTTCCAATCTAAATAACAAAATGATGAAAGAGCTGTGTGAAGAATTCAGAATCGAGCATCACAATTCTTCTCCTTACAGACCAAAGATGAATGGGGCTGTTGAAGCCGCCAACAAGAACATTAAGAAGATCATTCAGAAAATGGTGGTTACTTACAAAGATTGGCACGAAATGCTCCCCTTTGCCCTACATGGATATCGTACGATGGTACGTACATCAACTGGGGCAACTCCATTTTCGCTCGTCTACGGTATGGAAGCGGTACTCCCAATAGAAGTTGAGATTCCTTCTATGAGAATTTTAGTAGAGGCAAAATTATCAGAGGCAGAATGGTGTCAGAACAGGTATGATCAGCTGAACTTAATCGAAGAAAAGAGGATGGCCGCGCTATGCCATGGGTAGCTGTATCAGCAGAAGATGAAAAAAGCGTTTGACAAAAGGGTTCGACCCCGAGTATTCAGGTAAGGTGACCTTGTGCTCAAGAAAATCCAATCTTTCCTCACCGACATCAGAGGAAAATGGACCCCGAATTATGATGGACCGTATGTAGTCAAAAGGGTCTTGACCGGAGGCGCCTTGATGTTAGCAACAATGGATGGAGAGGAAATCACTCGTCCCGTGAATACAGATGCTGTCAAGAAATACTTTGTTTAGGAGAAGCAGGACATTATTCCCTCTATGTAATCGATATCATTTTCCAACACTGTAATATCGGGCCACGCTTTTCCGCTGCCCGCCGTTCAATAAAAGTTTTCCTTTACTAAATCTGTGATCTTGATAGCAAAATCCTAACTGATTTAAAACCTTTTCAAAATTTGCTTTACTTGATATACGAATAACGAGAGGATGACCGCCGATGCTCACCCTTACTCGCAGAAAGATGACTAGACTATCAACACTTATGCCATCCGAGAATGGAGGTCACTCTCGTTCGAAGGGCCTGCGGAGACAGGGCTCGAGCATTTCCCCATGCATTATGTTGTGTCCCTCTCGACTTGTCAGCGCAAACATGAGCATACGCATATCATATAAATAGATAGCATAACATTTGCATTTTGTGCATCCTTTGTTGGCTTTACTCTATCTCTTCGATTACGTTTACCCTTGGGTATTTGGGCGCGTCTTACTCCTCCCAAATAGAGTTGTCAGCCCTAAGCAAAAAACCCTCGGTATTTCTATTTCCCCACGAAGTTCGATCCTCGTGGAAGACAGTTGTTTCAGTACATCCCCATTGGAGTTTGTGCCTCTATGGTTGAGTCTTGCCTGACAGTTTCTCTTCGGTTATTTCCCGAATTGAGCATTCGATCTTTGGCAATCACACTATGAACATCTCCAGCTTTTGAGCATGGGTCAAGAGTGCATTTATTTTGCACTTTGACATTATGAGGATCACCATTTGAAGACACAACGTTTCTTCAACAACATTACAAGATCTCCTCAACAGCTTACAGTCGGAAAACAGAAGATCTCTTTATTTGAGCAACTCGTTTTGGGCAGATCCTTTCTCAAAACGACAAACAATAACTTCCTCAAGACAATCTGTCTATCCCCAGTGGATTATCTCAAGATTATCAAATCAAAACAAAGTACATTACAGATACTCCCCCGTTTGAGGATTTCTGCTACCACAATTTCGCATTTCTTTTACAATTACAGCAGAGGTACTTCAAAAATGATCTTCCTCAAAGAGTTCATTACGAGTACAATCAATGGCATATCTCCTTACAAGAGGACACTCCACGTATCAACCGGTTTACAACTCTTTTGAAGATCCCCGGTGCACACTCTACAAATTGCCAATTCAACACAAATTGCATCTACAAGTACAAGTACAAGATCACATCTACAAAGTTCTACAATTACAGATTACATCGACAACATTTACATCAACAATTCTACAGTGTCACAATTTACAACATACAATCTACAATGACGCTGTGGCTCACAGCCAAACATCTACATCAACATTACAATTTACAACTACAGTTACAATCTACAATCTACAAATTTACAACCCCTCTATGAGGATGCTCTCGCAAGTTTCCATCATTTTGGGTAGGAACCGAGACCAGCTCATGGTTCCCATACCATGGAGTAAGGGGAAGTTCGGCATCAGAAACCGAGACCAGCTCATGGTTCCCATACCATGGAGCAAGGGGAAGTTCGACATCAGAAACCGAGACCAGCTCATGGTTCCCATACCATGGAGCAAGGGGAAGTTCGACATCAGAAACCGAGACCAGCTCATGGTTCCCATACCATGGAGCAAGGGGAAGTTTGACATCAGAGACCGAGACCGGCGCATGACTCCCATATCATGATGCTCGGGGAAGCTCAACAATTACAACAACATCTACAACTACAATGACATCAAAGACCGAGACTAGCTCATGGTCCCCGTACCATTGATGCCAGGAGAGGTTATACATTTTACCGCTTCAGCTGAGTTACAAAATACAAAATAAAAAAAAAAAAGAGGATCCATTTTGAGTTACTATTGACCACCACCTTGGTAGTAAAAGTATCTTTCGATCACAAATCGTCAAAACCACCGCATCCCTGATGCATGAGTTACCGTTACACGTTTGGAGATTTCCCATGAGTGATTGTTCATGTCCTCGTAGGGTCCCGCCTTGTTGGATCTGTTGCTTTTCTGTCTAGCATGTCGCGTCCAGTTCATGACCTCTTCCTTACATATTTTGTCCGTCCTGCATTTTCATATCATTGCATATCATATGCATTCGGTGGCTTCTTATGGCCAAAAATTTGCGCAAATGTTTGTATTTAAGTCCCTCCTATCTCGTCGAGACGGAGATCTCAATCTCCATATCTCCGAATAGGAGCAACTTAAATAGGGGCATCTGTTGCACCCTAATTTTTGACCACAAGATACCACCTCCTTTTGCGCGTTTTCTATTATTATTTGACTTTTTTATATATTTATGTTTTACGGCTAACCGGTTCATGTAAGTGCAGTAGCGGCAGATGTGGACCCTTACAGTCAAGCGCTTCAGGGGCTCAAGCATTTGGGGCTTATTATGTTTCCCATGAGGGATTACACCGCAGGTTGTGTCATTATTCTCAAAGGAAGATTTGGAACGTTCTTAATGGTGGTTTATGATTAAGTCGTTTTAAAATGTTAAGATTGCGTGAGACCTTGAACTGAGTCTTGACAAGGAACTTTTTTTAAAGAGTTAAGATTCGCCCAGGGTGGATGCTCATGATGGATGATTGAGTTATTGAGGAGTTTATGTTGAAGTGGCCGTTTCCAGAATTCGAATGAAAAAAAATAATTACTGTTGCATATTACTCAATTGCTGTGGGCATTAATATCATAATAACAAGGAATGCAACATTTAAGCATTCGGTTTCCTAGCCCGCCGTTTGGATCTATCCGCGTTTTATCAGTAAGTATATGAGTACGGAAACTTGCCACTGGAAAGTTATTTAGTTGGCGCGAAGACTTTGATATTTACAACTGAAAATTCATATCAAGCTGGAAGTGCACCACTCCTATTATAATTATCATAAATAAAGTAACAGAGTTTCTAGTATGTGATTACATGTGCATTAAGCAAGAGATATCAGGAAAGGAATCATTTGGTTCATATACAAACGGGTCCCGGTACCGACTATTAATCATTACAATTCGCCTCATGACATCATGTTAAGACTAACACAGAACCAAACTGACAAACTGACAGTTATCCTCGTATACGCAATGCATCTTCCAAAGTCCGGTCAAGCACGTTGAGGCTGAAAGAGGAAGAATCCATCATTTGAAATCCGGCATTCGACGGCGCTAACCGACATTGATTTGGGAAGGAAAACAGTCAAATCTCTTTAGTTAGCTCCATTCCAAGCAGTCTCACCTCATCATCAAACTCAACTTCTTTCGACGGCACCCTTAGAATCCCTACAGACAAATCCCAAAGATGAAAGTATTACATAAAACCAGTGTCGGTACAAGTCCATGCCTAAACACTAAATTTGGCTCTGGTGGAGTCACCTGCCAAACTAGAGCAACATCATCCATCAAACTTGTTAAAGATTGAAGACAGTGGAAAATAATATAGCACTAGCAGAAGTTTACAGCAGCATCACTCATGGGGTTTTCGAGGCAATATATACGAGTAATCTCCAAAAGAACGAGCGACATGGTAGAGAAGCACGGTTTTGAGTGATTGAAACACAATGAAGCATTAATAACGAAAACCTGCAGACCAAAGGGTCGCTTAATCAGAGAACGAAACCGCAACGTATGTCATTCAGTACAAACTCAGTATTTTCTTCTTGCTGCAAAAGATCCAAGTAGACAGTATTCTGGCAAGCAAATGTGTCATAATCAGTTTACCTGTTGTCAACCTCCGGGGCCACTCCACTTACGTTATCCCGCTGAACCTCAATCTGCAATAGCACTGAGTGATTCAAGAACATTGAGGCAAGCTGTCAACAACCTGCAAACCAAACAGGACCAGTCAAAACGCAAAAATTAAGTTCTCAGCTTGACGGGAAATCTAGCATCCCACGTGATACGCTTGCGTTAGAAAAAGCCCATAAGTCAAGGCGCAGAGGTTCCCTCTTAGTGAACCAGCTCCCACAGATACGACTCGAACACATCTTCACCTGCAGACTGACACCAAACAGCTGGACAGATCGCGCGGTAACAGAATGAGGCAATATAGATAATCAGCGTAATATTACAAGCAAAATTACCTCAGAATGGCACTTTAGCCGTCACCATGAAGCCGCTTATGTCTCAATCAGTATTCAGCATAGCATCTTGAAACATTGGCATGTAGAAATCTGCAAGATTGTACACTAATCCTTCCATTGTATCGTCCAATTCTATCAAGTTCCTCAAGCAATTTCCTTAAAACAAGAAGATGTTGTCTTTGCTGAAGGAAAGGCCTCACAGTCTCAGGATGAGAAGATAAGTGAAAGACGAGAAAACAAGTGACACACAAGTCCTAAAGGAGGTCGCACAACATCATCAAACATCTACTGCCTCAGTTTATTCCTTGTGAATCACTAAGTCATTTTGACTCTGAGAAAGCTCATATTGCAGCAATGTCCGGTCCTCATCACCAGTTTTTTTTCCATAGAGTTTCCAACAGACGCATCAAACCCGGGCTTCTCCACTTTGGGCTTCTCAACCACCTCCTGGCCCAGAACAACCGCTAATTACACCTGCCAAGATCATAACCTCAAGTTAGTAATACCCGAGGGAATATACCTAAAAGATCCATCTAAGACAGCTAGCAAATCTCCAAATTGATGAACCTAGACAATCCAAGTTTTAAACGAGATTGATAAATCATATAGGAGAAGATTTTATCATCAACAGACATTAATACAATATCACCAAAACAGGAAGGTTTTCGTTTGATCTAAACCCATAAGGGAAGGTCCAAAATCAACTTTAATCAGCAATCAATTCTCAACTCAGAGCTTAGAGCCTATATAAAGGAGATCGAAACCCTAAGAAAAGGGAGAGCAAAAATTAGACCGAAGAAATTCGCAGGCGATCGAGAATCATCAAAAAAGAAAACAATTTCGAAAACCTAAGAAGAGGAGAGAACTTATCTTCTCAGCCGATCCAAGCTCTCAAATTCCACCGCAAGACCTCAACCACACCGTCGGAACCAAAGCAGATCCTCCGACGCCCTTAACTCGCGGTAACCCATCCTTTTCCGTCTAATTTATTGAAGCTTGTGATTTGTGTGTTTATGTTTCAGGTTTAGGGAAGCGGAAGAAGAAATCGTAGGCAGATCGAAATTTGAGCGAGAGAGAGGAGAGACTGAGAATGGCGATCGCGGCGGAAAAGGGATTCAGGGGGGAAATTAGGGTTTTCTGTGTTGTTGTTGTTTTTTTAATTTTTTTTTTAATTGTAATCCAATGATAAACACACACACACACACCACTAACCACACACACACCACTAACCACACACACACTCTTAACAAACCGTAAATCACTTATTTTTTTTCTTTAAAACCTAATAATCATCTTTTAAGTTAATTAACTAATTAAATAACCTCTTTTTAATTAGTTTTTTAAAACTAAAACCTGTTAACTTTTTTAACCACTATTTGAATCTTATTTATTTAAAAATAATAATAATCTGTCAACTTTTATTAGATAATGATATTAGTAGAAGGGGAGATTATTTTTCATAATTTATTTAACTAATTCCTTTTATAAATAATAATGTATTCTATTTTAAAAATTATCTCACACCTAAAACTACTTTTTAAAATAAATTAATAAGCTTCTTATTAACATCCAAAGTTTCTTGCTAATGAAAAAGATCAAATTAACTTTTTTCCTAAAAAAATCAGCTCCATCAATCTTTTTTTTATTAAAACTAATAAACAACTTTCTTTTTATAAAATTAATATCCATTATAAAATAATCACTTCAGTTAAGTTTTTTATAAACTATGATCATTATAGAATTTTATTTAAAACTTAGAATTTAACTTATATTCAATCTCATTTAAAATAATTCAAACTAAATCTCACTAAACAAAATAATCAACTACTTAAAATCAAATCAACATCGTAAAATACAAGCTAATCGTGCACAATCACTTCACGACACTGGCACCTACACATCAGCGCTTTCATGCGTACTTGTATGGTTTACTTTCTCGCCATTTATTCTATTGCATTTATTCATATTATCAATTTATCTATTCATACATTGCATTCCGTCCAAAGGAAAAACCTACACATAATTCGACGTTGTGTGTAGTTGCAAATCATAAGCATCATTTTCCCCTCGATCCTTGATTTTTCAAGTCGATCTCCATAGGATAGATCCTCCCCCATAGGAAGGACCTTGTCTTTGCTCTTTACAACTTAGACAAACAAACAACACAATACAACTTTTCAAACACAAATAGAGAATAGATGTTAATCATCTTAAGCGAGATATAATCTCCACTCCCACAACAATACAATCAAACACGTAGGGACTTTGCCTTAAGAACGACAAAGGCATACTTGGCGACCATCCGAGTATGTAAGACCTTTTCTTAAGATGATGCAAAGACAATTTCCTACAACCTCCCTTTACACTTGTGGCGGTTATCTCTCCCTTAAAATGAAGACTCATCTCTTCTCCTAGACCCAATCAAAACAACTACCCTAAACCCGTAGGAACTTTGACCACAGTCAAAGAGCTCCTCTAACCCTTTAGGGTGAACTACAACATACTCTGATTCCACTCCCGTAAGGATATGTAGGCACAAGGTGCGATACCTTATCGAGTATACTTAGAAATAAACCACTAGGGTCTCTAATCCCTTAAGCAGATAAACCTTAGCAGTAAACAATATTAAAACAAGAGGTTCCTGTAGAGTACTACAGAAACTTAGGATGCTAGTACCTTCCCTAAGTTTAACCAACCCCCGAACCTAAAACTCTCTAAACCTTGCATTTGCATTGCATTGTGGGAATTTCGATCTTTATCCCTTCCTTTGGACAAATCAAAGTTCGGTTGCAAAAATGAATTAAAGATTCAAACTAATCAATAGTTTGGTATCCGATTTTCACCGCGACACCACTGTAGGAAACTTTCCTGCTGCATGCGCTTACTCGTAACTAAAACAAGTTGTTCTGCATAAAAGATATATTAAATGCAATGCATATGACAGTTTTGAAAATCCAGTCCGATTTGATGGAAAAGTTTTATGACCTACAACGAATCAATCATCAACATATCGGCATTAATACCATGCCGCAAGAGGAATCCTTTTAGGAGTCAGTTTCGATGCGATCTTTACCGAAGTATGCTCTCGAACTAAACCTGTTTCAATTAGGACTTTTTCGGGTTGTAACATGGTCAGGTTCACGGTTAACAAGGAAGGATATAGGCTCAAAGTTTATTTCGACCCACCCATTCTTCATGATGTTTTTCAATCCTATGTTCAACTAATTCGACTTCAGCGTTCACCTATTAAAGGTGGAGTGATATGAGTGATGGTGCAGGATACCACTTGCTTTTCAGAGTGACAGTCATTCGCTTATCGTCTTTGGGTGCCTAGAGTCACACGACTTTGTCCCTTTCGAGGATTTTTTCTTTGGTAATCCTTTTCGTCTTTTTTTTGTGTTTTTTCCTTTCGTTCCCTAACTTTTGCCTGGACTGACTTTTTGGAGCTTCTTTTGATTCTAAAGTCCAGCGGGATGCCCTAATTTTTGCCTAAGCCACTTGTTTTGAAGTTTCGACTTAGTGGGCTTTGGATTCTCTTCTTCTTTTTTGAACAAGTCATGGGACGCTGGTTGTCTGACTCTTTGGGGGATAATGTGACTGTCTCACTCCTGACGTTCAACCATTGCGGGTTTTTTAGGCACGACCTATATAGGTGTGATTGATCCTCGAACGGAGACTCCTTTTGTAATTTGAATGCTTGGTCAAACTAACTGACACCTACCCTGCCCCGGGTAAAGATTTAGGGTTTTTTCATTTTCAGAAAGAAACTCCTACTACTAGGCTCAAAGGGGTTAACAAGGGGTTATCTTCCTTATAGCTCTGGTGTTTGTGGATTGAAACAATGCCTGTACATCATCAACAGGTTTTTATCCGAAAGCATACAATCGGAAGCTTATTCGTCATCGGTTTTCGTCATCCTCCCCGGATTCCACTTAACAAGCATTTGAAATAAATGAAAACACAAAGAGTGAACATGACTAGATTAATTCAAAACATGCATATTTATTTCATTTATCAATATCAGTTGAAAAAACAAGTTTTACAAACGAAATTTGCAATTGAACAGAAAGGCAACTACAAATGCGAAGACATTAACAAGATAACATGAAAAATGCCGGTGTCTCAGAACCGGACTTCTTGCATTTTGACTTATTGGCGAGTCAACCATCCTCAGAAACAATTGTTGGAGGTAGCCTGCTGCTGTCTTGACCTGTTTTCCATGGCCCGACCAAAGTTAGGAACCTTTTTCATCAACCCGACCTTTGCTTGTCTGTGGCCCTGCACCACATTGGGGATCCTATCAGAAAAGTTGATAGCCTTGCTGTCGATCAAATCTTGGACTTTATGCTTGAAAGTGTGGCAACCCTCAATGTCATGCCCGGGTGCCCCGGAATGAAACTCACAATGCTTACTGGCATCGAAACCAAATGGAGGTGCGCCCGTTGGTGGGGCCAACATTCTCTTTTCAACAAGGTGCAACCCTAACAAGGTCTGAAAGAGTTCAGCATACGTTGATGGTGGTGCCTCAAATACCCTCTTTGACTTCCCCTCCTGAATTCTTCGCTGAGCCGGATGCTGGCGTTTCATGTGCTGGTTTTGATCAACCCGTTCCTTAGGCTCATGCACTGTCATCCTCAAATTCAGCCCAGGCATTGGCAACTGTTGTGGACCTGGGGATTCAGTTTCCAATGATTCCAGGATATGCCTCGATTTTTTTGCAACTTCCGGTGGGGAAATAGGAATATTGGTCCCTGAGACCTTTATACCGCCCGACACAAATTCAATTGCCTTCTCATCCAGCAAATCTTGAATCTTCTGCTTGAACAACTTGCAGTTCGCGATGTTATACCCCGGTGCACCGGAGTGGAAGACACAATGGGCGTTCACATCATAGCCTGGTGGTGGCTGCCCAGTCAATGGAGCCAAAGTGCGGGGTTTAATCAGTTGAAGCTGGAACAAGAGTTGCACCAACTGATCATAATCCACCAGAATCTCATCAAATACCCTGCCAGAGAGCTTCATCCTTTTACCATACCACCTTGAGTTATCCTGAGAAATCAGTCGCGACTGCCGACGAGGAGAATCCTGAGCTTCGAATTGTGTAGAGGGTCTCTTAGGCCTATCATGCCTGGGCACTGGTTCTTCCGACCCCTGTGGGGCAAGTAAACCGACCGCAGCTTCGGACATTTGCTCACCTTCTCTTCTGAGTACATTCCTCAATATTTCAGCCATCAATCCTACCTGAGCCTTCAATCGGTAATTCTCCTCTTCGAGCATCTCTTGATTCGAGCGCAACGCGTGCATGTCCTTCATGAATTGCCCCAGTTGGCCTCGAACTTCAATTAACTCAGCTTGAACATGCTCCATGTCTATCTCTGCATGTCGGCATCCAGAACTCTGGAGGAAACCCTGACGGTCATGAAGAGTAATATCAGCAGTACTATCATGAGCTCGTGCAATCAGAGGTTATACAATAGCCTGCGGCTGCTCCTGGCCCTTGGCCATGGTTTCCATTGCTTGTATGAACTGTGTCATGTTGCCGCGCATCTCCTGCATCTCATTCTGAACTTGATCCATTATCTTTCTTGCAGCTGTTTCTGTTGAATAGCGATGAACTCTTTGGTCGTCAACCCTAGAAAACCTGTGAGATGCAGGAAATAAGATACAAATTCAACAAGTGACTGGCAATGCAAAATGAATATGCAGATGCAATATGTGTCTGTGCGTTAGGGAGATCAACCCCTGATTCTAGTGCCAAAGTGCCAGTGCAGTGACAGTAATAGTGATAAGAAGCTTGGATTCATCCACGGGGAAAACATTTCATATATTGCTGAAAAGCCTATCAAGGCAGAAATACAATATCTCTGAGTGTACACAATAAGAAGAAGGCATGACCTCAACCTACAATCCTGGTGATGGTCGGCACAATGCAACTAAAGCATATACAACAGTCAAGTGTTACAATGAGCACAGTACTCTTCTAACAATTTCTTGGTCTCTGGATGATCGGACTGAGTGAGCAACCCTTCGACGGGCAACTCTAACTGCCGTATAGTGAACTGGAGGCCTTCATTGGAGTTTTCCCAAGCTCCCTTGCCAAAACAGTCTTCTAACTTCCGCTTCTTGGCTTCAAAGTTCTGTCTGTGCTCCTGCAGATTCTTGACAGCTTTGTTCAACGAGGATTGAATGGAAGAACTAGGCACAGCTTCTTCCTCAAACTTCCTCTGGCTAGCTTTCAACTGATCCTCTAACTTGGAGATTTGCAACTTCAGCTTATCTTCTCTCTCCTTGTTATTTGTCAGCGTAGCGTTCCAAGTTTTGTTGAATGTAGAGATCTCCAAGTAAGCTATATCAAGTGCTTTCTTCTTAGACTCCAGCATGTCATGAGAGCTCTTGAAATCTATCCTCAAGCGTTCACGCTTCTTTCGTTTTTCAGTCAGTTCTTCACCTAACCAGTTCACCAGCTTTGTTTGCTGCTTGAAGGAATATACAGCTTCATTTCTTTCGCTTCTGAGATGAACTAGCTCTTCTTCCAACTTCTCGTTGGCTTTCATCAGCTCTTCTTTCTCCTTCACAACCTGTTCATATCTCTCAATAGACACAGTAGTTGGCTCCTCGACCACGAGGGGAGCAGGAGGTAATACTGCAGGAAATGGCATCAACGCCTGTTTTGCCGTATCTTGGATCCAGACTTGGTACGGAGGATAGGCTTGACTATCATTCTTACCCAACAACGACTTCCCTTTCTTGCGGATGTTATTCCAAGCATGCTGAAGCTTGGATAACAATTCTCCACTCAGATCACCTGTGAAGTACAAAGATTCCTGCACTTCCTCCTCTTTTGGCGGGCTTCTCAAAGCATAACCGAATTTCCTGATCAACAATGACGGATTGTAGTTAATGCACCCTTTCCTCCCAATCAGAGGAACGTTAGGATATCCTGTGCAGCTGTAGATAATCTCAGATCCCAGTAAATCAATATCAAACCAGACAGCATCTTCTGAAGAAAGCCCCATCAGACGCTCAGACCATTCCACCGTAGCTGCAGACTCAGGAAAGATACCCTTCTTGGGCAGGTGACTATCAAACAACATATACAACAAAGGCACACAATAAGAGACGTTCTTGCCCCTCCTATTCTCGTTCTTATAATGCAGAGAGTGATAGAAGTCTCCAATCAGTGTAGGCACAGGATTGCCTGAAGCGAATATATGGAATGCATCCAAATCAACAAAGTCAGACATGTTAGGGAACAATACAATGTCATAAATACATAATGCAAGGATAGCATTAAACACACTCCAACAGCCACTCTTGGCATACTCTTGTGCTTTCCCAACCAAGAACTTGAGAGAAAAACCAGAAACTCCATTCCACGAGGTTAACAGCAACTCTGAGGAATCTAAATGCAAAGCAACAGCCAAGTCTTCCAGCTTGGGCTCAACACCCATATGAATGAAGGGTACCCTGTTCTGAATGGTTAACTCCAAGATCTCATCATATTCCTCCATGGTCGGAGCCAGAATGAAGTCAGAGAAAGTAAAACACCTCAGCGGGGGATCATAAAACTGCATCAGCGCGTACAATCCGTTCAGCTCATACGTGGATGGCTTGCAAACCAACCTAAGCAGTTTCCCATAGCTCTTCCTGAAGCTTCTCCTCACATCATCATCAGCTAAAGATATCAAACCCAGCAAAGAAGAAACATATGGAGTAGACAACTTATATGCCACAGTCTTCTTCAAAGTATCCATAATAGCAGCAGACAGAAATCCGAGCAACTAGAATCAGAAGGTATGAAATGCACCTGCAGCACAAACACACGTTAATGATATGCAGAATGAGTATGCAACAATGCAATATGCAAACATGCAACAGGGATCAAGTGATATATTGCTGAAGAGATCCATCCACAATATCTGTCTCAACAGACCCACAATACTGCTCAACCCTGGTCTCAACATACCCATAACAATGCTCTACTTTGATCTTAACAGACCTATAACAAAGCTCCAACCTGGTCTCAACAGACCTATAACACTGTCCTGATGAGGAACCCCAAGTAACCACACATACTGATCCAATATTAAGAAAACCGGGTAGTCTGGAGGTCAAGTTTCCTGCATGTCCCAATCCCTCTCACAGGTAGGTGTCCTATCAACTGACACAAGGTACGACATCCTATGCGGTCGTCGGCGTCACAGACTTTCAAGACTGATGATACGATACCCAGAAGGTGTGGCATCATCATGTCCTGAAGAGGCCTCACTTAGCCAACTTCCAATTGATCGGTCCCCAGAATCGACAATCCAACTAACCAACAACCCCCTCAACCCAAAGGGTTAAAAAAGAAGTCAACCAGAAGAACCTCGTCTGAGCGTGAATTTTGCGGGACACTAGTACATGCAAAGCATGCATGCGCCCACTACTTTCCGCAACTAATTCTAGGTGCACTCAAGCCCAGGTCCGGCTTATCTCTCAATCTGACCCCCTACCCAGCATAACAACAATAATATAATGCTGAAAGTAAATACAGAAAAGTAAATCCATACAAAACCCATGACGGGAAAATAAGCGCTAGGATTGACTCACGTAGGGAACCGTTGGAGTCCCCAGCAGAGTCTCCAGCTGTCGCTACTGCGAAAATCGGCGCCGGCTATGACAGAAGAGTCGCCACCGTGCGTTATTTATCCCATAGAAGGGAAAGTAAACGCTTAGAGAAAACCTAACGCGAAGAGAGAAAGGAATGGTCATCGCAACCAAATCCTGGATTCGGGAGTCGATTACGCAAGGGGAAGGTATTAGCACCCCTCACGTCCGCCGTACTCGACGGGATCCACGCTTGTTTTCTAGTACGGGTTGTTATTCTATTTGCTCTAAAGGTCTGGGTTAAAAGGAAAAGAAAATGACTCGGAAAAGTATCTCACTTTATGCCTACGTATTCCCGTCTGGAACGAGAAATCAGAGTCAACGTAGTTCGCCTACCTACGGGAAAGGAGGGAAGGTTGCTCGCTAGGATACGGCATCCTATGCCTACGTACTTTCATATAGAATGAAAGATCAGAGCAAATGTAGTTCGGGCTACGGAAGACACAAGCTTGTCTGACTGTTTTTTATTACCTTCAAGAAGGGTTTTCCTGATTAAGAGTCCAAGCGGACAAAAACGACATTTTAATGTTTGTTTTGAATCTTTTACGAAAGAAGTGTTTTTTAGTTTGTTTGCAATCTCTGACGCACTAGAGACTATGATTTGAGAGTGACTACGTCGCGTGTCACCCAAAGGGTACCACACTAAGCAGCCAGACTACTGGAAAGAAGCTCTCCAGCAACCCTTTCTCGAATAGCTTAAGGCTCGTAACGTACGATATCGATTAACCTTATTACCGTATTTTTGAGTTGTTTTAAGATGAGAAAAGAAAGAAGCTCTAAAAATCCTAGGGTTGAAAAGGGAATAAAAACTAACCTAATATTGTCATGCATGGATAAGAATCCTAATGTCTGTCATAATTCTCTCCTGCACGGAGGAAATCAGAGATCCTAGGGGATAAACAGAAAAGAAAGCAAGCAAGTACAGTAAAATGCATGCAATGCAGAAATACAAGCGAGGCAAGGGAGTCCTGCTCAACCTCGAACCTGGGAAAACAACAGGCAAAGTGAATCAACATTCACTTCAAACCTTAAGGGGGAAAGCTGTACAAGCCAACAAACAATACAGAAAAACCAAAATAAAACAGAGGAGGCAGCCCAAGCAGCAGCATCAAACTCCCACAGTTGACAGCACAAGCAGCAGCTCTGACAGCAACAGTTGGTTAAACAGCAAAAGTTGACAGCAACAACCTTCATCTTCATGAATAGCTCCTATCTTCAAGCTCCATTGAACCTTTAATCTTCAACAAGCACCAAACATCAACAAGCTACAAAACCCCAACTTCAACAAGCAAACTTCAACCAGTAAACAGCTTCAACAAGCAGCAAAACCCTAGCTTCAACAAGCTACCTCATCTTTTCCTTTACCAAGCTTCAACAAGCACCTCCAAGGGAGAATCATTCAACAAGATCAAGTTGAAATGTTAAGTAACTTAATGACAACCAAAGGAAGCCACTAAGAACCTAATCATTGCAAATGAAAGATATCCTCAAAGTTCTACTCACTTGGGCATACCACTCATCCCTCCTAAGGAGAGATGGAGCTTCCCAAGGAGGACTTTATGTTATTGGATAGAATAGAGGCAAACAATGCACTCTATGTTTGAAGAAAGAATCAAAACTAGGTTTAAGGCACTTCCTAAAACCCTAATTTTTCTAAGCTCCTGACAAGCACTCCAACAGATGAGGAATCTTCAACTCCAGGCTCCTCTAAGCTCTCCAAAGCACCTTCAATTGGTCTTCATGATCATCCAAGCTCAAAAGCAACACCACCCAAATCTAAGGGGAACTACTGAGTTAAACTATCCAAATTAGTTCATCAGAAACACCTAGAAGTTAGTCTTAAAACTAATTCTACTTAGAATATCAAACATGATTGTAAAATCCTACAAAAATTACTAAGGGTTCCTAAACCTCTTATGAATCACTCCATACAACACCAAGGGGTTAATCAACCATTAAGTGCTAAAACTATGCCTTAAACCTAAGGGAACTATCCTAAAACCCTAAATCTACTACACCTATTGTTTATTGCTCAAAACAACCTAAAATTATCTCACAAAAATATGAGAAAATTACTATGAGGACATGCATATCTAAGCTATCTAGCCCAAATAGAATCACCTCAAAAATCAACACCAATCATTCACAATAAAATCAGCAAAATGGCATACCAAACATATCAAAATAAAAAACCATTAAAAATACAAAAATGCAAATAAAATATAAAATTCATGAATTAAAGAAATTTTAATCCTATTAAATTCTACACATTCTAAGGAGTCAAGGGGAAAAAAGCTGGATTAAATCAAAAGGCATTTTTCTTCGCATTCAAATGTTGTGATCTCTGTTATTCCTGTTTTATATTTGTTTCGAAAAACAACAAAATGGCATTGAGGTTTGTGCTAACCTACATATCCTTGTTTTAAGCTTAACCCTTGTTATTGCAGGATCCATATAGCAGATGACATCGACTCTGGACCTTCTACGAATCACTTCGACTTCGATTTCCCGATCTATCAAGCCGAAGAAGAGATTGATAAAGACGAAGACATTTCTGAAGAGTTGGCCCGCTTGTTGAAACAAGAAGAGAAAGTTATTCTGCCTCACGAGGAAGAGATTGAGATTGTGAATCTGGGTTCAGAAGAACTTGTCAGGAACGTCAGGATAGGGGCTGCATTGCAGAGTGATGTCAAGCAGAGATTGGTCGAGATGCTAAGAGAGTATAGTGACATCTTTGCTTGGTCATACGAAGATATGCCCGGACTTGATACTGACATCGTGGTCCATCACTTGCCGCTGCGAGAAGATTGTCCTCCCGTCAAGCAGAAGCTTAGGAGGACACGACTAGATATGGCCGTTAAGATCAAAGAAGAAGTGCAGAAGCAGCTTGATGCTGGCTTCTTAGTGGTCACTACTTACCCTCTGTGGGTCGCCAACATAGTGTCTGTACCAAAGAAGGACGGTAAGGTACGAATGTGCATCGATTATCAGGATTTGAATAGGGCGAGCCCTAAAGATGATTTCCCGCTTCCTCATATTGATGTGTTGGTCGACAATACAACTCAGTTCTTCGTATTTTCATTCATGGATGGCTTCTCCGGTTACAATCAGATCAAGATGGCGCCAGAAGACATGGAGAAAACTACGTTTATTACACCTTGGGGCACGTTTTGCTACAAGGTAATGCCTTTCGGTCTGAAGAACGCAGGGGCCACTTACCAACGAGCAATGGTTACTTTGTTTCATGACATGATTCATCATGAGATTGAAGTCTATGTTGATGACATGATTGCGAAGTCCCAAACGGAGGAGGGACATCTGGTCAATTTGCTGAAGCTTTTTGAGAGGCTTAGGAAGTTCAGGTTGAGGCTGAATCCTAACAAGTGTACTTTCGGAGTACGGTCTAGAAAACTATTGGGGTTCATCGTGAGCGAAAGAGGCATTGAGGTTGATCCTGCGAAGATAAAAGCAATACAAGAAATGCCAGCGCCAAAAACAGAAAAAGAAGTTTGCGGTTTCCTGGGCAGAATAAACTACATTGCAAGGTTTATTTCTCAGCTCACAGCCACGTGTGAACTGATGTTCAAGCTGTTAAAGAAAAATCAGGCGATTATCTGGAACGAGGATTGCCATAAGGCATTTGATAAGATAAAATAGTATCTACAGGAACCTCCAATCTTGATACCCCCAGTGGTCGGACGACCCTTAATCATGTACTTGACAGTTCTTGAGAATAGTATGGGGTGTGTTCTCGGTCAGTACGACGAGACTGGCAGAAAGGAGCATGCCATTTACTACTTGAGTAAAAAGTTCACAGATTGTGAATCTCGTTACTCGATGCTGGAGAAAACGTGTTGTGCACTAGCCTGGGCTGCCAAACGTTTACGACAGTACATGCTCAATCACACAACCATGCTAATTTCGAAGATGGATCCGATCAAGTACGTCTTCGAGAAACAAGCGCTTTCGGGCAGGATTGCCAGATGGCAAATGGTGTTGACGGAATATGACATTCAGTACGTTTCCCAGAAGGCCATTAAGGGAAGCGTATTGTCTGAATACCTGGCCGAACAGCCGATCGAGGATTATCAGCCGATGAAATTTGAATTCCCTGATGAGGATATCATGTTTCTTAAAGCGAAAGATTGCAATGAACCGTTGCCCGACGAGGGGCCAGACAGGAAATCCCAGTGGAAATTGATATTTGACGGGGCGGTTAACTCTTATGGAAGTGGCATTGAGGCGATAATCACGACTCCCCACGGATCCCATATCCCATTCACTACGAGACTGACGTTTCCGGTCACCAATAACGAAGCGGAGTACGAAGCATGCATCATGGGTCTAGAAGAAGCAATTGATTTGAGAATCAAGAACCTAGATGTATATGGTGACTCGACACTTGTGATTAACCAGGTTAAAGGGGAGTGGGATACCCGTCAATCGAATTTGGTGTCGTACATGAATTATGCCAGAAGGCTGCTTCCGTTCTTTGATCGAGTGGAACTCCATCATGTGCCCAGAGCAGAAAACCAGATGGCTGATGCCTTAGCCACGTTGGCTTTGATGTATAAAGTCAATTTTTGGAATGAAGCTCCAAGAATTGTTCTTTCTCGTCTTGATAGACCTGCATTTGTCTTTGTGATCGAGGAAGCCTCCGACGGTAAGCCATGGTTCCATGATATCCAGACTTTCCTTATGACTAAGGAATATCCTGCGGGAGCGTCAACCCAGGATAAGAAGACTCTGAGGAGGCTGTCTGGAAATTTTTATCTCAATCCTGATGGAGTTTTGTATAAAAGAAACCACGATCTCGTGCTACTCAGATGCGTAGATGAGAAAGAAGCGAGTATGCTCATGGAAGAATTCCATGAAGGCACATTTGGTACGCACGTCGGTGGGCATGCTATGACTAGAAAGATCTTGAGAGCAGCATACTACTGGCTGACGATGGAGTCAGATTGCTTTAAATTCGCGAAGAGATGTCATAAATGCCAGATTTATGCTGATAAGATTCATGTGCCGCCGTGCTCGTTAAATGTCATGTCCTTCCCGTGGCCGTTCTCCATGTGGGATATCAACATGATAGGCAAGATCGAGCCCACTGCATCTAACAGTCATCGCTTCATTCTAGTTGCCATCGACTACTTCACCAAGTGGGTGGAAGCAGCCTTATATGCTAATGTGACCAAGCAGGTGTTGGCTAGATTCATAAAGAGGGACATCATCTGTCGATACGGAGTTCCCGAACGGATCATTACTGATAATGGTTCGAATCTGAATAACAAGATGATGAAGGAGCTGTGCCAGAGTTTCAAGATTGAACACCACAACTCATCTCCTTACCGGCCAAAGATGAATGGCGCCGTTGAAGTGGCCAATAAGAATATTAAGAAGATTGTACAGAAGATGGTTGTGACCTATAAGGATTGGCACGAGATGTTGCCATTTGCATTGCACGGTTATCGTACAACGATACGTACATCAACCGGGGCAACTCCTTTCTCACTAGTGTACGATATGGAAGCTGTCCTACCGTTAGAAGTTGAGATCCCTTCTTTACGAGTTTTGGTTGACGTAAAACTCGATGAGGTAGAATGGATTAAGAACCGATTAAACTAACTCAGCCTGATGGACGAGAAGAGGTTAGCATCGATCGCATATGGTTGTCTGTACCAAAGCCGAATGAGGAAAGCTTATGATAAGAAGGTGCGTCCTAAAAGCTTTCAGACGAGTGATCTCGTCTTGAAGAAGATTCTTCCTCCACACTCCGATCACCGGGGCAAGTGGACTCCCAATTACGAAGGTCCGTACGTCGTCAGCAAGGTCTTCTCGGGAGGAGCCTTGTTGTTATCCATGATGGATGGTGAAGATTTTGCATCCCCGGTGAACGCGGACGCAGTTAAAAAATACTTTGCTTAAAGAATGACCCGCTGGAAAGAAAAAGAATATCCAGGCAAAAATGGGGCATCCCGGCGAACCATAAAAAAGGAAAAAGGTTCGGGCAAAAATTAGGGATATAAAGAAAAGAATGTACACCCGCAAAGTCGAAAACCTGGAAGGGCGACTTTGGCAAAAAGGGGTATCCCGGTGAATCGAAAACCCGGAAGGGCGATTCAGGCAAAAGTTAGGGATTTGAAAAAGCAAATGACTGAGTTCCGCGTGTGGACTCTCATTGTTTAGTGGTTTGGAAGACCTGAGGGCCGTTTACCTGAATCAATCTCTTTTGAAGCTGAAGCGTTGGAGAAGTATCGAAGTCGAGTGGGTCATAGAAGGATCAACTCATGGTGCTCGTCTACACCTCATTGCCGACATTTGTGTACATACTGATGTATATTTATGTTTTTATATTTGCGCGGCTTCCTCATTCCAGGAGCTTGCATCTGTTGTAAAACATTTTTGCCCATTCAGGGGTTCGTTATCAATAAAATGTATACTATTCAGCAATTCTGTTTGTTTGTTTAGCACTTATCTGTTTTGTTTGCGAAAAAGAACCCCGATGTTTTTGATAAAATGTGCATACATAAACTTACTGGCCTAGGCCACTGATTGTTGAAACAATGAATTACTTAAACATTGTCACAAGATGATAACCTTGATAGGTCCCTTTGAGAAGGGTATCTTGTCTGTTTGTTTGTGCTGTTGCAGGTATAGCATATTCCAGGAAGTACGCCGTATGTTTCCCCAAGCAGAGAAGATTCTCTCCCCAATTAGATGTGTCCTGAAGGATCTTCGTCTCCCCAGCTGAGCCATATACCGAAGTGTGCAGCACTCGATAGTGCAGACTGAAGTCTTCAACGGAATTGAAATTCCCTACAGAGTCGTACTCTCCTCAGTAAGCAGGATGATTCCTTCTTCCCCAGCCGAGCTGGCAGTTCCCCAAGAGAGCCGAGTCTCGGAAAGCCGTTCAAGCCACGATTGGTTTTCCCCAGTGGAGTGTTGAATAGCTGATTCGTTATTTCCCCATCGGAGTTGTTACCTCCAGGAAAGTTTTGTTGCGAATGCCGTGCAGTTTATTTCTGCGATTGGCATTGTTTTCCTAGCAGTTGTGGTTTGTATACCTAGATGAGCAGGTCTAGGTTCTCGTAGAACTTTGTTCCCCTACAGCAGTCGACTGAAGTTCGTTTCCCTAGGCGGAGTCCAATTGAGATTGGTGTGATTTCTTCTCCTCGGCAGGATGATTCCTTCCTCCACCAGAGTGGTTCCTTCTCCTTGACAGGAGGATCTTCCCTTCAGCATTTATTTTGCTGATGGGGTCGTAGCATTTTGCATGATTGCATAGCATTTACCCTAAATGCGTAGCATTTCCATCGTGTGGAGCATTACGCCATTGTCAAAGCATATGCATATGAAACATGAGCTAGGTTGTTACCGTTCTTGTTTTGCAAGTATTCCCCAGCAATGTTGCTTGCCAAGATGATTCTTGAATTCTCCAGCGAAGTGGTTTGCTTAAGATGATTCTTAAAATCCCCAGTGAGGTCACCAGAGAGGGTTGCTCCAAGTTGATGCTTAGAGTCCCCGACAGAGTGTTTGCTCAGGACGATTCCTGAAATCTCCAGCAGAGTTATTGGTTCAGGATGATTCTTGAAGTTCCCGATGGGTTTATTTGTCCAAGATGAATCTTGAATTCCTCAGCAGAGTTGATTCATCCAGAATGATTTCTGAAGCCCCAAAGAAGAGTTACTTGATAGTTCTCCAGAATCTCCAGCGGAGATGTGTCATCCACAGCAGGTTTTAAAAAGAGAAGTTGAAATTTCCTTGAAGACTTGATGATTGAAGTCTGGCAGCGGTGCCGAAACCTCAGACTTATTGATGAAGTCCAGCTGCGATGTCGAAGCAGTTTGCCTAGCTGACGCAGGGTGCCTAAAGCAAAAGATTGTGTATCCTTAGTGGTTCCTGATTGATTAAGGATTCCATTTGAAGACTCACTGACGAAGTCCAACGATGATGTCGAAGCAGTTCTCTCAGCTGATGCGGAGTGCCTGATGGCAGAAGTTTGGATGCCCCGATGGGTTCATGATTGACCGAGGATTTTATTCCCGACTTACTGACGAAGTCCGGGTAACGCCCGAGATGTTCTTTGAATGCCCGACGACATAATTAACTTGATTGTTAAAAGTTCCTAATGACCTGATGAGTCCTGAGGAATTCTTCTGCCACAATGCCGCAGAACGCCTGACGGCGATACCAGCTATGTATCACCAGTTACCGAGTGACCAGTGATCCCTTGATGACTTGAGGACGAAGATCTATAGCAAAATCAGATGATCATCCTGACGGAGATTTGAGGTTAGACCCTTCACCAGTTACCGTGTGACCAATTCCCCAGCAGAGTTGTCGTGCAACTGTCATGCTCAGTTTTTGAAGATGTTCCTAACAATCAGAGTATCGTTTACCTGTGCGTGGTTGGCAAATCACCCGTTACCGTGTAACCAGTGATCCCTCGATGATTTGAGGACGCAATGATATCAGATAAATCAGAGAATCATCCTAACGGAGATTCAGATCAGTATTTCTCCAGCTAGTTGTCGTGCAGCTATTATTTCAGTTTCCAAAGATTTGTCCCCATCAGAGTACCGTATACGTGTGCAGTTGGCAAATTTCCAGGTTTGTTGGTATTCAACGGCCTTTTACCTTGATTGTTTGAGAACCGTTCGCTTCTCACACAGTCAGGTCCAAACCGTTTGAATAGGGGTAGCTGTTGCACCCTAAAATTTTCCCAACATTTCTTCACCTAGCTTGTGTTTCATTTCATTCACATTAGCATTATCATTTGCATTTCATTGACATGTGTGCAGGAGATCAAGAGGTATGATTACCAATCAAGAGCTATACAAGACTATGAAGCTAGCTAAGAAGTTTATTCAGATATTCAAGGGTTGATATCCTTGTCAGAGAAGTTAAAAGATCCTCAGAGAGAGTGATTGAAGCCAAGAGGGTGTGTCTTCTAACTTGAGAGTTGTGGAAAGCCATCAGATGATTCTGAAGCCATGAAGTTGGACTTGAGGTCTTGAGAGAGCTCATGAGAGATGTTGAAGATCACTTTGAGGCCTAGACAGGTCATTATGGAAGATTAAGAAGGCTCATCCATGAGTGGTGCAACTAGGGTTTGACTGGGTCAACCCTAAGCCAACTGATGATTTAAAGAAGGTTGAGACCTAATCCAAGAGCCATGTGATCATGGATTGATACATTGAGATGTTATAAGGATGATTCCAAGGTCAACTCATCATGATTGAAGAGTGTGAGTAGTTTCAAGCTAGGGTTTCTAAGGCTTGACAGTGTAAAATCCCCTAGTTTGACCCCTGACTTCAAGACTATTTAACTCAAGATATGATTGTCATCTCATCTTTCCCCCAACATGATTGTTGTAGAGCATGATCTTAGCTTTAATTTGAGTGCTAGAAGTCTTTGATAGGATGTGTAGAACTCAAGTTATGAGCCAGACAAGTTACAAGTCATCTGAGGCATGTGAATTTGGAGCTTGAAAGTTACCCAACTTGCAAGAAACGTTTGCCCTAGAAGGATGATTCCTATGAACTTTTGGTCAACATGAATGTTGTTCCTTATCCTCTTCACTTTCTAGAGAGTACTAGAAGTCCTTTATAGGATTTGTAGAACTCAAGTTATGGCTTTGACAAGTCAAGGGTATTTTGGACATTTGGTCATTATAGGTCATTTGTGATCATAGGCCATTTTCACCAACTTAAAGGCTTCAAATGAAATTTTGTTCAACTAGAAAGTTGCTCAAAATGGGGTTTTAACCTTGACCATGCATCAAGGAGACATTGAAATGGCTCAAGGAGAGACTTGGTTCAAGAAATTTTGAAAAAGGAAGAATTAAAGTCATTAAAAAGGTCAAATTTGTGATTTTTTGTTCTAAGGCCAAAATGGGGCATATGACATATCATTTTAATCAGAATTGAGGTTTTAAAGACAATGGCAATGTTGGTTTTTTCATTTGAAGTCATTTTCTCATAATTGCATTTGGTTGCTTATGATGTAAGTTACATATGCCAAACTATGCACAAGATCCAAACCAAGGTTCCAATCCATCCAAACACATTCAGAATCTCATTTGAGGAGAAATTGAACCATGATCAAAGTGATAAACAAGCTGCAAACTGAACTGTCATGGATGAGCATGAGATGAAATTTTCCATAGCATGAGAAATTGAAAATATCCTTTAGAGCATTCCAGAAGTTTCCAGATCATTCCTACTGGTTCTATATAAGCATTAGAACTGGTTCAGAGCATTGGTTGGTGAGAATTGGGAGAGAAAAGAGAGATTGAATTCTGAATTTTCTTTTTGCAAATTAAATTCAGTTACACACATTCGAGCCATTTCAATCCAAATTCTTGCTTTCAACAGAGTGATTCCAGATAGAATTTAAGCCAAGATCATTGCAAAATCGTGAGAGAGCACTTTGAGTTCACAGCTTGCAAGTCAAAATCGAATTCAAGGATTCAGAGAGTTTCAATCCAATTTGTTGCATACAGAAGTTTCATTTGGTGTTAGTGAAGGTATCTGGAGATTCTTGAAGGTTGATTTGAAGGTTTCAGTGCTCTGTGCATTCAAAATTTGCAGGTATGTAATTCTCATCCTATGGCTTGATTCATGTAGTTTCTTTAGGTTTTGATTGGTTAGATTCATTGTAGATCATTGCTAGGAGCTTTCTGGTAACAATTTGCATGATTTAGAGACAAAAACTTAGATGACCAGATTTCTTGAGAGGACCATATCTTGCTGATTCTTGGTGTATAATCTTAGTTTGATAGTTAGAATTAATCAGGGTGAAGTGGTGATGATGTTAGGCACTTAAATTTGAAGAATAGTGATGATGGAATTTTGAGCAGTTTCTGAGATTTGTATCGTGTTTTGAGATTGATTGAGCTTCAAGATTATTGATTGGCATGGTTGAATTCTTTGTGAAAAAACGAGCGAGTTAGGATGTTTAGGTTTGAGTTTTAGTGAGGATTATGAGGTATGCGATTGAGGAAGATGAAGATATGAAGCTCTGTTCATTCATGGTGGTTCTTCCCTCCAGATTTTTGAAATGGGGAAGATGATGTTATGGCCGTGAGATTAGGTGTGGACTTTGACTTGAAGGAAGATCCAATGGCCACGAATAAGTTTCAGTTTGTGAAGGATCTGAGAACTAACCTTGTACGCTGCGTTTCATTAACATAACTTGGGTGGGCTTAGTGAAATGTTGTTATCCACACCCCAGTTTGGAGGCCCATCAAGATTTGCAAAGGAAGGCATTGCTATTTACCACAAACATTTTCCTATTATCATTGATTTTCCATATTATTTCTGATTAATGGGTGGGCCTAACATGCGCTTTGATAACCACACCTCCTTTCTGGCCCAAACATTGAAATGAACTGGTTATTTTTGCTATTTGCCACGCTTATTTAATTAATTTCCTTGAATTTCCTTATTTTCTTCATTTCATGTGACTTAGAAAATAATTCATAAAAAATAGAGGGTTAACTCAATTAATTCCAAACTTTTTTTCCCTGATTCATGATTGAATTTAGAATTTTGTAGATGAAAAATATTAATAATTGATGCATTTTTTATTTTTATTTGCATTTTTGAATATTAATTGATATTAGAATAACCATGGTTGATACCTTGTTTTGATGAATTTGGTTTGAGCACTTGGTGATGATTCTTGCCTTGATTTTTTGTGTGTAGTTAGCATAGATATGCATGTTCCCCTTAGATTTTTCTCACATTTTTTGTGGTGAAGTTAGGTGGTAGTTTTAAGTTGAAGCTTTAGGTGTTCTATTTTTAGGGTTTATGGTTAGTACCTTGTGATTTAGGTTTTATTTATAGGATGTGGTGGATGATTCAACCTCTGAATTTTGTATGGTAGATTCATGATTGAATTAGGATCCCATAGTTATTTTTGTAGGATTTTACAATTGGTTTTAGTATTTTAGTTAGGATTAACTTTAGTACTAGGTTTTAGGTGATCCTAACTTGCTAATTCAACTAGATTGACTTCTTTAGTTCCCTTAGATTAGGGTTTTGCCTCTCTTGCTCTTGGATGATGTTGAAGACAAGCTTGGGCTACCATGGAGTGCTTGAAGAAGCTTGGATGTGAAGATTTCCCTTCTTTTGGTGTAGTGTTGATTAGGTGTTAAGATTAGGGTTTGTAGGCAGAGCTTCTAGATAGATTCTCTTCCTTCATAAACATGGAAGATGTTGATCACTTCCATTCTTCCCTATGATGTAAGGTCCCCTTGTAAAGGCCTCATCCCTCCTTTGGTAGGATGTGTGGCTCTTTACAAGTTGGTAGAACCTTTTAGGGTCCCTTTCTCTGATGATAGGATGCTTAGTGGTGACCTTTGGTCTTCACTCTGCTGTCAATCATCCAAACCTTTCTCTTGTTAGATGAATATTTCTCCCTTGCTAGAGGATGGAATGCCTTGTCAGAAGCTTTGAACATGCTAGAGGTTTCACTTCCCTATGGTTGAAGACTATCCTTGAAGCTGAAGCTTGAAGACCAGTAAGAACAAGTTGACACTTGTGGGAAGAAGATCAAGCTGAGATTGAAGAAAGAGATGAAGCTTGAAGAAGATGAAGAACAAGTTGATACTTGTGAGAGTAATCAATTGGAGATTGAATGAAGAAGCTGAAGCTTGAGGTTGAAGAGCAAGTTGATACTCGTGAGTTCAATGCATTGAGTCCCTGAAGGAACAAGTTGATGCTTGCTAGTGGGATTGAAGCCTGAAGGTGGAGTTTGCTTTGGAGCTGAGGCCTGAAGAAGAAAGAATAAGTTGATACTTGTGTTTGATGTATTGGAAGCTTGAAGAAGCAAGTGGACACTTGCTATTAAAGAGGGACTAGAAGAGCAGTTACAGACTGAGGACTGAGTTGCTGTCAGAAGATTGCTTTGCTGTGAAGCTGTGGAAGTTGTTGCTTTCTTTCTTGTCTGTTTGCTTGTTGTGCAACTGTACTGCAGTGACTTGTTCGATTTGCTTGATGCATTAGAATAAGTTCATGTTTAGATTGATTTAAGCTAGGAGCATGACTGCACTAGAGGTTGAGTTGCTCCCTCTGCTTGTATTTTTACTGTATGATTGCAGCTATTGTGTTTGCTTGATAGCATGTTATTTCTTCCTGTATAATTGCAATTATTCATATCTGGCTCGAGGTTGAGATGGGCTTGTGGAGGCTGATGCCCCACACACATTTCCTCCCTCACTTGCATTGCATGAATTTTACAGTTGTTTCCTGTACTGTATATCTGTTTACTGTTTATTGTTTAAGCTGATGCTTTATCTGTTTCTGTTTATCATTGACATGATCCAATAGGAATCTCATTTCCTTTGATAAGGAAGTGATGATTAGAACTTTAGGTTGAAACTTATGCATGATAACTTCTAGGAGATCCCTGTTTCAAACCTCAACCATAGGATGAATCCTTGGCATGACAACAGTAGGACTTGATAGTCTCCCCGTAGTTGAGCCTGTTCTCTCTTCTTATCTTCAAACAAATCAAAATACAGTAATAAAGGTTAACTGGCGTCGTACGTTACAAGCCTTAAGCTATCTGAGAAAGGATTGTTGAAGAGTTTCTTTTCAGCAGTTTGGATGTTTAGTATGGCACCCTTTGGGTGACATGCGACGCATCCACTTTTAGGTCATAATCTCTAGTGCGATATTGGTTGCAAACATTCGTAAAAAACAGTTCTTCCGTAAAAGACAGAAAACAAACTTCAAACCTTTTTACCCCGTGGGCCCGTAATTCAAAGGAAGCTTTTTTGAAGAAAAGAGTGTCGTTAACTCCCAGTTCTACCCCAAACGGTAACGCCTAGGTCTCCAAGGGTCGAGCTGCGTATACCAAACTGCTGGAACTGTTTGTTAACCCTACTCGATAAAACAGATGAATCTGAATTCCCGTAATCCGTATTATCCCGAACTACGTAAGCTCTGATCTCTCATGCCTGTTGAGAGTACGTAGGCACAGTACTGATGTATTGGCGAGCCACCTTCCCCGTAACCCGTAGTTAGCCGAACTACGTTGACTCTGATTTCTCATTCTCTAATGAGAATACGTAGGCATAAAGCGCGACGCTTTGCCGAGTCATTTTCTTTTATTTTTAGACCAGCCTTGATAGGTAGATAGTTAAACAAATCCGTCAGATAAACACAACAAGCGTGGATCCCATCGAGTACGATGGACGTGAGGGGTGCTAATACCTTCCCCTTGCGTAACCGACTCCCGAACCCAGACAATGGTTGCGATGACCTTGTCTTATACCTTTTCGTCAAGTTTTTCCGATCGTTTCCTTTCCCGTTCTGAGGGATAAATAACGAAAGGTGGCGACTCTTCTATTTTGCCGGCACCTTATTTTCGCGGTAGCGACACAACAGTCATGCATTGCCCTGTTCTAGCTCACTATATGGCTTGAATTTCTCTCCTCATGATATTTTGAACTGAATTGGATGTGTATTCTCCTTGTTTTTGATCTTATGGAGTGTGATGGTTATGTTACTTCAACCTTAAGGTATTAAAGGGAACCATGTGCAAATGACCTCAAATCAAAAAGTACTATTGCCATCCTTTCCAAAACATGTTTTCTGATCAATTTGGTATATAACATGGACTTGTTTGGCCATAAAATCAAGAAATCACAATTTTGCCTTTTAAATGACTTTAATTTCATCATTTAAAAACCATTTCAAACCAACTTCTCCTATGAGCCAATTAAAAGCCTCCTTGATGCATGGTCAAGGTTAAAACCCTATTTTGAGCAACTTTCTAGTTGAACAATTTTCCATTTGAGGCCCCTAAGTTGGAGATTTGGACCCATGCTTGAGAATGACCTATAATCACCAATACCCAAAATACCCCTGGATTGCAAAGATCATAACTTGAGTTCTACAAATCCTCTTGAGGACTTCTAGTACTCTATGGAAATATAAGATCAAGATCTACAACTCTTATGTTGTCCAAGAATACATTTGAAAATTCCTTGAAGGGCAAAAGTTACTTGGAAGTCAAGTGACTTTCATAGATAAATTTCAGTGTCCTCTGGTGACCTGTAATTTGCAAAGACCATAACTTGAGTTCTACAAATCTTCTTGAAGACTTCTAGTACTCAAATTAAAGGTATTGAGAAGATATACAATTTTCATGTTGGCCAAAGATCCATTTGAAACTTGTATTTTGACCTATGTGGCTTTGAAGTTAGGCATTAAATAGGGGATTTTACATTAAAACCCTAATTTAGTAACTTCCCACATTCTTGATCTTTCTTTGCTTAACCTTGGCACAACACCACATATGTATCAACATACCAATTCATGAATCCCATGACCTCAAGGTAGGCTTTGATGCTTTCCAACTACTCAATTGAATTAGGGTTGACCCAGATGAAACCCTAGTTGACTGCACCTCAACTGTGGCTCTCCTACTTGAATCAATGACTTGCCTCAGCTTCAATAAGGCCCTCTAGACATCCCATGAGATCCATACACACCTCAAATTCACAATCCATGCTTCTCATCCCACTGATGATTCTCATTATTCCTCTAGATAGGAGCAAAACCCACATGTAGGCACTCAAACTTCTTAAGACTTCAAATCATTTCTTGATGGCTTGGATGATCTCTCATGCTTGGATAAGACCTCTTGCTAGGCTCTTCTCTTGATAGACACCCTAGATCCCTTGTTGGAGGCATGCTATGCTATGATATGCCAATGATTGAGCTATGTACATGATGTAACTGTGCAAATTAAATGCAATGAAACATAAATCAGGCAAGAAAAGGTTGAGCAAATTTTGGGGTGCAACAAACACTTCTCCGATAAAAGACAAAAAACAAATATCAAACTCCCTTTTGCCTTTTGAGGCTCGCTCTAATTCAGGAAATCTTTTCAGATAAAGAGTACTGTTAAGCTTCGGTTCTACCGCAAACAGGCGTTGTCCCTAACTGCTGGAACTGTAGTTTAACCCTACTCGGGTAAAAATATTTGAACAAACCTGTGTTCCATTTTATCCCGAACTACGTTCGCTCTGATCTCTCATACCTGTTGAGAGTACGTAGGCACAAGACGCGACGTCTTGGCGAGCAACCTTCCCCCATCACCCGTAGTTAGCCGAACTACGTTGACTCTGACTTTCCCATTGCACGAGGGAATACGTAGGCCCATAGCTGCGAGGCTCTGTCGAGTCCTTTTTATTTTCTTTTAACCCATACCATTAGCGTAGATAGATAAACAACCATTTAGATAAACAAACAAGCGTGGATCCCATTGAGTACAACGAACGTGAGGGGTGTTAATACCTTCCTCTTGCGTAACCGACTCTCGAACCCGAGATTTGGTTGCGATGACCGATCTTATCCCTTTTCGCTAGGTTTCTCCTGATCGTTTCCTCTCCCTCCTTTGGGATAAATAACGATAGGTGGCGACTCTTCTATCATTGTCGGCACCTTTTTTTGCAATAGCGACAAGGGCGTCAGTTGTGATTCGTCTAGCTGGGAATACATGATATCGACTGAGCTGCCCTGATCGACGAGGATTCGTTGGACGTCAAAGTTGGCTATTTGGGCTCTTACGAGCAGAGGGATGCTGGCATTGGGAGCCCCGCCGAGGAGTTCCTCGCGGTAGAAGCAGATGGGAACAGACTTCCTCATACCTTGTCGAGGGTGGAGTTCCGGTTCGAGCTGTTGCTGATAAGATGCTCAAACTTATTTTTTATAGACCCCACGACAACCTTGTTGAAGCCCCCTCTAGAGATGACCATGGCGGAATGGAAGGTCTTCCATGGGCTGTATGCAGCAACGTAAGGAAGGTCGCTGAGTCCCTCGGGGATGTAGAAGTCTTCAGGCTGCGAGATTCTCATGGAGACCTGAAGGCTGGTTTCTTCTAGGGAAGGAACCTTCTCTTCGACCTTCTTGGACTTCTGGGTGTCTTGTTAAGGAGCATCCTTCCTTTTGGTGAACTATTTCAAGTGCCCGTCTCTGATCAGTATCTCAATGGCATCCTTCAGATGGATGCAGTTGTTGGTCATATGGTCGTGGCTCTTGTGGAACCGGAAATACTTCGACTTGTCAGTATTTGGCTTGGGCGATATCTGTTTAGGGAATTGGACCCCTGCTTGTCGGAACTCCGAGTTGTTGTACTCGGAGAGGATATTTTCCTGAGAGACGGTCAAAAGAGCATATTCATAGAAACAGACAGAAGGCCCTTTATTGTCCTGGGGATCCCGGGGGTGATCCTCGCGTCTTCTATCTCCCTGACGAGATGTCGAGGGGTCATCATTCTCAGAGGACATAACACTCTCTTGGTGCCTTGAGTCACGGACGGAGCTAACAACTTCTTTCTCCTCATACTAGATGTATTCTTGCGCCTTGAGGAGGTAGGCGTCCAGCGTCGCTGATGTTTCAATGTCAACTGCTTTGGCAAATTCCGTGCAGGGGCGGAGCCCACGCTCGAGTAAGAACTTCTTCATGTCGTCAGTCGTGGAGACCTGGACAGCTTCTTTGTTGAACCTTTCGATATAGGCTCAAAGAGGTTCATCCTTCCTTTGAATGGTGAATTCAATGGAGGCTTCGGTTTTTGGGTGACAGCGGGAGGCCGGGAAGTTCTTGGAGAACATTCTCCCCAACTGCCTCCAAGATGTGATGGACTCATCAGGGAGCCTCTTGTACCATGTCATTGCTCCCTTCCTCAGTATGGTCAGGGACAATCTACATTTGATGGCGCTTTGGATGCCGCGGTAATCAAGCAGGCTATCAATATTCTTGATGTGCTCGTCAGGATCTATGTTGTCGTCATACGTTCCTTGAGATGATGGTTTATCCAGCCCCTTTGGTAGGCGCATGGACATAATTTCTTTGGAAAACGGGTCACGAGGCTCGTCTTTGCGGCTATTATTGGACCATGACGAAGAGCGGATACTTCGTCCAATGGTAGGACGACAATCTCGATGAAGAGATGAGGTTTGTGCTCGACCCTTGGACCTATGCAGAGTCAAACACTAGGACTATGCTCGTAGGTCTCTTCTAGCTCTATTGGTCCCCGTGGAGTACTGGTTCTGGGGGAAGATGTGGTCACACTTTTTGATTGTCTGGGACTCTAGCTCTGGTAGTGTCTGACGGTCTGTTTCTCGCCAGGGAGGAGGACTCTGAGATCTCTGGCGCTCTTTCCTCAGTGGAGGGGATCTTGACCGACTGGTCTCTTTTAGAGCTCAAGTTCTTTTGTTTTGGTGAAGGATTAAGAGGTTGGTCTTGTTGAGAGCTTCGAGGAGGGCCGCCATGGCCGGGTCGGTGCTTGGTGGAACTGGGACAAGTTGGTGGTCCTGGAAGGGATGGACCTCAGCGTGATCAGCGCGAATGGGGGAGGGAGACGCGGTGGCTCCATCTCTTTGTTGATGGACATCACTCCCAAGAAAGGGGGTTGATATACCAGTATCAATCTTGCTGACGGGAAGGAATGCAGAGTTGCGAGCATCATAGATATTGTCACGGCTGGCCATGATCGGAATCTTGGAAGAACTATTTTGGTCTTGAATCTACGATGGAAGAAAGACTGGGATAACAGGGTTTCCCATAGACGACGTCACTGATATTACCGGCTGATCAGAACCTGAAGTGGGCCAGAGACAACGTCTGCAATGCTGGTTGTGAAAGATGAGGAGGGGGTATACCTGCAAGGTACTTCGATGCTAAAGTGAGAATCGGGAGAAAATAGGGCAAGTACAACATATGTGTGTTTAGGATTAATATTGAAACTCGAGAGGGTTTTTATAGTGCCCCAAGTGCTTGACCATTGGCCCCTATTTTTGGGGGCGAGATAATCGTTCCCTAAAGAATAGGTAACTGCTAGAAACTAGCCTTTGGGATAGGCATAGGTGCTCATAGCTAGTTGTTCCCATGGGCATAGGCGCAATAACGGGCACAGGCGTCGTGACTGTTTCTAGATGGTGGAACCGTGCGTGACGGGAAGAAATAAGAAATAGTTCCCAATTCATACATTTCAAGCTCCTTGCTTAAGTCATGTTTGAATTATTCTATTTCCTTCTTGCAATTGTCTGTTATTAACCAGTCATCTACGTAGAACCAAAGTATAAGTAGTTCACTCCTGCGTTTTCTGACATACACACCCTGCTCAATTGTGCCTTTTATAAACTCTTTCTCCCTTAGGAAGCTATATATCTTCTTGATCCAAGCTCTTAGAGCTTGCTTGAGTCCATACAGGGCTTTATGCATCTTGTATACATCTCCTTCTTGGCCTTGCTTTACAAAACCAATAGGTTGTGCTACGTAAACTTCTTCATCTAGAAGTACATTTAGGAATGCACATTTCACATTCATCTAACACGTGAACTAATTATTAATGTTTTCTAGACTAACAATCAACCTGAATGTTTCGATCTTGCCAACTGGTGCAAAATATCATCATAATCAATTCCTTCTATCTATATAAATCCCTTTTCTACAAAGCTTGCCTTATGTTTGGTTACTTATCCCTTTGAATTTAGCTTCACCTTGTATATCCATTACTCATCAATTGCTTTCTTACATTATGGCAATTCAACTAGTGACAAGATTTTGTTGTCTTTTTATGGATTTTAACTCTTCCACCATAACGTGCATCCATTTTTAGTTTTTTAATGCCTCGTCTACATTGATTGGTTCAGTATCTGAATAGAACGAATACTATACTAGCTCACCTTCATCATCTACCACATCATCTGATGTGATCTCACATTCTTGCAACCTTGCAGGCATGTTTCTTGTTCTTTGAGTTCTGCTTGTGCCTTCTTGACCTCTGATTTCTTCTTGTTTAACTTCTTTGTTAACTTCACTAGCTGGTTCATCACATAGAATTCTCACTAAATCCTTCTTGATGTTTTCAGTCCAGTCTCATTCCTTAAGCTCACCTATGATTACAACCCTACTGATCACAACTTACTTGTTCACCGGGTCAAACAATTTGTATCCACCAGTTGAGTGATATCCCATCAGGATCATCTTACGTGACTTATCATCAAGTTTTATTCTCAACTGATTAGGCACATGATTATGTGTTATGGATCCAAACACCTTCAACTATCTTAGGCTAGGTTGGACACCAGACCAACATTCTTTTGGTGTGATACCTTTTATCCTCTTTATTGGACATCTGTTTGTAAGAGCAAGATTTGTCTCTACAGGATAATCTCTATGTTTTGATGATAACAATTGAGTATTTGTGAAAGAACCATTTTATGGTTTAATGTTTGTTATGTGCAGGTCATATTAAATTAAATATATTAGACCAAACAAACAGAAGCAACGTGTGCAGCTAGTAACTTATGGAATTACTTAGTGTGACGTCATGAAGCGCATGTGAGAAGCTAGTTTGCTTATGTATCTGATCACGTTCAGTAAGAATCAAGGATGTTGTATATTGCAGTTGCAATGCATCAGTGGATTCTGCTCTGAGTTATGCATCTGATCTGAAAGCAAATGAAGCTCAGTAAAGAAGCAAGTTTGTTTCTGCATCTGATCATGTTCAGTAAAGAATCAAGGATGCTGGATATTGCAGTTGCAATGCATCAGTGGATTCTGCTCTGAGTTATGCATCTGATCTGGAAGCTAACGAGCGTCTCTAAAGAGTGAATCCTCTAAAGAACGTGCTGAAGACTCTGATGACTTGAAGTTCTGAAGGCTGAAGGCTCTGAAGACCAAGCGCGTCAAGACTCTGAAGACAGGTTCTAAAGGTAAAGACTCTGAAGACAGGTTCTGAAGGTAAAGACTCTGAAGACAGGTTCTGAAGGTAAAGACTCTAAAGACTCTGAAGACTCTGAAGACTTGAAGTTCTGAAGGCTAAAGGCTCTGAAGACCAACTGCGTCAAGACTCTGAAGACTCTAAAGATGGTTTCGGAAGAATTAGTCATGAAGATTCTCACGATTGTTTCAGAGGAAACTTAGTTCTTGGAATGCTGAAGACTGGATTCTGAAGTGGAAGATTATGTTAGAAGAAGATTCATCCAGATGCAAGACATGTTACATCAGATAAGTTGCTGGTGTTCAAATTTGATAAATCATGTGCTTATAGAAAAGGACAAGAATGTGATGTCATCCAACACGTGATTATTCTATCCGTTGAAAATATGACCGTTGGAAATAGAAAGGACTTTTCTTTCCTCACAACGTCATTCCTGGAAGCACTGTAAAAGCAGAACGTTTGATTATTCAAAGGTTGGCTTTTTGGCATTGCTGTTGCTGGAGCTGTTGCTCGTATGGCTTGTATTGTTGCGCTGCTGGTACTACTGTTGCCATGAAGAAAAGATAAAGTTCAAATGAAAAGAAGCCTTAGTGCTCACTCACAGAAAAGCTTTTAAGCAATATAGAAGCTATGTTTTAGTAATCTCTTAAGAGAGTTATTATTAGAATTAGTTTTTGTATTAGGAAGCAAGGAGTTGTTGCTCATTACTTGCTATGTGCTAAACTTGGAGTAATTAGCTTGCTAGGAAGCACCATTGTAATCTCCGGCAACACAAAAGTTCTATTTTAGAATTAGTGGTTTCTCAAGTGATCTAGTGAAGATCAGTATACTTGAGATGACAAGTGATAGTAGTCATTTGTGGAAATCCTAATAGGAGATCTTTAGTGATCAGATTCTATTAAGGTGTCAATGAACGTTATATCCTTGGGGATCCCTGAACGTGTCATTGTCAAATTGTTAGTCACTTGCAGTTAGCTTGTGAATCTGTAATCAGTTCGGTTATAGTGGATTAAGTCCTTAATTGATTAAGGCGAAATCACCTTGGAAGGGTGGACTGGATTAGCTTGGGAGTTGCTCAAGTGAACCAGGATATATGATGTGTTCTTTACTTATGCTTTATTATTTATGCTTCCGCAATGTATTTAATATAAGCGCATAAAAGCATCAAGTGAAAAAGAAGACAAGAAAAGAAAAAAGTTTTATTAAGGCGTAAACCCAATTCAATCCCCCCCTTTCTTGTGTTTATTTCTCACCTTCAATTGGTATCAGAGCTCCGGTTCTGTTATTGATGGATATCAAACACCTAACAGTGTCAGATAAAGATCTATAGGCTGTGTGAAGAAATACTTTTGGGGATTTTTCACCGTTCTTACAATTTCAGTCTCATATCAGTTTTTGAGGATAATGAGTACTAAAATTGTAATCTATTTGGTTATCTGAGCTAGTCACTGATTCTGTGAAGTTTGAAGCTTGAAGTGTTGAAGCCTTCAACAACAAATCTCCTCCAGTAGATTCTAGAAGAAGAATGAAGAATCAGCTGACAAGATATATTCAATAGATAAGAAGATATATCTGTTGAATGTTGATCTTAAAATACATTTGGATTTTCATCGTATTTGCTCAAAGTTCAAATCTTCAGCAAGCAAGAAATCTTGATTTCTAAAGATTAATTCTGGTGAGTATGAGATGTTTTCAAGAAACGGATTAGTCGACACTTGACTTCTCATGAAAACTTATTGGGATTTATCTTAAGTAAGAAAAGATATATTGTTGGCTAATGAATCCTATTCATCAGAACGCCAGAATGTAGTCTGCAAAAAAAGGGCAAGTTCAGAAGAATGTTCAAATCTGGAAGAAATGACTCTTCAGATTCAAAGCATTTGAAAGTTTCTATTCTTGAATAAGGTTCAAAAAATTCTGCAGAGGTTTCAAGATAGGCAGTGTTTCTCAACTCATCTGGATATGATGAAATTCAGAAGATCTGATTTGAAGAAGCATGAACAATTAAGTTCTGTTAACTTGACATGTCATCTCAGTTGAACAAACTGTAATTGATCAGATGTTTTCAGGCATTATTTTTTCAGAAATTCTTGATGAATGTTTTGAGAAATAAAGTTGTGTGGAAAGATACAAGGACAGTAGTCATTCTTGCTAAGGTAAAAAGGATTTAAGTCTCTGGTGTTATTCAATCTGAATAAGTCAGTAGATATTCTTTTTCAAGAGCAAATGTTTCTGTTAAACTCTGTTGATCTAACTCTTTACAAGTTAGCTCAGCATTGTAAGAGCAAAATTGTCAGTCAGACTGTGTCTCTTGATACATCTGAGTTTGATGATAATTGTATCTAGATTGGATCTGTATTTGTTTCAAGTAGACAAATTCAGAAGATGAAGCCTGATGGAAGCTAGATGCTATCTACTCATGAAGATCAGAATATTTGTGCTTTGAGGATATCTCTCATGAATCAGATGGATGTTGTTGTGATTAATGAAGACGTTGGAGAATCAGAAGCAAATTGTGTTCCAGCTGAAGAATCAAAAGCTACCCCAGGTGCTATTCAATTAGCTGCTTCTGAAGAATATACCTTGAATAGTTTCTCACAGAATCAAATCTTCTCTTCCAGAAGAGACGTTCATTGGAAAGAAGGATGATTCCAGAAGAACAAGATTCTTTTGTTTCTCAAAGCTTGTCAGCAAGAAGTCTTTGACTACACAGAAGACATTTGTTTCTGTGACAAGGTTAGAATTCATACTCTTGTCAATCTCCTTTATTGATCAGTATAACATCAATATAAATCAGATGAACTTTGAAAATACTTTTTAAATGGTTTTTGAAGAAGTAGTATGTGTCGCTACTGCGAAAATCGGCGCCGGCTGACAGAAGAGTCGCCACCGTGCGTTGTTTATCCCAACGGAGGGAAAGGGAACGCTCGAAGTAAACCTCGCAAAAAACGGGGAAAGGTATGGTCATCGCAACCAAAACCTGGGTTCGGGAGTCGGTTACGCAAGGGGAAGGTATTAACACCCCTCACGTCCGTCGTACTCGACGGGATCCACGCTTGCTTGGGTTGTCTAAAGGATGCAAAACAATCTATCTACGGCTGCTAAATCTAAATAGAAGGGAATTGACTCGATAGAGCGTCGCACTCTATGCCTACGTATTCTCAAGAGAAAGTCAGAGTCAACATAGTTCGGGACTACAGGGAGATTGGCTCGCCAAGACCTCGCGTCTTGTGCCTACGTACTTCCACAATGCATGGAAGATCAGAGCTTTACGTAGTTCAGACTAACTACGGCTAAACAAACATTCTCACACAGCAGTGAGAAAAACAACTGGTTTCACAGGGTCGGGAACCTATGGGCAAAACTATGGCTTGGTCTCAAATGCACTTGGGCAAGAGAGAGAAAAAAAGGGTTACAATTAGTCGTCAGCGGGAAAGTCTCGATCGCACAGCAGCGAGAGAACAAAAGTCAGTCGTTAGTGTGCTCGCTAGGATATCGCATCCTATGCCTACATATTCTCGTCTGGTACGAGAAATCAGAGCAGTTGTAGTTCGGCTACTTCGGGACCACAACTCAAATCTCGTTTTATTAATCTTCTGAAAAAATGGTTACAATGCTTGCATACTGAAAATAAATCTCCTAGGAAATACTATCCTATCCTATTCTGAAAAATCGAATGGAAAAGTCCCCTAACAAGTGGACATTCTAAACTATCCTAAAAAGGGTAAAATAACTCTATGAAAATATATCCTAAAAGAAAATGCACCCTAAAAAATATTAAGTCTATACTAATATTTTTTCTCTTTTTTCTTCTTTTCTTTCCAACTATTTTTTCCTTTCTTTCAAATCTTTTCATATATATTTTTTTCTGTATTTTTCTATATATTTTTCTCCATCTTTTTCTATGTATTTTTCACAATATTTTCTCTCTTTTTTTCAATATATTTCCATTATTTTTCTATCTTTTTCAATATACTTTTTCTTCTTCTCTTTTTTTCAATATTCTTTCTATCTATTTTTTCAACATATCTTTTATATTCTTTTTTTCATTTTCATAAAACTATAAAGAAAAAGATATAAAAGAAAATAAAAGAAAATGTAAAGGGAGGGGTATGTTTACAAAGGGGTTATACAGAAATAATAAAAACAGAATGGGCCCAGCCCAGCAAACAAACCAAAAAAAGCTGGGAGGGGGTGTGGAATTGAAACGAGGGGGCATTGCCCAACTACCTCGGGCTTAGCCCAATCAGACGCCAAACGGGGGGGAATATGGAAAAAACGGAGGTGTACGTTTGAAAAAAACAATGGGCTTAGCAGGGCCCAGTCCCACGCGACCCATCCCTATTCTTAAAACAAACAACACATAACCCTAATTTCTCACAATTCCCCCAAATCACTGTTCACCTTCTCCTTCTTGCAAACCCTAATGGCGCCGCCGTCTTACATCCCTGAACTCCCTCTTCTCAAACTTTCTCCTCCGTCCTCTCTGTTTCCATCTTTCCTCACCTTCTTGCTGAAATCTCTTCAACCTAAACATCCTTAGCAGAATGCAACACGAATCAAAGCGAACAACATCACAATGTTCTTGATCTGGAAACTCACTGAAGGATCTTGAATGTTCTAGCGTTTGATGAAGGTTCTGGATGAGGAACATTTCTGGATATGGTTTATGTACGCCTTGAAGTTCTTCCTTCTGGAAATCTGGTGAAATTCGAAGAGTATGCATGTTGGAGATGAACGCTGGTGATGAAATCGAGGGTTCCATTATAGTTTCCGAAGCTTGCATGTTCTTGATCGTTTGAAGGGGGGTTGACGAGATCTGGAAAATGAAGGATTCTCGCGTGTTCTTGTTGAAACGTCTTACCACCGAAGATCTGGAGATAAATTGTAAAGATTCGTTGGGGCTGTTGAATGTTCATCTGGAAAGTGATGAAGTTCTTGGGGGTTACGAAGAACGAGATGAAGGTTTGACGAAGGTGGTTGAATGAAGATCTGAGATGATGATCGAGGATTGAGGTTGGAGGTTCTCTGCTGAAGATTGTTAAACGGTTGAATCTAGAGAATGTATGAAGCTTGATCGGAGAGACGCTGAAGACGAAGATTGATGGTTGAATCTTGGAAGTTTCTGGGTTTTAGGGTTGAGAATGATGAAGATTAGAGGAGGAAGATGAAGGTTTCTGGGATGTTGGGCGTTTCTGGTGAGATTCACGGAGGCCGGAGTACAGTTACGGTGGTTGGATGAGAGGAAGATGGAGGTAGGAGATGAAGGTTTGATCGGATTCTGGGTTTTTGGGCGTTCTCCGGTGGGGTATGGCGGTGGCCGCCGGCCATGCATGTCGGCCGGTGGGTGTTTCAGGCGAGGAGCTGGTGGTGTGACGCGTGGCCAGGGATGGTGGAGGAGGGAGACGCATGTGTTACACGTGTGATGAGGAGGGATGGGAGAGTGGATGGCGTGGCAGTGTGTGTGGGCGTAACGTGGGGTCATCCTCGGTTTAACACGTGGCTCTGCAGATTATATAAGCTGAGGATATTCTGGACGCTTCTAGAACCTGCTGGGAATTACTGGACTATGCTGGAAACTGCTGGATTAATCTGGACAAAAACTGAACTCTGGGCCTGCGAATTGGGCCCACGAAAAAAGATAATAAAACCTAAAAAACTGTAAATGAAATGAATTAGCCCAATTACACTAACTAGACCTAATTAACTAAACTAAACCCAATTAATTAAATCTGAAAACTAATCTAATTAAATTCTATAAATCCTAATAAAACTATATTATTTATTTAAATTCTATAAAAGAAAATGAAAGAAAAACCTATTTATTTCTATATTAAAAAAGACTATTAAATTCTATACTATTTAAAAGAAAATATTCAAAAATCAATTAATATTCTAAAAATCTATATTATTTATCTAAAAGAAAACAAAACTACATTCTTCTATTAAAATGCTTTAAAAAACTATTAACACTATTTAAAAACTATTAATATTCTAAAAAATTCTATATTATCCTAAAAATCTATTAAATCCTAAAATGATTAAAAATCTATTTAAACCCTAAAATAGCCAATAAAATCCAGAAAAATCACAATAATTCCCAGAGGAACAAAAATAGCACCGAACGACAAATAACACTGCGAGAACGCACCAAAATAGCCGGTAAAAATAAACGGGCACCGAAATATCCCAAAAAAATACGATTCTACCTATCTAAACTGATAAAAAACACCTGAAACACGAGACGAGAGTTGTGATCCCGATAAAATCAAAACAAATGAAAAAATGCACTGTATGCAATATGCAGATGCGAATGCGATTATGCGTCGAAACCTCGAGCCAGATACGAGACCCGGTTGGTCAAATTTTAGGGTGCAACAGCTGCCCCTATTCAAGCGGCTTGGACCTGCCTGGGTGAGGAGCGAACGGCTCTCAGCCAATCAAGGTGCGAGACGGTTGAATACCGGTAAACCCGAAAATTTGCCAACTGCTCAACTTGTCGAACACGGGAATAATAGCTGCATGGCAACTATCTGGAGAAATACTGATCTGACATCGCCGTCAGTCATCAAACATCCTTCTGAGAGACACTCGACATCGTCGTCGTACAAACATCATCTCTGCTGGGGATTTAAAGAGTCTGACCTCGCCGCCAAACGTTCAACCTCGTCGTCGAACAAACATAATCTGACCTCGCCGTCAAACACAAACCCGGTCCGGGAATCCGAAGTATACATCTCAAAGGTACAAAACCTGAGCTTGGGATGGAAACAAACACTTCCAACGGTACACATCCTAATATTGGAGGCAAACATATCCAAAGGTACGAAACCTGAGCTTGGAGGCAAACATATCCAAAGGTACGAAACCTGAGCTTGGAATCAAACATATCCAAAGGTACGAAACCTGAGCTTGGAATCAAACATATCCAAGGTACGGAACCTGAGCTTGGAATCAAACATATCCAAAGGTACGAAACCTGAGCTTGGAATCAACATATATCCAAAGGTACGAAACCTGAGCTTGGAATCAAACATATCCAAAGGTACGAAACCTGAGCTTGGAATCAAACATATCCAAAGGTACGAAACCTGAGCTTGGAATCAAACATATCCAAAGGTACGAAACCTGAGCTTGGAATCTTTGTCTTCAGCCACACGTTGATTCATCAACAAGGAAGTCTGAACTCACAGGAACCTTCTGATGCCGCCCTCAGGCGTTTATGAAGTCCATCCTCAGATTAGACATCACTGTTGGAGCAGACATATCACGCTGCTAAGGACTTCAAGAATCATCTTGAACAAGCAAATCCGTCGGGCACCTTCAAGAATCATCCTGAACTGATAACCTTTCTGGAGACTTTATTCTGCGGGATATTCCAGGAATCTTCCTGGGCAACTCTTGTCGGGGACGCTACCGGGGAGCTCAAGCATCATACTAGGCGAACAACTCGGGAAGCTGTACTGAGGTCTTAAGAATCATCTTAAGCAAACGGCTCTACTGAGGAATTCAAGAATCGTCTCGAACTGAAGACTTCGCTGGGGATCTCAAAAATCATCTTGAGCGAGCGACTGCGGGGATTACACCGGGGTCTTAAGAATCATCTCAAGAGCGACCTTGTTGGAGAGAATATCAGGAATCGTCCTGAGCAACTGGTCTCTTGATGGAACACCTGTAAGACAAGAATGATAATGACCTAAATCATGCTTATGATGCATATGCTTCTGTGCTATGCCCCACACGGTGGGAATGATATGCGTTTATGCTAAATGCCATGCAATCATGCACAATGTTGTGCAACGTTAAATGCTATGCAGTGTTAAATGCTATGCGGTCATGTACAATGATGCGATCCCGTCCGCAAAATAAATGCTGGGAGGAGGAAACCCTTTTGTCAAGGAGACAAGAACTACTCAGGTAGAGGAATCATCCTGCTGAGGAGAACGCGGACACGCCAATATCAATCAGGCTCTGTCTGGGGAACTGATCTTTCGGTGACTGCTGCATGGAGAACAACTTCAGCTGATTTCTGCAGGGGACGAAGCTCTACGAGAACCTGGACTTGCTGAAGGAAAGCGATGTCAATCGCAGGAGCGAACTGCGTGGCCGTCTCGGCTACTCTTCTGGTGATGACAACTCTGTGGGGAAACAACTTCAGCTGCTCCACACTCCACTGGGGAAAACATAGTCTGATCAACTTCCAAAGACTCGGCTCTCTTGGACATCTGCAAACTCGGTTGAGGAAGGAGAAATCATTCTGCTTCGCTGGAGAGAGTGCGACTCTGGGGGAAATACAACATCAGCTGCTCAATATCTGCTAGGGAAGAAAGAATCATCTGACTTCGGGGGAGAGTACAACTCTGCAGAGGAATACAACATCAGTTGTTCCAACACTCTACTGGGGAAGAGGGAATCATCCAACTTCAAGAGAGAGCATGACTCTGGTGGGGAATCTCAATTCCGCTGGAGACTTCAGTCTGACACCATTATTTACTGTATCCTTTGGCATACGAATAGCTTCCTACCAGATTTGCACTTGTGACCCGGTGCTGGGGAAAGAATCCTGCTTCGGTGACTTTACTGGGGAAAGAAAACAACTCTGCTTGGGGATGCTTCCTTCAAACCATTGACAACTGATTGTACTCTGCGGGGGATTGACCCGAACTGGGATTGATTGCGCGCAGCACACTGCTGGAAATGCCCTTACTATCAAGGATATCAATCTTAATCTGCTGAGGATACTCCTGATCCTACTCTGATACGGGATAAAATACGATCTCGACTCTTCCGGGGATAATAAGCAACTTTCATCTGCTGAAGAGTGGCAATTCTGATTTAACAACACCCACAAGGAATTCAAACATTACTCAGAGCGCTGGCATCCGTCGAGCTTCGTACCGGGGAACATGACAACATGCGGGTCATTGGGAAATACTGTGTCAGATACCTTTAGGTTTTTTTTTGTTTTTCCTGGTTTAGGATGAACATGGACTATGTACACAGTGGAAGATATAAGAAATACTAGACGAGAACTAGCATTCAGGATGGACTACCAAACGAGAGCTGATATCGAAACATGTTAGGTTGTCAAACGAGAACTGACTTACGGGTTCTGGATATCAGACGGGAATTGATTTGGTTTGGACATCGGACGGGCTGACTGGATAACAGACTGAGGCATAGACAACCAGGCGAGAACTGGCTGAAAGCTGACGTACACCAGATGAGAAGTGGTATAACACATAGGTTAAAACACACGATGATCAGAAGAGAACTGGTTACGCGACGTCATGTACCAGACGAGAACTGATACAACACTTGAAGAAACGGTGACCAGACGAGAACTGGTTACAATAAACTACACCAGACGGGAACTGATGCTTACGGAAGGGTGGGCCAGACGAGAACTGGTTACCGGTTTGCCAGGCGAGAACTGGACTTTGGAACGACTGGTTACTGACACGCAACAGGTTTTAACTGCAGGATAATGATCCAACGACAGCAAGGCCTTTTTCGAAACGCTAAGGTTTTTGGTAAGGGTATTGACATGATTCCCCGATACTCAACTCTGGCTGGGGATAAACAAACTGGTTTGAACAACTTGCTTCAATACACTCAGCTGGGGATAACCAGACTAGCTTGAACAACTTGCCCCAGTACAATTCAACTTGCCCCAATCTAACTCTTGGGAATACCTGCTCTGAACAGCTTGCTACGAGAATACTTGCCCCGGTATCCGTACGACAACAGAATTCAATCTCCATTAGACACCTAACAACCCAGTTGATTTCAACATTCTCTGCGATGACTTGCCCCTGAATGAGCGTTCTAGCGACTTAACTCGATCTGATTATCCACTGGAAGTCTCTGCTTTCAAATATCCGCATTCTGTATAACTGCCCCTGATTGGCTCTCGAGAAGACTCACTTCTGATCAACTGCTTCTCAAATAAAATGCCCCTGATCAACCGAAGCTTCGGGCCTTGTCCTCAGACTGACTGATACCGAACTTACTGGAAGATAATGCCCCTGATTCGCAAGGCTTCACAACATACACCATTCTGGTTCACACTACTGAATTACTCAGTCCTGCTTGATTATTCCCTGATGGAATTTCTTTCATGTCAACTACTAACCTGCAATTAGAATCGTCTGTTTACGAATGGTAATCTTAATGCAGTGGTTATGCAGATTTTGAAAAAATTTGAGCTGTCACTCATTTACATGCATATGATTGTGAGTGACGAATGAACCAAAGTTCAAACGTAGTACTTACATGGTCGGTGAAAAATGCGATAAGGATGTGACTAGCAAGTCAAAAAGGAGTCGGGTTACTCGACCTTATCGTAATGCGCTTCAGACTAACCCTACCTCAATTAGGTCTTTCAAGGGTTGTATCGTGGTCGGGTTCACGGTTCGTGAAACAAAGGATATTCGGCTCAAATTTTTGATTTGTACCCACCCCTTCTACGTGATGATCTCCGATCCTAAGGTTCAGTTAACCTGGTACAAGCACTCGCCTCTTCGAGAAGTGTGCTGAATGGTAAGAACCACAATTAAGGAATTCACAAGCTTTTCTTCTAGAGTGATAGTTACTCCTTCTTCGCTTTCGGTGTCTGTGTACACGACTTTGTGACTTGCTGGGGAAAATTTTCTTTTTAATCCCTCTTTTTCATTCTTTTGATTCCCTAATTTTTGCTTGGACTGACTCATTTTGAGTTCTTTTCGATTTTTCTTTTGAAGTCCAGCGGGATGCCCTGATTTTTGCCTAAGTATTAGCTTTCCCAGCTTTTTCGTTTTTTTTTTTACTTAGCGGCCTTTCTTTCTTCTTTCTTTTGGAACAAAGTCGTGTGACACTGGTTGTCTTGATTACTCCGAAAGGATTGTAACTGTCTCACTCCTGATTGGTGAGGTTTGACCTCTTGAAAGGTATAAACTGATTGGTCCTCGAAAGGCAACACTCCTCTGTAAGACTTGAATGCTCGGTCAAGCTAACTGACAACTACCCTGCCCCGGGTTAAGATGTGAGGGTTAAAAAGTTCGAGGAAACTTCTACTTCCTGGCTCGAAGTGGTTAACAAGGGACTAACTCCTTATATCTCCAGTGTTTGGGGGATTTGAAACAATGCCTTGTACGTCATCGGCAAGGTCTTATCTGAAAGCATACGATCATCGGTTATGAGTTTTAGTTTCGTCATCCTCCCTCCGATCTTTGCTAGTCACGATGATAAAGTGGAGTGAATAAAATGCAAGTGTCAGTGCAATGCAGTAAATGAGCGACAGCGACATGATTAATTCAGAAAAATGCATAGTCACTTTATTAATATCACCATTCGAAATATACAATGTTTAAAAGCAGGTAGTAACTAACAGAAAAGAAACTACAGATGCAAATGATATAAAAGCTTGAGAACTGCCAATGCTGAGGCGCCTGCCTGTCTGAACCACTGGCTTTTGCTGGGGAATACTTTCCGAGTCTACGAGTTTAGACAGCTGAACGGTTAGGATGAACAAACAGAAATCCTTCTCGAAAAGAAATGCGATCCTGATCAATCAACTGCTGTACCTTCGCCTGAAATGCTTTACAATCTTCCATCGAATGCCCCGGTGAGCCGCCATGATAACCACACTGAACGTGGGGATTGTACCCAGGAGGGTAAGGCTCTGGAACTGGCTTAAGAGCTTTCGGCTCCACCAAAGACTTCAGGATCAAAGATGGTAGCAACTGGCTATACGGCATAGGCACTGGGTGAAAAGGAGCTTTCCTTCGTTCCAAGTTGTTACGAGGTCGGTTCTGATTTTGACGCTGATTCTGATAACTTCGACCATGAGTTCGCTGCTTTGCAATGGAAGCGACATAAGATTCCTGATGGGGTGCCCCAGGCACAGTTGTCTGTCCAGCATAATGAGACACAGAAGATACTGACTGCTGAGAAGACGGAGAACCAACAGATTTCCCCGATTCGACTTGAGGATATCCAACATCTGTCAGGACCGCATTGATCATAGTTTCATCTTCGGATTGAGAGCTATAGAGAGATTCAGTTTCACTGGCCTGACCTTTTGAAACATACGGGATTCTTCCAGTCTTTACACCATACTCGATGCGCTCTCCCGTTCTTACCAACTCAGAGAAATTCGGTGCGGTTTCAAACATTCTTTCGAAGTACGGGCTCTGCAAGGAGTTTACGAACATGCCTTTCAGCTCTTGGTCTAGGAGCGGTGGTTTCACTCTACCAGCAAATTCTCTCCATCTCTGAACATACTTTCTGAAAGATTCATTGTTCCCTTGAGACAATTCTTGCAGTTGCATGCGAGTAGGAGCTTCGTCAAGATTATAGTCGTACTGCTTCAGAAAGGCATTGGCTAAGTCCATCCATGATCGGATCTGATCACGCTCTAACTGCATATACCAACTCAGAGGTGCCCTAGTCAGACTATCTTGAAAGCAATGAATCATCAGCTTGTCGTTGTGCACAAATGAAGTCATTCTTCGGCAGAACATCACCAAATGTTGCTTCGGGAAATTATCTCCTTTGTACCTTTCAAACCTCGGCATTCTGAACTTCGGAGGTAACACTAGGCCAGGAACCAGACACATATCTGCAGCACTAGGAGTAACAGCGTCTTTACCTTTCAAGGCTTTGAATCTCTCCTCTAATGCGCGAAACCTTTCAGCATACACGGGAGCTAATGGGTCTTCATTCTTTGCTGTCGGGACCTCTCTTCGGGGCTTTGGCACAGGGAAGGCAAAACCCTGGTAGTCTGAGACATCAACAGAAGGAGAACGTTCACCTCGGGCAACAAACTGCTCACGCAGACCTTGGTCTTCAACAGATGGCTGCACCAGCTGAGCTGCAGTAAGGTTGTTTACTTGCGGAAAGTCTTCGTCGTGCGGAGATCCATACAGAGGATTGGACGTCACGGTGAAACCTGACAAGGTATCAACAAACTGGAAGCTGCTCTCTGACATAGCTACCAATGGTCTTCAGCTGACTTCGACGCTCGATTCTGATCAAATCTGCTTTAAATCTGCTTCAACCCCTTGGTTGTCTTCAATATTCACCTTCAGAACCAAAATAACGGCTGGATAAGAGCTCTGACTAGCTGGCGAATGGTATGCAATATGATGCGAAGATGCCTATGCAAATGCAATGCAATGCAACAAATACGGGATCACAGCCCCCACTCAATCTAAATACTGCTGCACTGCTGACGGAGTACGGTTGCTCTGAAGAGAAGACCAGAATAACGGGTAGGTTGGAAGTCAAGTTTCCTGCACAAAAAACTCCCCACTCACAGCTGTGGACCTATATCTGATAAGGTACGGCATCCTATGCGGTCGTCAGCGTCACAGACTTTCAGAACTGACGATACGATTCCCAGAAGGAGTGGCATCATCGAGTCCTGAAGAGGCCTCACTTAGCTAACTTCCAAATGATCGGTTCCCAGAGTCGACAATCCTCACGTCTGGACTCCCCTCAGATCCTCAGGACCGGAAAGGAGCACCTCTGCAAGAACCTCGTCTGAGCGCAGATTTTCGTAGGGAACTGTGCCTGCTCAGCAGACAGGTTCGTCTACTACTTCTCCGCAACTATATCTAGGTGCATACTCAAGCCCAGGTCCGGCTTATCTCTCAATCATAGAACACCCGTAACACCCCAACAGCAACAGATAATATCGATAAATAAGCCCCAAATAGACAAGCAAACAAGCACTAGGATTGACTCTCTCTTAGGGGACGTTGGATCCCACATGCATGGGGAACTATCGCAGTCCCCAGCAGAGTCGCCAGCTGTCGCTACTGCGAAAATCGGCGCCGGCTGACAGAAGAGTCGCCACCGTGCGTTATTTATCCCAACGGAGGGAAAGGGAACGCTCGAAGTAAACCTCGCAAAAAACGGGGAAAGGTATGGTCATCGCAACCAAAACCTGGGTTCGGGAGTCGGTTACGCAAGGGGAAGGTATTAGCACCCCTCACGTCCGTCGTACTCGACGGGATCCACGCTTGCTTGGGTTGTCTAAAGGATGCAAAACAATCTATCTACGGCTGCTAAATCTAAACAGAAGGGAATTGACTCGATAGAGCGTCGCACTCTATGCCTACGTATTCTCAAGAGAAAGTCAGAGTCAACGTAGTTCGGGACTACAGGGAGATTGGCTCGCCAAGACCTCGCGTCTTGTGCCTACGTACTTCCACAATGCATGGAAGATCAGAGCTTTACGTAGTTCAGACTAACTACGGCTAAACAAACATTCTCACACAGCAGTGAGAAAAACAACTGGTTTCACAGGGTCGGGAACCTATGGGCAAAACTATGGCTTGGTCTCAAATGCACTTGGGCAAGAGAGAGAAAAAAAGGGTTACAATTAGTCGTCAGCGGGAAAGTCTCGATCGCACAGCAGCGAGAGAACAAAAGTCAGTCGTTAGTGTGCTCGCTAGGATATCGCATCCTATGCCTACATATTCTCGTCTGGTACGAGAAATCAGAGCAGCTGTAGTTCGGCTACTTCGGGACCACAGCTCAAATCTCGTTTTATTAATCTTCTGAAAAAATGGTTACAATGCTTGCATACTGAAAATAAATCTCCTAGGAAATACTATCCTATCCTATTCTGAAAAATCGAATGGAAAAGTCCCCAAACAAGTGGACATTCTAAATTATCCTAAAAAGGGTAAAATAACTCTATGAAAATATATCCTAAAAGAAAATGCACCCTAAAAAATATTAAGTCTATACTAATATTTTTTCTCTTTTTTCTTCTTTTCTTTCCAACTATTTTTTCCTTTCTTTCAAATCTTTTCATATATATTTTTTTCTGTATTTTTCTATATATTTTTTTTCCATCTTTTTCTATGTATTTTTCACAATATTTTCTCTCTTTTTTTCAATATATTTCCATTATTTTTCTATCTTTTTCAATATACTTTTTCTTCCTCTCTTTTTTTCAATATTCTTTCTATCTATTTTTTCAACATATCTTTTATATTCTTTTTTTCATTTTCATAAAACTATAAAGAAAAAGATATAAAAGAAAATAAAAGAAAATGTAAAGGGAGGGGTATGTTTACAAAGGGGTTATACAGAAATAATAAAAACAGAATGGGCCCAGCCCAGCAAACAAACCAAAAAAAGCTGGGAGGGGGGTGTGGAATTGAAACGAGGGGGCATTGCCCAACTACCTCGGGCTTAGCCCAATCAGACGCCAAACGGGGGGGAATATGGAAAAAACGGAGGTGTACGTTTGAAAAAAACAATGGGCTTAGCAGGGCCCAGTCCCACGCGACCCATCCCTATTCTGAAAACAAACAACACATAACCCTAATTTCTCACAATTCCCCCAAATCACTGTTCACCTTCTCCTTCTTGCAAACCCTAACGACGCCGCCGTCTTACATCCCTGAACTCCCTCTTCTCAAACTTTCTCCTCCGTCCTCTCTGTTTCCATCTTTCCTCGCCTTCTTGCTGAAATCTCTTCAACCTAAACATCCTTAGCAGAATGCAACACGAATCAAAGCGAACAACATCACAATGTTCTTGATCTGGAAACTCACTGAAGGATCTTGAATGTTCTAGCGTTTGATGAAGGTTCTGGATGAGGAACATTTCTGGATATGGTTTATGTACGCCTTGAAGTTCTTCCTTCTGGAAATCTGGTGAAATTCGAAGAGTATGCATGTTGGAGATGAACGCTGGTGATGAAATCGAGGGTTCCATTATAGTTTCCGAAGCTTGCATGTTCTTGATCGTTTGAAGGGGGGTTGACGAGATCTGGAAAATGAAGGATTCTCGCGTGTTCTTGTTGAAACGTCTTACCACCGAAGATCTGGAGATAAATTGTAAAGATTCGTTGGGGCTGTTGAATGTTCATCTGGAAAGTGATGAAGTTCTTGGGGGTTACGAAGAACGAGATGAAGGTTTGACGAAGGTGGTTGAATGAAGATCTGAGATGATGATCGAGGATTGAGGTTGGAGGTTCTCTGCTGAAGATTGTTAAACGGTTGAATCTAGAGAATGTATGAAGCTTGATCGGAGAGACGCTGAAGACGAAGATTGATGGTTGAATCTTGGAAGTTTCTGGGTTTTAGGGTTGAGAATGATGAAGATTAGAGGAGGAAGATGAAGGTTTCTGGGATGTTGGGCGTTTCTGGTGAGATTCACGGAGGCCGGAGTACAGTTACGGTGGTTGGATGAGAGGAAGATGGAGGTAGGAGATGAAGGTTTGATCGGATTCTGGGTTTTTGGGCGTTCTCCGGTGGGGTATGGCGGTGGCCGCCGGCCATGCATGTCGGCCGGTGGGTGTTTCAGGCGAGGAGCTGGTGGTGTGACGCGTGGCCAGGGATGGTGGAGGAGGGAGACGCATGTGTTACACGTGTGATGAGGAGGGATGGGAGAGTGGATGGCGTGGCAGTGTGTGTGGGCGTAACGTGGGGTCATCCTCGGTTTAACACGTGGCTCTGCAGATTATATAAGCTGAGGATATTCTGGACGCTTCTAGAACCTGCTGGGAATTACTGGACTATGCTGGAAACTGCTGGATTAATCTGGACAAAAACTGAACTCTGGGCCTGCGAATTGGGCCCACGAAAAAAGATAATAAAACCTAAAAAACTGTAAATGAAATGAATTAGCCCAATTACACTAACTAGACCTAATTAACTAAACTAAACCCAATTAATTAAATCTGAAAACTAATCTAATTAAATTCTATAAATCCTAATAAAACTATATTATTTATTTAAATTCTATAAAAGAAAATGAAAGAAAAACCTATTTATTTCTATATTAAAAAAGACTATTAAATTCTATACTATTTAAAAGAAAATATTCAAAAATCAATTAATATTCTAAAAATCTATATTATTTATCTAAAAGAAAACAAAACTACATTCTTCTATTAAAATGCTTTAAAAAACTATTAACACTATTTAAAAACTATTAATATTCTAAAAAATTCTATATTATCCTAAAAATCTATTAAATCCTAAAATGATTAAAAATCTATTTAAACCCTAAAATAGCCAATAAAATCCAGAAAAATCACAATAATTCCCAGAGGAACAAAAATAGCACCGAACGACAAATAACACTGCGAGAACGCACCAAAATAGCCGGTAAAAATAAACGGGCACCGAAATATCCCAAAAAAATACGATTCTACCTATCTAAACTGATAAAAAACACCTGAAACACGAGACGAGAGTTGTGATCCCGATAAAATCAAAACAAATGAAAAAATGCACTGTATGCAATATGCAGATGCGAATGCGATTATGCGTCGAAACCTCGAGCCAGATACGAGACCCGGTTGGTCAAATTTTGGGGTGCAACAGTATGTGTTCATCAACTTCCCAGTTTTTGAAAATTATTTTTGACTAAAGAAAAGTTTATACTACTCTTCTTCTTAAAGACTATTAAGAAAGATATTTTAAATCTATCATATTTATTTATGTTGATAATAGTTTTCTATGGAACCATATACTTCACTTGGAAAGGAGTTTGCTGAGTGTATGTAGGCAGTAGCTGAAACTAGCACTCTGGGAAAAGAAGAGGCTAGTGAAGTCAGATCAGAAGTTGTACATAAACGTTTTGTAACACTGATTTTGTAAAGGCTCTGTCTATCAAGACATCTCTCTTTCAAGTGTTGGTGATTCTGAAGCGAAGCTACAGAAGCAAGGCTACTGAAGTAAAGCATCAGAAGCAAAGCAACTGAGGCAGTAAACACTTTCATTTGGTATCAGTATAGATTTAGAAGAAAGGCTACAGAGGCAAGGTACACAAGCTACAGAGGCAAATGTCAGAAGAATCTGAGAAGCAACTCTACAGAAGACTCTGAGCAGTTGGTTGATATGTCAGCAACACAGCTCACTTCTGGATAACAAGGAATCCTGAAGATTGAAGATCTAGTTTGATCTGAAGCATACCTCTGGATGAACTGTTTGCTGAAACATTCACTAGAGCTAAGCTGCATAGATCTGAATCTAAGGATCTAATGCAAGGAATCATTTCCATAGTTGTTCATTTCACATTTAGTTGTTCACTCAATAGATGCTGATCAAGATAAGTTGGGTTACAACTTCACTGTCAGAAGAAAATACTTTGGATATCATAAAGCTGGTATCAGACTCTTACCAGTCTCCAACCTTCTGAAGAAGCACTTATGGGTTTGACGTTATTAACTAAGCTAACATCTGTTGATAAAGCACTTCTGGAAAAAGGTTGATTGTTGATAATCAGAAGAACTTGCTAACATAACAGAAATAGTTATGATTAGAAAGTCTGCTGTAAAGAATCTCGTCAGAAGATTAAGCAGAAGCTTTGAAGGTTTCTGAAGCTAATTCAGAAAGGAAAATGTTTAGTGAAGATGTTGATACATGAGTGTATCAGTTGCTGTTCACCATTCTCTGAACTCCTCAGATCTAGTGGAAGTTTGAAATTGATCTGTTGGAAAGATGTTTATAACATTATAGTTCTTCACTTTCAAGTTCAGACTTTAAAAGTAGAACAATTATTAAAGGAAATGTTGGTAATCATGATTGATAAAAGTATTCAATACTGTAGTCAGAATGATTGATCAAATACCAAATGCAATTCGTATCTCTCATGATTGATTTGATAACAAGCTTGGAAGCAGAAACCATAGGTGGAGAAACCTAACGTGATTTAGCAGAAGATCCTACTCTTTCTGTTGGTACTTAGAAGTTCTCACACCTTCAGTTGGTACGAGAATTCTAGAAGAAGAAGTCACCCTCAGATACTGATTGATAAGAACAAGATTGTCACTCAAATCATTTCAAGAAATTCATCTTGGTTTGATGATAATTTGTGATGATCAACCACGTCTATTCAAAGGATAAAGTATTGGTGCTAGTTATTTGGAAGATAGAGGCATGATCATTGGTATCAAAATTGGTAGATCAGAAGATGAAGACCAAAGGAAGAATCTGAAATGGGTAACTACTGATCAAGTTGAATCAAACATCAGAAGAGATATACTTCTGAAGAAGTTGTTTTGATTCGGATGAAGAATATAGCAGACAGAAGATTAATCTGTCAGAGAGCAGCCAACTAAGACTCTCATGCATTCAACGTACACTCTGAGAAAGAAAGAGGTTAGTAAAATGGTAGATCAGAAGCTCTACAAAGGTATGAGTTGTACTCTTCTGTATTTTATTGTTTCTAGTCCTGACATTCTTTTCAGTACATGTGTATGTGCTTGATTCCAATCAGATCCTGAAGAATATCACTTAACAGTTGTTAAGAGATTTATGGGGTATCTGAAAGGTACTACTAATGTAACACCCCCTTTCTATACCCCAAATAAATTAGATAAATCAATTAGGCACATACAAAATTTATTTCATCAGAGTTTGATTAAAACATGGTATGAAAGAGGCGCATCACATTATCATGAAATTACACACATACGATACCTGCTCAAAATAGATATGCAACAACGGGTAACCCACATCTCAATATTTAGAATAAAGCGGAAACATCCAAATATTGAATCGATCTCATGCATAAAAGTATATGCAACCATCAGTTAATTCATGATTTACAACGTATCCACAACAGATACATACACATATGTATCACAAAAGAATCAAAACAAATGTAACTCCAAAAGAGTCAAAGACTTCCTAACTACCCAGATGTTACATATCAGATCCATTGACCAAAAAGAGTGAATACATCGCTTCACAAAAAGAACCTCCAGCTTCCTACTCTGCAATGCCTCATAGAGCATTAGAAAACAGCAGAAGGGTGAGAAACAACATCATAACAGTTAATGCATAAAATTGTATATATACATATACTCATATTGGTACAAGTTATACTCAAATTATGTTCTCACCACATTAAGCATATACAAATAATCATGTCTCTACACATACACATGAACATTCACTATATTTCCTCCAAACAATCACATATAACATACACAGTTATATTCACACAACCAATGCATCATACACAGATGACTCATGCAACTCATAGAGACCGACACACGACCCTATGCAGATGCAAATGCGGTACCGACTCGTTCAACAAATTCCCTAAGGAATCGAGTATTCAGCAGATCCTCCACGGGATCAAGTACTCAGCAGATTCTCCACGGAATCAAATATTCATCAGATTCTCCACGGAATCGAATATTCAGCAGATCCTCCACGGGATCAAGTACTCAGCAGATTCTCCACGGAATCAAATACTCTAACCAATCCTCCACGGGATTACATGTTATGACCGATTCTTCCGAGGAATCACACAATGCAACCGATTCTCCAAGGAATCAAATATAACCATCGTATCATACGAGGTCCTGCAAATCCTCCGAGGGATCAATCGATACAAAAATGCATACTATGCTCACAAACATATTCATTGCATATATCATATACATAGCATATATCCATCATGCATTCACATTGTACACCATTCCACACATGGTTTACACACATATCAACCTATCAATGCATTTCTATTCAATTCGAGCAAATACACAAGATTATCAAATATTCAAGATTTATCATTTACTCTACAATCTAGGATTCACGCCTTTCGGCCACCCACAGCACAACATGTTGAAACAGTTCACACATCAATCATTCATATAGGCATTAATCATAATTGAATCAATCAAACATCATGCCATGAACAAACAGCAAAACAAATAACACTGCCAGGTTCGCCAACCTTCGCCTGGCGAAGCCACGCAGCGAATGCTCGCTGGCCTTCGCCTGGCGAACTCCCCAGCGAAGTCCACTGGGAGTAATTCTGGAATTACTCGCTGAGGCTCGCTACCCACTCGCCTGGCGAACCTTCGCCAACTCACCTCGCCTGGCGAACTTGCCAGCGAATACAGGGTAGTAGCTTCTGACTTGCTTCGCTACAGCTCGCTGGGCTTCGCCTGGCGAAGCTTCGCTGCCTTTCGCCTGGCGAACTTGCGAAGACAGAACTTCCATGGCTGTCTCAAAGCCCAAACTCCACACAACCAACCGATTAAATCCAAACCAGTCACAGTAGCACAACCCAACCATCACCCGAATAAACTACATCGTCTAATCCAATTTCTAACCGATTAAAACTTCATTCTACTCACAAAACCAACTTCTAACCTAAGTGGAAAAAGAGTAGAAACTCTACAAAATCCACACACATACACATACAATCATACACATTAAAGAGATGATGGAGTTTCACACCCTTACCGATCGATTGCAAGCTTTGGTGATGATTCCTTGATGATTCTAGGTTTTCCTCTCCACTTTCTCTTCTCTTTCTCCTCTCCTCTTTTCTTTCTCTTGCTTTCTTCTTATGTTACTATCTTCTTCCTTTTTCCTCTCTTATTCTATCTCTATCTCTATTTCTTTCCTCTCAAATTCTTTCCAACACTTATCAATCAATTCTTACACTAAAGTGCTAAATGTCTAAAATGCCCTTTTTACTCTAATTCCCCGAAAACTCTCCGAATCGGTAAAAATAGATAAAATAAGCAAAACACCACATAGCAATATATAATTTCTCAATTTAAAACAAACATCAAATAAATAAATTAAAAGACTCAACAATTAATGGGAATTCAGAATCGGGGCGTTACAACTCTCCCCCACTTTAGAAATTTTCGTCCTCGAAAATATCACCTGATTCAAACAACTCTGGATGCGATTCTCGCATCTTGCTTTCCAATTCCCAAGTCATGTTGCCTTCCGCGGCACCTCCCCAGGACACTTTCACAAGCGCAATATCCTTGCCTCTTAGTTCCTTAACTTCACGGTCCAAAATACTAACCGGTAAAACTTCAACTGTAAGGTTATTTCTTACTTCCACTTCATCCATTGGGATCACATGTGACGGATCCAGAACATACTTCCGAAGTTGCGAGACATGGAATACATCATGCAAATTCGAAAGGTTCGGAGGCAACGCCACACGATACGCCACAGCACCAATCCGTGCGACAATCTGATACGGACCAATAAAACGAGAAGTCAACTTTCTCGACTTCAAGGCACGACCCACACCCGTAACCGGTGTAACTCTCAAAAACACATGGTCGCCCTCTTGAAACTCGAGATCCTTTCTCCTTTTATCATGATAACTTTTCTGTCTATTCTGAGAAGCTTTCATCTTTTCCCGAATAAATTTTACCTTTTCCGTCGTTTGCTGTACCATTTCAGGACCAACTACCGACTTTTCACCTGTCTCATGCCAACACAGAGGTGTTCGACATCTCCGACCATATAAAGCCTCAAATGGCGCCATACCGATACTCGAATGGAAACTGTTATTATAGGTGAACTCAATCAACGCTAAATAACCGTCCCACGCACCACCTTGTTCAAGCACACAAGCACGCAACAGATATTCTAACGATTGAATCGTCCTCTCGGTTTGACCATCCGTTTGCGGATGATATGCTGAACTCAATCTCAACTTAGAACCCAAGGCACCTTGCAAACTCTCCCAAAATCTTGAAGTAAATCTAGGATCTCTATCCGACACAATACTCTTAGGAACTCCATGAAGCTTCACAATAGTGCCAACATAAATCTCGGCCAACCTTTCCAAAGAATAAGTAATATCAATCGGAATAAAATGAGCCGATTTAGTAAGCCTATCAACAATCACCCAAATAGCATTATGTCCTCTTTGCGTATTCGGCAATCCCGTAACAAAATCCATCGATATACTATCCCATTTCCATTCCGGAATATCCAACGGTTGCATCAATCCACTAGGCTTCTGATGCTCCACCTTAGACTTCTGACAAGTCAAACACGAGTACACAAAACGAGCAACATCGCTTTTCAATCCAGACCACCAAAAGATCTTCTTCAAATCCTGATACATCTTATTCGCTCCCGGATGAATACTTAAGTTACTCCGATGTCCCTCTTCCAATATCATCTTTTTCAAATCCGCGTCATCGGGAATACAAATACGACCTCGAAACCTCAAAACTCCTAATTCATCAACGTTGAAATCTTCATTTCCATTCGTCATCAAATCCACAAATTTCAAATCCAACTTTTGCTTTTCGCACACTGTAGTAAGGAAATCATTCGTGACATGCAACATACCAAGCTTCACACTACTCGGCGTTAACTCACAAACCAAACTCAAATCTCTAAAGTTCTCCAAGAGTTCCCACTCTCTAACCATCAAAGTAGACACGTGCAACGACTTCCGACTTAAGGCATCGGCTACCACATTCGCCTTACCCGGGTGATAATTTAAACCAAAATCATAGTCCTTCAAAAGTTCTAGCCATCTCCTTTGCCTCATATTCAATTCCTTTTGATCAAACAAATACTTCAAACTCTTGTGATCGCTAAAAACTTCAAATCTTGCACCATAAAGATAGTGCCTCCAAATTTTCAAAACGAACACCACGGCCGCTAACTCCAAATCATGAGTAGGGTAATTCTTTTCATGCACTCTCAACTGCCTAGAAGCATACGCCACGACCTTCCCATCTTGCATCAATACACCACCCAATCCTGACAAAGAAGCATCACAATAAACCACAAAAGGTTCCGTAGGATTCGGCAAAATCAAAACTGGCGCTGTTGTTAACCTTCTCTTTAATTCCATGAAACCCTCTTCACAATTAACATCCCAAATAAAGGCCTTTCCTTTACAAGTCAACTGCGTCAACGGGAGTGCTAACTTCGAAAATCCTTCGATAAACCTCCGGTAGTAACCGGCCAAGCCCAAAAAGCTTCGAATTTCCGTAACCGATCTTGGAGTCTCCCATTGCATTACCGCATCGATCTTGGATGGATCCACACTAATACCATTGCCGGAAATAATATGTCCAAGAAAACTCACCTCCGACAACCAAAACTCACACTTAGACAACTTTGCATACAACTTCTTCTCTTTCAAAATCCGCAACACAATCCTTAAATGTTCTTCGTGTTCCTCTCGAGACTTAGAATAAATCAAAAGGTCATCGATAAACACCACCACAAAACGATCCAACTGCCCGTGAAAGATACGGTTCATATATTCCATGAAAACACCCGGCGCATTAGAAACTCCGAATGGCATCACCGTATACTCGTAGTGACCATATCGTGTTCTAAAAGCCGTCTTCGAAATATCTTCCTCCTTAACCCGAATCTGGTGATAACCGGATCTTAAATCAATCTTACTAAAAACACGGGCTCCAACCAATTGATCCATCAGATCATCAATTCTTGGAAGCGGATACTTGTTCTTAATTGTCACCCTATTCAACTGCCGATAATCAATACACAATCGCATACTACCATCCTTCTTCTTTACCAACAATACCGGCGCACCCCAAGGAGAAACACTTGGTCTTACAAATCTCTTATCCAACAAATCATTCAACTGCTTCTTCAATTCCACCAACTCCGATGCCGACATCCGATACGGGGCCATCGAAATCGGTCTAGTACCTGGAACTAGATCAATAGAAAATTCAACCTCTCTCTTTGGCGGCACATCCGCAACATCTTCCGGAAACACTTCAGGAAATTCACAAACCACAGGAAACACGTCGAGCTCAACTTTGCTCTCCACCGACAACGATGCAAACAAACCAAACAACTGAGCTTCGTCCGCTAAAAGTTTCTTCAACTCTTTAGTGGAAAGAAAACTCTCGTTTTCACCATCTTCCAAAGAAGGAAACCTTACCAACTTGTGATAGCAATCCAAATGAACTCTATTAAATTGCAACCAATTCATACCCAAGATTACGTCCAAACCTTCCAACGGCAAACACACTAAATCCATAACGAAGTCCTTACCATACATGGTCAAAGGACAACTTGCACACACCAAAGAAGTAGTTACCGACCCCGAAGCGGGAGTCCCAATAACCATACCACTACTCAAGGAAACCATACACAAATCCAACCGCTTAGCACACGCAAGAGAAATGAACGAGTGAGTCGCTCCAGTATCAATAATAGCAACTAAAGGCATATCATTAATAAAGCATGTACCTTTAATCAAACGGTCTGCCGCATTAGTGGCGTCTGAACCTGCTAATGCGAATACTTTTCCGCCCGCCGGAGCTTGCTTCGGTTTAATACAATTCGGGCTAATGTGACCCACCTCGCCACAATTAAAACACTTCACAGCATTCTTTCTACACTCTGCTGCATCATGACCAAAGAGTCCACAGTTGGAACACTTCGCCTTGAACTTTCCACAATCATAAGACTTGTGGCCCATCACGCCACACTTAAAACATTTGATCGCACCGGAACCTCCTCCGGGTCTCCTATCAAAGTTTCCCCTATGTTTGCCCTTATCAGCAGGCGTCACATAAGGTCCGCTTCGTACTTGCTGCTTCCCTCTCCTCTCGCTCAAACCCTTATAATGAGTAGAACGAGCTCTACTATCTTCTTCATAAATTCTACAACACTCAGTCAAATCCGAAAATCTTCGTATCCTTTGATACCCCACCGCTTGCTTTATCTCCGGACGCAAGCCATTCTCATACTTGATACATTTGGAAAATTCCGCCGTAACCGCATCATAGTGAGGGTGAAACTTCACTAACTCAGTAAACTTAGCAGTGTAGTCCACCACCGACATATTACCTTGTTTCAACTCCAGAAATTCCATTTCTCTCTTCCCTTTAACACTTTCGGGATAATACTTCCTTAGAAACTCAGCAAGAAATAAATCCCACGTAATCTCCTCGTCGTCGACCTCAAGAACTCGCCTCATGCTGACCCACCAGTCATCGGCCTCTTCTCTCAGCATGTGAGTCCCTAGTCTCACCTTATTCCCTTCAGCACAATCCATCACCCTAAAAATTCTCTCAATTTCCTTTAACCATATCTGAGCACCATCCGGATCAAATCTCCCTTTAAACACTGGTGGTTGGTTCTTCCTGAACTCATCATTCGCATTCACGTTAGGTGCACCCTGCACAGCTCTGGCCATAGCCTCTAACGCCGCTGCCATAGCATTGTCATTACGACCTGCCATATTCTGAGGATTCCCAAAAATAACAACAAGGTTAAACAACCGTTCAACCAACACAACAACAAGACAGACACGACTGACTCAACACTGGCTCTGATACCACTTAATGTAACACCCCCTTTCTATACCCCAAATAAATTAGATAAATCAATTAGGCACATAGAAAATTTATTTCATCAGAGTTTGATTAAAACATGGTATGAAAGAGGCGCATCACATTATCATGAAATTACACACATACGATACCTGCTCAAAATAGATATGCAACAACGGGTAACCCACATCTCAATATTTAGAATAAAGCGGAAACATCCAAATATTGAATCGATCTCATGCATAAAAGTATATGCAACCATCAGTTAATTCATGATTTACAACGTATCCACAACAGATACATACACATATGTATCACAAAAGAATCAAAACAAATGTAACTCCAAAAGAGTCAAAGACTTCCTAACTACCCAGATGTTACATATCAGATCCATTGACCAAAAAGAGTGAATACATCGCTTCACAAAAAGAACCTCCAGCTTCCTACTCTGCAATGCCTCATAGAGCATTAGAAAACAGCAGAAGGGTGAGAAACAACATCATAACAGTTAATGCATAAAATTGTATATATACATATACTCATATTGGTACAAGTTATACTCAAATTATGTTCTCACCACATTAAGCATATACAAATAATCATGTCTCTACACATACACATGAACATTCACTATATTTCCTCCAAACAATCACATATAACATACACAGTTATATTCACACAACCAATGCATCATACACAGATGACTCATGCAACTCATAGAGACCGACACACGACCCTATGCAGATGCAAATGCGGTACCGACTCGTTCAACAAATTCCCTAAGGAATCGAGTATTCAGCAGATCCTCCACGGGATCAAGTACTCAGCAGATTCTCCACGGAATCAAATATTCATCAGATTCTCCACGGAATCGAATATTCAGCAGATCCTCCACGGGATCAAGTACTCAGCAGATTCTCCACGGAATCAAATACTCTAACCAATCCTCCACGGGATTACATGTTATGACCGATTCTTCCGAGGAATCACACAATGCAACCGATTCTCCAAGGAATCAAATATAACCATCGTATCATACGAGGTCCTGCAAATCCTCCGAGGGATCAATCGATACAAAAATGCATACTATGCTCACAAACATATTCATTGCATATATCATATACATAGCATATATCCATCATGCATTCACATTGTACACCATTCCACACATGGTTTACACACATATCAACCTATCAATGCATTTCTATTCAATTCGAGCAAATACACAAGATTATCAAATATTCAAGATTTATCATTTACTCTACAATCTAGGATTCACGCCTTTCGGCCACCCACAGCACAACATGTTGAAACAGTTCACACATCAATCATTCATATAGGCATTAATCATAATTGAATCAATCAAACATCATGCCATGAACAAACAGCAAAACAAATAACACTGCCAGGTTCGCCAACCTTCGCCTGGCGAAGCCACGCAGCGAATGCTCGCTGGCCTTCGCCTGGCGAACTCCCCAGCGAAGTCCACTGGGAGTAATTCTGGAATTACTCGCTGAGGCTCGCTACCCACTCGCCTGGCGAACCTTCGCCAACTCACCTCGCCTGGCGAACTTGCCAGCGAATACAGGGTAGTAGCTTCTGACTTGCTTCGCTACAGCTCGCTGGGCTTCGCATGGCGAAGCTTCGCTGCCTTTCGCCTGGCGAACTTGCGAAGACAGAACTTCCATGGCTGTCTCAAAGCCCAAACTCCACACAACCAACCGATTAAATCCAAACCAGTCACAGTAGCACAACCCAACCATCACCCGAATAAACTACATCGTCTAATCCAATTTCTAACCGATTAAAACTTCATTCTACTCACAAAACCAACTTCTAACCTAAGTGGAAAAAGAGTAGAAACTCTACAAAATCCACACACATACACATACAATCATACACATTAAAGAGATGATGGAGTTTCACACCCTTACCGATCGATTGCAAGCTTTGGTGATGATTCCTTGATGATTCTAGGTTTTCCTCTCCACTTTCTCTTCTCTTTCTCCTCTCCTCTTTTCTTTCTCTTGCTTTCTTCTTATGTTACTATCTTCTTCCTTTTTCCTCTCTTATTCTATCTCTATCTCTATTTCTTTCCTCTCAAATTCTTTCCAACACTTATCAATCAATTCTTACACTAAAGTGCTAAATGTCTAAAATGCCCTTTTTACTCTAATTCCCCGAAAACTCTCCGAATCGGTAAAAATAGATAAAATAAGCAAAACACCACATAGCAATATATAATTTCTCAATTTAAAACAAACATCAAATAAATAAATTAAAAGACTCAACAATTAATGGGAATTCAGAATCGGGGCGTTACAACTAACGTGACTCTGTGTTGCAAAAAACCAGATAACTATTTTTAGTAGGTTTCTGTTATGCTGATGTTACTGAAGACAGAGCTAGTTGCAAAAGTACCTCTGAATAGCACTCTCCCCTACAAAATCAAAATACTGTTGATGCTGATTGAAGTATCAGATGCTCTGGATGAAGTATCAAATGAAGGACATTCATTTCCATAAGATTGAAGGATCAGAATGCACATTGTTGACACATCACCTTCAATTGATATCAGATGCTATTTAAAGATCTGAGCAAATCTGAAGTCGTAGACTATCAGAAGTTTTGGATCATTTGGAAATCTGAATAAAAGATTCAATTCGAAGATGGCTTGTCAAATCAAATGTTGATACTTCTGAAATATAGTGTTTTGATGTTGAAGAAACAAACTGAAATAGTTTCATTATTTCATACCTTCAATTAGTATCTTACATCTTGAATTGGTATCATGTCTCTGACATCCAACCAGAAGCAAAGCGTCAGATGACTCTGAGCGAAACTTCAGAAGATGTTTGAATGAAGACACAGAAGGTTCTGGGTGCAGAACTTTGAAGCAAAAATTCAGAGTAAACCACTAGCACAAACCTTTGAATTTCACACCTTCAATTGGGTGTCAAACCTTTCAAAAGAAAGAATCAAAGCAAGGCCAGAACAAGCACTTCAACTCTGGAACTTGAGAATTCTTGAGATATTTCTTCAATTGGTATTAGACTCTGAAATTGGATATATTTCAAGTTATTCTAAGGACTGGAATAATTGGTATCAAGATCAAGCCAGAAGGAAGGAGGAATTTCAACTTTCTTGTCTAAATCTAGCAGAAGAAGATTCCTGAAAAGAAACTTCCAGATTGGTACAAGAAGCTGAAGATGCTAAGAAGACTAAGAAAATTGTTATAGTTGGTTCTTCTTCTGAAATTACTCTTGTACGTTGAGAACGTGACATTAGTAAGTATAAAGGAGATCAACAAGCTATGAAGGATGTACAAGTTGTCAGAGAAAGATCTGCTGATCAGAAACTTGTCAACAATCCTCGTCAGAGCATGCTTCTACAAACTCTGAAGAGTTGTCACTCTCCAAGAAGCAGGGGGAGATATAGAAGATGAAATCTGGAAAAGATATCAACCTACCTTATTGGTATCAATCTGTGAGAAGTAAGTTCTCAGGGGGAGAAATGAAAGATGATTAAGTTCTCAAGTGCTATCTCTCAACCCCTATCTTTTTAATTTCTGACATTAAAAAGAGAGATATATTTTTTCTTAAAATATATTTTTTTCAATGAAAAACTCTAACTTTTTGATGATGTCAAAAAGGGGGAGAAATGAAGATGATTTTGATATAATATGGAAAATAGTATATAACAGGGAAAATGAAATGGGGAGAAATGAAAGATGTTTTTAATATAACTTGGGGAGAAATGGAAAACATTTTGGAGAAATAGAATATAGCTTTGATATATTCTATAACCTAAAAGAGAATGTAAAACATATAAACTGCGTCTATTACTAAATGTGTGTTTGATGTTTTTCCGAGGAACTCTGAACAAGTTCACTAGGCATTCTAAATAGGATAATTGAAAGAAATCTGAGCTCAAATGAACTGGTGTTCATATAATAGAAGTTATACACTTCGTGAACATAGATTCAGAATCAGATGGACCCAATATTGTTCAGAGATCTGAAAGTTAAAGTCATCTGGAATCAGAATGTTCAGAAGATGTAAATTGTTTGTGAATATAATAATCAGAGCACAAGAATCAGAAATCTTCATAGAAGCAAGATTTGGATTCAGAATCAGAATCATGAGTATCATGTATTGGTGTCAGACTAAGAACCAACATGGGTATCAAACTCAGATTCAAAAGTAAACATTCTATTGGTTTCTATTGGTATCAGACTGCTTCAAGAGATCAAAAATCTGAGAAGAAAGCAAGTCTGAGAAAGCAAGAATCAAGATTGTATCAAGATCAGAAGATCTAAATATCTAACATACTGTAATCAGAGGGAGTTCTCCCAGGAAGGTTCACAAGTCAGGATATTTGATTTTCACCCAGTCTGAAACTCAGGGGGAGTTTCTCATCTGTAGATAAACAGATGTGTTGAAGATCAAAAGAAAATGCTTTAGAAGATTCTAAAGTTATATGACTCTGATACGATGCTTAGAGAAGACAAGTTCTAAAGATCTGAAGATGGAAGTTCTGTTGAACTAGTCCAGATGCTGAAGACTTATGTTATCTTATATCGTAGGGAAGTATTCCTTCTATTATACTCTATTTGATTATGTTTTATCAAATTTATTTTTTGTAAGTCTTGGGATCAGAGTATGTCTCTGAACAAGCATAAAAATGTTTTAAAGGTTAACACATTCAGGGGGAGCAGTTGCTTAGAAATCTGAATAGGTTAATGCTTGGTGATTACCCTATATAAAATGTTCTATCAAAATACATGTTTTTGTCATCATAAAAAAGGTGGAGATTTTAAGAGCAAGATTTGTCTCTACAGGATAATCTCTATGTTTTGATGATAACAATTGAGTATTTGTGAAAGAACCATTTTATGGTTTAATGTTTGTTATGTGCAGGTCATATTAAATTAAATATATTAGACCAAACAAACAGAAGCAACATGTGCAGCTAGTAACTTATGGAATTACTTAGTGTGACGTCATGAAGCGCTTGTGAGAAGCTAGTTTGCTTATGTATCTGATCACGTTCAGTAAGAATCAAGGATGTTGTATATTGCAGTTGTAATGCATCAGTGGATTCTGCTCTAAGTTATGCATCTGATCTGAAAGCATATGAAGCTCAGTAAAGAAGCAAGTTTGTTTCTGCATCTGATCATGCTCAGTAAGGAATCAAGGATGCTGGATATTGCAGTTGCAATGCATAAGTGGATTCCGCTCTGAGTTATGCATCTGATCTGGAAGCTAACGAGCATCTCTGAAGATTGAATCCTCTAAAGAACATGCTGAAGACTCTGATGACTTGAAGTTCTGAAGGCTGAAGGCTCTGAAGACCAAGTGTGTCAAGACTCTGAAGACAGGTTCTAAAGGTAAAGACTCTGAAGACAGGTTCTGAAGGTAAAGACTCTGAAGACTTGATGTTCTGAAGGATGAAGGCTCTGAAGACCAAGTGCGTCAAGACTCTGAAGACTCTAAAGATGGTTTCTGAAGAATTAGTCATGAAGATTCTCAAGATTATTTCAGAGGAAACTTAGTTCTTGGAATGCTGAAGACTGGATTCTGAAGTGGAAGATTATGTTAGAAGAAGATTCATCCAAATGCAAGACATGTTACATCAGATAAGTTGCTGCTGTTCAAATTTGATAAATCATGTGCTTATGGAAAAGGACAAGAAAGTGATGTCATCCAGCACGTGATTATTCTATCCGTTGAAAATATGACCGTTGGAAATAGAAAGGACTTTTCTATCCTCACAACGTCATTCCTGGAAGCACTATAAAAGCAGAACGTTTGATTATTCAAAGGTTGGCTTTTTTGGCATTGCTGTTGCTGGAGCTGTTGCTCGTATGGCTTGCACTGTTGCGCTGCTGGTACTACTGTTGCCATGAAGAAAAGATAAAGTTCAAATGAAAAGAAGCCTTAGTGCTCACTCACAGAAAAGCTTTTAAGCAATATAGAAGCTATGTTTTAGTAATCTCTTAAGAGAGTTATTATTAGAATTAGTTTTTGTATTAGGAAGCAAGGAGTTGTTGCTCATTACTTGCTATGTGCTAAACTTGGAGTAATTAGCTTGCTAGGAAGCACCATTGTAATCTCCGGCAACACAAAAGTTCTATTTTAGAATTAGTGGTTTCTCAAGTGATCTAGTGAAGATCAGTATACTTGAGATGACAAGTGACAGTAGTCATATGTGGAAATCCTAATAGGAGATCTTTAGTGATCAGATTCTATTAAGGTGTCAATGAACGTTATATCCTTGGGGATCCCTGAACGTGTCATTGTCAAGTTGTTAGTCACTTGCAGTTAGCTTGTGCATCTGTAATCAGTTCGGTTATAGTGGATTAAGTCCTTAACTGATTAAGGCGAAATCACCTTGGAAGGGTGGACTGGATTAGCTTGGGAGTTGCTCAAGTGAACCAGGATATATGATGTGTTCTTTACTTATGCTTTATTATTTATGCTTCCGCAATGTATTTAATATAAGCGCATAAAAGCATCAAGTGAAGAAGAAGACAAGAAAAGAAAAAAGTTTTATTAAGGCGTAAACCCAATTCAATCCCCCCCTTTCTTGTGTTTATTTTTCACCTTCAATTGGTATCAGAGCTCCGATTCTATTATTGATGGATATCAAACACCTAACAGTGTCAGATAAAGATCTATAGGCTGTGTGAAGAAATACTTTTGGGGATTTTTCACCGTTCTTACAATTTCAATCTCATATCAGTTTTTGAGGATAATGAGTACTAAAATTGTAATCTATTTGGTTATCTGGGCTAGTCACTGATTCTGTGAAGTTTGAAGCTTGAAGTGTTGAAGCCTTCAACAACAAATCTCCTCCAGTAGATTCTAGAAGAAGAATGAAGAATCAGCTGACAAGATAGATTCAATAGATAAGAAGATATATCTGTTGAATGTTGATCTTAAAATACGTTTAGATTTTCATCGTATTTGCTCAAAGTTCAAATCTTCAGCAAGCAAGAAATCTTGATCTTAAGTCATGTTTGAATTATTCTATTTCCTTCTTACAATTGTCTGTTATTAACCAGTCATCTACGTAGAACCAAAGTATAATTAGTTCACTCCTGCTTTTTCTGACATACACACCCTGCTCAATTGTGCCTTTTATAAACTCTTTCTCCCTTAGGAAGTTGTATATCTTCTTGATCCAAGCTCTTAGAGCTTGCTTGAGTCCATACAGGGCTTTATGCATCTTGTATATGTCTCCTTCTTGGCCTTGCTTTACAAAACCAATAGGTTATGCTACGTAAACTTCTTCATCTAGAAGTACATTTAGGAATGCACATTTAACATTCATCTAACACATGAACTAATTATTAATGTTTTCTAGACTAACAATCAACATGAATGTTTGGATCTTGCCAACTGATTCAAAATATCATCATAATCAATTCCTTCTTTCTATATAAATCCCTTTTCTACAAAACTTTCCTTATGTTTGGTTACTTATCCCTTTGAATTTAGCTTCACCTTGTATATCCATTACACATCAATTGCTTTCTTACATTATGGCAATTCAACTAGTGACAAGATTTTGTTGTCTTTTTATGGATTTTAACTCTTCCACCATAACATGCATCCATTTTTAGTTTTTTAATGCCTCGTCTACATTGATTGGTTCAGTATCTGAATAGAACGAATACTATACTAGCTCACCTTCATCATCTACCACATCATCTGATGTGATCTCACATTCCTGCAACCTTGCAGGCATGTTTCTTGTTCTTTGAGGTCTGCTTGTGCCTTCTTGACCTCTGATTTCTTCTTGTTTAACTTCTTTGTTAACTTCACTAGCTGGTTCATCACATAGAATTCTCACTAAATCCTTCTTGATGTTTTCAGTCCAGTCTCATTCCTTAAGCTCATCTATGATTACAACCCTACTGATCACAACTTACTTGTTCACCGGGTCAAACAATTTGTATCCACCAGTTGAGTGATATCCCACCAGGATCATCTTACGTGACTTATCATCAAGTTTTATTCTCAACTGATTAGGCACATGATTATGTGTTATGGATCCAAACACCTTCAACTATCTTAGGCTAGGTTGGACACCATACCAACATTCTTCTGGTGTGATACCTTTTAGCCTCTTTATTGGACATCTGTTTAGTATGTAAGTTGTAGTGGACACAGGCTCACCCCAATTACTCATTTGGTAAGTTCTTTCCCTTTAACATACTTATCACCATTTTCATAATGATTTTATTTCATCCTTTAATCAATACCATTTTGTTAAGGATTATATGGTGGCACCACCTCATGCACAATTCCTTCTCTTTCACATAGTGTGTTGAAATCTTTCGACACGTATTCTCCACCACCATTTTCCTTAGATTATTGATCTTATGACAACTTCATATTTCCACCATGGCTTTGAACTTAGTGAAGACATCAATCACATCACTTTTCTTCTTTATCAAATAAGTCCACAACTTTCTATTGTAATCATCTATAAATGTAACAAAGTATTTTCTACCTCCAATTGAATCTACCTAGAGAGGACCACACACATATGTGTAAATCACTTCAAGAGTGACTTTTGACACTCTTCTTGCATACTTAATGAAGTTATTCTTTTATTGCTTTACTTTAACGCATTCTTCACACATTTCACTTGGAATATGAATTTCTTGTAATCTCGAAGCCATGTTCTTTTTCTACTACAAAAAGTATAGAAACAATGCCCACATTACCACAAATGTTCAATGAACCGAAGTAATAGGTGAAATTTAGTCACCTCTATTTTTTTTATTAAAAGACTTTTTACTACGGTCCTAAATAACAACTGTGGTGAAAAGTAGGAAGGCCTTACTTTTAACCATAGTTGGAATTCCAACTGTGGTGAAAAGTGGCGTCTGGTCATGGGTTCAAATTCCAGCACTGGCGTTTTTTGTTTTTCATTTATTTTAAAACCATTTTTTACCATGGTTAGAATTCCATTTGTGATTCAAAGTGGCGTCTAGTCATGGGTTCGATGCCTAGCACAATTTTTATTTTTATTTTATACTTATATTCAAGCTATTTTTCACCACTGTTGGAATTCCAACCGCGGTGGAAAGTGATGCTTTTTTTTAAAGATATATAAACACTCTGAATTCATTCACTTTTACCCTAGACGTACTTAAACAAACTTCTTCTTCTTCCTCCAAACTTCATCCATTACGAAATATTATTCCTCTACTAAATCAAACTTGAAAACATCATTTCTTTCATAAACGAAACTCAAAAACATTTCTTCCATTAACGAGTTTTGGAACTTCATCATCTCTTCTCTGAATTGAAAGAGGCATGAAAAGCATGGATTTAACTTAGAAACGTTCATTGTTGTTGTTGTGTCAAGTAAAAATTTCCATTTTAATGGTTTTATTTATTTACTTTGTTGTTGTTGTTGTTGCTTTTATTGTTGTTGTTGTTGTTTTTTCTTCTTGTTATTCTAGTTGTTCTTGTTGTCGCTCTTGTGTTAATAATATTTAATATTATAAATTGTGATTAGAGTTATCAATGTAGTTAGGCAAAACATGAGGAAAAAATAAAAGATGTTGACTAACCTTTCACCACGAGTATTTAAAACAACTATTGTTATAGGTAGTGTGATTTCCAATATTCTATGATGGGCCTTAGACTGTGGTTGTAAATAACTTACATACAATCACATCCTACTTAACAACGGTTGTTCAACCATTATTATAGATCTTTCACAACCGTGGTTATATGTGTTTTTCGTAGTAGTTTTTCTCTTCAAGTTGCTAATGTCATTGTAATTCAAATGATCGAGTTTGTAATGCCATAGTCAATCATCCATGCTAGCTGCAATTTTCAAGCACCTGTGTTCCAACACATTAAGTTCAACTCGAAATGTTCTATCCTGAGACATAGGAGCCTTCAAATTTAACTTGTCCCTTGAGTCTAATACACTCACATTATGTCTTTGATTACCACCTTGTAATTCTTCTCGATCAGTTAGCCTATACTTAGCAGATTATTTCTCATGCCAAGTATGTACAACACATTGGACATCACTGATTGTTTGACATCCTTCCTCATGATCAGAACAACACCATTAACTTCAGCACTTAGGGTATTATCATTAGAAAATTTCAAATTGTTCATCATTGAGGGACTGATGTTAATGAACCACTTACTACTACACAAAACACATGTAACCTCGGACGCGAAGTTGACTTAACCTCGGTTAAAGAGGCGAGGAAACAAAGGATGTCATAAAAAGATGACACTTTACCCTTCGGTTTAAGAATAACCGAGGGGTTAGTAAGAATGGTCATGGGTTCGATCCCCAACAAAAAAAAAATTATATTTTCTAAACTAGCACCATATTCATCTTGGTTTTATAACAAAACCAAGGGGAAAGATATATATATATATATATATATATATATATATATATATATATATATATATATATATATATATATATATATATATATATATATATATATATATATATATATATATATATATATATATATATATATATATATATATATATATATATATATATATATATATATATATATATATATATATATATATATATATATATATATATATATATATATATATATATATATATATATATATATATATATATATATATATATATATATATATATATATATATATATATATATATATATATATATATATATATATATATATATATATATATAGGCAAAATATCCTTCTTGGTCCCTTAACTATACCTCGGGGTTCATTTTGGTCCCTTAACTTTAAAAAGTTCCATATTGGTCCCTTAACTCTTCAAACGTTCCATATTAGTCCTTTTTGACCTATTAGCGACGGAAAAAAGGATCCCCCAACATTTGACCTATTAACGTTCCATTGTCGATGAAAAACAAATACTAGATATTTTGGAGAAGACCAAATGTTGGGGGATCCTCGTTTCATTAAAAAAAGGTTAGAGAAATAAAATAAATATTCAATTATATGATTATTTAAGAATACAAACCTTAAACCCAAATAATTTTATGCTCTTGCAATCCACCCTTGATAACTTTTCCTAAACAAAAGAAACGTTTTTTTTGATGTTTCAAAGTTTTCCTGTCAGATAACTTTTCCCAAATAATTATCAATTTTTAATATTCAGAAGGCTTTTATAATGATAGTGTCTTGAGCGTTAATACTTATTAAATGAAAGGAAAAGATTTGCTTAAGGACGATGAAGAAACTTAATAAATATACTTATATTTTATCTCAGTTATTAATTAAAGTCGGGGTAAAATGGGTTTCTTGTTAGACAAAAAACAATAAAATATGTTCACCCCAAGCACCGCATACCTCTCGGTTTCTGTTAAAAACCGAGGTGAAAAAACTTTTTTTTAATATATATTTACATTGTTTACACAATATTAAAATAAATTATTGAATAAAATCAAGATTTTGACAATGGATTCTTGGAGAACAACATATTTTTTCAAATTTCTCATAAGTTATCTGTTACAATTAAGAGAATTTTTTCTGTACTTACCATCCATCCTAGAGAGATTTTATTATCTTGAACAAATATTTTCATGTCAAATGTTTTCACATGAAATAGAACATGAAAGAGAACATAAAAGAGAAATGGATGATTGTGTTTAGGAATAAATTTATCAATTTTTTTTTATCTAGAAAAATAATAATTTTTTAATGTTTTTATTGATTGATAACATAGGAAGGTTATTATAAAAATAGCACAACAACATAAACATCATTATGTGAGATAGATTGCAAGGGTAGAAAAAATGTTTCATTTAAGATTCAAGAACATTGAAGATTTTTTTGCGTCTTACAATACATCCCAAAGAATGACGCATAAGACTTTGGAGAGACTGCATATAAATTAGGTTAGGGGTAAAACCTTATTAAAGAGTGCTTTTATAGTAAAATATAATAATCTAACCCTCAGCTATAAAATATAACCAAAGAAATAAATCATTAATTTAAAAAACAAAATAAAAGAAAGACAACACTTTAAAAAAAATAGAAACATGAACTGTTGTTGCTAGGATTCGAAGCATGTCATGAATTATTTTTTCCCTCAGTTATATTTAAACATGAGGGAATATGTGGTATTTATTTTAAAAAAATAAAACCTGGTATTTATTTGTAATAGTGAATCTCTTCTTTCAATCATGTGTGATGAGCAGCCTGAGTCGAGTACCACTGATCTTTGAATCTTTCTTCTTCTCTTGTTGTGACCATCAGCCACACTTCATCTTTTACTTGTTTTGCAAGTGTGTTCTCCATTTAATTTATGTAATTTCTATAATTTCAAAAACATTTTTTCAACATTCACACTATTCAAATCTGTAATGGTACAAATAACACACTCTTCTTAAACCAACACTCCCTCCTCTTGTTTTTTAAGACCACAAATTCAAATGATTTACAACTTTAGTTGTATGATTTTGAATTTGTGCAGGAATTCATTGACATTTTATTAGAAATTATTAAGATTATGGTTTGGATGAAGAGAAATATTAAAGAGATTTGAAAAAAGAAGAATGAAGGAAAAACATGAATAATAATTTTATTCAATTTTAAAAAATGCGTGAATGATAAAATATATTTGTTGAATCACTCATTTAAGTTAAGATTTATTGATCATCTTTCTACTCTTCAACTACTCATAATTTAATATTGATGTTAAAAGAAAAATAAATATTAACAATTTAAATTTTAAAATTCAATTAATAAATAATCATTGTTCGGTTCTGATTTAGTTTAAGTTTGGTTAATGGCTATTTGGTTTGGTCATAAAACCGTTCATAAATACAGATTCTATATTCACTTTTATAATTAATAATTAATTTATTTTAACTTCAATTCAATTTAGTTCCATGGTTGATTCATTGATTTTCTTAAACAATCTCACTTAAAAGGCACCAATGTGTGTTTCCCATCTACTAATAAGAAGAAACTCAACAAATGACTTGTGAATTGTGATTGGGAGCAAAGAATCTGACCTTATACTCACATGCCGTTTTTAAATAATACATAAGTTATTAATGTGGTTGGTGCTTCTCTCTCATCTTGCATTGGGGCATTCTTTATTTATTCAATAAAACATAAAATAAAAAATATGAAGAAACAAACACAATATTTTACTTTATAACTTCATTAATTAATTTTTTAATTTATTTTATTTTAATACTAAAAAATTATTTTCATTAATTATTATTATTTTAATACTAAAAATTATTTTCGTTAATTAATTTTATTTTAATACTAAAAATAATTTTTAATATCTAAATATTTATTAACTAATTTTATAACTTCATTAATCAATTTTTTATATTTTATTAATCAATTTTATTTTACTATTGAAAATTATTTTTAATATTTGAGCGTTTATTAATCAACTATATCACTTCAATAACTATTTTTTACATTTTATTAATTAACATTTATTTATTATTAAAAACAAATATTTTTGTACTATTCACGAGAATATTATTCACGAGAATATTATTCACGTATATTATTCACACAAATAACATTGTTACTTATTTTGTTGATTTATCGTATTTGTGAACTATAAATACGGTGTAGGTGTAAGAAATAATATATGAATAGCATAGCAGCATAAAAAAGATTATACTATCAATTTGGCACCCCATCATGAAATCAAAAATTATCCATCACTCACCTAATAGCATCCCTTTCCCTTTGTAATCACGTTGCCTATATCTTACTATACAACTTTTCTTCACTTACAAAGCCAACAACATGCTTTACAAATTTTTCTTCCATTCAACTACCTAATATACTTACTTCAAACAGAAACATAATTCCTAATTGAAAGAAATTTAGCTTGCAAAATTGCAAACTGAAAGTAAATAAAATTGATTAGTTGGTCTTTCTTCATCCTATTCAAAACTTCTACTTGAATACCCCAACAAACAACAATATCCATAAGATTCTTATTTATATGAACAAACTTTAATTTATCTTACAACATGTAATGATGAATAGCCTTACTTTGCTCCAAAAAAACCCAACATTCCAACCTGGATGGGACATAGAAGAAATTCATGCAACATTTTTCAAATGCATAAGTTGGCAAATGGAAGAAAATTTTGATACAATCAATTGTCCTTACCATTATGTATGTGACAAAACCTACCCTCCAAATTACCCTCTTTTTGTTGATATCTTAGTCCTTCTCTTCACAACATGTTCTTATTTTTTCACTCTTGTAATTGTGCTTATGAATATCATCTCAAGAAAAGAAAAAATATTTTTGACTCAATCAAAAAGGTTTCTTTTACCTTCTGGTCCTATATCTCTCCCACTTATAATCTTAATCTTTGCAAAGGGTCATCAAATCAACACAATTTTCCCACTTTCTTCTTTCGGTCCGGCGATTCTTCTATTGGTTCTGATTTCTTCATTATCCTTTGATAATGAAGATGATTATAATGATATTAAGTACACTTTCTTTGCAGCATCAACCGTTTCTGGAATTTTGCATGCAAGTTTATATTTGGATTCGGTTGTTTTACCTTATTATACCGGTTTCGACGCGTTGATGTCTTCGACACTTTCGGGTGAGTGTGCAACATGTGTTTGTAGGAAAGAAGCTTTGGTTGTTGGAGGGAAATTAGTGAAGTACAAAGGTTGGTCAATGACAACATTCTTTGTTGTTGGTGTTCTTTGTTTGAGGATTATATGTAAAATCTATGGAGAAAATGTTGGGAAATTTGTGTCTAGGATTAAAGTGTTGATGGAAAGGTTTAGTTGGATTTTAATATGTTTGGATTGTGTTTATTTGATGGTAAATTTACCACAAGAAAGAGTAATGTTGAGAGTTGTTGTTTTTGGAGGTATATTTGTTTTGATTTTGCTTCATGTCCTCAAAGAGGCTTGTAGTCAAATTTACATGATGGTTTGTGTGGTTGAAAATTTGAGATTGGTATCAATGTCAACACCAATTCAAACAGTCTAACAAAAAAAATTGTAATGTCAAAACCAAAATGGATTTTAGGATATCAAAACCAAAATTGTAATATATATACAAATTGAATCTTTGATTTTTCTTGACATGGTTCTATTTGCTTTTGTATATAGGTTTTGAATTATATCATATTTAGCCTTTTTTTTCTTCTTCTTTCCTATAGTAGCTTTGATATAAAGTTGTTATTCCTTAACATGTGCGATAATAACATTATAAAAGTGATAAAAAAAATATATGTCTAAGGATTAAAAAAGAAAAGTATAAGTAGAGGTCTAAAAATGGTCCGATGTAATGGGCCGGCTCATTAGCCCATAATTTTTAGGGAGATTTCATTGAATCTTTAATATTACTTTCAAACCTTCAAATTTCCAAAAATGCCCCTGTCGTAGTATTCAAATTTCAAAATTTGGATGCACGAAAGGTAAAAATAAGTTTTAGAATTTTTGGTGTGTTTCTAGTGAACTTAAGTTTTCTTGTAATATGTGATACGTTTGAATTTTGAAGTTTGAACATAGTTATTTGTGCATTTTGGGTGAGCTTGAGCTCTATTGTAATAAGTAGTGCATCCGAATTTTAAAACTCGGACAAAGATGTTTGTGTATTGAATGCATTTCGGGTGAATTTGAACTTTGGTAATATGTAGTGCTTTCAGATTTCAAAATCCAAACAAGGACATTTTCGAAAATTCCACAATGTTTGCGAGTAATACTATGGAGGCAATGTACAATTCTAATTTTTAGGGGTTACTCTTTCCATCCTTAGGGGTGCTCCTCTACCACTGTGAAAGGTCACTATTACTCCTAATATTTGTAGATGTATCTCGGACACACCTTTTTTGTACACTTCTCAACCATAATGCATGAGAAACCTTTTTTTTTTAATTGTCTGGAGATGCATCTTAGTGTAAACTCATAATGGTCCAGAGATGCATATCCGGATTATGCCATGTTAGTTATAAGCAGCGCAAATCTGTTAGAAACATTTATTTCTTTAAAATTTATGTTCGGAGATGAGGATTTGTGCCTAAATTCAAGTGGGGGATTTACACCATTAAAATACACAAATGTAAGATGGGTATATATATAGTTTGTATAAAGAACATGGATTGAGAAACATATATTTATAGAATTTGTAGATCAATTAGGACCTTACAAACCCTATTAGACCAACAAGACAAATTTTGGAGATGCATCTTCGGATACGTCCTATTTTTTCAAAAATAAGGGTCTTTATAGGAGATGCACATCCATATAGTCCGTGATTTATTTTAATAATTAAAAGGTGTGTCCGGAGATGTATATTCGGACTAATCCAAACCACTGTTCATACAGAACCAATGTATTATGCAGTGCAAAATTTAGAAACACAAAAATTATCCAACAGTTACCACCCAATTTTATAACATTATGGATAAAATTATATACAAAAATGAGTTACACTGTTAGATTAAAACTAAAATGTATCAAAACATGTATCACTATCTAAATCTATTGGTGATTCCTTCTTTGAATTTTCCTTTTGTTTCTCTTTCAATATCGCTCAAGATGGTGAACTCTTGCATCCTTTTTAGAAAGTGATGCGGCCAAGTTTCAGCATCTTGGATGAAATGTGTCGTCCACTCTAGTGATCTATTTGGTATAGGATAACCCGGTTTTAAATAAACATGAATAAAATATTATATTTTTTTAGAGCCAACCAATAGACATTAACCGTTGGATGGATTTGGAGGTAGCCTACTCTGAAGTGGAAAAAAATTTCTGAGAAATCATATCGGGTTAAATCAAGACACACCCTATCATAAGAAATTGCAATAAGATGTCCCATTTCAGGGAAGCACGTCAGTTTTTCAAATGGTACCAAACCACTAACACAAGGAATAAGAGTATTGAAAATTGCATTGTAATTTTATTTTGTCTCGAATAACTTTGTGTGTGAATTCCTATACATCGTCATCTCTTGTATAAGCTTATGAATGACTAATTTGTGATCCTCTTCTCCTTTACGAGCAAACCCAAAACAACTCGAAAACCACAGTTGTTATCATCTTTAACATCTATAATCCGCTAAATTTATTTGTTCATAAAAAGCGGAATCTCTTCAATGTGAATGATTTTTGGTAACGACGATGGGGGATATGGTTTGATAATGCGAGCACCCTTGAAAACAATTTTGCTAGAAATAGGAGTTGGAGAATCTGAAAAATGTGAATCAACGTGTTCAAAGTAAGAAGTAGATTGTTTCGTAGAATTGTCACTCTCGCTCATTTTGGCCTTTTTTAAGGGCATCATTCATTTAAATTGGTTCTGAAGATGGTTTTAAATATGTGGTTTCCGGATAGGTAGTTTTCCTCAACTGCTCCTTGATATTCAATTTCATGTTTTTATCGAATTTCATGAATCCCTCTTGGATCATTACTCACTCGATAATGATAGATATGTTTGATTTATCATCATTCATCACACCATCACCATCAAACCAGAGCTTTTTCTAGTGAGCGTAAACTTTTCCCATATGTATTGGTGTGTTGACCTTCATTTTCTTTGCAGTTACACACGAACATGAAAGAATGTACGTCTTCCTAAGTGTACATCTACACTTGGAACTATCTGAACCTATTTTATCTGCTCGCTTGGCTTCATGACAAATAAATTTCAATCCCGCCCAAGATATGTTGCCAACCAACTCAGAAACAAAGATGTTGTCTTTGAATCAGTGTTTAAACAAATTAATGCTCCGACCAAAAGATGTTTGTATCTCATTATGTTGGTTTCAAAGCATTTGGTTAGTGACATCCCAATATCGATGAAAATCACCTTTACTGTTTCCCAACCAATTCTTCAATGTGGCATGCTTAGATTCAACCATGTTGGTTGTTGTATTGCCAAAGTGTCTAACCTGATCGGTCTAAGCACAACCAATTTTCTCCTTCACCTAGTCCAAAATAGTAGTCTTAACATATTGTTGCACCCCAAAATTTGACCAACAATTATTTATTCATTGAGTGTTTGAAAGTTGATACCTTCATCAGAGAGTTCAAGAGATCCTCAGAGGAGTTGGTTGAAACCAAGGTTGTGTGCCTCATAGCTTGAGAGTTGTGGGAGCCCCTCAGATGATTTTGAGACTTTGAGAATAGACTTGAAGCTTTGAGAAAGTATATGAGATGTCTTGAAAGCCATCATGAAGCCCATAGAGGTCATTGTGCAAGAATTCAGAAGATTCAACCATGAATGGTAGAATTAGGTTTTTGACTGGGTCAACCCTAGGACAACTGAAGATTTGGAGAAGGTTGAGACCTAATCCAAGGACCATGAGATCATGGAATGATTTATGGAGATGTTATAAAGATGATTCCTAGACCAACTCATCATGACTGAGGAGTTTGAGAAGTTTCAAGTCAGGGTTTCCAAGGATTGTCTGTGAAAAACCCTAATTTGATCCCTATCTACCAGGCAGTTTTAGCTCAAGATGTGATTGATATCTCACCTTCCCCACAACATGAATGTTGTAGAGCTTGTTCTTAGATTTAATTTGAGTGGTGTAAGTCCTTGATAGGAGTTGCAGAGCTCAAGTTATGGTTTTGACAAATTACAGGTCAGCAGAGGTGTGTGAATCTGGGTCCTTGAAAGTCACCCAACTTGCAGACAACTTTTGCCCTAGTAGGATGACTCCTATGATTTCTTGGTCAACATGAATGTTGAAGGGCATCTTCTTAGCTTTAATTTGAGTGGTAGAAGTCCTTGATAGGATTTGTGGAACTCAACTTATGGTTTGAACAAGACAGGGGTATTTTGGTCATTTGTCAGTTATAGGTCATTTTAAGCAAAGGCCATATCTCCTATTTCCAAGCCTCAAATGGAAAAAATCAAAACATGAAAGTTGTTCAAAATGGGATTTTAAGTCTATAAAAGTGGTCATGAGTTATTGAAAGAGCTTGTAGCAAGGATTTACAAGATTGGGTGAAAATGACCTAAAAATGGCTTATAAGTTGAAAAAGTTGAAATTTAAATTTGGTTTGGGAGATCCACAAATCCAAAATAGGTCATCCAATATATCATTTTGATTGGAAACATCATTTTGAGAACATTGGTTTAAACACAATTTTCATTTGAGGCTTTAAAGTGGGACATGCTTTGTAATATTGAAACTTGCATAATAAGGCACCTAAACAAAACTTCACAAAAAGCAAAGTTTAGCTTGTTTTTCACTCATTCTTTCTCAATATCTCTTGTAATGAGATTTTAAAGTCCATTTGGCAAGGCTAAGGCATGAGATAATGGATCTCCAATGTATCATTCCATGAGAAGTTCTCAAACTTTCTAGCATTTTCCACAAGTTTCTAGATGGATCTAGATTTTTCTCTTGATTGTTATAAGAAGGGTGAATCACCATATGGCCAGGGTTGGTGATCATTATTGGTGAGTAGTGAGATTAGAGTGTGAAAAAGCAAGATTCTTCCATTTGCAATTTCACATCAAACCTTCATTCTCTTCAATCTCCATCCATTTCTCCTCCACAAACATATTCTTCTGATCATTGTGATTGATTACATGCTGAGGTAGAAGAAAATCCATGGAAGCTTGAAGTTGTTTTGAGGAAATTGAAAGAAGTGCATTTTGATATCAAGCACAAGATCCAAGCCTTGTTCATCCATTTTCTTGCATACAGAATTCATATTGGCCATTGAGGATCAATCAGGGAAGCTTGCAGACCTGGAATTGTAGGGAAACCATAGCCACCATTAAAGTTTGACAGGTTGGTAATCTTGCTCGAATCTCCTAATTTATGTGCATTCTACCATAGTTATAGGTTTAGACTGGTTAAGCTAGGGTAGAGGACCATTTTCTGAGAATTAGGGGGGAGAATCATGAGGTTTCAAAGCAGGGTACAATTTCTTGCAGAATGAATGACAAGCAATTTTGTGTGCATCAATGGATATGAGATGGTGTAGAATGGTTAGGGAAACGTGTAGAATAATTCTGGATCATTAGTTTGAAGTTCCATTAAGTTTGATAGCAGAGGAAAGAAATGGAACCTTGATGATGAAGCTTTCTGTTAGGATGATTCAAGAGGTTTCAGGGAAAACTATGGATAGTATCGTGTTCAGGGTGATTGATAGTGCAACTTTGCTTTTGGAAGCTCATGAATTCATGGAGAAATCAGTGAGAACGATCAGGTTGAAGATCCTTGCATGGGGTTAGGGTTTCTGCAAACCCTAGGGTTCAGTTGGGGACGATGAAGCTCCATCGTTGGATCGTCCAAAGTCATTGACCAATTCAATCCATCGCACGGCCGTGATTTGATTTCAGAAACGGAGGGAAGATTGAAACACAAAACGCAGCGCATCACTTAACCAAACGCACCGTTTTGGTTCTTTGACAAACCTGGGCCTCAGCATTCATTTCTATTCCCACCCCCAGACTTGGCCCAATGTTCAGAAATAACTGGGGCGTGTTACTTTTGATACCCCCCTCCCCTTTATTTCTTAAATTCTTTTATTTTTATTTCTTTTAATTCTTTGCATTTTATAAAATTCATAAAAAATATAAAAATCAATATTTTTCATTTCTTCTTTTTTCACATAACCATGATTTTGTCTAGAAAATTAATAAAAAATAAAATTCCATTTTATTTTTAGTTTAATATTTTTTAGCATATTTTCTTGTAAATAGTACATTTAATTGATTTTGGTTAACCCTTGATTTTGTCCAATTTGTTTTAGGACTTTCCCTTAGGGTTTTTGAGCCATTCTTTTTGGCATAGTTAGATGTTGAACCCTAGTTTCATGTAGGATTTATCTCTTGATTTGTAGATTAAAATTTGATGTAGTTTGATTTTTAGACATTTAGATGCTCTAATTAGGGTTTTAGGTTGTATAGGTAGACTTGAACAATTTCATTTTGGGGTTTATAGGCCATATTAGTGTATGGGGAATATATGGGTTAAGGGTAAGTATGTATAGAATCTCCTAGAATTTTTCTAGAATATTGTATGGTGTTTTAGTATTTTTCATTGATTTTTGAATGTATGGATAGTATGTGTGTTGCTTAAAGGCATAGTTTGTATTGTTGTGTTTGATTTTCTTCTCCTGTGAGTGTGTGAGCTTGGAGATTGAGTTGAAGACCTCATGGATCATCATGGAAGCTTTGGAGACCTTGCAGAGGAGTCTAGCATAGCTTTTGTTTGTTTTGTGTATAGGATCATAGGTGTATAGGCAGAGCCCTAGATAGGATACTTTGTTCAATAAACAAGGAGTGTCTTGTTCACCTCCTTCCTTCTCTATGACATAAAGTCCCTTAAGGGTATTCACCTCTCTCCTTTGGAGGGATTAGTGACCTTACCCTCTGAGGTAGAACTTTGAGAGAGCCTTCCCCTTTGATGTTAAGTCCTCAATGGCATCCTTTGGAAGTCAGTGAATACTTTAACATCCTCACCTCATCTTGTTGACTGAATCTTGTTTGCTGAAGCATTTGAGCCATTGAAGATAGAAGCTGAAGCTTTGAAGAGGATGATTCCTTGAAGATTGTTGAAGTCTGAAGGCTTTGTGAAGATCAAGTTGATGCCTGAAGATCCCTGAAGATAGTGAAGCCTGAAGGTAGAGCTGATCAAAGGAGCTGAAGCTCAGAGGAGAAGATGAGTTGATACTCATGTTGTGGGGTTGATACCTGGAAGTAGGGCTGGAAATGAGTCGAGTCGAGTCGAACTCACCTCAGCTCGGCTCGACTCGTTAAGAATTGTTCGAATTCGAGTTCGAGTTCGAGTTCGACACGAACTTTTTTTTAAGCTCAAACTCGACTCGTTATAAGTTCACGAACAGTTCGGTTCGACTCGTTAGGTTCATCTCATTAGGTTCATCTCACGTGGTTCACGAACTTAAAAACTATTTTTTAAAATATATATATTTTTTTAGTATATTTGACATTTTAAATAAATATATATTTTTTAAATAAAATATTAAAATAAAATAAAAGTTATCATATTGAAATTTAACTTTATCTTCGAAATCTACTAATTCAAAACCTACACAACTTTCAAGAGATACATTTGAGAGTCTAATTCAAAAACTACTAAATTTAAGATTAAATTTGTCTAAGATTTGAAGTAAATATTTAAACCTAATCTTAAAGACAGTATAATTCTTTTCATATGTAATCGAGTTGACTCATGAACCTAACGAGTCGAACTATGTATAGTTCAAGTTCAGCTCATTTAGTTAACGAACTTAATTTTTCGCTCATACTCAACTCATTTGGTTCATGAACCTAGTTCAACGATTTAATTGTCGAGTCGAATTCCGAACTATCTTCGAGTTGGTTTGGTTCATTGCCAGCCCTACCTGGAAGGTAAGTGACCTTTGAAGTCTGAAGAGTGGGTTGCTGATGAAGGAGTTGAGGCTTTCTTCTGTTTTCTTTGGTGTATTGTGTGTTTTGTCTGATTTGTCTGTTGCATTAGACTAAGCTCATCTAGAACAAGTTCAGTCTAAGAGCATGAGTGCATCTGCTTGTATTGTTACTGCTTGGCTTTGCTTGCGGGTATTTAGTAGAGCCCAGCTCCCTTGCCCATGTGTTTATTTTGCCTGATGGCATTTTCATTTTCTTTTGTCTGTATGATTGCAGTTTACTATTTATTGCTTGATAGCATGTTGTTTATTTTTCAGTATGATTACTGTTATTTCATGACTGGCTTGAGGTCGAGACGAGCTTGTGGAGGCTGAAGCCCCACACACATTTCCTCCCTCACTTGCATTGCATGCATTTTACTATTAAAGCTGATGCTTTTGTCTGTTTTGGTGTATCATTGACATGATCCCTTAGGACTTTCATTTCCTCTGATGAGGATTTGATGATAGACTTGTAGGTTGAAACCTATGCATGACAACATCTAGGAGTTCCCTGTTCAAACCTCAACCACAGGATGAATCCATGGCATGATAACAGTAGGACTTGATAGTCTCCCTCCTAGTTGGGCCTGTTCTCTTCTCATCTCAAACAGTTTAAGATACAGTAATCATGAATGATTTCTTTCGTACGTTACGAGCCTTAAGCTATCTGAGAAAGGATTGTGGGAGAGTTTCTTTTCCACAGTCTGGATGTTTAGTATGGTACCCTTTGGGTGACATGCGACGCATTCACTCTCAGGTCATAGTCTCTAGTGCGATTGGAATTGCAAACATAATAAAAAAACACTTCTTTCAGGAGATAACCCGTAGTTTCCCGAACTACGTTTGCTCTGATCTTCCATGCAGTATGGAAGTACGTAGGCATAGGATGCGATATCCTAGCGAGCAACCTTCCCCATCTTCACCCGTAGTTAGGTGAACCACGTTGACTCTGATTTCTCATTCTCTGATGAGAATACGTAGGCATAAAGTGCGACGCTTTGCCGAGTCATTTTTCTTTTCTTTTTCAGCCAGCCTTGATAGGTAGATAGATTATAACCAACCCGTCCAAGTAAACAAACAAGCGAGGATCCCGTCGAGTACGACGGACGTGAGGGGTGCTAATACGTTCCCCTTACGTAACCGACTCCCGAACCCAGACAATGGTTGCGATGACCTTGTCTTACCCTTATTCGTCAGGTTTTTCCGATCGTTTCCTTTCCCGCTCTGAGGGATAAATAATGAAAGGTGGCGACTCTTCTGTTTTGCCGGCACCTTATTTTCGCGCAAGCGACAGCTGGCGACTCTGCTGGGGACTCCAACGGTTCCCTGTGCGAGTCAATCCTATCGTTTGTGTGTTTGCTTGTTGGGTTGCGTTTATTTATCGCATTTTTTACTTCTCGCACTTTATTTCCCGCATTTTATGTTTCAGTATAATATGATTATTTGTGCTGTTGTGGGACGGGAGTTCTGATTGAGTGAGAAGCCAGACCCAGGCTTGAGTGTACCATAGACTTAGAGTGGAAATTAGTGGGCGCGTGCTTGCTTTGCAGGCACTAGTGTCTCATGAAATCCACGCTCAGACGAGGTTCATCCGGTTGGCTTCACTTTCAACCCTTTGGGTTGAGACGGTTGCTGGTTTGGTGGATTGTCGACTCTGGGGACCGATCATTTGTGATTCAGCTAAGTGAGGCCTCTTCAGGACTCGATGATGCCACTCCTTCTGGGAATCGTATCATCAGTTTTGAAAGTCTGTGACGCTGATGAACGCATAGGATGTCGTACCTTGAGTCAGTCTAGGTCCATACCTGTGAGCGGGACTGGGTTTATTGCAGGAAACTTAGACCTTCAGACTACCTGGTTTTCTTGACAGCGAATCAGTTATGTTGGGTTCTCAGTTACAGATGTGTTCTTGATAGAGCAAGAGTTTGGTCAGAGGATCTTATCATCGGGTGTTTGTCTGTTCTTGATAGAGCAGGCTTTGATCAGTGTATTATCATCAGTGGTTTGTTATGTATAGGGCAGATTTTGAGTGGGATCTGAGGATCTCATCAGCAGCTGTGTATTTGTTCCTGATAGGGCAGATCTTGATTTGGGGTCTGAAGACTTCATCAGCAGATGCTCCTTGATCTTGCATCCGGGGTCCTTATTATCAGGCACTTATTCTTGTCAGAGCAGAATTTTGATCTCGGTCCTATCAGATGGTTATGCTCAGCAGATCAGATTAGTGGCTTTACACCGGGGTTTCCTTCTCGTCAACGACTGTTGATACCGAATCTCCATAGCAGCTACCTGGATATATTATTGCATGCCTGCATTTTGCATTAGTTTGCGCATTCATCTGCATTCCATTAACGTGTGTCTGTGTTGCAGGTACTGTTTCCCCGATCCCGGATTTCTTGCCTTCTGTTGTTATCATGGCCTCCCTCAGGAAGACTGTTGCATATAAGTTCCCGACCCCTGATGTGTCGAAGTTGATTGGTTTGATAGCCCTGGCAGGGGATTCTGTGAAGGATAGGTTCAGGAAGTCCTATGGCAGGTTGCTTAGTCTGGTTTGCAAACCGTCTACATCCGAGTTGAATGGGTTGCATGCTCTTCTGCAGTTTTATGACCCTCCCTTGAGGTGTTTCACTTTTCGTGACTTTATCCTCGCGCCGACATTGGAAGAGTATGCTGATATGCTGGGTGTGCCTATCAAAAGGCAGATGCCTTTTGTTCACATGGATGCTGAGCCTGATCTGGCTGGTTTAGCTTCCTCACTCCATTTGAGCGCTTATGAGTTAGTGGTGACAAGTTGGAACAAGGTCCCAGGGTTCTCTCTGCAGTTTCGGATAGCTAAGGCTCAGCAGTGTGCTACGGACAAACGTTGGGACGCATTCCACGCCATCCTTGCTTTATGCATATATGGCATTATCCTATTTCCCAGCATGCCTGATTTCGTGGACTTTGATGCATTCCACATCTTTGCCTCAGGGAATCCAGTCCCTACTCTGATCGGAGACATCTACCATTCAGTGCATTACAAGAATGAGAACCGGAGAGGGAAGAATGTCTCATGCTGCGTACCGTTGTTGTACAGGTGGTTTGATAGTCATTTGCCCAAGAAGGGTTCTTCTGTCTTGTCTGCTGCCACAATTGAGTGGCCTGAGCGTCTGATGAGCTTGTCGGCAGAAGATATTGATTGGTTCGTTGACAGAGACAGGTTAGGCACCGAGTTGATCTTCAGTTGTAGTGGGTTTCCTAATGTACCTCTGATAGGTAGGAAGGGTTGCATCAACTACAATCCATCATTGCTAGTTCGTCAGTTTGCATATGCTTTGAGGACTCCACCGAAGGAGGAAGAGGTACGGGAATCTCTGTACCTCACGGGTATCCTAGAGGGGGATTTGTTGTCCAAGCTTCAGTACGCGTGGAACAATGTCAGCACGAGAGGAAAGCCTTTGTTGGGGAAGAGCAACAGCCAAGCCTACCCTCCTTATTCAGATTGGATCAGAGCCAGAGCCAGCACTATAGGGATGCCATTCCCTCATGTCAGACCAGAGAGTCCTCCACCAGTTGAAGAGCCTACCACTGTGTCCATTCACCAGCACAGCCAGGTATTAGCCGAGTGTGAAGAACTGAAGAGGACAAATGCAGAATTAGAGAAGGAGTTAGCTCAGCTTGGAAGTGAGAAGAACGAAGCTGTGCATGCTCTCAAAAAGCAAACAGAGTCGGTAAGCCAGCTGAGTGCAGACTTGGCAAAGCAGATTGCTGATCGGGAACGCTTGGGTCAGGACTTCAGGGCTGCTAATGATGTGCTAGCTACGAAGAAACAGCATCTGGAGGAAGCATATCGGAGAATATCTAAATTTGACCAGCATTGGAAGACTTCCATGGCCACCAGGAAGGAGCGAGAAGACAAACTGATGCTGCAGATTTCTAAGCTAGAAGCCGAAGTAAAGGATAGTGAGCGGAGGTTTGATGAAGAGACCGCCCGCAGGTACTCCGCTGAAGCCCGTCTCAACAAAGCTATTGCTAGCCTGAAGGAGCATAAGTTGATGTTTGAGTCTAAGAAGCGGAAGCTGGAGGATTGCTTTGGCAAAGGAGCTTGGGAGAGTTCAATTCAGGGGCTCCAGCATACCATCAGGCAGAGGGAACTACTCGTCAAGAGGTTGCTCACTTTGCCAGATCATCCGGACACGAAGGAGTTATTAGCAGAGTATCGCGCCCGTGGCCGTACTTGATTAGTTATATCTCTGTTTGTTTTGATCTTTGATGTACGCTGACCATCACCAGACTTGTTGGCTGAGGTCATGCTGTTGATCTGTTTGTACTCGCTGATACTGTGTACTGCCTTGACAGGCCTTTCCATATATATACGAGACTGATGTTTCCATGATTGGGCTCGGATTTCTTCTTCCTCTTATTATTATCAGCACTGGCACTAAGGCACTAGGATCGGGGAAAATCTCCCGCGCACATAGACACACGCATGCATCTGCATGAAGCATATTTGCATAATGTATATCTTATTGCTTTTCCTAACCTTTATTGTTGACAGGTTTTTCAGGTTCCGAGTTGTCTCCGGTCTCCAGGATTGATCAAAGACTCATCCACCGCTACTCAACTCGCGCCAATCAGACAAGGATAATGGACCAGGTGCAGTCAGACGTCCAAGAGCTCCGTGAACGGATGGACCGTTTTATGGAGCTGATGCAAGTGGTCGCGAATGGTCAAGACCAGCTTCGTACTCTGGTTCAACCTTTGATCTCCAGGGTTGACAGTAATGGCATACTTCACGGCGGGGCCGTGCCCACTCCTCCTCCAGTGGATGCTCCACAGAATGTTGTTCCTGTTGCCGGGGGCAACGGCAGCGCTAACGGCAATCTAATGACTAATCTCGGGCTCAATGCGGCAGGCGTCGGCAACGGTAGCTTGGGAGCCAATGTTAACATAGGGCCGGTAAACGGTAACGCTGGTGCAGGAAATCTGTTGGTGCCTCAGCCATGGCTGGAGGACCATCAGGATGACGTATTCTCTCAGAGAGGTGTAGATGCAGAGTTGAATGCTGAAGCTCGACTCAGGTTCAAGGCGCTGGAAGACAAGATGAGAGACATAGAAAATCAGAACACATTGGGCGTTGACATGTCCAACCTCGGATTGATTGCTGACTTTAAAGTACCTCACAAGTTTAAGGTGCCTACCTTTGAGAAGTATAAGGGTACTACTTGCCCCCGGGTCCACCTCCGATCTTATTATAGAAAGATGTCCGCCTATTCTGACGATGAGAAGCTGCTGATGCACTTCTTTCAGGATAGTCTTTCTGGTCCATCGCTCGAATGGTATATGGGTTTGGAGCCCGCTACTGTGCGTACCTGGAAAGACCTCGCAGAAGCGTTCGTCCTCCAATATCAATACAATAACGACTTGGCTCCCAACCGGGTTCAGCTTCAGAATCTCTCACAGCGGAACAATGAAAGCTTCAAAGAGTACGCCCAGCGGTGGCGTGAATTGGCTGCTCGGGTTCAACCGCCGATGGTTGAGCGTGAGCTAGTGCAAATGTTCGTGGCTACCCTTCCTGGAACCTATTATGAAAAGCTGGTCAGTGGCATGTCCGGAACATTCTCGGCTCTCATCACTATGGGCGAGCATGTTGAGAACGGTATAAAGATTGGAAAAATTCAGGGCGAATCATCCTCAGCGGGAGGAGGTAGTAAGAAACCCTACGCTGGCAAGCGTCGAGAGGGAGATGCCAGTGCTGTCACTAATGCTCGGAGAAAGGGCAAGGGCCCTCAGCCTCAGATTGCTAGCATAAATATCCCAGCTGCCCCGCCGCAGCAACAGCAGCAGAATCAGCAGGGGTATAAAAGATATCAGAATCGGGCTCCCCTGACAAACCGTTATTTTGAAACTCCGCCTATGTCGTATGCACAGCTTCTGCAAACGTTGCTGCAGCTCCAATTAGTTCAAAAGAGGACGTTGGCTCCCTTAACAGGGGCACCACCACCGGGGTATGACGCCAATGCTACTTGTGAGTTCCATACTGGGGCACCAGGCCATACGATTGAGAATTGTAAAGCTTTTAAGCACAAAGTCCAGGACTTGGTGGACGCCAAGGTTATCAACTTTTCTGACAGCGTGCCCAACGTTACCAAGAACCCTATGCCTCATCATAAGGGAGGCGGAGTGAATGCTATTATCACAGAAGAGAGTTCAGACTTGCTGACTGATGTTAAAGATTTGAAGACGCCGTTGAGTTTTGTCAAGGCTAAGTTGCTGAAGAAGGGTTTCTTCCCTGGATGCGGAGAGTTATGTATGGCTTGTGCTACACTTCCTGATGGGTGTGAGCAGCTGGTCGAGGGTATCCAAGGTCTGATGACCGAGGGTATTTTGCAATTCAGCCGGAGCATTGAAAGTGCATCAGGGGAGGTCGTGTTAAAGCAGGCAGATGAAGTTGCCACCATTACTATTCCTCGTCTCCCTATTACTATTTCTGCACCCCGACCGCCTACTATTACTATCACCAGGGCCGGACCAATCCCATTCGAAAGCACTAATGCCGTTCCATGGCATTATGGCGCCGAAGTGTATTGTAATGGTCAGAAGATAGAGCTAGAGCCATTCGGATCAACTGTGCAGAATCTTACCGGAGTCAGTGGTATCACTCGAAGCGGTAGAGTATTTGCGCCAGCAGAGGTTGCAGCAGAGAAAGTGGTTCGAGCTGACGCTGTGGATAAGGGTAAAGGTAAAGCTGTCGAAGAGGTCCCTGCAGGGGCAGAGAAGGACTTGCTGGTTAAAGATGCTGAAGAGTTCATGCGACTAATCAAGAAAAGTGACTACAAAATTGTAGATCACCTTCATTAGACTCCGTCGAAGATCTCGATTCTTAACTTGTTGCTGTGTTCTAAGGCGCACCGCAACGCGTTACTGAAGGTATTGAATGCGGCATACATGCCGCAGGAGATATCAGTAAATCAACTCGAGGAGGTGGTAGCCCATGTTAATGCTGGTAATGGGCTGGGATTTACAGATCTAGAGCTAACTTCTAAAGGAAGAGATCACAACAACGCCTTGCACGTCTCGATAGAGTGCAGAGGTACCGTCATGTCGCATGTCCTGGTGGATACGGGTTCGTCGCTTAACGTGCTTCCGAAGAAGGCACTGATGAAGTTGGATACCCGCGGGTTGCTTTGCACGCCCAGTGACCTGGTGGTAAAAGCCTTTGATGGGACCAAGCGCCATGTCTTCGGAGAGTTGACCCTGCCAATTCAAGTTGGTCCAGAGACGTTAAATACGGTTTTCTATATCATGGATATCATGCCAGCCTATAGTTGCCTCTTAGGTCGGCCATGGATCCATTCTGCTGGTGCCGTGACGTCCACGTTGCATCAAAAGCTTAAATATGCTGTCGGGGGCAGCATAGTAACCGTCTGTGGTGAGGAGGACATTATGGTGAGCCACCTGTCGTCCTTTAAATATGTTGAAATGGATGGCGAGATCCATGAGACTCTCTGCCAAGCATTTGAAATCGTCAGGGTAGAAGAGGTAGCTCCTGTCGTTGCAGAGAAGCAAGAGATGAATCTCTCCTCGTTTAAGGAAGCTCGGGCCGTCGTCGAAGCCGGTTCCACCCCAGGCTGGGGGCATGTCTTGGATATACCAATCAAGCAGGATAAGTTTGGATTGGGGTATTCTCCTGGAGCTGAAGCTTCATCTTCGTCTGGAAGCTCGTCTCGTGGGAAAGGGCCGATCCTATTCACCAAGGGGGGAGTAATCTTCGAGAGCATCAACGCTGCGTCGGAGGACAACGGGGATAGTGATTGTGATCTTGACGCCCGGATTCAACCGAGCATGCCGGGCGAGCGCCTCCATAATTGGACCATCAAGGAGATTATCAAGCTGACAAGTGAAGAGTAATGATTTGCTTTTTACAATCTTTGTACAACCCTATGTCCTGCCCGGGGCATAGTGGTTTTACTGTCAGGGCCCTGTTGGATTATGTGTATGCATTTTGTTAATAAATAAAAGGCGTTTTCTTCGTAATCAAATGTTGTGTTCTCTGTTATTCCTGTTTTGTGTTTATTTCAAAAAAAACAGCAAAATGGCAACGAGGTTTGTGCTAACCTGCATATTCTTGCTTTAAACTTAACCCTTGTTATTGCAGGATCCACATAACAGATGACATCGACTCTGGACCCTCTACGGCTCACTACGACTTTGATTGCCCGATCTATCAAGCCGAGGATGAGATTGATGAAGACGAGGACCTTCCGGAAGAGTTGGCCCGCTTGTTGAGACAAGAGGAGAAGGTTATTCTGCCTCACGAGGAGGATATTGAGATTGTAAATCTGGGTTCTGAGGAGCTCGTCAAAAATGTCAGAGTGGGGGTTGCGCTGCGGAATGATGTCAAGCATAGACTGGTCGAGATGCTTCGAGAGTATAGTGACGTCTTTGCTTGGTCATATGAGGATATGCCCGGACTCGACACTGATATCGTGGTTCATCGCTTGCCGTTGCGAGAAGATTGCCCTCCAGTCAAGCAGAAGCTCAGGAGGACGAGACCAGACATGGCTGTAAAAATCAAAGAAGAAGTCCAGAAGCAGTTGGACGCAAGATTTCTAGCCGTTACCACTTACCCTCCGTGGGTCGCCAACATAGTGCCTGTACCGAAGAAGGACGGTAAGGTACGCATGTGCGTCGATTATCGAGATTTGAACAGGGCGAGCCCTAAGGATGATTTCCCGTTGCCTCATATCGATGTATTGGTCGACAATACAGCCCAGTTTTCCGTGTTTTCGTTCATGGATGGCTTCTCCGGTTACAATCAGATTAAGATGGCACCGGAGGACATGGAGAAAACGACGTTCATCACCCCCTGGGGAACATTTTGCTATAAGGTAATGCCCTTCGGTCTGAAGAACGCAGGGGCCACTTACCAGCGAGCAATGGTAACTTTGTTTCATGATATGATTCATCATGAGATCGAGGTCTATGTTGATGACATGATTGCAAAGTCCCAAACGGAGGAAGAGCATCTGGTCAACCTACTGAAGCTGTTTGAGAGGCTTAGGAAGTTCAGGCTGAGGCTGAATCCTAACAAGTGCACTTTCGGAGTGCGGTCCGGAAAGTTATTGGGGTTTATCGTTAGTGAAAGGGGTATTGAAGTTGATCCTGCAAAAATAAAAGCTATCCAAGAAATGCCAGCGCCGAAAACAGAAAAAGAAGTTTGTGGTTTCCTGCGAATAAACTACATTGCAAGGTTTATCTCTCAGCTCACGGCCACTTGTGAACCGATGTTCAAGCTTTTAAAGAAAGATCAGGCGATTACTTGGAATGAGGATTGCCAGAAGGCATTCGACAAAATAAAGCAGTATCTTCAAGAACCTCCAATCTTGATACCCCCAGTGGCTGGACGGCCATTAATCATGTACCTGACGGTTCTGGAGAATAGTATGGGGTGTGTTCTCGGTCAGCACGACGAGACGGGCAGAAAGGAGCATGCCATTTATTATTTGAGTAAAAAGTTCACTGAGTGTGAATCTCGATACTCGATGCTGGAGAAGACGTGTTGGGCATTAGCTTGGGCCGCCAAACGTCTACGACAGTATATGCTCAATCACACCACTATGCTAATTTCGAAGATGGATCCGATCAAGTACGTCTTCGAGAAGCAGGCTCTTTCGGGCAGAATTGCCAGATGGCAAATGGTGTTAACAGAATATGATATTCAGTACGTCTCCCAGAAAGCCATTAAGGGGAGCGTATTGTCCGATTATCTTGCTGAACAGCCAATCGAAGACTACCAGCCAATGAAGTTCGAATTCCCTGACGAGGATATTATGTTTCTCAAAGCGAAGGATTGCGATGAGCCATTGCCCGATGAGGGGCCAGATAGGAAGTCTCAGTGGAAGTTGATATTCGACGGAGCGGTTAATTCCTATGGAAGTGGTATCGGGGCTATCATCACGACTCCTCACGGATCCCACATCCCGTTTACTGCGAGACTGACGTTTCCAGTTACCAATAATGAAGCAGAGTATGAAGCATGTATTATGGGTCTAGAAGAAGCAATTGATTTGAGAATCAAGAATCTAGACATATATGGTGACTCAGCGCTTGTAATCAATCAGATTAAAGGGGAGTGGGAAACTCGTCAAGCGAATTTAGTGTCGTACATGAATTATTCCAGGAGGCTGCTTCCATTCTTCGACCGAGTGGAACTTCATCATGTGCCTAGGGCTGGAAATCAGATGGCTGATGCCATAGCCACGTTGGCTTCAATGTATAAAGTCAATTATTGGAATGAGGCTCCAAGAATTGTACTTTTGCGTCTTGATAGACCGGCATTTGTCTTTGAAATCGAGGATGCCAATGACGGCAAGCCATGGTTCCACGACATCCAGACCTTCCTTATGACTAAGGAGTATCCTGCGGGTGCGTCAACCCAGGATAAAAAGACTCTGAGGAGGCTATCTGGAAACTTTTATCTCAATCCTGACGGAGTGTTGTATAAGAGAAACCACGATCTTGTGCTGCTCAGATGTGTAGATGAGAAAGAAGCAAGTATGCTCATGGAAGAAGTCCATGAGGGCACATTTGGTACGCACGCCGGCGGGCATGCCATGACGAGAAAGATCCTGAGAGCAGGATATTACTGGCTGACTATGGAGTCGGATTGCTTCAGATTCGCGAAGAAATGTCACAAATGCCAGGTTTATGCTGACAAAGTTCATGTGCCGCCGTGCCCGTTGAATGTCATGTCCTCCCCTTGGCCGTTCTCCATGTGGGGCATCGACATGATAGGCAAGATCGAGCCCACTGCATCCAATGGTCATCGTTTCATTTTGGTAGCTATCGACTACTTCACCAAATGGGTGGAGGCAGCCTCGTACGCCAATGTGACCAAGCAGGTGGTAGCTAAATTCATAAAGAGGGACATCATCTGTCGATATGGAGTTCCTGAGCGAATCATTACTGATAATGGTTCGAATTTGAATAACAAGATGATGAAGGAGCTGTGCCAGAGCTTCAAGATTGAACACCACAACTCATCTCCTTACCGGCCGAAGATGAATGGCGCCGTTGAAGCCGCCAACAAGAACATCAAGAAGATTGTTCAGAAGATGGTTGTGACGTACAAAGATTGGCACGAGATGCTGCCGTTTGCCTTGCACGGTTATCGTACGACAGTGCGTACGTCGACCGGGGCAACTCCTTTCTCCTTGGTGTACGGTATGGAAGCTGTCCTACCGTTAGAAGTGGAGATTCCCTCTTTGCGAGTTTTGGTTGATGTGAAACTCGACGAGGCAGAATGGATTACGAATCGCTTGAACCAACTCAGCCTGATGGACGAGAAGAGGTTAGCATCGATTGCATTTGGTCGCCTATACCAAAGCCGAATGAAGAAAGCTTATGATAAGAAGGTACGTCCTAGAAGCTTTCAGACGGGTGATCTTGTCCTGAAGAAGATTCTTCCGCCACACTCCGATCACCGGGGCAAGTGGACTCCGAATTACGAAGGGCCATATGTCGTCAGCAAGGTCTTCTCAGGAGGAGCTTTGTTGTTATCCACGATGGATGGTGAAGATTTTGCATCCCCGGTGAACGCGGACGCAGTTAAAAAATACTTTGCTTGAAAGAGACCCGCTGGACAAAAAAGAAAGAGTCCAGGCAAAAAAGGGGCATCCCGGCGAACCAAAAACAGAATAAAAGGTTCGGGCAAAAATTAGGGATATATTGAAAAAATGTACACCCGCGAAGTTGAAAACCTACACTGGGCGGCTTCGGCAAAAAAGGGTATCCCGGTGGACTGAAAACCCGCAAAGGGCGGTTCACGCAAAAGTTAGGGATTTGAATAAGCAAATGACTGTGTTCCGCGTGTGGACTTTCATTGTTTTGTGGTTTGGAAGACCTGAGGGACGTTTATCTGAATCAATCTCTTCCGAAGCTGAAATGTCGGAGAAGTATCGAGGTCGAGTGGGTCTTAGAGGGATCAACTCATGGTGTACGTCTACACCTCGTGGCCTACATTTGTATATACTAATGTATATTTATGTTTTCTTTTTGCGCAGCTTCCTCATTCCAGGAGCTTGCCTCTGTTGTAAAACGTTTTTGCCCATTCAGGGGTCACCATCAATAAAATGCACATTATTCAGCAATTCTGCTTGTCTGTTTAGCATTTATCTGTTTTGTTTGCGAATGAAAACGCCGATGTTTTTTGATAAAATGCGCATACATAAACTTACGAGCCTAGGCCCATTGATTGTTGAAACAATTAATTAACTGAATATTGTCACGAGATAATAACCTGGATAGGCCCCTTTGAGGAGGGTATCTTGTCTGTTTGTTTGTGTTGTTGCAGGTGTAGGCAATGTGCAGTGCGCATCCCCGAAGCGGGGCGAGTCCTCCTTCTCCAGCAGAGTTCAGTAGTCTCTCCTCCGCAGAATCTGAACGCAAGATGGTGAGCATTGATATGTCTCCCCCGGCAGAGACGATTCTCTTCCCCAAGCAGACGCATCCTGAAGGAACGTCATTTTTCAGCTGAGTCGCGCGCCGAAGCTCATATGCCCCCAGCACCGGGTCACAAGTGCAGGTCTCATAGAAATGTTCGGATGCCGAAGTTCGTGCTTTCCCCAGTAAAGTCGCCGAAGCAGGTGTTCCCCCAGCACCGGGTCACAAGTGCAAGTCTTGTAGGAAGCTATTCGTACGCCGAAGTATGCAGTAACTGATGGTGCCAGACTGAGGTCTCCAGCGGAATTGAGATTCCCCACCAGAGTCGGGCTCCCGCCTGAAGTTGGATAATTCCCTCTTCCCCAGTGGAGTATTAGAACAGCTGATGTTGTATTCCCCTGCAGAGTTGTGCTCTCCCTCGAAGTCAGATGATTCTTTCTTCCCCAGCGAGATTGAAACTCCTCATCAGAGTCATACTCTCCAGTGAAGAGGATGATTTCTCTCTCCCCGGCCGAGTCTGCAAACCCCCAAGAAAAGCAGAATCCTTGGAAGCAGTTGGGACCATGAGTGGTTTTCCCTAGCAGAGCAGCTAATGCTGTATTTCCCCAGAGTCGCACTCTCTCCAACGAAGCAGAATGATCTCTCCTTCTCCAACCGAGTTTGCAGATGTCCAAGGGAGCCGAGTCCTTGGAAGTTGATCAGGTCATGATTGATTTTCCCCAGTGGAGTGTGGAGCAGCTGAAGTTGTTTCCCCATAGAGTGGTTATCCCCAGAAAAGTAGCAATGGCGGCCGCGCAATTCATTCTCACGATTGGTATCAGCAAGTCCAGGTTCTCGTAGAGCTTCGTTCCCCTGCAGCAGTCAGCTGAAGTTGTTTGCCCCGCAGCAGTCAACCGGAAGATCAATTCCCAAGACGGAGGCCAATTGATACCAGCGTGTCCACGTTCTCCTCAGCAGTATGATTCCTCTACCTGAGCGGTTCTTTCTCCTTGACGGGAGGACTCTCCCCTCGGCATTTATTTTTGCTGACGGGATCGCATCATTGTGCATGACTGCATAGCATTTAACACTGCATAGCATTTAACGTTGCATAACATTGCGCATGATCGCATAGGATTTAGCATGAACGCATAGCATTTCCACCGTGTGGGGCATAGCGCAGAAGCCTACGCATCATAAGCGCGATCTAGGTTACCACCATTCTTGTCTTACAGATGTTCCACCAGGAGACCAGTTGCTCAGGGCGATCCCTGATATTCTCTCCAGCGAGGTCGCTTTCTTAAGATGATTCTTAAAGACCCCGGTGTAATCCCCACAGTCGCTTGGCTCAAGATGATTTTTGAGATCCCCAGCGAAGTCTTCAGTTCGAGATGATTCTTGAATTCCTCAGCGGGGTCGGTTTGCTTAAGGTGATCCTTAAGATCTCGGTGCAGGTTCCCGAATGGTTTGCTTAGGATGGTTCCTGAGCTCCCCAGTAGCGTCCCCCAGCAAGAGTTGCCCAGGAAGGTTCCTGGAATACCCAGCAGGATGAGGTCTCCAGAATGGTTATCAGTTCAGGATGATTCTTGAAGGTGCCCGACGGAGTTTGTCTGTTCAAAATGATTCTTGAAAACCCTAGCAGCGTGATATGTCTGCTCCAACAGTGATGTCTAATCTGAAGATTGACTTCGTAAACGCCTGAAGGCGATATCAGGAGGTTCCTGTGAATTCAGATTTCCTGGTTGGTGAATCAACGTGTGGCTGAAGACAAGGTTCCAGATTTTGTATTCAAGATGGTCCGTGTTGGTCTGAAGACCAAGTCAGTTGTCCTGAGGTGATGATTGGTCGCGATCAAGTGAATAGGTTTTCTTCCGACTGAAGTCGAAGATGTTTCTCCAGCTGAAGCGGAGTTTTGAATGGCTCTGGATACCATTTCTCTGACTGAAGTCACAGATTTCCTAAGCTGAAGCGAAGGTGCCTGAGGGCAAGGTTATCCCCAAGGTCATGAATGACCCAGGATTCATTTTGCGGACTGAAGGCCGAAGTATATCCCTGACTGAAGTCACGGATGCTCTATAGCAGAGGTGGAGTTGCCTGAAGGCAGATCCATGTATCCTTGAAGTCCAAGGACCATTTCTTCAGACTGAAGTCGAAGATACCTCCTGCAGAGTTGCCGACGGGCAAAGTTTACATCCTTGAAGGCCAAGGATGTTTATCTTCAGAAGTACTTGAAGATCTTTTCTAGCTGAAGCTGGAATCGCCGACGGGCAGGGTTTCATCTATCTTCAGAAGAACTTGAAGATTCTCCAGCGGATCTGGAGCGGCCAGGGGCCAGGGTTTCATCTATCCTTGAAGGCCAAGGATGCTTATTTTCAGAAGTACTTGAAAATGTTTCTAGCTGAAGCTGGGACTGGCCAGGGGCCAGGGTTTCATATATCTTTAATGTCGAAGTTCTACGGTGGGCAGTGGGCCGCAATATCCCGATGTTCGTTATGGTGCTGAGGGTGAACTCCAGATCAGAGCGTGCTCGGTTAAGTCTCATTCCCAGCGGAGTGATTTCAAATACGCAAGTGTACCTTTTTGTTCCACTTACCAGGGGTGAACCCCAGGTCAGAGGATGTTTGTTCGACGGCGAGGTTGAACGTTTGGATTTGACGGCGAGGTCAGATCATGTTTGTTCGACGGCGAGGTTGAACGTTTGGATTTGACGGCGAGGTCAAATCATCATTTATCTGACGGCGAGGTTGGATATTTGTTCGACGGCGAGGTTGAACGTTTGGATTAGACGGCGAGGTTGGATGTAGTGTTCGACGGCGAGGTCAGACTCTGTAAATTCCCATCAGAGATGATGTTTGTACGACGACGATGTCGAGTGTCTCTCAGAGCGATGTTTGTTTCCGACGACGATGTCAGATTCAGTTCTCCAGCGGCGAGGTTGGGTGTCTGAGGGCAATATCCGAAGAAGTTGATGTGGATGACTAACGGCGATGTCAGATCAGTATTTCTCCAGATAGTTGTCGGGCAGCTATTATTCCAGTGTTCGACAAGTTGAGCCGTTGGCAAATTTTCGGGTTTACCGATATTCAACCGTCTCGCACCTTGATTGGTTGAAAGACGTTCGCTTCTCACCCAGTCAGGTTCAAGCCGTTTGAATAGGGGCAGCTGTTGCACCCCAAAATTTGACCAACAATTATTTATTCATTGAGTGTTTGAAAGTTGATACCTTCATCAGAGAGTTCAAGAGATCCTCAGAGGAGTTGGTTGAAACCAGGGTTGTGTGCCTCATAGCTTGAGAGTTGTGGGAGCCCCTCAGATGATTCTGAGACTTTGAGAATAGACTTTAAGCTTTGATAAAGTATATGAGATGTCTTGAAAGCCATCATGAAGCCCAGAGAGGTCATTGTGCAAGAATTCAGAAGATTCAACCATGAATGGTAGAATTAGGTTTTTGACTGGGTCAACCCTAGGACAACTGAAGATTTGGAGAAGGTTGAGACCTAATCCAAGGACCATGAGATCATGGAATGATGTATGGAGATGTTATAAAGATGATTCCTAGACCAACTCATCATGATTGAGGAGTTTGAGAAGTTTCAAGTCAGGGTTTCCAAGGATTGTCTGTGAAAAACCCTAATTTGATCCCTATCTTCCAGGCAGTTTTAGCTCAAGATGTGATTGATATCTCACCTTCCCCACAACATGAATGTTGTAGAGCTTGTTCTTAGCTTTAATTTGAGTGGTGGAAGTCCTTGATAGGAGTTGCAGAGCTCAAGTTATGGTTTTGACAAATTACAGGTCAGCAGAGGTGTGTGAATCTGGGTCCTTGAAAGTCACCCAACTTGCAGACAACTTTTGCCCTAGTAGGATGACTCCTATGATTTCTTGGTCAACATGAATGTTGAAGGGCATCTTCTTAGATTTAATTTGAGTGGTAGAAGTCCTTGATAGGATTTGTGGAACTCAACTTATGGTTTGAACAAGACAGGGGTATTTTGGTCATTTGTCAGTTATAGGTCATTTTAAGCAAAGGCCATATCTCCTATTTCCAAGCCTCAAATGGAAAAACTCAAAACATGAAAGTTGTTCAAAATGGGATTTTAAGTCTATAAAAGTGGTCATGAGTTATTGAAAGAGCTTGTAGCAAGGATTTACAAGATTGGGTGAAAATGACCTAAAAATGGCTTATAAGTTGAAAAAGTTGAAATTTAAATTTGGTTTGGGAGATCCACAAATCTAAAATAGGTCATCCAATATATCATTTTGATTGGAAACATCATTTTGAGAACATTGGTTTAAACACAATTTTCATTTGAGGCTTTAAAGTGGGACATGCTTTGTAATATTGAAACTTGCATAATAAGGCACCTAAACAAAACTTCACAAAAAGCAAAGTTTAGCTTGTTTTTCACTCATTCTTTCTCAATATCTCTTGTAATGAGATTTTAAAGTCCATTTGGCAAGGCTAAGGCATGAGATAATGGATCTCCAATGTATCATTCCATGAGAAGTTCTCAAACTTTCTAGCATTTTCCACAAGTTTCTAGATGGATCTAGATTTTTCTCTTGATTGTTATAAGAAGGGTGAATCACCATATGGCCAGGGTTGGTGATCAATATTGGTGAGTAGTGAGATTAGAGTGTGAAAAAGCAAGATTCTTCCATTTGCAATTTCACATCAAACCTTCATTCTCTTCAATCTCCATCCATTTCTCCTCCACAAACATATTCTTCTGATCATTGTGATTGATTACATGCTGAGGTAGAAGAAAATCCATGGAAGCTTGAAGCTTTTTTGAGGAAATTGCAAGAAGTGCATTTTGATATCAAGCACAAGATCCAAGCCTTGTTCATCCATTTTCTTGCATACAGAATTCATATTGGCCATTGAGGATCAATCAGGGAAGCTTGCAGACCTGGAATTGTAGGGAAACCATAGCCACCATTAAAGTTTGACAGGTTGGTAATCTTGCTCGAATCTCCTAATTTATGTGCATTCTACCATAGTTATAGGTTTAGACTGGTTAAGCTAGGGTAGAGGACCATTTTCTGAGAATTAGGGGGGAGAATCATGAGGTTTCAAAGCAGGGTACAATTTCTTGCAGAATGAATGACAAGCAATTTTGTGTGCATCAATGGATATGAGATGGTGTAGAATGGTTAGGGAAACGTGTAGAATAATTCTGGATCATTAGTTTGAAGTTCCATTAAGTTTGATAGCAGAGGAAAGAAATGGAACCTTGATGATGAAGCTTTCTGTTAGGATGATTCAAGAGGTTTCAGGGAAAACTATGGATAGTATCGTGTTCAGGGTGATTGATAGTGCAACTTTGCTTTTGGAAGCTCATGAATTCATGGAGAAATCAGTGAGAACGATCAGGTTGAAGATCCTTGCATGGGGTTAGGGTTTCTGCAAACCCTAGGGTTCAGTTGGGGACGATGAAGCTGCATCGTTGGATCGTCCAAAGTCATTGACCAATTCAATCCATCGCACGGCCGTGATTTGATTTCAGAAACGGAGGGAAGATTGAAACACAAAACGCAGCGCATCACTTAACCAAACGCACCGTTTTGGTTCTTTGACAAACCTGGGCCTCAACATTCATTTCTATTCCCACCCCCAGACTTGGCCCAATGTTCAGAAATAACTGGGGCGTGTTACTTTTGATACCCCCCTCCCCTTTATTTCTTAAATTCTTTTACTTTTATTTCTTTTAATTCTTTGCATTTTATAAAATTCATAAAAAATATAAAAATCAATATTTTTCATTTCTTCTTTTTTTCACATAACCATGATTTTGTCTAGAAAATTAATAAAAAATAAAATTCCATTTTATTTTTAGTTTAATATTTTTTAGCATATTTTCTTGTAAATAGTACATTTAATTGATTTTGGTTAACCCTTGATTTTGTCCAATTTGTTTTAGGACTTTCCCTTAGGGTTTTTGAGCCATTCTTTTTGGCATAGTTAGATGTTGAACCCTAGTTTCATGTAGGATTTATCTCTTGATTTGTAGATTAAAATTTGATGTAGTTTGATTGTTAGACATTTAGGTGCTCTAATTAGGGTTTTAGGTTGTATAGGTAGACTTGAACAATTTCATTTTGGGGTTTATAGGCCATATTAGTGTATGGGGAATATATGGGTTAAGGGTAAGTATGTATAGAATCTCCTAGAATTTTGCTAGAATATTGTATGGTGTTTTAGTATTTTTCATTGATTTTTGAATGTATGGATAGTATGTGTGTTGCTTAAAGGCATAGTTTGTATTGTTGTGTTTGATTTTCTTCTCCTGTGAGTGTGTGAGCTTGGAGATTGAGTTGAAGACCTCATGGATCATCATGGAAGCTTTGGAGACCTTGCAGAGGAGTCTAGCATAGCTTTTGTTTGTTTTGTGTATAGGATCATAGGTGTATAGGCAGAGCCCTAGATAGGATACTTTGTTCAATAAACAAGGAGTGTCTTGTTCACCTCCTTCCTTCTCTATGACATAAAGTCCCTTAAGGGTATTCACCTCTCTCCTTTGGAGGGATTAGTGACCTTACCCTCTGAGGTAGAACTTTGAGAGAGCCTTCCCCTTTGATGTTAAGTCCTCAATGGCATCCTTTGGAAGTCAGTGAATACTTTAACATCCTCACCTCATCTTGTTGACTGAATCTTGTTTGCTGAAGCATTTGAGCCATTGAAGATAGAAGCTGAAGCTTTGAAGAGGATGATTCCTTGAAGATTGTTGAAGTCTGAAGGCTTTGTGAAGATCAAGTTGATGCCTGAAGATCCCTGAAGATAGTGAAGCCTGAAGGTAGAGCTGATCAAAGGAGCTGAAGCTCAGAGGAGAAGATGAGTTGATACTCATGTTGTGGGGTTGATACCTGGAAGGTAAGTGACCTTTGAAGTCTGAAGAGTGGGTTGCTGATGAAGGAGCTGAGGCTTTCTTCTGTTTTCTTTGGTGTATTGTGTGTTTTGTCTGATTTGTCTGTTGCATTAGACTAAGCTCATCTAGAACAAGTTCAGTCTAAGAGCATGAGTGCATCTGCTTGTATTGTTACTGCTTGGCTTTGCTTGCGGGTATTTGGTAGAGCCCAGCTCCCTTGCCCATGTGTTTATTTTGCCTGATGGCATTTTCATTTTCTTTTGTCTGTATGATTGCAGTTTACTGTTTATTGCTTGATAGCATGTTGTTTATTTTTCAGTATGATTACTGTTATTTCATGACTGGCTTGAGGTCGAGACGAGCTTGTGGAGGCTGAAGCCCCACACACATTTCCTCCCTCACTTGCATTGCATGCATTTTACTGTTAAAGCTGATGCTTTTGTCTGTTTTGGTGTATCATTGACATGATCCCTTAGGACTTTCATTTCCTCTGATGAGGATTTGATGATAGACTTGTAGGTTGAAACCTATGCATGACAACATCTAGGAGTTCCCTGTTCAAACCTCAACCATAGGATGAATCCATGGCATGATAACAGTAGGACTTGATAGTCTCCCTCCTAGTTGGGCCTGTTCTCTTCTCATCTCAAACAGTTTAAGATACAGTAATCATGAATGATTTCTTTCGTACGTTACGAGCCTTAAGCTATCTGAGAAAGGATTGTGGGAGAGTTTCTTTTCCACAGTCTGGATGTTTAGTATGGTACCCTTTGGGTGACATGCGACGCATTCACTCTCAGGTCATAGTCTCTAGTGCGATTGGAATTGCAAACATAATAAAAAAAACACTTCTTTCAGGAGATAACCCGTAGTTTCCCGAACTACGTTTGCTCTGATCTTCCATGCAGTATGGAAGTACGTAGGCATAGGATGCGATATCCTAGCGAGCAACCTTCCCCATCTTCCCCCGTAGTTAGGTGAACCACGTTGACTCTGATTTCTCATTCTCTGATGAGAATACGTAGGCATAAAGTGCGACGCTTTGCCGAGTCATTTTTCTTTTCTTTTTCAGCCAGCCTTGATAGGTAGATAGATTATAACCAACCCGTCCAAGTAAACAAACAAGCGAGGATCCCGTCGAGTACGACGGACGTGAGGGGTGCTAATACCTTCCCCTTACGTAACCGACTCCCGAACCCAGACAATGGTTGCGATGACCTTGTCTTACCCTTATTCGTCAGGTTTTTCCGATCGTTTCCTTTCCCGCTCTGAGTGATAAATAACGAAAGGTGGCGACTCTTCTGTTTTGCCGGCACCTTATTTTCGCGCAAGCGACACATATTTCAGGAAATCTGAATATCTCGCCCACACCGTCCTAAAGTGCATTATATATTCAGCATATAATTCTTCTAAGGAAGAACTTATTATACCATTTCATTTGTCTATTATCTTTTCCACCACCACCCTATGTTTAACCATTTTTCCATCTTTCCCCCTGTTGTGGTGGAAATAGGATCACAAGCTATTAATGAGTTTGAATCGCAATTCAATTCACAACCGCTCTTTGATTTATCCGAAGGAAAAGGTCAAAAGAGGGAAAACCTATTTTGCATTGTAAACACAATGCGGGGAAAGATCTAAGGTTCGGGGGTTGGTTAAATTTAGGGAAGGTATTAGCACCCTAAACATCCGTAGTACTCTACGGGAACCTTTTGTTCAATGCTTACTATTTTGCTTTATTATTTGCTTAAGGTATATGTACAAAGGATTAAAAGTGAGAAAAAAGACCTAAGGGGTTAATTCTAAGTTTACTCGGCAAGACATCGCATCTTGTGCCTACGTATCCTTACGGGAGTGGAATCAGAGTAATCGTAGTTCCCCTCAAAAGGGAGGTTAGAGACTTCTTGACTGTGGTCAAGGTCTCAAAGGGAATAAACGCATCTTAAGGACACGCTTACGTGGAGTGTAGAAACTCCAAATCTCTACGTTGAATTGTTAAGTTGTAATTAGGGTTAAATTAGGTTAGGGATTCCACGGCGGGAAACCCTAAAATGAGCGCGGCGGCTCTTTGACCTAATGCTAGGGGTAAAATTGTAATCTTGTCCACAGCGAGACATGTGTGAAAATTAGGGTTTGTAAAGTGAAAGGGTTTGAAGTTGAGGACTATTGGCGCGGCGACCAAAAGCTAGACCTAATTCCTTCGGAGGTGTGTGGTGTGATAGGATAATTGATAAATGTGTGACACTAATCAAACGAGCAGAGAAATAATGACAGAAATTAACCATACATGCAGAACCTTAAAGGCAGAAATTAAACGCGATTATTAAGTTCGCGAAGTTACAACCGAGAAGCAGTTATAATAATGAATAAAACAACCACGCAATAGTAGTAAACATGAGCTGCAAATGATGAACACTGTTAATAAGCAAAGTTAGACGGTGATTGGGCGAGTCAGGAGAAAAAGTGCAATATTGAAGATTTTTCGTTGTTTTGAAAGAGATGCTAAAGGAATCTATAAAAAAAGAAAAAGTAATGTTAATTAGAAAAATGTTTTAAATTTAATCTTAAAAAAAAGTTTTAACCTAGATATTTTAAAAAAGGATTTTTAAGTTATTTATTTAAAAAAGTTTTTTATTTTTATTATATGAAAAGAGGTTTTTTAATTTTATTATAAAAAGGTTTTTAAAGTTTTTATTTATTAAAAAACAATTTCAATATTTACACAAAAAAGGTTTTAAAAACAGTTTTTTTTAATTATAGAATAAAATGGTTTTTTTTTTAAAAAAACTTTTAAAAAAACAAAAATAAAAGGTTTAAAAAACAGTTTTTTTTAATTACAAAAAAATAAAGGGGTTGGGCCGGTAATCACCTCCGGACCCAACCCGGTCCTGTTAATTGTAACAAAGTGATTTTTAGGGTTTCATAACCCTAAAATCTCTTCCGCGGTGCCGTTTCTTCCCCTTCGTTGCCTTCATCTCTCGCATTCTTGTCTCTCCCTTGATACCTCCTCCTGAAACCAAAACGAAATCCTGTTAAACAATGATGGTACAATGTTATTTTCGCTTACGTTTTATCCCGTGGGTGGCTTTCGTTGAAACGAGGCGATGATGATGCAAATCTGAGCCTACATGGATGTTTGCCCGTCGTTGAGTGAAACGGCGCCGGCGGACTTCCTTCGGTGGGTTTGATCAATGGCTGTTCGTGATGGCTTTGGGCGAAAACTCTTCTTCTTTCGGTCTCGCGGTCGCTAGGGTTTTTGTGTTCTCCGCCGTTTTCGTCTAGTCTTTCTCTCTCGCGGCTACCAGGCTTTTTCTTTGAGGTGATGTTGTTCTTATATACTTTCTTCCCTCGATTTTGCATGGGCCTTGGGTCTTTGATCTTTAATTTTCAAATCAAAACACGCTGATGATTGGATATTGATTTACAATCTGATATTACTAAACTTGATTTTATTTTATTTTGGGGTAATTCTGATTCGGTTTGATTGGATTTTTGCAGATGTGGATTTGATTGTATTTGGGGAACTCATATATTTGGATATCTGTTTCTGATACAGATTTTGTTTTGTGGTTTATCAGAACACGTTCCTATTTGGATATCCTTTTCAGATGTTGATTCAAATTCGTTTTGGATATCCATCTGGTTTGATCTTCACGACTTTTCTTCTTCTTTTTTTCAGAATCGGTACTACGGCTTTGATCGAGTTAAACGCCGCCGAGGATGGTCACACAGTGATGATGACTTTAAGTCTGAACCTTCTGGTGTTACTTCTGGTTTTGACGCCGCGGTTGCCTTTGACAGTTGCGTTTGATAGTTGCTTTTTCAGACTTTGGCTCTTGGGATCTTGTTGGATTGTTCTGGCACAAAGCTTGTTTCACACTGAACTTACCCCTTGCATTGTTGCTGTTATTTCAGATGTGATGTGGCTGGTGGACATAGAATATCAGCTGCCTTGGTTATCAATTTATCTGTTCTTTTAAGTTCACTAACCGTCTTTTTCTTCTTTCAGAACTGGTGCCAAGGGCATACGGCGATGATGACACCTCTGTCTGAGCCATCGGAAAATGACACTATAATTCCTATGTTGTTGCTTGTGTTGCGAGCAGGATAGCATCTGGTTTGGCAATTGATATACTGCGACTGATATGGTTTACCCTCGTAACTTTGAACTGTGATTTCCGTGACTTGTTTGTTGGGCAATGATGTTTTCCGCGCTGAGCCCGGCTTCCCGCATTTGTGATAACACATGTGCTGGCTTGGATTTCAATTGCGGGCCAACTTATCCTTGTGTCTGCTGTTTCAATGACATATGAATTCCATGATGCTCTGTGAGCTGAGTTTGCATTTGGTTCATTACATGGCTGCTGTTGTGATTTTGATGGTGAAATCGAATTTGTGCTGTTACGAGTGCTGTCATGGTGTATTTCTGTTTAGATTCGGCATTTGATTTTCATTGGTTTATTTATGTGATTCAGAGTTGATGCAATTTTGGAATATCTATTGTATGCCAACTTCTGATACTGTTTGATTCTTTTTGGCAGATGCTGTGAATGCACTGGTTTCATGGATTGTTCGGTTGAGCTTCAGTTTGAATTTCCAATCACCTGTGGCTGTTTTGTTTATGCAGTTTATGAACTGTTTTAGCTTTGAGTTCTGAATTCTGAACCTGGTACTGATGCTGTTGTGGATTTTCAGGTGTTGGAAATTTCGAAAACAAAACGACTCAGACCTGCCGGCATCCGGGTCTGAGTCCGAATTTGCCGTGCTGTTTTACCTTTGTATCAGTTTGGAAATCCAATTGCGGAAAAAGCGAATCAGTCCCGCTTCTTTTATCACTTCTATCTCTCGGATGTCCCGCATGATAAGAATGGATGTTACTTGATCTGACGCCAACGACGCGGATTGGTAACGGGGGTAGGACGCAGCTTCGGTTGTGCCACTCCCGGCACTCGATGATGACGCTGTTCTGAGAGTGTCAAACAATTTCTAACACCTTTTTTTCTATTCTGTTTTGTCTTTGTTGTGCAGGTTAATCAGAGATTTGCGGAGAAGATCGAGGGACGTCATGAAGAACACTTATAATTCTTTAGGACTTAGGACTTTTTAGAGTGAATGTAATTCCTTGTAAACTCAAACAATGATTAAAATTCAAAGTTTATTTGAGTCACTCTTTTGTAAATTAAATACTTTATGAAATAAAAATTCAAAAAGTACTCATTTACTTCTTAAATATCTATGAACATACAAACATGAATTTATTTATATTTATTTCTTAGTTACAAATTATAAACATTCGTGAATAAAAATCCACAAACATTTAAATTTATTTCTAATTATAAATTATAAATACTCACGAATGACATTCAAAGGTATTTAAGTTCTGGCTCATATGCTTATTCCCTCTCTGTTATGTATATCGAAAGAATGCGTTATTAACTGAAACGAAACTCCTTCTTGAACAAATGAACGACCCAACATTAAATACACTCCCGGTATTTTCCAATAATAAAACGAGCCAGCTTGATGCCTTGGAGGAAATCAACTTCTATGGTAGACAAATGTCCCACGTATCATGCTCTGAACGCCTCGAGGCTTAAAGACCGATTTTCTTCAGAATTAACCAAAATAGTGTAAAATGACCAAAACGCCCTTGAACTGGATTCCTGCAAAACAAATCAACTCTAGGACTGGTTAGTGGTTAGCAGATGCACATATGAGATGCTATGCGAAATGACTGACTAAATATAAGGGTAAAATTTGGGGTATTACAGTTGCCCCTATTTAAATAGCTACACCAGATGATTTGAGTGACAGAGACTCGAGGAATCGTGGTGGAGGGATTTAAATATAGATAACCGAAAATTTTACCCTTATATGTGGCGATATGCAATGCTATGGACAAAGCGAGAACAGATTAATGCAGATGATGCCATGAATATGATATGATGCGTATGCTGGAATGATAAATGCGAAAAATGCTGACGAATACGACGACACAGGGGCAGACGCTACGAGAAGAACACACTGGGGAAAACGACGCGCTGGGACACAGCACAACACCGGGGAATTCTAAAATTGATGGTCAACTGGCGCGAACACGGCCAATTGTCATTTTTAGAAAAGGAACGAGGTCCTCAAATGGAGATGGCACCTATGAGACGGCCTCCACTGGGGAATCTAAAAGTAAAACTGAATCGTGTACGATTGCAAGATCGATCACAGAATGCTGGAGCATTGAGCAAAGAATAACATCCAAGCTTCTGTAACCTATCCCTCGTGACAGGATCAAACGGACTTTTCGGGAATCCGTAGCAAATATACAGGGTAAAAACCGGCTGTATGCCAAAATAAATGGACTTTAATGGGAAATGCTCTGATAAGCTTCTCGAGGAAGAACTGTCACTTATCGTTGGAAGGGACTTATGTGTCAAAATGAATAAGCACTCAAAATAAAAGAGGCTGCTGCTTATCTGATATATAAATCTTCTCATATTTAAGGTCGGCGCCTGGAATACGATTCTGATTCTTCTTTTACTGAAGGATAAATGAACTTCTTCATACTTCAAGATCGTGCTCTCCTGAATATGATTCCGCTCCTTATTTTACTAAAGGGTAAATGAACTTCTTCATACTTCAAGATCGTGCTCTCCTGAATATGATTCCGCTCCTTCTTTTACTAAAGGGTAAATGAACTTCTTCATACTTCAAGATCTGTGCTCTCCTGAATATGATTCCGCTCCTTCTTTTACTAAAGGGTAAATGAACTTCTTCATACTTCAAGATCGTGCTCTCCTGAATATGATTCCGCTCCTTCTTTTACTAAAGGGTAAATGAACTTCTTCATACTTCAAGATCGTGCTCTCCTGAATATGATTCCGCTCCTTCTTTTACTAAAGGGTAAATGAACTTCTTCATACTTCAAGATCGTGCTCTCCTGAATACGATTTCGCTCCTTCTTTTACTAAAGGGTAAATGAACTTCATCATACTTCAAGATCGTGCTCTCCTGAATATGATTCCGCTCCTTCTTTTACTAAAGGGTAAATGAAATTCTTCATACTTCAAGATCGTGCTCTCCTGAATATGATTTGGTTCAAAACCTCCCTATACTTCAAGACGACAAGGAAAATGGAAGCCCAACTTCTCAATGGAGATGGCCATTTGCTGCGAGTCATAACGAAGATAGGATCGGCTTCTTAGGTGAGAAATGTCGTATACCGATGTTGTAAGATGTAAAGTGTTGTACCGATAGATTTTCCAAGCGTGAACTGGCATGTATCTGTAAAGATTGTGATTTATTTTCTTGAAAGATAATGCAAAATAAATGCACATCCGGGTATAGTGATAAACTTCTCGGGCGAGAACAGTCGCGCATCTGTCATGGTATGGTGAAGGTCTTTAGATGGTGCAAAATAAATGCACGTCCGGTTGGGCTCGACGACCGACAAGACTGAGATTCAATCTAGGATCGAGCTAGAAAGAAGACTAGTAATCAAGACTCCGTCGAGGGAATGAACTCGAAGGGTAAATATCCTATCCTGGTGAGGAAAGATAGCTGAAGTAACCGTCATCCACGAGGATCGAGCTCTGTGGGGAAATTGGAAACACATATGTATTTTATGCTTAGGGCTGACAATCTATTTGGAGAGAATGGACGAACCCAGTTACTCGGCGGTAACAACCAATGATGGCGAGACACAATGCACCTGTGAATGCATAGGTTAATATGAATGTATGTTAATGTCTATGTATGCAAGATGTTATGAAATGAGTATGCAATGAGTATGTGTATGAAATATACATGTGATGTTTGTGCCCTTGCGTATGCTGACGAAACAGACTAGAGATGAAATAAACATCTCGACGGAGATACCCTGCATTCTCTGCAACCAATACGTCAATCATGGGTAAGAAAGATCAATAATAGAACCAAATCTAGTTTCGGAATTCTGACTTCTCTGGGGGAGAAGGTAATCTGCTTGGGTGCACAGTATCACGTCTTCACATGGGGAGAAGAAAGCTTGAGGGACACTTTCGAGTTACCCAAGAAAAGGTTGTCAGCTTATAGTCTCTCTGGGGACTGTGTCAGAGCAATGATTTAAAAGTGTTTCTGCAACAATGAGATTTTTTTGAGGAGTGAAGAGATCCTTCCGAAATTTCCACTAGTCAAAGTAATTTCTTATATTTCGATTGCGTTTTCGAAGAACCATTTTTAAAAATTTTCAAAGCACCTTTCATTTTCAAAATTTTTAAGAATAAATGCATTTTGCATAACAATAGAAAACAAGAGTAATGCACCAAGGAATGTAAGTAACAAAATGGTATTTTTTATTAAAGGGTGGCAGCTTGCTGAAGGCATAGCTCCACAGATGATTATGCTTTGAAATTGGCAACATGGGAAAAGGTTACATTGAATCCAACGACCCCTACTGACACTAATAACTAAGACTAATCCAGAATCTTGCTTTGGACGAGAATGAACGAACTGGAAAATGGCTCTCATGCGGAAAGTGTGTTTACGATGATCGGTGTTTTCTGATGCAATGAAATGCCTTTGTCCCTAACTTTTGCCTGGACCGCCCTTTCGTGTTTTCAATCCACCGGGACGCTCCTTTTTGCCTAAGCCGCCCTTTCGGGTTTTCAACTTAGCGAGCTTTTTATTATTATTTCTTTTTCAACCCTTACTTTTGCCTAAGTCGCCTTTTGCAGGTTTTCGACTTAGCGGGTTTTTAGGCATAATATTTTCGGACTGCATCAGAATTCACGGGATGTGCCAGCTCTTCACCATCCATTGTTGTAAGTATCAGAGACCCTCCAGAGAAAACAGTCTTTACAACAAATGGGCCTTCATAATTGGGCATCCACTTTCCACGCATATCTTTATGCACTGGCAATATCTTTTTGAGTACGAGCTCTCCTTGACGGAACTCACGGATACGAATCTTCTTATCAAACGCTCTTTTCATCCGTTTCTGATATAATTTCCCATGGCACATAGCGGTCATGCGTTTCTCGTCAATGAGATTCAACTGATCCAGTCTGTCTTGAACCCACTCAGCTTCCTCAAGTTCAGCTTCCATCAACACCCTTAAAGAAGGTATCTCTACTTCAATGGGGAGTACAGCGTCCATTCCATACACCAATGAGAAAGGTGTTGCCCCTGTCGAAGTTCGCACTGAGGTCCTGTATCCATGCAAAGCAAACGGTAACATCTCATGCCAATCTTTGTAAGTCACGACCATCTTTTGCAGGATTTTCTTGATATTCTTATTCGCAGCTTCAACAACCCCATTCATTTTAGGACGGTACGGAGAAGAATTGTGATGCGTGATCTTGAAACTGTCACACAACTCTTTCATAGTCTTGTTATTCAGATTGGTGCCATTGTCAGTTATTATCCGACTTGGAATTCCATAACGGCAGATAATTTCTTTCCTGATGAAGCGGGCAACCACTTGCTTAGTCACGTTGGTGTAGGAGGCAGCCTCTACCCACTTGGTGAAATAATCAATAGCCACAAGGATAAAACGATGACCATTAGAAGCCTTCGGCTCGATTGCCCCAATCATGTCAATGCCCCACATTGAGAACGGCCATGGTGACGACAAAACATTCAACGGCGATGGAGGTACATGCATTTTATCAGCGTAGATTTGGCACTTATGGCATTTTCTAGCGTATTGGATGCAATCGGCTTCCATGGTTAACCAATAATATCCAGCCCTTAGCATCTTCTTAGACATAGCATAACCATTGGCATGAGTTCCGAAGGTCCCCTCGTGAATCTCTTGCAGTAACATGTCCGCTTCCCGTTTATCGACACATCTGAGCAAAACCATGTCGTGATTTCTCTTGTATAACACACCATTACTGATAAAGAATTTTGAAGCCAATCTTCTCAACGTTTTCTTGTCCAGACCGGTAGCACCATCGGGATACTCTTGCTTGACGAGATAGTTCTTGATGTCATGAAACCAAGGCCTTTCATCCACCTCATCCTCTTCGACTACTTGACAATAAGCGGGCTCCACTTTGCGTTCAATATGGATAAGAGGTGCTTCATTAACGAATTTAACTTTCCACATGGATGCTAACATGGCTAAAGCATCAGCAACGTGGTTCTCAGATCTAGGAACATGCTCGAACTCTATCTCATCGAAATACTTAATCAGCTCGACAATGTAGTCCTTGTAAGGGATTAACTTCTCATTCTTTGTTTCCCATTTGCCTTGTACTTGGTAAATAACCAAGGCTGAGTCACCACTTACTTTAAGAAGTTTGATCCGGAGATGAATTGCTGCCTCGAGGCCAAGAATACATGCTTCATACTCTGCGACGTTATTAGTACACTCAAAGTCTAACCTGGCTGTAAACGGAGTGAATCCACCCTTTGGGTTCATCAAAACGGCGCCTATACCATGCCCATTGAAATTCGAGGAACCATCAAACATCATCCTCCACCAAAGACCTGGTTCCGGACCTTCGCTCGGATCTGGCTCTTCACAATCTCTCTTGATCAACAAAATATCCTCATCAGGAAAATCAAACTTAAGCGGTTCATAATCTTCAACTGGCTGATCTGCAAGATAATCTGATAAAATACTACCCTTAATAGCCTTCTGGGGTACATACTGGATGTCATATTCGGATAACAACATGTGCCAACGGGCTAGCCTCCCGGTTTGAGCAGGTTTCTCAAGAATATACTTGATCGGATCCATTTTAGAAATCAACAACGTGGTATGACAGACCATATATTGCCGAAGGCGCCTAGCGGCCCATGCCAACGCACAACAAGTTTTCTCCAATGGTGAGCATCTGTTTTCACAATCGGTAAACTTCTTGCTCAGATAATAAATCACATGTTCCTTTCTTCCAGTCTCATCATGTTGCCCGAGCACACAACCCATAGACTTCTCAAGAACAGTAAGGTACATAAACAACGGTCTTCCAGGTACGGGAGGAATCAGAATAGGGGGGTCTTGCAAATAACTCTTAATTTTCTCAAACGCTTTCTGACAATCAGGGTTCCACTCAACCGTCTGCCCCTTACAAAGCAATTTGAATATCGGCTCACAAGTAGCGGTCATGTTAGAGATAAACCTGGAAATATAGTTCAAACGCCCCAGAAAACCTCTAACTTGTGTCTCGGTTTGTGGAGCTGGCATATCTTGAATGGCTTGGACTTTGTCAGGATCTACCTCAATCCCTCGTTGACTAACAATAAAACCAAGCAATTTTCCAGATCTGACACCGAAGGTACACTTAGCAGGATTCAACTTCAACTGATATTTCCTGAGTCGTTCAAACAACTTCACCAAATGGTCTAGGTGTTCCTCTTCACTCTGAGATTTGGCTATCATATCGTCCACATACACCTCGATCTCTTTGTGCATCATATCATGAAAAAGAGTGGTCATAGCGCGTTGGTAAGTTTCCCCTGCGTTCTTTAAACCGAAGGGCATGACTTTGTAGCAGAAGGTTCCCCAAGGAGTAATGAAAGTAGTCTTCTCTCGATCATCGGGATCCATTTTAATCTGATTATAGCCAGAGAAACCATCCATAAATGAGAACAACGCAAAACTGGTTGTATTGTCTACAAGTGTATCAATATGTGGCAGAGGGAAGTCGTCCTTTGGACTTGCTTTGTTCAGATCCTTGTAATCCACACACATCCTAACTTTACCATCTTTCTTGGGCACTGGCACAATGTTGGCAACCCAATCTGGATATTTTGCAACTACCAAGAAACCTGCATCTAACTGTTTTTTAACCTCATCCCGAATTTTCAAAGCCATGGCGGGTCTCGTTCTTCGAAGCTTTTGTTTGATAGATGGACAATCTGGCTTAAGTGGCAACTTGTGAACAACAATATCCGTGTCTAGGCCAGGCATATCTTGATACGACCACGCAAACACGTCAATATATTCTTTTAACAACTCAACCAGCTTCGGCTTAACCTCCGTCCCAAGCATTGCACCAATCTTGACCTCTTTCTTGCTCTCATCTGTACTAAGATTAATTAAGTCCACTTGCTCTTTATGCGGTTGGAGCTCTGTGTATTCGTACTCAATCAATCTTGTCAGTTCAGCGGGTACTTCAAAATCTTCTTCACCCTCGTCTTCAGCTTGATTGATGGGTGCATCCCAGTTAGGAGTGTCAATAAAGTCATTGGATCCAACAAGGTTTACGATGTCTCTGCATGATGGAAGGCTTACTTAATTAAAATGCTCAAAGATATGTAAGATAAGAAATGAAATGCTATTTTTTTTTTTTTTTGAAAAAGGTTGCCAATTTCATTTTTTAAAGGTGAAAACGAAAAACGCAAATGAACCAAAGTGGAATTGAACAAAATGCCTTTATTAATATCCTTTTTAAAAATGAAAGGTGGCCCAACAAAAACGACCTTATAACCTTGGGCAGGGCTATGGATTTTTATTTGAAAACGTAAATGAAAATGCTAAAAATTACTTTGACAATGGAAAAATAACAGGAATCTCTACGGCCTCCCAGTTGTTCAAAGCTGCATCACCCTTAAAAACCAGGTTGCTCAAATCTTCATTTTCCTCACAGTCACTGACGGCATTGACTTGGAAACCTCCGCTGACAAATACCTCTTGGATAACCTTCAGACGCCCTTCGACAGTTGTGGCAGCTCCATTCTGAGTTGGTTTGTAACCCAACCCAAAGCGATCGGTCTTGGTCTTGACATCGATTACCTCTCCCCAACCTTCCGGAATACCCTTGTCAATTGTTGATTTGGTACTCTTCAGAGATGCAAAAGATGGATTACCCTGGCCCACTGTCTCTTCGACTTCTAGCAGAATAGCATTGGCGATCTCGAGTGCTTGAAAGGAGATTTCCAAAGCATTCTCATCGGCCTCGATGTAACGGAAAGAAGACAGGTTACTGACCATCAGATCCTCCTCACCGTGTATAATAACCAATTTTTCATCGATCACGAACTTCATCTTTTGATGTAACGTTGAGGTTACTGCCCCAGTGGCATGAATCCACGGCCTTCCAAGTAAGCAGCTGTAATTGGGATTAATGTCCATGACTTGAAACGTGATATTAAAAACCTGCGGACCAATCAGGATAGGAAGTTCAACCTCCCCCATTACTGACCGGCGAGAACCATCGAACGCCTTGACGATCAAAGGAGTAGGTTTCAACACAGTCTCTTTGAAAACCAACTTATCAAGAACCCTCTTGGGTAGAACATTCAGAGAAGAGCCGATGTCCACTAGCACTCTTGCTAAATTGTCCTCCTGACATTTCACTGATATATGTAAAGCACGATTATGATTCGGGCCCTCCTTTGGTAACTCTTCGTTGCTGAAACTGAGGGTGTTACATGCGGTCAAATTGGCAATCACACTATCAAACCGACTGGTGCTGATATCTTGATCCACATGTGCTTGAGTCAAAACTTTCTGCAAGGCCATCCTATGGGCGGGTGAACTCATCAACAGAGATAAAATCGAAATCTTGGAAGGAGTCTGATGAAGTTGATCGATAACTTTATAGTCACTTTTCTTGATGATCCTCAAAAACTCAGCGTCTTCATCACTTGTAACGGCTCCCTTACCTTTGTCTTTGGCAGGCACTGGGATACTAGTCGTTTCCTTAGGTGGGACCTCATTGGAACGGGGAGTGTACACACGGCCACTGCGAGTCATCCTGCTTGCCTCTGCGATATTAGTCACCGCGTCCTTAACCTCTTCATTTGGAATAACCTTCCCAGACTCCTTGTCAATCATCGTCACGTCATATTTCCAAGGCACAGCTTTAGGATCACTGAAAGGAAACGGACTTGGTCTTCGAATAACTATAGGCTTAGGCTGATTCACCTCAGGGATAGACGACTTTGGTATATCGAACACAGGATTGGCAGAACCTGCCCCTGACAGATTAAACACTGGTACCTTACCCTTTGATTCCGGCTGATGGAAGACAGGCTCAACCACAGCGACTTCATCCTTCTTGGCTTGGCTTGTCACTTGTAAAACACCCTCGTTAATCAACCTCTGAACATCATTCTGAACCAACACACAGCCCTTAATACTGGCTTCACAACTTACACATGCAACGTGGGAAGTATCTACCAGACCGGCTTCAAACAGTTTTGAATGGAATATCTTAAGAGGAGTCTTAATCTGAACAACATCAAGGACATAAACTTCCTCAGAATCGGTACTGATGGCGTTAACACTTTCATGGTTGGGAAAAGGGTTCTTCTTAACATTCGGTTGAGGATCTTCAAATGACAAAATCTTCTTTTCCAATAAATCCCTGACAAGATTTTTGAGAGCATAACAGTTCTCCAGATCGTGACCAGGCGCACCCTCATGAAATAAACAATGAGCAGCGGCGTTGTAATTGGCGGGTAGAGGATTAGGAGGCGGACCCAAAGCTCGAGTAGTAATTAGACCTTGCTTGACTAATGAGGGATACAACTCGGTGAAAGTCATTGGAATTGGCGGACAGGGTTTATACGGCCTCTTGTTAGGAACATTTTGGCGAGGAGCTGGATTCCTTGGTTGTTGATGGGCAGGAGCGTTGGGCGCTTGTTGATAGCTGATAGGAGGCGGATAAGCAGGAGATTGTTGCATAGGTTGATACATAGGAACCTGTTGATTGAAAGAAGGCGCAATAGCTGCCACATAGGGTTGTTGAGCATACTGGATCGGGTACCCTTGAGGTTGAGCATAACCTTGCGGATATTGATAAAATTGGTCTCTTCGTCTACCAGAGGATATAGCATTAGTCTCCCCTTCTTTCTTCTTCTGAGAGCTGTACGAAGGTTTCTTCGGCTGATCCTTTGAAACACCGTGATTATTTGTCATTTTACCGCTTTTCATACCCAATTCAATCTTGACACCCACAGCCACGATGTCAGAGAAATTCGAAGTCACACTACCCACCATCCTCTCGTAAAATTCTGGACGAACCGTGTCGACAAACCAATCAGCTAACTCTTTCTCGGTCAAAGGAGGTTCTACTTGCGAAGCAATCTCTCTCCACCTTTGAGCGTACTCTTTGAATGACTCAGAACTCTTTTGTGACATACTCAACAACTGTCTTCTGTCAGGAGCCAGATCCATATTGTACTTGTAGTGTTTGATGAAAGCGTCAGATAAATCTTGGAAACTTTTAATACGAGACTGGTCCAAAGTTAAGTACCACTTGGAAGAAGCACCCTTCAAACTATCCTGGAAGCAATGAATCATCAGTTTATCATTCTCAACATGGGCAGCCATTTTGTGATAGTACATGATCAGATGACTTTTAGGACAAGTGGCACCTTCATAGCGATCGAAATTCGGAGCTTTGAACTTCGGGGGAATAACCAAACCTGAGACCAAACAGACGTCCCTTGCAGCAGTCCCAAAAATTTGATCGCCCTCTACTTTTCTCAATCTCTGGACGATAGTGTCTACTTCCTCACGAAGCTTGTCATGTTTCTCATAACCTACAACATTCTCATCAAGGTTATCAAAGACGGCCTCGTTGAAATACGGTTGCACGCGGGTGTGCACAACAGGTGGTGCAAAGATAGGGGCCCCCCTAGAAACTTCAGAAAATAAAGGCACGGCTTGCTGAACAGGCTGATTAATCGGAACAGTGGCTTGAGGAGGCACAAAACCGGGAGCAAGACCATAAGGTGGGTCCCTTGCTACGGTCACATTCGGTGGAGGGTCCACAGTAACGCCGGTAATCTCGGCAACAACAGTGGGCTGGGTATCCATCTTAGCATTCATGACATGTAACAATTCCATCATACGCCCCATACCCCCTCGCAGGTCTTCAAGTTCGTTGCTAATGCGATCAATCTCTTTTGTCTGATCCTCCATTCTCTTCCGAGTTTGAGCTCTGGTGTTGTACTGGTGCCGAGGACTCAGGGTGACGAAACTGGAAGGCGAGAGAACCGAACATGAGAAAACGGAAGACACATGCAATGCAAGAAAGTATATGATGCTATGATGCAAATGCGAATGAAGATTTCTTGGAATTCAAACATTTATGAATGTCGTGGGGTACCCAAAAAAAGTTTCCTTGTTTTTTCCATTTTTATTTTATCCCGCGATATAAATGATGTTTGAATTCCATGAAATACAATGCAATGGGATGCTTTATGGATGCCATGCACATGAATACACAAAACCCTAGGTTAAAAGTCATGAGTGGAGTTAAGGTCTACCCATCCCCAAAAGGAGTGTACTATAGGTTAGTTGTACCTGCCGAACAAGGTTCTACAAAGTGCCCAAAGTCATCATCCCATCTTTCGGATATTATCGACCTTCCGACTGACTCGGGGGTCAATAATATTCTCAAGAGAACCTCTTTTGAGTGTAGTATCGCGTAGCAACCGTTGTAGGATTACTCCCACATAGCTCCCGCACTACGTCCTAAATAAGGCCAAGGTGGTGTTAAGGTACTACGGTCCTCAATATCACAGACTCCAATCGACCATGGAAAAAGTTTTCACGATTATACTCGATCAACCGAACCATTTTCGAAAAGGTCTCAACTGAGCGGTGATTCTCGAATCAACTTAGTCGGGATTCAACTCCCGATAAGCCTCATCGAATATATCCCCATCCTATGATAATGTCACTAGTCCGGGCGTAAGACTTATCTCACTGCACAAGGAACAATCCCCCAAATCAGAGGACAAATACATACATGCAAATGAATAATAACACAGATAGTAATAAAGATGAACAAGTCAGGGATAACCCTCAAAAATTAAGAATATGTCCCCAGTGAAGTCGCCATTTTCTGTTGCGGTGGAAATAGGATCACAAACTATTAATGAGTTTGAATCGCAATTCAATTCACAACCGCTCTTTGATTTATCCGAAGGAAAAGGTCAAAAGAGGGAAAACCTATTTTGCATTGTAAACACAATGCGGGGAAAGATCTAAGGTTCGGGGGTTGGTTAAATTTAGGGAAGGTATTAGCACCCTAAACATCCGTAGTACTCTACGGGAACCTTTTGTTCAATGCTTACTATTTTGCTTTATTATTTGCTTAAGGTATATGTACAAAGGATTAAAAGTGAGAAAAAAGACCTAAGGGGTTAATTCTAAGTTTACTCGGCAAGACATCGCATCTTGTGCCTACGTATCCTTACGGGAGTGGAATCAGAGTAATCGTAGTTCCCCTCAAAAGGGAGGTTAGAGACTTCTTGACTGTGGTCAAGGTCTCAAAGGGAATAAACGCATCTTAAGGACACGCTTACGTGGAGTGTAGAAACTCCAAATCTCTACGTTGAATTGTTAAGTTGTAATTAGGGTTAAATTAGGTTAGGGATTCCACGGCGGGAAACCCTAAAATGAGCGCGGTGGCTCTTTGACCTAATGCTAGGGGTAAAATTGTAATCTTGTCCACAGCGAGACATGTGTGAAAATTAGGGTTTGTAAAGTGAAAGGGTTTGAAGTTGAGGACTATTGGCGCGGCGACCAAAAGCTAGACCTAATTCCTTCGGAGGTGTGTGGTGTGATAGGATAATTGATAAATGTGTGACACTAATCAAACGAGCAGAGAAATAATGACAGAAATTAACCATACATGAATGACAGAAATTAACCATACATGCAGAACCTTAAAGGCAGAAATTAAACGCGATTATTAAGTTCGCGAAGTTACAACCGAGAAGCAGTTACAATAATGAATAAAACAACCACGCAATAGTAGTAAACATGAGCTGCAAATGATGAACACTGTTAATAAGCAATGTTAGACGGTAATTGGGCGAGTCAGGAGAAAAAGTGCAATATTGAAGATTTTTCGTTGTTTTGAAAGAGATGCTAAAGGAATCTATAAAAAAAGAAAAAGTAATGTTAATTAGAAAAATGTTTTAAATTTAATCTTAAAAAAAAGTTTTAACCTAGATATTTTAAAAAAGGATTTTTAAGTTATTTATTTAAAAAAGTTTTTTATTTTTATTATATGAAAAGAGGTTTTTTAATTTTATTATAAAAAGGTTTTTAAAGTTTTTATTTATTAAAAAACAATTTCAATATTTACACAAAAAAGGTTTTAAAAACAGTTTTTTTTAATTATAGAATAAAATGGTTTTTTTTTTAAAAAAACTTTTAAAAAAACAAAAATAAAAGGTTTAAAAAACAGTTTTTTTTAATTACAAAAAAATAAAGGGGTTGGGCCGGTAATCACCTCCGGACCCAACCCGGTCCTGTTAATTGTAACAAAGTGATTTTTAGGGTTTCATAACCCTAAAATCTCTTCCGCGGCGCCGTTTCTTCCCCTTCGTTGCCTTCATCTCTCGCATTCTTGTCTCTCCCTTGATACCTCCTCCTGAAACCAAAACGAAATCCTGTTAAACAATGATGGTACAATGTTATTTTCGCTTACGTTTTATCCCGTGGGTGGCTTTCGGTGAAACGAGGCGATGATGATGCAAATCTGAGCCTACATGGATGTTTGCCCGTCGTTGAGTGAAACGGCGCCGGCGGACTTCCTTCGGTGGGTTTGATCGATGGCTGTTCGTGATGGCTTTGGGCGAAAACTCTTCTTCTTTCGGTCTCGCGGTCGCTAGGGTTTTTGTGTTCTCCGCCGTTTTCGTCTAGTCTTTCTCTCTCGCGGCTACCAGGCTTTTTCTTTGAGGTGATGTTGTTCTTATATACTTTCTTCCCTCGATTTTGAATGGGCCTTGGGTCTTTGATCTTTAATTTTCAAATCAAAACACGCTGATGATTGGATATTGATTTACAATCTGATATTACTAAACTTGATTTGATTTTATTTTGGGGTAATTCTGATTCGGTTTGATTGGATTTTTGCAGATGTGGATTTGATTGTATTTGGGGAACTCATATATTTGGATATCTGTTTCTGATACAGATTTTGTTTTGTGGTTTATCAGAACACGTTCCTATTTGGATATCCTTTTCAGATGTTGATTCAAATTCGTTTTGGATATCCATCTGGTTTGATCTTCACGACTTTTCTTCTTCTTTTTTTCAGAATCGGTACTACGGCTTTGATCGAGTTAAACGCCGCCGAGGATGGTCACACGGTGATGATGACTTTAAGTCTGAACCTTCTGGTGTTACTTCTGGTTTTGACGCCACGGTTGCCTTTGACAGTTGCGTTGGGATCTTGTTGGATTGTTCTGGCACGAAGCTTGTTTCACACTGAACTTACCCCTTGCATTGTTGCTGTTATTTCAGATGTGATGTGGCTGGTGGACATAGAATATCAGCTGCCTTGGTTATCAATTTATCTGTTCTTTTAAGTTCACTGATCGTCTTTTTCTTCTTTCAGAACTGGTGCCAAGGGCATACGGCGATGATGACACCTCTGTCTGAGCCATCGGAAAATGACACTATAATTCCTATGTTGTTGCTTGTGTTGCGAGCAGGATAACATCTGGTTTGGCAACTGATATACTGCGACTGATATGGTTTACCCTCGTAACTTTGAACTGTGATTTCCGTGACTTGTTTGTTGGGCAATGATGTTTTCCGCGCTGAGCCCGGCTTCCCGCATTTGTGGTAACACATGTGCTGGCTTGGATTTCAATTGCGGGCCAGCTTATCCTTGTGTCTGCTGTTTCAATGACATATGAATTCCATGATGCTCTGTGAGCTGAGTTTGCATTTGGTTCATTACATGGCTGCTGTTGTGATTTTGATGGTGAAATCGAATTTGTGCTGTTACGAGTGCTGTCATGGTGTATTTCTGTTTAGATTCGGCATTTGATTTTCATTGGTTTATTTATGTGATTCAGAGTTGATGCAGTTTTGGAATATCTATTGTATGCTAACTTCTGATACTGTTTGATTCTTTTTGGTAGATGCTGTGAATGCACTGGTTTCATGGATTGTTCGGTTGAGCTTTAGTTTGAATTTCCAATCACCTGTGGATGTTTTGTTTATGCAGCTTATGAACTGTTTTGGCTTTGAGTTCTGAATTCTGAACCTGGTACTGATGCTGTTGTGGATTTTCAGGTGTTGGAAATTTCGAAAACAAAACGACTCAGACCTGCCGGCATCCGGGTCTGAGTCCGAATTTGCCGTGCTGTTTTACCTTTGTATCAGTTTGGAAATCCAATTGCGGCAAAAGTGAATCAGTCCCGCTTCTTTTATCACTTCTATCTCTCGGATGTCCCGCATGATAAGAACGGATGTTACTTGATCTGACGCCAACGGCGCGGATTGGTAACGGGGGTAGGACGCAGCTTCGGTTGTGCCACTCCCGGCACTCGATGATGACGCTGTTCTGAGAGTGTCAAACAATTTCTAACACCTTTTTTTCTATTCTGTTTTGTCTTTGTTGTGCAGGTTAATCAGAGATTTGCGGAGAAGATCGAGGGACGTCATGAAGAACACTTAGAATTCTTTAGGACTTAGGACTTTTTAGAGTGAATGTAATTCCTTGTAAACTCAAACAATGATTAGAATTCAAAGTTTATTTGAGTCACTATTTTGTAAATTAAATACTTTATGAAATAAAAATTCAAAAAGTACTCATTTACTTCTTAAATATCTATGAACATACAAACATGAATTTATTTATATTTATTTCTTAGTTACAAATTATAAACATTCGTGAATAAAAATCCACAAACATTTAAATTTATTTCTAATTATAAATTATAAATACTCACGAATGACATTCAAAGGTATTTAAGTTCTGGCTCATATGCTTATTCCCTCTCTGTTATGTATATCGAAAGAATGCGTTATTAACTGAAACGAAACTCCTTCTTGAACAAATGAACGACCCAACATTAAATACACTCCCGGTATTTTCCAATAATAAAACGAGCCAGCTTGATGCCTTGGAGGAAATCAACTTCTATGGTAGACAAATGTCCCACGTATCATGCTCTGAACGCCTCGAGGCTTAAAGACCGATTTTCTTCAGAATTAACCAAAATAGTGTAAAATGACCAAAACGCCCTTGAACTGGATTCCTGCAAAACAAATCAACTCTAGGACTGGTTAGTGGTTAGCAGATGCACAGATGAGATGCTATGCGAAATGACTGACTAAATATAAGGGTAAAATTTGGGGTATTACACCCCCTTAATTTGTTTGGTTCCAACCACAAGTTTTAGTCTACTTCTCACATTTTTTGGTTATGTGATAATTACAAAGTAATGAATACGGTGTAGGAAACATCCTTGCATATGAATTCAGCAGTGTTGTGTTATGGTCATTGACTATTACTTGCGGCTTGTTTTCTTGGTCTTTCAACATAGTATTGCATATTTCCAAAGCTCTTATAACATTTTCCTCTTTTTCAGATTCCAAAAAGGCAAAACCGACTAAAAGTAACACCAACAATATCCAGAAGTGGAAGTCTAAACATGTTTGTTTAGTATGTTGAATCAATTATTAGTATAGTGGGAAATGTGTTGAACAATTTGATGGAATCCGGATGAGTTTAAAAAATATCTCGAATGGTGACTTTATCCTCTCATAATTTGTATCTAGAAACATAATGGTCATCTTCCAAAAGCTTCAACAGTTGTTGCGTCTCAGATCTTGGTCCTTTTACTGCCTTGTAGTTCTGAGCATGTACGATGTATATTTGCTTGATATTTGAAATATTTAGATGAATTTTTTGTTTCAAATATGAAAGTATGTTTTTCGGCGCCACCATGTTTAATGTCATGTTCGAAACAAGTCACCTCTCCTCTAGAATAAGGGGACATACAATGGGATGATCAACTAGCTTATCACTCAAGGTATGATTATGTATATCATAAATCACATTAAATTTCCATGTGTCATCCTCCATACGATATCTGTGTAATTTAAATGGACACTCACATTTTCTTGATCCAGTGTCATCTCATTTCAACTTCCTAATCAGTGGTTGGTATGTGCCACTTCTTTTGTATCTCATTGTTGCAAATGTTTGTCTTCTATTTAAACCATTATCGGACCTTCTAAATTCAATGCCAAACCCCAATTTTTTGGCTTCCAACTCTTGTTTATTTGTAAATTGTGCATAAACATCTACCGTGATAACAACCAGTCGATCCCCCAGTTTAACATCATCATTCACTTTATTTGGTTTAACATTGTACCCCATTTTGTCAGATTTAAAATACATTCTCGCAATAGCTTTGGGATACATTTCCTGGTGTACCATATCTAATACAACAAATAATAGGAAAAACTATTTTAAAATTTAAAATATCAGACAAATTCAGAGATGCATATTCGGACCGCACTAAACTTTGCCCAGACATGCATATTCGGACTCAACATTCATTTTTTCAGTATAGAAAACTCGTCGATGCAAGGAATGAAGGATGAAATGAATGAAATTTATTTCCAATTCTAGATTCTTTTGCTCCCAATGATGTGTTAAAAATCAAAGAATGGTGTTTTAATATTGAAAATTTGACTGAGAATGAGAGAATTATTTTTAAGGGTTTTTACTTTGAGAGAAGTTTCAGCATGAAGAAGATCATGCAAGGTTGTGTTTTATCCAATTTTCTGCTTGACATTTCCGAATATGCATCTCTAGAAACATCACTGAGTTTTTAATTAAATCAACTCAGTGAATAAAAACACCATAAATGAGTACATGGGGTATTTTGGAAATGCATCTCCGGATACACCTCAAATAATATTCGAAGATGTATGACCGAACTAAAAACATGTTTAAAATGAGGTGGATTTTAAAATTTACAATGACTTGTGTAATTTTGGGTGCGTCTTGAGATGCTTTTCCAAACACAGAAAATAACATTTTTCGAATTTCTAAAAGTGTGGGACGCACCCTTAAAAATGTAAAGAGCATTTCCCTATAATTATATAAGATAGGTGGTAAAAAACCATCAAGTCTATTAGGGCCTATTCCATTTAACCCATATAAGATATTGAATTAGAGGATTTCTTAATGCACCCTATAAGTTTCTTAGCCACCATGCAAAAATACATAAATGCACCCCATATTCTGGAGATGCATCTCCGGATGTATCAAAAGCTCAGTTAACATTAAAATATTATGGAGATGTATCTCCGAAATATTTTGGAGGTTAAATCACGTCAGAACCTTCTCCTTCCTCATTTCTCATTTTACTTAAACTCAACATGAAACTCTCTCAACTTTTTTCTCTAAATCAAGTCAAAACTCAATCAACAAGACTCAATGGAACATCAATCAACCTCAGAAACATTAATCTCTTGTAAGTGTTTTGAGTTTTTGATAAATTTTTGAGTTTTTTGTTTAAATGAGTAGAAGTCGATGATTAATGTTTGAAATGAGTAGAAATAACATTTAAGATGGTTTAAACATACTGTATTAGACGTTTGTTGGCTGAAAAAGATGATCAGAGCATGTTTTTTGGGATTTCATGAGGTACATTAACACCATTGGCGCAACTTCTAAGTTGCAGGAAATTACAAAGATGCATTTCCAAAAAATTTCAGCATATTAGTTTCCCAAATTTCGGAGATGTATCTCTGTAATTTTCTCAGTATTTTTTTTGTTTTCATGCTTGTGGTGTTGTTTGGCAACACTAATTGTCTGCTTTATATTAACTTACATGCATAATGGCTGATAGACATGATAGATTGAGGCACAAGAAGGTTTCTAAGCATGCATTAGTGCAACAAAAGAAGATTCAACATGTTTCGAAGGCTCCAGGTCCCTCTGGTCATGCAGAGTCATCTACTTCTGAGGCTCGTGCTTCTCCTCATGCCACTCCATCTTCTTCTTCTTATAGGAAACGAAGACTGAAAGAGGACTTTGAGGACTTCGAGCAAATCCATGAGTACAACTAGGGGGCTGTTTGTTTGGTCTACCTATAGTCGAAGCTGAGAGAGGGTTGTATGTGGAAGACGAAGCTGGTCACATGCAGTGTCACACTACTGACGATAGTAATTATTGATCTTTGAATGTTTCTTTTTCATTTTCATTTCATCTTTGCAACGCTATTGCTGATGATTCGTGTTTTCTAAACTTTTCATTTTAGGCTTTAATCCTCCAGTACTTCTCGCGCATCTTTGGCTGAGGGAGTGTACCATCTTATACTGAGGATATGTTGCATGCTACTTTTTCCCCACTCAGAGGTAACCAGGTGACCGAGCCTTACAGAGTCTATCTTGACCGTTTGGTTGCCGAGGACATACATTTCAACAACCATGTTAATTACCGTGAGACACATCATTTGACGAGATAGTGTTATACTCTGGATGGTTGGCCTACAGATCATGTCTCACTGCTCTTTATCTGCATGAGCACAACATGCGCCAATTTAACTACACTTAGACCATTCCTAGACACTCTGTTGTCTCTACCCCTCCTTCCTTGACACGTAGATAAATAGATGACATGTTTGATGATTATGAGATTCATCTGGTACCAGAGGAGGCACGGAGTACCATAGTTGAGAGCGAATAGAGCGATGTCGAAGGGTGCATCAGATGGTTCTTCAAGGTGTCACATTCGTACATGTTGCATGTTGCTCCATCAGATCCGTTGAGGCCAACTCATCAAGAGATACTATAGGAGGATCAGGCACAACTAGATCATACTAAGGATGTCTTTCCTAGATATTATCTCATTGTGGAGATTCTGGAGACAAGAATTGACATTGATATCTTCCCTGATGGGTTTGATGTGAGACAAGTCCTAGATGCCATCATGATGCATGCACGTGGGAAATTGATGTATCAGAGACAACGCCAGGAGACAGGGGAATAGATGGACGATGAGGTAAAGGAGGTAGAGGATCTAGATGAGAGGTAGTCAGATATATACAGTAGTGTATTAGTATATAGTAGTAGTACTACGGTTTGTATTTTATCTTGACATCATGCTATTTTATTGGTCTCGATTGTCTGACATTTTTGACATTTATTATATATATATATATATATATATATATATATATATATATATATATATATATATATATATATATATATATATATATATATATATATATATATATATATATATATATATATATATATATATATATATATATATATATATATATATATATATATATATATATATATATATATATATATATATATATATATATATATATATATATATATATATATATATATATATATATATATATATATATATATATATATATATATATATATATATATATATATATATATATATATATATATATATATATATATATATATACACACACACACACACACACATATATATACATCTGGATTTATGTAGATCTACTTTTTATTGTATAGTATGGTCTAAATCTGCATCTAAATACATGTAAACATATAATAACATGAAAAATTTTATTCTGATACGTTACAAAGATGAATCTCTAGAATAATCACGGAGATGCATCTTCGGTCAAATTCACGGGTATAATGACTTCTGACTGTGATGTATAATATATTTTAAGTTGTTATGAAGATGCATCTTCGGAACGTTTCAACGTTCATTCAGAAATTGGAGCGTTCGGAGATGCATCTTTAAAATATGAGGGAATTTAAATAATTTTGTGTGGTGGTTAAAAAGCATAAAAGATGCATTAAGAAATCATCTTGAATTAGATCAATTAGCCCATAAGACTTTGGGTTTGTTTATTGTCAACATCTAAATAGTATTAGTAATGTTTTCAAAAATTATCATCTGATCTGAAAAATAATTGGTATAAACACTTTTCACATTTTTTGGGGATCATAACCCATTTTTCACACCAAAACATCATTTCTTCAACCTTTTGTTGACGAAGTTGTGATCTACAAGCAAGTCAATGGGAATTCCTCATTGAATTGTGTTCCTCAACCTTTTATTGATGATGTTGTCATCCCCAGCTCAACTAGTAGCACTTCTCCAAGTCAGTGGGCTTTCCTCATTGAGTTGGTATCCTTCAACCTTTTGTTAACAAGGGAGGTATTCCTCAGTGACTTCTTTGTTTCAAACTTTTGTTGATGACTTCAAATAATCCCCACTCATCATATTTCCAACAAACTTGACCTTTCTTTAATTGCCTTACTATCATCCTTTTGGTGGTAGCCAAATACAGTCGATTGAACCTAACCTTCATCCTTTTGGTGTTGGTGGCTCTCAAATTTGGGAGTTCCTATTATCCTTTTGGTGTTAGTAGCTTGTATTGTTATCTTCATCCTTTTGGTGTCGGAAATCCGTGAACCCTTGGTCTGTGTATCATCCTTTTGGTGAATGACAACCTTTGATATCGTTTTGCTTACTATTATCCTTTTGGTAATAGCAAGTTTTAACCTCACTTTCATCCTTTTGGTGAAGGGTTGTTGTGTGTGTTCACTATCATCCTTTTGGTGATAGGTCTGCCATCCTTTTGGTGTCAGATATCTACGGGTGCGTGTGTTTACTATCATCCTTTTGGTGATAGACCTATCATCCTTTTGATGCCGGTAGCTAGTGGATCTTTGGTTTGTGAATCATCCTTTTGGTGAACGACAATATCAGAATCATGTGTGTGTACTTGCTATTATCCTTTTGGTAATAGCGAGTTTCGGCCTCATTTTTATCCTTTTGGTGAAGGGTTATTGTGTGTGTTCTATATCATCCTTTTGGTGATAGATTTGTCATCCTTTTGGTGTCGAAGTCGTGTGAGTTTACTATCATCCTTTTGGTGATAGGTTAGTCATCCTTTTGGTGCCAGATATTGTGTGTAATCTATCATCCTTTTGGTGATAGATCTGTCACCTTTTGGTGTCGGAGTTGTGTGTGTTTTCTATTATTTTTTTGGTAATAGACCTGTCATCCTTTTGGTGTCGGGAATCTGTGTATGCTTACTATTACCCTTTTGGTAATAGTGAGTGTCGACCTCACTTTCATCCTTTTGGTGAAGGGTCATTGCATGAGTTTACTATCATCCTTTCGGTGATAGGTCTGTTATCCTTTTGGTGTCGTATATTTGTATGTACTCACTATTATCCTTTTGGTAATAGCGAGTTTCTACCTCACTTTTATCCTTTTGGTGAAGGGTCGGCGTGTGAGTCCACTATCATCCTTTTGGTGATAGGTCTGGCATCCTTTTGGTGTCAGAAGTTTATGTTATCATCCTTTTGGTGATAACGACCTTTGCAAGTCATTCAATGTTCATTTGAGGGTTGACATTGATCTATCATTCCATCTCCTAAGCATTTCCTTTCTTTTCGAACAAATTCAGGGTCTTCTTCATATCTAATTGACTTCTCCCTCGAAAGAATTAACACCAAGGAAATTCATCTTACTAGGTTTAAGCCAATTAGATAGTGGCATCTGTCATACCCAAAATTTGTCCTACCTGTACATTACCTTCATATGTACATCTGTCCATCAACCATTATTCGAAAAATCCAAAAAAATATGTAGCTTCTGCTTGTTGTTCAAGTTCCGGGTTATGCATGATTGAATTCAAAGTGACTCGGGCAAGTGTTGAGTGAAGTTGAATGGTGTTGACCTAATTTTCTTGGTCAAGAAAGTTTCGATTCATGGCAAGTCATCTATGGAGGAATCATGTTCTCAGGCTGTACTAAAGTAGGCATCATGATTGAGGTTATGATTAGGGTTTGTGTGCCAATTCGAGTCAGTTGTGTATGGACCAAGTTACCAAGGTTGTGTCAAGTTCCTAATGCTTCTTGGTTCATTTTCCAGTTAAGGTTTGTGCAGTTGCAATGCAATTCATATATCAAGGCATAATCCTTTGATCTCAAGGCATGTTCCTATTCACTTGGTCCACAGTAAATATTTTGACTCCTCAAGGTTCAAGATGATTTCAAGTTGGATTCAATTTCAATTATATTTCAAGGATTTGTTCAAAAATGGTTAAGATATAGGAATTGATTCACTTTTAGTCATATTCAAGATTCATTTCAAAATCAGTGGAAAAATTCAAAGGATGGATTCAGAGATTGATTCATGGTCAATTTCTACAGATCCATTCAAGTTGTATTCAATTCAAGTGGAGAAATATAAAAAGAGTAGAATTTAGTTGATGAATCTTTTGGATCACACATGAAGTTCAAGTTTTAGCCAGGAATCAAGGTTTCAAAATTATCATGATTAAAGTTTTCAACCGCGGTTCGAGTATGAAATGGAGGTGCAAGTTACAAGCCTAAAATATTTTTCAAAGCCCATTACTTTTTTCTTCATTTACACATTACCACCAAAATTACAAAAATATAGAGAAGGCACATGAAACTCCAAAAATCCCATTTACATTTATTTACAACAAAAATGCAAAAAAAAAGTGTAAGATATCGTGAATCAAATGCACAGTCCACTTAATCTTCATGTTACACAACCAAAATTTCATCAAGCCTTGCACAAACTTGTCAAGCCATTACCATAAGCTACAACAAGCACATGACTACATGAAGCTCAACTAGCCACTTCATGAAGCCTATAACAACCTGCAAAATAGAAGCAAAACATCAACCGGTGCGCTACAATTCTCAAACAACAGCACGTCAACGTAAAAGCAACATGACAAAACGAGATCTTGCACATAATCGTTTCACAAATCAACAAGCCTTCATTCATGCATCCACAACATTACCAAGCTGGACCCACTTCAAACATTCCAATACTTGCAACACAACTTTACGCACACCACCAAGCCGTGAGAGACGCGAACCTTCAACGACACCACAATAAATGGAATACAGAAAACATTTCCACAAAATCCGTGTAGTAAGAATAAGAAAAACCAAATCATAAAATTAGAAAACCAATTCCTCCTCAAAAGGAGGACACACACAAATAACCAGAATCACTTTTTATCTTCTACAGTAAAACAACCATTTACATATTTCTCTTCTTCTCTCAACGGAAAAAAAAACTTCCTTAAAAAAAACACAACACAACAAAATTTTTCAAATTTGTCATTCATTGTTCCCTCTTTATCACTCCAAAACCTCACGAATCAGACCCAATCTTCAAATCTCATACCTTCATACAACCTTCACCCAACCTCCTTTGACCTCTCTTCAAATCTTCTTTATAATTTCCTTCCACCCTTTACCTTCTTAAACCTCAAATCTTCCACTTCAACCTTCAATCACAAACCGAATCGAAACAACCCAAAACTGAAATCAAACCAGAAATAGAAGAAGAGAGTTCAAAGAGAAATCGAATCGTAAACTGTATAAACCTAGAACGAGTCAAAAGTAAAGATTGGACCAAAGCTTTTTTTGAGATGGAATCGCGAGGATGTTGGAGTATTTGTCTTGTTTTTCATGAATCATTCCGTTTTTCACTGATGGTTGTTGTTGTTTTTTTTCAAACGTGTTTCTCTTTTCTTCTTTACTTGACCATCGCCTCCGTAAGTTCTTGGAGGGAGCTTCTGTTCTTTTCTTCTTTTTCATTTTAGAAAAATAAATAGGTGATAAATTTGATGATTTGAAGTCATTTGTTGCTGCTTTTAAAACAAAAAAAAATGGGAGTTGGTTTTCTACCTAAGTGAAGTGATCGTGGTTCTGTTGTAACCTGTTGCGTTGTTTTTCTTGCTTCATAGTCATATGGTTTTTCGGATTTGGTTTAATTAGCTGGAATTTTGTGATGGGCTCTCCAGAGGCCCATTGTTTTTTCTTCTCATGAAGATCCTTGTGTCTATGTGCACCACCATCATACAATAGATCCTTTCTTTGCACTTTTATTACCTATTCTCATTTATTTATTTATTTAGTTTTTTTTCTTACATATTTTCTTTTCTTTCTATTTTTTCTAATATTTTATTTTGTAATGTATCCTTGTGATATTGATCTCGATCTTTTGTTTCCACTACTCTTTCATTATTATTATTTTTGCATTTCAATCTTCTTTTTAAATCTTGGTTGATGAAGTCTTTTTATTCACGAATGTTAATTGGTTGACGTTGTTTAACCTTCATGGTTTTAAATCTGTAATGAATGATCATTGAGGTAATTTTCTATACTTTGGGATCGTGATAGGTTACCTTCGATTAATCGACGAAAGTTTGTGATTAAGACGAGATTGTCCGCTTTTCTTTTCGTGTGGCACAATTTCTTTGGAGAATGATTCTCAATATCATTTCTCCATTGTGTTTTAGCACAAAAATTAAGTTGCGCGACCTTCTATAGTATGATCTTTGTCATAAATCATGCTACGACAGTTTAACGCTAAAGTCGACCCGATTTATTCGATTAGTAACTAACCACTAACTTTAATTTCCATTCAATATACTCTTGTTTTATTTTTCTGTCAATATATCTTGTTCATATTATTATTATTCATATTCATATCATCTTGTCATACTATTTCATACTTTGTTCATAATATTCAAAAACACATTAAAACGATTGAAACAATAAAAGACTTAATTGGTAGATTGTGGTTACTTTTCCGAGCAACGAAACTTAGACTTTATACAGAGACCCTAACTTGGAGCTTTTGTCTGACTCTTGCTCGAGGCTTAGTTTAGGACACCTCGCACACACACGGCTTCCTCTTGGGCTACTTGGCAATGAACTCTTTTATTTCGTACAATCCCGTGTAACTTACATGTACCCCGCTTCCATTTTGATGTACACATTCGTATTGATTTGATTGTGGTTTGTTTACTAGGAGCACCCCTAGGGACTAGCATAGACTAAACCATTTTCAAACTAATTCTCTATTTCTTGTCGAGCCATTTTCAAACACCCTCTGTAAGTCGATTGCTCATTAGCATCGCCATCAATCTAATGCATGCACTCGCGCATTTCATTATGGTTTCATTACTAGGAGCACCCCTAGGGACTAGGATCGATTCTCACCTCTTTTCAACCAAACCCTCGACTCGTTCTTGAGCCATTTTTAAAATCAACCTCTTCTCAACTTCTTCGCACGCAAATATAATCAAAACATTGATCCAAAGTTAAATGGACTTTCACAATTAAACTCCAAAATGATTAACAACTATCGAAACTCTTTCAAGGTGAAAAAGAGGGGGATTGAGCCTTTGATCTCTCTTCAGTTGTTTAGGTGCGAGTTATCTTACTCGTGTGTGAACAATTGACACCTCTAAAACACTTCCAACTCGATAACATTTAAACTATCTTCCAACCATCCATCGTTCAAAACACTTCTCAAACACAACCTCTTTTCAAGATGAAAAAGAGAGAGAGTCAAGTCTTTGACTCACTCTCCCGATTACTTGGGCCCGAGGAGCCTTTCTTAAGCTTCGAGTAATCGTCATCCAAACCAAACTTCAACAAATTTAACCCCTTTTTTTCGTGGTCGTATACACGATGCTCTAATTCTTTATTATCGTCTGAATGAAGATACGTAGGCACAAGATTGCAAAGATCTTGGCGAGCTACCTTTTTCTTTTTCTGTCATTTCTCGTCACAATTCTATCCATCTTCTGTTTCCCTTATTCCTTTTCCCGTAGTCGAATTACGAGTGCTATGATTTCTCATTCTCGTCCGAATGAGCATATGTATAAGGGCCCCAATCCTTGTCGAGCACCCTATCCTAAAATCACCCATTTCCCCTTAGCATCGTTTCACTTTCATCTTACGTTTCACATTTATTGTTGAGAAGAAAACAAATAAGCTTAGCTAACATTCATCACAAATCAAACTAAGAGGTTTTCGTTGAGTACAATGGACGTGAGGGATGCTAATACCTTCCCATTGCGTAACCGACTCCCGAACCCAAAACATGGTTGCAACGAACATGTTCTTGTCTTTTTAAATGTTTTCTTGATATTTTACTTTCCCTCTTTTGGGATAAATAAAGTTCGGTGGCGACTCTGTCGAACCGCATTTCCGTGCCTTTTACGCGAGGGTCTTATTTTTGATGATTTTTTGAGGTGCGACAGTGAGGAGAAGACGTTATATGAAAATTAGAATATGTTACATAACATGAACATGACTTGGCATGACATTAGAAAACAAGAGTGTTGGTACAATCACAAGCCTACAAAAACATCAATATAATCCTAACTATACAACAATATCAAAACAATCTAAATTATGCTTACTTCTTGACCTCTTCTTCCCAATGCCTTATACGTCCCGCACATGTTTTTTCCCATGATCTTTCATCTTCAATACAGTTCTCTGTCAAGTGGTCAGTGGCGGGAGGCAATGCACAATTGGGTTTCAACTTCACCTGAATCCAATGATTGTTGTTAACAAAACCAACTACAATAATTTTATGTATACTGCAGATATAGATGGAGATACCACAAATGAGAAGAAAGTGATGTTAAGGTCAATGGACAACAAGACTGATATCTAATCGTATCTAGAAGAAATAGGATGACCCATGTCAAGAATCGTCATCCATTTCTTATGATCTTCAACACTCAAGCTAGAGATTACCAATGAACTCCTAACTTAAGAAAATTATGAGATTTTGGATCGAACTCTAGCTCTGTCAAGGGATAGCTTTCATGTGTTTCGACATGAGACAAGCATGAAGTCGAAGATGGTTTGCATGTTGATGTCAAAGGGTTACATATTGTATTCGAAGTTAGTTCTAATATGTATTGTCAAATTGAGCCTTGTGTTATGGATCCAATTATTTAGTTAGCTTGTAATGTAAGTTACCTAGTTAGTCTATAAATAGGCTAGATCACTCAGGTTGTGGAGTGAGACCAATTGTGTTATTCATTTGTAATCATTTGTAAATCCTAAATGAGAAAGTGAATAGTAAACAATATGACCAAGAATCTTTCTTCCTTCTTTCTTCTTTATCCTCTCTTCTTTCTCTCTTTGATCTAACCGTTTTTCATTGTTCACCTAAGAACTTTTTTTCTCAATCTTTATTTATTGAAAGGTATCATTTGTGATTGCAACAAACTATTGCAGTGAGCATGGAGAAGATGTCGTCAACAAAGTTTGAAATTGAGAAGTTGACCGGAGTTACTGAATTCGGTTTATGGAGTTTGAAGATGTGAGCCCTTCTTGTTCAACAGGGTTTGCTAGAACACTAAAGGAAGAAGATTCCATGGATACTGCATTGATGGAGAAGGAAAAGATAATGATAATCGAGAAAGCCCACAGTGCAATTGTTTTGAGTCTTGGTGATAAGGTTCTCATGAAAGTCCTTGGTGAATCATTTGTACTTGAAGCAAACTTGTATTCATTCAAGATTAATGAAGATAAAACATTGATGGAGCAGCTAGATACGTTCAGCAAGCTGATTCTTGATCTTGAAAATATTGATGTTACCATCAATGATGAAGATCAAGCACTGTTATTGTTGTGTTATTTACCTAAGTCGCATGCTCACTTCAAAGAAACCCTCTTGTATGGAAGAAAGTACCTGACCTTCGAAGAAGTTCAAGCAGCCTTGTATTCGAAGAATTTGAACGAAAGAAATGAGTAGAAACCATCATCATCAGTTGGCAAAGGGTTGTTCGTAAAGGGGAAATCGTCGAAGAAAGATGGTATGTTTGAGAAGAAGAAAGGTAAAACTCAACAAAAGTCTTATGGTCATGATATTTCTAGGATTAAGTGTTATCACTGGAAAAAAGAGGGTCACACAAGAAAGATATGCCCTGAGCGTCTAAATAATCATGGAGGTAAGGACAACAGAAATGCAGCTATTGTGCAAGATGATTATGAATCATCTGATGTCCTTGTGGTGTTGAGCAGCAACTCTTACAAAGAGTGGATTATGGATTCAATATGTACTTGGCATATGACTCCAAAAAAGGACGTGTTTGAAGAATTATGTGATCAAGATGGTGGACCAGTGCTGCTAGGAAACAATAAAGCTTGCAAGATTGCAGGTATTGGATCTGTAAGATTCAAGCTCCATGATAAGTCAATAAGGCTATTGACTGGGGTTAGGTATGTACCTGGCTTTAAGAGGAATTTGATTTCTCTTGGTGAATTTGACAAGAAAGGATATGTCTTCAAAGGAGAGCAAGGTATCCTGAAAATCATGAAAGGGTCGAAGGAAGTCTTGAGAGGCGTGAAGAAACGAGGCTTGTATACCCTTAAGGCTGAGGTTGAAAGTGTTTCAACAGATTTTGCATCCACGAAACTAGCATCGAAGACAGAATTATGGCAGATGAGATTGGGCCATGTCAACGAAAGAGGCCTGGTCGAACTGGGGAAACAGAACCTGCTAGGTGTTGACAAAGTCGAAAAGTTGGAGTTTTGTGAGCCTTGTGTGTTTGTCAAGTCTTGTAGGGTGAAGTTTAATAAAGGTAAACAAAGAACATATGGATCCCTTGATTACATTCATGTTGATCTTTGGGGGCCTACAAGGAATCCTTCACATTCAGGTGCAAGGTATTTTCTATCCATAGTTGATGGTTATTCTAGAAAGTTATGGGTATTCATTCAGAAGATGAATGATGAAACTTTTAAGAATTTCAAAAGTTGAAAGGTTTTGGTCAAAACTCAAACTGGCATAAAGGTTAAGAGGTTGAGAACTGATAATGGCCTTGAGTTCTGCAACAAAGCTTTCAAAATTTAATGTGTTGATTATGGGATTGCAAGGCATAAGACTGTAACAGGTACTCCTCAACAAAATGGATTAGCTCAAAGATTCAATCGAACAATCTTTGAAAGGTTAGATGAATGTTGGTTAGTGCTGGGTTGAAGAAGGTGTTTTGGGCAGAGGTTGTTCCAACAACAGCTTATCTAATAAATATATGTCCCTCGACTGCCTTGGCAATGAAGACACCTGAAGAAGTTTGGTCAGTTCAACCACTAGATCTCGACAAACTGAGAGTATTTGGTTGTTTAGCCTATACTCGCATTAGGCAAGAAAAGGTAGAACCTAGAGCTCTGAGATGCATGTTTCTTGGATATCCCGAAGGAGTCAAGGGTTATAGGTTGCGATGCCTAGAACCAGGTCACAGAAGATATATCACAAGTCGTGATGTAGTTTTCAATGAAGTCGAGATGGCGTTCAATAAAATTGGTGATGCTGGTCGAAGTGCATAAATCTCTGAAGAGGAGCTGAAACAGGTAGAAATTCCTATTGAGGTGGAGCATAGTGATGTTGAAGTGCATAACCCAGATGAAGTCGAAGAAGAAGAGCAAGATGCTAAAGAGACTGAGGAAAATGCCGATGACTACCTACTGGCAAGAGATAGGTCGAGAAGAGTCATCAAGCCACCTCAGAGACTTGGTTATGCAGATCTTATAGCTTTTTCCTTAATCTCTGCAAGTGAGGTACTTGAGGAAGAACCTATAAATTACAAGGAAGCTATGAGTAGTTGAAATAAGACTGAATGGCGAAAATCCATGGATGACGAGATGAAATCTCTTCATGATTGAGAAACCTGCAGGGGTCAGGTTAGTCAGTAGTGGGTGGATTTTCAAGGTTAAGGAAGGAATCGAAGGAGTGATGTCTAAGCGTTTTAAGGCAAGATTGATTGCTAAGGGGTTCACTTAGAAAGAAGGTGTCGACTTCAATGATGTGTTCTCGCCTGTTGTAAAGCATATATCAATTAGAATGTTTTTAGCCATGGTGGCAAAGTTTGACCTGGAACTTGAGCAAATGGATGTGAAGACAACATTTTTGTATGGTGACCTAGACGAAACGATCCAGATGTGTTAATCTGAAGGGTATGCAGAAAAGGATAAGGAAGCTTATGTGTGTAAGATGAATAGGTCTTTGTATGACCTTAAACAATCTCCTCGATAGTGGAACAGGAGATTCGACAAGTTCATGGAACACATTGGTTTCCCTAGGAGCCAGTTTGACCACTGTGTTTACTTCATATTTCGACCTGGAAATTCACTTGTTATTTTGTATGTGGGTGATATCCTCATAGCCAACAACAATGTCGAGGATGTAATAGAGGTGAAGGTTGAACTCAGTAAGGAGTTAGAAATGAAGGATCTGAGAGTTGCCACCAGGATTCTTGCGATTAAAATCCAGAGAGATAGAAAGCAGTCGAAGTTGTGCTTATCTCAAGAGACATATCTACGGAAGCTTCTCGATAAGTTTGGTATGTAGAATTCAAACCCTGTTGTGACTCCAAAAAAATCCTCAGTTTAAGCTTTGTACTACTCATAGCTCGAGTACTGGAGCTAAAAGAATCTATATGAGTAGAATTCCATATGCTAGTATAGTGGGTTCTTTGATGTATGCTATGGTCTGTACAAGGCCAGACATAGCGTATGGAGAGAGCCTTGTAAGCAAGTATATGGCCAATCCTATAAAGGCGCACTAGCAATCTTAAAAATGGATTCTCAGGTACATAAGTGGATCTCTGAATTGAGTCCTGATTTATGGTGGAGCCTACAGTGATGATAGCAAAGTTGAAATTAAAGGATTTGTCGACTCTGATTATGTAGGTTGTATGGATTCCAGAAAGTCTATTTCTTGATATGTGTTCACTGTGTTCGCCACAGTAATCAGTTGGAAAGCAACGCTTCAAAAGGTTGTTGCCTTATCAACCACTGAAGCAGAATATATTTCCCTCAGTGAAGTTGTGAAAGAAGCATTATAGCTTGAAGGTTTTGCAAAGGAGCTAAAACTTCAAGGTTGAAGTATCACTATTAAATGTGATAGTCAAAGTGCAATATACATGTCAAAGAACTCAGCCTATCATGAGTGAACCAAGCACATCAATGTGAGGTTGCACTTCGTCAGAGAGATAATCGAGTGTGGGGAAGTCCAAGTGCAGAAGGTTTCTACTAATGACAATGCTGCTGATATGATCACCAAGACATTGCCAAGTTGCAAGTTTTTCCAATGTATGCAGTTGATAAAGCTGCATGATGAAAGCTAGTTTATTCCTTTTTTGTAGAGTTAGATCCAAAGTGGAGATTTATGAGATTTTGGATCGAACTCTAGCTCTGTCAAGGGATAGCTTTCATGTGTTTCGACATGAGACAAGCATGAAGTCGAAGATGGTTCACATGCTCATGTCGAAAGGTTACATATTGTAATAGAAGTCCTTTCTAATATGTATTGTCAAATTGTTATATTGAATTGGGCCTTGTATTATGGATCCAATTGTTTAGTTAGCTTGTAATTTAAGTTAGATATTTAGTCTATAAATAGGCTAGATTACTCAGGTTGTTGAGTGAGGTCAATTGTTTTATTCATTTGTAAACCCTAAATGAGAAAGTGAATAGTAAACAGTTTGCCTAAGAATCCTTCTTCCTTCTTTCTTCTTTATCCTCTCTTATTTTTCTCTTGGTTCTAACTGTTTTTCATTGTTCACCCAAGAACTTCATTTCTCAATCTTTATTTGTTGAAAGGTATCGTTTGTGATCACAATAAAAATATTTCATATAACACCTTGGCATAAAAGTGTATGTTTTGATAATCTTCACCTTCCAATTTTGTCTGAACCAATAACAAATAATCTTCACCCCCATCTAAGCTAATATCCAATAATGTGAAAACCATAATTTCCATTAGCCTCATCACATATAATATCTTGAATGCAGTCATGCTTGAAAACAATAAACTGAGACCAGTAAATATGTCTTGAAGACTTGCTAGATGATTGACTTGATGAAACTTTACTAGATGATCTATTAGACGTTTGAATTTAATGCAAGGCATCAACATACTCCCACTGTGAGGGATCATGATACACATGAAGGTGAGAAAAACACTTAGAAGGGGGGTTGAATAAGAGTTTTAAAGAAATATGGCAATAAAAACAACTCAAGATTTTTATCCTGGTTCGTTGAACTCAACTACTCCAGTCCACCTTATCAAAGATGATTTGTCTTTCTCAACAAGAACTTAATCCACTATTAATCAACTGATTACAATAGTAAGCACTAAGAACAACTGTCTTAGTCTTCTCAAGAACTACTGACCACACCTTGGTCTTCTTAAGGAACTTCTTACAAATTAATGTAAACTAACAAGTGTTTGATTGCTTCTAATAAGCTGTATCACAATTGTGATATTTACACTTAAGATTAAGTACAACAAAAACTATACAGTTTTATGAAAGATTAAAAGAATAAGATCTTTGTGAGATTTGCACTTTGATGAATCAAGCGTGTAAGAAAATTTCTTTCTGAGTGAACTAGCAATGAGCAAGTGATGAGCAGGAAATTAGCAGCCTCACAATGTTGTAGAAGTTCTCCTTTTATAGCTTTTACAATTGCTTTGAGTGATGTGCAGCTGAATATAAAATTAGAATATAAGACTTTTCATTACCAAAAAGTATGGGCAGAGATATGCTTTCTGCATGAAAAGTATGGTTGTAGAAGCCTTGGGATTTGCACCACGTCACTTCTTTGGACAAAATAGTCGTTGGTTACTTTGGAAGTAGCACCACGTCCAATCAAGTTTACAGCTTCTTCAACAAGCTTCCTTCAGGATGAAGTCTTCATAATCTGCACTTCAGAACTTGTAGCAAGCTTAAAGAAATGAAATACTTTAAGATGATCAGAGCTAAAAGAATTGAGATGTTCAGAGCCTTGATAGATGATCAGATATTAATATATCAGAGTCTCAATCTTGATCAGAGTCTTCATCAGAGTATGCAGCAGTATGTGCTTGAGCGTGAATATTAAAGGTAAGAGTCTGATAATCAAAGCCTCTGTTCTTGCAGTGAAAATAACTTCAGATCATTAACACTTCAGAACATTTTGTAGCTTTTGCTTCAGATCCTTCTGGCAGCGCTTCAGAATCTTCTGATAGTCTTGCATCTGATGCTTCAGAGCCTTGCATAGTTTCTTGTACTTATGTATTTTGCTTCTTTAAGATTCTTTAACTTAATACCTGAAACAATAATACTTGAACAAATTTTAGAGTATATATTTTCTTAATACAAAATTCCATAAAAGTTATCATCAAAACATAGAGATATAAGAAATACCAATCTGTGTTCTAACAATCTCCCCCTTTTTGATGATGACAAAACTAGGGAATTTTGTTCAATAAAGAGAAATAAAATATATAACTCCCCCTGAGATTAAGAATCTCCCCTTGAAATGAATACTCTAATAGAAGAGAACACTTCCCTTTTTGCTTGAGTATATTTCAGAACCTGGTAGAAATCCTTTTTATGCTTTCCAGAATCAGAGTCTGATGATTTCTTTTAAATGAAGAGTTTTGGTATATCTTCCAGAATCAGAGTCAAATTTGCTTCAAATGATAAGAGCCAGGTTGGGTAATTCTCAGGGTAACTTCAGATAATTTTTGTCAGATGAAATACTAAGATCTGAAAGTCTTAAGATACAATGTTAGATTAATACTATGTCTGAATTTAATTTAAGTATTACTTATGGATTGAACAAATTCTCTTTCTCCCCGTTTTCGTCATAATCAAAAAGAATATTAAAGACAGAAAATATAACAGAAGAAGAGAAAACTTAACACATAAATGAAAAAAATAACAGTCAGATTCATTCAGATTCAAATAGCACAAAAAGATAAGATGTTCATACAACAGATGATAGAAAAAAGAACAACAGAAAACAAGTGCAAAACAAGAATGCAAACAACATGGAAAAGAAAACTAGGGCTGGCGAGAAGCAATCAAGGTCAGAAGATCAGTAATCTTAGCAGTGGACTCTTCTTTATTGGCCATCCAAGTCTTGATCTCTTCAGTAGTCTGTTCCTGTTTTATCATCCATGATCTGATTTCCTTGACTTCTTGGACAACATCTGGAGTCTCAGTCTTCATCTCAGATGTAGAGGGTTCAGAAGCAGATGCAGTTGCCATAAGATGATCAATCTCCATGTCAGATGCAAGAGTATCTTCTATCACTGCATTATCTTCAGCAGGAGCATCTTCCAGAAGAAGCACTGGGGTTGTAAGAATGCTCAGCAGAGTCTGTCTGACCATTTCAACAAACTTTGCCTTTGCATCATCAGCACAAAGTGTTCTGAGATCAGATGCAGCAGAATCTGTTCCAAGAAGCTTCAGATTCAGCAGGAACCATACTAGCCATGCACTCTTTCTCTACAGAAGCAATCCCCATACGTATTTCCTTTTTGAATTCTTGAACAGAGTATAAACATCTGATCTGGGTTTGGGGTTCAAAAAGTCTTCTATGGTGACTTTGTGTGATGGTTCAGGAGGTGTTTGGTTTTGTTCAGGAGGTGGGTGATCAGATGATGGTTGTTCAGATGGTGGTTGTTCAGATGGTTGTGGTATGGATGTTTGTGGTATGGTGAGTTGAGTAGTGAAGGTGTCACCCTCAGATGGTGTTGATGTAACAACATCAGATGAGGGTGGAATAAAATTTGTGAAGTTAAATTTGTAGCGAAGAGGGTGTCCAGAAGCAGGTAGGTCAGATGGTAGTGGTTTATAAGGATCAAGAATTTGTAAGCTAGTTGGTGAGGGGACTTCAGATTCATCAGAATCAGATGATTCAGTTGAATGACATGAAGTGGAAGAGAGGACATACATGGTTGCAATGGGTTGCACATCCATAATGTCTTCAGATGTTTGTGGGATAGAGGGTTCAGGATTTGGGATGGTTGGTTCTTCTGGTGGTTGAGTGGAAGTGAGTGGTTCAGATTGTTTTTGCGGTTCAAAAGATGATTGTTGTTGTGGTTCAGATAGTGTTTGTTGAGGGGGTTGTTGTTCAGAGGATTTTTGTTGAGGGGGTTCAGATTGTTGTTGAACAGAAGATGGTTGAGAATGTGTATGAGGAGATGAAATGGGTACAGATGGTTGAGGAGGAGATGGTGGAGGTGAATGTGAGGGTGAAGGGACAGATGGTTTGGGATCAGATGTTAATACTTGCTGAATTGTTTCTCTTATTTCCTCTAATCTAGCTTCTGGAGGATTTTCCTTCTGCTTCTTGTCCTTCTCAGGCTTGTCAGCAGCATCAGAGGCTTTCCTCTTAGGCTGTGCAACAAATTCTTCCTCAGCTTTTCTCTTCCTGCGCCTTTCTCTCAGAAGATTTGGCAATACTTCTCCTTCCTTTTGTACTATGTTGGTAGGCAGAGGAATACCATCTCTCAAACATTCAGCAATGAATGCCAGAATGATTTCCCTAGGTTCATCTGCACTGAACATGGGAAAATCTGCTAAAGGAATTCTCCTTCTGCTGACGTCTTCAGAGTTAAATTTCTTGGGTTTTCCAGCAAGCTCTAAAATTACCTTCATTCTTTTCAGAGTGTTCCCATTGATGACAGATCCTACAACATAAGTCAGATCATCTGTCACTCCAGTATCAGTCAGATGCTTCACAAGACCGTTTTCTGTTAGAATGTCTGATATCAGTCTTCCCATAGGGATCCAATTTCTAATCTTTCCAGCTTTAACCCTTACTTCTTCTCTTGTTTCCTTTATATGGTTCAGAAGATGACTGAACAAAAGATAAGGCAGATCCACCTTCTTGCCTTTACTCATACAGAACATGAAGTACATTTGTTCTGAGTTGACATAATCTGGTGAGTTAGAAGATTTTCTATGAAAGATAGAACTCATGAAAATCTTAGCCCAGATTCTGTAAACAGGCTTCAGATCTCTGACCTTGTTGGATGGTTCCCCAGAAACACAAACTTCTTTAAAAATGTCAGTCAAGTCCACACAAGCAGTAGCCATACTTATGATTCCATCATTTTCCTTATACTCAAGTAGTTGTCTGATTAACTTCTTAGTGATAACAATTTCCTTCCCAAGAACAGAAGAATGGATGAACTTAGGGCATACTTGAGCGTGTATCCAAAATTCCTTCACCAATGTTGGATAAACAGGACCCATCATCCTGTCAAAATACTTTTCCCAGTTCTGAGTTTTGATGGTTGGGTAGAGATCAAAACCATTTTCTTTAATGGATTCAAAATCCACAAAGTTCTCACACATAACCTCAAGATCTTTGATTGGAGTGAGAAGAGTTCTCACAAGTGCCTTGTACACAACAGTAGTTTGAGATGAAGCAGCAGCATTTGGAGATGATGCAGCAGCAGTTGAGGTTTGCATCTGAGCAGATGTTGAAGATGGTGATGCCATTGATGTTCTTGAGATGCGTCTGGGTTTACGAGAGGTTTTGGGTTTTGAAATGAGATGGAAGCAATAGAGAAGGCAGAAATGCATATGAGAAGTGTAACGAGTGTAAAGTGTGATTTGTGAAGTGTTGTGAGAATTTATAGAACAATTTAGGGCATGCAAAAGTCACAAACAATCTCACGTGTGCACAAGCATTGAATGAAGTGAAACATAATCATATCAAGCAATTAATGCAAGGAATAAAATCATATCAAGCATTTAAGATTCTGACAGAAGGGGGGAAAATCAAGAGATTTTGGATTTTCAAAGCAATACCTCAAACGTCAATTCAGTATGGTGCACTCTACCTTTCCAGATTCTGAGCTACACGTGTTTGCTTGCATGTGCCTCTGAAACTTCTTGAGAAATGAAACGTGAGGCAGCGTTCAGGTCCTCTGAGCCTTGTTAGTTCAGATTTACACACAAATAAATAAACACAGAATTGAAAAGAAGATATACTTCAGAGTTTAGACATTTATCATCTGATAAAAAATTTCATCTGATGAATATTTTATTCTGGACAGAAGTCCATACTTATATTTTTCAGAATAAATTTAAATCTATCTTCAGCAAGGGGTTTTGTAAAGATATCAACCCACTGATGATCTGTATCCACAAAGTTTAAATTGATAATTCCCTTCTGAACATAGTCTCTGATGAAATGATGTTTAATCTCTATATACTTAGCTTTAGAGTGTAAAATGGGTTTTTAGATAAGCATGTAGCAGAAGTATTATCACAGAAGATAGAAATGTTACTCTCAAAAATCTGATAATCTTCCAGCTGACTTTTCATCCAGAGCATCTGGGTGCTACAACTAGCAGCAGCAATATATTCTGCCTCTGTTGTTGAAAGTGCAATTGTGGATTGCTTCTTGTTGAACCAGGAGATCAGATGACTTCCAAGAAATTGACAGCTTCCAGAGGTACTTTTACGTTCTACTCTGTCTCCAACATAGTCAGTATCACAGAATCCAACTAATTTATACTCATCAGATCTTCTATAACACACACCCACATTAGTAGTACCTTTCAGATACCTTAGAATCCTCTTAACAGCTGTTAAGGGAGATTCTATAGGATTTGATTGGAATCTAGCACACAGAGAAACAATGAATAAAATATCAGGTCTTGAAGCAGTCAAATATAAGAGAGATCCAATCATACCTCTGTAAAGTTTTTGATCAACTTTCTTACTTACCTCTTCCTTACCAAGTGTGCTTGTAGGATGCATTGGAGTCTTTGCCAATTTGCTTTCATTCAGATTGAATTTCTTCAGAAGCTCTTTGACATATTTAGTCTGGTGAATATATGTGCATTCTGGAGTCTGATTTACTTGGATTCCCAGAAAGAATCTAAGTTCTCCCATCATGCTCATTTCAAATTCAGCCTGCATAGACAAAGCAAACTCCTTTCCCCACATAATATTGGTAGATCCAAAATAATATCATCCACATAAATTTGACAGACTAGTAAATCTTTCTTAAATGTTTTACAGAAGAGAGTTGTGTCCACTTTGCCTCTGATAAAGTTCTTTTCCAGAAGAAAATTACTTGATCTTTCATACCAAGCTCTGGGAGCTTGTTTCAAACCATAAAGAGATTTTTTGAGTTTGAAAACATGATCTGGAAATATATCACTTTCAAAACTAGGAGGTTGATGGACATAAACTTCTTCTTCTATAATACCATTTAAGAAGGCACTCTTAACTTCCATCTGATATAGAGTGATGTTATGTTGTGCAGCAAATGAAATAAGAAGGCGTATAGATTATAACATTGCCACTGGAGCATAATTTTTAGTGTAATCAATTCCTTTTTGTTGACTGTAACCTTGAGCTACTAACCTTGCTTTGTTCCTAACAGCTTCTCCTTGCTCATTTAGTTTATTTCTGAATACCCACTTTGTTTCAATAATGTTGAAACCTTTTGGTCTTGGAACCAGATCCCACATATCATTTCTTGTGAATTGATTTAGCTCATCTTGCATTGCAAGTATCCAATCATTATCACTCAGAGCCTCATCCACAGATGTTGGTTCAATAATAAACACCAACCCAAGAAGTGATGTTCCAGATGATCTGATAAACGAACTTGTTCTTATAGGGTCATCTTTCTTCCCAATAATCATTTCTTCTGGATGAGAAGCTTTGATTCTGGATGATCCTTTAACTGTTGGTTCTTCAGAAATATTCGTGTTATTCATCTGAGCAGCCAATGGAGTTGCATCTGGAGTAGCTTCTTCTTGAGCTTTCTCTACCTCTGATTTCTTAGATTCTGTGAGAATAACTTCTCCATCTGCAGAGTTTTCAAACTGCTTTGGCTTTTGATTACCAAGCTTATCATCAAATCTAACATGTATAGATTCCTCCACAATCTGTGTCTCAGTATTGTATACTTTGTAGCCTTTAGAGCGTTCAGAATATCCAAGCATGAAACACTTTTGTGCTTTAGAATCAAACTTGTTAAGATTCTCTTTAGTGTTCAGCATAAAACAAATACATCCAAAAGGATGGAAATAAGAAATGTTTGGCTTTCTATTCCTCCATAATTCATAAGGAGTCTTTTCCCGAAGAGGTCTAATAGACACTTTGTTCTGAATGTAACATGCTGTGTAAATTGCTTCTGCCCAAAAATGTTTTGCCATGTTAGTCTCATTGATCATGGTTCTAGCCATCGCTTGCAATGTTTTATTTTTCCTCTCTACAACTCCATTCTGTTGTGGAGTTCTAGGACAGGAGGAATCATGAGCAATGTCATTTTCATTAAAATATTTTTCAAAATGTTTGTTTTCAAATTCACCACCATGATCACTTCTGACTTTAACAATTTTGAAATCTTTTTCAGTTTGGACTTGTTTGCAGAAGTCAAAGAACACAGAATGTGACTCATCCTTGTGTTTTAGGAATTTTACCCATGTCCATCTGCTGTAATCATCAACAATGACTAATCCATACTTCTTGCCTCTGATGGATGCAGTTTTCACTGGTCCAAACAGATCAATGTGAAGTAACTCTAATGGTTTTGAAGCTGAAACAACATTTTTAGATTTGAAAGATGATTTTGAAAATTTTCCTTTCTGACAGGCTTCACAAAGAGCATCTGAGTTGAACTTCAGATTAGGTAGTCCTCTGACCAGATTAAGCTTATTAATCTGAGATATACGTCTCATATTAATATGACCCAATCTTCTGTGCCAGACCCATTGCTCCTCATTAACAGACATAAGGCATTTAACATTCTGAACCTTAAGTTCTGAAAGACTAATTTTATAAATGTTGTTTTTCCTTTTACCATTAAAGAGGATTGAGCCATCCTTTTGACTAACAGCTTTGCAACACTTTTGATTAAAGATTATGTCATAACCATTGTCACTTAATTGACTTATGGACAATAGATTATGAGCTAATCCTTCAACAAGCAAGACATTAGTTATGGAAGGAAGTTTACCATTGCCTATGGTTCCAGAGCCAATTATCTTGCCCTTCTGATTCCCTCCAAACTTGACATCTCCTCCAGATCTAAGCTCCAGACTTTGGAACATAGACCTTTTTCCCGTCATATGTCGTGAGCATCCAGAGTCCAGGTACCATGACTGGAGTCTTGACTTTGCTGCTAAGGATGTCTGCAACATAGATTATCTTATCCTTAGGTACCCAGATTTTCTTGGGTCCTTTTTGGTTAGTTGCCTTAAAGCTTTTTCTGAACTTCTGTCATTCAACATAAGACTTGTTCTGATTAGCTTTAGATTTATTAAACACAGGTTTGTTCTGATTAGAACTTGTGTGTTTAATATCATTTAAGTGACCAAATGTAAATTGAGAATATAAAGGAGGATACTTGATATCCAGTTTATCTACAGATTTTGGATTTGAATCTTCATAAGAGAAAGATTTATATCCAACACCTTTTCTATAGTTTCTACTAATACCATAGATCATTGAAGCCATCTTGCTTCTATCTAGGCTTTTAGTTAGAAACTTCCTGAAGCTATAGTCGTACTCTTGTAAAATATTTTTAGAGCATGGTTCAGATTTTGAATCAGAGTTTAGTTGAGCAGATTCTAAATTATTTTTCAGTTGAAGATTTTCAGCTTTTAGCTCAGCTATTTCTGATTCAAACTTGTTATTCTCAAATTCAATATGCTTTAGAAGCGTTTTGTATTTGAGTTTAACTTTGCTATAGTTTTCAAGAATATCATATAGATTTTCAACAAGTTCTTGTCTAGAAAGTTCAACAAATACCTCCTCAGAATCAGATTCTGATTCTGATCCAGATGATTCAGCACTGTCTTCAATGTCAACCATGAATGCTACATTTGCACATTCCTCTTCTGACTCTGATGACGAATCAGATGCATCTGAGTCATCCCAGGTAGCCATCAGAACTTTCTTTTTATGATCTGACTTTCTTTTTGGGTTCTCCTTCTGAAGCTTTGGACATTCACTCTTGTAGTGCCCAGGTTCTTTGCATTCATAGAAAACAACCTCTCTTTTTCCAGATCGTCTGTGTCTAGAGGATTCTCCAGATCTTCTGTATCCAGAGTGTTCTCCAGATCTTTTGTGTCCAGAAGATTCTTTGTGTTGATCTGGTTTTCTAAAGTTCTTGAACTTCCTTTGCTTATTCTTCCAGAGTTTGTTGATTCTTCTGGACAGCAAGGATAGCTCTTCTTCAGCTTCAGAAGCAGACTCTTCAGAGCTTTCTTCTATTACCTGCAATGCTTTAACAGATTTATTAGATTTTAAAGCAATTGACTTACCTTTCTTTAGAGGCTCATCTTCCTCTAGTTCAATCTCATGACTCCTTAGAGAACTGATTAGTTCCTCCAGCGTAATCTTGTTCAGATCCTTTGCCAGTTTCAAAGCAGTGACCATGGGTCTCCATCTGGCTTGCAAGCTTTTGATTATTTTCTTGACATGATCTGCTGTAGAGTAACCCTTGTCCAGAACCTTTAGGCCAGCAGTGAGAATCTGGAATCTGGAAAACATGGCTTCAATAGATTCATATTCTTCCATCTTGAAAGCTTCATACTTCTGGATCAGCGCCAGAGCCTTGGTTTCTTTAACTTGAGAGTTCCCTTCATGAGTCATTTTCAGGGATTCAAATATATCAAAGGCAGTTTCTCTGTTGGTTATTTTCTCATACTCAGTATGAGATATAGCATTCAGCAAGATAGTTCTAGCCTTGTGGTGATTTCTGAATTCCTTCTTTTGCGCCTCAGTCGTTGATTTTCTGTCAACTTTATTGCCATTCCCATCAGTGGGATGAACATATCCATCAATAACTAAGTCCCAAAGATCAGCATCAAATCCTAGAAAGAAACTTTCTAGTCTATCTTTCCAATAATCAAATTTCTCTCCATCAAACATGAGAGGTTTTATGCTGACTCTTTCTTCATATTTGTTGGATGTTGAAGTTTCAGCAGCCATAAATAATATCATCCAAGAATATCAAGAGTTTTTCCCACTGGATCTTTTCTGGTCACGGTTAAGTGATAGCACAAACAGAACCGGAACTCTGATGCTAACTGAAGGTGAGAAAAACACTTAGAAGGGGGGTTGAATAAGAGTTTTAAAGAAATATGGCAATAAAAACAACTCAAGATTTTTATCCTGGTTCGTTGAACTCAACTACTCCAGTCCACCTTATCAAAGATGATTTGTCTTTCTCAACAAGGACTTAATCCACTATTAATCAACTGATTACAATAGTAAGCACTAAGAACAACTGTCTTAGTCTTCTCAAGAACTACTGACCACACCTTGGTCTTCTTAAGGAACTTCTTACAAATTAATGTAAACTAACAAGTGTTTGATTGCTTCTAATAAGCTGTATCACAACTGTGATATTTACACTTAAGATTAAGTACAACAAAAACTATACAGTTTTATGAAAGATTAAAAGAATAAGATCTTTGTGAGATTTGCACTTTGATGAATCAAGCGTGTAAGAAAATTTCTTTCTGAGTGAACTAGCAATGAGCAAGTGATGAGCAGGAAATTAGCAGCCTCACAATGTTGTAGAAGTTCTCCTTTTATAGCTTTTACAATTGCTTTGAGTGATGTGCAGCTGAATATAAAATTAGAATATAAGACTTTTCATTACCAAAAAGTATGGGCAGAGATATGCTTTCTGCATGAAAAGTATGGTTGTAGAAGCCTTGGGATTTGCACCACGTCACTTCTTTGGACAAAATAGTCGTTGGTTACTTTGGAAGTAGCACCACGTCCAATCAAGTTTACAGCTTCTTCAACAAGCTTCCTTCAGGATGAAGTCTTCATAATCTGCACTTCAGAACTTGTAGCAAGCTTAAAGAAATGAAATACTTTAAGATGATCAGAGCTAAAAGAATTGAGATGTTCAGAGCCTTGATAGATGATCAGATATTAATATATCAGAGTCTCAATCTTGATCAGAGTCTTCATCAGAGTATGCAGCAGTATGTGCTTGAGCGTGAATATTAAAGGTAAGAGTCTGATAATCAAAGCCTCTGTTCTTGCAGTGAAAAGAACTTCAGATCATTAACACTTCAGATCATTTTGTAGCTTTTGCTTCAGATCCTTCTGGCAGCGCTTCAGAATCTTCTGATAGTCTTGCATCTGATGCTTCAGAGCCTTGCATAGTTTCTTGTACTTATGTATTTTGCTTCTTTAAGATTCTTTAACTTAATACCTGAAACAATAATACTTGAACAAATTTTAGAGTATATATTTTCTTAATACAGAATTCCATAAAAGTTATCATCAAAACATAGAGATATAAGAAATACCAATCTGTGTTCTAACAATCTCCCCCTTTTTGATGATGACAAAACTAGGGAATTTTGTTCAATAAAGAGAAATAAAATATATAACTCCCCCTGAGATTAAGAATCTCCCCTTGAAATGAATACTCTAATAGAAGAGAACACTTCCCTTTTTGCTTGAGTATATTTCAGAACCTGGTAGAAATCCTTTTTATGCTTTCCAGAATCAGAGTCTAATGATTTCTTTTAAATGAAGAGTTCTGGTATATCTTCCAGAATCAGAGTCAAATTTGCTTCAAATGATAAGAGCCAGGTTGGGTAATTCTCAGGGTAACTTCAGATAATTTTTGTCAGATGAAATACTAAGATCTGAAAGTCTTAAGATACAATGTTAGATTAATACTATGTCTGAATTTAATTTAAGTATTACTTATGGATTGAACAAATTCTCTTTCTCCCCGTTTTCGTCATAATCAAAAAGAATATTAAAGACAGAAAATATAACAGAAGAAGAGAAAACTTAACACATAAATGAAAAAAATAACAGTCAGATTCATTCAGATTCAAATAGCACAAAAAGGTAAGATGTTCATACAACAGATGATAGAAAAAAGAACAACAGAAAACAAGTGCAAAACAAGAATGCAAACAACATGGAAAAGAAAACTAGGGCTGGCGAGAAGCAATCAAGGTCAGAAGATCAGTAATCTTAGCAGTGGACTCTTCTTTATTGGCCATCCAAGTCTTGATCTCTTCAGTAGTCTGTTCCTGTTTTATCATCCATGATCTGATTTCCTTGACTTCTTGGACAACATCTGGAGTCTCAGTCTTCATCTCAGATGTAGAGGGTTCAGAAGCAGATGCAGTTGCCATAAGATGATCAATCTCCATGTCAGATGCAAGAGTATCTTCTATCACTGCATTATCTTCAGCAGGAGCATCTTCCAGAAGAAGCACTGGGGTTGTAAGAATGCTCAGCAGAGTCTGTCTGACCATTTCAGCAAACTTTGCCTTTGCATCATCAGCACAAAGTGTTCTGAGATCAGATGCAGCAGAATCTGTTCCAAGAAGCTTCAGATTCAGCAGGAACCATACTAGCCATGCACTCTTTCTCTACAGAAGCAATCCCCATACGTATTTCCTTTTTGAAATTCTTGAACAGAGTATAAACATCTGATCTGGGTTTGGGGTTCAAAAAGTCTTCTATGGTGACTTTGTGTGATGGTTCAGGAGGTGTTTGGTTTTGTTCAGGAGGTGGGTGATCAGATGATGGTTGTTCAGATGGTGGTTGTTCAGATGGTTGTGGTATGGATGTTTGTGGTATGGTGAGTTGAGTAGTGAAGGTGTCACCCTCAGATGGTGTTGATGTAACAACATCAGATGAGGGTGGAATAAAATTTGTGAAGTTAAATTTGTAGCGAAGAGGGTGTCCAGAAGCAGGTAGGTCAGATGGTAGTGGTTTATAAGGATCAAGAATTTGTAAGCTAGTTGGTGAGGGGACTTCAGATTCATCAGAATCAGATGATTCAGTTGAATGACATGAAGTGGAAGAGAGGACATACATGGTTGCAATGGGTTGCACATCCATAATGTCTTCAGATGTTTGTGGGATAGAGGGTTCAGGATTTGGGATGGTTGGTTCTTCTGGTGGTTGAGTGGAAGTGAGTGGTTCAGATTGTTTTTGCGGTTCAAAAGATGATTGTTGTTGTGGTTCAGATAGTGTTTGTTGAGGGGGTTGTTGTTCAGAGGATTTTTGTTGAGGGGGTTCAGATTGTTGTTGAACAGAAGATGGTTGAGAATGTGTATGAGGAGATGAAATGGGTACAGATGGTTGAGGAGGAGATGGTGGAGGTGAATGTGAGGGTGAAGGGACAGATGGTTTGGGATCAGATGTTAATACTTGCTGAATTGTTTCTCTTATTTCCTCTAATCTAGCTTCTGGAGGATTTTCCTTCTGCTTCTTGTCCTTCTCAGGCTTGTCAGCAGCATCAGAGGCTTTCCTCTTAGGCTGTGCAACAAATTCTTCCTCAGCTTTTCTCTTCCTGCGCCTTTCTCTCAGAAGATTTGGCAATACTTCTCCTTCCTTTTGTACTATGTTGGTAGGCAGAGGAATACCATCTCTCAAACATTCAGCAATGAATGCCAGAATGATTTCCCTAGGTTCATCTGCACTGAACATGGGAAAATCTGCTAAAGGAATTCTCCTTCTGCTGACGTCTTCAGAGTTAAATTTCTTGGGTTTTCCAGCAAGCTCTAAAATTACCTTCATTCTTTTCAGAGTGTTCCCATTGATGACAGATCCTACAACATAAGTCAGATCATCTGTCACTCCAGTATCAGTCAGATGCTTCACAAGACCGTTTTCTGTTAGAATGTCTGATATCAGTCTTCCCATAGGGATCCAATTTCTGATCTTTCCAGCTTTAACCCTTACTTCTTCTCTTGTTTCCTTTATATGGTTCAGAAGATGACTGAACAAAAGATAAGGCAGATCCACCTTCTTGCCTTTACTCATACAGAACATGAAGTACATTTGTTCTGAGTTGACATAATCTGGTGAGTTAGAAGATTTTCTATGAAAGATAGAACTCATGAAAATCTTAGCCCAGATTCTGTAAACAGGCTTCAGATCTCTGACCTTGTTGGATGGTTCCCCAGAAACACAAACTTCTTTAAAAATGTCAGTCAAGTCCACACAAGCAGTAGCCATACTTATGATTCCATCATTTTCCTTATACTCAAGTAGTTGTCTGATTAACTTCTTAGTGATAACAATTTCCTTCCCAAGAACAGAAGAATGGATGAACTTAGGGCATACTTGAGCGTGTATCCAAAATTCCTTCACCAATGTTGGATAAACAGGACCCATCATCCTGTCAAAATACTTTTCCCAGTTCTGAGTTTTGATGGTTGGGTAGAGATCAAAACCATTTTCTTTAATGGATTCAAAATCCACAAAGTTCTCACACATAACCTCAAGATCTTTGATTGGAGTGAGAAGAGTTCTCACAAGTGCCTTGTACACAACAGTAGTTTGAGATGAAGCAGCAGCATTTGGAGATGATGCAGCAGCAGTTGAGGTTTGCATCTGAGCAGATGTTGAAGATGGTGATGCCATTGATGTTCTTGAGATGCGTCTGGGTTTACGAGAGGTTTTGGGTTTTGAAATGAGATGGAAGCAATAGAGAAGGAAGAAATGCATATGAGAAGTGTAACGAGTGTAAAGTGTGATTTGTGAAGTGTTGTGAGAATTTATAGAACAATTTAGGGCATGCAAAAGTCACAAACAATCTCACGTGTGCACAAGCATTGAATGAAGTGAAACATAATCATATCAAGCAATTAATGCAAGGAATAAAATCATATCAAGCATTTAAGATTCTGACAGAAGGGGGGAAAATCAAGAGATTTTGGATTTTCAAAGCAATACCTCAAACGTCAATTCAGTATGGTGCACTCTACCTTTCCAGATTCTGAGCTACACGTGTTTGCTTGCATGTGCCTCTGAAACTTCTTGAGAAATGAAACGTGAGGCAGCGTTCAGGTCCTCTGAGCCTTGTTAGTTCAGATTTACACACAAATAAATAAACACAGAATTGAAAAGAAGATATACTTCAGAGTTTAGACATTTATCATCTGATAAAAAATTTCATCTGATGAATATTTTATTCTGGACAGAAGTCCATACTTATATTTTTCAGAATAAATTTAAATCTATCTTCAGCAAGGGGTTTTGTAAAGATATCAACCCACTGATGATCTGTATCCACAAAGTTTAAATTGATAATTCCCTTCTGAACATAGTCTCTGATGAAATGATGTTTAATCTCTATATACTTAGATTTAGAGTGTAAAATGGGTTTTTAGATAAGCATGTAGCAGAAGTATTATCACAGAAGATAGAAATGTTACTCTCAAAAATCTGATAATCTTCCAGCTGACTTTTCATCCAGAGCATCTGGGTGCTACAACTAGCAGCAGCAATATATTCTGCCTCTGTTGTTGAAAGTGCAATTGTGGATTGCTTCTTGTTGAACCAGGAGATCAGATGACTTCCAAGAAATTGACAGCTTCCAGAGGTACTTTTACGTTCTACTCTGTCTCCAACATAGTCAGTATCACAGAATCCAACTAATTTATACTCATCAGATCTTCTATAACACACACCCACATTAGTAGTACCTTTCAGATACCTTAGAATCCTCTTAACAGCTGTTAAGGGAGATTCTATAGGATTTGATTGGAATCTAGCACACAGAGAAACAATGAATAAAATATCAGGTCTTGAAGCAGTCAAATATAAGAGAGATCCAATCATACCTCTGTAAAGTTTTTGATCAACTTTCTTACTTACCTCTTCCTTACCAAGTGTGCTTGTAGGATGCATTGGAGTCTTTGCCAATTTGCTTTCATTCAGATTGAATTTCTTCAGAAGCTCTTTGACATATTTAGTCTGGTGAATATATGTGCATTCTGGAGTCTGATTTACTTGGATTCCCAGAAAGAATCTAAGTTCTCCCATCATGCTCATTTCAAATTCAGCCTGCATAGACAAAGCAAACTCCTTTCCCCACATAATATTGGTAGATCCAAAATAATATCATCCACATAAATTTGACAGACTAGTAAATCTTTCTTAAATGTTTTACAGAAGAGAGTTGTGTCCACTTTGCCTCTGATAAAGTTCTTTTCCAGAAGAAAATTACTTGATCTTTCATACCAAGCTCTGGGAGCTTGTTTCAAACCATAAAGAGATTTTTTGAGTTTGAAAACATGATCTGGAAATATATCACTTTCAAAACTAGGAGGTTGATGGACATAAACTTCTTCTTCTATAATACCATTTAAGAAGGCACTCTTAACTTCCATCTGATATAGAGTGATGTTATGTTGTGCAGCAAATGAAATAAGAAGGCGTATAGATTATAACATTGCCACTGGAGCATAATTTTTAGTGTAATCAATTCCTTTTTGTTGACTGTAACCTTGAGCTACTAACCTTGCTTTGTTCCTAACAGCTTCTCCTTGCTCATTTAGTTTATTTCTGAATACCCAATTTGTTTCAATAATGTTGAAACCTTTTGGTCTTGGAACCAGATCCCACATATCATTTCTTGTGAATTGATTTAGCTCATCTTGCATTGCAAGTATCCAATCATTATCACTCAGAGCCTCATCCACAGATGTTGGTTCAATAATAAACACCAACCCAAGAAGTGATGTTCCAGATGATCTGATAAACGAACTTGTTCTTATAGGGTCATCTTTCTTCCCAATAATCATTTCTTCTGGATGAGAAGCTTTGATTCTGGATGATCCTTTAACTGTTGGTTCTTCAGAAATATTCGTGTTATTCATCTGAGCAGCCAATGGAGTTGCATCTGGAGTAGCTTCTTCTTGAGCTTTCTCTACCTCTGATTTCTTAGATTCTGTGAGAATAACTTCTCCATCTGCAGAGTTTTCAAACTGCTTTGGCTTTTGATTACCAAGCTTATCATCAAATCTAACATGTATAGATTCCTCCACAATCTGTGTCTCAGTATTGTATACTTTGTAGCCTTTAGAGCGTTCAGAATATCCAAGCATGAAACACTTTTGTGCTTTAGAATCAAACTTGTTAAGATTCTCTTTAGTGTTCAGCATAAAACAAATACATCCAAAAGGATGGAAATAAGAAATGTTTGGCTTTCTATTCCTCCATAATTCATAAGGAGTCTTTTCCCGAAGAGGTCTAATAGACACTTTGTTCTGAATGTAACATGCTGTGTAAATTGCTTCTGCCCAAAAATGTTTTGCCATGTTAGTCTCATTGATCATGGTTCTAGCCATCGCTTGCAATGTTTTATTTTTCCTCTCTACAACTCCATTCTGTTGTGGAGTTCTAGGACAGGAGGAATCATGAGCAATGTCATTTTCATTAAAATATTTTTCAAAATGTTTGTTTTCAAATTCACCACCATGATCACTTCTGACTTTAACAATTTTGAAATCTTTTTCAGTTTGGACTTGTTTGCAGAAGTCAAAGAACACAGAATGTGACTCATCCTTGTGTTTTAGGAATTTTACCCATGTCCATCTGCTGTAATCATCAACAATGACTAATCCATACTTCTTGCCTCTGATGGATGCAGTTTTCACTGGTCCAAACAGATCAATGTGAAGTAACTCTAATGGTTTTGAAGTTGAAACAACATTTTTAGATTTGAAAGATGATTTTGAAAATTTTCCTTTCTGACAGGCTTCACAAAGAGCATCTGAGTTGAACTTCAGATTAGGTAGTCCTCTGACCAGATTAAGCTTATTAATCTGAGATATACGTCTCATATTAATATGACCCAATCTTCTGTGCCAGACCCATTGCTCCTCATTAACAGACATAAGGCATTTAACATTCTGAACCTTAAGTTCTGAAAGACTAATTTTATAAATGTTGTTTTTCCTTTTACCATTAAAGAGGATTGAGCCATCCTTTTGACTAACAGCTTTGCAACACTTTTGATTAAAGATTATGTCATAACCATTGTCACTTAATTGACTTATGGACAATAGATTATGAGCTAATCCTTCAACAAGCAAGACATTAGTTATGGAAGGAAGTTTACCATTGCCTATGGTTCCAGAGCCAATTATCTTGCCCTTCTGATTCCCTCCAAACTTGACATCTCCTCCAGATCTAAGCTCCAGACTTTGGAACATAGACCTTTTTCCCGTCATATGTCGTGAGCATCCAGAGTCCAGGTACCATGACTGGAGTCTTGACTTTGCTGCTAAGGATGTCTGCAACATAGATTATCTTATCCTTAGGTACCCAGATTTTCTTGGGTCCTTTTTGGTTAGTTGCCTTAAAGCTTTTTCTGAACTTCTGTCTTTCAACATAAGACTTGTTCTGATTAGCTTTAGATTTATTAAACACAGGTTTGTTCTGATTAGAACTTGTGTGTTTAATATCATTTAAGTGACCAAATGTAAATTGAGAATATAAAGGAGGATACTTGATATCCAGTTTATCTACAGATTTTGGATTTGAATCTTCATAAGAGAAAGATTTATATCCAACACCTTTTCTATAATTTCTACTAATACCATAGATCATTGAAGCCATCTTGCTTCTATCTAGGCTTTTAGTTAGAAACTTCCTGAAGCTATAGTCGTACTCTTGTAAAATATTTTTAGAGCATGGTTCAGATTTTGAATCAGAGTTTAGTTGAGCAGATTCTAAATTATTTTTCAGTTGAAGATTTTCAGCTTTTAGCTCAGCTATTTCTGATTCAAACTTGTTATTCTCAAATTCAATATGCTTTAGAAGCGTTTTGTATTTGAGTTTAACTTTGCTATAGTTTTCAAGAATATCATATAGATTTTCAACAAGTTCTTGTCTAGAAAGTTCAACAAATACCTCCTCAGAATCAGATTCTGATTCTGATCCAGATGATTCAGCACTGTCTTCAATGTCAACCATGAATGCTACATTTGCACATTCCTCTTCTGACTCTGATGACGAATCAGATGCATCTGAGTCATCCCAGGTAGCCATCAGAACTTTCTTTTTATGATCTGACTTTCTTTTTGGGTTCTCCTTCTGAAGCTTTGGACATTCACTCTTGTAGTGCCCAGGTTCTTTGCATTCATAGAAAACAACCTCTCTTTTTCCAGATCGTCTGTGTCTAGAGGATTCTCCAGATCTTCTGTATCCAGAGTGTTCTCCAGATCTTTTGTGTCCAGAAGATTCTTTGTGTTGATCTGGTTTTCTAAAGTTCTTGAACTTCCTTTGCTTATTCTTCCAGAGTTTGTTGATTCTTCTGGACAGCAAGGATAGCTCTTCTTCAGCTTCAGAAGCAGACTCTTCAGAGCTTTCTTCTATTACCTGCAATGCTTTAACAGATTTATTAGATTTTAAAGCAATTGACTTACCTTTCTTTAGAGGCTCATCTTCCTCTAGTTCAATCTCATGACTCCTTAGAGAACTGATTAGTTCCTCCAGCGTAATCTTGTTCAGATCCTTTGCCAGTTTCAAAGCAGTGACCATGGGTCTCCATCTGGCTTGCAAGCTTTTGATTATTTTCTTGACATGATCTGCTGTAGAGTAACCCTTGTCCAGAACCTTTAGGCCAGCAGTGAGAATCTGGAATCTGGAAAACATGGCTTCAATAGATTCATATTCTTCCATCTTGAAAGCTTCATACTTCTGGATCAGCGCCAGAGCTTTGGTTTCTTTAACTTGAGAGTTCCCTTCATGAGTCATTTTCAGGGATTCAAATATATCAAAGGCAGTTTCTCTGTTGGTTATTTTCTCATACTCAGTATGAGATATAGCATTCAGCAAGATAGTTCTAGCCTTGTGGTGATTTCTGAATTCCTTCTTTTGCGCCTCAGTCGTTGATTTTCTGTCAACTTTATTGCCATTCCCATCAGTGGGATGAACATATCCATCAATAACTAAGTCCCAAAGATCAGCATCAAATCCTAGAAAGAAACTTTCTAGTCTATCTTTCCAATAATCAAATTTCTCTCCATCAAACATGAGAGGTTTTATGCTGACTCTTTCTTCATATTTGTTGGATGTTGAAGTTTCAACAGCCATAAATAATATCATCCAAGAATATCAAGAGTTTTTCCCACTGGATCTTTTCTGGTCACGGTTAAGTGATAGCACAAACAGAACCGGAACTCTGATGCTAACTGAAGGTGAGAAAAACACTTAGAAGGGGGGTTGAATAAGAGTTTTAAAGAAATATGGCAATAAAAACAACTCAAGATTTTTATCCTGGTTCGTTGAACTCAACTACTCCACTCCACCTTATCAAAGATGATTTGCCTTTCTCAACAAGGACTTAATCCATTATTAATCAACTGATTACAATAGTAAGCACTAAGAACAATTGTCTTAGTCTTCTCAAGAACTATTGACCACACCTTGGTCTTCTTAAGGAACTTCTTACAAATTAATGTAAACTAACAAGTATTTGATTGCTTCTAATAAGCTGTATCACAACTGTGATATTTACACTTAAGATTAAGTACAACAAAAACTATACAGTTTTATGAAAGATCAAATGAATAAGATCTTTGTGAGATTTGCACTTTGATGAATCAATCGTGTAAGAAAATTTCTTTCTGAGTGAACTAGCAATGAGCAAGTGATGAACAGGAAATTAGCAGCCTCACAATGTTGTAGAAGTTCTCCTTTTATAGCTTTAACAATTACTTTGTGTGATGTGCAACTGAATATAAAATTAGAATATAAGACTTTTCATTACCAAAAAGTATGGGCAGAGATATGCTTTCTGCAGGAAAAGTATGGTTGTAGAAGCCTTGGGATTTGCACCACGTCACTTCTTTGGACAAAATAGTCGTTGGTTACTTTGGAAGTAGCACCACGTCCAATCAAGTTTACAACTTCTTCAACAAGCTTCCTTCAGGATGAAGTCTTCATAATCTGCACTTCAGAACTTGTAGCAAGCTTAAAGAAATGAAATACTTTAAGATGATCAGAGCTAAAAGAATTGAGATGTTCAGAGCCTTGATAAATGATCAGATATTAATATATCAGAGTCTCAATCTTGATCAGAGTCTTCATCAGAGTATGCAGCAGTATGTGCTTGAGCGTGAATATTAATGGTAAGAGTCTGATAATCAAAGCCTCTGTTCTTGCAGTGAAAATAACTTCAGATCATTAACACTTCAGATCATTCTGTAGCTTTTGCTTCAGATCCTTCTGGCAGCGCTTCAGAATCTTCTGATAGTCTTGCATCTGATGCTTCAGAGCCTTGCATAGTTTCTTGTACTTATGTATTTTGCTTCTTTAAGATTCTTTAACTTAATACCTGAAACAATAATACTTGAACAAATTTTAGAGTATATATTTTCTTAATACAAAATTCCATAAAAGTTATCATCAAAACATAGAGATATAAGAAACACCAATATGTGTTCTAACAACACGCCACTCTCTTGCCCCCCCCCCCCTTTACTCTTCCTAACTCCATTTTTTGGCTTGTATTTCACTGGTGGTGGACACCTGGAATTTGTGTAAGAATATGTATGTTCATGCACCTTTTTCTTCATCTCCCTCTGGCCAACAATATCCAAGGTGCTGAAATACCACTTCAACTCTTCACGTTTTTCGTCTAAGTCTAACTGTGTCACACTCTCTTCTCCAATGACTTCATATTCTTCAATGTTTAATTTCCTCCAAAACACCTGAATAGATTCCAATGGAACAGGGTAACCTTGTATTTGAATACCTGTAAGTTCACATATACAAGGTAACTCATGTGTTGTCCTAATGAAGAAACCACATGCAACATTGTCAATACCAACTCTTTTTACCCTTTCCCATTCCTTTTCAATGTGTTGTATATATTGTCTTGAGACAAAGTTGTGAAATCTTGAGTAAAATGGAATGTTATACTGATGCTCAATGTTGGCAACATTTTTTTGAAATGATACTCTAATTTCATATAGTTGCAGCTTTAACATGGCATTTATAGCTTCCTAACATATGCACAAATCTCCATGACTAATATTCAACATGTTTTTGAATCTCCAATAAATAGAATAAACCTCATTAAACAATATTAGAGAAAGATGTAATAAATAAATTGATAAATATCTGTGTAATAATATTAAACTCACAAGGATGTAAAATGTACCTTTTCGTTGTCGAGTTCTCTATATTAGTGACTTGGTTAGTCTATGCAGCAACAAACTTTTCTTTATAGAGTGTCAACCGTGTTTGGTACACATAATCAAAAAATGAAGGGATATGAACACGTACTACCTCAAAGTGCTGCAAGTATTGCTCAAACTCAAGCACACTATTTGAATATATGGATTTGTTCCATAGATTTGTAACATGCTCTTGCCTATTAGCCCTGACGTACTTCTTATACTTTGGACTAATATTTTTTGAAATATGCAATACACAAAAGAGATGAAATGAGAATCGGAACACAACTTCAATGACATTCATCAGGGAAAGTTATCGATTTGTTACCATGACCTTGGTAACCAACTTTTCGGATGTGAACAACTCCTTCAACGTCTCAAGTACCCATGTAAAGTTTACCTCTATTTCATATTCCAAATCAGCAAACCCAACCAAGAAAATCAATTTGGGTGACGTAACACCAACGATTTAAAGTAGTTGGAGCTGATATTTTTTGGTTTTATATGTACGGTCAAAATGTTTGCCTCTTGCCTTATACGCTTGCATCGTAGTGGTAGATTATCATCATTCATATCTTTCAATGCAGCCACTATGTATCTTGGAACCATATAGTATTTTACCATTTCATTCCCAAAACCTTTTTAATGATTTTTAGACGTCCTAATATGTCATGACTCACTAAATCCTTAGCTTTATCATGATTATGAATACCAAATCTATATGTTATGTTCAACTGATATTGCTTTTCACTATTCTCAACTTAAATGGGAATTTAAGTCATTTACTACAAGTAAGCTAAGATGATTTCTGATTCTATTAGTTTCCTCCCCTCTCACAACCCACAATCAATTTGTCTATCCTCCCACTTTGCCCATTTGTTGTATCAAAACAAATAGAAGCAACAATAATATTTTGATTCTCCTAATAGATTATGGCCATGATAATACTTCAATCTATGAGGAAAATATATGTCAATTAAAACGTTTTATAAGATGTCTCGGTGTACTCGATTAGATGTCCCTCCTTTATTAACTCCTCAATGACATCCTTCAGCTGGATGTAGTCATTCGCGTTATAGTCGTGACTTTTGTGGAAACAAAATTATTTTGATTTGTCTGTTTTATTGACTTTTTAAGTGGATAGGTAAGCTTGATGTTGACCTCTTTAAATTTAGTATTGGCACACTCACGACAAATCCTTTTTGTGGCAGTGTTCAAAAGGGTATAAGAGGAACCCCTTGATCGGGACCCCCGCTCCTCATCGTCTCTCTGACGGTTAGCATCTTTCATGAAAAATTTATCATACACTTGATTTTTCCTCTGAGGTCTTTTGATCGGCTAGGAGCTCTTCCTCTTAATTTATGTATGTTCATACCTTGCCCATTAATTCACTCATGTTGTCTACTCCTTGTAGCCCCAATTTCTATTGAAACATGTAACCTGCTTTAAGTATTCTTAAAGATCCAACACTTTAGACCGGCATCCCTGCCTTCTATTACTACAACCATTTTGCTGAAATTTTCAATGTACTCTTGCAAGGTCTCTTTCTTGCCTTAAGTAACTCCACTAAGTATCGTTATCATGGTAGGGTACTTCTTTCGAATGGTAAATTGAGAGGTGAATGTGTTGCAAAGGTACCACGACAAGTTTATACTCCAGCCTGGAAGGGAATTGTACCACGTCTTGGAAGCTCCTGTGATGGTTAGGGCAAAGAGTTTTCACTCAATAGGTTTTTCATTGTAATAATAATCCAGCGGGTTATCAACATGTTTAATACATTGATCGGGATCCTTGACCCCATCGCATTAGGATAAATTCAGAGGCTTCACCAACATTCTCGGTATCCTATGATCAAGATTATGTGTGGACATTGAGTTTATTTTTTGTTTAGCTACTGAAGTAAGTACTTAAAATCTTTACCTTTCTCTTGTATTGGAAACTAAGGAACGAGTTAGATGAAGAGCTTCCAATGGAACTGGTTTCCGCTTCTTTCTAACGAGTAGGGGGGATTCAATGTATCTCGCTCCTGTGAGGACGGGGAGATAGTGGAACTTCTTCATTTAGTGTAGGCACCCTGGTTAGGTTTGGATCTGGAATGAATGCAAAACAACCTTATGAAGCCACTGTTAGAACACAGATTGGTTCTTAATAATAACTCTTTTTTTTGATGATAATTGTTAGGAAATTTTATATTTAAGAATTATATACTCTAAAATTTGTTTGAGAGTTTTACTGCAGATTGAAATGAAATTAACTCTCTAGAAGCAAATCTGAATTGTATACAAGAAGTTATCTAGACTCTAAAGCTCCAGATGCACTCATTAGAAGATTCTGATTCTTGTTTACAGAAGATCCTGAGCGTAGTCTCCAGAAGGATCTGAAGCAAGAAGCTCCAGAAGATTCTGAATCTAGTCAGAAGCATCTGAAGTAAAGAAGAATATTGTATGAAGAGTTTCTCAAAGCATAATTCATACAGAAGTTTCTGAAAGTACTAACGCTGCCAAGTACTGAAGTTCTGTGACAAATATGCTCTGATGATCAACACGCTGAAAGCACACATGCTGCAGAAGACTCTGATACAGCAAAGTTCTGAACATCATTAGAAGACTCTGACTCATTCAGATTCTGAAGAACTTGCTGAAAACTGAAGAAGAAATATTCAAAGATTATATTCGTTGGAGTAAATCAAACGTCTCTTTCCTCATTTGTGCTAGACACAAGAACACAGACAAAAAAGATTGTTTTGTGCTTTCTACTTCTAGGAAAGGTCACTTGATGTGAAGACAAAAAGGCTCAGACCTTTTTGGGACACTCTTCTCAACGTTCAGCTTCCTTGGATCAGCTGCCTATAAAAGGAAAACTCCACCAAATTCTTCAGTTACACAATTTGCTGAAAAGAAATCATATTATTCAAAGCTCACATTCTTTCATATTCTTCTTAGAATTTCTTGTACTTAAACTTAAGAGAAAAATCACTGTTGTGATAAAAGCTTTATAGAAGCATTAATACTCTTGTATTTGATTTACATTGATTGTAAAGGTTTTCCTTAAGAGGATTCAGTTGGAATCAGTAGCTCTTGAGAAGACTAAGAACAGTTGTTCTTAGGTGTTACTATTGTAATCTGTTTGATTAAATAGTGGATTAAGTCCTTGTTGAGAAAGGCAAATCACTCTAGGAAGGGTGGACTGGAGTAGTTGATTTCAACGAACCAGGATAAAAATAATTGTGTTATTATTTTTAAGTCTTAATCTTTCATACTTATTCAACCCCCCTTCTAAGTATTATCTCACCTTCAGTTGGCATCAGAGCTCCGGTTCTGTGTGTGCTACCACTTAACAGTGTCAGTAAAGATCCAGAGAGAAATACTTTGATATATATTTATCTGTTACAATGGCTGATAATTCAATATCTAATATTAACAATAAATATGAAGAAAGGGACAAGATCAGCACCAAACCCCCTATGTTTGATGGGGAGAAATTTGACTACTGGAAAGATAGAATTGAGAGTTTTTTCCTAGGATATGATGCTGATCTATGGGATCTAGTCATAGATGGATATGTCCATCCCACAGATGGGAATGGCAAGAAGATTGACAGAAAATCTATGACAGATGCTCAGAAGAAAGATTTTAGAAATCATCACAAAGCCAGGACTATATTATTGAATGCAATTTCACATACTGAGTATGAAAAAATTACAAACAGGGAAACTGCTTTTGATATGTTTGAATCCCTAAAAATGACTCATGAGGGAAATTCTCAAGTTAAGGAGACAAAAGCTCTGGCTCTGATCCAGAAGTATGAGCCCTTCAAAATGGAAGACTCTGAATCTGTTGAAGCCATGTTCTCCAGATTTCAGATACTCACAGCTGGGCTGAAAGTTCTGGACAAGGGATACTCTACATCAGATCATGTAAAGAAAATCATCAGAAGTCTGCCTACCAGATGGAGACCAATGGTGACTGCCTTGAAGATGGCTAAAGATCTGAACAAGATCTCTCTAGAAGAACTCATCAGCTCACTGAGGAGCCATGAGATTGAGCTTGAGGAAGATGAACCTCAGAAGAAAGAAAAAGGTAAATCTTTTGCATTAAAATCTAACAAAACTGCTAAAGCTTTGCAGGTCATTCAAGAAAGCTCTGAAGAATCTTCTTCTGAAGAAGAAGATGAGTTATCCATGCTGTCCAGAAGGATCAACAGACTCTGGAAGCACAAGGGAAAGAAGTTCAACAACTTCAGAAGATCTGATAATAGAAAGGAATCTTTTGGGCACAGAAGATCTGGCAAGAAAGAAGTTGTGTGCTATGAGTGCAAAGAACCTGGGCACTACAAGAATGATTGCCCCAAACTTCAGAAAAAAAACCCAAGAAGAAGTTTAACAAAAAGAAGAAGGTTCTGATGGCAACATGGGATGACTCAGATGAATCCGAATCAGAAGAAGAATGTGCTAATGTTGCACTGATGGCCAGCACAAAGGATCAAGAGGAAGGTACCTCAGGATATGAATCAGATTCTGAATCTGATGATGACGCAGAAGAGGTATGGCTAAACTTACCAAAGAAGAACTTATAAAAGTTTTAACAGAAGTTCTTAAAAGTTATAACAATATCAAACTCAAATACAAGAAGCTGAAAAGCAATCTTGAATCTGAGATTGATCTTCTAAAAACAGAACTTGTTGAGCAAAAAGAAATTAATCTGAAAATCAAAAATGACTTTGAAATAACTCAACAAGAATCTGAATCTGAGACTAAGTCATGTGAAAACATTTTAGAAAAATATGACTGTAGCTTTCAGAGATTTCTTACTAAGAGCATAGACGGAAGCAAGATGGCTTCTATGATCTATGGTGTTAGTAGGAACAACAGAAGAGGTATTGGATATGAATCTTCATCTGGAAGTAATCCAAAATCTATTGACAAACTTTTTATCAAGAAGAAACCTCTGTATTCTCAATTTAAATTTGGTCACTTAAATGATATTAAACACACAAGCTCTGAGAAGAATACTTATGTGTTTAAACCTAAGGTAAGTCAGAATAAACATTATGTTGAAAAACAGAAGTTTAGACAAACCTACAAACCAACTAACCCCAAAGGACCCAAGAAGATCTGGGTACCTAAAAACAAAATAATTCCTGTTGCAGATTTTCTTAGCAGCAAGGTCAGGACACCAATCATGGTACCTGGACTCTAGATGCTCACGACACATGACAGGAGAAAAGTCTATGTTCCAAAGCCTGAAACTTAGATCTAGAGGTGACGTGAAGTTTGAAGGGAACCAGAAGGGCAAGATCATTGGATCTGGCACTATTGGAAATGGTAAACTTCCCTCTATTACCAATGTTTTACTTGTTGAAGGGTTAAAGCATTACTTATTGTCCATAAGTCAATTAAGTGACAATGGTTATGATATTACCTTTAATAAAAAATGTTGTAAAGCTATTAGTCAAAAGGATGGCTCTATCCTATTTAGTGGTAAGAGGAAAAACAACATTTATAAAATAAATCTTTCAGAACTTAAAGTTCAAAATGTTAAATGCCTCTTATCTGTTAATGAAGAGAAATGGGTCTGGCACAGAAGATTGGGCCATATTAATATGAGACGTATATCTCAGATTAATAAACTTAATCTTGTCAGAGGAGTCCCTAATCTGAAGTTCACTTCAGATGCTCTTTGTGAAGCATGCCAGAAAGGGAAGTTTTCAAAAACATCTTTCAAATCAAAAAATCTTGTTTCTACTTCTAAACCACTAGAATTACTTCATATTGATCTGTTTGGACCAGTGAAAACTGCATCCATCAGAGGCAAGAAGTATGGATTAGTCATTGTTGATGACTTTAGTAGATGGACATGGGTAAAGTTCTTAAAACACAAGGATGAGTCACATTCTGTGTTCTTTGACTTCTGCAAGCAAGTCCAGAATGAAAAGAATTTCAAAATTATAAAAGTTAGAAGTGATCATGGTGGTGAATTTGAAAATAAATATTTTGAAAAATATTTTTCTGAAAATGGCATTGCTCATGATTTTTCCTGTCCTAGAACTCCACAACAGAATGGGGTTGTAGAAAGGAAAAACAGAACTTTGCAAGAAATGGCCAGAACCATGATCAATGAGACAAATCTGGCAAAACATTTTTGGGCAGAAGCAATCAACACAGCCTATTACATTCAGAATAGAGTGTCTGTTAGACCTCTTCTGAAGAAGACTCCTTATGAACTGTGGAAGAACAAAAAGCCCAACATTTCATATTTTCATCCTTTTGGATGTATTTGCTATATGTTAAACACTAAGGAAAATCTGAGCAAGTTTGATTCCAAAGCACAGAAGTGTTTCATGCTTGGATATTCTGAACACTCTAAAGGCTACAGAGTATACAACACTGAGACACAGATTGTGGAAGAATCCATTCATGTCAGATTTGATGATAAGCTTGGCTCTGAAAAGCCAAAGCAGGTTGATAACTCTGCAGATTGGGAAGTAGTCTTTATTGACTCTGAAGTTCCAGAAGCAGACAAAATTCAAGTAAAGGAACCAGAAGCAACTCCAGATGCTACTCCTTTAACTTCTCAGATGAATAATCTAAACATTTCTGAAGAGTCAACTATTAGAGGATCATCATCCAGAATTAAAGCTTCTCATCCAGAGGATGTCATTATTAGAAAGAAGGATGATCCCATCAGAACAAGATCCTTTCTAAGATCATCTGAAGCATCACTATTTGGACTAGTGTCAGAAATTGAACCATCTTCTGTAGATGAAGCTCTGCAAGACAATGATTGGATTATTGCCATGCAAGAAGAGCTAAATCAATTCAGCAGAAATGATGTATGGGATCTAGTTCAGAGACCTCAAGGATTCAATATAATTGGTACAAAATGGGTCTTCAGAAATAAGCTAAATGAGAAAGGAGAAGTTGAGACGAATAAGGCAAGGCTGGTTGCTCAAGGGTACAGTCAGCAAGAAGGTATTGATTACACTGAGACATATGCTCCAGTGGCAAGGTTAGAATCTATACGCCTTCTTATTTCATTTGCTGCACAAAATAACATCACTCTGTATCAGATGGATGTTAAAAGTGCCTTTCTTAATGGAATTATAGAAGAAGAAGTTTATGTCCACCAACCTCCTGGTTTTGAAAATGAAAAATTTCCAGATCATGTTTTCAAATTAAAGAAATCTCTATATGGATTAAAACAAGCTCCCAGAGCTTGGTATGAGAGATTGAGCAATTTTCTTCTGGAGAAGAATTTCATCAGAGGCAAAGTGGATACAACACTCTTTTGTAAAACAATTAAGAAAGATCTTCTAATTTGCCAAATTTATGTAGATGATATTATTTTTGGATCAACAAATATTATGCTTGGAAAGGAGTTTGCTACATGTATGCAGGCAGAATTTGAAATGAGCATGATGGGAGAACTCAGATTCTTTCTAGGAATCCAAGTTAATCAAACTCCAGAATGCACCTACATACATCAGACAAAGTATGTTAAAGAACTTCTGAAGAAATTAAACATGTTTGACAGTAAGCTGGCAAAGACTCCAATGCATCCTACTAGCTCACTTGGCAAGGAAGAGGTAAGTAAGAAAGTAGACCAGAAGCTCTACAGAGGTATGATTGGCTCTCTTCTTTATCTTACTGCTTCTAGACCTGACATATTGTTCAGTGTTTGTCTGTGTGCTAGATTCTAATCAGATCCTAGAGAATCACACTTGACAGCTGTCAAGAGGATTCTAAGGTATCTGAAAGGTACTTCTAATGTGGGTTTGTGTTACAGAAAATCTGATGATTTCAAATTAGTTGGATTCTGTGATGCTGACTACGCTGGAGACAGAGTGGAAAGAAAAAGTACTTCTGGAAGTTGTCAATTTCTAGGAAGAAATCTAATCTCCTGGTACAGCAAGAAGCAACCCACAATTGCACTTTCAACCACAGAGGTTGAATACATTGCTGCTGCTAGATGTAGCACGCAGATGCTCTGGATGAAGAGTCAACTAGAAGATTATCAAATTTTTTAAAGTAACATTTCTATCTTTTGTGATAATACTTCTGCTATATGTTTGTCCAAGAATCCCATTTTACATTCTAAGGCAAAACATATAGAAATTAAGCATCATTTCATCAGAGACTATGTTCAGAAGGGAATCATAAATTTAGCCTTTGTTGATACAGATCATCAATGGGCAGATATTTTTACAAAACCCCTTGTTGAAGATAGATTCAATTTTATTCTGAAAAATATTGGTATGGATTTTTGTCCAGAATGATATTTATCAAAAGCAAATTTTTACAGATGCAAAAATGCTTAATGCTCTGAAGTATTTCTTCTGATTGCTTATTTTATTCTGATCAATATTTCTTTTGTGAAACTCTGAACTAACAATCTTTAGAAGATCTGAACGTTGGTTGACGTTTCATTTCTTAAGAGAATTCAGAACACATGCAAGCAAACACGTGTCACACCAAATCTGAAGAGTTGGCGTGTACATAACTGAAGAGACATTTGAGGTGAAGTTTGAATAGTGAGAATTTTGGTTTTCCCCCCAAATTGTCAGAAGCAATTAATGTTTTGAAATGATTATTATTCTCTTCATTTAATGCTTGTTCAAACGTGCATATTTCTGACTGTTGATTTGCCTAAGTGTTTTAGTATATATATACTTGACTTGTATTCACTTTCACACTTTTCACACTCTCAGAAATTACATGCGTTTTCATCTCCTCTTTTCTCTGCATAAAAACCCTATACCTAAGCGTTTGACAAAGTATCCTTCAATGGCAACTTCATCATCAACAGCTGCTCAGTTCCAATCTTCTATGGCTGCTGTAACTTCAGAAAACATGGGTGTTGCTCCCTATTCTCCTCCCAAAAGAACTCTTCTAACCCTTATTGATAAATTGGAAGTTCTATGTGAATATATGGTTGAGTTTGATTCTCTGGCAGAAAATGGTTTTGAATTTCGTTCCATCATTGGAGCTCAAGGATGGGTTAAGTATTTTGATAGGCTCTTTGGACCAGTTTACCCTCTCCTTGTGAAAGAATTCTGGATCCATGCATCAGTTTATCCCAAGTTCATCTTATCTTCTGTGCTGGGAAAAGAAATTATTATCACAGAAGATCTGATAAGAAAATTAATAGGATATGAAGAAACAGATGGTGTTTCTCACTTGCCAGCTGGGCGTGTGGACATGGATGAGGTATATGAAGAAGTAATGACTGCTGGTCAAGCTTCTAACAAATGCATCCACCACAGGAAGTCAACCAATTCTCCAGACTATGTCAATAATGAACAGCTCTATTTCATGTATTGCCTTAGTCAGAGCACCAAGGTAGATCTTCCATACATTCTATTTATGCATCTGTGGAACCATATCAATGCATCTATAGAATATGTGAAAGAGAAAGGACAGAAGATCAGAACTTGGATCCCCTTTGGAAGGTTGATCTCAGATCTTCTTACTGAGAATGGTTTAGTAACTGCTCTGTACGTTGCTGGAGTTACAGAGGAATTAGAATTTATAATGGGAAAGCCTCTGAATGCTAAAAGTCTTCTTAGACTCAAAATTATTGATGAACTCACAACAGCTCCCAAGAAGCTAAATATGTCAGAATTGAATAAGAGGGTTCCTATAGATGACTTTCCTTTATTCTTTGCTGAAGAGCCCAGACATATAGTGGTTATGTATATTGATGAATGCAAGAAGGAAGGAAAACCTGTTCCTGCTAATGTGATTCTGCTAGCTAGACAACCTCTACCAGATGCAGGAGAAGAAGAAGCACAACTCTAGAGGAAAAGAACTCAGCCTGTAGAAGAATCTGCACCTGTTCAGAAGAAGGTCAAGATTGCTAAGAAGCCCAAGAAGCTCTTGAAGAGAAAAGATTCTGAAGAAGCTGCTTCTGTACCTACCAAGAGGATCAAAATAAAAGGTACTAAATCTTCTGTATCTTCTGCAAAACTTGTTATTAATGATTCTAATGTTAAGTCTGTTCCAAAACCACCTTCTACACAAACCACTTCTGTTACTGCTCCCAGTTCCATATCTCCACAAAAACAAACAACAACACAAACAACAACACCAACAGTTTCTGTACCAAAACCATCTCAACCCAAAATTCATATCAAACAATTTGTTCCACGACCTCAACCTTCAGAACAACAACCATCAGAACAACAACCATCAGAACAACAAATATCTGTTCAACAACAAACCTCTGAACATCCAGAGAACCAACCAAAAGAAGTTCAACCAGAAAAAGCCTCTGACAATCCACCATCAATTAATCCACCCTCTGAACCCATTGCACCTGTTACTTCTGAACCTACAAAAGTAACCTTTGTTCCCATTTCATCAGACCCAATATCTTTTCCATCTGATTCACCCATATCAGAACAACCATCCAAACCATCTGAAATTCCTTCAGAACCTACCAATACTTCTGAACCTCACATCCCTGAGACAGAAGTTCTTGATGTCACACCTTTAAAAACAGTGTTTCAAGTATCTTCTACCTCTTGTACACCTACCACATCCTCTAACTCCTCAGAATCAGAAATCCACCCAGATTTTCTAATCTCTCCATCTGACAAATACTCTGAGATAAACCAACCTGAACCTACCATACCTTCTAAAACTCCCATTCCAGATCCTATTCCTCCACCTGCACCATCATCTGAGATATTAATCCCCAATTCCTATCCAACATCTTCTATATCTTGTGCCCAAGTTTCTTCTCTTTTTCATAATCTATCTTATGGTTTCAAACTGAAAGATTTTTATGACAGAGTTGAACCTTCTGAACCCCTCAACCCTTTGAAACCAAAATCCACAATGATCCTTCCATCTGTGATTCTAGATTACTTAAAATCTATGACAGATGTAGAACCTTTAGCAACCATATCACACTCTGCAAAATTTGATAAAGTTGTTGTTTCAGCTCTGCAAATTGCATCTGATAACACTGTTGCATCTGTTGAACCACCAAAATCTGCTTTCAAACCCTACTCAAATGCACCTTTTGATGTAGTTACCCCTCACAGAAGAGCAAAACCTCATTTGCTTAATGCTTTAGTCAGATCTAAAGAAAAAGCTCCTGAGATACCCTTCATTCCATATTATCCTCCTCCTCTGATTTCCATCCAAAAATCACTTTTTCCACCAACTCCCCAACCTAAACCTATAAATCTGATAACCTTGTTACGACCACAGCGCAGACTTAATATTGATCATTTATTTCAAACATTTTTGCAAGAAATACAGATGTATTTAGGTACTGTTCAGAAGAAATGCTCAGAAACAATGGATGCCAAAGAATCTGACATCATCTGGAACGAATTCATCAACAGATTCAACACTGTAGCTTCAAATCTGAAGAACGTCTGTTCTGATGATGCAAAGCTCAGAGCTGCAAGGACTCTATTCTGGACTCTCAACAAATCTGAACCTCTGCTTCGTTTAGATGCTCCTCCACCATCAACAGAATCTATTGATAATGCATTGGCTATATCTCTGGTAGACCCTTCTTCCAATTCCATTGCTCCAGGATCTACAGAACCTCATCTTAATTCTTCATCTGAGATAAAGAAAGAACATCCAGATTTTGAAGATAAGATTGCTGCTCTGGAAGCTGGACAGTCAGAGATAAAATCCTGGATGGCTAAGCAGAATAAGAAGTCTGAGGATATGACAGAATGATGTCAAAGCAAGATGAAAAGAATGAAACTATGACTAAGTGGATGTCCAAGCAAGAGCAATCATCCTCTGAGATTACAGATCTATTGAAGATGCTTTTGTCCAAACACTCTTAGATTTTTTTCTAATGTTTTTGCATCTGTTGTTTGCATCTGTACCTTATTGCTATATCTTCTGATGTTTGCCTATGTACTCTTGATCTGATATTTTGAATGAATCAAAGTTTTCTCCATTGAATTATCTTATTTACTGTTTCCTTTTATTTTTCCTTTTAAAAGTTTTTACTCTTTGCTTATGAAAAAAAAGGGGGAGAAAATATAGATCTGAACTGTTTAATATAACTTCACCAGAACAAATCTTCAGACATATCTATTCTATCTAACATTTAATTTGACTATTTCAGAACATTTGATAAGTAAACTATATAAAAGAAACTCTGAGTCTCTCAGATCATTTGTCTATTATCAAACTCTGAATCTTATATCTGCAAGACATTCTGACCTTCAAATGTTATAAGAACAAACAAGATCTAACTCTGAAGATTACTCAATACAAAAGGGAAGTTTCTATTCCCTATTTGTATTTAACTCAGGGGGAGATTCATCATCTCAGGGGGAGTTATAATTTTTTATGTTCAGTTAAACAAAATTTCTGATAGTTTTTGTCATCATCAAAAAGGGGGAGATTGTTAGAACACATATTGGTTCTTAATAATAACTCTTTGTTTTGATGATAACTGTTAGGAAATTTTATATTTAAGAATTATATACTCTAAAATTTGTTTGAGAGTTTTACTGCAGATTGAAATGAAATTAACTCTCTAGAAGCAAATCTGAATTGTATACAAGAAGTTATCTAGACTCTAAAGCTCCAGATGCACTCATTAGAAGATTCTGATTGCTGTTTACAGAAGATCCTGAGCGTAGTCTCCAGAAGGATCTGAAGCAAGAAGCTCCAGAAGATTCTGAAGCTAGTCAGAAGCATCTGAAGCAAAGAAGAATATTGTATGAAGAGTTTCTCAAAGCATAGTTCCTACAGAAGTTTCTGAAAGTACTAACGCTGCCAAGTACTGAAGTTCTGTGACAAATATGCTCTGATGATCAACACGCTGAAAGCACACATGCTGCAGAAGACTCTGATACAACAAAATTCTGAACATCATTAGAAGACTCTGACTCATTCAGATTCTGAAGAACTTGCTGAAAACTGAAGAAGAAATATTCAAAGATTATATCCGTTGGAGTAAATCAAACGTCTCTTTCCTCATTTGTGCTAGACACAAGAACACAGACAAAAAGGATTGTTTTGTGCTTTCTACTTCTAGGAAAGGTCACTTGATGTGAAGACAAAAAGGCTCAGACCTTTTTGGGACACTCTTCTCAACGTTCAGCTTCCTTGGATCAGCTGCCTATAAAAGGAAAACTCCACCAAATTCTTCAGTTACACAATTTGCTGAAAAGAAATCATATTATTCAAAGCTCTCATTCTTTCATATTCTTCTTAGAATTTCTTGTACTTAAACTTAAGAGAAAAATCACTGTTGTGATAAAAGCTTTATAGAAGCATTAATACTCTTGTATTTGATTTACATTGATTGTAAAGGTTTTCCTTAAGAGGATTCAGTTGGAATCAGTAGCTCTTGAGAAGACTAAGAACAGTTGTTCTTAGGTGTTACTATTGTAATCCGTTTGATTAAATAGTGGATTAAGTCCTTGTTGAGAAAGGCAAATCACTCTAGGAAGGGTGGACTGGAGTAGTTGATTTCAACAAACCAGGATAAAAATAATTGTGTTATTATTTTTAAGTCTTAATCTTTCATACTTATTCAACCCCCCTTCTAAGTATTATCTCACCTTCAGCCACTTCATGTTATGTGCTTCCCTAGAGAGGAGCGAGTTGTATGTCGTATTCTAATCTCATAATCCTTTATGTCATGAGTTGATAATTTTTTTGATGTGTCACATTGTACATGTTATTAATCGAATTAGTTGCTCCTTGCATGCCTAAGTTTAAATGCAATAGTTGGAGACCGTGAAACATCTCTAGTTGAACCATCAAAGATTGAGGTACGGGTTGATTAGGTGGTTTGGATTGATTAGGCTGGAAAATTATAAGAGGTTGAGATATTCCTTAAATGTCTCTCTGAGGAATCACATTTGAGACAGTTGGATCAAATGGAAAATTTACTAATACTAAATTCATCTGATCTTGAAGGAGGATATGGAGAAGGTTTCCTACTTGCTTCCTACACTGCTTCAGCGGCTTTGAGAGATCTAGTGGACTTGGAATTGACTCGTAATAGTTGTTAAATTCCAGATTTTAGGTGAGGAGGTCAGTGGTTTGACAATCAAACATCTGATATTTGAATCTTCGACGTAAGAATGAAGGTTTCTTTCTAAAATTTGTAGAAATCAAAATTCAATTCTTACTAATGGTGGCATTATTCCACGAGTGAACCAGAAATGTGAGATAAACCAGTGATTGGAATTCTGATGTGGTGCACTGAGATTTTTGGTACGTGCGGCCCAAAATAAAGTGGATTTTAAAAAGGCCTTTGATTGAGTTGGTTGGTCTTTTATGGACTATATGCTGAGGAGGTTTGGGTTTGATGATCGGTGAAAGGCTAGGATTAAAGTGTTTAGTTTTTATGGGAGTATCTATGTTATAGTTAATGGTTACCCCATGAAGAATGATGCAATGAGGAACTCTTTATAGCTTAGATTTTTCTGAAGGTTTAAGGTCGTGGCTGAAGGTTTAGTGGTCTCGCGCCTTAGTATGACGATGATACTATATGTTTAGGAAAAACTTTGGTTTATAATCTTTTGACGATTAAGATTGTCCACATGAGCTTTTAGATCGATTCTTAGTTAAGAGCCAACTTCTCCAAAAGCTCCCTTTTTGGTATTGAGTTTTCTAAATTGTAGGATAAGTTATCTCCCTTTTATGTATCCTGGACTACCGGCGAGGTGAATCATAGGAAGCAGCCTACTTGGAACCCTTAATTAAGCTTATCTCTAACAAATTAGGTTAGTGAGAAGGCGGTTCTTTCTAATTCGATTTTTAATGTAATACATGTTTTTTCTATCCTTTTTAAAGATGCATTTTTTGGTTTGGAGGAAGATTGGTTGTTTATATAGGAGGTTTCTTTTGGATGTGGCTAGAGAAGGGGTAAAATATTTCTTAGGTGAGATAGGAGGTTGTTTATAAACCCCGGGAGTTGGGTGGTCCTGGGGTTCGGGATTTGAGACTTATTAATCTTGCCTCTTTAAGTATATGGTGTTTGAAATTATGGTATGCAGATCTCATATGTCCCAAGAACAATGATCTCTGCTCAATAAGGACAAGGACAGATCATGACCAATTTAAATTTCTTTAAATTGTCCCAATGTCATGACCAACGTCATGACGTCTGTTTGACATCTGCAGGCTGACAGACCTATTTATCTAACCATTTAAATTGTGCAGAATTGTAAATGCAGAAAGATAAATAACACCAGTAATTGTTTACCCAGTTCGGTGCAACATCACCTACATCTGGGGGCTACCAAGCCAAGGAGGAAATTCACTATTAGCATAATCAATTCAAAGTCAAACAACCAGTTTGCACTTCTCACTTAATCTCTACCCAATGCAATTTCAGCCTAGAGACACTCTAGTACCTGAGTATACCCACTCACTCCCCCTCAATCACATAACAGTGATTTCAATACACAATTACAAAACATTTGTGGAGATACACTCCAAACACACACCATGATCTTGCTTCACAGCTTTGATCAAGTGAGACACACTCTTGCTTAAAATCTTTGAGTGACATAATGACCACATCAGTTCATACATAATAACCAAAGCAATTATATAACCTACAATTGCTTGGTACACAAGGAATCCTAAGACTCCTAGACACACGTGAAGAGCACACCTTTTCACTTACAAATATGTCTACCACAATGTATCAAAAGATACAAAGGGTGACTTACACACAAGGGATTCTCAAACCCTAGACCTTTATTTTACACTCTGGTTTTTCTTGATGTGAGTGCTTGATTTCTTTTGCTTCAGCTCCTCCTTAAATAGCTGTGCAGACTGGGCTTGGGCTGGTCCAAAGTAACAAACATTAGTTTTAACAAAGTAAAACTAATTTCCACAATTCAAGATGTTGTAAAATAAGGTCATGATACTGCCTAGAATCTCGTCTGAGATGACCAAGGAACCCTAACAGGTTTCCTGAAATTTAGCCTGAGATATATCAGGTATCATAATAGAAAAACAAACCCTGCACGTCTGATGTCATTACGATCAATGTCATGACATTCAGTTTTACTTCCTCTTAGCTGACCAGCTTGCCCTGCTGAACACTTCTGCTGAATCTTCTTCATGACAGTAGAACCAAGTGTTTTATAGTTCCCTAAACGTATCAATGATCCTTTTTGTGAACACCCATTAAATCTGCACTTTGTTTCTAACAAATCTCTTTGGCCTGTACATACTGATGTGAAATATTCAACAGGACCAAAACACTTTTGTCAAGAGATATAACATAGCAGCCCCTGTTGTACCAGACATGATGTCATGACATTCAGTACGACATCCATGACAACAGTTTTGTCATCAACTCCTTCTGCATCCATGACAGCAGTTCATCCATGACAGTAGTTCTGTCATATGCTCTTGTTAGCTCCTGCTGCACCAGATGTCAACACATGACAGCAGTTCTGTTATCAGCTCCTGCTGCACCACTACTCCTGCTGTTTCTCGCACATGACAGTAGTTCTGTCATGACAGCAGATGGATGATGTCATAACATCCTGCTTAACATCTGTGCAGGATCATGTTTTACCAAAATTTAGCCAATCATAGAACCATGGACAATTTTATATCATAGAACCATGGAACTAATAGTGTTTAAGGACTCTTTAGGATTTTTTGTCTCATTATAGGCATCTTTTGGTGTTAGGTACAGCGTGTGTATGTGTGTGTGCGCGTGTGTGTCGCATACCTTCTTCTTTAGGAGGTTGTATTGGGGTTTTCAGTGTGTCTTGCCATAATGGAGAGTGGTTTCTTTTGCTATGGTCCAAAGAGAATAGTATTTCAAATTGGTTTGAGAGGTTTGTTGTTTAGATTATAGGGAAGATGTGTGGGAAAGGTCTGATTACCTGGGTGTATCTTTTAGGAAGTTTTTCTTAATCTCAAATCAAGAGAATAATTTATGGTGAAGGGTGTTTGCGTGTGAAATTTCAAGTGGGTGAGTGGTTTTTTTATTTGTTTGGAATGAGGAGCTTCTTGATAGCCTTGTTAATTATTTGGCAGGAGAGTGTGTGGGCTTGAATGTTAAATGTGATTGGTGGTTTTTGTTAACCAACAGTTCTTTCAAATTATGACCAAATTTTAGGGAGTTTTCAATTCGTTTTCTAAAATGTGAGGGATTTTGATAGGGTGTTTTAACATATTTTATCATATAAGAATCTAAATTGAGAACTTAGGAGGTTCTATTAGTGTATTTTAATAAATTTAAGATGTAAATAAAGAAACTCTTTTTTTTTAACCTAGTCTAATAATCTGACCAATGTTGCTGAGTTTGATCTTGCTGATATTTCGAATCTGCTAGCTGAAGTGTCTCCAAAGTGGTCTAGTGAGAGTTGTTTCATCTGGCCTTATGGTGCTGAGAAAATTTTCACTGTCAAATCTTATTATAACAGATTGATACAAGCAGTAGGTGGGATGCAGTTGGGCAATTCTGTCTCTTCGTTGTTGGCTGCTCTTTGGATTTCCATCATTCCTTTGAAATTCAAGATTTTTGGATGGAGGATGTTCCTTGATAGATTGTCGACACGTTATAATCTATCTATTAGAAATGTGATTACTAATCTTTGCGAAAAAGTTTGTGTATACTGTTTTAGGTGTGATGAAGATGTTGATCACCTATTTATCATTTGTTCGTGTTCACGCATGGTATGAAGAAAAATTGCAACTTGGACTGGAGTTCCTCTCTTGGTGGCAACGAATGTTGGAAACCATTTGAGGGATTAAGAGACAAGGTTGAAGGGGAAATGTTCTAAGTCCTCTATTTTCATGATTTGGTATGCGACATGTTGGTGTATATGGGAGATGCGTAACTAAATTATATTTGACGACGTTATAGGTAATTCGGAGGTTTTAGTGGATAGAATAATTGCTCTATCGTGGTCGTAGTTGATTTTACAGTCTAATAGGTCATTTCGTTGTAATCTTTATGAGTGGTATAAATGCCCTCTTAAATTTCTGTAAAAGTTGTTACTGTATGTCTTTGGTTGATGTAACTTGTAAGTTTGGATTGGAGCATCCCTAATGCTCCTTTAGAATTTTATCTTTGCTTATAAAAAAAAATTCTCATAAGCCCGTATATTTAACTAATATCTAAAAAATAGTTGATATGTGAAATGTTGGAGAATTTGAAATATATATTTTATAGAATTTTGCATTTTGTATGAGAATATGATATGTTGGGAGTATTTGTAAGAAGTTTGCAAGAATTTTGTAAGTTCGCATTTTGTATGAGAAGTTTGCATTTTGAGCATTTTGTGATCTAGAAAATTATATAAAAATGATGGTCTGGCCCATCAAGCCCAAAATAAAGGTCGAAGCATGGTTTATGCATGAGCAAAACGGGTCAGATAGCTAATTTTGAATCCTCTAACTCGTCTGAGATGCTATAATATTAACTTCTAAATACACATTAATTCTTTAGAGTCTAGCCTGTGGCTATAACCACAATGTATATGTCTTGATTAACCTAACTACTGATAATACCAATATATAGATGACTAAAATATTGTCTTCTAGGTGAATATAATATCACATAACATAATCATTTAATAATAATATTATTATGGCTGATCAGGGTCCCTAGCCTTGAAATATTCTTGAATATTTGGCTGAGCAAGCTGGAGATAAGGACTAAGCACAGGTGCAGCAAGTTGAAGGAAACTACTAGAAGGTTGGTCTTCAAAAAATGGAAACTGGTCCATTACATGATCTTGCACTCTTTTGTTTTCTTCCATCATTGCCCTATGTTCCTGAAAATGTAATATCAAACAATTCAGAACCATGGTTTAATTTGTTTTTATATATGAATTCAAATTCAAAAAAGGTGCTAACATTAGTAGTAGGAGTAAATATTCTCACCCAGTTAGATAAATTAATGTTCTCATCTTCCAATATTCTTTCCTAAATTAATCACAATAAAAAATGATATCTATATTAATAATAGATTATTAAAGAAACTTGATTAAAGTTAATTAATTATGAATTTGTATTTGACCTTCCTTCTCAGATTTTCCATTTGCTGCTGCACAAGCTCATTCTGCATTCAAAAATGTCATTAATTAATTAAATATATTAATATTTAATATAACATAACATATATAATAATATACTAATCATGATTAGTTAATTAATTAACCTGACGATATCGAATTTTAGCAAGAGAAATCTCTAATTCCTCTTCAAGTTTACTCAAATCATCATACTTTAAACAGTTTATGTCAGCTCCAAGATATCTTTGAATTCCAAATTCAATACGAAGACTTTCTTGCCTCAGCATTGCCATGTCATGAAACATTTCTTCCTATAAACCAAGAAATAAATACATTAGGTACTAATTAATTTATTTATATACCCAAAATTAGCATATATAATGTGATTTATACATACCCTATGATGAATCTGATGATCATGCTCCCCCATAATTCGTTTACCAGAAGATCTCTGGTACTTTTCAATAATCTGATCCATTCTAAAAAGCAAACAAAAATCACATAATTATTATTACATATGAAAGTATTAATTATTTGATTCAGACATGAAACTTTTTTTTTTATATGAAAGTGAAATATTATTAATCATCACCACATGGTTTTCTGCAAAAATGAAATTATTACATGAAATCATCAAATCTGCATCACTCAGAAAATTAAACCAACTGTCCAAATCTCAAACTAGGGTTCATCAAAAAGGAAGAGAAAGAGTTAAAAGAAATTATAAGTATAAAAATATTATGTATACAATATAAAAATATTACGTATATAAAATATATATACATACCTATAGGGTTGAGAGCAATACTGAAAAAGTTTTCCAGTACTTGAGAAGATGATGAGACCAATTTGTGCATCACAAAGAACAGAAAGTTCGTTAGTTTTCTTGAGTAATCCTGTTCTTCTTTTTGAAAATGTAACTTGTCTTGTTGTAGTGTTCTCGATCCTCTTGATCTCTATTTTTCCACGACCCATCTTTCAAATTCCAAACCCTAGCTTGCTACACTTTTTTTCTTTGATGAAAAACTGATTTTGAGAAGTAACTGTGATGAGAATGCAGTGAAAGAATAAAACAGTACTACTATATAAGCTATTTTTTAAGGCTAGCTTCGAAAATACAAAACTGCCATGATTTGTTTTTCTGATGTAAGAGATGAATAAAGGGTAGAAAAGTCATTTTGTGTTGAGAATACAGTCAATGTTTCATGTGCAGGTACGAGGAAGATTTAAGTTGTGGGGACATGAAAAATGAAAGCAAGGGGACCATGATCATATTACAGATTAGGTGAGGTGAGGATAAATATGTAAAATCACATAAGATTTTGAAATAGAATTCTGAAATTTGCTAAAAGGAGAAAAAGGTTGTAATGTTGAAATTGCTAAAAGTGGAATTTTGAATACTTATTTTGAAACGACAGTGAATAAGAATAACTGTGTACAATATTCATTGCCATGTGCTAACAATAGATCAATCATGCATTTATTTTGAAATTAAGTGACCAAGAACACACTTTTCAATGTACATATATGCTATCTGTATGGCTTATTTATATGTGCATATTTTGGTTTTATGTGTGCCATACATATTGTGATGTAGGTTTTTCACTTCTATAAACTTTTTGGCAAACTTCAACACATGCAATTCATTGATTATTATTATTTTTATTAATTTATGGTGAATGGTTAAGTATCTTACATTTTACATTTATTGCAATAATTTTTTAATAAGCAAATGATTTATAAATAAGGAGTAAAAGGGTACTCCAACCCAACAACAATATTGAGAAAATCGGAATCTACAACTCCCGACTCAAATCAAAATAAATATAAGGTTAGATAAGTACATCAGTCGATCTAAAGATGCTCATTACAATATTTAAAAAACACAACAAATCATTCCCAAAATCTAAGTTCAATAAATATCAGAATATTTTCAATAACCACATTATCGAAGAAATAAAACATTATTCCTACATATCTAAATGGACCAACACACTCACGCTCAGAAAAAATGCTACGAATTTCTAATATGTTGGACTCCAATCTAATCTTGAATTGGTCCAAATAATCAACTGAACAGACAATTGCAACAAGAATTCTCAACTAGCAACAGACTTTCTTCCAAATAAAGCAACTAATTGAGTAGGTAACAAATAAATTATCAATATCTTCCTCGAAAGGAAAACACAATAGACAGACTACAATATGCACTATGTTGATAATCACGTGTTTTAGCAATTCTGATTTTGTTGGTAGTTTATTCAATAACAATCTCTTAGCAAAAATTTGTTGGAACAAAAATTGTTAGAACACAGATTGGTGTTTCTCATATCTCTATGTTTTGATGATAACTTTTATGGAATTTTGTAATGAGTAAATACACACTCTAAAAATTGTTCAGAGTATTATTGTTTCAGGTATAAAATTAAATACTCTTAAAGAAGCAAAATACATAAGTACAAACAAACTATGCAAAGCTCTGAAGCATCAGATGCAAGACTATCAGAAGATTCTGAAGCGATGCCAGAAGGATCTGAAGCAGAAGCTACAGAATGATCTGAAGTGTTAATGAAAGAAGTATACAAAAGCTGAAAGCTCTGATCTTATCAGACTCTGAAGTTCTTTTCACTACAAACTCAGAGGCTTTGATTACCAGACTCTTATTATTAATATTCACGCTCAAAGCACATACTGCTGCATACTTTGATGAAGACTCTGATACATTAAAGATCTGATCAAGATTGAGACTCTGATACATTGAAGATCTGATCATCTATCAAGACTCTGAACTTATCATTCATCTTAAGCTCTGATCATCTTAAAGCAATCCATACCTTTTATGCTTACTACAAATTCTAAAGTGCAGATTATGAAGACTTCATCTTGAAGGAAACTTGTTGAAGAAGCTGTAAACTTGATTAGACGTGGTGCTACTTCCAAAGTAACCAACGGCTAATTTGTCCAAAGAAGTGACGTGGTGCAAATTCCAAGGCTTCTACAACCATACCTTTCTGCAGAAAACATATCTCTGCCCATACTTTTGGTGATGAAAAGTCATACAATCAAATATTATATTCAGCTGCACATCATTCAAAGCTTTTGAAAAAGCTATAAAAGGAGAACTACTTCAACATTTTGAGGTTGCTAATTCACTACTCACATTTGGCTCATTGCTAGATCACTCAGAAAGAAAAACACGCTTGATTCATAAAAGAGAAAATCTCACAAGATCTTACTCATTTGATCTATCATAAAACCATATAGTTTTTGTTGTACTTAATCTTAAGTGTAAACATCACAGTTGTGATACAGCTTATTAGAAGCATTTAAACACTTGTTAGTTTACATTAAATTGTAAGAAGTTCCTTAAGAAGACCAATGTGTGGTCAGTAGTTCTTGAGAAGACTAAGACAGTTGTTCTTAGTGCTTTATATTGTAATCAGTTTATCAATAGTGGATTAAGTCTTTGCAGAGAAAGGAAAATCATCTTTGATAAGGTGGACTGGAGTAGTTGAGTTCAACGAACCTGGATAAAAATCATGAGTTGTTTTTATTGCCATATTTCTTAAAACTCTTATTCAACCCCTCCCCCCCCCCCCCCCTTCTAAGTGTTTTTCTCACCTTCAGTTGGCATCAGAGCTCCGGTTCTATTTGTGCTATCACATAACCGTGACCAGAAAAGGTCCAGTGGGAAAAACTCTTGATACTCTTGGTTGATATACATTATGGCTGTTGAAACTTCAACACCCAGCAACAACAAATATGAAGAAAGAGTCAGCACAAAACCTCCCATGTTTGATGGAGAGAAATTTGATTATTGGAAAGATATACTGGAAAGTTTCTTTCTAGGATTTGATGCTGATCTTTGGGACTTAGTTATTGATGGATATGTTCATCCCACTGATGGGAATGGCAAGAAAGTTGATAGAAAATCAATGACTGAGGAGCAAAAGAAGGAATTCAGAAATCACCACAAGGCTAGAACTATATTGTTAAATGTTATATCTCATACTGAGTATGAGAAAATAACCAACAAAGAAACTGCCTTTGATATATTTGAGTCCCTGAAGATGACTCATGAAGGGAACTCTCAAGTCAAAGAAACCAAGGCTCTGGCACTGATCCAGAAGTATGAAGCCTTCAAGATGGAAGAATCTGAATCTATTGAAGCAATGTTTTCCAGATTCCAGATTCTCACTGTTGGCCTTAAGGTTCTGGACAAAGGTTACTCTACAGCAGATCATGTCAAGAAAATAATCAGAAGCTTGCCAACTAGATGGAGACCCATGGTCACTGCTCTGAAGCTGGCAAAGGATCTGAACAAGATTACGCTGGAGGAACTAATCAGTTCTCTAAGGAGTCATGAGATTGAACTAGAGGAAGATGAGCCTCTAAATAAAGGTAAGTCAATTGCGTTAAAATCTAATAAAGTTGTTAAAGCATTGCAGGTATTAGAAGAAAGCTCTGAAGAGTCTGCTTTTGAAGATGAAGAAGAACTATCCTTGCTATCCAGAAGAATCAATGAACTCTGGAAGAATAAGCAAAGGAAGTTCAAGAACTTTAGAAAACCAGATCAACACAAAGAATCTTCTGGGCACAGAAGATCTGGAGAACACTCTGGATACAGAAGATCTGGAGAATCCTCTGGACACAGATGATCTGGAAAAAGAGAGGTTGTTTGCTATGAATGCAAAGAACCTGGGCACTACAAGAGTGATTGTCCAAAGCTTCAGAAGGAGAACCCAAAAAGAAAGTCAGATCACAAAAAGAAAGTTCTGATGGCTACCTGGGATGACTCAGATGCATCTGATTCGTCATCAGAGTCAGAAGAGGAATGTGCAAATGTAGCATTCATGGCTGACATTGAGGACAATGCTGAATCATCTGGATCAGAATCAGAATCTGATTCTGAGGAGGTATTTGCTGAACTTTCTAGACAGGAACTTGTTGAAAGTTTATCTGATATTCTTGAAAACTATAGTAAAGTTAAACTCAAATACAAAACGCTTCTAAAGCATATTGAATTTGAGAGTAACAAGTTTGAATCAGAAATAGCTGAACTAAAAGGTGAAAATCTTCAATTGAAAAATAATTTAGAAACTGTTCAACTAAACTCTGATTCAAAATCTGAATCATGCTCTAAAAATATTTTACAAGAGTATGACTATAGTTTCAGGAAGTTTCTAACTAAAAGCCTAGATAAAAGCAAAATGGCTTCAATGATCTATGGTATTAGCAGAAACTATAGAAAAGGTGTTGGATATAAATCTTTCTCTTATGAAGATTCAAATCCAAAATCTGTAGATAAACTGGATATTAAGTATCCTCCCTTATATTCTCAGTTTACATTTGGTCACTTAAATGATATTAAACACACAAGTTCTAATCAGAACAAACTTGTGTTTAATAAATCCAAAGCTAATCAGAACAAGTCTTATGTTGAAAGATAGAAGTTCAGAAAAAGCTTTAAGGCAACTAACCAAAAAGGACCCAAGAAAATCTGGATACCTAAGGATAAGATAATCTATGTTGCAGACATCCTTAGCAGCAAAGTCAAGACTCCAGTCATGGTACCTGGACTCTGGATGCTCACGACATATGACGGGAAAAAGGTCTATGTTCCAAAGTCTGGAGCTTAGATCTGGAGGAGATGTCAAGTTTGGAGGGAATCAGAAGGGCAAAATAATTGGCTCTGGAACCATAGGCAATGGTTGTTGCACCCTAAAATTTGCCCAACCTCATTCACTTGGTTTATGTTTCATTATCATTAGCATTTGCATATAGAGACATGTACATAGACTAACCATCTGCATAGCATAAGCATAGCAAAGTCATTCAACAGGGGACCAATCATTATTTTTATCTCTAGAGGCCTATCAAGAGGTTATTATCCCAATTCAATCTTATTCAAGTCATCAGGAAAGAATTTGAAAGCAAAGAGCTCAGCAGATCAAGCCTTGAGTCCATCTCCTAGCTGAGGGTATCTGAGGGTCAACAAAAGGGTTGTGAGCTGTGAGTTGAGAGCATGGGGAGTATCTAGACATTATGAGAGACTTAGAAAGTCATTTGGAGAAGGAGACAAGTCATTGATGAGAGCACAAGGGCTATAGTTGGAGACAGTCAACTAGGGTTTCATCTGGGTCAACCCTAGGTCAACCCTAGGTCAATTGACTGATTCAAAGGGCATTCAAGTCTAGTGGAGAGATGTGGGGATCATCATTGGACATATAAAGAAGGATATGGAGATATGCCAAGGAGAATTCAAGAGAAATCAAGGAGAAGAGGAGTTTCTAAATTAGGGTTTCTGTGTAAAATCCCCTAGTTTAGGTCAAATTTCCAAGCAAGATAAGTCAAAATGCTAGCTTCAAATGGCTTCTTGGCCAACATGAAACTTGTAGAGGATCTCAAGACCTTTAATTTGAGTGGTGGAAGACCTCAAGGAGATTTATAGAACTCAAGTTATGGTCCTTGCAAGTTACAGGTCATCTGAGGTGTCTGAACTTTTGTCTGTGAAAGTGACTTGACTTCCAAGCTAGTTTTACCCCTCAAGGAGATTTCAAATGAATTTTTGGTAAACATAAGAATTGTTCTTCATTGTCTTAGCTTTCTATAATGGTATAGTATGCCTTCATATGATGTGTGGAGCTCAACTTATGGTCTTGGCAAGCAAAGGGTATTTTGGGCATTTGTGAATTACAGGTCATTTTAACCCATGTCCAAAACTCATACAAGGAGGCCTCAAATGGAAAAACTTACAACATCAAACTTGCTCCAAATGGGATTTTAAGTCTAGAAAGAAGGTCACAAATTGTTGGAAAAGCTCATAATATGAAGTTGCATGATTGGTCCAAATATGAACTAAAAAGGCTTATAATTTGAATAAAGTCAAGATGAAAATTGGTTTGGGAGATTTATAAGTCCAAATGGAGACTTCCAATATATGATTTTGAATGGAAAAGACATTTCAAAGACAATGGTTCAAACACTTTTTTGAGTTTAGAAGGATAAAAGAAAGATATTCATGGTTACTTGCATTTTAAGAAACACTTCAAAAATGGATCAAAGTTGGAAGGCAAGGGAATGTGTAAGATGGATCTAGAATGTTCATGTGAGCCCTATATATTCATGAAATGAAGATTGATCAAGGGTTGGACTCATTTTTCACCAAGAATTTCCCAAATTCTCTCATTCTTTTTCATTGAATTTTCACTCCAATTCCTCAAATTCCTCACCAAATCATCATCAAAATCAACTTCATTATACTGTTTCATCATCATAGATCATAATTCAATCAAGAACAAGGTGTGATTACTCCATTTTCGAGCACTTCCATCATCAACATCAAAAGTGCAATTTCAAGTGGATAGCACAATTCAAGTCAAGAATCATTCAAGTGTTGCATACAGAAGCAAGAGCTTCACTCACTGATCAAGATCTGAGCATTGGTGTTGGTGGATTCACAAGTTTCCATAGCTGTTTTCAAGCTTTTGCACCAGGTGCGTTTTCATTCAAACAGCTTAATTCAGTTAGTTTAGCATGTTGTTGTTAGTTTAGATATGATGTAGGATGTTAGTAGAACAATTAGGATGAATTTGGAGTGGTTTGGTGATGATGATTAGCAGGTGTACAAAACTGTTAGGGTTTGGAACTTGTAGTAGAATGCATCATAAGCTTAGCTTGATTGATCAGAATGATAACCATTAGTCATAGGTTAGATTAGTGTAAGTTTGAGAGAGAATTGTGATGATGAGTTGCAGAGTACTTTCATGGTGACCAGAACTTGTTGTTATCGGGTTGAGTGATCTAGTGAATTTCAGATTGAACTAGTGCCATAGATGTGTAGAGGGAGAGATGTAGAATGTTTTTCATGTTGGCATCATGTTGATTCATGGCTTGGAGAGTGAGGACAGATTGGTGGAATGGTGCTCGTGCATGAGCTTTCATGGAGGCAAACCCTAATTCATTTGAACTGATGAGGAAGACATAATCTGGACCTTTCATTTCATGTTGGACCCTTGACTTGGAGCTTAGATCCTAGGGATGAGATTTAATTCAGATTTGGAGGGAAATGCGTTGGTGCCAAACGCACCGTTTCATTAATTGAAACGGGCGGGCCTAAGATGATGTGCTATCCCCACCCCCAGCTATCAAGCCCAATTCCACTTTGAACGTGAATCTGCTTCTATTTGCACCCCTGCGTGTTTTTTTTATTTTTCAATAATTCTGAGTGATGTTGGGCCTTATTCATTTTGCTAACCACACCGCCTGGCTGCTTGGCCCATCCTGATATCAACTGCGCGCGCTTACTATTCATACCCCCTCCCTCATTTTAATTCAATTCAATTTTTTAATTCCACTTTAATTTTTACCAACTTTGAAAATTCATAAAAAATTCATAAAAAATTCATTTTAATCCATTCTTTTTACATCATTTTCATTAAAATGTCTAGAAAATTTTCATTAAATAAAATTGCATTTTTATTTTCATTTCATATTTTTTCCATATTTTCTAAATAAATGTCATTTTAATTAGCTTCATTTCATGCATGGTTTTATTAATTTTTGTTCTAATAAATGCTTTCATATTTTTTGTTCATTCTTTTTATGTTGCTTAGATTAGATATTGAACTTGTAGATTCCATTTAGTTCCCATTTTTAGGAATTAATTTTAGGTGATTAATGTAGGCTTGAACAACATGAACAAATTAGGGTTTTAAGTGACAACTTAAGAAGTTTGATTCTTTCCCTTAGGACTTAGGATTTAACTAGATTAGTTATGGGACTATAGGGACTATGGGTAGTTATTAGATCCCTTAGAAAAGTCAGGATCCCCTACTGCTATTGATATGCTGTATATCTGATTGTCTGGTGTGGTGTGCCCTCTGGGGATTATTGCTTGCTTGCTTGGGTATTGGGATTGTCTGGGGACTTGGGAGAGCTGAAGATTTGAGAAGATGAAGACCATTGGATATTCAGAGATTGAGGATCAACTGCCAGAGTTGAAGAGGAGGTTCTTGCTAGTAGCTGCTGAGGAGACTAGGGTTTAGGAGCTAGGCAGAGCTCTAGATTAGAAAGCTTGTTTCTCAAACATGGCATGCCTTGTCTGCATCCATCCTTTCTCTATGATTCAAAGTCTCTTTCAAATATCCACCTCCTTCCTTTGGAAGGATCAGTGAATATATTTGAAAGATAGAACTTGTGAGAGGAAACTTTCTGTTTAATGTTAACAGTTGATGAACCACCCTTGGTAGGTAATTGACTGTCTAACATTCATTCACTTCACTCTTGTTGACTGATGTTCATCCCTGAAGATTGGAGACTTGAAGAAAAGCCATGGCAGATAGAAGACTGATGATCAAAGCCCTTACCTGAAGGCCATGAAGATGGAGATTGATGCTTGTTGAAGCCTGTAGCTGATTGGAGATTACTTGAAGCCAGATGTTGATTCAGAGCTGCTGATGCTGTTTCTTTTGCTGTTTTATTTCATTTGCTGATGTATTGATTGGTTTTCTGGACTGTATTGTTTGCTGTTTACCCTGTAGGGTTGAAAGTGAAGCCTGTTCACTTTTGCCTATTGTTTTCTAGGTTCGAGGTCGAGTGGGACTCCCTTGCCTCGCTTGTGCTGTTGCATCCATGCATTTTACTGTTTTACTGTATATATCTGATATTGTTTCTGTTTCTGCCTATCCCGTAGGATCTCTGTTTCTCTCTGTGCAAGAGAGGAGCATGATAGACACTAGGTCTTAACCCATGCATGATAACATTAGGTTAGTTTGTTCCCCTTCGCAACCGTAGGTTAGAGTTCTGTCTCTTTCTTTCTCAAAACAAACAGAAAAACACATAAAGATTTCAAACACAATAAAAGACACTTCTTTCGTAAAAGAATGTGAACTCATCAAGACGTCATTTTTGTCCGCTTGGACTGTTAATCAGAAAAACCTTTTTTAGAAGGAATAAAATCAATCAAGACAAGCCTGTGTCTTCTGTGGCCCGAACTACGTTTGCTCTGATCTTTCATGCTGTATGAAAGTACGTAGGCATAGGATGCGATATCCTAGCGAGCAACCTTCCCCTCCTTTCCCGTAGGTAGGCGAACTACGTTGACTCTGATTTCTCGTTCCAGACGGGAATACGTAGGCATAAAGTGCGATACTTTGCCGAGTCATTTTTATTTTCATTTTATTTTCTTTTTAACCCTTGACCTTTAGTCTAGATAGAATAACAATCCATACCCGAAAACAAGCGTGGATCCCGTCGAGTACGACGGACGTGAGGGGTGCTAATACCTTCCCCTTGCGTAACCGACTCCCGAATCCAGGTTTTTGTTGCGACGACCATACCTTTCCCGTGTTGTGCGAGGTTTACTCTGAGCGTTTCCTTTCCCTCCCGTGGGATAAATAACGCACGGTGGCGACTCTTCTGTTCAGCCGGCGCCGATTTTCGCAGTAGCGACAGCTGGCGACTCTGCTGGGGATCCAACGTCCCCTGGCTGCTAAGGACTGCGATGGTTCTTATGCATTTGGGATCCAACGTCCCTTAAGAGAGTCAATCCTAGCGCTTGTTTTCCCGTCGAGGATTTTGTATGGAGTTATTATATTTCTAACCTTGTATTTTCAGCTTTGTATATTGATTATTATTGTTGTATTGGGGTGTGACGGGTGTTCTGATATTGAGTGAGAAGCCGGACCTGGGCTTGAGTGCACCTAGAATTAGAGTAGAAAGTAGTGGGCGCGTGCCGGCTTTGCTTGCATTAGTGTCTCATGAAATCTACACTCGGACGAGGTTCTTCTGGTTGGCTTCTTTTTCTACCCTTTGGGTCGAAGGGGTTGTTGGTCAGCTGAATTGTCGACTCCGGGAACCGATCATTTGGAAGTTGGCTAAGTGAGGCCTCTTCAGGATTTGATGATGCCACTCCTTCTGGGAATCGTATCATCAACCCTGAAAGTCTGTGACGCCGACGACCGCATAGGATGTCGTACCTTTGTCAGTTACTAGGACATCCACCTGTGAGAAGGTTTGGGGTTATGCAGGTAACTAGACCTTCAGATACCGGTTATTTCTTGATCAGAGATCCTGGGTATTTATGGAGAGTTAGGAGGTCTGTCAGAGACCAGTTGAGAGTCTTGAGGTCTGTCAGAGACCAGTTGGAGTTATGGTTTGAGGTCTGTCAGAGACCATTGTTGAAGCTTCGTTTTAGGTCTATCTGAGACCAGGGTTTGAGGACTTCTGGATGGTCTATCTGAGACCTTTCTTGATTGGGTTCAGGCTATGCAGCTACAGCTTTGGTCCCTGTTGCATGTTACTTGCATTGCATTGTCTGCATATCCATTACCACTTGCATTTCACTAACGTGTGTCTGTGCTGCAGGTGCATTTGCATATTCCCCGGTTCTAGTGCCCAGATTTCTGAGTATTGACTATGGCTAGTTTGAGGAAAACAGTTGCGTACAAGCTGCCTTCACCTGATATTACTTCTTTGCTTGGTCTGATATCTCTCGCTGATGAGGAGGTTAGAAGAAGCTTTAGAATGAGTCATGGGAGATTACTGAGATTAGTCTGTAAGCCCACTGCTGATGAGATGAACGGGCTATACACCTTGATGCAGTTCTATGACCCCGCATTGAGATGCTTTACTTTTGCTGACTTCATTCTAGGACCTACCATTGAGGAGTATGTGGAGTTTACTGAGCTTCCCGTGCAGAACAAGGTTCCTTTTATTCACTCTGCTGCTGAGCCCAAGTTGGAGGACTTAGCCAAAGCCTTGCATATGAACGCTGCAGAACTGTTATTGACTTCTTGGCTTGGGGTGTCAGGTTTCTCTCTTGATTTCTTAGTTGTCAAAGCTCGAGAGTACGCCAAGAACGGCTGTTGGGTGGTTTTCAATGCTATTTTGGCTTTATGCATCTATGGAATCGTGCTGTTTCCTAACTTGCCCAACTTTGTGGATTTGGATGCTTTCTATCTGTTTGCTGCAGGCAACCCAGTGCCAACTTTGATTGGAGATTTCTATCATTCATTGCACTACAAGAACGAAAACCGAAGAGGAAAGGTTGTTTACTGCTGTACTCCTCTGTTGAATATGTGGTTCAAAAGTCATCTCCCCATGAAGGGACCATTTGCAGACAGTGCAACCTCAGCCAGTTGGTCAGAGCGCCTGATGAGGCTATCTTTCGAAGACGTTGTGTGGTTTGATCGAGACCTGTTGGGATCTGAGCTCATCTTCAGCTGTTCTGGGTACCCTAATGTGCCGCTGATAGGAAGAAAAGGGTGTATCAACTACAACCCATCTCTGTTCGTCCGTCAGTTCGGATATGCACTGAAGAATCCACCTCAGGAGGAAGAAGTACAGGAATCTCTGTACTTCACAGGGGATGTGAAGGGAGAGTTATTAGCCAAGTTGCAACATGCCTGGACGCGTATTAACCGCCGAGGGAAGCCGTTGTTAGGAAAGAATGACTGTCAGGCCTATGCACCTTATAGAGTTTGGATTCAGGAGAGGGCTAGTCAGTTGAGGATGCCGTTTCCAGATGCACCAATTCTCGTTCCCGTTCCGGTAGCAGAACCGACTACTGTTTCTAGAGAAGTCTATGAACAGGTGGTGAAGGAAAAAGAAGCCTTGATGAAGATTAATGAAGGGTTAGAGCAAGAGTTAGCCCAGGCACGCAGTGAGAAAAACAAGGCTGTGTATGCTTTCCAACAACAGATCGAGCTGTTAAACAGGTTAGGGGCTGAGTTGGCTGAAGAAAAGAAGAAGCGCGAACGTCTGGGGCAAGAGTTCAGAAGTTCCCATGACATGCTGGAAGCCAAAAAGAAAGCGCTCGACGCAGCACACCGAGAAATCTCCTCTTGCAATAAGACTTGGAATGCTACACTCACCAACAATAAGATGAGGGAAGATAAGCTGAAGCAGCAGATTTCCGACCTCGAAGCGAAGCTGAAGTCTAGCATCAAGAAGTGTGAGGAGGAAGTGATGACCCGGTATAGTGTCCAGCATGCACTGAACAAGGCAATCAAATCCAGAGATGAAGCAGTGTCTCAGAAGCGAAAGCTAGAAGATTGCTTCGGAGAAGCAACATGGGAAGAAACTGCTGAAGACGTACGCCGTGTCCTTAAGAGGAGGAACCAGCTTGTTGAAGGGCTGCTTGATCGACCAAGCCATCCGGAGACCAAGAAGTTGATAGAGGAGTACCAGACTTTTGGGAGGATTTGATCATTGCATGTAGTAACTTGTATGCTTTATTTGCATAGTGCTGACCATCACCAGGATTGTTGGTTGAGGTCATGCCTTCTTTGTACTCTCAGTGATATTGTACCCTGGGCTTATTGATTCTCTCTGCAATATATGAGGCTTTCTATGATTCAACTCCGATACTCCTATTGTCAGCACTGTCACTGCACCGGCACCTTCGCACTAGAACTGGGGGAATGAACTTCCCTAATGCACAGACACATTGCATTGCATTCATATTCATATTGCATTACAGGTAATCTTTGGATGGTATCTTATTTCCTGCTTTGCATCAGGTACTTAACAGGATTCCAGATCAACATCCACACCGCTATTCTACACGCTCCAATTGTCGAAAAGTCATGGACCAAATGCAGAACGAGATGCAAGATGTGCGCGAGAAGCTCGCCCTCTTCATGCAGACCATGGAAGCTATAGCAAAAGGGAAGGAGAATTTGCAGGCCATGGTCCAGCCTCTGTTGGCTCGCAACGCTGGTCATGGTAATGAAGATCATCAGTCTGTCCGGGTTGATACTGCTCATGGAGACGGCACTCCCACGCCAGTGGCTCCGCCCGTAGTCAATATACCTGCTGCTAATGTCAACCACGCTACCGCTGCTGTGAATGGTAACGTCGGAGTGGGGAATGAGACTGCTGTCCATAATGTTGGGCTGGGTGATGTCAATTTGGGAGATAATCTAGGAGGCAATGGCTTTGTCAATACTGGGTTCGGATTCAACGATCAGGGATTCGATAACACTGGCAAGTATGGCTTTAATGCTCAAGGCTTTGGGCAAGATGGTTATGGTATGGTCAATCAGGGTTACGGAGGCTTTGGAAACGGAAACGGTGCTGGATTTATGGCTTTTGGTCCCGCTGGAGGTGTTCAAGGGTACGGCAACAGAGGCCGAGGTCCGGGGATGAATCAGATCAGAGCTGGACGTAATAATGCATATGATGGGTACGGGGCTGGAAACGGTATGTGGCAAGAGGATCAGCAGGAGGACGCCTTCTCCGGAGGAGGTCTTGAAGGGCCGATGGATGATTCCCAAAAGATTAGAATGCTGGAAGAGCAGATGAAGGGAGTCTTAAATCAGAGTGCTGTGGGATTGGACATGGCAACAATGGGCTTGGTACCTGGCTTGAGGGTGCCAATTAAATTCAAAGCGCCTGCGTTCGATAAGTACAAAGGAGACACATGTCCGAAAGTGCATGTACGAGCTTATTACAGAAAGATGTCTGCATACTCCACTGATGAAAGAATGCTAATGCATTTCTTTCAGGATAGTCTATCGGGCCCTTCCCTAGAGTGGTACATGGGGTTGGAGCCAACTGATATCAAGACTTGGAAGCAATTAGCAGAGGCATTCGTAGCCCATTACAAGTATAATAGCGACCTGGCACCCAATCGGGTCCAGTTGGCCGGGCTTTCGCAGAAGAAGGGGGAAAGTTTTAAAGAGTACGCGCAAAGGTGGCGCGATATGGCTGCCAGGGTCCGTCCTCCTGTGGAAGATAAGGAAATGAATGACATGTTTGTTGGCACATTCACAGGGCTGTTTCATGATATGCTGTTTCATACGTCTCTGGCCAGTTTTTCAGACCTGATTTTGATGGGGGAAAAGATTGAACGTAATATTAAGCAAGGAAAGTTCCAAGTCGAGGAATCAACTGCATCTGGCAGTAATAGGAAAGCTTATGGTGGGCGCCGTCAGGGCGAAGCTAGCGCAGTATTTGGAGGCCGAGGCCGAGGCCGAGGCAGGGGAAGAGGTCAATATCGTCAGCCGCAGCAGGTGTCGAGTGTTACTATCCCATATCAACAACAACCAATACAACAACAACCGGTTCAGCAGCAACCAATGCCACAGCAGCAGCAGCCTCAGCAGGGGGCACAGCAAGCTCAGCGAAGATTCCAGGGTAGTAAGCCGAGAAGAGTGTTTGAGAAGCCTCCCTCTACCTATGCTGATTTATTACAGACATTGTTGGGATTGAATCTGGTAGAGAAAAGAACTCTGGCGCCGATAACGGGAGCTCCCCCGTTCGGCTACGATGCAAACAGGCACTGCGAGTTTCATTCTGGGGCCCCGGGTCACGATATAGAAGGTTGTCATGCTTTTAAGCACGTTGTGCAGGATCTTTTAGACAACAAGACTATCAACTTCGGAACGGCAGGTCCGAATATAGTCCAGAAACCCATGCCTAATCATGGGGCCAACGCCGTGCTGACTGAAGAAGGTCTGAATCTGATTATGAATGTTGAAGATTTAAAGACGCCGCTGAGCGAGATAAAGAGCCGACTGTTACAAGGTGGTGTTTACCCAGGATGTAACGAGTATTGCTTAGATTGCTGGACCCTAGCTGGGGGGTGTGAGGATTTGAAGAAAGGCATCCAGGCTTTAATTGATGAAGGTATATTGCAGTTTGATCGAGCGGCAACTGATGAGCCTGCAGGGGCAGTAGTGGATAATCGGAGTGATGTGGCCACAGTGACAATTCCTCGGAAGACGATCACTATTGCAGCACCAGCGCAGCGACCACCGATTACCATAACTAAGGCCGGGCCAATCCCATATGAGAACACGAAAGCAGTCCCATGGTCATATGGGTTAGAGGTGTATTGTGACGGGATAAAGATTGAGGTTAGCAAGCAGCCAGCGGAGATTGTGGATAATGTTGTTGGCTCAGGAGGCATGACGAGGAGTGGCAGGATCTTTATATCTCCTGAAGTGGAGGCTGAAAGGCTAGCGAAAGGAAAAGGGAAAGCGGTTGAAAATGTTCCGGTACAAGCAAGTGAAAAAGAAGCAGCATCGAAGGATGTGGAAGAATTCATGCGCTTAATTCGGAAAAGTGATTATAAGATTGTGGAGCATCTGCAGCAGACACCGTCCAAAATATCTATCCTGTCATTGCTGTTGTGTTCAGAAGCTCACAGGAACGCTTTGCTGAAAGTCCTGGACACTTCTTTTGTACCTCAAGACGTCTCCGTAAATCAGCTAGAAGGAGTATTGGCACACGTGAATGCAGGCCACAGCTTGGGCTTTACTGATTTTGACTTGACTCCGAAAGGGAGGGATCATAATATGGCATTACACGTATCTGTTGAGTGTAGAGGGTCAGTAATGTCGCACGTATTGGTTGACACCGGATCGTCTTTGAATGTGCTGCCCAAGAAGGCGATGATGAAGCTGGATGTTCGAGGAATTTTGTGTACACCCAGTGATTTGGTAGTCAGAGCATTTGACGGCACGCGGAGAACAGTCTTCGGATCGATTACCTTGCCTCTGCAAGTGGGGCCGGAAGTGTTTGCAACTGAGTTTTATATCATGGATATACAGCCTGCGTACAGCTGCTTGCTTGGAAGACCCTGGATTCATGGGGCAGGGGCAGTCACGTCTACCCTGCATCAGAAGTTAAAGTATATGGTCGGAGACAGCGTAGTCACCGTGTGCGGAGAAGAAGACATCCTGGTCAGCCATCTATCTTCGTTTAAATATGTGGAAGTCGACGGGGAGATCCACGAGACGCCATGCCAGGCATTCGAAGGTTTGCGCATTAAGGACAAAGGTCCCGGGCCGAGCAAGGTGCCAGAGATAGCTGTCTCCTCGTATAAGGAAGCTCAAGCTCTAGTGGAAGCAGGAGAAGCCAAGGGCTGGGGCAAAGTGCTGGACATTCCTGTGAAGATGGACCGGTTTGGACTGGGGTACCAACCGTCGTCATCAACTCCTTCCGTGGGGGCCCCCCATTTCAGAAAGCCAATTGTCATCTCTGCCAGTGGAGTATGTCATGAAACTGTCAATGCTGCTTCAGAGTCTGATGAAGGAGACAGCGACTGTGATATGGATGCCTGGATTCAGCCAAGCACGCCAGGACAAGGACTGTGCAACTGGTCTATTCAGGAGCTTGTTCCTGTGACTTTTAAACAGTAATGCTTTGCTTTATTAATTGTTGAATAATCTGATGTCTTGCCCGGGGCATCAGGATTTGCTTAGGGCTGTGTTGTTATAAACATTGCGTGTTAATCATTAAATAAATGGCGTTTTTTCATGTGCAAATACTGTAATCCCTGTCTTTCTTGTTTTGTATTTTTCAATAAAATGGCAACATGGTTATTCGCTTTATACGCATTTTGAAGCACTTAACCATTCCTTTTGCAGGATAACATTTTCAGATGACATCCTTGAACCACCTATGACTCGTCCCGACTTTGAACACCCAGTGTTTCAGACTGAAGAAGAGGTTGTCGAAGATAGCGACGTTCCTGAAGAACTGTCTTGGTTGGTGAAGCAAGAGGAAAGAGCCATTCTGCCTCACGACGAGGTTATCGAAATTATCGATTTGGGGTCGGAAGGGGTTGAGAAGAATATTCGTATCGGAGCCGCACTGCAGAGTGATATCAAGCGAAGACTGGTTGAAATGCTCCGAGAGTATAATGATGTATTCGCTTGGTCATATGAAGATATGCCAGGGCTCGATACTGACATGGTTGTGCATCGCCTGCCACTGAAAGAAGATTGCCCGCCGGTTAAACAAAAGCTTCGCAGAACGCGACCAGATATGGCAATGAAGATCAAAGAGGAGGTTCAGAAACAGTGGGACGCTGGTTTCCTGGCTGTGACGAAGTATCCTTCATGGGTTGCCAACATCGTACCAGTGCCAAAGAAAGATGGCAAGGTTCGAATGTGCGTGGACTATCGAGATTTGAATAAAGCAAGCCCAAAAGACGATTTTCCACTTCCTCACATTGACGTGTTAGTTGATAATACCGCTCAATACTCCGTATTCTCCTTCATGGATGGTTTTTCAGGCTATAATCAAATTAAGATGGCGCCAGAGGATATGGAGAAGACTACTTTCATAACGCCTTGGGGAACATTTTGCTACAAAGTGATGCCCTTTGGTTTGAAAAATGCTGGGGCAACATATCAGCGTGCGATGACGACTCTTTTCCACGACATGATGCATAAAGAGATCAAAGTTTATGTTGACGATATGATTGCCAAATCCCAGACGGAGGAAGAGCATCTGGTGAATCTGCTGAAGTTGTTTAAAAGACTTAGGAAGTTCAGGTTGAGGCTGAACCCTAATAAATGCACCTTCGGGGTGAGATCGGGTAAACTGCTGGGGTTTATCGTAAGCGAAAGAGGAATAGAGGTCGATCCTGCTAAAATAAAAGCGATTCAAGAAATGCCGACGCCTAAAACAGAGAAAGAGGTGCGCGGGTTTTTAGGGAGATTGAACTACATCGCCCGGTTCATATCTCACCTAACGGCCACGTGTGAACCATTATTCAAGCTGTTGAAGAAAGATCAAGCTGTAACGTGGAACGAAAATTGTCAAAAGGCGTTCGATAAGATAAAGAAGTATCTGCAGGAGCCTCCTATTTTGATACCCCCAGTGGCAGGGAGACCCTTGATAATGTATTTGACGGTTCTTGAGGGAAGCATGGGTTGTGTTCTCGGTCAACACGACGAGACGGGGAGAAAGGAGCATGCAATCTATTACTTGAGTAAGAAATTTACAGACTGTGAATCTCGATACTCAATGCTGGAGAAAACTTGTTGCGCGCTAGCCTGGGCCGCCAAGCGTTTGAGGCAGTACATGCTGAATCATACAACCATGCTCATCTCGAAGATGGATCCTATCAAATATATATTCGAAAAGCAGGCGTTGTCAGGTAGAATTGCCCGGTGGCAGATGGTCTTGACTGAATATGATATTCAATACGTCTCGCAAAAGGCTATAAAAGGGAGTGTGCTGTCTGAATATCTGGCAGAGCAGCCTATTGAAGAGTACCAGTCGATGAGGTTTGATTTTCCTGACGAGGATATCATGTACTTAAAGATGAAGGATTGCGAAGAGCCGTTGCCAGACGAGGGATCAGAGTTGGGTTCCAAATGGAAGATGATTTTTGACGGAGCTGTGAATGCTTACGGTAGCGGAATAGGGGCAATCATTACCACGCCACACGGGTCGCACATCCCGTTTACTGCCCGATTGACCTTTGCCGTTACCAACAATGAGGCCGAATACGAAGCTTGTATAATGGGGCTTGAAGAAGCCATTGATTTGCGAATCAAACATCTAGACGTATACGGAGACTCAGCTCTGGTGGTGAATCAGATAAAAGGGGAATGGGAGACACGGCAGCCTAATTTGATACATTACATGAATTATGCAAGGAGATTGCTGCCTTTCTTTGACAAAGTTGAATTGCATCATGTGCCGCGGGCAGAAAATCAAATGGCTGACGCCCTTGCCACTTTGTCTTCCATGTACAAGGTCAACTTCTGGAACGAAGCTCCCCAAATCACTATCTCTCGGTTGGACAGGCCGGCTTATGTATTTGCTATTGATGAAGCATCTGATGACAAACCGTGGTATTTTGATATCCTTAATTTCCTGAAGAATAAAGAGTATCCGGCTGGAGCATCCAGTCAAGATCAGAAGACTCTCAGGAGATTAGCAGGCAATTTCTACTTGAACCCGGATGGCGTCTTATACAGAAGAAACCACGACTTGGTGTTGTTGCGTTGTGTAGACGAGAAAGAGGCAAAGCTTCTCATGGAGGAAATTCACGAAGGTACTTTTGGTACGCATGCTGGTGGGCATGCTATGACGAGAAAGTTGCTGCGGGCAGGTTACTTTTGGTTGACGATGGAAACTGATTGTTTCAAGTTCGCGAGGAAGTGCCACAAGTGCCAAATCTATGCTGACAAGATACACGTGCCTCCGAGTCCTCTAAATGTGATGTCATCTCCATGGCCATTCTCGATGTGGGGAATCGATATGATTGGGAAGATCGAGCCGACGGCTTCTAACGGGCATCGGTTCATCCTAGTAGCAATCGATTATTTCACCAAGTGGGTGGAAGCGGCGTCTTACGCAAATGTAACGAAGCAAGTGGTGGCTAGATTCATCAAGAGAGATATCATTTGCCGATATGGGATCCCCGAGCGGATAATCACGGATAACGGTTCAAATCTGAACAACAAAATGATGAAGGAGCTCTGTCAGAATTTCAAGGTCGAACATCACAACTCCTCCCCTTACCGACCCAAGATGAATGGCGCTGTCGAAGCGGCCAATAAAAATATCAAGAAGATCGTTCAGAAAATGGTGGTGACTTATAAGGATTGGCATGAAATGCTACCTTTCGCTTTGCACGGTTATCGTACGACGGTACGCACATCAACCGGGGCAACTCCGTTCTCGTTGGTATACGGAATGGAAGCGGTACTACCATTGGAAGTTGAGATCCCTTCTCTGAGGGTATTGCGAGACGTTCAGCTGGACGAGGCAGAATGGGTAACGAATAGATTGAACCAATTGAGTTTGATGGATGAGAAAAGGCTAGCTTCTCTAGCATACGGTCGTTTGTACCAAAGACGAATGAAGAAAGCGTACGACAAGAAGATACTTCCGCGAAGCTTTCAGACGGGCGACCTTGTGCTGAAAAGGATTCTCCCGCCGCAAGCAGATCACAGGGGCAAGTGGACCCCCAACTACGAAGGGCCATACGTTGTCAGTAAGGTCTTTTCAGGAGGAGCGTTGTTGTTGTCCACCATGGACGGAGAAGACTTTGCGTCACCTGTGAATTCGGACGCAGTTAAAAAATACTTTGCTTAAAATAGACCCGCTGGACAGAAAAAAGAGAGTCCAGGCAAAAATGGGGCATCCTGGCGAACCAAAAACAGAATGAAAGGTTCGGGCAAAAGTTAGGGATAAAATTGAAAAAAATGTACGCCCGCGAAGTTGAAAACCTACACTGGGCGGCTTCGGCAAAAAAGGGTATCCCGGTGAACTGAAAACCCGTTAAGGGCGGTTCACGCAAAAGTTAGGGATTTGAAAAGCAAATGACTGCGGTCCGAATTTGATATTACCATGGGCATCAATGCGGGAGAATATGTTGGAGGAGCCAGTTATCAGAAACAATCTCTTCAGAAGTGGGGATACCGGGAAAGCGTTAGAGTCGGACGAGTCATGGGAGGATCAGTTCGTGGTGTTCATCTGCATTCCGTTGCCGACATGTGTACAAAAGTTAATTTGTCAAAATATTCATGCTTCTTGTGCATACTTATGTATTTGCTTTGCGTAGCTTCCTCTTTTCAGGAGTTACATCCCGTGTACAAAAACTCCGCCCATTCAGGGGCCCGATCAATGAAAATACGTTATTCAGTATTTGACACTGTTCTTTACTGTTTTGTGCATGATAAAACGCCTAAGTTTGATTGAAACTAGCATGAGTATAACATCACTGGCCCTTGCCAACAATTGTTAAAGCTTTGAATTAACTGAGTGTAACGTCACTAACCTGAATTGATTTGATTGCATAGGCTTGTCGTGTCTTGTTTGTGTTGTTGCAGGTTTCATAACCATACGAGGAAGAGGATCAAAAGATTGCGATAATGAAAGACTTGATCCCCACGCAGGTCATGCATGTTCTTCCTGAAGAAGGATAGAATTTCCCAGCTAGCCGTAGCCTACCCAAAGGGAGCAGAAAAGTTATTCGTCCTCAGCGGAGTTTGGCGATTCCAAGATCATGAGGCTGTATTCAGACAGGTTCATCTTTCCCCGCAGGGTCATGCACTCTCCCCCAAGGGAGTCAGTTAATTTTCCCCGAGAGAATCATCCCATCCCCAGCGGAATTCTCTTTGCAAGTGTTTTCATTCCTTCCAGTGGAACTCGAAGATCAAGACTCTCCAAAGCAGAGTTGATGGTGGTACCTGTCATTTATTCTGTCAGGGATACTGTGTGATATCAGTTCACGTTCCAGCAGAAAGTTCGATCGAATTATGCGCATCTGCTATTCCCCAGCAAAGTATATTCCCCAGCAGGGGGTTACCTCAACAAGGCGTTTGGTTGGAGCTCCTAATCTCCCAGCAAGGTTGACTTCACCCTTCCAGCATTTATTTTGCTGGAATAATTCTGTAGCATCTGGCTATCCTCGGCGGAGTCGGCATTATCCTTCCAGCATTTATTTTGCTGACACAGTTCCTGTATTTTAGCAGTTCAGGTAGAGAGAATTCTTGCTCAAATGAACAATCAGACATTCAAGATCTCGGCATGGGATATTCAATGATAATGTCAGTTTCGGCAGTATTCCCCACAAAGTCTACAGGATAAGTTTCTCTTTGTCCCCAAGCAGAGTTACTTATGTCCCTGCCAGAGTTTTTGTTGAAGTTTCTCTGGTCCGATCAGCGGATTGTTGCCTTCAAAGTTGTTGTTACGTCAACATTAAAAGGTTCCATGAATCAGAATTTCAGAGGCCGCCGCCGGTTATCAGAGCAGGCGTTCGATAGTTTGGGTTCCAGACGTCCCCAGTAGAGTCCGTCTCAAAGTCGCTGTCACGTCAGTGCTAAGAAGTTTGTGGGTGAGGATCATTGGAGAACTAAGTCCTGACGTGGACAATTTATTCCTATATTGACGGGATTTCTTCAGAAGTGGGCGTCCTAACGTGGACAGGTTTATTTCCTTGGATTGGTGAGGCATGTTAGTCCTATCGTGGGCAGATTCGGTTTTTCGAAATTAGTGGAATGGGAAGTCATGACGTTGACAAAAGTGATTACTCTTGGTGTTGGTGTCCTGACATGGACAGATCAGACCAGTGTGTGAGTCCTTACGTGGACAAGTCTTATTTCCTCAGCGGGCCGAAGACGCCTGAGTCCTAACGTGGACAGATCAAGACGAGGTCAGTGTCCTTACGTGGACAAATCAAAGAAATTATTATTCCTAACAGGGAGAAGTGGGTCCTAACGTGGACAATGTAGTCCTTACGCGGACATATCAAAAGAGGTGATTCCTAACGCGGAATGAGTGGAGTCCTTACGTGGACAGATTAAGATGGCATTCCTTACGTGGAAGAAGGAGTCCTGACGCGGACAAATCGGAAAGAAGTTGGTAGTCGTCACGCGGACATATCAATATTGATTCCTGACGTGGAAAGAAAAAGATTATTCCTGACGTGGAAGAGTATAGTCCTGACGCGGACAGATCAAAGAGGCTTGTATTCCTAACATGGAAGAAGAAGATTTCCTCCTTACGTGGAAGGATCAGAGTCCTTACGCGGACATATCAAAGTTGATTCCTGACGTGGAAGATTGATGTACTCCTTACGTGGAAGAGTTGAGTCCTGACGTGGACGGATTCAGAAATAGTTGTATTCCTTACGTGGAAAGATTGGAGTCCTGATGCGGACATGTCAAGTGGTACTGGAGTCCTTACGTGGACAGATTGATATAGTTCTCCTTACGCGGAAAGAAGATTGCTTCCTGACGTGGAAAGATGAAAGGGTTAGTCCTGACGTGGACAGATACAGAAGAAATGACTCCCAACGAGGAAGAGTTTTATTCCTAACGTGGACGATCCAGTTTATGGAAATGCAGACGAATTATCCCCAGCGGAGTTACCGAGATTTTTTTCCTGGGTTAACAGCAAGTGGAGTCCTAACGTGGACAGGTTTTAGTTGAGATTTCTTTGTATTGACGACAGACAGAGTCCTAACGTGGACAAGCAAGCGATCTGTTATGACAGAATCCTCTTCAGAACGATGAAGACAATCCCCAGCACAGTCGCACGAGATCAGTGGGTTACCGTAACAGTCAGATTCAGCTGATGAATGTCGTTCCCCAAGCAGGAGCGCAATTTAGTTTTGCGGTTGGCAAATTTCTGGTTTCACTAGTATTCAACCGTCTCGTACCACGAATGTCTGAAGGCTCCGGGCTCTTCACCCAATCGGGTCCAAGTCGCTTGAATAGGGGCAGCTGTTGCACCCTAAAATTTGCCCAACCTCATTCACTTGGTTTATGTTTCATTATCATTAGCATTTGCATATAGAGACATGTACATAGACTAACCATCTGCATAGCATAAGCATAGCAAAGTCATTCAACAGGGGACCAATCATTATTTTTATCTCTAGAGGCCTATCAAGAGGTTATTATCCCAATTCAATCTTATTCAAGTCATCAGGAAAGAATTTGAAAGCAAAGAGCTCAGCAGATCAAGCCTTGAGTCCATCTCCTAGCTGAGGGTATCTGAGGGTCAACAAAAGGGTTGTGAGCTGTGAGTTGAGAGCATGGGGAGTATCTAGACATTATGAGAGACTTAGAAAGTCATTTGGAGAAGGAGACAAGTCATTGATGAGAGCACAAGGGCTATAGTTGGAGACAGTCAACTAGGGTTTCATCTGGGTCAACCCTAGGTCAACCCTAGGTCAATTGACTGATTCAAAGGGCATTCAAGTCTAGTGGAGAGATGTGGGGATCATCATTGGACATATAAAGAAGGATATGGAGATATGCCAAGGAGAATTCAAGAGAAATCAAGGAGAAGAGGAGTTTCTAAATTAGGGTTTCTGTGTAAAATCCCCTAGTTTAGGTCAAATTTCCAAGCAAGATAAGTCAAAATGCTAGCTTCAAATGGCTTCTTGGCCAACATGAAACTTGTAGAGGATCTCAAGACCTTTAATTTGAGTGGTGGAAGACCTCAAGGAGATTTATAGAACTCAAGTTATGGTCCTTGCAAGTTACAGGTCATCTGAGGTGTCTGAACTTTTGTCTGTGAAAGTGACTTGACTTCCAAGCTAGTTTTACCCCTCAAGGAGATTTCAAATGAATTTTTGGTAAACATAAGAATTGTTCTTCATTGTCTTAGCTTTCTAGAATGGTATAGTATGCCTTCATATGATGTGTGGAGCTCAACTTATGGTCTTGGCAAGCAAAGGGTATTTTGGGCATTTGTGAATTACAGGTCATTTTAACCCATGTCCAAAACTCATACAAGGAGGCCTCAAATGGAAAAACTTACAACATCAAACTTGCTCCAAATGGGATTTTAAGTCTAGAAAGAAGGTCACAAATTGTTGGAAAAGCTCATAATATGAAGTTGCATGATTGGTCCAAATATGAACTAAAAAGGCTTATAATTTGAATAAAGTCAAGATGAAAATTGGTTTGGGAGATTTATAAGTCCAAATGGAGACTTCCAATATATGATTTTGAATGGAAAAGACATTTCAAAGACAATGGTTCAAACACTTTTTTGAGTTTAGAAGGATAAAAGAAAGATATTCATGGTTACTTGCATTTTAAGAAACACTTCAAAAATGGATCAAAGTTGGAAGGCAAGGGAATGTGTAAGATGGATCTAGAATGTTCATGTGAGCCCTATATATTCATGAAATGAAGATTGATCAAGGGTTGGACTCATTTTTCACCAAGAATTTCCCAAATTCTCTCATTCTTTTTCATTGAATTTTCACTCCAATTCCTCAAATTCCTCACCAAATCATCATCAAAATCAACTTCATTATACTGTTTCATCATCATAGATCAATATTCAATCAAGAACAAGGTGTGATTACTCCATTTTCGAGCACTTCCATCATCAACATCAAAAGTGCAATTTCAAGTGGATAGCACAATTCAAGTCGAGAATCATTCAAGTGTTGCATACAGAAGCAAGAGCTTCACTCACTGATCAAGATCTGAGCATTGGTGTTGGTGGATTCACAAGTTTCCATAGCTGTTTTCAAGCTTTTGCACCAGGTGCGTTTTCATTCAAACAGCTTAATTCAGTTAGTTTAGCATGTTGTTGTTAGTTTAGATATGATGTAGGATGTTAGTAGAACAATTAGGATGAATTTGGAGTGGTTTGGTGATGATGATTAGCAGGTGTACAAAACTGTTAGGGTTTGGAACTTGTAGTAGAATGCATCATAAGCTTAGCTTGATTGATCAGAATGATAACCATTAGTCATAGGTTAGATTAGTGTAAGTTTGAGAGAGAATTGTGATGATGAGTTGCAGAGTACTTTCATGGTGACCAGAACTTGTTGTTATCGGGTTGAGTGATCTAGTGAATTTCAGATTGAACTAGTGCCATAGATGTGTAGAGGGAGAGATGTAGAATGTTTTTCATGTTGGCATCATGTTGATTCATGGCTTGGAGAGTGAGGACAGATTGGTGGAATGGTGCTCGTGCATGAGCTTTCATGGAGGCAAACCCTAATTCATTTGAACTGATGAGGAAGACATAATCTGGACCTTTCATTTCATGTTGGACCCTTGACTTGGAGCTTAGATCCTAGGGATGAGATTTAATTCAGATTTGGAGGGAAATGCGTTGGTGCCAAACGCACCGTTTCATTAATTGAAACGGGCGGGCCTAAGATGATGTGCTATCCCCACCCCCAGCTATCAAGCCCAATTCCACTTTGAACGTGAATCTGCTTCTATTTGCACCCCTGCGTGTTTTTTTTATTTTTCAATAATTCTGAGTGATGCTGGGCCTTATTCATTTTGCTAACCACACCGCCTGGCTGCTTGGCCCATCCTGATATCAACTGCGCGCGCTTACTATTCATACCCCCTCCCTCATTTTAATTCAATTCAATTTTTTAATTCCACTTTAATTTTTACCAACTTTGAAAATTCATAAAAAATTCATAAAAAATTCATTTTAATCCATTCTTTTTACATCATTTTCATTAAAATGTCTAGAAAATTTTCATTAAATAAAATTGCATTTTTATTTTCATTTCATATTTTTTCCATATTTTCTAAATAAATGTCATTTTAATTAGCTTCATTTCATGCATGGTTTTATTAATTTTTGTTCTAATAAATGCTTTCATATTTTTTGTTCATTCTTTTTATGTTGCTTAGATTAGATATTGAACTTGTAGATTCCATTTAGTTCCCATTTTTAGGAATTAATTTTAGGTGATTAATGTAGGCTTGAACAACATGAACAAATTAGGGTTTTAAGTGACAACTTAAGAAGTTTGATTCTTTCCCTTAGGACTTAGGATTTAACTAGATTAGTTATGGGACTATAGGGACTATGGGTAGTTATTAGATCCCTTAGAAAAGTCAGGATCCCCTACTGCTATTGATATGCTGTATATCTGATTGTCTGGTGTGGTGTGCCCTCTGGGGATTATTGCTTGCTTGCTTGGGTATTGGGATTGTCTGGGGACTTGGGAGAGCTGAAGATTTGAGAAGATGAAGACCATTGGATATTCAGAGATTGAGGATCAACTGCCAGAGTTGAAGAGGAGGTTCTTGCTAGTAGCTGCTGAGGAGACTAGGGTTTAGGAGCTAGGCAGAGCTCTAGATTAGAAAGCTTGTTTCTCAAACATGGCATGCCTTGTCTGCATCCATCCTTTCTCTATGATTCAAAGTCTCTTTCAAATATCCACCTCCTTCCTTTGGAAGGATCAGTGAATATATTTGAAAGATAGAACTTGTGAGAGGAAACTTTCTGTTTAATGTTAACAGTTGATGAACCACCCTTGGTAGGTAATTGACTGTCTAACATTCATTCACTTCACTCTTGTTGACTGATGTTCATCCCTGAAGATTGGAGACTTGAAGAAAAGCCATGGCAGATAGAAGACTGATGATCAAAGCCCTTACCTGAAGGCCATGAAGATGGAGATTGATGCTTGTTGAAGCCTGTAGCTGATTGGAGATTACTTGAAGCCAGATGTTGATTCAGAGCTGCTGATGCTGTTTCTTTTGCTGTTTTATTTCATTTGCTGATGTATTGATTGGTTTTCTGGACTGTATTGTTTGCTGTTTACCCTGTAGGGTTGAAAGTGAAGCCTGTTCACTTTTGCCTATTGTTTTCTAGGTTCGAGGTCGAGTGGGACTCCCTTGCCTCGCTTGTGCTGTTGCATCCATGCATTTTACTGTTTTACTGTATATATCTGATATTGTTTCTGTTTCTGCCTATCCCGTAGGATCTCTGTTTCTCTCTGTGCAAGAGAGGAGCATGATAGACACTAGGTCTTAACCCATGCATGATAACATTAGGTTAGTTTGTTCCCCTTCGCAACCGTAGGTTAGAGTTCTGTCTCTTTCTTTCTCAAAACAAACAGAAAAACACATAAAGATTTCAAACACAATAAAAGACACTTCTTTCGTAAAAGAATGTGAACTCATCAAGACGTCATTTTTGTCCGCTTGGACTGTTAATCAGAAAAACCTTTTTTAGAAGGAATAAAATCAATCAAGACAAGCCTGTGTCTTCCGTGGCCCGAACTACGTTTGCTCTGATCTTTCATGCTGTATGAAAGTACGTAGGCATAGGATGCGATATCCTAGCGAGCAACCTTCCCCTCCTTTCCCGTAGGTAGGCGAACTACGTTGACTCTGATTTCTCGTTCCAGACGGGAATACGTAGGCATAAAGTGCGATACTTTGCCGAGTCATTTTTATTTTCATTTTATTTTCTTTTTAACCCTTGACCTTTAGTCTAGATAGAATAACAATCCATACCCGAAAACAAGCGTGGATCCCGTCGAGTACGACGGACGTGAGGGGTGCTAATACCTTCCCCTTGCGTAACCGACTCCCGAATCCAGGTTTTGGTTGCGACGACCATACCTTTCCCGTGTCGTGCGAGGTTTACTCTGAGCGTTTCCTTTCCCTCCCGTGGGATAAATAACGCACGGTGGCGACTCTTCTGTTCAGCCGGCGCCGATTTTCGCAGTAGCGACAGCTGGCGACTCTGCTGGGGATCCAACGTCCCCTGGCTGCTAAGGACTGCGATGGTTCTTATGCATTTGGGATCCAACGTCCCTTAAGAGAGTCAATCCTAGCGCTTGTTTTCCCGTCGAGGATTTTGTATGGAGTTATTATATTTCTAACCTTGTATTTTCAGCTTTGTATATTAATTATTATTGTTGTATTGGGGTGTGACGGGTGTTCTGATATTGAGTGAGAAGCCGGACCTGGGCTTGAGTGCACCTAGAATTAGAGTAGAAAGTAGTGGGCGCGTGCCGGCTTTGCTTGCATTAGTGTCTCATGAAATCTACACTCGGACGAGGTTCTTCTGGTTGGCTTCTTTTTCTACCCTTTGGGTCGAAGGGGTTGTTGGTCAGCTGAATTGTCGACTCCGGGAACCGATCATTTGGAAGTTGGCTAAGTGAGGCCTCTTCAGGATTTGATGATGCCACTCCTTCTGGGAATCGTATCATCAACCCTGAAAGTCTGTGACGCCGACGACCGCATAGGATGCCGTACCTTTGTCAGTTACTAGGACATCCACCTGTGAGAAGGTTTGGGGTTATGCAGGTAACTAGACCTTCAGATACCGGTTATTTCTTGATCAGAGATCCTGGGTATTTATGGAGAGTTAGGAGGTCTGTCAGAGACCAGTTGAGAGTCTTGAGGTCTGTCAGAGACCAGTTGGAGTTATGGTTTGAGGTATGTCAGAGACCATTGTTGAAGCTTCGTTTTAGGTCTATCTGAGACCAGGGTTTGAGGACTTCTGGATGGTCTATCTGAGACCTTTCTTGATTGGGTTCAGGCTATGCAGCTACAGCTTTGGTCCCTGTTGCATGTTACTTGCATTGCATTGTCTGCATATCCATTACCACTTGCATTTCACTAACGTGTGTCTGTGCTGCAGGTGCATTTGCATATTCCCCGGTTCTAGTGCCCAGATTTCTGAGTATTGACTATGGCTAGTTTGAGGAAAACAGTTGCGTACAAGCTGCCTTCACCTGATATTACTTCTTTGCTTGGTCTGATATCTCTCGCTGATGAGGAGGTTAGAAGAAGCTTTAGAATGAGTCATGGGAGATTACTGAGATTAGTCTGTAAGCCCACTGCTGATGAGATGAACGGGCTATACACCTTGATGCAGTTCTATGACCCCGCATTGAGATGCTTTACTTTTGCTGACTTCATTCTAGGACCTACCATTGAGGAGTATGTGGAGTTTACTGAGCTTCCCGTGCAGAACAAGGTTCCTTTTATTCACTCTGCTGCTGAGCCCAAGTTGGAGGACTTAGCCAAAGCCTTGCATATGAACGCTGCAGAACTGTTATTGACTTCTTGGCTTGGGGTGTCAGGTTTCTCTCTTGATTTCTTAGTTGTCAAAGCTCGAGAGTACGCCAAGAACGGCTGTTGGGTGGTTTTCAATGCTATTTTGGCTTTATGCATCTATGGAATCGTGCTGTTTCCTAACTTGCCCAACTTTGTGGATTTGGATGCTTTCTATCTGTTTGCTGCAGGCAACCCAGTGCCAACTTTGATTGGAGATTTCTATCATTCATTGCACTACAAGAACGAAAACCGAAGAGGAAAGGTTGTTTACTGCTGTACTCCTCTGTTGAATATGTGGTTCAAAAGTCATCTCCCCATGAAGGGACCATTTGCAGACAGTGCAACCTCAGCCAGTTGGTCAGAGCGCCTGATGAGGCTATCTTTCGAAGACGTTGTGTGGTTTAATCGAGACCTGTTGGGATCTGAGCTCATCTTCAGCTGTTCTGGGTACCCTAATGTGCCGCTGATAGGAAGAAAAGGGTGTATCAACTACAACCCATCTCTGTTCGTCCGTCAGTTCGGATATGCACTGAAGAATCCACCTCAGGAGGAAGAAGTACAGGAATCTCTGTACTTCACAGGGGATGTGAAGGGAGAGTTATTAGCCAAGTTGCAACATGCCTGGACGCGTATTAACCGCCGAGGGAAGCCGTTGTTAGGAAAGAATGACTGTCAGGCCTATGCACCTTATAGAGTTTGGATTCAGGAGAGGGCTAGTCAGTTGAGGATGCCGTTTCCAGATGCACCAATTCTCGTTCCCGTTCCGGTAGCAGAACCGACTACTGTTTCTAGAGAAGTCTATGAACAGGTGGTGAAGGAAAAAGAAGCCTTGATGAAGATTAATGAAGGGTTAGAGCAAGAGTTAGCCCAGGCACGCAGTGAGAAAAACAAGGCTGTGTATGCTTTCCAACAACAGATCGAGCTGTTAAACAGGTTAGGGGCTGAGTTGGCTGAAGAAAAGAAGAAGCGCGAACGTCTGGGGCAAGAGTTCAGAAGTTCCCATGACATGCTGGAAGCCAAAAAGAAAGCGCTCGACGCAGCACACCGAGAAATCTCCTCTTGCAATAAGACTTGGAATGCTACACTCACCAACAATAAGATGAGGGAAGATAAGCTGAAGCAGCAGATTTCCGACCTCGAAGCGAAGCTGAAGTCTAGCATCAAGAAGTGTGAGGAGGAAGTGATGACCCGGTATAGTGTCCAGCATGCACTGAACAAGGCAATCAAATCCAGAGATGAAGCAGTGTCTCAGAAGCGAAAGCTAGAAGATTGCTTCGGAGAAGCAACATGGGAAGAAACTGCTGAAGACGTACGCCGTGTCCTTAAGAGGAGGAACCAGCTTGTTGAAGGGCTGCTTGATCGACCAAGCCATCCGGAGACCAAGAAGTTGATAGAGGAGTACCAGACTTTTGGGAGGATTTGATCATTGCATGTAGTAACTTGTATGCTTTATTTGCATAGTGCTGACCATCACCAGGATTGTTGGTTGAGGTCATGCCTTCTTTGTACTCTCAGTGATATTGTACCCTGGGCTTATTGATTCTCTCTGCAATATATGAGGCTTTCTATGATTCAACTCCGATACTCCTATTGTCAGCACTGTCACTGCACCGGCACCTTCGCACTAGAACTGGGGGAATGAACTTCCCTAATGCACAGACACATTGCATTGCATTCATATTCATATTGCATTACAGGTAATCTTTGGATGGTATCTTATTTCCTGCTTTGCATCAGGTACTTAACAGGATTCCAGATCAACATCCACACCGCTATTCTACACGCTCCAATTGTCGAAAAGTCATGGACCAAATGCAGAACGAGATGCAAGATGTGCGCGAGAAGCTCGCCCTCTTCATGCAGACCATGGAAGCTATAGCAAAAGGGAAGGAGAATTTGCAGGCCATGGTCCAGCCTCTGTTGGCTCGCAACGCTGGTCATGGTAATGAAGATCATCAGTCTGTCCGGGTTGATACTGCTCATGGAGACGGCACTCCCACGCCAGTGGCTCCGCCCGTAGTCAATATACCTGCTGCTAATGTCAACCACGCTACCGCTGCTGTGAATGGTAACGTCGGAGTGGGGAATGAGACTGCTGTCCATAATGTTGGGCTGGGTGATGTCAATTTGGGAGATAATCTAGGAGGCAATGGCTTTGTCAATACTGGGTTCGGATTCAACGATCAGGGATTCGATAACACTGGCAAGTATGGCTTTAATGCTCAAGGCTTTGGGCAAGATGGTTATGGTATGGTCAATCAGGGTTACGGAGGCTTTGGAAACGGAAACGGTGCTGGATTTATGGCTTTTGGTCCCGCTGGAGGTGTTCAAGGGTACGGCAACAGAGGCCGAGGTCCGGGGATGAATCAGATCAGAGCTGGACGTAATAATGCATATGATGGGTACGGGGCTGGAAACGGTATGTGGCAAGAGGATCAGCAGGAGGACGCCTTTTCCGGAGGAGGTCTTGAAGGGCCGATGGATGATTCCCAAAAGATTAGAATGCTGGAAGAGCAGATGAAGGGAGTCTTAAATCAGAGTGCTGTGGGATTGGACATGGCAACAATGGGCTTGGTACCTGGCTTGAGGGTGCCAATTAAATTCAAAGCGCCTGCGTTCGATAAGTACAAAGGAGACACATGTCCGAAAGTGCATGTACGAGCTTATTACAGAAAGATGTCTGCATACTCCACTGATGAAAGAATGCTAATGCATTTCTTTCAGGATAGTCTATCGGGCCCTTCCCTAGAGTGGTACATGGGGTTGGAGCCAACTGATATCAAGACTTGGAAGCAATTAGCAGAGGCATTCGTAGCCCATTACAAGTATAATAGCGACCTGGCACCCAATCGGGTCCAGTTGGCCGGGCTTTCGCAGAAGAAGGGGGAAAGTTTTAAAGAGTACGCGCAAAGGTGGCGCGATATGGCTGCCAGGGTCCGTCCTCCTGTGGAAGATAAGGAAATGAATGACATGTTTGTTGGCACATTCACAGGGCTGTTTCATGATATGCTGTTTCATACGTCTCTGGCCAGTTTTTCAGACCTGATTTTGATGGGGGAAAAGATTGAACGTAATATTAAGCAAGGAAAGTTCCAAGTCGAGGAATCAACTGCATCTGGCAGTAATAGGAAAGCTTATGGTGGGCGCCGTCAGGGCGAAGCTAGCGCAGTATTTGGAGGCCGAGGCCGAGGCCGAGGCAGGGGAAGAGGTCAATATCGTCAGCCGCAGCAGGTGTCGAGTGTTACTATCCCATATCAACAACAACCAATACAACAACAACCGGTTCAGCAGCAACCAATGCCACAGCAGCAGCAGCCTCAGCAGGGGGCACAGCAAGCTCAGCGAAGATTCCAGGGTAGTAAGCCGAGAAGAGTGTTTGAGAAGCCTCCCTCTACCTATGCTGATTTATTACAGACATTGTTGGGATTGAATCTGGTAGAGAAAAGAACTCTGGCGCCGATAACGGGAGCTCCCCCGTTCGGCTACGATGCAAACAGGCACTGCGAGTTTCATTCTGGGGCCCCGGGTCACGATATAGAAGGTTGTCATGCTTTTAAGCACGTTGTGCAGGATCTTTTAGACAACAAGACTATCAACTTCGGAACGGCAGGTCCGAATATAGTCCAGAAACCCATGCCTAATCATGGGGCCAACGCCGTGCTGACTGAAGAAGGTCTGAATCTGATTATGAATGTTGAAGATTTAAAGACGCCGCTGAGCGAGATAAAGAGCCGACTGTTACAAGGTGGTGTTTACCCAGGATGTAACGAGTATTGCTTAGATTGCTGGACCCTAGCTGGGGGGTGTGAGGATTTGAAGAAAGGCATCCAGGCTTTAATTGATGAAGGTATATTGCAGTTTGATCGAGCGGCAACTGATGAGCCTGCAGGGGCAGTAGTGGATAATCGGAGTGATGTGGCCACAGTGACAATTCCTCGGAAGACGATCACTATTGCAGCACCAGCGCAGCGACCACCGATTACCATAACTAAGGCCGGGCCAATCCCATATGAGAACACGAAAGCAGTCCCATGGTCATATGGGTTAGAGGTGTATTGTGACGGGATAAAGATTGAGGTTAGCAAGCAGCCAGCGGAGATTGTGGATAATGTTGTTGGCTCAGGAGGCATGACGAGGAGTGGCAGGATCTTTATATCTCCTGAAGTGGAGGCTGAAAGGCTAGCGAAAGGAAAAGGGAAAGCGGTTGAAAATGTTCCGGTACAAGCAAGTGAAAAAGAAGCAGCATCGAAGGATGTGGAAGAATTCATGCGCTTAATTCGGAAAAGTGATTATAAGATTGTGGAGCATCTGCAGCAGACACCGTCCAAAATATCTATCCTGTCATTGCTGTTGTGTTCAGAAGCTCACAGGAACGCTTTGCTGAAAGTCCTGGACACTTCTTTTGTACCTCAAGACGTCTCCGTAAATCAGCTAGAAGGAGTATTGGCACACGTGAATGCAGGCCACAGCTTGGGCTTTACTGATTTTGACTTGACTCCGAAAGGGAGGGATCATAATATGGCATTACACGTATCTGTTGAGTGTAGAGGGTCAGTAATGTCGCACGTATTGGTTGACACCGGATCGTCTTTGAATGTGCTGCCCAAGAAGGCGATGATGAAGCTGGATGTTCGAGGAATTTTGTGTACACCCAGTGATTTGGTAGTCAGAGCATTTGACGGCACGCGGAGAACAGTCTTCGGATCGATTACCTTGCCTCTGCAAGTGGGGCCGGAAGTGTTTGCAACTGAGTTTTATATCATGGATATACAGCCTGCGTACAGCTGCTTGCTTGGAAGACCCTGGATTCATGGGGCAGGGGCAGTCACGTCTACCCTGCATCAGAAGTTAAAGTATATGGTCGGAGACAGCGTAGTCACCGTGTGCGGAGAAGAAGACATCCTGGTCAGCCATCTATCTTCGTTTAAATATGTGGAAGTCGACGGGGAGATCCACGAGACGCCATGCCAGGCATTCGAAGGTTTGCGCATTAAGGACAAAGGTCCCGGGCCGAGCAAGGTGCCAGAGATAGCTGTCTCCTCGTATAAGGAAGCTCAAGCTCTAGTGGAAGCAGGAGAAGCCAAGGGCTGGGGCAAAGTGCTGGACATTCCTGTGAAGATGGACCGGTTTGGACTGGGGTACCAACCGTCGTCATCAACTCCTTCCGTGGGGGCCCCCCATTTCAGAAAGCTAATTGTCATCTCTGCCAGTGGAGTATGTCATGAAACTGTCAATGCTGCTTCAGAGTCTGATGAAGGAGACAGCGACTGTGATATGGATGCCTGGATTCAGCCAAGCACGCCAGGACAAGGACTGTGCAACTGGTCTATTCAGGAGCTTGTTCCTGTGACTTTTAAACAGTAATGCTTTGCTTTATTAATTGTTGAATAATCTGATGTCTTGCCCGGGGCATCAGGATTTGCTTAGGGCTGTGTTGTTATAAACATTGCGTGTTAATCATTAAATAAATGGCGTTTTTTCATGTGCAAATACTGTAATCCCTGTCTTTCTTGTTTTGTATTTTTCAATAAAATGGCAACATGGTTATTCGCTTTATACGCATTTTGAAGCACTTAACCATTCCTTTTGCAGGATAACATTTTCAGATGACATCCTTGAACCACCTATGACTCGTCCCGACTTTGAACACCCAGTGTTTCAGACTGAAGAAGAGGTTGTCGAAGATAGCGACGTTCCTGAAGAACTGTCTTGGTTGGTGAAGCAAGAGGAAAGAGCCATTCTGCCTCACGACGAGGTTATCGAAATTATCGATTTGGGGTCGGAAGGGGTTGAGAAGAATATTCGTATCGGAGCCGCACTGCAGAGTGATATCAAGCGAAGACTGGTTGAAATGCTCCGAGAGTATAATGATGTATTCGCTTGGTCATATGAAGATATGCCAGGGCTCGATACTGACATGGTTGTGCATCGCCTGCCACTGAAAGAAGATTGCCCGCCGGTTAAACAAAAGCTTCGCAGAACGCGACCAGATATGGCAATGAAGATCAAAGAGGAGGTTCAGAAACAGTGGGACGCTGGTTTCCTGGCTGTGACGAAGTATCCTTCATGGGTTGCCAACATCGTACCAGTGCCAAAGAAAGATGGCAAGGTTCGAATGTGCGTGGACTATCGAGATTTGAATAAAGCAAGCCCAAAAGACGATTTTCCACTTCCTCACATTGACGTGTTAGTTGATAATACCGCTCAATACTCCGTATTCTCCTTCATGGATGGTTTTTCAGGCTATAATCAAATTAAGATGGCGCCAGAGGATATGGAGAAGACTACTTTCATAACGCCTTGGGGAACATTTTGCTACAAAGTGATGCCCTTTGGTTTGAAGAATGCTGGGGCAACATATCAGCGTGCGATGACGACTCTTTTCCACGACATGATGCATAAAGAGATCGAAGTTTATGTTGACGATATGATTGCCAAATCCCAGACGGAGGAAGAGCATCTGGTGAATCTGCTGAAGTTGTTTAAAAGACTTAGGAAGTTCAGGTTGAGGCTGAACCCTAATAAATGCACCTTCGGGGTGAGATCGGGTAAACTGCTGGGGTTTATCGTAAGCGAAAGAGGAATAGAGGTCGATCCTGCTAAAATAAAAGCGATTCAAGAAATGCCGACGCCTAAAACAGAGAAAGAGGTGCGCGGGTTTTTAGGGAGATTGAACTACATCGCCCGGTTCATATCTCACCTAACGGCCACGTGTGAACCATTATTCAAGCTGTTGAAGAAAGATCAAGCTGTAACGTGGAACGAAAATTGTCAAAAGGCGTTCGATAAGATAAAGAAGTATCTGCAGGAGCCTCCTATTTTGATACCCCCAGTGGCAGGGAGACCCTTGATAATGTATTTGACGGTTCTTGAGGGAAGCATGGGTTGTGTTCTCGGTCAACACAACGAGACGGGGAGAAAGGAGCATGCAATCTATTACTTGAGTAAGAAATTTACAGACTGTGAATCTCGATACTCAATGCTGGAGAAAACTTGTTGCGCGCTAGCCTGGGCCGCCAAGCGTTTGAGGCAGTACATGCTGAATCATACAACCATGCTCATCTCGAAGATGGATCCTATCAAATATATATTCGAAAAGCAGGCGTTGTCAGGTAGAATTGCCCGGTGGCAGATGGTCTTGACTAAATATGATATTCAATACGTCTCGCAAAAGGCTATAAAAGGGAGTGTGCTGTCTGAATATCTGGCAGAGCAGCATATTGAAGAGTACCAGTCGATGAGGTTTGATTTTCCTGACGAGGATATCATGTACTTAAAGATGAAGGATTGCGAAGAGCCGTTGCCAGACGAGGGACCAGAGTTGGGTTCCAAATGGAAGATGATTTTTGACGGAGCTGTGAATGCTTACGGTAGCGGAATAGGGGCAATCATTACCACGCCACACGGGTCGCACATCCCGTTTACTGCCCGATTGACCTTTGCCGTTACCAACAATGAGGCCGAATACGAAGCTTGTATAATGGGGCTTGAAGAAGCCATTGATTTGCGAATCAAACATCTAGACGTATACGGAGACTCAGCTCTGGTGGTGAATCAGATAAAAGGGGAATGGGAGACACGGCAGCCTAATTTGATACATTACATGAATTATGCAAGGAGATTGCTGCCTTTCTTTGACAAAGTTGAATTGCATCATGTGCCGCGGGCAGAAAATCAAATGGCTGACGCCCTTGCCACTTTGTCTTCCATGTACAAGGTCAACTTCTGGAACGAAGCTCCCCAAATCACTATCTCTCGGTTGGACAGGCCGGCTTATGTATTTGCTATTGATGAAGCATCTGATGACAAACCGTGGTATTTTGATATCCTTAATTTCCTGAAGAATAAAGAGTATCCGGCTGGAGCATCCAGTCAAGATCAGAAGACTCTCAGGAGATTAGCAGGCAATTTCTACTTGAACCCGGATGGCGTCTTATACAGAAGAAACCACGACTTGGTGTTGTTGCGTTGTGTAGACGAGAAAGAGGCAAAGCTTCTCATGGAGGAAATTCACGAAGGTACTTTTGGTACGCATGCTGGTGGGCATGCTATGACGAGAAAGTTGCTGCGGGCAGGTTACTTTTGGTTGACGATGGAAACTGATTGTTTCAAGTTCGCGAGGAAGTGCCACAAGTGCCAAATCTATGCTGACAAGATACACGTGCCTCCGAGTCCTCTAAATGTGATGTCATCTCCATGGCCATTCTCGATGTGGGGAATCGATATGATTGGGAAGATCGAGCCGACGGCTTCTAACGGGCATCGGTTCATCCTAGTAGCAATCGATTATTTCACCAAGTGGGTGGAAGCGGCGTCTTACGCAAATGTAACGAAGCAAGTGGTGGCTAGATTCATCAAGAGAGATATCATTTGCCGATATGGGATCCCCGAGCGGATAATCACGGATAACGGTTCAAATCTGAACAACAAAATGATGAAGGAGCTCTGTCAGAATTTCAAGGTCGAACATCACAACTCCTCCCCTTACCGACCCAAGATGAATGGCGCTGTCGAAGCGGCCAATAAAAATATCAAGAAGATCGTTCAGAAAATGGTGGTGACTTATAAGGATTGGCATGAAATGCTACCTTTCGCTTTGCACGGTTATCGTACGACGGTACGCACATCAACCGGGGCAACTCCGTTCTCGTTGGTATACGGAATGGAAGCGGTACTACCATTGGAAGTTGAGATCCCTTCTCTGAGGGTATTGCGAGACGTTCAGCTGGACGAGGCAGAATGGGTAACGAATAGATTGAACCAATTGAGTTTGATGGATGAGAAGAGGCTAGCTTCTCTAGCATACGGTCGTTTGTACCAAAGACGAATGAAGAAAGCGTACGACAAGAAGATACTTCCGCGAAGCTTTCAGACGGGCGACCTTGTGCTGAAAAGGATTCTCCCGCCGCAAGCAGATCACAGGGGCAAGTGGACCCCCAACTACGAAGGGCCATACGTTGTCAGTAAGGTCTTTTCAGGAGGAGCGTTGTTGTTGTCCACCATGGACGGAGAAGACTTTGCGTCACCTGTGAATTCGGACGCAGTTAAAAAATACTTTGCTTAAAATAGACCCGCTGGACAGAAAAAAGAGAGTCCAGGCAAAAATGGGGCATCCTGGCGAACCAAAAACAGAATGAAAGGTTCGGGCAAAAGTTAGGGATAAAATTGAAAAAAATGTACGCCCGCGAAGTTGAAAACCTACACTGGGCGGCTTCGGCAAAAAAGGGTATCCCGGTGAACTGAAAACCCGTTAAGGGCGGTTCACGCAAAAGTTAGGGATTTGAAAAGCAAATGACTGCGGTCCGAATTTGATATTACCATGGGCATCAATGCGGGAGAATATGTTGGAGGAGCCAGTTATCAGAAACAATCTCTTCAGAAGTGGGGATACCGGGAAAGCGTTAGAGTCGGACGAGTCATGGGAGGATCAGTTCGTGGTGTTCATCTGCATTCCGTTGCCGACATGTGTACAAAAGTTAATTTGTCAAAATATTCATGCTTCTTGTGCATACTTATGTATTTGCTTTGCGTAGCTTCCTCTTTTCAGGAGTTACATCCCGTGTACAAAAACTCCGCCCATTCAGGGGCCCGATCAATGAAAATACGTTATTCAGTATTTGACACTGTTCTTTACTGTTTTGTGCATGATAAAATGCCTAAGTTTGATTGAAACTAGCATGAGTATAACATCACTGGCCCTTGCCAACAATTGTTAAAGCTTTGAATTAACTGAGTGTAACGTCACTAACCTGAATTGATTTGATTGCATAGGCTTGTCGTGTCTTGTTTGTGTTGTTGCAGGTTTCATAACCATACGAGGAAGAGGATCAAAAGATTGCGATAATGAAAGACTTGATCCCCACGCAGGTCATGCATGTTCTTCCTGAAGAAGGATAGAATTTCCCAGCTAGCCGTAGCCTACCCAAAGGGAGCAGAAAAGTTATTCGTCCTCAGCGGAGTTTGGCGATTCCAAGATCATGAGGCTGTATTCAGACAGGTTCATCTTTCCCCGCAGGGTCATGCACTCTCCCCCAAGGGAGTCAGTTAATTTTCCCCGAGAGAATCATCCCATCCCCAGCGGAATTCTCTTTGCAAGTGTTTTCATTCCTTCCAGTGGAACTCGAAGATCAAGACTCTCCAAAGCAGAGTTGATGGTGGTACCTGTCATTTATTCTGTCAGGGATACTGTGTGATATCAGTTCACGTTCCAGCAGAAAGTTCGATCGAATTATGCGCATCTGCTATTCCCCAGCAAAGTATATTCCCCAGCAGGGGGTTACCTCAACAAGGCGTTTGGTTGGAGCTCCTAATCTCCCAGCAAGGTTGACTTCACCCTTCCAGCATTTATTTTGCTGGAATAATTCTGTAGCATCTGGCTATCCTCGGCGGAGTCGGCATTATCCTTCCAGCATTTATTTTGCTGACGCAGTTCCTGTATTTTAGCAGTTCAGGTAGAGAGAATTCTTGCTCAAATGAACAATCAGACATTCAAGATCTCGGCATGGGATATTCAATGATAATGTCAGTTTCGGCAGTATTCCCCACAAAGTCTACAGGATAAGTTTCTCTTTGTCCCCAAGCAGAGTTACTTATGTCCCTGCCAGAGTTTTTGTTGAAGTTTCTCTGGTCCGATCAGCGGATTGTTGCCTTCAAAGTTGTTGTTACGTCAACATTAAAAGGTTCCATGAATCAGAATTTCAGAGGCCGCCGCCGGTTATCAGAGCAGGCGTTCGATAGTTTGGGTTCCAGACGTCCCCAGTAGAGTCCGTCTCAAAGTCGCTGTCACGTCAGTGCTAAGAAGTTTGTGGGTGAGGATCATTGGAGAACTAAGTCCTGACGTGGACAATTTATTCCTATATTGACGGGATTTCTTCAGAAGTGGGCGTCCTAACGTGGACAGGTTTATTTCCTTGGATTGGTGAGGCATGTTAGTCCTATCGTGGGCAGATTCGGTTTTTCGAAATTAGTGGAATGGGAAGTCATGACGTTGACAAAAGTGATTACTCTTGGTGTTGGTGTCCTGACATGGACAGATCAGACCAGTGTGTGAGTCCTTACGTGGACAAGTCTTATTTCCTCAGCGGGTCGAAGACGCCTGAGTCCTAACGTGGACAGATCAAGACGAGGTCAGTGTCCTTACGTGGACAAATCAAAGAAATTATTATTCCTAACAGGGAGAAGTGGGTCCTAACGTGGACAATGTAGTCCTTACGCGGACATATCAAAAGAGGTGATTCCTAACGCGGAATGAGTGGAGTCCTTACGTGGACAGATTAAGATGGCATTCCTTACGTGGAAGAAGGAGTCCTGACGCGGACAAATCGGAAAGAAGTTGGTAGTCCTCACGCGGACATATCAAGATTGATTCCTGACGTGGAAAGAAAAAGATTATTCCTGACGTGGAAGAGTATAGTCCTGACGCGGACAGATCAAAGAGGCTTGTATTCCTAACGTGGAAGAAGAAGATTTCCTCCTTACGTGGAAGGATCAGAGTCCTTACGCGGACATATCAAAGTTGATTCCTGACGTGGAAGATTGATGTACTCCTTACGTGGAAGAGTTGAGTCCTGACGTGGACGGATTCAGAAATAGTTGTATTCCTTACGTGGAAAGATTGGAGTCCTGATGCGGACATGTCAAGTGGTACTGGAGTCCTTACGTGGACAGATTGATATAGTTCTCCTTACGCGGAAAGAAGATTGCTTCCTGACGTGGAAAGATGAAAGGGTTAGTCCTGACGTGGACAGATACAGAAGAAATGACTCCCAACGAGGAAGAGTTTTATTCCTAACGTGGACGATCCAGTTTATGGAAATGCAGACGAATTATCCCCAGCGGAGTTACCGAGATTTTTTTCCTGGGTTAACAGCAAGTGGAGTCCTAACGTGGACAGGTTTTAGTTGAGATTTCTTTGTATTGACGACAGACAGAGTCCTAACGTGGACAAGCAAGCGATCTGTTATGACAGAATCCTCTTCAGAACGATGAAGACAATCCCCAGCACAGTCGCACGAGATCAGTGGGTTACCGTAACAGTCAGATTCAGCTGATGAATGTCGTTCCCCAAGCAGGAGCGCAATTTAGTTTTGCGGTTGGCAAATTTCTGGTTTCACTAGTATTCAACCGTCTCGTACCGCGAATGTCTGAAGGCTCCGGGCTCTTCACCCAATCGGGTCCAAGTCGCTTGAATAGGGGCAGCTGTTGCACCCTAAAATTTGCCCAACCTCATTCACTTGGTTTATGTTTCATTATCATTAGCATTTGCATATAGAGACATGTACATAGACTAACCATCTGCATAGCATAAGCATAGCAAAGTCATTCAACAGGGGACCAATCATTATTTTTATCTCTAGAGGCCTATCAAGAGGTTATTATCCCAATTCAATCTTATTCAAGTCATCAGGAAAGAATTTGAAAGCAAAGAGCTCAGCAGATCAAGCCTTGAGTCCATCTCCTAGCTGAGGGTATCTGAGGGTCAACAAAAGGGTTGTGAGCTGTGAGTTGAGAGCATGGGGAGTATCTAGACATTATGAGAGACTTAGAAAGTCATTTGGAGAAGGAGACAAGTCATTGATGAGAGCACAAGGGCTATAGTTGGAGACAGTCAACTAGGGTTTCATCTGGGTCAACCCTAGGTCAACCCTAGGTCAATTGACTGATTCAAAGGGCATTCAAGTCTAGTGGAGAGATGTGGGGATCATCATTGGACATATAAAGAAGGATATGGAGATATGCCAAGGAGAATTCAAGAGAAATCAAGGAGAAGAGGAGTTTCTAAATTAGGGTTTCTGTGTAAAATCCCCTAGTTTAGGTCAAATTTCCAAGCAAGATAAGTCAAAATGCTAGCTTCAAATGGCTTCTTGGCCAACATGAAACTTGTAGAGGATCTCAAGACCTTTAATTTGAGTGGTGGAAGACCTCAAGGAGATTTATAGAACTCAAGTTATGGTCCTTGCAAGTTACAGGTCATCTGAGGTGTCTGAACTTTTGTCTGTGAAAGTGACTTGACTTCCAAGCTAGTTTTACCCCTCAAGGAGATTTCAAATGAATTTTTGGTAAACATAAGAATTGTTCTTCATTGTCTTAGCTTTCTATAATGGTATAGTATGCCTTCATATGATGTGTGGAGCTCAACTTATGGTCTTGGCAAGCAAAGGGTATTTTGGGCATTTGTGAATTACAGGTCATTTTAACCCATGTCCAAAACTCATACAAGGAGGCCTCAAATGGAAAAACTTACAACATCAAACTTGCTCCAAATGGGATTTTAAGTCTAGAAAGAAGGTCACAAATTGTTGGAAAAGCTCATAATATGAAGTTGCATGATTGGTCCAAATATGAACTAAAAAGGCTTATAATTTGAATAAAGTCAAGATGAAAATTGGTTTGGGAGATTTATAAGTCCAAATGGAGACTTCCAATATATGATTTTGAATGGAAAAGACATTTCAAAGACAATGGTTCAAACACTTTTTTGAGTTTAGAAGGATAAAAGAAAGATATTCATGGTTACTTGCATTTTAAGAAACACTTCAAAAATGGATCAAAGTTGGAAGGCAAGGGAATGTGTAAGATGGATCTAGAATGTTCATGTGAGCCCTATATATTCATGAAATGAAGATTGATCAAGGGTTGGACTCATTTTTCACCAAGAATTTCCCAAATTCTCTCATTCTTTTTCATTGAATTTTCACTCCAATTCCTCAAATTCCTCACCAAATCATCATCAAAATCAACTTCATTATACTGTTTCATCATCATAGATCATAATTCAATCAAGAACAAGGTGTGATTACTCCATTTTCGAGCACTTCCATCATCAACATCAAAAGTGCAATTTCAAGTGGATAGCACAATTCAAGTCGAGAATCATTCAAGTGTTGCATACAGAAGCAAGAGCTTCACTCACTGATCAAGATCTGAGCATTGGTGTTGGTGGATTCACAAGTTTCCATAGCTGTTTTCAAGCTTTTGCACCAGGTGCGTTTTCATTCAAACAGCTTAATTCAGTTAGTTTAGCATGTTGTTGTTAGTTTAGATATGATGTAGGATGTTAGTAGAACAATTAGGATGAATTTGGAGTGGTTTGGTGATGATGATTAGCAGGTGTACAAAACTGTTAGGGTTTGGAACTTGTAGTAGAATGCATCATAAGCTTAGCTTGATTGATCAGAATGATAACCATTAGTCATAGGTTAGATTAGTGTAAGTTTGAGAGAGAATTGTGATGATGAGTTGCAGAGTACTTTCATGGTGACCAGAACTTGTTGTTATCGGGTTGAGTGATCTAGTGAATTTCAGATTGAACTAGTGCCATAGATGTGTAGAGGGAGAGATGTAGAATGTTTTTCATGTTGGCATCATGTTGATTCATGGCTTGGAGAGTGAGGACAGATTGGTGGAATGGTGCTCGTGCATGAGCTTTCATGGAGGCAAACCCTAATTCATTTGAACTGATGAGGAAGACATAATCTGGACCTTTCATTTCATGTTGGACCCTTGACTTGGAGCTTAGATCCTAGGGATGAGATTTAATTCAGATTTGGAGGGAAATGCGTTGGTGCCAAACGCACCGTTTCATTAATTGAAACGGGCGGGCCTAAGATGATGTGCTATCCCCACCCCCAGCTATCAAGCCCAATTCCACTTTGAACGTGAATCTGCTTCTATTTGCACCCCTGCGTGTTTTTTTTATTTTTCAATAATTCTGAGTGATGCTGGGCCTTATTCATTTTGCTAACCACACCCCCTGGCTGCTTGGCCCATCCTGATATCAACTGCGCGCGCTTACTATTCATACCCCCTCCCTCATTTTAATTCAATTCAATTTTTTAATTCCACTTTAATTTTTACCAACTTTGAAAATTCATAAAAAATTCATAAAAAATTCATTTTAATCCATTCTTTTTACATCATTTTCATTAAAATGTCTAGAAAATTTTCATTAAATAAAATTGCATTTTTATTTTCATTTCATATTTTTTCCATATTTTCTAAATAAATGTCATTTTAATTAGCTTCATTTCATGCATGGTTTTATTAATTTTTGTTCTAATAAATGCTTTCATATTTTTTGTTCATTCTTTTTATGTTGCTTAGATTAGATATTGAACTTGTAGATTCCATTTAGTTCCCATTTTTAGGAATTAATTTTAGGTGATTAATGTAGGCTTGAACAACATGAACAAATTAGGGTTTTAAGTGACAACTTAAGAAGTTTGATTCTTTCCCTTAGGACTTAGGATTTAACTAGATTAGTTATGGGACTATAGGGACTATGGGTAGTTATTAGATCCCTTAGAAAAGTCAGGATCCCCTACTGCTATTGATATGCTGTATATCTGATTGTCTGGTGTGGTGTGCCCTCTGGGGATTATTGCTTGCTTGCTTGGGTATTGGGATTGTCTGGGGACTTGGGAGAGCTGAAGATTTGAGAAGATGAAGACCATTGGATATTCAGAGATTGAGGATCAACTGCCAGAGTTGAAGAGGAGGTTCTTGCTAGTAGCTGCTGAGGAGACTAGGGTTTAGGAGCTAGGCAGAGCTCTAGATTAGAAAGCTTGTTTCTCAAACATGGCATGCCTTGTCTGCATCCATCCTTTCTCTATGATTCAAAGTCTCTTTCAAATATCCACCTCCTTCCTTTGGAAGGATCAGTGAATATATTTGAAAGATAGAACTTGTGAGAGGAAACTTTCTGTTTAATGTTAACAGTTGATGAACCACCCTTGGTAGGTAATTGACTGTCTAACATTCATTCACTTCACTCTTGTTGACTGATGTTCATCCCTGAAGATTGGAGACTTGAAGAAAAGCCATGGCAGATAGAAGACTGATGATCAAAGCCCTTACCTGAAGGCCATGAAGATGGAGATTGATGCTTGTTGAAGCCTGTAGCTGATTGGAGATTACTTGAAGCCAGATGTTGATTCAGAGCTGCTGATGCTGTTTCTTTTGCTGTTTTATTTCATTTGCTGATGTATTGATTGGTTTTCTGGACTGTATTGTTTGCTGTTTACCCTGTAGGGTTGAAAGTGAAGCCTGTTCACTTTTGCCTATTGTTTTCTAGGTTCGAGGTCGAGTGGGACTCCCTTGCCTCGCTTGTGCTGTTGCATCCATGCATTTTACTGTTTTACTGTATATATCTGATATTGTTTCTGTTTCTGCCTATCCCGTAGGATCTCTGTTTCTCTCTGTGCAAGAGAGGAGCATGATAGACACTAGGTCTTAACCCATGCATGATAACATTAGGTTAGTTTGTTCCCCTTCGCAACCGTAGGTTAGAGTTCTGTCTCTTTCTTTCTCAAAACAAACAGAAAAACACATAAAGATTTCAAACACAATAAAAGACACTTCTTTCGTAAAAGAATGTGAACTCATCAAGACGTCATTTTTGTCCGCTTGGACTGTTAATCAGAAAAACCTTTTTTAGAAGGAATAAAATCAATCAAGACAAGCCTGTGTCTTCCGTGGCCCGAACTACGTTTGCTCTGATCTTTCATGCTGTATGAAAGTACGTAGGCATAGGATGCGATATCCTAGCGAGCAACCTTCCCCTCCTTTCCCGTAGGTAGGCGAACTACGTTGACTCTGATTTCTCGTTCCAGACGGGAATACGTAGGCATAAAGTGCGATACTTTGCCGAGTCATTTTTATTTTCATTTTATTTTCTTTTTAACCCTTGACCTTTAGTCTAGATAGAATAACAATCCATACCCGAAAACAAGCGTGGATCCCGTCGAGTACGACGGACGTGAGGGGTGCTAATACCTTCCCCTTGCGTAACCGACTCCCGAATCCAGGTTTTGGTTGCGACGACCATACCTTTCCCGTGTTGTGCGAGGTTTACTCTGAGCGTTTCCTTTCCCTCCCGTGGGATAAATAACGCACGGTGGCGACTCTTCTGTTCAGCCGGCGCCGATTTTCGCAGTAGCGACAGCTGGCGACTCTGCTGGGGATCCAACGTCCCCTGGCTGCTAAGGACTGCGATGGTTCTTATGCATTTGGGATCCAACGTCCCTTAAGAGAGTCAATCCTAGCGCTTGTTTTCCCGTCGAGGATTTTGTATGGAGTTATTATATTTCTAACCTTGTATTTTCAGCTTTGTATATTGATTATTATTGTTGTATTGGGGTGTGACGGGTGTTCTGATATTGAGTGAGAAGCCGGACCTGGGCTTGAGTGCACCTAGAATTAGAGTAGAAAGTAGTGGGCGCGTGCCGGCTTTGCTTGCATTAGTGTCTCATGAAATCTACACTCGGACGAGGTTCTTCTGGTTGGCTTCTTTTTCTACCCTTTGGGTCGAAGGGGTTGTTGGTCAGCTGAATTGTCGACTCCGGGAACCGATCATTTGGAAGTTGGCTAAGTGAGGCCTCTTCAGGATTTGATGATGCCACTCCTTCTGGGAATCGTATCATCAACCCTGAAAGTCTGTGACGCCGACGACCGCATAGGATGCCGTACCTTTGTCAGTTACTAGGACATCCACCTGTGAGAGGGTTTGGGGTTATGCAGGTAACTAGACCTTCAGATACCGGTTATTTCTTGATCAGAGATCCTGGGTATTTATGGAGAGTTAGGAGGTCTGTCAGAGACCAGTTGAGAGTCTTGAGGTCTGTCAGAGACCAGTTGGAGTTATGGTTTGAGGTCTGTCAGAGACCATTGTTGAAGCTTCGTTTTAGGTCTATCTGAGACCAGGGTTTGAGGACTTCTGGATGGTCTATCTGAGACCTTTCTTGATTGGGTTCAGGCTATGCAGCTACAGCTTTGGTCCCTGTTGCATGTTACTTGCATTGCATTGTCTGCATATCCATTACCACTTGCATTTCACTAACGTGTGTCTGTGCTGCAGGTGCATTTGCATATTCCCCGGTTCTAGTGCCCAGATTTCTGAGTATTGACTATGGCTAGTTTGAGGAAAACAGTTGCGTACAAGCTGCCTTCACCTGATATTACTTCTTTGCTTGGTCTGATATCTCTCGCTGATGAGGAGGTTAGAAGAAGCTTTAGAATGAGTCATGGGAGATTACTGAGATTAGTCTGTAAGCCCACTGCTGATGAGATGAACGGGCTATACACCTTGATGCAGTTCTATGACCCCGCATTGAGATGCTTTACTTTTGCTGACTTCATTCTAGGACCTACCATTGAGGAGTATGTGGAGTTTACTGAGCTTCCCGTGCAGAACAAGGTTCCTTTTATTCACTCTGCTGCTGAGCCCAAGTTGGAGGACTTAGCCAAAGCCTTGCATATGAACGCTGCAGAACTGTTATTGACTTCTTGGCTTGGGGTGTCAGGTTTCTCTCTTGATTTCTTAGTTGTCAAAGCTCGAGAGTACGCCAAGAACGGCTGTTGGGTGGTTTTCAATGCTATTTTGGCTTTATGCATCTATGGAATCGTGCTGTTTCCTAACTTGCCCAACTTTGTGGATTTGGATGCTTTCTATCTGTTTGCTGCAGGCAACCCAGTGCCAACTTTGATTGGAGATTTCTATCATTCATTGCACTACAAGAACGAAAACCGAAGAGGAAAGGTTGTTTACTGCTGTACTCCTCTGTTGAATATGTGGTTCAAAAGTCATCTCCCCATGAAGGGACCATTTGCAGACAGTGCAACCTCAGCCAGTTGGTCAGAGCGCCTGATGAGGCTATCTTTCGAAGACGTTGTGTGGTTTGATCGAGACCTGTTGGGATCTGAGCTCATCTTCAGCTGTTCTGGGTACCCTAATGTGCCGCTGATAGGAAGAAAAGGGTGTATCAACTACAACCCATCTCTGTTCGTCCGTCAGTTCGGATATGCACTGAAGAATCCACCTCAGGAGGAAGAAGTACAGGAATCTCTGTACTTCACAGGGGATGTGAAGGGAGAGTTATTAGCCAAGTTGCAACATGCCTGGACGCGTATTAACCGCCGAGGGAAGCCGTTGTTAGGAAAGAATGACTGTCAGGCCTATGCACCTTATAGAGTTTGGATTCAGGAGAGGGCTAGTCAGTTGAGGATGCCGTTTCCAGATGCACCAATTCTCGTTCCCGTTCCGGTAGCAGAACCGACTACTGTTTCTAGAGAAGTCTATGAACAGGTGGTGAAGGAAAAAGAAGCCTTGATGAAGATTAATGAAGGGTTAGAGCAAGAGTTAGCCCAGGCACGCAGTGAGAAAAACAAGGCTGTGTATGCTTTCCAACAACAGATCGAGCTGTTAAACAGGTTAGGGGCTGAGTTGGCTGAAGAAAAGAAGAAGCGCGAACGTCTGGGGCAAGAGTTCAGAAGTTCCCATGACATGCTGGAAGCCAAAAAGAAAGCGCTCGACGCAGCACACCGAGAAATCTCCTCTTGCAATAAGACTTGGAATGCTACACTCACCAACAATAAGATGAGGGAAGATAAGCTGAAGCAGCAGATTTCCGACCTCGAAGCGAAGCTGAAGTCTAGCATCAAGAAGTGTGAGGAGGAAGTGATGACCCGGTATAGTGTCCAGCATGCACTGAACAAGGCAATCAAATCCAGAGATGAAGCAGTGTCTCAGAAGCGAAAGCTAGAAGATTGCTTCGGAGAAGCAACATGGGAAGAAACTGCTGAAGACGTACGTCGTGTCCTTAAGAGGAGGAACCAGCTTGTTGAAGGGCTGCTTGATCGACCAAGCCATCCGGAGACCAAGAAGTTGATAGAGGAGTACCAGACTTTTGGGAGGATTTGATCATTGCATGTAGTAACTTGTATGCTTTATTTGCATAGTGCTGACCATCACCAGGATTGTTGGTTGAGGTCATGCCTTCTTTGTACTCTCAGTGATATTGTACCCTGGGCTTATTGATTCTCTCTGCAATATATGAGGCTTTCTATGATTCAACTCCGATACTCCTATTGTCAGCACTGTCACTGCACCGGCACCTTCGCACTAGAACTGGGGGAATGAACTTCCCTAATGCACAGACACATTGCATTGCATTCATATTCATATTGCATTACAGGTAATCTTTGGATGGTATCTTATTTCCTGCTTTGCATCAGGTACTTAACAGGATTCCAGATCAACATCCACACCGCTATTCTACACGCTCCAATTGTCGAAAAGTCATGGACCAAATGCAGAACGAGATGCAAGATGTGCGCGAGAAGCTCGCCCTCTTCATGCAGACCATGGAAGCTATAGCAAAAGGGAAGGAGAATTTGCAGGCCATGGTACAGCCTCTGTTGGCTCGCAACGCTGGTCATGGTAATGAAGATCATCAGTCTGTCCGGGTTGATACTGCTCATGGAGACGGCACTCCCACGCCAGTGGCTCCGCCCGTAGTCAATATACCTGCTGCTAATGTCAACCACGCTACCGCTGCTGTGAATGGTAACGTCGGAGTGGGGAATGAGACTGCTGTCCATAATGTTGGGCTGGGTGATGTCAATTTGGGAGATAATCTAGGAGGCAATGGCTTTGTCAATACTGGGTTCGGATTCAACGATCAGGGATTCGATAACACTGGCAAGTATGGCTTTAATGCTCAAGGCTTTGGGCAAGATGGTTATGGTATGGTCAATCAGGGTTACGGAGGCTTTGGAAACGGAAACGGTGCTGGATTTATGGCTTTTGGTCCCGCTGGAGGTGTTCAAGGGTACGGCAACAGAGGCCGAGGTCCGGGGATGAATCAGATCAGAGCTGGACGTAATAATGCATATGATGGGTACGGGGCTGGAAACGGTATGTGGCAAGAGGATCAGCAGGAGGACGCCTTCTCCGGAGGAGGTCTTGAAGGGCCGATGGATGATTCCCAAAAGATTAGAATGCTGGAAGAGCAGATGAAGGGAGTCTTAAATCAGAGTGCTGTGGGATTGGACATGGCAACAATGGGCTTGGTACCTGGCTTGAGGGTGCCAATTAAATTCAAAGCGCCTGCGTTCGATAAGTACAAAGGAGACACATGTCCGAAAGTGCATGTACGAGCTTATTACAGAAAGATGTCTGCATACTCCACTGATGAAAGAATGCTAATGCATTTCTTTCAGGATAGTCTATCGGGCCCTTCCCTAGAGTGGTACATGGGGTTGGAGCCAACTGATATCAAGACTTGGAAGCAATTAGCAGAGGCATTCGTAGCCCATTACAAGTATAATAGCGACCTGGCACCCAATCGGGTCCAGTTGGCCGGGCTTTCGCAGAAGAAGGGGGAAAGTTTTAAAGAGTACGCGCAAAGGTGGCGCGATATGGCTGCCAGGGTCCGTCCTCCTGTGGAAGATAAGGAAATGAATGACATGTTTGTTGGCACATTCACAGGGCTGTTTCATGATATGCTGTTTCATACGTCTCTGGCCAGTTTTTCAGACCTGATTTTGATGGGGGAAAAGATTGAACGTAATATTAAGCAAGGAAAGTTCCAAGTCGAGGAATCAACTGCATCTGGCAGTAATAGGAAAGCTTATGGTGGGCGCCGTCAGGGCGAAGCTAGCGCAGTATTTGGAGGCCGAGGCCGAGGCCGAGGCAGGGGAAGAGGTCAATATCGTCAGCCGCAGCAGGTGTCGAGTGTTACTATCCCATATCAACAACAACCAATACAACAACAACCGGTTCAGCAGCAACCAATGCCACAGCAGCAGCAGCCTCAGCAGGGGGCACAGCAAGCTCAGCGAAGATTCCAGGGTAGTAAGCCGAGAAGAGTGTTTGAGAAGCCTCCCTCTACCTATGCTGATTTATTACAGACATTGTTGGGATTGAATCTGGTAGAGAAAAGAACTCTGGCGCCGATAACGGGAGCTCCCCCGTTCGGCTACGATGCAAACAGGCACTGCGAGTTTCATTCTGGGGCCCCGGGTCACGATATAGAAGGTTGTCATGCTTTTAAGCACGTTGTGCAGGATCTTTTAGACAACAAGACTATCAACTTCGGAACGGCAGGTCCGAATATAGTCCAGAAACCCATGCCTAATCATGGGGCCAACGCCGTGCTGACTGAAGAAGGTCTGAATCTGATTATGAATGTTGAAGATTTAAAGACGCCGCTGAGCGAGATAAAGAGCCGACTGTTACAAGGTGGTGTTTACCCAGGATGTAACGAGTATTGCTTAGATTGCTGGACCCTAGCTGGGGGGTGTGAGGATTTGAAGAAAGGCATCCAGGCTTTAATTGATGAAGGTATATTGCAGTTTGATCGAGCGGCAACTGATGAGCCTGCAGGGGCAGTAGTGGATAATCGGAGTGATGTGGCCACAGTGACAATTCCTCGGAAGACGATCACTATTGCAGCACCAGCGCAGCGACCACCGATTACCATAACTAAGGCCGGGCCAATCCCATATGAGAACACGAAAGCAGTCCCATGGTCATATGGGTTAGAGGTGTATTGTGACGGGATAAAGATTGAGGTTAGCAAGCAGCCAGCGGAGATTGTGGATAATGTTGTTGGCTCAGGAGGCATGACGAGGAGTGGCAGGATCTTTATATCTCCTGAAGTGGAGGCTGAAAGGCTAGCGAAAGGAAAAGGGAAAGCGGTTGAAAATGTTCCGGTACAAGCAAGTGAAAAAGAAGCAGCATCGAAGGATGTGGAAGAATTCATGCGCTTAATTCGGAAAAGTGATTATAAGATTGTGGAGCATCTGCAGCAGACACCGTCCAAAATATCTATCCTGTCATTGCTGTTGTGTTCAGAAGCTCACAGGAACGCTTTGCTGAAAGTCCTGGACACTTCTTTTGTACCTCAAGACGTCTCCGTAAATCAGCTAGAAGGAGTATTGGCACACGTGAATGCAGGCCACAGCTTGGGCTTTACTGATTTTGACTTGACTCCGAAAGGGAGGGATCATAATATGGCATTACACGTATCTGTTGAGTGTAGAGGGTCAGTAATGTCGCACGTATTGGTTGACACCGGATCGTCTTTGAATGTGCTGCCCAAGAAGGCGATGATGAAGCTGGATGTTCGAGGAATTTTGTGTACACCCAGTGATTTGGTAGTCAGAGCATTTGACGGCACGCGGAGAACAGTCTTCGGATCGATTACCTTGCCTCTGCAAGTGGGGCCGGAAGTGTTTGCAACTGAGTTTTATATCATGGATATACAGCCTGCGTACAGCTGCTTGCTTGGAAGACCCTGGATTCATGGGGCAGGGGCAGTCACGTCTACCCTGCATCAGAAGTTAAAGTATATGGTCGGAGACAGCGTAGTCACCGTGTGCGGAGAAGAAGACATCCTGGTCAGCCATCTATCTTCGTTTAAATATGTGGAAGTCGACGGGGAGATCCACGAGACGCCATGCCAGGCATTCGAAGGTTTGCGCATTAAGGACAAAGGTCCCGGGCCGAGCAAGGTGCCAGAGATAGCTGTCTCCTCGTATAAGGAAGCTCAAGCTCTAGTGGAAGCAGGAGAAGCCAAGGGCTGGGGCAAAGTGCTGGACATTCCTGTGAAGATGGACCGGTTTGGACTGGGGTACCAACCGTCGTCATCAACTCCTTCCGTGGGGGCCCCCCATTTCAGAAAGCCAATTGTCATCTCTGCCAGTGGAGTATGTCATGAAACTGTCAATGCTGCTTCAGAGTCTGATGAAGGAGACAGCGACTGTGATATGGATGCCTGGATTCAGCCAAGCACGCCAGGACAAGGACTGTGCAACTGGTCTATTCAGGAGCTTGTTCCTGTGACTTTTAAACAGTAATGCTTTGCTTTATTAATTGTTGAATAATCTGATGTCTTGCCCGGGGCATCAGGATTTGCTTAGGGCTGTGTTGTTATAAACATTGCGTGTTAATCATTAAATAAATGGCGTTTTTTCATGTGCAAATACTGTAATCCCTGTCTTTCTTGTTTTGTATTTTTCAATAAAATGGCAACATGGTTATTCGCTTTATACGCATTTTGAAGCACTTAACCATTCCTTTTGCAGGATAACATTTTCAGATGACATCCTTGAACCACCTATGACTCGTCCCGACTTTGAACACCCAGTGTTTCAGACTGAAGAAGAGGTTGTCGAAGATAGCGACGTTCCTGAAGAACTGTCTTGGTTGGTGAAGCAAGAGGAAAGAGCCATTCTGCCTCACGACGAGGTTATCGAAATTATCGATTTGGGGTCGGAAGGGGTTGAGAAGAATATTCGTATCGGAGCCGCACTGCAGAGTGATATCAAGCGAAGACTGGTTGAAATGCTCCGAGAGTATAATGATGTATTCGCTTGGTCATATGAAGATATGCCAGGGCTCGATACTGACATGGTTGTGCATCGCCTGCCACTGAAAGAAGATTTCCCGCCGGTTAAACAAAAGCTTCGCAGAACGCGACCAGATATGGCAATGAAGATCAAAGAGGAGGTTCAGAAACAGTGGGACGCTGGTTTCCTGGCTGTGACGAAGTATCCTTCATGGGTTGCCAACATCGTACCAGTGCCAAAGAAAGATGGCAAGGTTCGAATGTGCGTGGACTATCGAGATTTGAATAAAGCAAGCCCAAAAGACGATTTTCCACTTCCTCACATTGACGTGTTAGTTGATAATACCGCTCAATACTCCGTATTCTCCTTCATGGATGGTTTTTCAGGCTATAATCAAATTAAGATGGCGCCAGAGGATATGGAGAAGACTACTTTCATAACGCCTTGGGGAACATTTTGCTACAAAGTGATGCCCTTTGGTTTGAAGAATGCTGGGGCAACATATCAGCGTGCGATGACGACTCTTTTCCACGACATGATGCATAAAGAGATCGAAGTTTATGTTGACGATATGATTGCCAAATCCCAGACGGAGGAAGAGCATCTGGTGAATCTGCTGAAGTTGTTTAAAAGACTTAGGAAGTTCAGGTTGAGGCTGAACCCTAATAAATGCACCTTCGGGGTGAGATCGGGTAAACTGCTGGGGTTTATCGTAAGCGAAAGAGGAATAGAGGTCGATCCTGCTAAAATAAAAGCGATTCAAGAAATGCCGACGCCTAAAACAGAGAAAGAGGTGCGCGGGTTTTTAGGGAGATTGAACTACATCGCCCGGTTCATATCTCACCTAACGGCCACGTGTGAACCATTATTCAAGCTGTTGAAGAAAGATCAAGCTGTAACGTGGAACGAAAATTGTCAAAAGGCGTTCGATAAGATAAAGAAGTATCTGCAGGAGCCTCCTATTTTGATACCCCCAGTGGCAGGGAGACCCTTGATAATGTATTTGACGGTTCTTGAGGGAAGCATGGGTTGTGTTCTCGGTCAACACGACGAGACGGGGAGAAAGGAGCATGCAATCTATTACTTGAGTAAGAAATTTACAGACTGTGAATCTCGATACTCAATGCTGGAGAAAACTTGTTGCGCGCTAGCCTGGGCCGCCAAGCGTTTGAGGCAGTACATGCTGAATCATACAACCATGCTCATCTCGAAGATGGATCCTATCAAATATATATTCGAAAAGCAGGCGTTGTCAGGTAGAATTGCCCGGTGGCAGATGGTCTTGACTGAATATGATATTCAATACGTCTCGCAAAAGGCTATAAAAGGGAGTGTGCTGTCTGAATATCTGGCAGAGCAGCCTATTGAAGAGTACCAGTCGATGAGGTTTGATTTTCCTGACGAGGATATCATGTACTTAAAGATGAAGGATTGCGAAGAGCCGTTGCCAGACGAGGGACCAGAGTTGGGTTCCAAATGGAAGATGATTTTTGACGGAGCTGTGAATGCTTACGGTAGCGGAATAGGGGCAATCATTACCACGCCACACGGGTCGCACATCCCGTTTACTGCCCGATTGACCTTTGCCGTTACCAACAATGAGGCCGAATACGAAGCTTGTATAATGGGGCTTGAAGAAGCCATTGATTTGCGAATCAAACATCTAGACGTATACGGAGACTCAGCTCTGGTGGTGAATCAGATAAAAGGGGAATGGGAGACACGGCAGCCTAATTTGATACATTACATGAATTATGCAAGGAGATTGCTGCCTTTCTTTGACAAAGTTGAATTGCATCATGTGCCGCGGGCAGAAAATCAAATGGCTGACGCCCTTGCCACTTTGTCTTCCATTTACAAGGTCAACTTCTGGAACGAAGCTCCCCAAATCACTATCTCTCGGTTGGACAGGCCGGCTTATGTATTTGCTATTGATGAAGCATCTGATGACAAACCGTGGTATTTTGATATCCTTAATTTCCTGAAGAATAAAGAGTATCCGGCTGGAGCATCCAGTCAAGATCAGAAGACTCTCAGGAGATTAGCAGGCAATTTCTACTTGAACCCGGATGGCGTCTTATACAGAAGAAACCACGACTTGGTGTTGTTGCGTTGTGTAGACGAGAAAGAGGCAAAGCTTCTCATGGAGGAAATTCACGAAGGTACTTTTGGTACGCATGCTGGTGGGCATGCTATGACGAGAAAGTTGCTGCGGGCAGGTTACTTTTGGTTGACGATGGAAACTGATTGTTTCAAGTTCGCGAGGAAGTGCCACAAGTGCCAAATCTATGCTGACAAGATACACGTGCCTCCGAGTCCTCTAAATGTGATGTCATCTCCATGGCCATTCTCGATGTGGGGAATCGATATGATTGGGAAGATCGAGCCGACGGCTTCTAACGGGCATCGGTTCATCCTAGTAGCAATCGATTATTTCACCAAGTGGGTGGAAGCGGCGTCTTACGCAAATGTAACGAAGCAAGTGGTGGCTAGATTCATCAAGAGAGATATCATTTGCCGATATGGGATCCCCGAGCGGATAATCACGGATAACGGTTCAAATCTGAACAACAAAATGATGAAGGAGCTCTGTCAGAATTTCAAGGTCGAACATCACAACTCCTCCCCTTACCGACCCAAGATGAATGGCGCTGTCGAAGCGGCCAATAAAAATATCAAGAAGATCGTTCAGAAAATGGTGGTGACTTATAAGGATTGGCATGAAATGCTACCTTTCGCTTTGCACGGTTATCGTACGACGGTACGCACATCAACCGGGGCAACTCCGTTCTCGTTGGTATACGGAATGGAAGCGGTACTACCATTGGAAGTTGAGATCCCTTCTCTGAGGGTATTGCGAGACGTTCAGCTGGACGAGGCAGAATGGGTAACGAATAGATTGAACCAATTGAGTTTGATGGATGAGAAGAGGCTAGCTTCTCTAGCATACGGTCGTTTGTACCAAAGACGAATGAAGAAAGCGTACGACAAGAAGATACTTCCGCGAAGCTTTCAGACGGGCGACCTTGTGCTGAAAAGGATTCTCCCGCCGCAAGAAGATCACAGGGGCAAGTGGACCCCCAACTACGAAGGGCCATACGTTGTCAGTAAGGTCTTTTCAGGAGGAGCGTTGTTGTTGTCCACCATGGACGGAGAAGACTTTGCGTCACCTGTGAATTCGGACGCAGTTAAAAAATACTTTGCTTAAAATAGACCCGCTGGACAGAAAAAAGAGAGTCCAGGCAAAAATGGGGCATCCTGGCGAACCAAAAACAGAATGAAAGGTTCGGGCAAAAGTTAGGGATAAAATTGAAAAAAATGTACGCCCGCGAAGTTGAAAACCTACACTGGGCGGCTTCGGCAAAAAAGGGTATCCCGGTGAACTGAAAACCCGTTAAGGGCGGTTCACGCAAAAGTTAGGGATTTGAAAAGCAAATGACTGCGGTCCGAATTTGATATTACCATGGGCATCAATGCGGGAGAATATGTTGGAGGAGCCAGTTATCAGAAACAATCTCTTCAGAAGTGGGGATACCGGGAAAGCGTTAGAGTCGGACGAGTCATGGGAGGATCAGTTCGTGGTGTTCATCTGCATTCCGTTGCCGACATGTGTACAAAAGTTAATTTGTCAAAATATTCATGCTTCTTGTGCATACTTATGTATTTGCTTTGCGTAGCTTCCTCTTTTCAGGAGTTACATCCCGTGTACAAAAACTCCGCCCATTCAGGGGCCCGATCAATGAAAATACGTTATTCAGTATTTGACACTGTTCTTTACTGTTTTGTGCATGATAAAACGCCTAAGTTTGATTGAAACTAGCATGAGTATAACATCACTGGCCCTTGCCAACAATTGTTAAAGCTTTGAATTAACTGAGTGTAACGTCACTAACCTGAATTGATTTGATTGCATAGGCTTGTCGTGTCTTGTTTGTGTTGTTGCAGGTTTCATAACCATACGAGGAAGAGGATCAAAAGATTGCGATAATGAAAGACTTGATCCCCACGCAGGTCATGCATGTTCTTCCTGAAGAAGGATAGAATTTCCCAGCTAGCCGTAGCCTACCCAAAGGGAGCAGAAAAGTTATTCGTCCTCAGCGGAGTTTGGCGATTCCAAGATCATGAGGCTGTATTCAGACAGGTTCATCTTTCCCCGCAGGGTCATGCACTCTCCCCCAAGGGAGTCAGTTAATTTTCCCCGAGAGAATCATCCCATCCCCAGCGGAATTCTCTTTGCAAGTGTTTTCATTCCTTCCAGTGGAACTCGAAGATCAAGACTCTCCAAAGCAGAGTTGATGGTGGTACCTGTCATTTATTCTGTCAGGGATACTGTGTGATATCAGTTCACGTTCCAGCAGAAAGTTCGATCGAATTATGCGCATCTGCTATTCCCCAGCAAAGTATATTCCCCAGCAGGGGGTTACCTCAACAAGGCGTTTGGTTGGAGCTCCTAATCTCCCAGCAAGGTTGACTTCACCCTTCCAGCATTTATTTTGCTGGAATAATTCTGTAGCATCTGGCTATCCTCGGCGGAGTCGGCATTATCCTTCCAGCATTTATTTTGCTGACGCAGTTCCTGTATTTTAGCAGTTCAGGTAGAGAGAATTCTTGCTCAAATGAACAATCAAACATTCAAGATCTCGGCATGGGATATTCAATGATAATGTCAGTTTCGGCAGTATTCCCCACAAAGTCTACAGGATAAGTTTCTCTTTGTCCCCAAGCAGAGTTACTTATGTCCCTGCCAGAGTTTTTGTTGAAGTTTCTCTGGTCCGATCAGCGGATTGTTGCCTTCAAAGTTGTTGTTACGTCAACATTAAAAGGTTCCATGAATCAGAATTTCAGAGGCCGCCGCCGGTTATCAGAGCAGGCGTTCGATAGTTTGGGTTCCAGACGTCCCCAGTAGAGTCCGTCTCAAAGTCGCTGTCACGTCAGTGCTAAGAAGTTTGTGGGTGAGGATCATTGGAGAACTAAGTCCTGACGTGGACAATTTATTCCTATATTGACGGGATTTCTTCAGAAGTGGGCGTCCTAACGTGGACAGGTTTATTTCCTTGGATTGGTGAGGCATGTTAGTCCTATCGTGGGCAGATTCGGTTTTTCGAAATTAGTGGAATGGGAAGTCATGACGTTGACAAAAGTGATTACTCTTGGTGTTGGTGTCCTGACATGGACAGATCAGACCAGTGTGTGAGTCCTTACGTGGACAAGTCTTATTTCCTCAGCGGGTCGAAGACGCCTGAGTCCTAACGTGGACAGATCAAGACGAGGTCAGTGTCCTTACGTGGACAAATCAAAGAAATTATTATTCCTAACGGGGAGAAGTGGGTCCTAACGTGGACAATGTAGTCCTTACGCGGACATATCAAAAGAGGTGATTCCTAACGCGGAATGAGTGGAGTCCTTACGTGGACAGATTAAGATGGCATTCCTTACGTGGAAGAAGGAGTCCTGACGCGGACAAATCGGAAAGAAGTTGGTAGTCCTCACGCGGACATATCAAGATTGATTCCTGACGTGGAAAGAAAAAGATTATTCCTGACGTGGAAGAGTATAGTCCTGACGCGGACAGATCAAAGAGGCTTGTATTCCTAACGTGGAAGAAGAAGATTTCCTCCTTACGTGGAAGGATCAGAGTCCTTACGCGGACATATCAAAGTTGATTCCTGACGTGGAAGATTGATGTACTCCTTACGTGGAAGAGTTGAGTCCTGACGTGGACGGATTCAGAAATAGTTGTATTCCTTACGTGGAAAGATTGGAGTCCTGATGCGGACATGTCAAGTGGTACTGGAGTCCTTACGTGGACAGATTGATATAGTTCTCCTTACGCGGAAAGAAGATTGCTTCCTGACGTGGAAAGATGAAAGGGTTAGTCCTGACGTGGACAGATACAGAAGAAATGACTCCCAACGAGGAAGAGTTTTATTCCTAACGTGGACGATCCAGTTTATGGAAATGCAGACGAATTATCCCCAGCGGAGTTACCGAGATTTTTTTCCTGGGTTAACAGCAAGTGGAGTCCTAACGTGGACAGGTTTTAGTTGAGATTTCTTTGTATTGACGACAGACAGAGTCCTAACGTGGACAAGCAAGCGATCTGTTATGACAGAATCCTCTTCAGAACGATGAAGACAATCCCCAGCACAGTCGCACGAGATCAGTGGGTTACCGTAACAGTCAGATTCAGCTGATGAATGTCGTTCCCCAAGCAGGAGCGCAATTTAGTTTTGCGGTTGGCAAATTTCTGGTTTCACTAGTATTCAACCGTCTCGTACCGCGAATGTCTGAAGGCTCCGGGCTCTTCACCCAATCGGGTCCAAGTCGCTTGAATAGGGGCAGCTGTTGCACCCTAAAATTTGCCCAACCTCATTCACTTGGTTTATGTTTCATTATCATTAGCATTTGCATATAGAGACATGTACATAGACTAACCATCTGCATAGCATAAGCATAGCAAAGTCATTCAACAGGGGACCAATCATTATTTTTATCTCTAGAGGCCTATCAAGAGGTTATTATCCCAATTCAATCTTATTCAAGTCATCAGGAAAGAATTTGAAAGCAAAGAGCTCAGCAGATCAAGCCTTGAGTCCATCTCCTAGCTGAGGGTATCTGAGGGTCAACAAAAGGGTTGTGAGCTGTGAGTTGAGAGCATGGGGAGTATCTAGACATTATGAGAGACTTAGAAAGTCATTTGGAGAAGGAGACAAGTCATTGATGAGAGCACAAGGGCTATAGTTGGAGACAGTCAACTAGGGTTTCATCTGGGTCAACCCTAGGTCAACCCTAGGTCAATTGACTGATTCAAAGGGCATTCAAGTCTAGTGGAGAGATGTGGGGATCATCATCGGACATATAAAGAAGGATATGGAGATATGCCAAGGAGAATTCAAGAGAAATCAAGGAGAAGAGGAGTTTCTAAATTAGGGTTTCTGTGTAAAATCCCCTAGTTTAGGTCAAATTTCCAAGCAAGATAAGTCAAAATGCTAGCTTCAAATGGCTTCTTGGCCAACATGAAACTTGTAGAGGATCTCAATACCTTTAATTTGAGTGGTGGAAGACCTCAAGGAGATTTATAGAACTCAAGTTATGGTCCTTGCAAGTTACAGGTCATCTGAGGTGTCTGAACTTTTGTCTGTGAAAGTGACTTGACTTCCAAGCTAGTTTTAACCCTCAAGGAGATTTCAAATGAATTTTTGGTCAACATAAGAATTGTTCCTCATTGTCTTAGATTTCTAGAATGGTATAGTATGCCTTCATATGATGTGTGGAGCTCAACTTATGGTCTTGGCAAGCAAAGGGTATTTTGGGCATTTGTGAATTACAGGTCATTTTAACCCATGTCCAAAACTCATACAAGGAGGCCTCAAATGGAAAAACTTACAACATCAAACTTGCTCCAAATGGGATTTTAAGTCTAGAAAGAAGGTCACAAATTGTTGGAAAAGCTCATAATATGAAGTTGCATGATTGGTCCAAATATGAACTAAAAAGGCTTATAATTTGAATAAAGTCAAGATGAAAATTGGTTTGGGAGATTTATAAGTCCAAATGGAGACTTCCAATATATGATTTTGAATGGAAAAGACATTTCAAAGACAATGGTTCAAACACTTTTTTGAGTTTAGAAGGATAAAAGAAAGATATTCATGGTTACTTGCATTTTAAGAAACACTTCAAAAATGGATCAAAGTTGGAAGGCAAGGGAATGTGTAAGATGGATCTAGAATGTTCATGTGAGCCCTATATATTCATGAAATGAAGATTGATCAAGGGTTGGACTCATTTTTCACCAAGAATTTCCCAAATTCTCTCATTCTTTTTCATTGAATTTTCACTCCAATTCCTCAAATTCCTCACCAAATCATCATCAAAATCAACTTCATTATACTGTTTCATCATCATAGATCATAATTCAATCAAGAACAAGGTGTGATTACTCCATTTTCGAGCACTTCCATCATCAACATCAAAAGTGCAATTTCAAGTGGATAGCACAATTCAAGTCGAGAATCATTCAAGTGTTGCATACAGAAGCAAGAGCTTCACTCACTGATCAAGATCTGAGCATTGGTGTTGGTGGATTCACAAGTTTCCATAGCTGTTTTCAAGCTTTTGCACCAGGTGCGTTTTCATTCAAACAGCTTAATTCAGTTAGTTTAGCATGTTGTTGTTAGTTTAGATATGATGTAGGATGTTAGTAGAACAATTAGGATGAATTTGGAGTGGTTTGGTGATGATGATTAGCAGGTGTACAAAACTGTTAGGGTTTGGAACTTGTAGTAGAATGCATCATAAGCTTAGCTTGATTGATCAGAATGATAACCATTAGTCATAGGTTAGATTAGTGTAAGTTTGAGAGAGAATTGTGATGATGAGTTGCAGAGTACTTTCATGGTGACCAGAACTTGTTGTTATCGGGTTGAGTGATCTAGTGAATTTCAGATTGAACTAGTGCCATAGATGTGTAGAGGGAGAGATGTAGAATGTTTTTCATGTTGGCATCATGTTGATTCATGGCTTGGAGAGTGAGGACAGATTGGTGGAATGGTGCTCGTGCATGAGCTTTCATGGAGGCAAACCCTAATTCATTTGAACTGATGAGGAAGACATAATCTGGACCTTTCATTTCATGTTGGACCCTTGACTTGGAGCTTAGATCCTAGGGCTGAGATTTAATTCAGATTTGGAGGGAAATGCGTTGGTGCCAAACGCACCGTTTCATTAATTGAAACGGGCGGGCCTAAGATGATGTGCTATCCCCACCCCCAGCTATCAAGCCCAATTCCACTTTGAACGTGAATCTGCTTCTATTTGCACCCCTGCGTGTTTTTTTTATTTTTCAATAATTCTGAGTGATGCTGGGCCTTATTCATTTTGCTAACCACACCCCCTGGCTGCTTGGCCCATCCTGATATCAACTGCGCGCGCTTACTATTCATACCCCCTCCCTCATTTTAATTCAATTCAATTTTTTAATTCCACTTTAATTTTTACCAACTTTGAAAATTCATAATAAATTCATAAAAAATTCATTTTAATCCATTCTTTTTACATCATTTTCATTAAAATGTCTAGAAAATTTTCATTAAATAAAATTGCATTTTTATTTTCATTTCATATTTTTTCCATATTTTCTAAATAAATGTCATTTTAATTAGCTTCATTTCATGCATGGTTTTATTAATTTTTGTTCTAATAAATGCTTTCATATTTTTTGTTCATTCTTTTTATGTTGCTTAGATTAGATATTGAACTTGTAGATTCCATTTAGTTCCCATTTTTAGGAATTAATTTTAGGTGATTAATGTAGGCTTGAACAACATGAACAAATTAGGGTTTTAAGTGACAACTTAAGAAGTTTGATTCTTTCCCTTAGGACTTAGGATTTAACTAGATTAGTTATGGGACTATAGGGACTATGGGTAGTTATTAGATCCCTTAGAAAAGTCAGGATCCCCTACTGCTATTGATATGCTGTATATCTGATTGTCTGGTGTGGTGTGCCCTCTGGGGATTATTGCTTGCTTGCTTGGGTATTGGGATTGTCTGGGGACTTGGGAGAGCTGAAGATTTGAGAAGATGAAGACCATTGGATATTCAGAGATTGAGGATCAACTGCCAGAGTTGAAGAGGAGGTTCTTGCTAGTAGCTGCTGAGGAGACTAGGGTTTAGGAGCTAGGCAGAGCTCTAGATTAGAAAGCTTGTTTCTCAAACATGGCATGCCTTGTCTGCATCCATCCTTTCTCTATGATTCAAAGTCTCTTTCAAATATCCACCTCCTTCCTTTGGAAGGATCAGTGAATATATTTGAAAGATAGAACTTGTGAGAGGAAACTTTCTGTTTAATGTTAACAGTTGATGAACCACCCTTGGTAGGTAATTGACTGTCTAACATTCATTCACTTCACTCTTGTTGACTGATGTTCATCCCTGAAGATTGGAGACTTGAAGAAAAGCCATGGCAGATAGAAGACTGATGATCAAAGCCCTTACCTGAAGGCCATGAAGATGGAGATTGATGCTTGTTGAAGCCTGTAGCTGATTGGAGATTACTTGAAGCCAGATGTTGATTCAGAGCTGCTGATGCTGTTTCTTTTGCTGTTTTATTTCATTTGCTGATGTATTGATTGGTTTTATGGACTGTATTGTTTGCTGTTTACCCTGTAGGGTTGAAAGTGAAGCCTGTTCACTTTTGCCTATTGTTTTCTAGGTTCGAGGTCGAGTGGGACTCCCTTGCCTCGCTTGTGCTGTTGCATCCATGCATTTTACTGTTTTACTGTATATATCTGATATTGTTTCTGTTTCTGCCTATCCCGTAGGATCTCTGTTTCTCTCTGTGCAAGAGAGGAGCATGATAGACACTAGGTCTTAACCCATGCATGATAACATTAGGTTAGTTTGTTCCCCTTCGCAACCGTAGGTTAGAGTTCTGTCTCTTTCTTTCTCAAAACAAACAGAAAAACACATAAAGATTTCAAACACAATAAAAGACACTTCTTTCGTAAAAGAATGTGAACTCATCAAGACGTCATTTTTGTCCGCTTGGACTGTTAATCAGAAAAACCTTTTTTAGAAGGAATAAAATCAATCAAGACAAGCCTGTGTCTTCCGTGGCCCGAACTACGTTTGCTCTGATCTTTCATGCTGTATGAAAGTACGTAGGCATAGGATGCGATATCCTAGCGAGCAACCTTCCCCTCCTTTCCCGTAGGTAGGCGAACTACGTTGACTCTGATTTCTCGTTCCAGACGGGAATACGTAGGCATAAAGTGCGATACTTTGCCGAGTCATTTTTATTTTCATTTTATTTTCTTTTTAACCCTTGACCTTTAGTCTAGATAGAATAACAATCCATACCCGAAAACAAGCGTGGATCCCGTCGAGTACGACGGACGTGAGGGGTGCTAATACCTTCCCCTTGCGTAACCGACTCCCGAATCCAGGTTTTGGTTGCGACGACCATACCTTTCCCGTGTTGTGCGAGGTTTACTCTGAGCGTTTCCTTTCCCTCCCGTGGGATAAATAACGCACGGTGGCGACTCTTCTGTTCAGCCGGCGCCGATTTTCGCAGTAGCGACAATGGTAAACTTCCTTCCATAACTAATGTCTTGCTTGTTGAAGGGTTAGCTCATAATCTATTGTCCATAAGTCAATTAAGTGACAATGGTTATGACATTATCTTCAATCAAAAGTGTTGCAAAGTTGTTAGTCAAAAGGATGGCTCAATCCTTTTTAATGGTAAAAGGAAAAACAACATTTATAAAATTAGTCTTTCAGAACTTAAGGTTCAGAATGTTAAATGCCTTATGTCTGTTAATGAGGAGCAATGGGTCTGGCACAGAAGATTGGGTCATATTAATATGAGATGTATATCTCAAATTAATAAGCTTAATCTGGTCAGAGGACTTCCTAATCTGAAGTTCAACTCAGATGCTCTTTGTGAAGCATGTCAGAAAGGAAAATTTTCAAAATCATCTTTTAAATCCAAAAATGTTGTTTCAACTTCAAAACCATTAGAGTTACTTCACATTGATCTGTTTGGACCAGTGAAAACTGCATCCATCAGAGGCAAGAAGTATGGATTAGTCATTGTTGATGACTACAGTAGATGGACATGGGTAAAATTCCTAAAACACAAGGATGAGTCACATTCTGTGTTCTTTGACTTCTGGAAACAAGTCCAAATTGAAAAAGATTTCAAAATTGTTAAAGTCAGAAGTGATCATAGTGGTGAATTTGAAAACAAACATTTTGAAAAATATTTTAATGAAAATGGCATTGCTCATGATTTCTCCTGTCCTAGAACTCCACAATAGAATGGAGTTGTAGAGAGGAAAAATAGAACTTTGCAAGAGATGGCCAGAACCATGATCAATGAGACTAACATGGCAAAACATTTTTGGGCAGAGGCAATTAACACAGCATGTTACATTCAGAACAGAGTGTCAATTAGACCTCTTATGGAAAAGACTCCTTATGAATTGTGGAGGAATAGAAGGCCAAACATTTCTTATTTCCATCCTTTTGGATGTATTTGTTTTATACTAAACACTAAAGAGAATCTTAACAAGTTTGATTCTAAGGCACAAAAGTGTTTCATGCTTGGATATTCTGAACACTCTAAAGGCTACAAAGTATACAATACTGAGACACAATTTGTGGAGGAATCTATACATGTTAGATTTGAAGATAAGCTTGGCAATCAAAAGCCAAAGCAGATTGAAAACTCTGCAGATGGAGAAGTTATTCTCATAGAATCTGAGAAACCAGAGGTAGAGAAAACTCAAGAAGAAGCTACGGCAGATGTAACTCCATTAGCTGCTCAGATGAATAACATAAATATTTCTGAAGAACCAACAGTTAAAAGATCATCCAGAATCAAGGCTTCTCATCCAGAAGAAATGATTATTGGGAAGAAAGATGACCCTATAAGAACAAGGTCGTTTATCAGATCATCTGGAACATCACTTCTTAGATTGGTGTCTATTATTGAACCAACATCTGTGGATGAGGCTCTGAGTGACAATGATTGGATACTTGCAATGTAAGATGAGCTAAATCAATTTACAAGAAATGATGTGTGGGATCTGGTTCCTAGACCAAAAGGTTTCAACATTATTGGAATAAAGTGGGTATTCAGAAATAAATTAAATGAGCAAGGAGAAGTTGTTATTAGGAACAAGGCAAGGCTGGTAGCTCAAGGGTACAGTCAACAAGAAGGTATTGATTACACTGAAACTTATGCTCCAGTGGCAAGGTTAGAATTTATACACCTTCTTATTTCATTTGCTGCACAACATAACATCACTCTATATCAGATGGATGTAAAGAGTGTCTTCTTAAATTGTATTATAGAAGAAGAAGTTTATGTCCATCAACCTCCTGGTTTTGAAAGTGATAAATTTCCAGATCATGTTTTCAAACTCAAAAAATCTCTTTATGGTTTGAAACAAGCTCCCAGAGCTTGGTATGAAAGATTAAGTAATTTTCTTCTGGAAAAGAACTTTATCAGAGGCGAAGTGGACACAACCCTTTTCTGTAAAACATTTAAGAAAGATTTACTAGTTTGTCAAATTTATGTGGATGATATTATTTTTGGATCTACCAATATCATGCTGGGAAAGGAGTTTGCTTTGTCCATGCAGGCTGAATTTGAAATGAGCATGATGGGAGAACTTAGATTCTTTCTGGGAATCCAAGTAAATCAGACTCCAGAATGCACATATATTCACCAGACTAAATATGTCAAAAAGCTTCTGAAGAAATTCAATCTGAATGAAAGCTTGGCAAAAACTCCAATGCATCCTACAAGCACACTTGGTAAGGAAGAGGTAAGTAAGAAAGTTGATCAAAAACTTTACAGAGGTATGATTGGATCTCTCTTATATTTGACTGCTTCAAGACCTGATATTTTATTCAGTGTGTGTCTGTGTGCTAGATTCCAATCAGATCCTAGAGAATCACACTTAACAGCTGTTAAGAGGATTCTAAGGTATCTGAAAGGTACTACTAATGTGGGTCTGTGTTACAGAAGATCTGATGAGTATAAATTAGTTGGATTCTGTGATGCTGACTATGCTGGAGACAAAATAGAACGTAAAAGTACTTCTGGAAGTTGTCAATTTCTTGGAAGTCATCTGATCTCTTGGTTCAGCAAGAAGCAACCCACAATTGCACTTTCAACAATAGAGGCAGAATATATTGCTGCTGCTAGTTATAGCACCCAGATGCTCTGGATGAAAAGTCAACTGGAAGATTATCAGATCTTTGAGAGTAACATTTCTATCTTTTGTGATAATACTTCTGCTATATGCTTATCTAAAAAACCCATTTTACACTCTAAAGCTAAGCATATAGAGATTAAACATCATTTCATCAGAGACTATGTTTAGAAGGGAATTATCAATTTAAACTTTGTACATACAAATCATCAGTGGGCTGATATCTTTACAAAACCCCTTGCTGAAGATAGATTTAAATTTATTCTGAAGAATATAAGTATGGACTTCTGTCCAGAATAAAATAATCATCAGATGAAATTTTTCTTCATATGATAAATGTCTAAACTCTGAAGTATTTCTTCTGTTGAATTCTGTATTTATTTATTTGTGTGTAAATCTGAACTAACAAGGCTCAGAGGATCTGAACATTGCCTAACGTGTCATTTCTCAAAGAGTTTCAGAGGCACATGCAAGCAAACACGTATAGCTCAGAATCTGGAAAGGTAGAGTACACCATACTGAAGTGACATTTGAGGTATTGCTTTGAAAATCCAAAATCTCTTGATTTTCCCCCCTTCTGTCAGAACCTTAAATGTTTGATATGATTTTATTCCTTGCATTAATTGCTTGATTTGATTATGTGTGCACGCTTGAGAGTGTGTGTCTTTTTGCATGCCCTAAAATTTTTCTATAAATTCTCACAACTCTTCACAAATCACACTTTACACTTTACACTCTTTTTATCACTCATATGCATTTCTGCCTTCTCTATTGTTTCTATCTCATTTCAAAACCCAAAAACTCTCGTAAACCCAAACGCATCTCAAGAACTTCAATGGCTTCACCTTCTTCAACACTTGCTCAGATGAAAACTTCAATTATTGTTGCACCTTCTCCAAATGTTGCTGGTTCATCCCAAACTGCTGTTGTGTACAAAGCACCTGTGAGAAATCTTCTCACTCCAATCAAAGAACTTGAAGTTCTGTGTGAGAACTTTGTGGACTTTGAATCCATCAAAGAAAATGGTTTTGATCTCCTTTCAACCATCAAAACTCAGAACTGGGAAAAGTATTTTGACAGGATGATGGGTCCTGTTTATCCAATTTTAGTAAAAGAATTCTGGATACACGCTCAAGTTTGCCCTAAGTTCATTCATTCATCTGTTCTTGGGAAGGAAATTATCATCACTAAAAAATTAATCAGACAACTACTTGAGTATAAGGAAACTGAGGGAATCACAAGTATGGCTACTGATCGTGTGGATTTGGCTGACATTTTTCAAGAAGTTTGTGTTTCTGGAGAACCATCCAATAAGGTTAGAGATCTGAAACCTGTTTACAAAATTTGGGCTAAGATCTTCATGAGTTCAATCTTTCATAGGAAATCTTCTAACTCACCAGATTATGTAAATTCAAAACAAATGTACTTCATGTTCTGTATCAGTAAAGGAAAGAAGGTGGATTTACCTTATCTTCTGTTCAGTCATCTTCTGAACCATATCAAAGAAACAAGAGAAGAAGTAAGGGTTAAAGCTGGAAAGATCAGAAATTGGATCCCTATGGGAAGATTGATATCAGACATTCTAACAGAGAATGGTCTAGTGAAACATCTGTTTGATGCTGGGGTGACAGAGGATCTGTCCTATGTTATAGGATCTGTCATAAATGGAAACACTCTGAAGAGAATGAAAGTCATTTCAGAGCTTGCTGGAAAACCCAAGAAATTTCACTCTGAAGACGTCAGCAGAAGGAGAACTCCTTTAGCAGATTTTCCTATGTTCACTGGTGATGAACCTAGGCACATCATTCTGACTTACATTGCTGAATGTTTAAGAGATGGTATTCCTCTGCCTGCTAACATAGTACAGAAGGAAGGAGAAGTATTGCCAAATCTTCTGAGAGAAAGGCGTGGGAAAAGAAAGGCTGAGGAAGGATCTTTTGCACAGCCCAAGAGGAAAGCCTCTGATGCTGGTAACAAGCCTGAGAAGGACAAGAAGCAAAAGGAAAATCCTCCAGAAGCTACTGTGGAAGAAATCAGAGAAACAATTTGCCAGGTATTAACATCTGATCCCAAACCATCTGTACCTTCATCCTCACCTTCACCTCCACCATCTGAACATCAATCCCCTCAACAAAAACAATCTGAACCACTCTCTTCTACTCAACCACCAGAAGAACCAACCATCAAAAATCTTGAACCATCTGTCCAACAACCATCTGAAGACATTCTGGATGTATCACCACTTGCAACCATGTATGTCCTCTCTTCAACTTCATGTCATTCAACTGAATCATCTGATTCTGATGAATCTGAAGTCCCCTCACCAACTAGCTTACAAATCCCTGATCCCTATAAACCACTACCATCTGATCTACCTACATCTGATAACCCTCTTTGCTTCAAATTCAACTTCACAGATTTTATACCATCCTCATCTGATGTTGTTACATCAACCTCCATACCTCAACTCACCATACCATAAACATCCATACCACAACCATCTGAACATTCATCATCTGATCACCCACCTCCTAAACAAACTCAAACACCTCCTGAACCATCACAACCTATCACCATAGAGGACTTTTTCAACCCAAAACCCAGATCAGATGTTTCTACTCTGTTCAAAAATTTCAAGAAGGAACTACGTATGGGAATTGCTTCTATGGAGAAAGAGTGCATGTCTAGTTTGAATCCTGCTAAATCTGAAGCTTCTTAGAACAGATTCATATCAAAATTCAACTCTGTTGCATCTGACCTCAGAACACTTTGTGCTGACGATGCAAAGGCTAAGTTTGCTGAAATGGTCAGACAAACTCTGCTGAACATTATCACAACTCCAGTGCTCCTTCTAGAAGATGCTCCTGCTGAAGATTATGCAATGATAGAAGATACTCCTGCATCTGATATGGAGATTGATCATCAAATGGAAACTGCATCTGCTTCTGAACCTTCTGCATCTGAGATGAAGACTGAGATTCCAGATGTTGTCCAAGAAGTCAAGGAAATCAGAACATGGATGATAAAACAGGAACAGACTACTACAGAAATCAAGACTTGGATGGCCAAGCATGAAGAGTTCACTGCTAAGATTACGGATCTTCTGACCTTGATTGCTTCTCGCCAGCCCTAGTTTTCTTTTTCATGTCTTTGCATTCTTGTTTTGCACTTGTTTTCTGTTTGCTCTATTTTCTATCATCTGCTGAATGAACTTCTTTTGTTGTTGTGCTATTTTTGATTTGATTAAATCTGGCTGTTTTGTCTTTCATTTATGTGTTATGTTTCTCTCTTCTTCTGTTATCTTTTCTGCCTTTAAAATTCTTTTTGATTATGACAAAAAGGGGGAGAATGAGAAAGAGAATTTGATTGTTCAATCCATAAGCAAATACTAAAATGAAATTCATACATTGCTTTAATCTAACATTGAATCTTAAGACTTTCAGATCCTATTATTTCATCTAACAAAATGATCTGAAGTTACCTTGAGAATTATCCAACCAGGCTCTGATCCTTGAAAGCAAATTTTGACTCTGATTCTGGAAGATACACCAGACTCCTCATTTTGAAAGAAATTATCAGACTCTAATTCTGGAAAGCATCCAAGCTCTGATTCTTTCTCTCAACAAGGATTTCTACCAGGTTCTGAAATATACTCAAACAAAAAGGGAAGTGTTCTCTTCTATTAGAGTATTCATTTCAGGGGGAGATTCTTAATCTCAGGGGGAGTAATTTATTTTATTTCTTCTTTATTGAACAAAATTCCCTATGTTTTGTCATCATCAAAAAGGGGGAGATTGTTAGAACACAGATTGGTGTTTCTCACATCTCTATGTTTTGATGATAACTTTTATGGAATTTTGTAATGAGTAAATATACACTCTAAAATTTGTTCAAAGTATTATTGTTTCAGGTATAAAATTAAATACTCTTAAAGAAGCAAAATACATAAGTACAAAGAAACTAGGCAAAGCTCTGAAGCATCAGATGCAAGACTATCAGAAGATTCTGAAGCGATGCCAGAAGGATCTGTAGCAGAAGCTACAGAATGATCTGAAGTGTTAATGAAAGAAGTATACAAAAGCTGAAAGCTCTGATCTTATCAGACTCTGAAGTTCTTTTCACTACAAACTCAGAGGCTTTGATTACCAGACTCTTATTATTAATATTCACGCTCAAAGCACACACTGCTGCATACTTTGATGAAGACTTTGATATATTAAAGATCTGATCAAGATTGAGACTCTGATACATTGAAGATCTGATCATCTATCAAGACTCTGAACTTATCATTCATCTTAAGCTCTGATCATCTTAAAGCAATCCATACCTTTTATGCTTACTACAAATTCTGAAGTGCAGATTATGAAGACTTCATCTTGAAGGAAGCTTGTTGAAGAAGCTGTAAACTTGATTAGACGTGGTGCTACTTCCAAAGTAACCAACGGCTAATTTGTCCAAAGAAGTGACGTGGTGCAAATCCCAAGGCTTCTACAACCATACCTTTCTGCAGAAAGCATATCTCTGCCCATACTTTTGGTGATGGAAAGTCATACAATCAAATATTATATTCAGCTGCACATCATTCAAAGCTTTTGAAAAAGCTATAAAAGGAGAACTACTTCAACATTTTGAGGTTTCTAATTCACTACTCACATTTGTCTCATTGCTAGATCACTCAGAAAGAAAAACACGCTTGATTCATAAAAGAGAAAATCTCACAAGATCTTACTCATTTGATCTATCATAAAACCATATAGTTTTTGTTGTACTTAATCTTAAGTGTAAACATCACAGTTGTGATACAGCTTATTAGAAGCATTCAAACACTTGTTAGTTTACATTAAATTGTAAGAAGTTCCTTAAAAAGACCAAGGTGTGGTCAGTAGTTCTTGAGAAGACTAAGACAATTGTTCTTAGTGCTTTATATTGTAATCAGTTGATCAATAGTGGATTAAGTCCTTGTAGAGAAAGGCAAATCATCTTTGATAAGGTGGACTGGAGTAGTTGAGTTCAACGAACCAGGATAAAAATCTTGAGTTGTTTTTATTGCCATATTTCTTAAAACTCTTATTCAACCCCCCCCCCCCCCCCCTTCTAAGTGTTTTTCTCACCTTCAAAAATGGTTGATACCATATCCCTTGGGTTTTGATGATAACAAAGTGTTTAAAGAACAATTGGGTATTCTAACATTATTCAAGTATGTAGGATTATAAGACTAAGAATAGATGAAGAGAAGCTTGAGGATTCTAAATCTAAAGTTCAGACTCTCGCTTTGAAGATCCCTTCTGAAGACTCTGGCTCTAATGGAAGATCCAGAATTTGAAGAAGTTAACTCCAAACAAATTCAGCCTCTGGTGATCTAGACTCTGAAACTTCAGAAGTCAAAAAGTAGACTTTGAAGAGATCAGCCTTTGAAGAGTGAAGCTTGGAGAAAGTCAACTTTTGAAGCACATTCTCTTCAATCGAGACAACTCTGACAGACTCAAAGATCTTTTGTTCACGTGAAGACTTAAGGAAAAATATCTTCTTTGTTGTTTAAACTTCAACGGATAATTCCTCTTGCAGAAAGGTGTTCTATTAATGTGTTTAATCAAGTACAAAGATAGGCCAATATTTTGGTAAAAGATTTCAACATCTCTTTTATTCCTCTCTATATAAGGAGCAGAAGACCTGAAGAAGAATACTAATACAACACAACACACTGCATAACAAGACTCTGAACCTTGACATTTCAAAGAGAAGTCACTATGTTAAATTTGCTAGACTTAAAACCTCTTAACACTTTGTATATTTTAGAAGTTTTTAAGTCTTAGAGTCTTCCTAAGTTGTATTCTGTCTACGCCTCTGGTTGTATATCAAGTATAGTTGTTATCCAAAATTTTTAGCAGTTTGTTATAGAGTTGGAAGTCTTTTACTTTAGTGCTTAAGCATTTGAAGTCTTTTACTTGTATGGTTGAGCATAAAAGTCTCTTACTTGTGGGTTTGTGTATTGGGAGTCTCTTGCTTGTATGCTTGAATATAGAAGTCTTTTACTTGTGAGTTTAAGCATTACAAGTCTTAATTTCTTGGTGTTTGAGCCTTTATAATCAATTTGGTCATAATAAAAAAAATTGAAGTGCAAGGAGACAAGACTACTCTCAAATTGCGAGAGAAACCAAAATAACTGATGTGTGTCTTTGTTGTTACTTTCATTACTTCTGTACTTAGAATTTTGAAATTTTCTAAAAAGAAAAAAAAACAGTAATGTTGAAATTGCTAAAAATGGGATTTTGAATACTCATTTTGAAACTACAGTGAATAAGAAACATTGTATACAATATTCACTTCCATGTGGTAACCATAGATCAATCATGCATTTATCTTGAAATTAAGTCATCAAGAACATAGTTTTCAATATATGTTATTGTAAGCAAAAAAATTTATCTATCAATTATATAAAATTAGAACATCAATACTTACTTGTTGAAGTCATGATTCAGAATTTTGAAATGATGAATGACCGGATCTTCCTCTGTGTCTCACACTCCCGTTCACAACTCTCAATGGGGTAAGTTATGGAACCGTCAGTTTTGTTTCTGATTCTTATTGTGATTATAGAGGGGACCTAGCCATATAATATATATAACCCTAGTCCCTACCCATTATGGGCCCAGGGTTAAATCCCACTCGTTTACTCACACCAATCAGGTTTCAGATACTCATCCATTAGTTAAAAAGGATCACTTAATTAATTAAAGGGCTTATATATGCACCCCCATCAGAATCACGATTAACCCGTTTTTCATAAACTAAACTACAATTGATTGTAGCTCATAAAAAGTTAGATAAATCTAACATTCTCTCACTTGGGCAAAATCAATTCTATGATTTTTATTTTAAAATACATTTTGAAAACGACTCTCGGGTTAAGGAAATGCATGATTTCAGGTGCAGTATATGAATATGACTCCATCCAACAAAAGTCAAGCAATATTGAATCACGACGATGATTATATCCTTCATTGACATAAAACCTTTCGGGTTACAAATACTACATACCCTGTCAACTAGCCATCAGTGTGGAGCGTGGTAAGAAAATAACATGCTAATATGATCCAACAGTCAACTGTTATTTTCTTTGTCAGTCCTTAACAATTTGTCTCAAATGCATTAAAGCAAAGAAATTGTTTGATTTTAAAAGCCATAATTCCTCAGCTCCAATATGGCATCAACCACCGGCATAGTGGTCCTGACAACGCCGAGCTTAAAATCATACCTCAGCTCCAATGTGGCATCAACCACCGGTATAGTGGTCCCGAAGACACCGAGCTCAAAATTATAACCATGTACCAAACTCCAAACTAGAGTCGACCATAGGCACGGTGGTTTCGATGACACTGAGTCCCAATTTTAGCAATTTACATATAAATAAACAATGACAAATAATAATAATCATTGTAATATCAATTGCTTAAAATAGAAAGTATTTGACAATCCAACACTTAAAGTGTCCAAAATAAAATATAACATGATAAGAAAATGACATAAAGAACAAACTCCCACTAACCAAGTACATCAAAAGAACTCACAATGCCCATGCTCTCAACATGGTTTTTGAACACAATGGGCTTAAGTCCCTTAGTTAGGGGACCAGCTAGTAAGAAATCAGTACCAATGTACTCAACAAGGATGTCATTTTTCTTTACAAGATCTCTGACTGTAAAATACTTCAATTCCAAATGCTTAGAACCGCTAGAAGTTTTATTATTCTTGGAGTATAACACAGCTGAACTATTATCACAGTAAAACTTTAGTGGATTTGCAATGGAATCAACAATATGAAGTTCAGTCACTAAATTTCTTAACCAAACAACATAAGTGGCAACAGCATAACAAGCCACAAACTCTGTTTGCATAGTAAAAGAGGCGGCAAGAGTTTGCTTTTTACTCTTCCATGATATTGCACCTCCAACCAACATTAAAATGTAACTAGAAGTAGATTTCCTATCATCAACACACCCAGTAAGATCAGAGTCAGTATATACAACTATTTCCAAGTTGTCAACTCTTCTAAAAACAAGCATATACTCTTTAGTTCTTTGCAATTATCTCATCACTTTCTTAGCCGCAATCTAATGATCATTCCTAGGATTAGACTGGTATCGTCCCAATACGCCAACTATGAAAGCAATGTTAGGCCTAGTGCATACTTGAGCATACATCTGGCTGCCCAATGCACTATCAAAGGGTTTTCCCTTCATCTCTGCCTGCTCAATCTCATTTTTAAAACATTGATCTTTACTAAATTTGTCTCCTTTAGTAATTGGAACATCTCCTGGCATATAGTTTTGCATATTAAACCTCTCTAAAACTCTATCAATATAAGCCCTCTGCGACAAGCCAAGTACACCACGTGATCTATCTCTATGTATTTCAATTACCAACACAAAGGATGCTTCACCAAGGTCCTTCATACCAAAGAACTTGGTCAGCATAAGTTTGGTCTCATAAAGTAGACCAAGAACACTACTCGCAAGCAAAATATCATCAACATATAACACAAGAAAAATGAATTTTCTCCCACTGACATTAAGATAGATGCACTGATCAACTTTATTTTCTTCAAAACCCAATGAAGTTACCACCTCATCAAATTTCAAGTACCATTGTCTAGAAGCCTGTTTCAAACCATAAATAGATTTTCTTAATTTATAAACCAAGTGCTCATCACCATGTTTTACAAACCAAGCAGTCTTAACATCCATCTGATGCAATTCCAAGTTAAAATGTGCTACAAGGGCCATAACAATTCTAAAAGAGTCTTTAGTGGAAACAGGAGAAAAAGTTTCATTAAATCAATCCCCTCCTTTTGTGTGAAACCTTTAGCCATAAGTCTTGCCTTAAACCTCTCAATTTTACCTTTCAAGTCCTTCTTTGTTTTGAATATCCACTTGCGTCCAATTGCCCTAAAGTTTCTTGGTAACTCCACTAGTTCCCAAACATCATTATTTACCATGGATTTCATTTCATCATGCATTGCATCTGTCCACATGCTAGATTGAGAACAAGTAATAGCTTTTATATGGTTTTTAGGATCAATAACAATACCAACATCATAAGCATCCTCATTAAGATAAACTACAAAATCATCAGGGATAGCAGGTCGCTTTTGTCTTACTGACCTTCTAACATGAATTTGCTCAACTGGCTCATCAGGTTGTGCAGCCTCAGTTATAATAGGAGGATCCACTACATTTTCAAAAAGTGGTTCAACCACATCTTCAACTGGATGTTCAGCCACATTCTCATTTAGAGCAAAACCTCCATGACTCGTGGATGATCTAGCATTATCAAAATTAGGCAGTGACAAAGTAACAACATTAGGCATAACAGAATTAATATTATCAGATGCAGTGACAAGCTCAACAACATCAAGCTCAAGGAATTTTGAATGCATGGACTCCACAATTTTACTACCTCTACAATGACAAAAGAATATGTATCCTTTAGATCGGTCTGGATATCCAATAAAAAACAACAACTTGTTTTTGGGCCACGCTTTGTCTCAAAAGGATTATATATTTTAACTTCTGCAGGACAACCCCAGACACGAAGATGGTTCAAACTGGGTTGTCTACATGTCCAAAGCTCAAAAGGTGTTTTTGGAACTGATTTACTAGGAACTCTATTAAGTATATAGAGGGTTGATTTCAAAGCGTCACCCTATAAAATTCTGGTAAATTAGTCCTACTCATCATGCTTCTCATCATATACTTAAGGGTGCGATTTCTCCTTTAGGCTACACCATTTTGTTCAGGAGTACCAGGCATGGTGTATTGTGGAACAATTCCACAATCTTGCAAGTATTTTTCAAAAGGCCCCATGTGTTGCCCAATAGCATGATATCTACCATAATACTCTCCACCTCGGTCAGAACGTAGCACCTTTATCACTTTTCCTAGTTGCTTTTCAACCTCGATTTTAAAGATTTTAAACTTTTCAAGTGCTTCTGATTTTTCCTTAATCAAGTAGAGATAGAGATACCATGAAAAACCATCAATGAAAGTGATAAAAGGTTTATTACCACAAATAGTTGGAGAAAGGGAGCCACTAATATCTGTATGAATTATTTCCAAAAGGTCTGAACTTCTAGTTGAACCTTTCTTATTGGTCTTAGTAAATTTTCCTCTAATACAATCCACACAAGTCCTTATACCACTGAAATCTAAGGAAGGTAAAATATCATCTCTAATTAACCTTTCAACTCTTTCTTTAGAGATATGTCTTAAATGCTTGTGCCACAACAAAAAGGATTTTTCTCTAATTTTAGATATTTTAGTAATAGAGCTTTCAACATTTAAGGATGAGGATATCATATCACAATCCAAAGATAACTTATATAAACCATCCAACAAGATACCATTACCAACAACTTAAGAATTCAACATCAAATTTATTTTTCCTTCATAAAAGGTAAATTGAAATCCAAACTTATCCAAACAAGATACTGAAATTAAATTCCTCCTAAAAGAAGGTACATAAAATGTATCTTTCAAAACCAGTTCCTAAGTCTAAGCTAACATCTCCCACTAGCTCCATAATGACTTCAAGATCATTTCCTACCCTGAGTTTGCTTTCCCTCAAGTTTGGTCTCCGCTGGTTTCTGAACCCCTGTAAGGAGACATCAATATGGGTTATAGAACCACTATCAAGCCACCAAGAATTAATGGGAACATCAACTAGGTTAGACTCAAAACAGACAAAAGCTAAATAATTACCTCCAGATTTGTTCTTGTTGTCTAACCAAGCTTTAAAAGCATGACAATCAGTTTTCTTATGTCCCTTTTCCTTACACCAAAAGGATTTCTTAAAAGCAACAGGTCTGGGACCTCCTATATTATGGTGTTGACCATTACCAAGTTTCCTATCAAGATATCTATGAGAAAAATTATGAGTGTTTTTGTTATTTTTCCAAGATTTTTTACCAGAATGGGGTTTAGCATGAAAAGTTAGGAGGGCTAGATCACTTTTCTCCTTCTTGAGTTTCTCTTCTTTAGCTACGCACTTGGTAATGAGGTTATTGATAGTCCACTTATTACCAAATGTATTATAGGCAGTTTTTATTTGAGTGAACTCAGTAGGTAGGCAATTTAAGGCATGAGACACAATAAAATTCTCATTCAGGTCAATGTCATGGGATTTTAGTTTGGTTTGGACATGAACCATCCTAAGAATGAACTCTTTGACACCCCCATTGTTATCATAATTCATGTTCGTGAGTTGTTTCATTAAACATCCAGATTCAGCATTATCAGATACCTGAAACCTCTCTCCAATAGCAGTAAGAAATTCTTTAGCATTCTCTTTCTCAGGAAATCCATTTATCAGATGTTCATAAATTGTCCTCTTCATAGCACACAAGATAAGTCGGTCACTCCTCTCCCACTTAGCTATTTTTTCTTTCTCTTCAGGTGTACTCTGATTATTGATCACAGGTTTGGTTTCACGCAATGCCATATCAAGGTCAGCAACCCCTAATGAAAATTATAAGTCTTTCTTCCATTTCTTAAAATTAGACCCATTCATGATCTCAATAGAAGCAGAACAATTGTTCATAGAGAAGGTCACTGTTTATACAGAATAGGAATGCATTAGAACAAATAATAAAGGCAAGATATAGCTTTGATGAACATAAGCTATCATGAAGAGGCCAACATTGTCACACAATCCTCTTTGGATGGAATGCGCAAAACCCAAGTTACAACCAAGGCCAGAACCTCATATGAGTTACTCAATGAGCATACATTTAGTTCAAAAATCTATCTCCTTTGGGCAGATAAATTCTCTAAACCAAAACATCTTCAATAACTTCATCTACGAATTCAAGAATAAGCTACTCAGTAAGCATACGTTGAGTTTATAAATTTATCTCCTTTGGATAAATAAATACCTTGGACTCAAGCATCTCCAATAGCTATATCCTTAATCAACCATAATCTCTACATAAAATTGTCCACCTTTGGGAAGAAAATCATAGTAATGACTTAATATCATTCCTAAAACTACAAAGAGACTTTTATAAATTAAAATGAGTGATCTCACTTTGGTGGTAATCACACACAATAATTTATAGAATTTCTTGCATAGGAATTAAATTTCTCTTGCCAAAATAAATCATGATCCAATCATGAATTTAAACAACATAGCATTCCCAATAAATTTTATCCTCAACACTGTCAATCTCAATAAAAGGGATATTATACAATATCTCAAAATATTGTATTATAAAACCATACTATTATTATCAATGTCAATTTTAATTGATATATTGCACCTTGCAAAATTCAATATTATTAAGTGATCAAGAAACACAAACCACATTAAATGAAATAGCTAACCTATTTTATTATTAGGTTACGGAACGCGCTAAAACTCTTTTAACATATTTAGTTAATATATATAATAATAAGTATAATTAATAAACACTTAAGTTCAGCATACCAGAATTACAACCATACATAATTCCAATTCTAAGACTACTGTGCCAAAATTATAATATAATAATAAAATAACAACTACATGATTGACAATAAATTACGGCACCATTCGGTATTGTTGCGGTGAGAATAGGATATCAAATTATTAATTAATTTGAATCACAATCTTTGATTCACAACCGGTCTTTGATATATCCGAAGGAATGGTTAAAGAAAGGAAAAACCTATTTTGCATCGTAAACACAATGCGGGGAGAGATCTAGGTAAAGGGTTGATTAAGCTTAGGGAAGGTATTAGCACCTTAAACTTCTGTAGTACTCTACAGGAACCTCTTGTTTACTGATGCTCAGTTCGTAAGTTCACGAATAGCGTCAGAGTAATATAAAAGATTATCGATCTCACAGAGACCAAATGTCAATCTATCGTTCGCTAGTGTTACGGTGTTTATCTAAGGCAAGTCAAATAAAAGGTTGAGTTGTGCGAAATAAAAGTAAAGCGCGGAAATAAATTCAATAATAAAACAACAGGCATAGATGCAATTCACAAAGCTACGTAGTATTCTAAATGTGTACAGATAGGATTCCTTATGGGGTAATGTTTTCTACTCATGAAAAGAACTAATTTAACGGGAACTGTCGCTTTCGCGTATTCATAATCGAGTTTATCCCTAATCGATCCCTCTTATTGTCACTTATAAAAAGGCACGTATTGCCTTAGGATTAATAAAGCTATATTTAAGAAATATAGTTTCTTAACTTAGTTGAAAAGTATTTTGACCTGGAATTTCTAAAAAAAAAAGGTTCTTGCGAACCGGACTTTAAATCCATAAACGCGTCCGAAAACAGTTTTAAAATCGGTTTTCTCAAACATTAAAGATTCCTAATTAACTGAGCCAAGTGCTTTCGCTTCCTTGGAACAGTTAAAACTAACCAAATTTATCTAAAGGTTGGACGACTTTCGATCTTACCCAACAAATTTTAAGTACAGAAAATAAGTGTTAAAAGTTAAAATAACCCCTAAGTAATTCTATCGACAGCCGTATGGAATACTATTATAACTACAATCCTTGCATCCTAGCCTTTAAGATTTAGCAGGACATGGTAAAGTAAATAGACATGGTAAATAAGTGCGAGTAAATAAAGTGCCGGTAAATAAATATAGTGCGGTGCGAGAAATAAAAGCGATGCGGGAAATAAACGGCGTATAAATAAATAAAAGGCGATAAATAGAAAGAAACATGCTCTAAATGAGAGGCTTTAAAATCTTGTAAAACTGGAAGTAAAAAGACTGAAATAAAATGGCGGCAGGATTAACTTCTACCCAAGTGCTCCAAACCCGATTACAGACTCGATTAGACAGTGTGATAACCCCTCGATGTGAGAAGTTTATCACTTTACAATAGGTGAAATTTATGGCTTGAGTTCTGTAACTAAGCTTGAATCATTAGAAATGAGACAGAACTCTTCTATTTATAGTGCTAGGAAAGTACAGGGAAAGACTAGAATGCCCACTAACTTCTTTTGGGAGGGAAAACAAAATGCAAGGGTGGCGCCCGCCATACCCTCATGGCGCTCGCCATGTGTACTAAAGTAGAAAGAAGTGGGAGACGTGGAAGTTATCAGAAGTTAGTGTCTTATCCCACTCATGGCATCCCCTATGGTGCCCGCCATGGTGGGAGCCATGTGTACAATTCCTAAAAAACTGGTTTTTTTGCTCGTTTTTCTTCATTTCTTCTTGAGTAGCTCTGAAAATACAAAATCTTAAAAAAAGAACAAAACAAAGGCATAATACAAAAAAACAAAAATAAAATCCTAAAGAACATGTGCAAATCGAGTCAAATATATAGTACATTTTTAGGCCTGTCAAATACTCCCACACTTAAGCCTTTGCTTGTCCTCAAGCAAAACATCATGACAAAAAAGGGTGATATCCATAAATGGTCTGGGCAAAAGGGCTTCTAAGTTTAAGCTGGGATGAAGTGATAGGTATTAACTCAGTGAACCACGGGGATCGAAATTATACTTCTCTGTTAACACGAACATAAGCTTCATTCTTATATAAACACAGACATAGGCCTACTTTTAAATCTCCTTTTTGGGTCCTTTTCATTCAGGTGCAGTCATATTAAGCCCGTTATCCATACATACTCATAGTAAAGTGACCGGTTAGTGATTCTGATCCCAAGCATGGGGCTCTGGTACATAAGCTGGTGTAACCCCTTTTATTGACCCAATTGTAGCTGTGGGGGATCGGATCGTAATCTGCCCTACCGAGTTCAGCACCAGGTACCTCTGAACCAACTAGCAATGGGAAGATATTTTGTTTTGTTTTATCATTTTTTTCTTTTTCGAAATTTTTACAACTTTTTGGGTTAAATGACCTTGTGAGGGTTACCTATACCGGAGTTGCAATTTTATTGAACAAATAGATCATTCACTTATATTCATAGGTCCTTTACTTAGATCATGCTTTGGCCGGAGCTGACTGCTAGGATAAACTACTAAGGACTTACTATGAACATTATTATTAAGGCCATGGTACATAGGGTATCGGGGTCGATTTCTACATTCGTGAAGCCTGAGGTGTTACAATGATACCGATGTTTCAAAAAATATTTTTCCAAATCATCCGCATCCTAACTCGAACTTTCCTCAAAGCCTAAAAATTTTCAGGATAGTACACTTTTTGTCAATAAAGTCTTTTTGTGAGGCTAAGAATGTTAGAACACAGATTGGTTCTTAATAATATCTCTATGTTTTGATGATAACTATTATAAAATTTTGTAATTAAGAATTATATACTCTAAAATTTGCTTAAGAGTTTTTACTGCAGATAGTAAAGGAATTATCACTCTAGAAGCAAATCAGAACTGAACATAAGAAATATGCTAGACTCTGAAGCGCCAGATGCATCCATTAGAAAATTCTGAATGCTGCCAACAGAAGATCCTGAGCGTAGCCTCCAGAAGGATCTGAAGCAGAAGCTCCAGAAGGATCTAAAGCAGAAGCTCCAGAAGGATCTGAAGCAGAAGCTCCAGAAGAATCTGAAGCAAGTCAGAAGCATCTGAACCAAAGAAGAATTTTGTATGAAGAGTTTTCAAAGCATAGTTACTACAGAAGATTCTGAAAGTACTAAAGCTGCCAGTACTGAGGATCTGACTCAAATATGCTCTGAACTTACACACGCTAAAAGCACACCTGCTGCAGAAGACTCTGATTCAGCAAAAATCTGATCTAACATCAGAAGGCTCTGATCAAATTAGACTCTGATGAATCTTCCTGAAATTTGAAGAAGAAGAATTCAAAGATTATGTCCGTTGGAATAATCCAAACGACTCTTTCCTTATTTATGCTAGACACAAGAACACAGACAAAAAAGATTTCTCTGTGCTTTCTTCTTCTAGGAAAGGTCACTTGATGTGAAGACAAAAAAAAGGCTCAGACCTTTTGGACACTATTCTCAACGTGAAGCTCTCTTGGATCAGCTGCCTATAAAAGCAAGTCTTCACCCATCTTCTTTAGTTGACGTTTTATCCAAAAGAAATCAATATTCAAAGCTCTCATACTATTCACATTCTTTATAGAATTAATTTCTTTGTTCTTAACTTTAAGTGAAAAATCACAGTTGTGATAAAGCTTGATTAGAAGCAATTTAAACACTTGTATTTGTTTTTACATTTGATTGTAAACCTTAAGAAGATCCAGTTAGGATCAGTAGTTCTTGAGAAGACTTTGAACAGTTGTTCTTAGTGCTTGCTATTATAATCAGTTGATTAAATAGTGGATTAAGTCCTTGTTTGAGAAAGGCAAATCACTCTAGGAAGGGTGGACTGGAGTAGTTGAGTTCAACGAACCAGGATAAAAATACTTGAGTTTTTATTTCTAAGTTTTAATCTTCATACTTATTCAACCCCCCTTCTAAGTATTTTTTCACCTTCAAAGAAATGAGTGAAAAAGGGTATACTGCAAATGACTCGTTAAGCATAAGTGTATTCTAAAAAGTGAACTAAAAAATAAGGGAAATAAACTAGAAAGAAATAAAAATAAAAATAAAATGAAAGTGCGAGAAAAATAAATAAAGTCTCCTCCCACACTTAAACCAAACATTGTCCTCAATGTTTTGATAAAAGATGGAGAAAAGGAAAGATATAACCTGTATGAATGCTACTGCGTGCCAAATCTTCTCTGATCCTCCCCTTGCTATCCCTGTCGTCACTAACCACTTCTACTCCGGCATATGGCATTTTGAGATATCTTCATCTATTTAATTCTCGAACCAGCTCATTATGTTGCCCGCTTCCAGAGGAAGTACCTGCAAAGAGTGTTAGAAAAATATGGTGCGGTGCATGCAGGTGGAACTTGACCATGCAAAGAGCGAGGAAGCGAGGAAGAGGTGAGTTGCTAATGAGAGAGACATGCTCTCTCTTATCATACTCATCATCAGTGTCACTACCAGCAACGACACTCATAGGAATGTCTGTAGGCACCAACTCATCTTCTGAGATCATCGTCTAGAGAGTTTTTGCCGTGACAAGCGATATATTTCTTTATTTTCTGCAAATTCAAACAAACAACCATAACAAAAATAAAAATCTCGTGGGTTGCCTCCCACACAGCGCTTTGTTTAAAGTGTATAGCTCAACAGCTAAGAAGTGAAAGCACTCATGGTGGTTCTTTCGAGAATGGTTCCTCGATTGAACTTTTAATAGTCTTTGGTTTCCATGGCCACTTATCAAGCCATCTCTCATATCCTTCACCTTTTCTTTTCTTTCTTCTGTGGGGTGGTTCATTGTTTTGAACTTGTGGTGGTGGTTCTGGATCTATCCTGAGTATCAATTTTTCAAGTTTGGGCTTAGTTATTTCATCCACCACCTCAAAAGTTGATCTCACCTTTTTAACAGTAATGATAACCCTAGTTTCATGGTCCTCAAATTTTCTTTTTTTATGCAGGGCCTCAAAAAAAGGTGCGTTGGTGTGGATATTTTCCAATACCTTCACATATGATTTGGATTGAGAGTCTACCTTAGCTTCCACAACCCTTTGTGGGAAAGAAATAGGTGGGGTATAGGGAGGAGGAACAACAATAGGTGCTGCCTTCTCTATCTTTTCGACAACCTCCTTTTCGGGTGGTGTCGGGGGATTTTTTTCAATATTTATGCTTTTCTCACCAGAATTGTCCTAAAACTCATTATCACTCTCCTTAGGATTTTCTATTTATTCTTCACTACTGGTTGTTACAATATCCATATGTCTCTTAGGGAAGGGTCCTATAGGTGTTTGTGCAAGCAGGGAGGTTTGAGTCTCCAATGCCTCACTGTGAGTAGTGAGGGAATCGACTATAATATTCATCTTCCTAAGGTTTTCATTAATTTGAAGATGTTGTTTTCTAAAATCTTCATTTTGAAGAGTTTGTGTCTCCACAAAGCGCTCCATCATAGATTCTATCCTAGAGTGAGTAAGCGTCGCATTGAATTCCTCATTAATAGTTCGAGGTTGGATTTATGGAAATCTTGCGATTCCTCAAAATATTGGGAGTGGTAATTGTAGAGGGAATTTGGACTATATATAGTAATTGAGATAAGAGTACCTTAGTCTATACGGTGTAACAACAGGGTACGAAATTTTGACGTAATTGGTCCTCGGCAATGGCGCCAAAAACGTGATGGACGATTCACAAGTGCACGAATAGCGTCAGAGTAATATAAAATATTATCGATCCCATAGAGACCAAACGCCAATCTATCGTTCGCTAGTGTTACGGTGTTTATCTAAGACAAGTCAAATAAAAGGTTGAGTTGTGCGAAATAAAAGTAAAGTGCAGAAATAAATTCAATAATAAAACAACATGCATAGATGCAATTCACATAGCTACGTAATATTCCAAATGTGTACAGATAGGATGCCTTATGGGGTAATGTTTTCTACTCATGAAAAGAACTAATTTAACGGGAATTGTGGCTTTCGCGTATTCAGAATCGAGTTTATCCCTAATCGATCCCTCTTATTGTCACTTATGAAAAGGCGTGTATTGCGTTAGGATTAATAAACCTATTTTTAAGAAATATAGTTTCTTAACTTAGTTGAAAAGTATTTTGACCTGGAATTTCTAACAAAAAGAGGTTCTTGCGAACCAGATTTTAAATCCATAAACGCGTCCGAAAACAATTTTAAAATCGGTTTTCTCAAACATTAAAGATTCCTAATTAATTGAGCCAAGCGCTTTCGCTTCCTTGGAACAGTTAAAACTAACCAAATTTATATAAAGGTTGGACGACTTTCGATCTTACCCAATAGATTTTAAGTACAGAAAATAAGTGTTAAAAGTTAAAATAACCCCTATGTAATTCTATCGACAGCCGTATGGAATACTATTATAACTACAATCCTTGCATCCTAGCCTTTAAGATTTAGCTGGACATGGTAAAGTAAATAGACATGGTAAATAAGTGCGAGTAAATAAAGTGCAGGTAAATAAATAAAGTGCGGTGTGAGAAATAAAAGCGGTGCGGGAAATAAACGGTGGATAAGTAAATAAAAGACAATAATTAGACAGAAACCTGCTCTAAATGAGAGGCTTTAAAATCGTGTACAACTGGAAGTAAAAAGACTGAAATAAAATGGCGACAGGATTAACTTCTATCCAAGTGCTCCAAACCCGATTACAGACTCGGTTAGACAGTGTGATAACCCCTCGATGTGAGAAGTTTATCACTTTATAATAGGTGAAATATATGGCTTGAGTTCTGTAACTAAGCTTGGATCATTAGCAATGAGACAGAACTCTTCTATTTATAGTGCTAGGAAAGTACAGGGAAAGACTAGAATGCCCCTCAACTTCTTTTAGGAGGGAAAACAAAATGCAAGGGTGGCGCCCGCCATACCCTCATGGCGCCCGCCATGTGTACTAAAGTAGAAAGAATTGGAAGACGTGGAAGTCATCAGAAGTTGGTCTCTTATCCCACTCATGGCATCCCCTATGGCGCCCGCCATGGTGGGAGCAATGTGTACAATTCCTAAAAAATTGGTCTTTTTGCTCGTTTTTCTTCATTCCTTCTCGAGTACCTCTGAAAATACAAAATCCTGAAAAAGGAAAAAAACAAAGGCATAATACAATAAAACAGAAATAAAATCCTAAAGAACACGTGCAAATTGAGTTAAATATATAGTACATTTTTAGGCCTATCATTTACTGTTACTATTTTGCTTTAATTATTTGCTTGAGGTATATGCTAAGGGTTAGAAGGTGAAAGAAAGACCTAAGGTTTAGTCCTAAGTTTACTCGCCAAGATTTGCATCTTGTGCCTACGTATCCGGGGTAGGGGATGGAATCAGAGTAATTGTAGTTCCCCTTGAAAGGGAGGAATTGAAACTTCTTGACGGTCGAGGTTTCATGGGGATGCAAATGTTCTTAAGGAAGCGCTTACATGGAGTGCGGAGACTCATATTTCTCGTTGAAATTGAATTGAAATGAAAAGGGTAAACTAGGTATTCTACGGCGGGAAACCTAATATGGAGTGCGGTGACTCCTTATCCTAATGGTAGGGTAAAGGGTAAAATGGTCCACGGCGGGATGCCTATGCAATTAGGGTTGTGAAATGGTCAAAGGAGAGGACTATTGACTCGACAGTCAAACGGCTAGACCTAATCCTTCGGAAGGAATTAACGGTAAATGATGTAAAATAGTTAGACGGCAGTATGAGAATACGGGAAAGTGCGAAAACAATAAAGGGCATGCACAGCGACGATATACTCGCATAAATTACAACCAACCAAAAATGAAAATGCGAAAAGCACAGGAAATTTAGTAATTATACAACCGAGGAACAGTGGGAAAATGATATAAGCGTTATACAAATTTAGCGGGCAAATCTGCAATTAGAGAACAGTTAATTCGAAACAACAAGCGAAATACTAATTAGGTTATACATATTTTTAAGAAAAGATTTTAAAATTAACTGAAAAATTTTATAAGTTAAATTTAATTAATTATGCTAGGTTTAAATTATTTTAATGGTTAGAAACTAATATTTACTAAAATTTGGGTGTTGTAGTTAGAAAAGAAAAATAATTAAATTTTTGTTTAAAAATTGTTTTGAATTATGGTTCTAACCCAAGTTTTTAATTAAAATTTTTCAATTAAGTTTCTTTTTAAATTAAATGTTAAAAAATTTTAATTATGTTTTAAATTAAGTGTTCTAAAATTAAGTGTTAAAAAAAAGTTTTAATCATTTTTTAAAAAATATAGTTTTTAATTATTAAGTTTAAGTTAAGTTTTAAAAGGGTTTAATTATAAGTTTCTTTTAAAAAATTGTTTTTAATTTTAATTTTAAAGGTGAGATTTAAAATTAAGCTGTAATTAAAACTAAAATAAAAATATAACTTCTAAAAATAAAAGAAAAGAAAAAAATAAATAATAAGACAAATATAAAAGGGGGTCAAATTGGGTGCTGAGATTTCTAGGGTTGGGAAACCCCTTCTTCCTCATTTCACCCCCGGCGGCGCTTCGTCCTCCATGGATGAGCTTCATTGCAATTTTCTTCCTCTTCTTTCCGTCTTCTGACAGTGATGCAACTTCCTCTTCTTCTTTGTTTCGCGGTGCGGAGGCCATGGTTGAAGCTCCGTAGAGCTTTTTCATTCTTCTCTTTGTCTCATTCGTCCGCCTTCTCACAATTCCTATAGAAGGGGAAAAAAGAAAAGAAAAAAACATTTGTTAGATGCGTTGCTCATCGTCCGGTACAGTTTGAAACGGTAGCGTCGACGAGTTGTCTGGTATAGGACGATGATGATGATTTGTTACAATGTTACGACGGTGGATCTTGGAGGTGAACGACCGATGATGAGCGCTCGTTCTGAGGCTGAGCTTGCGTCTGTCTGCGCGGTGGTAGTGAGTTTTTTCAGAACTTATGGCCACCGCAGGTCCGTTGACGATGCCTGGCTTTTGAGTTCTTAGACCTCTTCTTCCTCTCCCTGATTTGTGACCTTCCTTCCTTTTCTTGATGAACTGATGGTGAACCTTTTTATATTGTTGTTGCTGGTTCTTATTTTTGATTACCACGTTTTTTTTTGTTTTGGCTATTTTTTCGGATTCTTCCCAGGATATGTTGTTGGGGTTAACGCCTTTTGGGATGATTTATTTTGTTTTGTTTTGGAGCAGCTGAAGTTTTGGAATATTGTTGCGTTTGAATTGTTACGCTTTGGTGGATGTAATTTTTATGGTTTTGCTGTTACGAATTTTCAGGATTTTTCTGAAATGGTGGCTTTGGTTGTGATGCTGGTTGTGTTCTTTATGACTCTATTGTTGGGTCTGTTGCAATTTCCATGGCCCCAATGTTTGATCCGTTTGGCTGCAGAAATTTATGGAAAAATGTGTTTGTGCTCTGTTTGGCAAAAACCATTTTTTAGAAAAGTGCTTTTTCCAAAAGCACTTTTTTAGAATCACTTTTCCAAAAAAAACACTTATCTCTCTCTCTCTCTCGGAATTACCTAGAACAGATGTTGTCGGGTTTGCCGAGGTCGGAAAGGAAAGTCGGGAGCTGGCGGCGGAATATTCTGTTACCCTCCCGACATACCCGATGATGATAATTAACTGAGGGTGTCGGGATCGACCAAAAACCAATTTTCTAACCATTTAAAAATTGTTTGCTCTGTTGTTGATTTTCCTTTGCAGGTTCGGAAAAGTCGAAGCTCGAAGAATTGGGCTCAAAGACATTTTTAGGACAATTAGGAATTTTAGCACTTTTTGTAATTATAATTTTTTTGTAATATTGTAATAAATGTAATATTGTAATAATATTGAATTTAAAAGAATAAATTCAAATTATTTTTTCAATCACATTTCTCCGATTATAATCTTTGATTCCAATCTCCGATAAAATTCTCTGAATAACTTAATTGATAAAACTTAAACGAATAAATTCAATTAATTAAATCTATCTGACTAAATTTCTCTCGATAAACTCAAACAACTAAATTTCTTTAATTAAATTTAATCGATTAGGCTCTTCCAAATAAATTCGTCTGAATAAGTTTATCCGACTACGCTGTGACGTTCCAACTCCGAATTCGACAACTAAATCATTTTGCACGATTTCAATCCGACGTAACTGAGTTCAAACAAATTCTCTTGCGAATTAATTCGTACCTGATATTAACGATGAATATGGCCTCGAACGGATAAGAAGAACGAACTGTCTCTCGTATTGAAAATTCGAACCGCATCTCGACTACTTTAACCCGGTAACCTGAACCAGCTCGGCTAACAATCTACCCGACGCAAAAGATATTCATTGTAATTTCAAATGTGCACCGAAACTCCATTGTTCTTTTGAAATCGACCGTCGACCAGCAGAAAGAAGGAAGACATGTGTCTGTTAAAATAAATTCTTCAAAGCACATTCTCGCATCGATTTAACCCGAACCCACTGATATCTCAACACCTTCAGCTCCAGATGACTTATTACTCAAACATCACTTCAACCCAACTAACGACTAAATCTCGGCTCTTGAATAAAATGTGATGTGTCACGAGACGTCTGACGTCAATATTGTTGCAAAATTCAGCTCTTCACCAAATAAGTCACCTGACTCAGAGATGGAAACCCTGGTCGCTCGAGGGATTCCTAAAGACGACTCAGCTTCATAAATTGTCAGCAGGCTGCAACTTAATGATTCTTTTGCCCTTCATAAGTGAAAGAGCGCACCGTGTGATTTATCCTGCAAAAACCAACAGACTAACAAAACTCGTTAGTGGTTAGTTTACAATGCAATACAGAATGGGGTGCAAATGCAAAATGAACCGACTAACCTAAGGGTAAAATTTAGGGTATGACAGTTGCCCCTATTTTAATAGCTTCACCAGATGATTTGAGCGGCGAAGGCTCGAGAAATCATGGTGAAAGGGATTTAAATACAGATAACCGAAAATTTTGCCCTTAGATGTAGTGATATGCAATGATATGGACAAAACGAAACAAAATATAACGTTGACAATGCCATGACTCTAGTATGATGCATATGATGGGATGATAAATGCATGTATGCAGACAACATGGCAACACAGGGGACAAACGCAACGAGCAACCGCACACTGGGGAATACGACGCACTAAGGAAACAACACGACATTGGGGAATTCTGAAGTGATGGCCAACTGGTGCGAGCACGACCAATTGTCACTTTAGAAATAAACAGTAAGAATGGGATCCTCAATGGAGATGACACCGACGAGACGGCCTCCACTGGGGAATATTCGAGAGTAATTGTTCAACAGGTTTGGGTGCGACCGGCCGATACTCTAGGATAAAAAGTAAAACTGGATCCACACGGTCGTAGGGTTAAGTAAACAGAATGTTGGAGCATTGAGCAAAGAATAACATCCGAGCTTCTGGAAACTTTCCTCGTGACGGGATTGAATGGAATCTTCGGGAGTCCGTAGAAAATATACAAGATAAAACCGATTGTATGCCAAAATAAATGAACTTTAATGGGAAATGCCCTGATAAGCTTCTCGGAAGAGAACTGCCACTTATCGCTACGGGACTTACATGCCAAAATGGATAAGCTCTCGAATAAAGAGATTGTTGCTTATCTGGGGATAATAGATGAAAAATTGATTGATAAGCTCCACTGGAGGGACTATCGCTCATCTGATAAAAATAAGCTTCCATGAGCAAAACATGATTTAGCTTCTTCTTTTACTAAAGGGCAAAATAAACTTCTTCATGTTTCAGGTTTGTGCTCCCTGAATATGATTCAGTTTCTTCTTTTACTAAAGGGTAATATAAACTTCTTCAAATTTCAGGTCTGTGCTCTCTGAATATGATTCAACTTCTTCTTTTACTAAAGGGTAAAATAAACTTCTTCACGTTTCAGGTCTGTGCTCCCTGAATATGATTCAGTTTCTTCTTTTACTAAAGGGTAACATAAACTTCATCACGTTTCAGGTTTGTGCTCCCTGAATATAATTAAGTTTCTTCTTTTACTAAAGGGTAAAATAAACTTCTTCACGTTTAAGGTCTGTGCTCCCTGAATATGATTCAGTTTAAACCTCCTCATACTTCAAGATGAAAAGGCAATGGAAACCAGCTGCTCAATGGAGATGGCCAATTGCTGCAAGTCATGATGAAGATAGGATAAGCTTCTCAGGAGAGAAATATCGCTTATGTGCAAGAGTAGCAATGATAAGCTTCTCGGATGAGAACTGCTCGTAGAGATTTTAAAATGTAATGTAAAGTTGTAAAGTGTAATGAAGGTTGTAATGAAGGTTGTAATGTGTAAGGTAATGTGTAATGCTAGGCTTCTTGTACGAGAATTGTCGCATACCGATTGAACTTAAGGATAAGCTTCTTGTATGAGAACTGTCGCATACCGTTGTTGTAATGTTTGTAATGTACTGAAAGTTGTAATGTAATGATAAGCTTCTCAGAAGAGAACAGTTGCATACCGGTTGTTGTAAATTGTAAGGATATAATGATAGGCTTCTCAGGTGAGAACTGTCGCATACCGCTGTCGAAAGATGTAATGATAGGCTTCTCAGGTGAGAACTGTCGCATACTGCTGTCGAAAGATGTAATGATAGGCTTCTCAGGTGAGAACAGTCGTTGCTCGGTTGTAAAATGTAACGATAGTTGTAATGTAATGATAAGCTTCTCGGGCAAGAATAGTAGCTGATCATGGTTGAAAGATGTAATGATGAGCTTCTCGGTAGAGAACAGTCGCTTATCGGTAAAGGCGTTGTAAGAGGCTTTTCTGGAAAGGTAGTGCAAAATAAATGCACGTCCAAGTAGGTTTGGAGACTGACAGGACCGACGTTCAATCTAGAATCGAGCTAGAAAGAATCTGTCAAACAAGACTCCATTGAGGAAATGAACTCAAATGGAGATTATCTTATCCTAGTGAGGAGAGATAACTGAAATAACCATCGTCCACGAGGGTCGAACTCTGTGGGGAAATTGGAAATAATAGGTATTTTGTGCTTAGGGCTGACGAGCTACTTGTAGAGAGCAGACCAACCCAGTTACTCGGCGGTAACGACAAAGGACGACAAGGATAGTGATAGACCTAAAATATAATGTTTATTTGACTCGATTTTGTGCATGTTATCTAGTATTTTATTTCCATTTTCTTGTATTATGCCTCTACTTTGTTTCTTTTTCAGGTTTTTGTATTTTCAAGGCTACTCGAGAAGAAATGAAGAAAAACGAGCTAAAACCCTACTTTTTGAGGAAATGTACACATGGCTTCCACCATGGCGGGCGCCATAGAAGATGCCATGAGAAGGATGCAAGCCAACTGCTAACAATTGCCACGTCTCCCACTCCCTTCCACCCTAGTTCATGTGGCGGGCGCCACCTTCACACGAAAGTTTCCCTCCCAAAAGGAGTTGAGGGGCATTCTTGTCTTCACCTGTACTTTTCTGCCTCTATAAATAGCAGAGTTCTTATTCATTTCAAACCATCCAAGCTTAGAGAACAGAACTCAAGCCATAAATTTCACTTGTCTTTAAAGTAATAAACTTCTCACATCGAGGGGTTATTACACCGTGTAATCAAGTTTGTAATCGAGTTTGGAGCACTTGGGTAGAAGTTAAACCTGCCACCATTTTATTTCCGCATTTACTTTCAGTTGTACAAGATTTTAAAGCCTCTCGTTTGAGCAAGTTTCTGTTTATTGCTTTTATTTACCTGCCTTTTATTTGTCGCGCCTTTATTTACCTGCACTTTATTTAGCGCACCCCTTTTATCGCACTTTATTTATTTACCCGCACTTTATTTTCTCGCATTTATTTACCATGTCCGGCTAAACTTTAAGGGCTAGGATGCGAAGATTATAGTTATAATTAGTATTCCAAACGATTGTCGATAGAATTACTTAAGGGCTATTTTAACTTTTAACACTTATTTTCTGCACTTAAAATTTGTTGGGTAAGATCGAAAGTCGTCCAACCTTTAGATAAATTTAGTTAGTGTTGACTGTCCCAAGGAAGCGAAAGCGCTTGGCTCAGTCAATTAGGAATCTTTAATGTTTAAGAAAACCGATTTTAAAACTGTTTTCGGACGCGTTTATGGATTTGAAGTCCGGTTCGTAAGAACCTCTTTTTGTTAGAAATTCCAAGTTAAAATACTTTTCAACTAAGTCTAGAAACTATATTTCTTAAAAATAGGTTTATTAGTCCTAACGCAATGCGCACCTTCTTATATGTGACAATAAGAGGGATCGATTAGGGATAAACTCGATTCTAAATACACGAAAGTGACAGTTCCTGTTAAATTAGTTCTTTTCACAAGTAGAAAACATTGCCTTATAATGAATCCTATCAGTACACATCTGGAATACTACGTAGCTATATGAATTGCATCTATGTCTATTGCTTTATTATTTATTTTTCTATACTTTACTTTTATTTTGCATAACCAACCCCTTAATTGACTTGCCTTAGATAAATACCGCAACAATAGTACTCGATAGATTGACGTTTGGTCTCTGTGAGATCGATAATCTTTTGTATTACTTTGACGTTATTCGTGTACTTGTGAATCGCCCATCAAATAGCAAACATGCAGATGCTGATGCTTGTGTTAATGTATATGTTAATATGTATGAAAATGCTATGAATATGTTCATGCTTAGGCTTATCCATATGCCTATCCTGACAAAACAGACGAGAGGGGAAACATGAGATGAAATAAACATCTCGACGGGGGTACCTGGTGACCTTTGCAATGGTACATCTATTAAGGGATAGGAAGATTTGATGGTAGGACCAACTCTGGCTTCAAAGTTCTAACTTCTCTGGGGAGAAAATAATCTACTTGGGGATACGGTATCATGACTTCGCATGGGGATACGATATCATGACCTCACTGGAGAGTATGATATCATGACTTCACTATAGGGATTGCTATCATGAATCATAATCAGCCACAGAAGATCTTAGGATTAAAGACTTTCATGGATAAAATAAATATTCGCTTCGTGGGGAAGATGTGGAGCTAGGCAGCTTCATGGAGAAAAGTGTAGCAACTTCCTAGGAATAATACATCAGCTTCCTGGGAGAAAGGTACATCCAACTTCCCTGGGGATAAACTATATCAGGCTTCCCTGAGGAGAGGTGTATCAGACTTACTAGGGAGAATCCACCAGACATCCCTAGGGAAAGTATCCTGACTTCTTCGGGAGAATATAGCGATCTCCTAGGGAGTATTTCCTGAGGAAAGTAAGGCAATTTTACTGAGGAACAGATGATTCCATGGGGAGTGGGTCCTCAAGGACATGGAACATTTTGGAAGATACTGGGGATATCTCTACAGTCTTGAGAGTCACTAGGGATTTGTCAGATGGATCCCAAAAGTTTCGTCAGCTTAAAGTCTCGCTGGGAACTATTTCCTGAGGAAAGCATGGCAGCTTCAGTGCGGAAAAGATGATTCTGAACTGAAAAGGGGTCCTCAAAATAAACGTATCACTTGGAAGATGCTGGTATGATCTCTGTAGTCTTGAAAATCACTGGAGATTACCAGATTCGTCCGGAAGTGTTGTCAGCTTATAGTCTCGCTGGGGACTGCGTCAGCTTAAAGTCTCGATGGGGACAGCGATAAGGAAATGGTTTAGAAGTGTTTCTGCAACGATGAGAGTTACTAGGGAATGAAGACCGTCGGGAGTAAACCCCATCAGGTGCATGAAGAACGTTGTGAAAACACAGTAGTTTTGATCTTGAGGGACTTTGTAGTAGTCGTCATTTGGAAAACATAATGCCTAAGATTACTTGCTTTAAGAAAGGAAAGTCATCTCGAGAGGATTTTACAGAGAACATGGAGTTCAATTGCCTCACTGTTTTCAAACTCTTGAAGAGATCTGTTGGATCTCGACGTAATTGGCACAGATCAATCGTGTTACGACTGAGTCTACAAGAATATAGCTCTTAAGAATGTCTGGGTTGCGTCAGTAAGCGATTGGAGAACTACCTGCCCCTGTTTAGCAGGATCTTCAAGTTCCATTGTCGATGTTTATGTGTAAATTTCTAAGATATCAAGCAAAGTCAACACGCATGAAATGCTAATCTTGAAATTGTTACTGCAACATATATTTGTCTTGAAGTTTTTTGTTTTGTTTTGAAAAGGATATCGCAGTAACTCGTGACCGAAATCACTAGTTAGGATATGAGTTTAATTTGTAATGCCAATGTTAAATTGAGCGCAGCTCGTAGGAGTCAGGAAACTTTATCTCGTCGAGTATGATTTCAAAAGAGATCCTACTTCAATTAGGTCTTTTAAAGGTTGTATCATGGTTTGGTTCACGGTTTAAGAAACAAAGGACAAAGGCTCAAAGTTATTTGTACCCACTCATTCTTCGTGATGTTCTCCAATCCTATATTCAGTTTACTGGATGCGAGCACTCATATCTCAATCGAATTTGATATGGTCGAGAACTCTATCAAGGCTTTGGACATGGAAGTCACTCACCTATTTCTTTTATGTTTGGTCACACGACTTTGTTGTTTTTTTGGGGACTCTTTGTTGTAATCCCTTGTTTTTTTTTGCTTTAGCATTGTTATTCCCTAAATTTTGCCTGGACGACGTCTTTTGGATTTTGACTTTGGAGTCCAGCGGGATGCCCCAGTTTTGCCTAAGTCTCCTTCACAGGTTTTGACTTAGCGGGTTATATTTTTTTGAACGAGTCGTGTGACTCTTTTGAAAGGCTTGTGACTGCCCCACTCTTTAGGTAGTAGATGATGGTCATTGTGCTTTTGACTTCCTAATATGTTAAGGACAGATTCTCGAAGGTTCGCTCCTCCTTTTTGAGAGTCTGAGTGTTCGATCAGTTTAACTGAAACACTACCCTGCCCCAGGTTAAAATTGAGGGTTCTTATTTTGAAAAGAAAACTCCTACTTCGAGGCTCAAAGGGGTTAAAGAGGAATTATCATCCTTATATCTCCAGTTTTTTTTTTAATTTGAAACAATGCCTTACATCATCAGCGGTTTCAAACGAAAGCATACGACAAGAGATTTGACGTTTTGGTTTATCATCCTCCTCCCAATTCTCTATCAGAGCAAGAGATCAGGTAAAGTTGGCATTATAAGTTATGAAAATGATTTTGATGAGTGAATACGAATGGGTTACTTCAAGACAAACATATGAATTACATTAATTAATCAAAATAAACAAGTTCGTACATGCTAATTATGCTTTTATAACCAAATAAATAAAATACATATAAATAAACAAAGTGAACTGTCTGACAAGTTCTTCAGCAGGAGTTTGTTAGGTCTTTGTATTCAAGGTCGGCATGGTAGTAGTGGTTTCCTCTGGCGGAGTCTCATTCAAACAGGGAGTGTAGATACGCTCACTGCGAGTCGGTTTCCTTGCCCCAGCTGTGTCCGTTACTGCTTCATTATCAGTCTTCAAGTCTTCCTTCAGAATAACTTTCCCAGATTGTTTGTCGATCATGGTCATATTATCTTGAGGAATACTTAAATGAAATGGACTAGGCTTCTGAATAATTGTCGGCTTTGCCTGATTCGCTACAGGAGTAATTGGCTTAGATATGTTGAAAACTGGCTTTGCAGAGCTTGATCTTGGCAAATGGAAAACCCGGAGAGGAGTTATGATCTTTGGCTGAGGATCATCAAAAGACAGAATCTTCTTTTCCAACAAATCTCTGACAAGGTTCTTAAGAGCATAATAGTGTTCCAAATCATGGTCGGGCGCACCCTCATGAAATAAACAATGAGCGGAGGCGTTGTAATTGGCAGGCAGAGGATTGCGAGGTGGACCTAAAGCTCAGGTGGTAATCAGACCTCGTTGCACTAATGCAGGGTACAACTCGGTAAAAGTCATTGGGATCGGAGGACAAGGCTTGTACTATCTCCTATTCAGACCATTATGGTGAGGCGCCTGATTCTTAGGCTATTGATAAGCAGGAGCGTTGGGCACTCGTTGACAGTTGACAAGAGTTTGTGCAGGCTGATAACCAGGAGGTTATTGATAAACCGGAGCTTGATAGATCGGAGCCGGTTGCACAGGATGATACATAGGACCTTGTTGATTGCATGGAGGTGCAACAGTAGCTACATAGGGTTGTTGAGCATGCTGAACGGGATAACCTTGAACATAATTCTGCTGATATTGCCAAGGTTGGTGAGCAGCCATTTTACCGTGATGCCTGATCGAGTGATTCTTCAGGCGTGTAGCTACTTTATGACGGTTGAAGCTGGGAGTTTTGAACTTTGGAGGACCACCTTGCTAAACTGGTTGAGCAATAGGAGGAGGCACCAAACAGGGTTAAAGACCATAAGGAGGTACATTCGCAACAGTGATAGCTGGTTGAGGACCTACAACAGTATTGGTAAGCTCAGAGACAACAGTGGGCTGAGTATCCACCTTCGCATTAAGAGATTGCAGCATCTCCATAATCTGCCCCACACTTCCTCGAAGATCTTTGAGTTCATTGTTGACACGATCCATCTCTTGAGCTTGTTCTTCCATCCTTTTTCGAGCTTGGGCTCTAGTGTTGTACCGATACAGAGAACTCAGGGTGACGGAACTGGAAGGCAAGAGAACCGAAAATAAGACACCGGGAGACAAATGCAATGCAAAAATATGATGCTAAAATGCAAAATGCAGATGAAAGACTTCATGGTTCAAGCATTTACGAAAATCGCGGGATACCGAAGAAACTTTATTTATTATTTTTTTATGAAAATGGATTACAAATAAATATTCTTAAAAGAAAGTCTTAACATAACAGCTAAATAAAAGCTAATAAGACCCTAATGAAGTTTCATGTTCTGCTCCTTGCTCTGCTCTTCTAGCTGGGCCTTTTTGAGGATGAGCCTGTCGACAAAAGGTAGATTGAGAGACAAAGAAAAATAAATCCTCCCTTAAAACCAAGCAAGGATACGTTGGAAAAGTCTCCATAACTGTTGGTGATCATATTGCCTTTGATGTCAAATAACTTCAAATATATGGCTCTAGCAATGTCTTGCTCTTTAGGGTCCTTCTCTAAGAAAGGGAAAGGAGACTCCTCTAGGATAGGTAAACCAACCAAATGAGAGTATTCTCCTAAGGTAGGTAAGAGCTGATAGTCTGGGAATGTAAAGCAATGATAACCCGGATCCTAGACCTGTAACAAAATAGAAAGAAGTCCTTCGTTTACTTGAAGTTTCAACAAAGATAACGACCTTCCATACTTGTTTCTGAATCCTTCTTGATCTTGAACCAATGCTCTTAATTCCTTAGGTCATCCAACTTAAGACCCTTAAAAGAATATTTCAAAGTATGTTTTCTATTGTAATCCATGGTATCCTGCAATGTTCATAAGTAAGGATGAATTCCATGAAATCTAATGCAATGTGATGCTTTATGGATGCAATGCACATACACACAAGCAAACAAAGTCCTAGGTTAGAGGAACAATAAATGGAGTTAAGGTCTACCCATCTCCAAAGGGTATGTACTATAGGTTAGTTGTACCTGCAGAACAAGGTTCTAAAGCGGTGCCCAAAGTCACCAGTCCATCTTTCAGATATTATCAATTTCTCGAATGACTCGGTGGTTAATAATATTCTCAAGAGAACCTCTTTTGAGTGTAGTATCGCGTAGCAACTATTTTGGGAATACTCCCTCATAGTCCTTGCACTACGTCCTAATAAAGTCCAAAGTGGGGTTAAAGGTAACTACGGTCCCCAATATCATAGGCTCCAATCGAGAATAGTAAATGTTTTCACGAGTACTCGTTCAACAGAACCATTTTCGAAAGGGCCTCAACTGAGTGGTGATTCTCAAGTCAGCTTGGTCGGGATTCGCCTCCCTATAAGCCTCGTTGAATATATCACCTTCCTATAATAATGTCACTCAAATCCGGGTGTAGGACTTATCTCACAATAAAGATACCCCAACCAAGGTACAAGAGATATATTATATACAAGCAAGCAAATAATGAAGCAAATAGTAAAAATAAAACAAAGTAGGGGTAACCCTTTAAAATCAGGTTGTCCCTAGTGAAGTCGCCATTTTCTGTTGTGGTGAGAATAGGATATCAAATTATTAATTAATTTAAATCACAATCTTTGATTCACAACCGGTCTTTGATTTATCTTAAGGAAAGGTTAAAGAAAGGAAAAACCTATTTTACATCGTAAACACAATGTGGGGAGAAATCTAGGTAAGGGGTTGGTTAAGCTTATGGAAGGTATTAGCACCCTAAGCTTCTGTAGTACTCTACAGGAACCTCTTGTTTACTGTTACTATTTTGCTTTAATTATTTGCTTGAGGTATATGCTAAGGGTTAGAATGTGAAAGAAAGACCTAAGGTTTAGTCCTAAGTTTACTCGCCAAGATTTGCATCTTGTGCCTACGTATCCGGGGTAGGGGATGAAATCAGAGTAATCGTAGTTCCCCTCGAAAGGGTGGATTTGAAACTTCTTGACGGTCGAGGTTTCATGGGGATGCAAATGTTCTTAAGGAAGCACTTACGTGGAGTGCGGCGACTCCTATTTCTCGTTGAAATTGAATTGAAATGAAAAGGGTAAACCAGGTATTCTACAACGGGAAACCTAATATGGAGTGCGGCGACTCCTTATCCTAATGCTAGGGTAAAGGGTAAAATTGTCCACGGTGGGACGCCTATGCAATTAGGATTGTGAAATGGTCAAAGGAGAGGACTATTGACTCGACGGTCAAACGGCTAGACCTAATCCTTCGGAAGGAATTAATGGTAAATGATGCAAAATAGTTAGACGGCAGTATGAGAATACGGGAAAGTGCGAAAACAGTAAAGGGCATGCACAGCGACGATATACTCGCATAAATTACAACCAACCAAAAATGAAAATGCGAAAAGCACAGGGAATTTAGTAATTATACAACCGAGGAACAGTGGGAAAACGATATAAGCGTTATACAAATTTAGCGGGCAAATCTGCAATTAGAGAACAGTTAATTCGAAACAACAAGTGAAATACTAATTAGGTTATACATATTTTTATGAAAAGGTTTTAAAATTAATTGAAGAATTTTATAAGTTAAATTTAATTAATTATGCTAGGTTTAAATTATTTTAATGGTTAGAAACTAATATTTACTAAAATTTGGGTATTGTAGTTAGAAAAGAAAAATAATTAAGTTTTTGTTTAAAAATTGTTTTGAATTATGGTTCTAACCCAAGTTTTAAATTTAAAATTTTCAATTAAGTTTCTTTTTAAATTAAATGTTAAAAAATTTTAATTATGTTTTAAATTAAGTGTTCTAAAATTAAGTGTTAAAAAAAAGTTTTAATCATTTTTTAAAAAATATAGTTTTTAATTATTAAATTTAAATGAAGTTTTAAAAGGGTTTAATTATAAGTTTCTTTTAAAAAATTGTTTTTAATTGTAATTTTAAAGGTTTTAAAATTAAGCTGTAATTAAAACTAAAATAAAAATACAACTTCTAAAAAATAAATAATAATAAGACAAATATAAAAGGGGGTCAAATTGGGTGTTGAGATTTCTAGGGTTGAAAACCCCTTCTTCCTCATTTCACCCGCGGCGGCGCTTCATCCTCCATGGATGAGCTTCGTTGCAGTTTTCTTCCTCTTCTTTCCGTCTTTTGGCCGTGATGAAACTTCCTCTTCTTCTTTGTTTTGTGGCTCGGCGGCCATGGTTGAAGCTCGGTGGAGCTTTTCTGTTCTTCTCTTTGTCCCGTCCATCCGCCTTCTCACGATTCCTACAGAAGGGAAAAAAAGAAAAGAAAAAAACATTCGTTAGATGCGTTGCTCACTGTCTGGTACGAGTTGTCTGGTATGGGACGATGATGATGATTTGTTACGATGTTACGGCGGCAGATCTTGGAGGTGAACCGCCGATGATGAGCGCACGTTCTGAGGCTGAGCTTGCGTCTGTCCGCACGGTGGTAATGAGTTTTTTAAGAACTTACAGCCACCGTAGGTCTGTTGACGAGGCCTGGATTTTGAGTTCTTAAACCTCTTCTTCCTCTCCCTGATTCTTGACCCTCCTTCCTTTTCTTGATGAACTAATGGTGAACCTTTTTATATTGTTGTTGTTGGTTCTTATTTTTGAGATTTTGGGCCTGGATTTGATTACCACGTTTTTTTCGTTTTGCCTGTTTTTTCGAATTCTTCCCAGGATTTGTTGTTGGGGTTAACGCCTTTTGGGGTGATTTGGTTTTGATTTTGTTTTGGAGCAGCTGAAGTTTTGGAATATTGTTGCGTTTGAATTGTTACGCTTTGGTGGATGTAATTTTTATGGTTTTGCTGTTACGAATATTTATGATTTTTCCGGAATGGTGGCTTTGGTTATGATGTTGGTTGCGTTCTTTATGACTCTATTGTGGGTCTGTTGCAATTTCCATGGCCCCAATGTTTGATCCGTTTGGCTGCAGAAATTTCTAGGAAAATGTGTTTGTGCTCTGTTTGGCAAAAACCATTTTTTAGAAAAGTGTTTTTTTCCAAAAGCACTTTTTTAGAATCACTTTTCCAAAAAAATCACTTCTCTCTCTCTCTCTCTCTCTCTCGGAATGACCTAGAACAGATGCTGCCGGGTTTGCCGAGGTCGGAAAGTGATGTCGGGAGCTGGCGGCGGAATATTTCGTTACCCTCCTGACGTACCCGATGATGATAATTAACTGAGGGTGTCGGGATCGACCAAAAACCAATTTTTAACCATTTAAAAATTGCTTGCTCTGTTGTTGATTTTCCTTTACAGGTTCGAAAAAGTTGAAGCACGAAGAATCAGACTCAAAGACATTTTTAGGACAATTAGGAATTTTAGCACTTTTTGTAATAATAATTTTTTTGTAATATTGTAATACTGTAATAATATAGAATTTAAATGAATAGATTCAAATTATTTTTTCAATCACATTTCTTCGATTACAATCTCTGATAAAAATCTCCAAATAACTCAATTGATAAAACTTAAACGAATAAATTTAATTAATTAAATCTATCCGACTAAATTTCTCCAGATAAACTCAAACAACTAAATTTCTTTAATTAAATTTAATCGATTAGGCTCTTCCAAATAAATTCTTTTGAATAAGTTTATCTGACTATGTTGTGACATTCCAACTCTGAATTCGACAACTAAATCATTTTGCACGATTTCAATCCGACGTAACTGAGTTCAAATAGATTCTCTTGCGAATTAATTCGTACCCGATATTAACGGTGAATATGGCCTCGAACGAATAAGCAGAACGAATTGTCTCCCGTATTGAAAATTCGAACTGCATCTCGACTACTTTAACCCGGTAACCTGAACCAGCTCACCTAACAATCATGACCAAACCAAAAGATATTCATTGTAATTTCAAATGCGCACCGAAACTCCACTGTTCTTTTGAAATCGACCGTCGACCAGCAGAAAGTAAGAAAACATGCGTCTGTTAAAATAAATTCTCCAAAGCACATTCTCGCTTTGATTTAACCCGAACCCACTGATATCTCAACACATTCAGCTCCAGATGACGTATTACTCAAACAACACTTCAACCCAACTGACGACTAAATCTCGGCTCTTGAATAAAATGTGCTATGTTACGAGACGTCTGACGTCAATATTGTCGCAAAATTCAGCTCTTCACCAAATAAGTCACCTGACTCAGAGATGGAAACCCTGGTCGCTCGAGGGATTCTTGAAGACGAATCAGCTTCATAAATTGTCAGCAGGATGCAACTTAATGACCCTTTTGCCCTTCATAAGTTAAAGAGCGCACCGTGTGAGTTATCCTTCAAAAACCAATAGACTGAACAAACTCGTTAGTGGTTAGTTTACAATGCAATACATAATAGGGTGCAAATGCGAAATGAACCGACTAACTTAAGGGTAAAATTTGGGGTATGACAGGTATATTATAACAAAATTAAATTGCAGCCTATAAAATATTAATCCAACACAATATTGTTGAAACCCTAAAACATCATAAATAATTTAAAGACTAAAGGACAAAAAGTTTAATAGTTTTAAAATTATGAAGAGTTACACAAACTCAGTAAGATATTATATCATAGTCATAAGAGTGAGTAGAATGGATATATGAGTATGGCATATGCATGAGTATTAAAAGTCAAAAGCATTATCAAATGCTAAAACTGTCATTAGGCTGCAAGGTTATCGGTATAATGGCCTAAGATATCTTATATATACACGCCGGTATACAAGACAATCATATCAAGAAATAGGAACCGTGATCTGACATGTAATGATGTAACATAAACAAGAATGGTATGATAAGAATCATTATTGGTGCATTAAGTAATTGGACAGTTAGTGATCACAATTTTCTCACAAGTTCTAGTGTGTTATTTGCATCTAAATTAATAAAAATGACACCACATAAATAATTGAACAATACGCGAAAAGAAAGTGGATTGTCCTACGATCATCTTAAATCATAATTATATATTAACAACAAACAATTGAGTTTTAACTCATATAACCAGGCTCTGATACTATATGTAAGCGGAAAAAAAATTTCTATCAATTATATGAAATTAGAACATTAATACTTACTTGTTGAAGTCATGATTCAGAATTCAAAAAGATGAATGACCGAATCTTCCTTTATATCTCACACTCCCGTTCACAACTCTTAATAGGGCAAGTTGTAGAGTCGTCAGTTATGTTTCTGATTCTTATTGTGATTACAGAGGGGGTCTAGCTATATAATATATATAACCCTAGTCCTTATCCATTATGAGCTCAAGGTTAAAGCCTGCACTTTTACCCATACCAATCAGGTTTCAGATACTCAGCCATTAGTTAAAAAGGAACATTTAATTAATAAAAAGACTTATATATCCACCCCATCAGAATCACGATTAATTTGTTTTTCACAAACTAAACTACAATTGATTGTAGCCCATAGAAATTTAGATAAATCTAACAACTATCTGTATGGCTTATTTTTATGTGCATATTTTGGTTTTATGTGTGCCATACATATTGTTTTAATGTAAACAATATTTTGGCTTATACTATGATATTGTCCATAAACATGTGACATCTCCATAAGAAAAACATATTATAATTTCAAACAAAAATAGTGCCGTCGTCAAGGATAAAAATGTTATTAGTTAATTTAATTCGATATATACTTAAGTAAAATGCTTAAGTCTTTCAATTGAGTTTTGGGTGTACGGAAAAGGTTAACGATTTAAACCAGTTTTTGATATAGGTTTGTCATTTCTATTAAAAAAAAATTGACAAACTTCGACACATGCACTTCATTGATTAATTTTATTTATTTATATATGGTGAATGGTTAAGTATCTTACTTAGAACAGTTTTTTAGTGCAGTCTTCTGGTCACCACTCTTATGATGTATTGACTTCTTACTTAGAACAGTTTTTTAGTGCAGTCTTCTGGTCACTAGTCTTATGATGTATTTAAATTTATTTTATCATAGAGATGGTTTTGACATGATAAAATAAAGAAGAGAGTTAATTTGGTTACTTGTGGTACACGATATTGAGATTAATTAAAGAGTTTGTTCACACTAGTTTTAGTTAATCACTGAATGCTCATGGACTAGCGCTTGGGCATTCTAGGAGTATATTGGGTTTGGAGTCAACTTGTTATGTACCAACAACTTGTTCTGGCCCAATAAGTTATTCATCTTGTGGGTCGGGCCCAGTTGCAGGTGGATCTAAACCAAAGAAAAAAACTGATCAATGACATATATAACAGTATCAAGATTCCATTCTCACCCTCTTACTTCTCCTAGCTTATCCTCTCTAATTGTATCCACCCATCTCATCCTCTTCCTCCTATCAACATTTCTCCCTCATCACAACGCTTCCTTGTCCTTCCGCAGCAGATTCTTCATCAAGATTTTCTGGTTGTTCTGTACTATGTTGTGAATCCATCAATGATTCAGACGTAAATAAGGTTAATTCTCGTGTGAGGCAAAAGAAGGCTGGCGTTCCTTCAAAGATTTGGCATTCAATTAAGGAACTAGCCATTGAGGGTGACAAAGACGACGAAGTTTTCGAAGGTATTATTCGAGACATGGAAAGCAGAGACAAAAGAGCTTTTAACAAAGTGAGGGAGGAAGCTATCTTTGTCCCATGAATGTGTTAACCTATAACATTCGTGGGTGTGGGAATTCTATCAAAAGAAATAGAATTAAAAAGTTTCTTATCTCTGCTAACATCGATATCTGCTTCATTCAAGATCTAAAAAGGAATAAATGGACAAAAAACTGGTTTCTTCCCTCTGGTGTGACAAGAATTTTAATTGGTCAGCTTCTAATTCTGTTGGTTTATCTGGTGGTATACTTACAATATGGAAGAATGGCATCATTTGCCCTATCTCAAGCTTTAGAGGTAAGGGATTCTTGGGAATTAATGCTACATGGAATGGACTCAACTTTTATTTTTTTCAATGTTTACTCGCCCTGCAGTCTCCACGACAAAAGGATTCTTTGGTCTTCACTATTACACGTAAAATCTTCTGCATCACCTGAGGAATGACTTATTTGCGGAGACTTCAATGCAGTAAAAAATAAGGAAGAAAGACATGGTAAAGGGGCGGGTTATGCTACTGAGATGGATGATTTTTTTCTCATTCATAGATGTTATGCGCTTGGACGATCTTCCTGCTGTTGGCAATTATTTTACTTGGTTCAATAGCAGCGGGAGTTGTCGTAGTAGATTAGACAGATTCCTATTGTCTGATGGTTTAATTAACAAATGGAGAATTACCGCTTAATATGTTGGGGATAGAGACGTCTCCAATCATAGGCTTGTATGGATCAAAGCCAATCATGTTAACTAGGGGCCCAAGCCATTCAAAGTCTTTAGCTGTTGGTATAATCTTCCATATTTTCACGACTTCGTCAAGTCTGTTTGGAATTCTTCTGCTATTAGTGGTAATGCAACAAATGTATTATCAGAAATTTAAGACTCCTTAGAACGCATCTCCGATGGTGGAATACGAATGTTTTTGGGTTGATTGACTTAAAAATTGAAGTCGAGGTTTCTAAAGTTAATAAAATTAAAGATGAGGTAGCTTGGTCTGGAGAAAATATCTCTGATAGTGACCTTAACATTAAAGCTACTGCATGAGAAGCTTTTTGGAACTACTCTCTGGTGAAGAAAAGCATGATTATACAAAAGGCGAGAACAAGTTGGGTTCGTGAAGGTGATTTAAACACAAAATACTTTCATTCTCTGCTGAAATGTAGAACCAGACGCAATGCCATTACTGCTTTAAAATCTGGTAACATTATCTTAGACGACGTCAACTCTATCAAATATGCTTTTAAGGAATACTTTGCCAATATGTTCTCGAAACTTGGTTTGCCTCGTCCTAGAATGAACTTTGATGACCTGACCAAACTCTCGCCTACTGAAAGTGCATATCTGGAGAAACCTTTTGGTGATGACGAGGTTCGTTCTGTTGTCTTCAATTGCAATGGCAACAAAAGTCCGGGACCCGATGGCTTTAACTTTGATTTCTTAAAATCATGTTGGGATTTTGTGGGAACTGATGTCTCAAACTGTATCAAGGAGTTCCATTCCACTACTATTCTACCTAAAGCCTTGATATCTTCCTTTATTGCTTAAGTTCCAAAGATTGATAATCTGTAGGGGTTTGGCGACTTCAGGCCTATATGTCTTATTGGATCCATTTACAAGATTATATCAAAAAAATTAGCTAGCCGTTTGAGTGTCTACATTAGGAAACTTGTTTCTAAGTCACAGACCTAGTAGACATATCCTTGATGGTGTGGTTATCGCTAATGAAGTAAGCAATTATGCAAAACGAAACAAATCAAGTTGCATGCTATTTAAGATTGACTTTGCTAAGGCTTTCGACTGTGTTGATCGGAACTTTTTGTAGCAAATGCTTCAAGCTATCAGACTGTTGTAATTTAGTGTTACTAAAGATATATTTTGTAGTATTATTTTTCTTTTCCTCATTTGTTACTTGTTCTTGCATCGATCATAATCCATAACAACCTCCTTCTGTGTGTATATATTTTATGTTTAACAAATTAAATAAATAATGAGATTTACTTCCAAGTCTATTTTATGCAGTAATTCCTTATTATAATCAAAAGTAAATACATATCCGTATGATATAACCATACAGGGCCATCAACAAAAAAATGTCACAACAAATTATGTTTAGAAATTAGAAAAGTCTCCAAATAACTCAATTTTAGTATCGGGCCAAATTACAACTTTATAACACCCATCTTCAGTGCATATGTTCTAGCACTTACAATAGACGTGTCACTAATTCTATCAGTCATTTTTGTTCATTAATCCACCAGTTGATGTTGTAAAAGCTAGATTCTTATTTCTGTCAAATATTTCCAACGGAACATGTTTCAACTTTCAATTTTAATAGATTTTAGCTATATCCATAAAGGTGAACATCACAGAAAAACCACTACAACTAAGCCCAATTAAATAATATTATCAAGCATAATTACACACCAAATGCTCTATCTTCATAACATATAAAACATCATTTCTTATGAATAATTTCCTATTATGAATTCAAATTTTAGATACAATCATTCATGCAAACTAACATCCAAAACATGTGTAACGCCCTGTAATATATATATATATATATATATATATATATATATATATATATATATATATATATATATATATATATATATATATATATATATATATATATATATATATATATATATATATATATATATATATATATATATATATATATATATATATATATATATATATATATATATATATATATATATATATATATATATATATATATATATATATAGAGAGAGAGAGAGAGAGAGAGAGAGAGAGAGAGAGAGAGAGAGAGAGAGAGAGAGAGAGAGAGAGAGAGAGAGAGAGAGAGAGAGAGAGAGAGAGAGAGAGAGAGAGAGAGAGAGAGAGAGAGAGAGAGAGAGAATAATATCATACAAGTGTTATTATCTAGTACTAACACCATCATAAGTGCCTATTGGTATAATTTACATACTTGGTCATTCTACAAAACATAAAAGAACAATAATGGTACAAGATATGGAAAGTTCCAAACAATAAAAATCTAAGATCTAAGTACAATATCCATCTTTGTACAAGATACATAATACACATCAGAAAACATAATCTAAACTTGTATTGAAACATCCATGCATAGCTCCACTTATAAACTAAACCTGTAAACAATACATGAAAAATAACAACAATAATGGGGTGAGGTAATAATCTCATTGAATTCCACTATCTTATGGGTTTGCTCTGCTCTACAGGGTTCTAATCAAATTCTACCTCAAGTCAAAAGGGAAAGGGGATAAGACTTAAGTTCACAAAGCTTGCAATGTATGGAAATTTGACTCTTGAGTTAATCAACTCAAGCAATCATAATCGGGCATGTAGGCTGTAACACAAGGGTAATTAAACCAAATCGATCGCGAAGATTTATCCGTCAAATATGGCCAACGGTAGTCCTAGCCTCCAATGAATGGGTCACACCAACCATCAGATATGACTAACCGTATTCTTAGCCTCCACTACATAGAACATATACCACCAGATATGGGCAACAACAGTACTCAGCCTCTACTAGGTAGAATACATGATCTACCAGATATGACCACCAGTACCCCTAGCCTCCACTACGTGGTGATAACCAATCCATCTCAGATATGGTCAAAGGTAGTCCTAGCCTCTCCTAATGGATACATCATCCATTATATATGGCCAACGACACTCTTAGCCTCCACTGAATGGATTACACTTAATAGAGTTACAGTCATTCATCAGTTACCATATGATCATATTCTAGAGACTTCATCTATGATACTGGAATCTAAGGATGAGAGGGTGTACTTGTAAGGCACTCCAATGCTAAAGTAAGAATCAAGAGATGAGAAGGCAAGTACAAAGTAAGAATGTTTTAGGAGTATGTATGGTCGACGCCTGTTACTAAGACATGTTCGTTTCGTGATGCTCGAGGATACATGTGCGCGAGGAACCTGAAACGTTGTTCTGCGTGTCCAGCGAGCGGGGAGTCCAACAGTTGATGGGACTTAAAGAGATGGAGTGCCACGCTTGCATCGAGCCACGTGTCGCAGTTAATGCGTAATGATGGCTATCCTAGGGTTATAATGATGCCCATGCACCACGCATGCCCGTGCACATGCTTCTGAATCGTCTATAAATAGAAGGAGGAATTGTTCATTTTCACTTTTTTCTTATCTCTCTCCTTCTGCTGTCGTCGTTGTCTCCGTTGTATACCACGGCAACACAGTCATACGAGCACCAACCAAGCCTCACCGACCATAATTCCTTTTGTTAGAACACAGATTGGTTCTTAATAATAACTCTTTGTTTTGATGATAACTGTTAGGAAATTTTATATTTAAGAATTATATACTCTAAAATTTGTTTGAGAGTTTTACTGCAGATTGAAATGAAATTAACTCTCTAGAAGCAAATCTGTATTGTATACAAGAAGTTATCCTGATTCTAAAGCGCCAGATGCATCCTGCAGAAGATTTTGATTGCTGTTTACAGAAGATCCTGAGCGTAGTCTCCAGAAGGATCTGAAGCAAGAAGCTTCAGAAGATTCTGAAGCAGAAGCATCTGAAGCTAGTCAGAAGCATCTGAAGCTTAGAAGAATATTGTATGAAGAGTTTCTCAAAGCATAATTTCTACAGAAGTTTCTAAAAGTACTAACGCTGCCAAGTACTGAAGATCTGTGTCAAATATGCTCTGATGATCAACACGCTGAAAGCACACATGCTGCAGAAGACTCTGATACAGAAAAGTTCTGAACATCATTAGAAGACTCTGACTCTATCAGACTCTGAAGAACTTGCTGAAAACTGAAGAAGAAATATTCAAAGATTATATCCGTTGGAGTAAATTAAACGTCTCTTTCCTCATTTGTGCTAGACACGATAACACAGACAAAAATGATTTTTCTGTGCTATCTACTTCTAGGAAAGGTCACTTGATGTGAAGACAAAAAGGCTCAGACCTTTTTGGGACTCTCTTTTCAATGCTCAGCTTCCTTGGATCAGCTGCCTATAAAAGGAAGACTCCACCAAATTCTTCAGTTACACAATTTGCTGAAAAGAAATCATATTATTCTAGCTCTCATTCTTTCATATTCTTCTTAGAATTTCTTGTACTTTAACTTAAGAGAAAAATCACTGTTGTGATAAAAATTTTATAGAAGCATTAATACTCTTGTATTTAATTTACATTGATTGTAAAGGTTTTTCCTTAAGAGGATTCAGTTGGAATCAGTAGCTCTTGAGAAGACTAAGAACAGTTGTTCTTAGGTGTTACTATTGTAATCAGTTTGATTAAATAGTGGATTAAGTCCTTGTTGAGAAAGGCAAATCACTCTAGGAAGGGTGGACTGGAGTAGTTGTTTTAAACGAACCAGGATAAAAATAATTGTGTCATTATTTTTAAAGTCTTAATCTTTCATACTTATTCATCCCCCCTTCTAAGTATTATCTCACCTTCAGTTGGCATCAGAGCTCCGGTTCTGTGTGTGCTACCACTTAACAGTGTCAGTAAAGATCCAGAGAGAAATACTTTGATATATATTTATTTGTTACAATGGCTGATAATTCAATATCCAATATTAACAATAAATATGAAGAAAGGGACAGGATCAACACCAAACCCCCAATGTTTGATGGGGAGAAATTTGACTACTGGAAAGACAGAATTGAGAGTTTTTTCCTAGGATATGATGCTGATCTATGGGATCTAGTCATAGATGGATATGTCCATCCCACAGATGGGAATGACAAGAAGATTGACAGAAAATCTATGACAGATGCTCAGAAGAAAGATTTTAGAAATCATCACAAAGCCAGGACTATATTATTGAATGCAATTTCACATACTGAGTATGAAAAAATTACAAACAGGGAAACTGCTTTTGATATGTTTGAATCCCTAAAAATGAATCATGAGGGAAATTCTCAAGTTAAGGAGACAAAAGCTCTGGCTCTGATCCAGAAGTATGAGGCCTTCAAAATGGAAGACTCTGAATCTGTTGAAGCCATGTTCTCCAGATTTCAGATACTCACTGCTGGGCTGAAAGTTCTGGACAAGGGATACTCTACATCAGATCATGTAAAGAAAATCATCAGAAGTCTGCCTACCAGATGGAGACCAATGGTGACTGCCTTGAAGATGGCTAAAGATCTGAACAAGATCTCTCTAGAAGAACTCATCAGCTCACTGAGGAGCCATGAGATTGAGCTTGAGGAAGATGAACCTCAGAAGAAAGAAAAAGGTAAATCTGTTGCATTAAAATCTAACAAAACAGCTAAAGCTTTGCAAGTCATTCAAGAAAGCTCTGAAGAATCTTCTTCTGAAGAAGAAGATGAGTTATCCATGCTGTCCAGAAGGATCAACAGACTCTGGAAGCACAAAGGAAAGAAGTTCAACAACTTCAGAAGATCTGATAATAGAAAGGAATCTTCTGGACACAGAAGATCTGCCAAGAAAGAAGTTGTGTGCTATGAGTGCAAAGAACCTGGGCACTACAAGAATGATTGCCCCAAACTTCAGAAAGAAAAACCCAAGAAGAAGTTTAACAAAAAGAAGAAGGTTCTGATGGCAACATGGGATGACTCAGATGAATCTGAATCATCTTCTGAATCAGAAGAAGAATGTGCTAATGTTGCACTGATGGCCAGCACAGAGGATCAAGAGGAAGGTACCTCAGGATATGAATCAGATTCTGAATCTGATGATGACGCAGAAGAGGTAATGGCTAAACTTACCAAAGAAGAACTTACAAAAGTTTTAACAGAAGTTCTTAAAAGTTATAACAATATCAAACTCAAATACAAGAAGCTGAAAAGCAATCTTGAATCTGAGATTGATCTTCTGAAAACAGAACTTGTTGAGCAAAAAGAAATAAATCTGAAAATCAAAAATGACTTTGAAATAACTCAACAAGAATCTGAATCTGAGACTAAGTCATGTGAAAACATTTTAGAAAAATATGACTCTAGCTTTCAGAGATTTCTTACTAAGAGCATAGACAGAAGCAAGATGGCTTCTATGATTTATGGTGTTAGTGGAAACAACAGAAGAGGTATTGGATATGAATCTTCATCTGGAAGCAATCCAAAACCTGTTGACAAACTTTTCATCAATAAGACACCTCTGTATTCTAAATTTAAATATGGTCACTTAAATGACATTAAACACACAAGCTCTGAGAAGAATACTTATGTGTTTAAACCCAAGGCAAGTCAGAATAAACATTATGTTGAAAAACAGAAGTTTAGACAAACCTACAAACCAACTAACCCCAAAGGACCCAAGAAGATCTGGGTACCTAAAAAAAAATAATTCATGTTGCAGATGTTCTTAGCAGCAAGGTCAGGACGCCAATCATGGTACTTGGACTCTGGATGCTCACGACACATGACAGGAGAAAAGTCTATGTTCCAAAGCCTGGAACTTAGATCTGGAGGTGACGCGAAGTTTTGAGGGAACCAGAAGGGCAAGATCATTGGATCTGGCACTATTGGAAATGGTAAACTTCCCTCTATTACTAATGTTTTACTTGTTGAAGGGTTAAAGCATAACTTATTGTCCATAAGTCAATTAAGTGATAATGGTTATGATATTACCTTTAATCAAAAATGTTGTAAAGCTATTAGTCAAAAGGATGGCTCTATCCTATTTAGTGGTAAGAGGAAAAACAACATTTATAAAATAAATCTTTCAGAACTTAAAGTTCAAAATGTTAAATGCCTCTTGTCTATTAATGAAGAGCAATGGGTCTGGCACAGAAGATTGGGCCATATTAATATGAGACGTATATCTCAGATTAATAAACTTTATCTTGTCAGAGGACTCCCTAATCTGAAGTTCACTTCAGATGCTCTTTGTGAAGCATGCCAGAAAGGGAAGTTTTCAAAAACATCTTTCAAATCAAAAAATGTTGTTTCTACTTCTAAACCACTAGAATTACTTCATATTGATCTGTTTGGACCAGTGAAAACTGCATCCATCAGAGGCAAGAAGTATGGATTAGTCATTGTTGATGACTTAAGTAGATGGACATGGGTAAAGTTCTTAAAACACAAGGATGAGTCACATTCTGTGTTCTTTGACTTCTGCAAGCAAGTCCAGAATGAAAAGAATTTCAAAATTATAAAAGTCAGAAGTGATCATGGTGGTGAATTTGAAAATAAATATTTTGAAAAATATTTTTCTGAAAATGGCATTGCTCATGATTTTTCCTGTCCTAGAACTCCACAACAGAATGGGGTTGTAGAGAGGAAAAACAGAACTTTGCAAGAAATGGCCAGAACCATGATCAATGAGACAAATCTGGCAAAACATTTTTGGGCAGAAGCAATCAATACAGCCTGTTACATTCAGAACAGAGTGTCTGTTAGACCTCTTCTGAAGAAGACTCCTTATGAACTGTGGAAGAACAAAAATCCCAACATTTCATATTTTCATCCTTTTGGATGTATTTGCTATATGTTAAACACTAAGGAAAATCTGAGCAAGTTTGATTCCAAAGCACAGAAGTGTTTCATGCTTGGATATTCTGAACACTCTAAAGGCTACAGAGTATACAACACTGAGACACATATTGTGGAAGAATCCATTCATGTCAGATTTGATGATAAGCTTGGCTCTGAAAAGCCAAAGCAGTTTGATAACTCTGCAGATAGGAAAGTAGTCTTTATTGACTCTGAAGTTCCAGAAGCAGACAAAATTCAAGTGAAGGAACCAGAAGCAACTCCAGATGCTACTCCTTTAACTTCTCAGATGAATAATCTGAACATTTCTGAAGAGTCAACTATTAGAGGATCATCATCCAGAATTAAAGCTTCTCATCCAGAGGATGTCATTATTGGAAAGAAGGATGATCCCATCAGAACAAGATCATTTCTAAGATCATCTGAAGCATCACTATTTGGACTAGTGTCAGAAATTGAACCATCTTCTGTAGATGAAGCTCTGCAAGACAATGATTGGATTATTGCCATGCAAGAAGAGCTAAATCAATTCAGCAGAAATGATGTATGGGGTCTAGTTCAGAGACCTCAAGGATTCAATATAATTGGTACAAAATGGGTCTTCAGAAATAAGCTAAATGAGAAAGGAGAAGTTGAGAGGAACAAGGCAATGCTGGTTGCTCAAGGGTACAGTCAGCAAGAAGGTATTGATTATACTGAGACATATGCTCCAGTGGCAAGGTTAGAATCTATACGCCTTCTTATTTCCTTTGCTGCACAAAATAACATCACTCTGTATCAGATGGATGTTAAAAGTGCCTTTCTTAATGGTATTATAGAAGAGGAAGTTTATGTCCACCAACCTACTGGTTTTGAAAATGAAAAATTTCCAAATCATGTTTTCAAATTAAAGAAATCTCTATATGGATTAAAATAAGCTCCCAGAGCTTGGTATGAGAGATTGAGCAATTTTCTTCTGGAGAAGAATTTCATCAGAGGCAAAGTGGATACAACACTCTTTTGTAAAACAGTTAAGAAAGATCTTCTAATCTGCCAAATTTATGTAGATGATATTATTTTTGGATCAACAAATATTATGCTTGGAAAGGAGTTTGCTACATGTATGCAGGCAGAATTTGAAATGAGCATGATGGGAGAACTCAGATTCTTTCTAGGAATCCAAGTTAATCAAACTCCAGAGTGCACCTACATACATCAGACAAAGTATGTTAAAGAACTTCTGAAGAAATTCAACATGTCTGACAGTAAGCTGGCAAAGACTCCAATGCATCCTACTAGCTCACTTGGCAAGGAAGAGGTAAGTAAGAAAGTAGACCAGAAGCTCTACAGAGGTATGATTGGCTCTCTTCTTTATCTTACTGCTTCTAGACCTGACATATTGTTCAGTGTTTGTCTGTGTGCTAGATTCCAATCAGATCCTAGAGAATCACACTTGACAGCTGTCAAGAGGATTCTAAGGTATCTGAAAGGTACTTCTAATGTGGGTTTGTGTTACAGAAAATCTGATGATTTCAAATTAGTTGGATTCTGTGATGCTGACTACGCTGGAGACAGAGTGGAAAGAAAAAGTACTTCTGGAAGTTGTCAATTTCTAGGAAGAAATCTAATCTCCTGGTACAGCAAGAAGCAACCTACAATTGCACTTTCAACCACAGAGGCTGAATACATTGCTGTTGCTGGATGTAGCACGTAGATGCTCTGGATGAAGAGTCAACTAGAAGATTATCAAATTTTTGAAAGTAACATTTCTATCTTTTGTGATAATACTTCTGCTATATGTTTGTCCAAGAATCCCATTTTACATTCTAAGGCAAAACATATAGAAATTAAGCATCATTTCATCAGAGACTATGTTCAGAAGGGAATCATAAATTTAGCCTTTGTTGATACAGATCATCAATGGGCAGATATTTTTACAAAACCCCTTGTTGAAGATAGATTCAATTTTATTCTGAAAAATATTGGTATGGATTTTTGTCCAGAATAATATTTATCAGAAGCAAATTTTTACAGATGCAAAAATGATTAATGCTCTGAAGTATTTCTTCTGATTGCTTATTTTATTCTGATCAGTATTTCTTTTGTGAAACTCTGAACTAACAATCTTTAGAAGATCTGAACGTTGGCTAACGTTTCATTTCTTAAGAGAATTCAGAACAACATGCAAGCAAACACGTGTCACACCAAATCTGAAGAGGTGGCGTGTACACAACTGAAGAGACGTTTGAGGTGAAGTTTGAATAGTGAGAATCTTGGTTTTCCCCCCAATTTGTCAGAAGCAATTAATGTTTTGAAATGTTTTTTTTCCTCATTTAATGCTTGTTCAAACATGCATATTTCTGACTGTTGATTTGCCTAAGTGTTTTAGTATAAATACATATCTTGTATTCACTTTCACACTTTTCACATTCTCAGAATTTACGTGCGTTTTCATCTCCTCTTTTCTCTGCATAAAAACCCTATACCTAAGCGTTTGACAAAGCATTCTTCAATGGCGTCTTCATCATCAACAACTGCTCAATTCCAAGCTTCTATGGCTGCTGTAACTTCAGAAAACATGGGTGTTGCTCCATATTCTCCTCCCAAAAGAACTCTTCTAACCCCTGTTGATAAACTGGAAGTTCTATGTGAATCTATGGTTGAGTTTGATTCTCTGGCAGAAAATGGGTTTGAGTTTCGTTCCATAATTAGAGCTCAAGGATGGGTTAAGTATTTTGATAGGCTCTTTGGACCAGTTTACCCTCTCCTTGTGAAAGAATTATGGATTCATGCATCAGTTTACCCCCAAGTTCATCTTATCTTCTGTGCTGGGAAAAGAAATTATTGTCACAGAAGATTTGATAAGAAAATTAATAGGTTATGAAGAAACAGATGGTGTTTCTCACTTGCCAGCTGGGCGTGTGGACATGGATGAGGTTTATGAAGAAGTAATGACTGCTGGTCAAGCTTCTAACAAATTCAAAGATCTGAAGCCTGATTACAAGATCTGGGCCAAGATCTTCATGGGATGCATCCACCACAGGAAGTCAACCAATTCTCTAGACTATGTCAATAATGAACAACTGTATTTCATGTATTGCCTTAGTCAGAGCACCAAGGTAGATCTTCCATACATTCTGTTTATGCATCTGTGGAACCATATCAATGCATCTAGAGAATATGTGAAAGAGAAAGGACAGAAGATCAGAACTTGGATCCCCTTTGGAAGGTTGATCTCAAATCTTCTTACTGAGAATGGTTTGGTAACTGCTCTGTACGCTGCTGGAGTTACAGAGGAATTAGAATTTATAACGGGAAAGCCTCTGAATGCTAAAAGTCTTCTGAGACTCAAAATTGTTGATGAACTCACAACAGCTCCAAAGAAGCTGAATATGTCAGAATTGAATAAGAGGGTTCTTGTAGATGACTTTCCTCTATTCTTTGCTAAAGAACCCAGACATATAGTGGTTATGTATATTGATGAATGCAAGAAGGAAGGAAAACCTGTTCCTGCTAATGTGATTCAGCTAGCTAGACAACCACTACCAGATGCAGGAGAAGAAGAAGCACAACTCCAGAGGCAAAGGACTCAGCCTGTAGAAGAATCTGCACCTGCTCAGAAGAAGGTCAAGACTGCTGAGAAGCCCAAGAAGCTCTTGAAGAGAAAAGATTCTGAAGAAGCTGCTTCTGTACCTACCAAGAGGATTAAAGTAAAAGGTACTAAATCTTCTGTATCTTCTGCAAAACTTGTTATTAATGATTCTAATGTTAAGTCTGTTCCAGAACCACCTTCTACTCAAACCACTTCTGTTACTGCTCCCAGCTCCATATCACCACAAAAACAATCACCTATTCCAACTCAAACTACAACACAAACAATTCCAACACCAACAGTTTATGTACCAAAACCATCTCAACCTAAAATTCATATCAAACACTTTGTTCCACGACCTCAACCATCAGAACAACAACAACCATCAGATCAACAACAATCATCTAAACATCCAAAGAACCAACCAAAAGAAGTTCAACCAGAAAAAGCCTCTGACAATCCACCATCAAATAATCCACCTTCTGAACCCATTGCACCTGTTACTTCTGAACCTGCAAAAGTAACCTCTGCTCCAGTTTCATCAGAATCAATATCTGTTTCATCTGATTCACCCATCTCAGAACAACCATCCAAACCATCTGAAATTCCTTTAGAACCTACCAATACTTATGAACCTCACATCCCTGAGACAGAAGTTCTTGATGTCACACCACTAAAAACGGTGTTTCAAGTATCTTCTACCTCTTGTACACCAACCACATCCTCTAACTCCTCAAAATCAGAAATCCACCCAGATTTTCTAATCTCTCCATCTGAAAAATACTCTGAGATAAACCAACCTGAAACTACCATACCTTCAAAAACTCCCATTCCAGATCCTATTCCTCCACATGCACCATCATCTGAGATATTAATCCCAAATTCAAATCCAACATCTTCTATATCTTGTGCCCAAGTTTCTTCTCTTTTTCATAATCTGTCTTATGGTTTCAAACTGAAAGATTTTTATGACAAAGTTGAACCTTCTGAACCCCTCAACCCTTTGAAACCAAAATCCACAATGATCCTTCCATCTGTGATTCTTGATTACTTAAAATCTATGACAAATGTAGAACCTTTATCAACCATATCACACTCTGCAAAATCTGATAAAGCTGTTGTTTCAGCTCTGCAAATTGCATCTGATAACACTGTTGCATCTGTTGAACCACCAAAATCTGCTTTCAAACCATACTCAAATGAACCTTTTGATGTTGTTACCCCTCACAGAAGACCAAAACCTCATTTGCTTAATGCTTTAGTCACATCTAAAGAAAAAGCTCCTGAGATACCCTTCTTTCCATATTATCCCCCTCCTCTGATTTCCATCCAAAAATCACTTTTTCCACCAACTCCCCAACCTAAGCCTATAACTCTGGAAACCTTGTTACGACCACAGCCCAGACTTAATAGTGATCATTTATTTCAAACTTTTTTGTAAGAAATACAGATGTATTTAGGTACTGTTCAGAAGAAATGCTCAGAAACAATGGATGCCAAAGAATCTGACATCATCTGGAACTGATTCATCAACAGATTCAACATTGTAGCTTCAAATCTGAAGAACGTCTGTTCTGATGATGCAAAGCTCAGAGCTGAAAGGACTCTCTTCTGGACGGTCAACAAAACTGAACCTCTGCTTTGTTTAGATGCTCCTCCACCATCAACAGAATCTACTGATAATGCATTAGCTATGACTCTGATAGACCCCTCCTCAGAATCTACAGAACCAATGGAAATTGACTCTGTTTAGGCTACAGAACCTCATCATAATTCTTCATCTGAAATAAAGAAAGAACATCCAGATTTTGAAGATAAGATTGCTGCTCTGGAAGCTGGACAGTCAGAGATAAAATCCTGGATGGCTAAGCAGGATAAGAAGTCTGAGGATATGACATAATGGATGTCAAAGCAAGATGAGAAGAATGAAACAATGACTAAGTGGATGTCCAAGCAAGAGCAATCATCCTCTGAGATTACAGATCTATTGAAGATGCTTTTGTCCAAACACTCTTAGATATTTGTTTTCATTCTAATGTTTTTGCATCTGTTGTTTGTATCTGTACCTTATTGCTATATCTGCTAATGTTTGCCTATGTACTCCTGATCTTTTGAATGAATCAAAGTTTTCTCCATTGAATTATCTTATTTACTGCTTCCTTTTATTTGTCTTTTTAAAAGTTTTTACTTTTTTCTTATGACAAAAAAGGGGGAGAAAATATAGATCTGAACTGTTTAATATAACTTCACCAGAATGAAACTTCAGACATATCTATTCTATCTAACATTTAATCTGACTATTTCAGAACATTTGATAAGTACATTCTATAAAAGAAACTCTGAGTCTCTCAGATCATTTGTCTCTTATCAAACTCTGAATCTTAAATCTGCAAGACATTCTGACCTTCAAATGTTATAAGAACAAACAAGATCTAACTCTGAAGATTACTCAAGACAAAAGGGAAGTTTCTATTCCTTTTTCATATTTAACTCAGGGGGAGATTCATCATCTCAGGGGGAGTTATAATTCTAATATGTTCAGTTAAACAAAATTTCTGATACTTTTTGTCATCATCAAAAAGGGGGAGATTGTTAGAACACAGATTGGTTCTTAATAATAACTCTTTGTTTTGATGATAACTGTTAGGAAATTTTATATTTAAGAATTATATACTCTAAAATTTGTTTGAGAGTTTTACTGCAGATTGAAATGAAATTAACTCTCTAGAAGCAAATCTGTATTGTATACAAGAAGTTATCTTGATTCTAAAGCGCCAGATGCATCCTGCAGAAGATTCTGATTGCTGTTTACAGAAGATCCTGAGCGTAGTCTCCAGAAGGATCTGAAGCAAGAAGCTCCAAAAGATTTTGAAGCAGAAGCATCTGAAGCTAGTCAGAAGCATCTGAAGCTTAAAAGAATATTGTATGAAGAGTTTCTCAAAGCATAATTTCTACAGAAATTTCTGAAAGTACTAACGCTACCAAGTACTGAAGATCTGTGTCAAATATGCTCTGATGATCAACACGCTGAAAGCACACATGCTGCAGAAGACTTTGATACAGAAAAGTTCTGAACATCATTAGAAGACTCTGACTCTATCAGACTTTGAAGAACTTGCTGAAAACTGAAGAAGAAATATTCAAAGATTATATCCGTTGGAGTAAATCAAACGTCTCTTTCCTCATTTGTGCTAGACACAATAACACAGACAAAAATGATTTTTCTGTGCTATCTACTTCTAGGAAAGGTCACTTGATGTGAAAACAAAAAGGCTCAGACCTTTTTGGGACTCTCTTTTCAACGCTCAGCTTCCATGGATCAGCTGCCTATAAAAGGAAGACTCCACCAAATTCTTCAGTTACACAATTTGCTGAAAAGAAATCATATTATTCTAGCTCTCATTCTTTCATATTCTTCTTAGAATTTCTTGTACTTTAACTTAAGAGAAAAATCACTGTTGTGATAAAAGCTTTATAGAAGCATTAATACTCTTGTATTTAATTTACATTGATTGTAAAGGTTTTTCCTTAAGAGGATTCAGTTGGAATCAGTAGCTCTTGAGAAGACTAAGAACAGTTGTTCTTAGGTGTTACTATTGTAATCAGTTTGATTAAATATTGGATTAAGTCCTTGTTGAGAAAGGCAAATCACTCTAAGAAGGGTGGACTGGAGTAGTTGTTTTAAACGAACCAGGATAAAAATAATTGTGTCATTATTTTTAAAGTCTTAATCTTTCATACTTATTCAACCCCCCTTCTAAGTATTATCTCACCTTCACCTTTCTCTTCGACCACGTAAGTTTCTGATCCTTTTTTGTTTTACGCAAGTTTTAATCTTATTTTGCTTAGACTTGCATGTGGTTAGGACGAAGAATTAGGTAGATTAGGTGCATTCCAACAGATGTTGCTGTCTGGCGATGGTAGAGCCATTTTCTGCCGCCGTCTTCAGAATGTTAGAAGCTTAGGATTTTCCGTTGGTTATGGCACCATTGTGATGACGAATGAGTTTGTCTTAGGTGGAACTTATGAAGTTTTTGGTGTACTCATGAGTTTTTCGGTGGATCTTCAATGGAATTCTAGGTAAAGTGTCGAGGAGGATCTCCCCGTGAGGGTTTAAGGGATTGCGATGGAGAATCTCCTTGCACCTTCGTTGCGTTGTTTGAGTAAGACCTTAGGTCGAGGATGTTGTCCTTAGGCCTTAGCACGCCCTTTCACTTGACTAGCGGTGGAAGGGTGGATTTATTTTGCCATCGAATTTACTTTTGTCCTCTACTTTTTAGGTATAGGAGATGTCTCGCAATATCGAGGATGACGTTATGCTCGAGCGGAAGCTGTCCGAGGAGAGCTCTTCAGGTGATGGCAGTTCCAACGAACCCGCTTCTAGAAGTCCCGAAGAAGAATGGATTTCTGCTAAGCCTTGGGAGCATGCCCCCTCTCCGCTTTCCATACTCAGGATACCTTCATGACGGTGGGGGACGAGGAAGATTTAAGGGTCCACTTTCCCGGGGAAGATGACCGGATATGCTTGGCTTACAACGCCGAGCGTTTTTCCATGTACGAATACATTTTTAAGAAGATTAGGTTGAGGATTCCCTTCACATACTTCCAAGTGATAGTCTTTGGATATCTGGACTTGGCACCCTTTCAGCTCCATCCGAACTCGATTTCCTTCATCAGAGCATTTGAGATTACGTGCGAGTACTTGAAGATTGGAGCCACTCTCCCCCTATTCTTCACTGTCTCCCACCTCCAACGCCAGGTCATACGAGGGCATTTCAGACGGGTTTCCCTGAAGCAAGAGAGAAAGTTGTTCAAGGCCTTTTCGGAGTCCATAAGGACGTTCAAGGAAAGGTACTATGTCGTGGAGCCTCTGTCGAAGAGGACCAAAGACTTTTTGTTTCTTTGGGAAATTTTTACAAATGAAAATGGAGAGCCCCTTCGCGACGAGCAAGGCAAGATGAGGGGGCGTCAAGCGCTGAAATTCCGTTTCACCTAGAGCAACGACCATTTCACTAGGGAAAATGAGGAGTATATAGCCAAGTCGGCCATGTTGGAGGAGGATGACCTGGCCAACTATAACAAGTTGGTGCCTTTTGTTGATGGTTTCCGCCCTGCCCACTGCGTGACCAGGGGCGGGGACATTATTTTTGAAGATGACGGGGGGCCCAAGGTGGAAGCCCGATATATTAACAGTAAGGAGCTCTTTGATTGTGGAACACGCGAGGAGGCTCTAGAACTTTTAGGTAGCCATTTTTCTTCTTAGCTTGTCATGTGTTGTTATTTTTTGTTTACTAACATGTGTCTATTATTTTGCAGGCAAGATGTCTATAACCCAAGAACATTTAGTGAAAACTGCAGTGGCCAAGCTCAAGCTAGGGAAGAAAGTTGGCAAAAGCTGCCTTGGCGATCAGGTAGTTCTGCCCCCGACGGGATCAGCGACCTCTTCATCTACTGTAGTTGTCGTCCAGACTTCCCTGTTGTCAGTAACTTCAAGGCGTAAGCGCTCCCGGGCAGAGGATGTCCTTGACCTGACCGACAAAGGAGAGAAAAACAAGTACGAGCTGCCCCCATGCTTCCACAAGAGGGATTTCTTCGAAGGTTCCTCTCTGGCACTCCATCGAGCAGAGTCTTTGGCCCTCGAGGAGCTTGATCGTCCGGGCAAAAGAACGTTGCTGGCTCAGGACGAAGCTACCCTAATAAGGGTCTTAGGCATGTCAGTGGTCTATACGGAGGAGGGGGCCCTTCAGGAAGAGGAGCTGAAGAAGACTCAGACCGCTAATGCGGTTCTGGAGGAGAAGCTGAAGGCTGCGGAGGAGGCGGCGAAGAAATCTAAGGAGGAGCTGGTCAAGGTTACCGGGGAGTGGGATACCTTAGATGAAGAGAAGAAATCTGTAGAGGATGTGGTGGTTGCTCTATGGGATATCATGGCTTCTACCGAGAACAAGAGCAATGAGGTGAAGAGTCTGAAGACTCGTGCCAAGCTTGTTTCTCGAATCAATCAGGCTGAGGAGGACAACTTGGGGGGCCACCGAGGAGGCCATCAATAACACGGTGGAGCAACTGAAACTGGTGAACCCCGGGGTTGAGCTGGTTACCGAGGAGCAGGGTCCCTCCACAACATGGTGAACAACCAGATTGTCATCCCAGATTTCCTCAAGTTGGGCGAGGAGAACGAGCAGCCTGCCCACGAGGAGCAGCAGCCAAATGCTGATTGATTTTTTATTTTGTATTTCCGACCTGCGTGTCGTACATTGTAATTTCTTTGGATAAGGCTTGGCCCTTTTTTTATGCAATCCATACAATCGCGGTCTTTGTGGTTGTTAATTTTTTGATATGTGATTTCGGCCGTGGTGGTCGCTTATGTATGGGTTATTTTGGATATTTGTACGTGAATGGTTTTTCATTCTATTTTGGAGTTCGCTCGATAGATAATTGTTCAACAGTGAGGGGAACTGGTTAAAAGGCCTGGATAGTTTTCGGGTAAGAGAGTGAAGCTCAGGTCGCGCTCGTGGTCTGAGTTCTGCAGCGTGAACTTCCTATCGCGAGCTAGGTGTTCTGTTTTTCATGGTACAGTGGCGACGTCGGACTCGATTGAGGGACCACTGTCGGACAGGGGTTTTTCTCATTCTAGAGTAAAAGCCTGCTATGATTGATTTTAGTATGCAATGCTTGTATCGAGGCGCGCATTTCTGTTCGGTACATTGTGGTCGTCGTTTTGACGGAGCACGTCGACTGTTGTAGCCTTAACTGTAATATTATTTTATCTTTTCAGCGTTCCATGGTCGAGCGAGTTCTTCCCCGTCGAGGTGTTCTAGAAAGTATGCCCCATTTTCCGCTTTTGCTCGAATACGATAGGGTCCCTCCCAATTTGTGGAGAGTTTGCCTTCGCGAGAATCTTTGTGATTTTTCCTCAGGAAGAGACTCTCTACTTGGATGTCTCGTCGTATGACTCTGGCGTTATGCCTAACTATGATTTGTTGTTTTAACGAGGCCTCGCAGAGGGCTACCCCTGATCGGACCTCTTCGACGAGGTCGAACTCCTCCCTTGGTCGAGGAAGTATCTCCTAGATGATAGATTTTTTTCCTCCTTTCTTTTTTGTGCTCGTCAACGAAGATTGTCCACTTGCAAGCTCTGCAAGTCAGGGAGGCAGGCAAGGTCATCTCCGCCATGAAGTCGGCCATCACCTAGGCTTTGAGGGCTTTTCTGCTCTCGTACTTGATGTCGAACTCGGACAGCTCCAACGACCATTTGAGTTCATCATCTTTTGAATATCTTCTTTAATAAAGCTTGGTAGAAGATAGACACATGCAATAGGTTGAGATTGATTGCACCATAAATTTAAGAAGAACTTCTCTACCTGAGCATTTTACTACTCCATCTATTAATACACTTTCAAACCCTATCCTTAATGTAATGAAATATGGTGTTCTTAATTCTTTCAATAATGGAAGGAAGATTTACATACTTTCATGTGCCAATGCAACATCAAACATCGAGGTTATTTGACAGCCTCGTTTTATCTTCTTCTAAGACATTCTTGTTGAAATAAATTTTTGATTTTTACATGTATAATTTTTATAGTGTTACATATTTTTGTTTTAAAATTTTTTTACAAAGAATATTAAAAAAAAACTTCAACTGAAAAATCGATTGAAATAGTTATTTTTAAAATGTTATTTTATATATTTCGTCATTTTATTATAACTTTTATTAGATGTCGAAATTTCAAAAATCACTTAAATTTAAAATTATTTCAAATAATTTTTATAAAAATAATTTTTATAAAATATATATATATATTTAAATTGTGATTTTGGCAATAATTTAATCTTAAATAATGAATATTTATATTACAAGAGATCAAAATTAATCTTTTAATTTATAAAAAGTAAATATAAAAAACCTTTAATATTTTAAAACCTAATTTTATAAAAATCATTATTAAAAATACAATTTTTAAAAGTAAAACAAATCGGCGCAAAATTATAAAGAGTATAATTTTTTCTTAGCGTCTCTCTCACACATATTTCTCTTCTAACTCATAATCCTCTCTAGCTCTATTCTCTTTCTGCTGGAAAAATCAAAGCCTCGGACAAAGAAAAAGAAAACAGAACTACTAATATTTTCACTATTGAATCAAATCAAACCCATAAAACGGCATCGTTTACAAAACCCTAGCCTCATACTCAATCGAATCAAAAACCATCGTCTTCTTCATCTTCTTCTCTCCTTCGCATAACCCTAACAATGAAGAAGCTTTCTTTCTCCTTACCTTCATCAAAATCTTCATCCAAGTCCAACAATTCCGTCAAACCCTCCCAAACCTTCGACGAAGATTCTTCCACCAAACAACAACATCTTCAAAAACAGTTAATCACTGAATTCGACCCCTCCAAACTTCAAACCCTAGACTCAAATCCCAAAACCCTAATTCCCCCAATCGAAAACCAATGGCGTCCGTACAAAAAAATGAAGAACCTTGACCTTCCTTTAACCGATTCACACTCCTCCCATTCCCTTACATTCGAACCCGATGCTTCTTCGATCTCCGATCAACTGGAATCCGACAAGTCAACGTACGGTCTCAACCTTCGTGCTGCGAATTCCGAAAATAAAAAGCAGCAAGACGACGGTGATGCTCCACGGCCCCGGATTTCGATTGAGGTTAATATGATGCAGAAGTTTAAGGAAGATATGGAGAGGCTTCCTGATGATCAGGGGTTTGATGAGTTTAAGGATGTTTCGGTGGATGGTTTTGGTGCGGCGCTTTTGGGTGGGTATGGATGGAAAGAAGGAATGGGGATTGGGAAGAATGCTAAGGAGGATGTTAAGGTTGTTGAGGTTAAGAGGAGGACTGCTAAGGAAGGTTTGGGTTTTGTTGCTGATTTGCCTCCTCCTACTTCGAAAAAGGGCGAAAGGAAAGGGAAGGCGGAAAGTGAGAAGAGGAAGAAGGAGGAGAAAGTTGTGAGAATTGTCCGAGGTAGAGATGTTGGATTGAAGGCTAATGTTTTTGGTAGAGTTGGGGATGATGTTCTTGTTTTGAAGGTTTTAGGGAGTAGTGAGGAAGTTAAGGTTAGGGTAGATGATGTTGCTGAATTAGGTTCTGTTGAAGAAGATAGGTGTTTGAGAAAGTTGAAGGATTTGAAGGTTAAAGACTGTGAGGAGGAAAGAGGGTCTCGTAGTAAGCGTGGGAGGGATGAGGTGAAAGAGAGGAGAGTGGATGGTAATCGTGGTGGTAAGGAAGAGAAGGGGAAGAAACAGGTTCCTTGGCTTACGAGTCATATTCGGGTTAGAGTGGTTAGTCGGAGTTTTAAAGGGGGGAGATTTTATTTGAAGAAGGGTGAGGTTTTGGATGTTATTGGACCTACTATTTGTGACATATCTATGGATGAGAGTAGGGAGATTATTCAAGGGGTGTCTCAAGATATGCTCGAGACAGCTATTCCACGACGAGGGGGGCCTGTTCTTGTATTGCTTGGGAAACATAAGGGTGCTTTTGGGAGTCTTGTTGAGAAGGATTTGGATAGGGAGATTGGTATTATTAGGGATGCTGATACCCATCAGATGCTCAATGTCAAACTTGAACATATGGCAGAGTATATAGGGGACCCAAGCTTATTGGGACATTGATTCTATTGTATCCATTGCATATGAAGAAACAAATTTACAAGTATGTGTTTTGGGAATCTCTAATGCTTTTTCTTATTTTTCTTTTAACACACTAAAGTCATTTTAAGGATGTTATGATTGTGAACTTTGCTGTTTGTTGATGGTAAACATGATATTCTGTTTTACATTAAAGCTTTTATTTGTTATGAATGGTTTCCTTTATTGATTGAACTGTACTGAATGAATAATAGATAGCAACTGCTTTGGAATTTCTTCGGTATTTCAAAAGGAATGTTTGGCGCATTTAGAGCAATTTCAAGGCTTATTTGGAAGCGGAAGAGCTTTTTCAAAAAGAATAAGTGTTCTGTGATTTGCTTGCGACCGGAGCATATGGAAAGCAAGAAATGATAAATTATTCAACAACAATATGGTTTTAGTGGATCAAATGGCTGAAGATGTAAAATCGTTGTCATGGAATTGGCTAAACATCAAATCAAATCGTGTAGATTACTGCTTATCTCAATAGTACTTGAGTTCCAGAACTTGCTTCGGCTGTGTGCATGAGTGAGTTCGATGCAGATGTTTTTTTTTCTTTTCTGTTAGAGATACTGTTGAGTGTTCTTTCTGGTTAACCAGTAGTTAAGGGCAGTTCTGATAATTTTTCTGCCATCTGCTACGTTCTTGCTGGACTGACAGCCAAATATTCGTCTGGAGACCTTAATTCAGTTTTGGTTTTTGTCGTGGTCTGATCCTTAGGCTGGAGTATCTTGGATTACATTTATGTTTTTGTCGATCCGGGTTATTGGGTCTTGTATTGCAGCTTGAATCTGGATCCAGATTTGTCTTCGCTGTTAACCAGCGATTCGATTCAATTCGGACTGAGGTGCTTTGAGGAGCTCTGTGATCTAGCTATTGGCATAGTAGCAGCGTGTTGTTGGTCAGATTAGTTTTAAAGCCTTAGTTGTTAGATCTTCTGTCAACTGATATGTATTAATTTAGTGGCAGTGGGGAATCTTCAAAAATAATATTGGAACAGTTTTATTTTTATGCCTGTATGTATGAGTTGTGTAGGGGCAGTATTTGTGGTAGTTAGTTTATGATCACTGGTGTTGGGGCAGACTAAAATAACTGTCCCATTTTGTTGTTTTTCGTTTTCCTTCAGTGTCATTCTGTGTTACAGCTGTTTATAATGTTTGATGTGGTGCTGTTCCCAAGTATGAAGGTTTTTTTTCTCTGAAATATCTAGTAGAGCAATTAAAGAAACAGACATATCTATAAATTACCAACTACGTTATGATCTGCGTGTGGCAGTAATGTATGATTTCTCAACTGAAGTGAACCCTGTTTTCATGTATCCTTTCCATGGTTTTAAAAAATCAACTTTCACAATTTTGAATCCAAGATCTCTCTCTCTGTGTCTTGGATTGAGAACTTTTTCATGATTCATGCTGCTTCTTTATCAGCTATATCTTGGCATTTTGGCTGCTTCTTTATCAGCTATATCTTGGCATTTTGGCTGTTCAGTTTATCATTTTTTATGTTTCCTGTTTAATTTGGTACTACCCTCTCTTCTCAATCCTGGTGCTTTTAGCTTTCAACTTTCGTAGTCCCTTTTGCGCGTTACTACATGCATGCATGTGTAAAACTTTCAGGTACTGATTTTGTGTTGAAGCCTCCCTTGAAGTTCCAAGCAGAAGTAAACTTCGATGTAGTCTTTGAATTAAAAAATTAAAAAAAGTTACGCTCTAGTCTTTTAAAATGTTTCTGTTAATCTAATGAGTTCCTTCTATTAAATTTTATAGAAAAAATGTTAAAAATCCTCTATGTTTTTTAGAAAAAACGTTAAAAATCCCCTACGTGGCAGTTGTGTAGTATTTTAAAATATGACATGACATATTATTTGGTTTTTTCAATTATTAATAAAATTATTTTAATTTATTAAACATTATTTTAGACAAATTTTAGTCTTATAATATATAAAACAATCTTCTCCTCTCTTCTCCAAACTCTAACTGTCTCTCTTCTCCAAACTCTAACTGTCATCTTTTTCTCTTCTCCCTCCTTCTTTCACTCTTGCTCAAACTCCTTCTAGCATCTCATAAACAAGAAGGCTTTCAGGTCCTATAATCATAGAGGCTCTGGTTAGGCACATATTCATAAACAAGAAGGCTTTCAGGTCCTATAATGCTGCATCCCAAAAGCTTAACAAGATTTTTGTGATCAATTCCGTTAATCAAATTAAGCTCGTTGAAGAAATGATCCACCCATTGCGTCGAGTTAAAACTAAGCCTTTTAACAGCCACAGTTTTTCCATCTGGCATAACTCCCTAAAATGAACGGAAAAATCTATAAGCACTCAGCAAGAATAAGGTTGTAAAATATTACGATAAGATAAGATCAGAATATACTTTATAAACTGAACCTGATCCTCCTTGTCCTAGTTTATTCTCATCATTGAAGTAATTTGTCGCCTTTTCAAGAACTTCATACGGAACATTTAGCTTGGATTTGTTCACTCTGTCCAAAAGTGACCAAATTGTTTTCTCTCTGTAGCATAAAACAAAACAGCAATAAATAATTTTCAGTACTTGGATTTAGGAAGAAAGTGATTTCAATCTTTAAATATCAAACATTTGTACCTCTTCTTTTCCTCATTACATTCTTTCTTATAAAGAAAGCCATTGTTGCAGCCACCAAAAGAAGAGCCAAGACAGCAGAAGATGCAGCCAAAATTATAGCCATTTTTCTGTGTCCTAAAACATAGTTACACACTTTCAAACTTCAATCATGATTTTATTATACTACTGATCATGGTTTTAAATTGCAGTCTACAACCGCAATAACACTTGGAAGTTTCGACCGAATCACGTGATTATGCAAATTCAAGGCTAATAGAAAAGAAAAAGAGATCATAGCTCACCGCGGTTTCCAGCAACAGCATCATTAGTACTTGAATTGTTATAGAACTTGTGTGGCAAAAACCTCAAATAACAACCAGAATTCAAAGCCCTTCCATCTTCTTTCTTCCGACACGAAGAACCAATCCTAGTAACAGCATCTTCCAAACATCTACGACAGTTACTACCCGTAACAAACTTCCAACACTGAGCCAAACCATAAACCATTACATTCTTTCTCTCAACAAACTCAACCGAAAACCCATCGTTTTTTGGCGCCTACACACTCAAATTCCTCACCAACTCCAAAACATTACCTTCATAAACATTATTCCTAGTTTCATTACTTCCACAAACGGTAGTGTCTTGATCAGTAACACTCTCGTTGAAGAAACTATATTCATCGTACCGTATGTAACAACCATCAAACAACAATCTGCCGCCACGTGTACCATTCATATTCATAAGTGTGACTTTAGAACTAATTAGTTAATTTGTTATGATGGATTAAAAGCATTTTTAATGGTGATTTTACTGATTTGCAAGGAACATTATAAGATTTAGTGTTTCAGGCTACACTATAGTCTAACACAGCATCTGGGAAAAGTTATTGTAGCCTATATAAAACGGAGAACCAAATAAATTAAGGAGTTTAAATTGCAGAAGTACAAAGTGTGACAAACCTTACATGATAAAATATATGGTTAAATATTACATGATATAGTACTTACATTAAATTATTGAGTATTAGTCTCCTTATATGAGTTGGAAACAATGCCATATTAAAAGAATGAAAATGCTAAATTAATCTACTGCACACAATTTGTTTAGTTAGAATAAAATGAATGAAGACCATAAATCTGCCAGAATTTGAACAATGTCTTTCCTGTCATCTGCTAGTAAGATGATACTTTAAGGAACTTTAAGAGTCATGTTTTTTGTTTTGAGTTATAAAGGATTTGTGGTCTTTTAGTACTCATCACCGATGGAGGCACATTGTTTCTATGACGAATCTTTGTCTTCTTTTCGACTTTGTGCTGAATGTTATCAGCAACTCGTCTTTTCCGTTTTGATATTGCGCCTAGAGAGTTAACACCTCTTCTACCACTTTTTTCTTCATGCCAATTATTATTTTGCTTTAAGATTCAAATTAAGAAGCTAAAATCAATAAAAGTAAGCAACCCGAAGATAAAGTAATGCAATATGCTTGTGATGCAAGAAAACAAGATGCAACTATTTGAATGAAGTTTCGAGGATCCTAAATTGTAAATCAATGTAAAGTTTTACATTTTCACATACCTTGAGATCTTTGGTGAATTCCTTTATGTCATTATAGGAGAATATACTTGTTAAAGATAATGCGTCGATGCATTCTTTTTCGCGTTGAAAACTTTTGGCAGCACGTTCCAATTCCAACATGTCATTCCTCTTAAAAACAGAATATTTTCTCCCACATAAGCAATTTTGTGGAAGAACATCTGAATATAATCACAATAAGCAAGTTTAGCAACTGAAATAACAATTCTCCAAATTTCTCAAATAGAATAACGAGGTTTTACCGTGAAAAAGACAAATCGGGTAGTAAAAGCATTTCTTGCACAACAAGTAAGCTATGTAACAATCCCTATGGCAGATGCTGCATGTCAGAGAGGTTAATAATGTATCAGAAGAGCTTGACACATTTCTTGAACTGTTCAACTGCGATAGCGAGTTCTTATAAAATTGCATGAGATGCAAGAAAGACGGTACAATAGCACGATAGGACGGCGTGTCTTCAAGTTTTTTCTTAAAACTTCTGATTTTTGAGGACTTGTAGATAAGCATTGCCTCTTTACAAAGAAGTTCTTCGTATGGAATTATCGGTAGCATCTTGAGTTGTGCGTAACGTTTGCTAGCCGCAGCACCAAGTGGAAACCAATCACCAATAGCAAAGTTTACAGCTTCTCCACAATTAAAACCTATACACAACAAGGGAATGAATTAGTAACTATTTTGACCATTTTTAGAATTTGCAATACATAGGATTAGTATTTCTTGCACAACAAGGAAGCTACATACAGGGAATAATGAATAAATGTTAGAACAAGAACCCAGGAAAAACGTAATCAGAGAACACCGAGATCTATCTAATCACAAAGTTTGGCCAATTGAGCCTATGTCTCCGACTGCAAATCAATCTCTCACTTTAAAATACCTTTCTATTATCCGAACTTTAAAATGTGTTTATATAAGAGGGATGCATCTATCTCTCACTTTACATGCCGATTTTGAGGGATTGAGTCAGACTCGATTCAAATTTAAAAGTAAAGACATAACCACACAGAGAGCGAGAGGTACCATGACTGAATCCAGCATGATATGATTTAGGAAAGGTGACAACAAACTCTCCCGGCTTCTGCAGAGCCTTATAAACCGGAACCTCGTTTTGCAACAAGACATTCGGAGGGAACATCGTTGTTTTATGCGATATAAATTGGAATGCACCATTCTCTCCATGTTCTGTCAACACTTTGTTGCAATACACATGGTTCAAGACAGTCGTTTCAAATTCAGAGGCTGCATAACTAGGAACACCATACCAAGTTTTGTTTCCACCGGAATGATGATAATTTATACTGCAAAAAAAGAAAGTTATAAATAAGATATGATATGAGCAAGAGCAATTTCAAACAATATTTAAGCAATTTTAAAATAATTTACCTGTACAAATAGTGATCTTCGACATGCCACGCAAACATACTGAACAACATCCCAATGTAAAGCATTGGATCAGTTACTCCCTAAAATTTCAAAAGAGAACTAGTGAAAGAAAAAATAATTATGACATTTGATTCAGATTTGGTTCCAAAAATTGTTTCCTTACTGGAATTTCTTTGTCAACTAAACGCAATGGAGACTGCGGTAGCCGCGCCAATTTCTGAAATCAATAGAAATATAAGAATCATTAATCAAAATCCGATAACTACGCGAAGAATGAATTTAGAAAGCATACAGTAAATTATAAAAAGAAACCTTTAAATTGAATTTGCTTGTTCCAAGCCTATCATCAGGATCACATGAAAAGACACTTCCCTCAATGTTAACACCATACTCAACAGTTCCTTTCTCTCCATGTATCATTTCGTGCCAAAACGCTTTTTCGATCCTCGAAGAAGAAATATCTTCGAAACTGCCAAATCTACTGGAAAAGGCCTTGTTTGCCAGCGCCTCGAATTCACGATACGTATATTTTCTGTCAGAAACAATATCAAAAACCAGATTAATTCATTTTTCATCACTTTAGATGGTTTAAAAAACTCGAAAACATAATGTTCTTTTTCACCTTCCTCTCTTAGAAAAAGTTATCATGTCCTTCTCATTCCATTTCGAAAGACGAAGAGGCTGCACAATTGTTTCAAACTTAAAGTCCTTTTTCTCTTTCATTATGACTATATCAGCAGAATTAGAAGCAGTAACTGGTGAAACAATTTTGCATATACCTGAAATATGAAACATGATAAGGAAAATATTCTAAACGCGGCGATGAAAAGAAAATCGTTACCACATACCATATTCAGAAGCCTCGGGAGCGATTTTCTGAAGATAAACTAAAGGATTCTGAAACTCTTGTTCTGATGGATGATATATTGGACATTCCGGAATCATGTTTGTCCATTTTATCTCATCGAAATCACGTTTACTTAATTTTCGAGTAATCGAACTTTCGTCAACCATTCTTGTAACTTTGCTTCTTTTATATTTGACACCATTTGTTGCACCCATTTTGTATACATGAAATTAACTACATATAAATAGTGAAACAGAAGTTTGAGAATTATTCTGATACAGTTTCATTAAATCTAAGAATACTTTCCAAATGATTATTATTGTATAATAAATGACATGAATGTAGCAAGTAAAAGCTTAGTTAATTTACTGATATTCCTTTACTACTTAATTTAATCACTTTTCACTTAAAGGAAAGTTAGAGATTATTGAGTATCAAACGTTACACTTTGAAAACATGAAGAATCTTCAAAACATGCTTTACTATTTCATCTTTGTCTCAGTTTTTCATTGTCAATCACACAGATGAAGAGATGGAACTGTGGTTTATGTATAGAAAGTTAACTATAATAAGTAGTTACTAGTTTTACAGTTTTATGTTGAAAACTGCATATAGTTATTTAGAAGTGTTATTTGAAATAAGTGTCAAATGTAACGGTAATCTCTAAATTAAAAAATAAACTATGGGTTTTAATGAATCTGTCTCCAAAAAATAAAATGCATTTAAATACCAAAGGCTTTATATATGTATAAACTAATTCAATGACTGAGACAATGCCAGGCATGCCATATTGGTGGTTTTAAAAGGTAGTTGTAGTCGATGGTAGTGATTATCCTTGCGAACATTTATATTGCATGAAAATGCGAGTAAATGTGTATACTATTGGGATTGCAAACTATAATTTACAACCATAACTATTTTTTACAAAATTGTGTTATTTTTTATGATAAGAATATTTAAATATAAAATAGTTTCATATTGACTCATCCACTCTAACTTCTCTATATGTAATACAGTTTTGGTAGTGTCTTTTAAATATACGGTTTATTCAAACGTCTCTCACTCTCTTACACTTCAATATGATATCTAGAGTTTATTGAGATTCAACTGTTTGTTGTGATTTACTCGGTTGACCTACTGTCTTTCGGTGAAAATTGTTTTTGGGCGTCTCATTCCGGTCACCACCATACCGTCGCTTTTCCAGCCATAATCATCACTGCCGCCGCTCTTGACGCCTTTCCGTCGAGATACCTATAGCGCCAAAATCTCCTCTTTCAAATCGGCTAGTCCTCAAAATCTCATCGTCGCCTGCCTTCCCATGCGCCCTCACGCACCACTTCTCCTTCCGCGCGTGTGTTGGTCATGAGGAAGAGCATTTAATATTGGATCAAGAGCACCAAACAAGTTAAAGAGACATCACATATTCATCCAAAACCTTAAGGTAATAGGTGAGTGAATTCTCTCATTTATAAATGCTTAAGTCTCCACATTTCCAATCAATGTGAGACTATTATCCATACTACTCACACTTGCTATATTCTCAATAGCGTGGACTCCACGCACCTCCTCTCTAATAATGCGTGAAAGCGCGTCTGGCAGCCCGTCTCGTCGTGGTTTCCATGGCCAGCATTGTCGTCCTGCACTATTTCCAGATCTGTACTTAGTTTTCCGTTTTAATCCATCAACTTTTGTGGGAGACACCAATTCTGCCACATTTACTAAGGTTTCACTTATCCTTTGTGAGAGACTAATTTGGACATCCACTCGATTGACCCACTGTCTTTGGGTGAAGTTTTTTTTGGGTGTCTCATTCTAGTCACCACCATACCGTCGCTTTTCCAGCCATAATCATCACTGCCACCGCTCTTGACGCCCTTCCGTCGAGATACCTATAACGCCAAAATCTCCCTTTCTAGATTGGCTAGTCCTCAAAATCTCATCGTCACCTGCCTTCCCACGTGCCCTCACGCACCACTTCTCCTTCCGCACGTGTGTTGGCCATGAGGAAGAGCATTTAATATTGGGTCAATAGCAACAAACAAGTCAGAGAGACATCACATATTCACTCAAAATCTTAACGTAATAGGTGAGTGAGTTCTCTCATTTATAAATGCTCAAGTCTCCACATTTCCAACCAATGTGAGACTATTACCCATACTACTCACACTTGCTATATTCTCAATAGTGTGGACCTCACGCGCCGCCGCTATAGTAATGCGTGAAAGCGCATCCGACAGCCCGTCCCGTCATGGTTTCCATCGCCAGCGTTGCCGTCCTGCCCTCTTTCCAGATCTGTACTTAGCTTTCCATTTCAATCCATCAACTCTTGTGGAAGACACCAATTCTGCCACATTTACTAAGGTTTTACTTATCCTTTGTGAGAGACTAATATGGACATCCACTAAATCATCTATGCTTGTCTCCCACTACCATGGTCGTGGTGGACGAAATGGAGAATGCAGTGGCCAACACCATGTATTCATTATAACTACTACAATCGTTACGGCCATATTGAAGATGAATGTCGTGCATAGGCAAGAGAACAAATATGACAACCTAGGGTTGTTGCTACCGCTCAACCAAATATCACCAAAGACGTTACTATTTCAGTCGTTGGTTATAATAAGGTCCTTCAGTTCAAAGCATCTCATCAATTATCATCTTCTGCCACCATTGCTCAGTCTGGTAATCCTGTAGCCTTTGTCTCTACATCCTCCTCCATTGGTCCTTAGATCTTTGATGTTGGTGCCTCTAATCATATAACTGGAAATAAATTTATTTTATCTCACTTGTCTTATTCTAATTCTTTTTCTTCTGTCACTGTGACAGATGGCTCTAAAATCAAAGTTCAACGAGTAAATAAAAGTATTGTGTCACCTTTTGCTTTAGTTCATTATGATATTGGCCTCTTCATTAGCTGGACAATAAAAATGCCTTTTTACAAGTAGAATTAGAGGAAGAAGTTTATATGGACCAGCCTCTAGCTTTTATTATTCTTGGCAATTCTAAACTTGTTTATCAGTTTCATCGTTCTCTTTTTGGGCTGAAACATTCCCCACATGCTTGGTTTGGTCGCTTTACCTCTACCTTGATACAATTCGGTATGACCAGAGATGAAGCAAATCACTCTGTTTTCTTCCTTCATTCCTCCACTAGTCAGTGCATCTTTCTTGTGGTCTATGTTGATGACATTGTTATCACTAGAGACGATACTTAGGGTATCCAGTGACTCAAAACTCATATTTTCAAAAACGTTCAGAAAAAAGATTTGGGTTCACTCAGGTGTTTGAGTTGCCCAGTCCTCATCTGACATTGCAATCAACCAACACAAGTATACCTTAGACATTCTTAGTGAACCTAGTATACTTAATTGTCGTCCTGTTGATACTCATATGGATCCCAACGTCAAGCTTCTTCTAGGTCATGTGGAGCCACTGGAAGACCCGAGAAGATATCAACAACTTTTAGGAAGACTCAACTATTTTACAATCACCACACCAGATATTACATTTGCGGTAAGCATTATGATCTAGTTTCTGAATACTCCTTGTGATAGTCATTAGGATGCAGTCATTTGAATTCTTAGATATATAAAGAATGTACCAGGAAGAGGACTATTATATGAAGATAATAGTGATGCTAAAATCATTTTTTTATTTCGATGCAAACAGGGCCGGATCTCCGTCAAATAAGAGATCCATATCCGTATATTGTATTTTGATTGGAGGTAATATGATCTCATAGAAAATCAAGAAATAAAATAAAATTGCATTATTTAGTGCTGAACCTAAATACCATGTTATAGAAGCAGTCTCAACGGAGCTTGCATGGATGAACAATTTACTCTCAAAACTTAGGATTGGATAATCAAGCAACAGTCCACATTGCATATAATCCTGTTTTCCATGAATAGACCAAACACATAGAAATAAAATTTAATTATGTAAGGGACAAGGTACTATTAGGAGAAATCAGCATAATGTCATACCCCAAGTTTTACCCCTAGATTCTATTATCATTTGCATAGCATCCAACACATTTTAGGTGTGTCATTCATGCATAGCTAATCCTCAAGTTATCAAGATATTGCTTGTTTTGCTTTGCTTGTGAATTAGGATTTGCATCAAGGAGATTATTTGTTGATCAGTCAAAGTCTTGGATTGATCATCAAAATATCAATTTCTCATGATCAAGATCTTCCCTACATCAACAATCAAGTGTATTGTGGCCTTATTATAAGTTCATCAAGTTTTAAACTCATCTGGTCCATAAATTAGGGTTTTTGATGAAAAGTCAACTGCACCTTTGACTTTTGACCATGATCTCAAGCTTTGAGGCATGATTCAAGACACTCAAAAAAACATTTGGAGTCCATCCATAGTGTTCAAATAGATAAAGAGTTTGATTTCATTGAAGTATGCAACTTAGTTTTCATTTGATACAAAAGTCAACCACTGATAAAGCCAAGTTTGACTTTTGATTTTTTTGGTCAAACATGGGTTCCTCAAGTCAAGAATGATGATAATATGTGATTTGGATCATTATCAAACAAGAGAAATCAAGAAATTTGAGGTTACTTGTAAAAAGGGCAAGAATGAAGAAATTGAAAACTTTCAAAGTTATGGAAGTTCATGATTTTTGCCCAACTTCTCAAGGCCATAACTTCCAATCCAAGCAACCATTTTCTTTGCTCCAAAGACCAAATTGAAGAGCTTGCAGCATACTAAAAATTTGTCATTGATCTTCAAAAAATGCATGGATTGAGAGATATGAAGCCATAAAGTGAAGGATTCATTGCCCATTGAACCAAAACACTTATAAAAAATTTCAACACAATCTGCCTTATAAAGTGACCAACTTTGAGGCCATTTTTTACCACGATCCCAATTGATTCAAGAAAAACTCAAAACATGAAAGTTGTAGAGGATGTTTCAAGCTTTCCAAATAGTCCAAGAATACATTTTTATCATATTTAAGCTTGGAGTTTCGGAGAAGGGAAGTTGGCCTTCCAATCTTGAATTTTGGTCATGTTCATGTCAAAACCTTATTGCAAAACCTAGCAAAACCTATAGATCTTGATTTGCAGGTCATGTTACTTACAAATCTTCTTCTAATCATAGGTTTACACAGTTTTGTGATTAATTAACCAAATAATTGATGCATTAACCAAGTTGTAATGCCACATTTGGAATGTTTTGCAAGAAAGGTTACACTTCCATTTGCATAAAGAAGCTTTAATCAATAAGTCAACTTGTCTTGAGCTCCACATTGTTCCTTCTGCACTCAATACTTTTGTAGCACAGAAGCAAGATCTCTGTAGGTCCCAACCACTCTAGAAAAACTTGTACTATACCTTGGAACCATGAGAAATCCATGAAACTAACACTTGAAATCCAACCAAACCAAACTCTAACATTTGTGAATTCTGCAGAACCTTTGATCCTCAAACTTTCCCTATAAATAGAGGCTCCATCCTCAGATCAAAAAACATAAGAATCACACAACAAACACACCTCAAAGCATTCCAAACCAGAATCTGTATCAAACTTCCACCTTGTGTCAAAAAACCTCCATTTTCACAAAACTTGCCAAAACATTCCATAGCCAAAAAAACCTCAAACCAACCATTCATGCACACCAAAAAACACATAGCAAAGGTGTAAAAACCACCACATTCATCAAAATCCCTCAAAATCAAAAATTCAACCTTCAACTTTCATTAGTTTGACTTTCTACATAAGCCAATGTAAAACCGCATTCTGACCATTTTTAATCCTTTCAAGCTTTCAAACATCCTCCATAAATATGTCATAAACTGTCCATAACATCATTTCTCAACTATAAATTCATTTCTCTAAGAATCAAATTCACACTTTTCCATTCTTTCAAGAAGGATTGTGCAAAAAGTTTGAAGCAGTTCCAAGTCATTCTAAGCATTCCAATAGCATCAAGGGAGATCATAGAAGCAATTTGGATCATTATCTTGCTTCTGTAACCAGATTGAAGAGGCATTGGACCTTGATCCAATAGGTAAGGTTTCTCAACTTTGAAATCACTCATACATGCATCATTTATGATTGATTTCTGAAAAATATAGTATTTGATGTTTAGATAGTTTTCCATAAGCTAATTGCACTGTATCATGTATGTAAGTGAAGTTGTGCTTCTCTGAAGATTTAGGGTTCATACTAATTTCAACTTGGTAATTTCTTGTGTGTTGAAAATTAATGCAATTAATTGATATCATTGAGTTCCTCATGAAAAACTACACAAGTTTCATTTTTACATCTTTGCATTTGGTTGAGAATTGAGTGAGATACGAATTTGAAAAATGTAAAAATGGTGGAGGTTGAAGATGATGGCTATGGCGAGTGTTTCTGGCATTTGAATGTGTTTTAATAATTTATTTAATAATTCCATTTTGTTCCCTGAATGGGCATTACGCCACCATGGTTATGTGTGTGATTGTAAGTGTTTGGTGTGCATGAGAATTGGGGTTCGAATCCCCTTCGCCCTAGTCCTTTTGTGCTATTTTTTTTCTTCTGATTTTCAACTTGTTTTTAAATATAATACACTGCATGTCTTTTATTTCAAGCCCAAGTCAGTTGGCCCGGTGGCTAAGTTTTGAGCTTGCAACTAAAGGGCGTGGGTTTAACCCTTGTGTGGACCATTCCTTCTCTTTTTATCACTTAGTTCATTTCCCATTTTCTTCATTTTCATTCAAGCATATCTTACTAACCATTTATTATTTGGAGCTGATTTCTTGCATACCCATTATTTGTCACACATACGCATACACACACACACACACACACACACACACACACACACACACACACACACACACACACACACACACACACACACACACACACACACACAAGCACACACACAAGCGCGCACACACACACACAAGCGCGCGCGCTCCCCCCCCCCCACACACATATATTGTGATTGTATAAAAAAATTCCAAAAAATATTATTTTTTCACCCATTTGCATTAGGTTGAAAGCATGACCTTTTATGTGATTTTTTAGGGCTTCACATGATGTTTATTGATTTGTTTTCCTAATCTAATGGTTCATAAATGTTTGTATGGTCATAATATATCTTGTGCCATGTTTAAATGTTGTGTTCATGTTGCCCACCAGGATTAAATATGCCAAATTGTCACCACATGCAAGCTTTTCTTTCATAAACTTCCATGTATCAAAGCATGCTTATGTCTCCTATGTTTAGGGTTAGTTTTATGCTTACTATGCCCATGTTTCTCTTCTTGTATACATGATGATCCTCTTTAGGGTAAATTATTGTATTTTACCATGCTATTTGTGATGTTTATCTTTGATAACATTTCCATTTTTATGCTTTGGTTCATGTCTTTGCTTGACTTCATGCTTATTATGTTTAAACCTTTTGAAATGCTTAGACTTGATTGTAATCATAATGAACCTTTGACATGAACCCCTTGGTTGTTACATTGTGTCTTGAACCATGTCTTACATTGTATTCATGATTAAGTAGTACCTTAAACTTGTCCATTTGTTTGAAATCTCGGATTGTATTCATGATTAAGTGGTGTTAGTCGTCAATCCTAAACCACCTCACCTTAGTTCATCCATGTTTGATATTGTTATATCCATGTTGATTTAAATCCTTGTATATATCCATGATTCACTTGTTGAATTGAACATTTCTTTATCCTTTATGACCATGATGATATTGCTGATGTTGTTACATTTATGTCCATGCTCACATGTTGTTACACTTATTACATGCTCACATGTTATTGATATTAACATGCTTTGATATGCTATACTTATATTGTCAATTTGGTCTTGTTAGAACCATGTCATATGTATGCTTTGTTTATGAATCATCCATGTTTATATGTCATCCTTGGTTGTTACCATGATTTGTTTATGACTTTGTTAAGTCTTAGACGTTGTCACATCTACTTTCATGTATTTGGTTGTTACCATGTTCATTTTAACTTTGCTATATCTCATTACATCTCATTAGTTGATATCATGTTTGAAAGTCATCTTTTCCATGAGTTATATTTGCTTTGATTGATGTCACGTTTGAACATCATCTTTCTTACTCTTTATCCACTTTAGTTGATAACATGTTTGAATGTCTCTCTCTCTCTCTCTCTCTCTCTCTCTCTCTCTCTCTCTCTCTCTCTCTCTCTCTCTCTCTCTCTCTCTCTCTCTCTCTCTCTCTCTCTCTCTCTCTCTCTCTCTCTCTTCTCTCTCTCTCTCTCTCTCTCTCTCTCTCTCTCTCTCTTTTCTTTTGTTTCCTAAATCCAAAGGAAATACTTCTTTTATTCACTTTATGTCATAGATAGTAAAACCTTACCTCAACTACCTCTTTTGACTTTGTTAAGTCATAACCTTTCAACATAGCCTTAGGTTAGAGTTTGTAAACTCTTTGACTTTGTTAAGTCATGTAAGTGTTATTTTTATAAACACTTACCTTCCCCTTTGGAACCTTGATCATTATCAAGTGTTCTTTACCCGTGGTTAGGTGAACTACTATTGCTCCGATTCCATCCTTGTTAGAATACGTAGGCATAAGATTGCGAAGTCTTGGCGAGCACACTAGCAATAGACCTCCTTAGGTTCCCTGTTTATAAAAACCAAAAATAGAATATTTCCAAACATTAGCAAGCAAATTACCATAACAAAAATACTTTCAAGAGGTTCCTATAGGATACTATAGATACTTAGGGTGCTAGTACCTTCCTTTAGTATAACCAACCACCGAACCTTTAGATCTCTTCGCATTGTTGTTACATTGCACAATTAAGGTTTTATGTGATCTTTTCCCTTTACTTTGGATAAATTAAAGTTCGGTGGTGAACATTCAATGTTATGTGATTCAAGCTAATATAATAGCTTGATATCTGATTCTCACTGCGACACACAAATTTCGTAAAATTCGAAGACCAATTAGCTAATATGTTTACAAAGTCTCTTAGGGTTTCTTGAGTGGTTTACATTTGTAGCGAAATCGACTAATATGACATATATGATCCAACATGAGGGAGAATGTTATGAATATTTGTATATAAAATAGTTTCACATCAACTATAGCATATAACTAACTGTAATCTTTCACTCTCTTATACTTCAATAGTTTACTCTTGTGATAGACACAAATATAATTTGGTGTTCTATTAACTAATATTTTTTGGTCCATTCTTCAATATTTTGATATTTTTATTTGTTATTATTTATAATATTCAATTTTGCCTATATTACCATTTCTATTAGGCATAGCCAATCCCAAGTCTAGATAAAACTAGAAAATATTATACAATCAACATCCAACGTAAAACTTTGTTGAGTCTCTATAGCATTGATGATCATGTACATAATAATGTGAATGGTAGGTCCTTGCTAAGAAGCAACACATTGTATGACTCGAGTACAATTTTAAAAGAGCAATGATCGTTGCATTGCTGCCTGGTTGTAGCGAAAAATTAATAAGCAACGGTTTTCATATTTTTGTGAACGAATGTAGGTAAAGAAGTTAGTTAATTGGAGTAGAATTAGTTTTGGAAAATGAAATATAAGAACACTTATTGGAAAATCTATGGAAATAGTGGATGCTTTGATTTAGAGGAAAATCAATTTTGTGTACCTACAAGAAACTAAATGAATGAGTTAAAATTTGAAAGAATTAGACAACTCATATTTTAAGCTCTGGTACATTGGAAACGTTAGATCGATAAATGGAGTGGAAATTTTCGTAGACAAGGGGTGGAAGAAGGATATTCTGGATGTGAAAAGAGTATGATATTAGATCATATCCCTACAATTTGTAGTATAACAAAACATCTTTAATGTTATTACTACCTACACACCTTAGATTGAGTTAGCTGAACACCTTCAAGTAAATTTTTTGGATGATTTAAAAGGCTTATTTCAAGATATACCCCAAGGAGAGAATACTTTTCTAGGAAGGGATCTACATGGAATGAAAGGAACATAGAAAGAGGTTTTGAGGGCGTGCATATGGGTATGGTCTCGGAAAGATAAATGCATAGAAGGGTAAATCCATTTTGAAAATTTTGTCGACTCTTGATCTTACTATGGATAATACATGCTTTAGGATAAGAGATGATCATCTTATTACATATAAGAGTGAGATGACATGTTCTTAGATAAACTTCTTTCTTATTAGAAAGTTAGAAGGGAAGATTTGCTTAGATTGCAAAGTTATATTGAACGAGAGAGCTTGACTACCTAACATATAATATTGATTATGGATGTAAGATTCAAGAGGAAGAAGGTGAGAAAAATACACAAGAAAGGGGGGAGGGTTGAATTGTGTTCATCATTTTTGTTTTGCTTCTGAACATAGTCTAGATTCTAAACCATGTTCAGATTCTGATTATAAGTTGCAACAGAATAATAACATAAGCACATAAGTAACAACAAAACACATAAAAATTTATCCTAGTTCCTCCCAAACCAAGAGTAGTCCAGTACCCTTGCAACATAAGATGTTTTCCACTATAATAAAATCATGATTACAATTGCTTATGCCATCAAGCATAAGACTTTTCTGCTCAGATCCTCAGCCCAAGACTTCTTGCTTAAACCTCTCAGGTTCAAGACTTCCTGCTTAAATTCCATGGATTCAAGAATTCCTGCTTAGACCCTCAGCCTAAGACTTTCTACTTAAATTCCACGGATTCAAGACTTGTTTCTTTGATTTCAAGAATCCAAGACTGTAAGAACACAAATTGTGTCTTAGTAATATCTCTATATTTTGATGATAACTCTTATGAAATTTTGTATTAAAGAATTATATACTCTAAAATTAGTTCATGAATATTTGCTGCAGATAATTAAAGTATAAATATATCCAAGAGCAAATTAATCTGAACATAGAACTATGGAAGGCTCTGAAGAGTCAGAATCATCTTATAGAAGAATCTGAGCGCTGTCTGTTGAAGGATCTGAAGCAGAAGCTACAGAAGAATCTGAAGCAGAAGACTCTAATAAGATCTAAAGACTCTGAAGCATTGAAGAACTTTGTATGAGAGTTAAGAAGCACAATTTTTCAGAAGACTCTGAAAGTACTACACGCTGCATGTACTGAGGATCTGATTCATAAAACTCTTCTATGAAAGAACTACACGCTAAAGCACACTTGCTGCCTTACTTTGATTCAGCAAAATCTGATGGGTATCCAAGACTCTGATCATGCAAAATCTGATGATCAACTTTGTTGAAAAGAAATAATTATTGAAGAAGAATTCAAAGTAATATCCTTTGATTTAGCTCAACGACTCTTTCCTCTTTCATGCTTGACACTAGAACACAGACCAAAAGCATTTCTCTGTGCATTCTATTTCCAGGAAAGGTCATGTGATGTAAAGACAAAAAGGTTCAGGCCTTTTCAGTACACAGCCTCCAAAGTCAAGACTTTGTGGACTACTGTGCATATAAAAGCAAGTCTTCATCATCTTCTTCAGTAGTGATCCATCAACCAACGAATCTCAAAAAAGAAACTCTTACAAGCTCTCACAAAATATTCTTATTGCTGAGTTTATTCTTTTGTTCTTAAACTTTAAGTGAAAAATCACTGTTGTGATAAAGCTTGTTAGAAGCATTCATACACTTGTATTAATTTTACATTTTATTGTAATAGTTCCTTAAGAAGATCCAGTTGGGATCAGTAGTTCTTGAGAAGACTTTGAACAGTTGTTCTTAGTGGTTACTATTGTAATCAGTTGATTAAATAGTGGATTAAGTCCTTGTTTGAGAAAGGAAAATCACTCTAGATAGGGTGGACTGGAGTAGTTGAGTTCAACGAACCAGGATAAAAATACTTGAGTTTTACTTCTAAGTTTTTATCTTCATACTTATTCAACCCCCCTTCTAAGTATTTTCTCACCCTCAGTTGGCATCAGAGCTCCGGTTCTGTGTGTGCTACCACTTCACAGTGACAGAAAAGATCCAGTGAGAAAAACTTTGATATATATTTGGTTGTTACTATGGCTGATACTTCAATATCTAACATTAACAACAAATATGAAGAAAGGGACAAAATCAGCACTAAACCCCCTATGTTTGATGGGGAGAAATTTGATTATTGGAAAGACAGGATTGAAAGTTTTTTCCTTGGTTATGATGCTGATTTATGGGATTTGGTCATAGATGGATATGTTCATCCCATTGATGGGAATGGCAAGAAAGTAGATAGAAAATCTATGACAGAAGCCCAAAAGAAGGAATTTAGAAATCACCACAAGGCTAGAACAATATTGTTAAATACAATATCTCACACTGAGTATGAAAAGATCACAAATAGAGAAACTGCATTTGACATGTTTGAATCCTTGAAGATGACTCATGAGGGAAACTCTCAAGTCAAGGAAACAAAGGCTCTGGCTCTAATTCAGAAGTATGAAGCCTTCAAGATGGAAGAAGCTGAATCTGTTGAAGCTATGTTCTCCAGATTTCAAATACTTACAGCTGGACTAAAGGTTACTCTGATCACGTGAAGAAGATCATCAGAAGTTTACCTACCAGATGGAGACCTATGGTGACTGCGCTGAAAATGGCTAAAGATCTGAACAAGATCTCCTTGGAGGAACTAATCAGTTTACTGAGGAGTCATGAAATTGAACTTGAGGAAGATGAGCCTCAAAAGAAAGGTAAGTGAATTGCCTTAAAATCTAATAAATCTGCTAAAGCATTGCAGGTAATAGAGGAAAGCTCTGAAGAATCCTCATCTGAAGATGAAGATGAGCTATCCATGCTGTCCAGAAGAATAAATAAACTCTGGAAGCATAAAGGAAAGAAGTTCAGAAACTTCAGGAAGCCTGACCAAAGAAAAGAATCTTCTGGACACAGAAGATCTAGCAAAAAGGAGGTTGTCTGCTACGAATGTAAAGAACCTGGGCATTACAAAAATGATTGTCCAAAGCTTCTGAAAGAAAAGCCTAAAAGAAAATTTGATAAGAAGAAGAAGGTTCTAATGGAAACCTGGGATGATTCAGATACATCTGAATCTGAATCTGAGGCAGAAGAAGAATGTGCTAATGTAGCATTGATGGCAGACATAGAAGATCAGGAGGAAGGAATTTCAGGTTCTGAATCTGACTCTGACGCTGAAGAGGTAATGGCTAAACTCACTAAAGATGAACTTATCAAAGTGTTATCAGAGGTTCTGAAGAGCTATAATAATATTAAGCTCAAATACAAGGAGCGTCAAAGCAATCTTGTATCTGAGAATAATATTCTCAAATCAGAAGTGGCTGAGCTAAATGAAAAGAACTTAAAAATGAAAAATGATTTTGAATTAGCTCAACAAGACTCTGATTCTGAATGCAAAAATATTTTGGAAAAGTATGACTACAGCTTTCAGAAGTTTCTTGCTAAAAGCATAGACAGAAGCAAAATGGCTTCTATGATCTATGGGGTTAGCAGAAATAACAGAAAAGGAATTGGATATAAATCTTCATCTGATTTAAATCCAAAATCTGTTGATAAAATTATCATCAAGAAGACTCCTTTATATTCCATTTTTAAATTTGGTCACTTGAATGATATTGAACACACTCGTTCTAAAAAGAACATTCATGTGTTTAAATCTAAGGCTAGTCAGAATAAACTTTATGTTGAAAAACAGAAGTTTAGACGAACCTTCAAAACAATTAACCCAAAAGGACCCAAGAAGATTTGGGTACCTAAGAGTAAAATAATTCCTGTTGCAGATGTTCTTAGCAGCAAGGTCAGGACGCCAGTCATGGTACCTGGACTCTGGATGCTCGTGACATATGACGAGAGAAAGGTTTATGTTCCAAAGTCTGGAGCTTAGATCTGGAGGTGACGTGAAATTTGGAGTGAATCAGAAGGGCAAGATCATTGGATCTGGCACTATTGGAAATGGTAACCTTCCCTCTATCACTAATGTTTTACTTGTAGATGGACTAAAGCATAATCTATTGTCCATAAGTCAATTGAGTGACAATGGTTATGACATAGTCTTTAATCAAAAATGTTGTAAAGCTATTAGTCAAAAGGATGGCTCAATCCTATTTAGTGGAAAGAGGAAGAACAACATTTATAAAATAAACCTTTCAGAACTTAAGGTAAAAAATGTTAAATGTCTCTTGTCTGTTAATGAGGAGCAATGGGTCTGGCACAGAAGATTGGGGCATATTAATATGAGACATATATCTCAGATTAATAAACTTAATCTTGTCAGAGGACTTCCTAATCTGAAGTTCACTTCAGATGCTCTTTGTGAATCATGTCAAAAAGGGAAGTTTTCAAAATCATCTTTTAAATCAAAAAATGTTGTTTCTACTTCCAGACCACTAGAATTACTTCATATTGATTTGTTTGGACCAGTGAAAACTGCATCCATCAGAGGCAAGAAGTATGGATTAGTCATTGTTGATGACTATAGTAGATGGACATGGGTAAAGTTCTTAAAACACAAGGATGAGTCACATTCTGTGTTCTTTGACTTCTGCAAACAAGTCCAGAATGAAAAAGCTTTAAAATTATAAAAGTCAGAAGTGATCATGGTGGTGAATTTGAAAACAAATATTTTGAAAAATATTTTAATGAAAATGGCATTGCTCATGATTTTTCCTGTCCTAGAACTCCACAACAAAATGGAGTTGTAGAGAGGAAAAATAGAACTCTGCAAGAAATGGCCAGAACCATGATCAATGAGACTAATCATGTCAAAGTACTTTTGGGCATTGCCCAACATTTCTTATTTTCATCCTTTTGGATGTGTTTGTTATATGTTGAACACTAAAGAGAATCTTAGCAAGTTTGATTCTAAAGCACAGAAGTGTTTCATGCTTGGATATTCTGAACGCTCCAAAGGCTACAGAGTATACAATACTGAAACACAAATTGTGGAAGAATCTATACATGTTAGATTTGATGATAAGCTTGGCATTAAAAAGCCAAAGCAGTTTGAAAATTCTGCAGATAGAGAAGTAGTCTTCACAGACTCTGAAGGCTCAGAAGCAGACAAAGCTCAAGTGAAGGAACCAGAAGCAATTCCAGATGCAATTCCTTTGACTTCTCAGATGAACAACTTAAACATTTCTGAAGAATCAACTGTTAGAGGATCATCTTCCAGAATCAAAGCTTCTCATCCAGAGAATGTGATCATTGGAAAGAAGGATGACCCTATCAGAACAAGATCCTTTCTCAGATCATCTGAAGCATCATTATTTGGATTGGTGTCAGTAATTGAACCAACTTCTGTAGATGAAGCTCTGCAAGACAATGATTGGATTATTGCCATGCAAGAAGAGCTAAATCAGTTCACCAGAAATGATGTGTGGGATTTAGTTCCAAGACCAAAAGGATTCAACATAATTGGAACTAAATGGGTCTTCAGAAACAAGCTTAATGAGAAAGGAGAAGTTGAAAGAAATAAGGCAAGGCTTGTCGCTCAAGGGTACAGTCAACAAGAAGGTATTGATTACACTGAAACTTATGCTCCAGTGGCAAGGTTATAAATCTATACGCCTTCTTATTTCATTTTCTGCATAATATAACATCACTCTATATCAGATGGATGTTAAAAGTGCCTTTCTAAATGGTATTATAGAAGAAGAAGTTTATGTTCACCAGCCTCCTGGTTTTGAGAGTGAAATATTTCCAGAACATGTTTTCAAACTAAGGAAATCTCTATATGGTTTAAAACAAGCTCCCAGAGCTTGGTATGAGAGGTTAAGCAATTTTCTTCTGGAGAAAAATTTCATCAGAGGCAAAGTGGACACAACACTCTTTTGTAAAACATTTAAGAAAGATCTTCTAATATGTCAAATATGTGTGGATGATATTATATTTGGATCTACCAATACTATGCTGGGAAAGGAGTTTGCTCAATGTATGCAGGCAAAATTTGAAATGAGCATGATGAGAGAATTGAAATTCTTTCTTGGAATTCAAGTCAACCAAACTCCTGAGTGCACTTACATTCATCAGACCAAATATGTTAAAGAACTTCTGAAGAAATTTAACATGACTGATAGTAAGATGGTAAAGACTCCCATGCATCCAACTAGTACACTAGGCAAGGAAGAGGTAAGTAAGAAAGTAGATCAGAAACTCTACAGAGGTATGATAGGATCTCTTCTCTACTTAACTGCTTCTAGACCTGACATTCTGTTCAGTGTATGTTTATGTGCAAGATTCCAATCAGATCCTAGAGAATCTCACTTAACTGCTGTTAAGAGGATTCTAAGGTATCTGAAAGGTACTACTAACGTGGGTCTGTGTTACAGAAGATCTGATAAATATACATTAGTTGGATTCTATGATGCTGACTATGCTGGAGACAGAGTAAAACGTAAAAGTACTTCTGGAAGTTGTCAGTTCCTTGGAAGTCATCTGATCTCATGGTACAGCAAGAAGCAACCCACAATTGCACTTTCTACAACAGAGGCAGAATACATTGCTGCTGCTGGATGTAGCACGCAGATGCTCTGGATGAAGAGTCAATTAGAGGACTATCAGATCTTTGAGAGTAATGTATCTATCTTCTGTGATAATACTTATGCTATATGTTTGTCTAAAAATCCAATTTTACACTCTAAGGCAAAACATATAGAAATTAAACATCATTTTATCAGAGACTATGTTCAGAAGGGTATTATGCTTTTGTTGATTCAGATCATCAATGGGCTGATATTTTTACAAAACCCCTTGCTGAAGATAGGTTCGAGTTTATTCTGAAAAATATTGGTATGGATTTCTGTCCAGAATAATATTTATCAGAGGCAAACTTCTCAGATGCAAAATGTTTAATGCTCTGAAGTATTTCATCTGTTAATTTATTCATTTTCTTGAATTATTTTACTTGTGTAAATCTGAACTAACAATGCTCAGAGGATCTAAACGTTGTCTAACGTTTCATTTCTCAAGAGATTTCAGAGGCACATGCAAGCAAACACGTGTAGCTCAGAAACTGAAAAGGTAGAGTGCACCTTACTGAATTGATGTTTGAAGTACTGCTTTGAAAATCTGATTTTTCTTGATTTTCCCCCCATCTGTCAGAATCATAATTGTTGTGCAATGATGTTTTTCCTTTTTCATTTAATGCTATGTGAAGCGTGCTTATGTGATTGTTTGTGTTCCTGATTTTATCTATAAATACCACAAATCACACCATTTCACACTTTTCACTTCACGAACCCTTTTATGCATTTTTGTCTTCTCTTTGCTCTTCACCAAAACCCTAAACCTAAAACCTCTCACTCAAGAACATCAATGGCATCTTCTTCATCAACATCTGCTCAGATGCAATCAACCATTGCTGTTTCTACTCCTAATGCTGAAGCGTATAAAGAACCTGTGAGAACTCTTCTCACTCCAACCATAGAACTGGAAGTTCTAAGTGAATGCTTCATAGACCTTGAGTCCATTGAAGAAAATGGGTTTAATCTTTCTTCAACCATTCAAACTCAGAATTGGAAAAAGTACTTTGACAGGCTTATGGGTCCTGTTTATCCAACTTTGGTGAAAGAATTCTGGATACATGCTCAGGTGTGCCCTAAATTCATCCATTCTTCTGTCCTTGGAAAGGAGATTGTGATTACTGAGAAGCTAATCAGACAACTCATTGGGTACTCTGAAACTGATGGTGAAACCAGTCTATAATCTGCTCGTGTGGATCTTGCTGATGTGTTTCAAGAAGTTACTATTTCGGGGGCACCAACAAGCAAAGTAAGGGAACTGAAACCAGTCTACAGGATCTGGGCCAAGATTTTCATGAGTTCCATCTTTCATAGAAAATCATCAAATTCCCCAGATTATGTCAGTGCTGAACAACTATACTTTATGTTCTGTATGAGCAAGGGAAAGAAGGTGGACTTGCCTTATCTTCTGTTTAGTCACCTTCTGAATCATGTAAAGGAAACAAGAGAAGATGTAAGAGTCAATGCTGGAAAAGTTAGGAATTAGATTCCTATGGGTAGGCTGATATCAGACATTCTAACAGAGAATGGTCTTGTGAAATATCTGTATGATACTGGATTGACAGAGAATCTGTCATATGTCATAGGTTCTGTCATCAATGGCAATACTCTGAAGAGGATGAAGGTCATCACAGAGCTTGCCAGCAAACCCAAGAAAATTGCTACTAAGGATGTAAGCAACAGAAGGATTCCTGTTGAAGATTTTCTAATGTTCACTGCTGATGAGCCTAGGCACATCATTCTGACATTCATTGCTGAGTGTTTAAAAGAAGGTATTCCTCTGTCTGTGAACATAGTACAGAAGGAAGGAGAAGTTCTGCCTAATTTTGTTAGAGAAAGACGCTCAAAGAAGATTGCTGAAGAAGGATCTGAGGCTCAGCCAAAGAGAAAAGCCTCTGAAGCTGCTGCTAAGCCTCAGAAGGTAAAGAAAGTGAAACCCACTCCTACAGAAGCTAGTCTAGAAAACATAAGAGAAACTATCAAGCAGGTATTAACATCTGATCCAACTCCAACCATTAACTCTCCATTACCTTCACCTCCTCCATCACCTTCTAGACCACATTCATCTGTACCACCATCATCTGGAATTCATGCATCTGAACCCCCTCCATCTCAAACTACACTTTCTAAACCATCTTCTGTACAAACTCCATTTGAACCACCTCAAACGAAAATCCTACCAGAACCTCAACAACAACAACAACCAGAACCTCAACAACAACAACAACAACAGACACCACCAGAACAACAACAAACACCACCAGAACAACAACAAACACCACCAGAACAACAACCACAATCGCCAGAACATCAATCGTAACCCATCTCATCTGACCCTCCCCAACCAACACCATATGAACGTCCCTCAATAATAGAACAACCATTACCTATTCCAGAACCATCAGATGACATTCTTGATCTGGAACCACTTGCAACCATGGTTGTCCTGTCATCCACCTCATGCCACTCCACTGAATCATCTGATTCTGAATTAGAAGTTCCATCACCCACATGTTTACACATTCTTGATTCACTCAAACCTGCATTTTCTGATCTTTCAGCATCTGATCAAATAAATCGTAGACTTGCACTTCGTTCAAATTTCAACCTCTCAGACTTTCAAAATTCATCCTCTGAAGCTGAAATTTCACCAACTCCTACACCTCAACTCACAATACCACAACCATCTGAACCTCAAAAGTCTGAACCTCAACCATCTGCATTTCAACCATCTGACCAACCACCATCTGATCAAACACCTCCTAATATCACTTGTGAACAACCTCAGCCAAACTCTGAACCTACTGAGGAAGTGATCCCTGAGGAATTTCTTTACACCAACCCTAGATCAGATGTTGATAAACTGTTTGATAATTTCAAAAAGGAAGTTCGTATGGGGATTGCACGTGTGGAAGAAGAGTGTCTGTTCAGTATAGATCCTGCTAAGTCTGAAGCTTCTTGGGATAAATTTATCTCTAAGATCAACGTGGTGGCCTCTCATCTAAAGACAGCCTGTGCTGAAAATGCTAAGGCAAAGTTTGCTGAGTTGGTAAGACAAACTCTGATGAGCATTCCCAAACCACCAGTGCTGCTTCTGGAAGATGCTCCTGCAGAAGACTCTCCATCTGAAGATGTTGCATCTGCACCTGAAGTAAAGGCTGACAATTCAGATCTTGTAAAAGAGGTTAAGGAAATCAAGTCCTGAATGATCAAATAAGAACAAACCACTGAAGAGATTAAGACTTGGATGGCCAAGCAAGAAGAGTCTACTACAAAGATCACAGATCTTCTGACCCTGATTGCATCTCGTCAACCCTAGTTTCTTTTCATGTTTTTGCATTGCTGTTTTGAATCTGTTTTCTCTTGCTTGTTTGTTATCATCTATGTGAACTATCTGAATGAATGAAATTGTTTGCTTTGTTTTTCTTCTATTATCTTTTCTGTCTTTACACATCTTTTTGATTATGACAAAAAGGGGGAGAAAAAGAATTTGATTGTTCAATCCATAAGCAAATACTAAAACAAAATTCAGACATATTATTAACTATCTTTGAATTTAAGTTTTTCAGATTCTATTGTTTCATCTGACAAAATAAATTCATTGAAGTTATCCTGAGAATTACCCAACCAGACTCTGATTCTTGAAGCAAATTGTACTCTAGGTCTAAACGCAAAATCAGACTCTGTGATTGAAAGAAGTCATCAGACTCTGATTAACCAGAATCTGTGTTTGAAAAGAAGTCATCAGACTCTGATTCTGAAATACACTCAAGCAAAAAGGGAAGTATTCATTTCCTTAGAATATTAATTTCAGGGGGAGATTCTTATTCTTAGGGGGAGTTATAATTATTATTTTTTTTATTGAACAAAATTTCTCATGTTTTGTCATCATCAAAAGGGGGAGATTGTAAGAACACAGATTGTGTCTTAGTAATATCTCTATGTTTTGATGATAACTCTTATGAAATTTTGTATTAAAGAATTATATACTCTAAAATTAGTTCATGAATATTTGCTGCAGATAATTAAAGTATAAATATATCCAAGAGCAAATTAATCTGAACATAGAACTATGGAAGGCTCTGAAGAGTCAGAATCATCTTATAGAAGAATCTGAGCGCTGTCTGTTGAAGGATCTGAAGCAGAAGCTACAGAAGAGTCTGAAGCAGAAGCTACAGAAGGATCTGAAGCAGAAGCTACAGAAGGATCTGAAGCAGAAGACTCTAATAAGATCTAAAGACTCTGAAGCATTGAAGAACTTTATATGAGAGTTAAGAAGCACAGTTTTTCAGAAGACTCTGAAAGTACTACGCGCTGCATGTACTGAGGATCTGATTCATAAAACTCTGCTCTGAAAGAACTACACGCTAAAGCACACTTGCTGCCTTACTCTAATTCAGCAAAATCTGATGGGTATCCAAGACTCTGATCATGCAAAATCTGATGATCAACTTTGTTGAAAAGAAATAATTATTGAAGAAGAATTCAAAGTAATATCCTTTGATTTAGCTCAACGACTCTTTCCTCTTTCATGCTTGACACTAGAACACAGACCAAAAGCATTTCTCTGTGCATTCTATTTCCAGGAAAGGTCATGTGATGTAAAGACAAAAAGGTTCAGGCCTTTTCAGTACACAACCTCCAATGTCAAGACTTTGTGGACTACTGTGCATATAAAAGCAAGTATTCATCATCTTCTTCAGTAGTGATCCATCAACCAACGAATCTCAAAAAAGAAACTCTTACAAGCTCTCACAAAATATTCTTATTGCTGAGTTTATTCTTTTGTTCTTAAACTTTAAGTGAAAAATCACTGTTGTGATAAAGCTTGTTAGAAGCATTCATACACTTGTATTAATCTTACATTTTATTGTAATAGTTCCTTAAGAAGATCCAGTTGAGATCAGTAGTTCTTGAGAAGACTTTGAACAGTTGTTCTTAGTGGTTACTATTGTAATCAGTTGATTAAATAGTGGATTAAGTCCTTGTTTGAGAAAGGCAAATCACTCTAGATAGGGTGGACTGGAGTAGTTGAGTTCAACGAACCAGGATAAAAATACTTGAGTTTTTACTTCTAAGTTTTTATCTTCATACTTATTCAACCCCCCTTCTAAGTATTTTCTCACCTTCAAAGACTTCCTTGCTTAAACGAGTACGAGACTTCCCTACTTAGATTCTTCGAATGCAAGACTTTTGCTTAGACCTTCAGTCTAAGACTTTTCATGCTTAATCAACAACTAATCAAGACTTGAATGCTCAATAGCATAGCAATAGATTTACTTGGCTCAAGATAACATCATGAAACTTTGATGCTCAAGCACATAGCAAGAGACTTTCTTTCTAAACTACTAAACACAACCTGTTTAGCAGAATAGAAAAAAAGGTGTACTTGATACAATCAGAGGTACATGGGAATAACCATAACAAAGATCATAATTCTTAAGATTTCTAAGATATTCAATGTTTAAGAAATCTTAAGGCTTTGTACAATTTACAACATATAAAAGAAATTCTACATCCTCGAATATGTTGCCATTGTTGATCTTGTTATTCTTCCTTTCTGATAGAAACGTGAAACACTTCTTTCTTCTTGGATCTCTTTCTTTATTTTCCTTGTTGTTGATTCTAGATTGAATCTTCAACTACTTATATAGCAGTTGCAGAATGATAGCCGTTGGAAGAGATAACTTGTAAAAGTGTCTTTGTTACTCCATAGTACAAGAAACTTTGAAGATAAATACACCAAAAGATCTTTATCCATTATGTAACTATTTTAATTCCTTGTGATCTTGTACTATATATCTGCTTATAGTGAATATATGTAAAGAAAATCAACTCTTCTTGAGCCATGTGAACACAGACTCTAGCTGACAAACTAATTTGACATTATAGCTTACTTTCTGCAAGACGAATAACTTAGCTTTGTCACTGGTTCTGAATGATCACCAGAAGCTGATACATTCAACAAGTGTAAATATATTATATTTCTCTTCTAACGCTGACACCTTCAGCTTCAGAGTCTACGCTAACCTATATTATCAGACTTCACTTAAAGAACGTTCTTCAATTCTGAACCACCATAAGCCAATAAATCAACTTCTCTCAAATGCATCCTTATATTAGATTCTAAATAGATTCTTCTTAAGCTTTGGACCCACATACTTAAAACACACATTAGATAACACCATTATCATTTCAATACTTTTGTTATCATCAAAACCTTAAGGAATACTTGTCATGAACAAATCTTGTTCTAACAGAGGAGAACAAAGAGAAGAAATCACATGGGAGTTTGACATATCAAGTTGTGGCATTTGAAGGGTAAAAACAAGGGAGTTTTTAGCACATAGTTTTGGAGGACAGTTCGAACAATCACAAGGAATTGCAAATGATATGTGGAACAAGATGACCTAAGAGATTAGAAAAGTAGGTAAATGGTCATGAAAACTAAGAGATTATAGATCAAGTGAAGTGTGTTAAAGATGAAAAAGACAAAGTCTTGGCTCAAGATAACATCAAGAAACTTTGATGCTCAAGCACATAGCAAGAGACTTTCTTTCTAAACTACTAAACACAATCTGTTTAGCAGAATAGAAAAAAAAGGTGTACTTGATACAATCAGAGGTACATGGGAATAAACATAACAAAGATCATAATTCTTAAGATTTCTAAGATATTCAATGTTTAAGAAATCTTAAGGCTTTGTACAATTTACAACAAATAAAATAAATTCTACATCCTCGATTGTGTTGCCATTGTTGATCTTGTTATTCTTCCTTTCTGATAGAAACGTGAAACACTTCTTTCTTCTTAGATCTCTTTCTTTATTTTCCTTGTTGTTGATTCCAAATTGAATCTTCAACTACTTATATAGCAGTTGCAGAATGATAGCCGTTGAAAGAGATAACTTGTAAAAGTGTCTTTGTTACTCCATAGTACAAGAAACTTTGAAGATAGATACGCAAAAAGATCTTTATCCATTATGTGACTATTTTAATTCCTTGTGATCTTGTACTATATATCTGCTGATAGTGAATATATGTAAAGAAAATCAACTCTTCTTGAGCCATGTGAACACAGACTCTAGCTGACAAACTAATTTGACATTATAGCTTACTTTCAGCAAGACGAATAACTTAGCTTTGTCACTGGTTCTGAATGATCACCAGAAGCTGATACATTCAACAAGTGTAAATATATTATATTTCTCTTCTAACACTGACACCTTCAGCTTCAGAGTCTACGCTAACCTATATTATCAGACTTCACTTAAAGAACGTTCTTCAATTCTGAACCACCATAAGCCAATAAATCAGCTTCTCTCAAATGCATCCTTATATTAGATTCTAAATAGATTCTTCTTAAGCTTTGGACCCACATACTTAAAACACACATTAGATAACACCATTATCATTTCAATACTTTTGTTATCATCAAAACCTTAAGGAATACTTGTCATGAACAAATCTTGTTCTAACAGAGGAGAACAAAGAGAAGAAATCATATGGGAGTTTGACATATCAAGTTGTGGCATTTGAAGGGTAAAAACAAGGGAGCTTTTAGCACATAGTTTTGGAGGACAGTTCGAACAATCACAAGGAATTGCAAATGATATGTGGAACAAGATGACCTAAGAGATTAGAAAAGTAGGTAAATGGTCATGAAAACCAAGAGATTTTAGATAAAGTGAAGTGTGTTAAAGAAGAAAAAGACAAAGTCTTGGTTAGTGAATAAGATATAAAGGATAATTGGAATACATTTTTCTATAATTTATTTAATAAAGGATATGATATCTCACTAGACTCTAACAAGTGCAACATAAGAGAAGATGATAAAAACTATAATTACTACCGTAAGATTCAGAAACATGAAATAAAAGAAGCGTTGAAAAGGATGAGAAACAATAAGGTGGTTGAGACAAACGACATACCTATTGAAGTATGAAACAATCTTGAAGATAAAGGCATTATGTGGCTCACCAATATTTAGGTCAAAGAAAAAGTAAGATGAATGGAGTAGAAACACTTTAGTTCCAATATTTACAAAAATTTCCAAATTGTAGGAGATTAAACTTATGAGACATATCATGAAGTTATGAAAAAGTGTGATTGAACATAGATTAAAAAAAGATAATCATGCTATTGAGAATCAATTTGGTTTTATGCTTGCGAGATTAATCATGGAAGCAACATAAGAGAAGATGATAAAAACTATAATTACTACCGTAAGATTCAGAAACATGAAATAAAAGAAGCGTTGAAAAGGATGAGAAACAATAAGGTGGTTGAGACAAACGACATACCTATTGAAGTATGAAACAATCTTGAAGATAAAGGCATTATGTGGCTCACCAATATTTAGGTCAAAGAAAAAGTAAGATGAATGGAGAAGAAACACTTTAGTTCCAATATTTACAAAATTTTCCAAATTGTAGGAGATTAAACTTATGAGACATATCATGAAGTTATGAAAAAGTGTGATTGAACATAGATTAAAAAAAGATAATCATGCTATTGAGAATCAATTTGGTTTTATGCTTGCGAGATTAATCATGGAAGCAACATAAGAGAAGATGATAAAAACTATAATTACAACCGTAAGATTCAGAAACATGAAATAAAAGAAGCGTTGAAAAGAATGAGAAACAATAAGGTGGTTGAGACAAACGACATACCTATTGAAGTATGAAACAATCTTGAAGATAAAGGCATTAAGTGGCTCACCAATATTTAGGTCAAAGAAAAAGTAAGATTAATGGAGTAGAAACACTTTAGTTCCAATATTTACAAAAATTTCCAAATTGTAGGAGATTAAACTTATGACACATATCATGAAGTTATGAAAAAGTGTGATTGAACATAGATTAATAAAAAATAATCATGCTATTGAGAATCAATTTGGTTTTATGCTTGCGAGATTAATCATGGAAGCAACATAAGAGAAGATGATAAAAACTATAATTACTACCGTAAGATTCAGAAACATGAAATAAAAGAAGCGTTGAAAAGAATGAGAAACAATAAGGTGGTTGAGACAAACGACATACCTATTGAAGTATGAAACAATCTTGAAGATAAAGGCATTAAGTGGCTCACCAATATTTAGGTCAAAGAAGAAACAATAAGGTGGTTGAGACAAACGACATACCTATTGAAGTATGAAACAATCTTGAACAATAAGGTGGTTGAGACAAACGACATACCTATTGAAGTATGAAACAATCTTGAAGATTAATAAAAAATAATCATGCTATTGAGAATTTACTTAGATAGTGTGATGAAACACTATCAAATAGAGCACAAGACTTGCACTTAGATATAAGTATATATATATATATATATATAACCCCCATAATTTTGCCTTCAACAGGAATCAAACCAAGGTCACTACAATTAGTTAGGAAGAGAGTGTACCACTACGCTATATAATGTTTGTTTATTTTTTCACGAATAAAATATATATTAACAATATGTTCAAATTGATATCATTCTAATGCATTGGTAATAGCAACAACATCTCCTATAGCTTTTGCACTGACTATTCCTGTTGAATTTCTGTAATATTTGGAATGAGCCATTAAAAAATTTGGTTACGTGTAAATTTTCTCAGTAATATTACATCTTTCTACCTTTTGACATCTGCTGCTTCATCTACCTGTTAAAGCTACTTTAACCGTTGCCTTTTAATAACTGCTTCATCTAGCTGTTAAAGCTACTTTAACCGTTGCCTTTTAATAACTGCTTCATCTAGCTGAAAATTTTCCAATTGAATTTAAAACATGTTTTTGTGCTGATGGTAAAATATCAAAAGTTTTTCTTGATTGCAAGTTTTTATTGTATTTGATCTTCATTAGTTTCATAAAGAACATTTAAAATGATAAACCTGCGAGAAGCATAGATCAATAGTATCTTTATATGTTTAGCACATATAACTAATTTTAGGATAATTTGTCACAACTAGGGTAGTGCATATAAATACAAGTTCAAAATATAGAATATCTATATCATATTGTGTGCTTGACGACATCAATAGTAAATCACCGATATTTTTGTGATCATTGAAATTGTTGTTGAGATTTGATGCATTGGTTTTCTTGTTGGCTTGGTGTGTCAGAAAAGTTCAAAGAACACTTAGCCAAAGCATGGTCAGAGACTTGTTGGAATCTGCATATTCCACCAGAATCTTCATCATGTTCTTGAGCTTCATCAGTTAGAATTTAAACTCACACCATTTCTATGGTTTCTTGATACTGTCTTGTTTCTACAACCATACAGAATCATATCCCTATACTTACATGCCTCAATTTAGTTCTTGCGCATTGTTTGATTCTCAACAGTTGAAACCATTGCTTGTTTTCATTCTTTGTGTTTGAGCCATTTTATCAATTCTTGGGTGAATTTTAGTCTTGAGTAAATCCTCTTGTTTGAAATGAGAGACATACTTTACTTGAGGACAAGCAAAAATATAGTTGGGGAGAGTTGTTAGATGTCAAACACTGCTTTATTTCTCTATCAAATGTTGACATCTTTCATTCTTTTTGTGGATAAATTGATTAGAATCACTTATGTTTTGGATGATATGCTTCATTGCTTGAAAATGCCTTGGTTGCTTTGATTTGTGTGCTATTGTGCAAGAATTAGGCACAAAACAAGTGAAGAGTAAGACACAAGAATATTGGCAAGGAAATCAAGACAACAAAAAAACATCATGAAGTTCTCCGTGCGAAGCTCCTAGCGAACTTCCCCAGAAAATTCATCAACAAGTTCGCACAACGAACTTGTCAGCGAAGACCTACGGGAGCTTGGTACTGTTCACACAGAGGAGAAAGGGACCAAAGCTCGTTGTGCGAAGAAGCTAGCGAATGGTTCGCTTAATCAAAGAAGTAGCGAAGTGCTAATGAATGGTCCCAGACTTGAGGCAGTAGGTATTTGGATAGAAATTCGTTGTGCGAAGTTACCGGCGAAGGCTTCGCAGTGCGAAGGATTATCCGCACATCGAACATGAGGAAATGTCTCAGGACGGTTTAACTGTACAAAGGCATTTTAAGTGCCACATTTGGTTGTTCTCTAGGCGAACATGGCAGAGTAGTAACATGGGTATAAGTACTTGAGACCACTTTCTAGCCCATACCAATTTTTGATACCTTTTCATAACTTTATATTTTTCAGCAAGAAAACCCTAGTTCTCCCATTTTCATCATCTCTTAGCCATCTTTCACCAAAAGAAGGTGGATTCCCATCCAATCTCGATTTTTTAACTTGGATGTTGATTAACCTTATTCTGAAACTTGCTCAAGCTACCATGGAAGTGGGTGGCTAAACCCCTTTTTGTGTCAAGATTAGAGGTAGCTAATTCTGATTTTTATGTATTTCTTTTAATCTTTTGTATATGAACAAAGCTTTGATCAATATAGATAAAGTTATTTGCTATATTTTGTTGTATTTATGGTTTGTATTGCTTTAGACATAAACTTTTCAATTTTTGACCTAATTTCTTCATCTATCAACTAACAAACTCTAGACATAGATTTGGAAGTTGATATTTGCATTGTATTGATCTTAATGATTATTGCTTCGGGTGTTATTTCGAGAGATTATTTAACGGTCGAAACAATAATATTCACGAAATTGCTTTTGAGATAAACGGTTTTGCGAGGATACATGATTATATTGGTTGAAACTAAGTTCACATATTCGATTGATTGGATATGTTTAAGACGGATTAGTGAAACCTAATCTTGGCATGCTTTTTATCAAACAAGAACCAACTTTTACCTTGTTTTACTTCTTGCAAACTTATGTTACCAAATAGAAACCATTTGAAAACCCCTTTACTTAAGTCACTAAAATATTGAACGAAAAACATCAAATATTCTCGTACAATCTCCGCGGATACGATAAAACACTCCCGACTATACATTTTAACACATAGCTCTATAACATGAAATATTGCTTTACTGCATCCCTTTCAACCACTTCATCAACCATCGTCTTAGCCCTCCATGCCTTACCTTTGGTAATGCCAACAAAATACTTTTGCCTTAGCTCATACATAATCTCAGAGACTTTCACCTTATCCATGGAGTTTCTTTTGTCAACCACTAGTTTGGAAATCCATTTAGAATTGGCAGATCTGTCATCTAAAACCCTAGCACATGTGTGTGTCTCCACCCATGTTTTTAATTGGTAGGTGTGCTTGTCACCCACTTTACTACACAATGCTAAAAAACTACATTTGCCCCTACACTCTACCTTAACCCTATAGCTTTCATTCTTTACAAATTTTATCTCCCTACCATTAAGAAAAGACCACTATCTTATAGCATCTTTAAATTTACTTAATGAGGTAAATTCCATGCGAAGTTTGAACTAAAAATCTTTGTTCATCAACTCACTTCTGAACTGCTCATACTTAGGGAACTTTTCATCACCATTGACATCAGGATCAAAACTATCTAATTCTTCACTTTCATCATCCTCAAGGTCTCTTGGTATATTATTGAGTAACCTTCTAGAACCAGAGCACAATATTTTTGCAGGAACAAATGAATTTGGCTTTGAGTGACCACCTTGTTTCTCTTGGTTTTTTTAGCCCTTACTTTATACCTTAGAGATTTTCCATTAACATTAACATTTGTACCACTAGTTGGTTTTTTCACCACAAAATTCACAAAGCCTTCATTATTCTCCCACGTTCTTTCTTCTTCACTATCATCAAACCGAATGCCTCTAACTTCATCATCACTACTAAAACCATCATATTTACCTTCATTGAATTGAGCAACAGTAGGACTTAGAACCTTGCACATCATATCTTAAACTTCATGCTCAACCCATATATGGACATCAACTTTGTTATCAATGATGTGTTTGACAATTGCTTCAGTTAGTAGTACATCATTAATGACATGAAAAAACCCTTCATAAATTTCTGGGAGTTTTGTCCACAACCTAAATCCATCATATCCACAGTCCTTAACTAAACTCACAGCCTAAAAAATACACCAAGTGTCGGTATCTTGACCTTCCACAGTTGTATCATTCCCCCTATAAAATGTGTACTTATCATGCACAAAGTTACTCCCGTGATGGAAGATGACACTGAATACGCCCATGTCTACAATTACAAAAATACCCAATGGTTAAACTAGGGTTACTGGGCTATAAGAGAAATTACCATAATGAAACTTAAATAATCTGAGTGCAATAAAGTATGTTAATAAATGTCAAACTAACACATATGGTGTTGGTTGAGACTACTGCGAATCGTACCTTTTTGAAGTAAAGTAAACAAAAGAGCAAATCATACCTTCTTGAAGAACGGGCAACACAACGAATGCAGTACTTGCATTATTTCCTTTTAAAGCACGAATCTCAAGCTTGGGTAGAAGACAACGAGCAATTTGAGATATGCTTGCTTGGGGAGAAGACAAAGAGCTTGTGCGTGAAATTGGATATGAAACTGGATTTGGGAATTAAGGTTAATGACATATTACATGTGAAAGTAATCTTAAATGAAAATAAATTACACGTGGATATTAAATAAAATGAAAATAACAAAGGTATTACACATTGGCAATGTCACGTAAGATAATTTGATGAGTTGGTTTAATGAGAAACTGAATCAATAGAATCTTCAAATATTAAGGTGAGAATCTAATTTTTTTTATAGAGGAGTTGTAAATTAGCTATTAACCCTAAAATTTATGATATTTACACAATTTAATCGAATGACTTTGAAAATAGAATAACCCATTTAAATTCCACATTATTATAAAAAGAATAATCTTTACAAAAATATCTTTGTCTATATGTTACATTATTTTGAGAAAAACTAGATTTTTTTTTACAAAAAGAAAAAGTTAGAATAGAAAGCAAAATATCTTGCATGGTTGTTGTGTTGTGGGACATGTCATGATATATAGAAGCCGTGAATAACCAAACTCTCTAAGGTACGATGATGTCTTATCCTATTGTTGCCTCACCTTGTTCTCAAACTCAAACCATAAACATGGCTAGTATTTCATCTTCAGCTCTTCCTTTCTTCACTCCTAAAACTTCAAATCTCTACAACAAGTCTTGTTTTTCTAAATCCAATTTCTCTACTCTCACATGTAAGGCATCATCATCATCATCAAGTTTTTCATCATCCATGTTGGATTTTGACTTGTATGATCTTCTAGGAATTGATAGTTCGTGTGACCAGTCACAGATCAAGACCGCGTATCGATCTCTTCAGAAACGATGCCATCCTGATATTGCAGGTCCTTCTGGTCATGACATGGCCATCATTCTTAATGATGCTTATGCTATTCTTTCAGATCCATTTGCACGCCTCGCATATGATAAGGTTAATTCGTTTCTATTATTTTTGTAGTTTATAGATCGATTATTGGTTACAAGATAGAACTAGTTTTGTACTAAGGTCAATCTGCAGTAAGAGACGTAGACACAACTGGCCGAACTCATATCAAATCTTGTGTATTTTTGGTTTGCATCTTTTGTATCTGTTTTAGTTAGATATTTGGTTGCTTATAGTATAAGAAAAATGGTGTAGGAGCATGCAAAGATCACAGAATTCAAAGGCTTTACCGGAAGACCGACCTATTCGGTATGGTGTGGTTCAGAAAGTGAGCAGAGGGCTGTATTTGTTGATGAAATAAAATGTGTTGGATGCCTAAAATGTGCTTTGGTAGCTGAAAAGACTTTTGCTATAGAGTCAGTTTATGGAAGAGCTAGGGTTGTTTCTCAGTGGGCTGATTCTGAACCTAAAATTGATGAGGCAATACAAACTTGTCCTGTGAACTGCATTTCGTAAGTGTATGAGCTCGTGTGCGTGTGTACGCGCGTGCGTGTTTCTATCTAATGAAATATAATTTTTTCCCTTTTGAATAAACTAGAGTTGTTGAGAGATCCAACCTTGCTGCTCTAGAGTTCTTGATGTCGAAGCAGCCACGCGGCAACGTAAGAGTAGGTGCGAATAATACAGCAGGTGTTCGTGTCTCGAACATATTTGTAGATGTGGAGAAGTTTCAGACTAGATTCCAACAGACAATGGAAAAAGCTTCCAATTACTCTAAGGTTAGGGCATCTTTGGAAATTGCTTCTGTATTCTGTAGCACTCACACCTCTGAGAAAAACCGTGTCTATGTCAGTCTCGGACACTGATACTAACAATTGTGATTGCATTCAATTTATTTATTCTTTAAAATTATTACTATGTCGACATGCTACTGTCAGTGTTGGGTTTGGTGTCTGTGTATGTGTCCGTGCTTCATAGCTTCATAAGCTTTGATCTCCCAACCAGATATTTACGTCAATCCAAACAAGCCCTTATTCATCGATGCTTGTAATCATCATTATTTCATTTCATTATCTTTTTTCAGGAAACAGATCTTCAAAGAGAATCAAGAATGTCAGCAATTCAAGCAATAAGATCAATTTCCAATTGGTTATACTGGCATCCACATAGTGCAAGTGTTAACAAAAGCATAACAAGAGTAGTGCATAAACTACCTGATCCAAATCTTAATAAGCTTCGAGATGCAGCTGCAAAGAGAAAACTAAGAGATTCAAACAAAGCCAACAATCAAACTCCTTTAAACTCCATTCATCGCGAGGAATATTGGACTCCATTGGCTGTCGATCAAACTAGTACTATTACTAGTATTACTACTCCAACACCATTTGAGAAGCCTTCGTTTGCGAAAGGAAAGAAACAAAGAAAGAAAGATGATCTTGAAAGATATGAGAAAGAAAAAAGTCCAATTAGATGGGGACTACCCATTGTTACTTCATTGATTGGTATGGCTGGAGTTAGATTACATGAAGTAAGATCAACAGTTGGGTTGAAAGAGCATTTTGGTGGTTCTCTTGCTTTGGAAATTGTGAACAGTTCTTGGTTGCAATATGTTTTGGTAGCAGCTACATGGTATATGATTGGAGTGGTTGTTGTAGGATTTGTGGCCAGTATCGGAAATAGAATTAGATAGAACCCGAATTCTAAACTGCAGTTTGCGGTAAAATACAAGCAAATGCATCTCGTTCGGCCACATTTGCGGTTGCTATGCAGACACTCTAAAACTCTTATATTGCAGTTGCACAGAAACTATGGATAGAAGTAAATAATAGATGAATAAAAGGTTACTATAGAATAGATATACATGTAATATGAAGTTAAGTATGTGAAGAAATCTATGAGTTCAGAACAGATAATGTATTATTATATATAGCCTCTCTCTTTAAAGATGTCTGCATTGTGTTAATCATCATAATATATTCCTTCATTCGTTCTCTTATGTCGAGCAAATAAAGCATAAAATCAACGTAAAATAGAAGTCTTTTCCTATTAATATTTTCAAATTCAATATCGAAGAATCCTACTTTAGTAATATAGAACTTTCAACTTGTTTGGAGTTTCATTAAGACTCTAAGAAAATGTGTATGAGTAATTTTTTTTAACATTGAGATCAAATATATTGAAAGTTTGAGATCAAATATTCTTTATTGTTAGTTTGATGTATTTTTTAATTGTCTTTTCAATCAAGATATACATCTTATCAATATAAAAATATTTACTTTAATTTTTTTATACTAATTTTGGAGTTCTTTTCTTATTTAAAAAAAAATTCTTATATTTTGTACCCTAAAAAGTAAAAACTACTTATATTTGTATGATTAATTGATAGGTGAGAGCTCTTTGTTTTACATCCTTTCCATTATCCACAACAACACAAAATTTCAATGTCAAAATCGAGTTCACCCTCCTCCTATGAGAAGTACGATGTAAGAAAAAGAAACCCAAATCCGAAATCATGTGCACTGTTGGTCATCGATATGCAGAACTATTTCTCTTCCATGGCAGACCCAATTCTAGCTAACCTCAACACCACAATCACTCTCTGTAGACGCGCTTCCATCCCCGTCATATTCACGCGCCACTCTCACAAGTCTCCCTCCGACCACGGCATGCTCCACGAGTGGTGGTCCGGTGACCTCATCATCGATGGCACTGTAGAGGCCGATCTCATGACAGCGTTGGACCGCAAAGGTAAGTAACAGTAAAACCTTACAGATTTTTCGCATCAAAAAAACTATGTTAATAGATTATTTTTTTTCTATGGTGCATGTGGCGGTCAGGGGATGACATGGTGGTGGAGAAGAGTACATATAGCGCATTTAGGAAGACGGGTCTGGAGGAAAAACTGGTGGAGATGGGTGTGGATGAGGTTATAGTGACAGGTGTGATGACTAACTTGTGCTGTGAGACGACGGCGCGTGAGGCTTTTATTAGAGGCTTCAGGGTTTTCTTTTCTACTGATGCTACTGCTACATCTGATATAGATCTTCATGAGGCTACTCTGAAAAACATGGCTTATGGTTTTGCTTACTTAATTGATTCTCACAGGCTCAAACAAGCCCTTAATTAAACTTTAAATAAAATGGAAAAATGAAGCTTTGTTGCTAAATTCAAGTGCGAACTTAGTACTGTTATGTTGTAACAGAACTCTAATATCCCTTGTTATGTGTCACATGTATATGCTATCAATCAAAATAAAAGTGTGTTGATAATGTATGATACCAATTGCTATAACATTCACTTTGCCAATGTGTTAACTTCAACCTAATTTTCCTAATTCCCTTTCAAATTGAAGTCCGATTACCGATGATGTTGGATTGCTACCATACATTCTCTTGACAAAACCATACTCTAAGATTTTTCAGTTCCGAGGCTCCCTCAAACCAACTTCGTCCTCTACTTCAACAGTTAAGGTAAGTTTCCATATTTTGTATTAATCGATTTTGCTCCACCCCTCCAATTGTATTTGTTGATTTCGATTCAAACTATATACTTTCTAAATTCCTCCACTACAAAGATTTCTTAAACCTTATTGTAATCAGATTTGGAGGAAATTTTTTTGTTTCAACACGATCATAACTTTCGCCAATTTTATGCTCTACATTGCAGATGCTATGACCTGTCCATTTTTAATTATTTTGTAACATGATCTCACATTTTCCTTTTTGTGTTGTAATTTGTGACTTTTTTATACTACTTTTTTTCAAAATGGCAATAACTTTCGAGAATATCAAAGATGTGAATGACATGGAAGTTAGTTTTCGAAATATCCCATAAGTGGAATGTGTTACTTAAAGAAAGAATATTTAGAGATGAAATTTGTATTTGTTAAAAAATACAAATGTGCGTGGTATTCTTACGCGGATAAGAGATACTCAGATGCTTTAGTAAATAAGGGTGGTTATGGCTTGTCTGCGGCGGCGAAAGGTTTTGTTTGGTGGTTGTTAGCTCACAAATTTGACGCCACATATATATAGATTAAAATATTTAAATAAAATATTAAAGTCTTTTGAGAGGTAAAGAGGTTTTCGAAGCCTTGAGACCTTCGATTGGGAAGTCAAATATTGTGGGACTTAGAGAAAATTTTGAACCTTAAAAGAAGCAGCATTCGACCGAGATCCTGGCTGGAGATTAGTGAAGTTTTTTTGAAATTTAAATAATGCAGGGAGTAGTTATGCTTTCCTATGACTAAGAGGGACAAGTGGCGTTCGTGTGGCAAAGAACTTCATGCATTGTGACACTTGTCGGAAGCTGATTGCCTTAGGGGGTTATTGGTAGTTATTTTTTACTATCTTAAATAGGAGTCTTAGACATAGAATTCAGGGTGTTGTAATTTACTATTTGTACAAGTCACTCATAAATTTACTTAAAGTATCCGAGTGTAGAGAAAAGAATTCAAGGAGAATGTACGTTATGTAAACACACCACCTTTACTTTCAATGAAGTTTAATTTACTTGCTTAACTTTACCAAGTTTTCCTTTACTTTATCTACAATCTACCCCCTTCTATGCACTTTACTTTATCTTCGTCCTAAATTCCTTTCTAAGATCTCTATCTCTTTCCTCCTAAATTTCTATCTTCTCTTTCGCTTAAGTCGAACAAACACCTTTATGATTAAAGCCTTTTTCTAAACACTGTCGAAGTGTGTAACTTAGATAGATTTCAAAACATAAACCTTTAACACATGTCCTAGGATCAACCTGATCGATACAGTGAGTCACCAAAGTTAAATTTGAAAGATCAGCGGTTGTTTTCCATTTTTCAAGGGAAACAAAATGGCACGCCCAGTGGAACAGTGCTAAAAGATTTTTTTTATATAGTTTTGCAAAATTCGCAAAACTGCAGTTTTATTTGTCTTCGTAAAAGATTCGTTATATGTTACTAAGAAGTGGCAAAATCGCCACTATAAACGAAGAAAGACCAAGAAGAGAGTATACTAGGGACATGGCGACAAATACAAATCAGCCAAACAACCCTAATCCTCGAGGAGATGGTTCTAACTCTCAGCTGAGCACCATTAGTCCTCACGAAGGATTGAGGAATGATGTGGTTCCACCCTCAATACCTTCGACTGGAGAGCAAATAGTACCTCCTGCAAGGATGGAACCCGTGCCATCAGTGTTGGGGCCTGGGTCAACAAGAATGAGGACTTACGCCCAACTGGTGTTGGAGTATATTGGACCTCAAGCATCGAATCCCCAGACTCCGCCAGGAGGAAATTCGACATCTAGGAAGTTTGTCCCTCCAGGGTTTTCACAATTATTAACAAGAAACCCTCCATATGGAATGCCAACAATTGTGATGCAGGGTTGATCAGTGGTTTTTACACGTGATTTTACCGTTTGTTTCAGTTAATCAATTGTTATGTCCTATCACATTTTATTTGTTTTTATTACATTTTACGCGTCGATTTGGTATTTTCACTATTTCTAGGTTTAGGTAAACAATAAAGGAGAAGCAGAGCGAAAACCAGAAAAAATGACAAGAATTCAGAAGAGTTTTGTTGTGGACCAGGAGCCTGACACGGGTGTCCGTGTCCTGTGACACTACCCGTGTCAGGGCCCCTGAAGAAAAAGATAGCCAACCCAAGAACCAGCAGCCTGACACGGGTGCCCGTGTCCTGTGACACTGCCTGTGTCAGGGCTACTGAAAGTAAAATCTTTAGCAGTCTGCACGGAAACGATCATAACTGGAGATCCGAGAATCTGTTTGAGGCGTTCTAATAATCGCCGGAAAGCTAAGAGAGAGAGCTGCGACTTTCGTGTTGGAGTCGAAGTCAGATTCAGGGCAAATTTTTCCAGATTTTCGTTTGAACCTGCAACATTAGTTTTATTAAGTTTTGGTGTGCTATCTTGGAGGGCAGTTTAGGCATCTCACATTGTAATTTGAATTATGGTATATTAGACGCATCGTGAATTGAGAAAAGGGACTTTTTTTGGACAGAAAATAATTTCACGAGAAAGATTGGAGCGATCAAGGATTTGGAAAACTAAAGGTCCTCATGAGCGGAAGCCATTGAAGATCAAGGCAACCAATTATCTTGTAATGTTTAGTCTTATTGTTGATTTTATCTTTATTATTATGAGTAGCTAAACCCCCAATGCTAGGAGGTGTCCCTGAATTGACTCTGTAATAACCTTGTTTCCTTTGAATAATGGATTTCACTGCTTTCTAATCATCGTTGTTATTGTATAATTTTCTTATGACTTTTCTTATTTGACAAATAAGGATCTGATTTACGGTTAACCATAGGTTTGGAAAAACGATTGTTAACGCGTTTATACGATAATACTATAGTAGATATTGCCTAGGAATAGGGATACCCTATAGTAACCGTAATGTTTTAGATAAAAATTATTGCTTGGTATTGTTTGTCGCTACTGCGAAAATCGGCGCCGGCTGAACAGAAGAGTCGCCACCGTGCGTTATTTATCCCACGGGAGGGAAAGGAAACGCTCAGAGTAAACCTCGCACAACACGGGAAAGGTATGGTCATCGCAACCAAAACCTGGGTTCGGGAGTCGGTTACGCAAGGGGAAGGTATTAGCACCCCTCACGTCCGTCGTACTCGACGGGATCCACGCTTGTTTTCGGGTATGGATTGTTATTCTATCTAAACTATAGGTCAAGGGTTAAAAGAAAAATAAAATGAAAATAAAATGACTCGGCAAAGTATCGCACTTTATGCCTACGTATTCCCGTCTGGAACGAGAAATCAGAGTCAACGTAGTTCGCCTACCTACGGGAAAGGAGGGGAAGGTTGCTCGCTAGGATATCGCATCCTATGCCTACGTACTTCCACACAGCATGGAAGATCAGAGCAAACGTAGTTCGGGCCACGTACGACACAAGTCTGTCCTTGATTGATTTTATTCCTTCTGAAAAAGGTTTTTCTGATTAACAGTCCAAGCGGACAAAAATGACGTTTTGATGAGTTCACATTCTTTTACGAAAGAAGTGTCTTTTATTGTGTTTGAAATCTTTATGTGTTTTTCTGTTTGTTTTGAGAAAGAAAGAGACAGAACTTTAACCTACGGTTGCGAAGGGAAACAAACTATCCTAATGTTATCATGCATGGGTTAAGACCTAGTGTCTATCATGCTCCTCTCTTGCACAGAGAGAAACAGAGATCCTACGGGATAGGCAGAAACAGAAACAATATCAGATATATACAGTAAAGCAGTAAAATGCATGGATGCAACAGCACAAGCGAGGCAAGGGAGTCCCACTCAACCTCGAACCTAGAAAACAATAGGCGAAAGTGAACAGGCTTCACTTTCAACCCAACAGGGTAAACAGCAAACAATACAGTTCAGAAAACCAATCAATACATCAGCAAATGAAATACAACAGCAAAAGAAACAGCATCAGCAGCTCTGAATCAACAACTGGCTTCAAGCAATCTCCAATCAGCTACAGGCTTCAACAAGCATCAATCTCCATCTTCATGGCCTTCAGACAAGGGCTTTGATCATCAGTCTTCCATCTGCAATGGCTTTTCTTCAAGCTCAAACCTCCAGGATGAGGGATCAGTCACAAGAGTGAATTGGGTGTTAAGCAATCAGCTGACTACCAAAGGTGGTGAACAGACTGCTTCTAACACAAGAGACATTTTCTCTCAAGAGTTCTATCTCACAGACACCATCACCAAGCCTTCCAAAGGAAGGGGGTGAGTGTCTTAGAGAGACTCTGAATCACAGAGAAGAATGGATGCAGATAAGGCAATCCATGTTTGAAAAACAATCATTCTAATCTAGAGCTCTCCCTAGCTCCTAAACCCTAGTCTCCTCAGCAACTGATAGCAAGAAACTCCTCCTCAACTCTAGCAGTTGATCTTCAGTCTTTGACTCTCCAATGGTCTTCATCTCCACAAATCTTCAGCTTCCCCAGGGCCCCAGACAAACCCAATACCCAATCAAACAATCAACAATCCCCAGAGGGCACACCACACCAGACAACAGATACACAGACAGTAATAATATCAGTAGGGGAATCCTAATTGTTCTCTAAGGGATCTAATAGCTACCCATAGCCCATATAGTCCCATAACTAATCTATTTAAAACCTAAGTCCTAAGGGGAATGAAATTAAACTCCTAAGTTGTCACCTAAAACCCTAGTTTTATTCATGATATTCAAGCATTTATTAATCACCTAAAATTAGCCTCTAAAAATGGGAACTAAAATATTTCTATAAGCCTAATATCTTATCTAAGCAAAATGAAAAGAATGATCAAAAAAATATTAAAGCATGTGAGAGAACAAAAATCATAAAAATGATGCATGAAATGAATTATTTAATATGACATTTATTTTAGAAAATATGTAAAATATATGAAATAAAACTAAAAATGAAATTTTATTTTCCTATAATATTCTAGACATTTTAATGAAAATATGGTAAAAAGAATGGATTAAAAAGCATTTTTTATGAATTATTTATGATTTTATGAAAATTGGTAGAAAATTAAAATGAAATTAAGAAAATAAAAGTGAATTAAAATGAGGGAGGGGGTATGAAGAGTAACTCGCCCCAGTTATAAATCCAGAATGGGCCACATATAGGGGTGCAATTAGCGCTTCTGGCTAAGCCCAGCATCAAGTCAGAAACAATAAAAACTAAAAACGAGCAGGGGGTGAAAATAGTAGCGAATTCACGTTGCAATTGGTATTGGGCTCAACCTTGGGGGTGTGGTTATCAACAGCACTCAGGCCCGCCCGTTTCAATTAATGAAACGGTGCGTTTAGGGCCAGGGTAATCTCCCTCCAATTTCAGATTAAACAACAGCCACTAGATCCTACCCTAAGTCAAAGGTCTTACTCTAAACGAAGGGTCACGATTTCGTCTTCTTCCCTTGGCCTGAAACTAGGGTTTCCAACACCATGAACATCCATGCACGCACAGCTTTCTCCCTCTCTGTTCTCACTCCACACGCAATGAATCCTCATGATGTAAACATGAAATCTGCTCCAAATCTCTCCCTCTACAAGCTTAGGGCATCAATTCACTTTGAAATTCACCACATCAACAAATTCGATTGAATCAACATCCTGCCTCCATTGAAATGCACTGGTATAAACCTTCACCATTCTTCCTCAGACTTAGCCTAAATTAAACTACACCTAATGGAGATTAACACATGCTATCAAGTTGCAATTATAACACATTCATCCAAGAGATTCGAACACAAACAGTTCCTTACACCTGTCACTAACCATCACCAAAACTCTCCAAATTCATCTAACCTAATCTCCTAACCACCTAGATCAATTCTACACTAACAAAATCATGCCTAACTAACTGGATCAAGCAGTTTGATTGAAAACTTACCTTGTAAGAAATCTTGAGAAACAGCTATGGAGATGACAGATCTGAGTCTTTTAAGTGTTGAATCTTGATCAATCCTTGAAGAACTTGATGCTGTATGCACAAACTTGGAGGTTCCTTGCTTGAATCATGCAATCCACTTGAACTTGTGATTTTGATGATCTTGAGAAAAGCACTCGAAAATGGATGATAACCACCAGAAACTTGCTTCAATTATGATCTATGATGATGATGGAGTGGAATTGAATTGATTATGATGAAAGTTGTTGAAGGTTTTGAGAGAATTGTAATGAAACTTTTATGGAAAAGTATGAGAGATTTTGTGAAATTCTTGGTGCAAATGAGGCCAACCCTTGATCAATGCACATTTCATGAATATATAGACCCCAAATGAACATTCTAGATCCATCTTGCACATTCCCTTGTTTTCAAATTTTGATCCATTTTGATTATGTTTCTTAAATGATAAGCAACCATGGATAACTTCATTTTTTCCTTCTAAACTCAAAAAAGTGTGTGAACCATTGTTCTTAGAATTGTTTTTCCATTCAAAATCATATATTGGAAGTCTCCATTTGGACTTGTAAATCTCCCAAACCAATTTTCAACTTGAAATTATTCACTTTATAAGCCTTTTTAGTTCATATTTTGACCTATCATGCAACTCCATGCTATGAGCTTCTCCAATAACTTGTGACCTTCTTTCTAGACTTAAAATCCCATTTGGAGCAAGTTTGATGTTGTAAGTTTTTCCATTTGAGGTCTCCTTGTATGAGTTTTGGGTATAGGTTAAAATGACCTGTAATTCACAAATGCCCAAAATACCCTTTGCTTGCCAAGGCCATAAGTTGAGTTCTCCACATCATATGAAGGCATGCCATACCATTCTAGAAAGCTAAGACAATGAGGAACAATTCTTATGTTGACCAAGAATTCATTTGAAATCTCCTTGAGGGGCAAAACTAGCTTGGAAGTCAAGTCACTTTCACAGACAAAAATTCAGACACCCCAGATGACCTGTAACTTGTAAGGACCATAACTTGAGTTCTATAAATCTCCTTGAGGTCTTCCACCACTCAAATTAAAGGTCTTGAGATCCTCTACAAGTTTCATGTTGGCCAAGAAGCCATTTGAAGCTAGCATTTTGACTTATCTTGCTTGGAAGTTTGACCTAAACTAGGGGATTTTACAGAGAAACCCTAATTTAGTAACTCCTCTTCTCCTTGATTTCTCTTGAATTCTCCTTGTCATATCTCCATATCCTTCTTTATATGTTCAATATTGATCCCCACATCTCTCCAATAGCCTTGAATGCCCTATTAGGTCAGTCAATTGACCTAGGGTTGACCTAGGGTTGACCCAGATGAAACCCTAGTTGACTGTTTTCAACTGTAGCTCTTGTGCTTTCATCAATGACTTGTTTTCTTCTCCTAATGTCTTTATAAGTCTCTCAAGATGTCTAGATGCTCCCCATGCTTTCATTTCACAGCTCATAACCCTCTTGTTGATCCTCAGATACCCTCAGCTAAGAGATGGACTCAAGGCTTGATCTGCTGAACTCTTTGCTTTCAAATTCTTTCTTGATGACTTGAATAGGATTGAATTGGAATAATAACCTCTTGCTAGGCCTCTAGAGATGAAAATAATGATTGGTCCCCTGTTGAATGACTTGCTATGCTTATGCTATGCAGATGGTTAGTCTATGTACATGATTCTACATGCAAATGCTAATGACATTGAAACATAAACCAAGGAATAAGGTTGAGCAAATTTTAGGGTGCAACAGCTGCCCCTATTCAAGCGACTTGGACCCGATTGGATGAAGAGCCCGGAGCCTTCAGACATTCGCGGTACGAGACGGTTGAATACTAGTGAAACCAGAAATTTGCCAACCGCAGAAATAAACTGCGCTCCTGCTTGAGGAATAACATTCGTCAGCTGAATCTGACTGTTACAATAACCCACTGATCTTGCGCGACCGTGCTGGGGATTGTCTTCATCGTTCTGAAGAGGATTCTGTCATAACAGATTGCTTGCTTGTCCACGTTAGGACTCTGTCTGTCGTCGATACGAAGAAATCTCAACTGAAACTTGTCCACGTTAGGTCTCCACTTACTGTCAACCCAGGAAAATCTCGGCAACTCCGCTGGGGATAATTCACCTGCATTTCCGTAAACTGAATTGTCCACGTTAGGAATAACACTCTTCCACGTTAGGAGTAACGCTTCTATCTTTCCACGTTAGGAAGCAATCTTCTTTCCACGTAAAGAGAACCACATCAATCTGTCCACGTAAGGAATAAAACTCTCTTTCCACGTCAGGACTCCAACCTTTCCACGTAAGGAATACAACTATTTCTGAACTTGTCCACGTCAGGACTCCAATGTCTCCGCGTAAGGAATAAACTTCTTCTACTATGTTAGGGATACCTCTTCGATCTGTCCGCGTCAGGACTAAACTCTCTTTCCACGTCAGGAATAATCCATTTCTTTCCACGTCAGGAATCGATCTTGATCTGTCCGCGTGAGGACTCAATCTTTCCACGTAAGGAATAAGCTCGTCTTTCCACGTAAGGAAACCATTTTTCTTCCACATAAGGAATGCTCTTGATATGTCCACGTAAGGACTCTGGTCTTTCCACGTTAGGAATACCAACTTCTTTCTGATTTGTCCGCGTCAGGACTCATTTTTTCCACATAAGGAAACCATCTTTTTCCACGTAAGGAATCACTTCTGTTGATACGTCCGCGTAAGGACTACATCTTTCCACGTAAGGAATCAATAATCTCTTTGATCTGCCCGCGTCAGGACACTGATCTCGTCTTGATTTATCCACGTAAGGACTCAGGCATCTTCGATTCACTGAGGAAATAAGACTTGTCCATGTGAGGACTCATACCCTCGATCCACTGGGGAAATAACTTGTCCACGCAAGGACTCACGCGTCTTCGACTTGCTGGGGAAATATCCGCGTCAGGACTTACACTTTGCCAACAACACGAAGAAGGATAAATTTGTCCACGTCAGGACTCACATTGCACCATTACGAATAAAGATATCTGCTGGAAACAAATGATCCACGTCAGGACACCAACACGAGGAATAACCAATCTTGTCCACGTCAGGATTTCACATTCGATCAATACCGAGAAATCAAATCTGTCCACGTTAGGACTAGCACATATCGTCAACCTGAGGAAATGTCCACGTCAGGACTCCACCCTCCAACAATTCCGAGAAATCGAACATGTCCACGTAAGGACTAGCACCTCCCATCAGCCCAGGGAAATAGACCTGTCCACGCTAGGACGCCCACTTCTGAAGAAATCCCGCCAATCTAGGAATAAACTGTCCGCGTCAGGACTTGGTTCTTCAATGATCCTCACTCACAAACTTCTTAGCACTGACGTGACAGCGACTTCGGGATGAACTCTACTGGGGATGTCTGAAAACCAACTATCGGACGCCTGCTCTGATAACCGGCGGTGGCCTCTGAAATTCTGATTCATGCGACTCGTTGATGACAAACGAACTTTGCTTGGGAATAAGGAGATTCTTATCCTGGCCACTCTGGCTGGGGAAAATAAGATACATTTGCATAAATGACTCTGCTAGAGGCAAAGAGAGTTTTATCATGATAACTCTGTGGGGAATACCGCCGAAACTGACATTATCATTGAATATCTCCTGCCGAGATCTTGACTGTTTGGTGATTTATTTGAGCAAGAGCTCTCTCCACCTGAACTACTGGAGTACAGAAACTACTTCATCAAAATAAATGCTGGAAGGGATAATGCCGACTCGCCGGGGATAACGTGATGCTACAAAATTATTCCGGCAAAATAAATGCTGGTAGGATGAAGTCGACCTTGCTGGGAATTTGGGAACTCAAACCCCCCGTCTTGTTGAAGTAACCCCCTGCCGGGGAATATAACTCTAACCAAATACCTTGCGGAGGTAACCCCCTGCTGGGGAATATAACTCTGCTGAGGAATAGCAGATGCGCCTGATATGATTGAGCCTCTGCTAGAGAGTGAACTAATATCACACGGTATCTCTGACAAAATAAATGACAGGACCCACCATCAACTCTGCTGGGAAGAGTCTTGATCTTCGAATTCCACTGGAAGGAAAGAACACTTGCTGAAAAGAGAACTCCGCTGGGGATGGCTGGATTCTCTTGGGGAAAATTAACTGACTCCGCCGGGGAAGAGTGCTTGACCCTACGGGGGGAGATGAATCTGTCTGAATACAGCCTTACGATCTCAGAATCACTAAACTCTGCTGAGGACGAGTAACTTCTCTGGAGCACGTCCTTTGGATAAGCTACGGCGAGCTGGAGAATTCTATCCTTCTTCGGGAAGAACATGCATGACCTGCGTGAGGATCAAGCCTTTCACTATTGCAATCTTTTGATCACCTTCCTCGTACGGTTATGAAACCTGCAACAACACAAACAAGACACGACAAGCCTATGCAATCCAAATCGATTCAGGTTAGTGACGTTACACTCAGTTAATTCAGAGCTTTAACAATTGTTGGCAAGGGCCAGTGATGTTATACTCATGTTAGTTTCATCAAACTTAGGCGTTTTATCATGCGCAAAACAGTAAAGAACAGGCATCAAGTACTGAATAACACATTTTCATTGATTGGGCCCCTGAATGGGCGGAGTTTTTTGTACACGGGATGTAACCCCTGAAAAGAGGAAGCTACACAAAGCAAATCTACAAGTATGCAAGTATTCACAAGAAGCATAAATATTGACAAATTAAATTTTGTACACATGTCGGCAACTGGATGCAGATGAACATCACGAACTGATCCTCCCATGACTCGTCCGACTCTAATGCTTTCCCGGTATCCGTCTTCTGAAGAGGTTGTATCCGATAACTAATTCCTCAAATATATTCTCCCGCACTGATGCTCATTGAATACCAAATTCGGACCGCAGTCATTTGCTTTTCACATCCCTAACTTTTGCGTGAACCGCCCTTTACGGGTTTTCAGTTCACCGGGATACCCCTTTTTGCCGAAGCCGCCCAGTGTAGGTTTTCAACTTCGCGGGTGTACATTTTTTCAATTTTATCCCTAACTTTTGCCCGAACCTTTCATTCTGTTTTTGGTTCGCCAGGATGCCCCATTTTTGCCTGGACTCTCTTTTTTCTGTCCAGCGGGTCTATTTTAAGCAAAGTATTTTTTAACTGCGTCCGAATTCACAGGTGATGCAAAGTCTTCCCCGTCCATGGTGGACAACAACAACGCTCCTCCTGAAAAGACCTTACTGACAACGTATGGCCCTTCGTAGTTGGGGGTCCACTTGCCCCTGTGATCTGCTTGCGGCGGGAGAATCCTTTTCAGCACAAGGTCGCCCGTCTGAAAGTTTCGCGGAAGTATCTTCTTGTTGTACGCTTTCTTCATTCGTCTTTGATACAAACGACCGTATGCCAGAGAAGCTAGCCTCTTCTCATCCATCAAACTCAGTTGGTTCAATCTATTCGTTACCCATTCTGCCTCGTCCAGCTGAACGTCTCGCAATACCCTCAGAGAAGGGATCTCAACTTCCAATGGTAATACCGCTTCCATTCCGTATACCAACGAGAACGGAGTTGCCCCGGTTGATGTGCGTACCGTCGTACGATAACCGTGCAGAGCGAAAGGTAGCATTTCATGCCAATCTTTATAAGTCACCACCATTTTCTGGACGATCTTCTTGATATTCTTATTGGCCGCTTCGACAGCGCCATTCATCTTGGGTCGGTAAGGGGAGGAGTTGTGATGTTCGATCTTGAAATTCTGACAGAGCTCCTTCATCATTTTGTTGTTCAGATTAGAACCATTATCCGTGATTATCCGCTCGGGAATTCCGTATCGGCAAATGATATCTCTCTTGATGAATCTAGCCACCACTTGCTTCGTTACGTTTGCGTAAGACGCCGCTTCCACCCATTTGGTGAAATAATCGATTGCTACTAGAATGAACCGATGCCCGTTAGAAGCCGTCGGCTCGATCTTTCCGATCATATCGATTCCCCACATTGAGAATGGCCATGGAGACGACATCACATTTAGAGGATTCGGAGGCACATGTATCTTGTCAGCATATATTTGGCACTTGTGGCACTTCCTCGCGAACTTGAAACAATCAGTTTCCATCGTCAGCCAAAAATAACCTGCCCGCAGCAGCTTTCTCGTCATAGCATGTCCACCAGCATGCGTACCAAAGGCACCTTCGTGAATTTCCTCCATGAGAAGTTTTGCCTCTTTCTCGTCTACACAACGCAACAACACCAAATCGTGGTTTCTTCTGTACAAGACGCCATCCGGGTTCAAATAGAAATTACCCGCTAATCTCCTGAGAGTCTTCTGATCTTGACTGGATGCCCCAGCCGGATACTCTTTATTCTTCAGGAAATTAAGGATATCGAAATACCACGGTTTGCCATCGGACGCTTCATCAATAGCAAATACATAAGCTGGCCTGTCCAACCGAGAGATAGTGATTTGGGGAGCTTCGTTCCAGAAATTGACCTTGTACATGGAAGACAAAGTGGCAAGAGCGTCAGCCATTTGATTTTCTGCCCGCGGCACGTGATGCAATTCAACCTTGTCGAAGAAAGGCAACAATCTCCTTGCATAATTCATGTAATGTACTAGATTGGGCTGACGTGTCTCCCATTCCCCTTTGATCTGATTCACTACCAGAGCTGAGTCTCCGTATACGTCTAAATGTTTGATTCGCAAATCAATGGCTTCTTCAAGCCCCATTATACAAGCTTCGTATTCGGCCTCATTGTTGGTAACGGCAAAGGTCAATCGGGCAGTAAACGGGATGTGCGACCCGTGCGGCGTAGTGATAATTGCCCCTATTCCGCTACCGTAAGCATTCACAGCTCCGTCAAATATCATCTGCCATTTGGACCCCGGCTCTGGTCCTTCGTCTGGTAACGGCTCTTCGCAATCCTTCATCTTGAGATACATGATATCCTCGTCAGGAAAATCGAATCTCATTGATTGATACTCTTCAATAGGCTGCTCCGCCAGATATTCAGACAACACACTCCCCTTTATCGCCTTTTGCGAGACATATTGAATATCATATTCAGTCAAGATCATCTGCCACCTGGCAATTCTACCTGACAACGCCTGCTTTTCAAATATATATTTGATTGGATCCATCTTCGAGATGAGCATGGTTGTATGATTCAGCATGTACTGCCTCAAACGCTTGGCGGCCCAGGCTAGCGCGCAACAAGTTTTCTCCAGCATTGAGTATCGAGATTCACAGTCTGTAAATTTCTTACTCAAATAGTAAATTGCATGCTCTTTTCTCCCCGTCTCGTCGTGTTGACCGAGAACACAACCCATGCTTCCCTCAAGAACCGTCAAATACATTATCAAGGGTCTCCCTGCCACTGGGGGTATCAAAATAGGAGGCTCCTGCAGATACTTCTTTATTTTGTCGAACGCCTTTTGACAATTATCGTTCCATGTTACAGCTTGATCTTTCTTTAGCAACTTGAATAATGGTTCACACGTGGCAGTTAGGTGAGATATGAACCGAGCAATGTAGTTCAATCTCCCCAAAAACCCGCGCACCTCTTTCTCTGTTCTAGGCGTCGGCATTTCTTGAATCGCTTTTATTTTAGCAGGATCGACCTCTATTCCTCTTTCGCTTACTATGAACCCCAGGAGCTTACCCGATCTCACCCCGAAGGTGCATTTGCTAGGGTTCAGCCTCAGCCTGAACTTCCTAAGCCTTTTAAACAACTTCAACAGATTCACCAGATGCTCTTCCTCTGTCTGGGATTTGGCAATCATATCGTCAACATAAACTTCAATCTCTTTATGCATCATGTCATGAAAGAGAGTTGTCATCGCACGCTGATACGTTGCCCCAGCATTTTTCAAACCAAAGGGCATCACTTTATAGCAAAATGTTCCCCAAGGCGTTATGAAAGTAGTCTTCTCCATATCCTCTGGCGCCATTTTAATTTGATTATAGCCTGAAAAGCCATCCATGAAGGAGAATACAGAGTATTGAGCGGTATTATCAACTAACACGTCAATATGAGGAAGTGGAAAATCGTCTTTTGGGCTTGCTTTATTCAAATCTCTATAATCCACGCACATTCGAACCTTGCCATCTTTCTTTGGCACTGGTACGATGTTAGCAACCCATGAGGGATACTTCGTCACAGCCAGGAAACCAGCGTCCCACTGTTTCTGAACCTCCTCTTTGATCTTCATTGCCATATCTGGTCGAGTTCTGCGAAGTTTTTGTTTGACAGGCGGGCAATCTTCTTTCAGTGGCAGACGATGCACAACCATGTCAGTATCGAGCCCTGGCATATCTTGATACGACCAAGCGAATACATCATTATACTCTCGGAGCATTTCAACCAGTTTTCGCTTGATATCACTCTGCAGTGCGGCTCCGATACGAATATTTTTCTCAACCCCTCCCGACCCCAAATCGATAATTTCGATAACCTCGTCGTGAGGCAGAATGGCTCTTTCTTCTTGCTTCACCAACCAAGACAGTTCTTCAGGAACGTCGCTATCTTCGACAACCTCTTCTTCGGTCTGGAATACCGGGTGCTCGAAGTCGGGACGAGTCATAGGTGGCTCAAGGATGTCATCTGAAAATGTTATCCTGCAAAAGAAAGGGTTAAGTGCTTCAAAATGCGTATAAAGCGGATAACCACGTTGCCATTTTATTGAAAAATACAAAACAAGAAAGACAAGGATTACGGTATTTACACATGAAAAACGCCATTTATTTAATGATTAACGAAGCAATGTTTATAACAACACAGCCCTAAGCAAATCCTGATGCCCCGGGCAAGACATCAGATTATTCCACAATTAATAAAGCAAAGCATTACTGTTTAAAAGTCACAGGAACAAGCTCCTGAATAGACCAGTTGCACAGTCCTTGTCCTGGCGTGCTTGGCTGAATCCAGGCATCCATATCACAGTCGCTGTCCCCTTCATCGGATTCCGAAGCAGCATTGACAGATTCATGGCATACTCCACTGGCAGAGATGGTGATTGACTTTCTGAAATGAGGGGCCCCCACAGAAGGAGTTGATGACGACGGTCGGTACCCCAGTCCGAACCGGTCCATTTTCACCGGAATGTCCAATACTTTGCCCCAGCCTTTGGCTTCTCCTGCTTTCACTAGCGCTTGGGCTTCTTTATATGAAGAAACAGCTATCTCTGGCGCTTTGCTTGGCCCGGGACTCTTGTCCTTAATGCGCAAACCTTCGAATGCTTGGCATGGCGTCTCGTGGATCTCCCCGTCGACTTCCACATATTTGAACGAAGAAAGATGGCTGACCAGGATGTCTTCTTCTCCGCACACGGTGACTACACTGTCTCCGACCATATACTTTAACTTCTGATGCAGGGTAGACGTGACTGCCCCTGCCCCGTGAATCCAAGGTCTTCCCAGCAAGCAGCTGTACGCAGGCTGTATATCCATGATATAAAACTCCGTTGCAAACACTTCCGGCCCCACTTGCAGAGGCAAGGTAATCGATCCGAAGACTGTTCTCCGCGTGCCGTCAAACGCTCTGACTACCAAATCACTTGGTGTGCACAAAATTCCTCGAACATCCAGCTTCATCATAGCTTTCTTAGGCAGCACATTCAAAGACGACCCGGTGTCAACCAATACGTGCGACATTGTCGACCCTCTGCACTCAACAGATACATGTAATGCCATATTATGATCCCTTCCTTTCGGAGTTAAGTCGAAATCAGTAAAGCCCAGACTGTGACCTGCATTTACATGTGCCAATACCCCTTCTAGCTGGTTCACGGAGACATCCTGTGGTACAAAAGAAGTGTCCAGGACTTTCAGCAAAGCGTTCCTGTGGGCTTCCGAACACAACAGCAATGACAGAATAGATATTTTGGATGGCGTTTGCTGCAGATGCTCCACGATTTTATAATCGCTCTTCCGAATTAAGCGCATGAATTCTTCGACATCCTTAGATGCTGCTTCTTTTTCACTTGCTTGAACCGGAACATTTTCCACCGCCTTCCCTTTTCCTTTCGCTATCCTTTCGGCTTCTACTTCAGGAGATATAAAGATCCTGCCGCTCCTCGTCATGCCTCCTGAGCCCACAACATTATCCACAATCTCCGCTGACTGCTTGTTAACATCGATTTTAATCCCGTCACAATACACCTCTAGCCCATATGACCATGGTACCGCTTTCGTGCTCTCATACGGGATTGGCCCGGCTTTAGTTATAGTAATCGGTGGCCGCTGAGCTGGTGCTGAAATAGTGATCGTCTTCCTAGGAATTGTCACTGTGGCAACATCACTCCGATTATCCACTACTGCCCCTGCCGGCTCATCAGTTGCTGTTCTATCAAACTGCAATACACCTTCATCAATCAAGGCCTGAATGCCTTTCTTCAGATCCTCACACCCCCCAGACAGGGCCCAACAATCTAAACAGTACTCATTACAACCCGGGTAAACACCTCCTTGCAACAGTCGGCTTTTTATTTCGCTCAGCGGCGTCTTTAAATCCTCAACATTCATAATCAGATTCAGACCTTCCTCAGTCAGCACGGCATTCGCCCCATGATTAGGCATGGGTTTCTGGACTATATTCGCACCGGTCGTTCCGAAGTTGATAGACTTGTTGTCCAAGAGATCCTGCACAACGTGCTTAAAAGCGTGACAACCTTCTATATCATGGCCCGGGGCCCCAGAATGAAACTCGCAGCGCCTATTCGCATCATAGCCGAACGGGGGAGTTCCCGTTATCGGTGCCAAGGTTCTTTTCTCCACCAGATTCAATCCCAACAAGGTCTGCAATAAATCAGCATAGTTAGAGGGAGGCTTCTCGAACACTCTTCTCGGCTTATTACCCTGAAATCTTCTCTGAGCTTGCTGTGCCCCCTGCTGAGGCTGCTGCTGCTGTGGCATTGGTTGCTGCTGAACCTGTTGTTGTTGCTGAATTGGTTGTTGTTGATAAGGAATAGTCACACTCGACACTTGCTGCTGTTGACGATATTGATTTCTTCCCCTGCCTCGGCCTCGGCCTCGGCCTCCAAATACAGCACTAGCTTCGCCCTGACGGCGCCCACCATAAGCTTTCCTATTACTGCCAGATGCAGCTGACTCGTCAACTTGGAACTTTCCTTGCTTAATGTTCCGCTCAATCTTTTCCCCCATCAAGATCAGGTCTGAAAAACTAGCCAAAGACGTATGAAACAACATATCATGAAACAGCCCGGTGAATGTACCAACAAACATATCGTTCATTTCTTTATCTTCCACAGGAGGACGGACCCTGGCAGCCATATCGCGCCACCTTTGCGCGTATTCTTTAAAACTCTCCCCCTTCTTCTGCGAAAGCCCGGCCAACTGGACCCGATTGGGTGCCAGGTCGCTGTTATATTTGTAATGGGCTACGAACGCCTCCGCTAATTGCTTCCAAGTCTTGATATCAGTGGGCTCCAACCCCATGTACCACTCTAAGGAAGGACCCGATAGGCTATCCTGAAAGAAATGCATGAGCATTCTTTCGTCAGTGGAGTATGCGGACATCTTTCTGTAATAAGCTCGTACATGCACTTTCGGACATGTATCTCCTTTGTACTTATCGAACGCAGGCGCTTTGAACTTAATGGGCACCCTCAGCCCAGGTACCAAGCCCATTGTTGCCATGTCCAGACCCACAGCACTCTGGTTTAGGACTCCTTTCATTTGCTCTTCCAGCATTCTAATCTTTTGAGAATCATCCATCGGCCCGTCAAAACCCCCTCCAGAGAAGGCGTCCTCCTGCTGATCCTCTTGCCACATACCGTTTCCAGCCCCGTATCCATCATATGCATTATTCCGTCCAGCTCTGACCTGATTCATCCCCGGAACTCGGCCTCTGTTGCCATACCCTTGAACACCTCCAGCAGGACCTCCAGCCATAAAACCAGCACCGTTTCCGTTTCCAAAACCTCCGTAGCCCTGATTGACCATACCATAACCATCTTGCCCAAAGCCTTGAGCATTAAAGCCATACTTGCCAGTGTTGTCGAATCCCTGATCGTTGAACCCGAACCCAGCGTTGACAAAGCCATTGCCTCCGAGATTATCTCCTACATTGACATCACCCAGCCCAGCGTTGTGGACAGCAGTTTCATTTCCAACTCCGACGTTACCATTCACAGCAGTGGTAGCGTTGTTGACGTTAGCAGCATTCACATTGACGACAGGCGGAGCCACTGGCGTTGGAGTGCCATCTCCATGAGCAGTATCAACCCGGACAGACTGATGATCTTCGTTACCATGACCAGCGTTGCGAGCCAACAGAGGCTGGACCATGGCCTGCAAGCTCTCTTGCCCTTTTGCTATAGCCTCCATGGTCTGCATGAAGAGGGCGAGCTTCTCGCGTACATCCTGCATCTCATTCTGAATCTGGTCCATGACTTTCCGACAGTTGAATCGTGTAGAATAGCGGTGCGGATGTTGATCTGGAATCCTGTTAAGTACCTGAATCAAAGCAGGAGATAAGACACCATTCAAAGATTACCTGTTATGCAATATGAATATGAATGCAATGCAATGTGTCTGTGCATTAGGGAAGTTCATTCCCCCAGTTCTAGTGCGAAGGTGCCGGTGCAGTGACAGTATTGACAATAAGAATACCGGAGCTGAATCATAGAAAGCCTCATTTATAACAGAGAGAATCAATAAGCCCAGGGTACAATATCACTGAGAGTACAAAGATGGCATGACCTCAACCAACAATCCTGGTGATGGTCAGCACTATGCAAATAAAGCATACAAATAATGGAATGATCAGATCCTCCCAAAAGTCTGGTACTCCTCTATCAACTTCTTGGTCTCCGGATGGCTTGGTCGATCAAGCAGCCCTTCAACAAGCTGGTTTCTTTTCTTAAGGACACGGCGTACGTCTTCAGCAGTTTCTTCCCATGTTGCTTCTCCGAAGCAATCTTCTAGCTTTCGCTTCTGGGACACTGCTTCATCTCTGGATTTGATTGCCTTGTTCAGTGCATGCTGAACACTATACCGGTTCATCACTTCTTCCTCGCACTTCTTGATGCTAGACTTCAACTTCTCTTCGAGGTCGGAAATTTGCTGCTTCAGCTTATCTTCCCTCTGCTTGTTGTTGGTGAGAGTAGCATTCCAAGTCTTATTGCAAGAAGATATCTCTCGGTGTGCCGCGTCGAGCGCCTTCTTTTTGGCTTCCAGCATGTCATGGGAGCTTCTGAACTCTTGCCCCAGACGTTCGCGCTTTTTCTTTTCCTCGGTCAACTCAGCTCCTAACCTGTTTACCAGCTCAATCTGTTGTTGGAAAGCATATACGGCCTTGTTTTTCTCACTGCGTACTTGAGCTAGCTCTTGCTCCAACCCTTCGTTAATCTTCATTAAGGCTTCTTTCTCCCTCACAACCTGTTCATAGACTTCCCTAGAAACAGCGGTTGGCTCTTCTACCGGAATAGGATCAAGAATTGGTGCCTCTGGAAACGGCATCTTCAACTGACTAGCCCTCTCCTGAATCCAAGCTCTATAAGGTGCATAGGCCTGACAGTCATTCTTTCCTAACAACGGCTTCCCTTTGTGGTTAATACTCGTCCAAGCATGTCGCAACTTGGCTAATAACTCCCCCTTCACGTCACCGGTGAAGTACAGAGATTCCTGTACTTCTTCCTCTTGAGGTGGATTCTTCAGCGCATATCCGAACTGGCGAATGAATAGAGAAGGGTTGTAATTGATACACCCTTTTCTTCCTATCAATGGCACATTAGGGTACCCAGCACAGCTAAAGATGAGCTCAGATCCCAACAGGTCTCTATCAAACCACTCCATATCTTCCGACGATAACCTCATCAAGCGTTCCGGCCAACCAACTGAAACTGTAGTCTCTGCAGCAGATCCTCTCTTAGGAAGGTGACTCTCAAACCACATATTCAATAAGGGTACACAAAGATGAACATTCTTCCCTCTTCCCTTCTCATTCTTGTAATGCAGCGAGTGGTAGAGATCTCCGAGCAAGGTAGGTACAGGATTACCAGCGGCGAACAAGTAGAAAGCATCGAAGTCCACAAAATCCGGTATATTGGGGAATAGTACTATGCCATAAATGCACAAGGCCAACACAGCATTGAAAGCGACCCAGCACCCATTCTTGGCGTACTCTTGGGCTTTACCAACTAAGAACTGGAACGAGAATCCTGGAACTCCACGGGAAACAGTAGTCACAAGTTCAGAAGCATCAACATGCAAGGCTTTTGCCAATTCCTCCGGCTTGGGTTTGGCATCATAATGAATGAATGGAACCTGGTTCTGCACAGGCAGCTCAACATACTCAGCGTATTCCTCCAGAGTTGGTCCCATAATAAAATCAGAGAACGTGAAGCACCTCAAAGCAGGGTCATAGAATTGCATCAAAGCATACAGCCCATCTAACTCTACCTCTGTAGGTTTGCACACCAATCTCAGTAATCTACCATAACTCATCCGGAAACTCCTACGAACACCCTCGTCAGCAAGAGAGATCAACCCCAGTAGAGGAACAATATCAGGCGTAGGCAATTTGTAAGCAACCGTTCTCCGTAAGCTAGTCATGATCAAACACTCAGAAGTCCGGGCACTAGAACTAGGGAAATGCAAATGCACCTGCAGCACTGACACACGTTAGTGAAATGCAAATGGTAATGGATATGCAGTGATGCAATGCAAGTAACATTCAACAGGGACCAAAGCTGCAGCTGAATAGCCTAAACCCAATCAAGAAAGGTCTCAGATAGACCATCCAGAAGTCATCAAACCCTGGTCTCAGATAGACCTAAAATAGAACTCCAACACTGGTCTCTGACAGACCTCATCCATAACTCACTGGTCTCTGATAGACCTCAAATCACATCCATAATTGGTCTCTGACAGACCTCATAACACATCTCCACTTGGTCTCTGACAGACCTCAGAATAAATCTCCAAATGGTCTCTGACAGACCTCAGAATAAATCTCCACATGGTCTCTGACAGACCTCAGAATAAATCTCCACATGGTCTCTGACAGACCTCAAACCTCTCCATAAATAACCAGGATCTCTGATCAAGAAATAACCGGTAGTCTGGAGGTCTAGTTACCTGCATAACCCTGAATCCCCTCACAGGTGGGTGGCCCTATAACTGGCACAAGGTACGGCATCCTATGCGGTCGTCGGCGTCACAGACTTTCAGGGTTGATGATACGATTCCCAGAAGGAGTGGCACCATCAAATCCTGAAGAGGCCTCACTCAGCCGACTTCCAAATGATCGGTCCCCAGAGTCGACAATCCAACTAACCAGCAACCCACGCCAACCAAAGGAAGGGGCAGGAGGCCAACCAGAGGAACCTCGTCTGAGTGTAGATTTCATGGGACACCAAAGCAAGCAAAGCAAGCGGGCGCCCACTAATTTCTACTCTAATTCTAGGTGCACTCAAGCCCAGGTCCGGCTTATCTCTCAATATCAGAACACCCGTCACACCCCAGATACAGCAATAATAAACAGTATATATAAAGCTGAAAAATACAGGGTTAGAAATATACAATAACTCCATACAAAATCCTCGACGGGAAAACAAGCGTTAGGATTGACTCTCTCAAGGGACGTTGGATCCCAAATGCATAAGAACCATCGCAGTCCTTAGCAGCCAGGGGACGTTGGATCCCCAGCAGAGTCGCCAGCTGTCGCTACTGCGAAAATCGGCGCCGGCTGAACAGAAGAGTCGCCACCGTGCGTTATTTATCCCACGGGAGGGAAAGGAAACGCTCAGAGTAAACCTCGCACAACACGGGAAAGGTATGGTCATCGCAACCAAAACCTGGGTTCGGGAGTCGGTTACGCAAGGGGAAGGTATTAGCACCCCTCACGTCCGTCGTACTCGACGGGATCCACGCTTGTTTTCGGGTATGGATTGTTATTCTATCTAAACTATAGGTCAAGGGTTAAAAGAAAAATAAAATGAAAATAAAATGACTCGGCAAAGTATCGCACTTTATGCCTACGTATTCCCGTCTGGAACGAGAAATCAGAGTCAACGTAGTTCGCCTACCTACGGGAAAGGAGGGGAAGGTTGCTCGCTAGGATATCGCATCCTATGCCTACGTACTTCCACACAGCATGGAAGATCAGAGCAAACGTAGTTCGGGCCACGTACGACACAAGTCTGTCCTTGATTGATTTTATTCCTTCTGAAAAAGGTTTTTCTGATTAACAGTCCAAGCGGACAAAAATGACGTTTTGATGAGTTCACATTCTTTTACGAAAGAAGTGTCTTTTATTGTGTTTGAAATCTTTATGTGTTTTTCTGTTTGTTTTGAGAAAGAAAGAGACAGAACTTTAACCTACGGTTGCGAAGGGAAACAAACTATCCTAATGTTATCATGCATGGGTTAAGACCTAGTGTCTATCATGCTCCTCTCTTGCACAGAGAGAAACAGAGATCCTACGGGATAGGCAGAAACAGAAACAATATCAGATATATACAGTAAAGCAGTAAAATGCATGGATGCAACAGCACAAGCGAGGCAAGGGAGTCCCACTCAACCTCGAACCTAGAAAACAATAGGCGAAAGTGAACAGGCTTCACTTTCAACCCAACAGGGTAAACAGCAAACAATACAGTTCAGAAAACCAATCAATACATCAGCAAATGAAATACAACAGCAAAAGAAACAGCATCAGCAGCTCTGAATCAACAACTGGCTTCAAGCAATCTCCAATCAGCTACAGGCTTCAACAAGCATCAATCTCCATCTTCATGGCCTTCAGACAAGGGCTTTGATCATCAGTCTTCCATCTGCAATGGCTTTTCTTCAAGCTCAAACCTCCAGGATGAGGGATCAGTCACAAGAGTGAATTGGGTGTTAAGCAATCAGCTGACTACCAAAGGTGGTGAACAGACTGCTTCTAACACAAGAGACATTTTCTCTCAAGAGTTCTATCTCACAGACACCATCACCAAGCCTTCCAAAGGAAGGGGGTGAGTGTCTTAGAGAGACTCTGAATCACAGAGAAGAATGGATGCAGATAAGGCAATCCATGTTTGAAAAACAATCATTCTAATCTAGAGCTCTCCCTAGCTCCTAAACCCTAGTCTCCTCAGCAACTGATAGCAAGAAACTCCTCCTCAACTCTAGCAGTTGATCTTCAGTCTTTGACTCTCCAATGGTCTTCATCTCCACAAATCTTCAGCTTCCCCAGGGCCCCAGACAAACCCAATACCCAATCAAACAATCAACAATCCCCAGAGGGCACACCACACCAGACAACAGATACACAGACAGTAATAATATCAGTAGGGGAATCCTAATTGTTCTCTAAGGGATCTAATAGCTACCCATAGCCCATATAGTCCCATAACTAATCTATTTAAAACCTAAGTCCTAAGGGGAATGAAATTAAACTCCTAAGTTGTCACCTAAAACCCTAGTTTTATTCATGATATTCAAGCATTTATTAATCACCTAAAATTAGCCTCTAAAAATGGGAACTAAAATATTTCTATAAGCCTAATATCTTATCTAAGCAAAATGAAAAGAATGATCAAAAAAATATTAAAGCATGTGAGAGAACAAAAATCATAAAAATGATGCATGAAATGAATTATTTAATATGACATTTATTTTAGAAAATATGTAAAATATATGAAATAAAACTAAAAATGAAATTTTATTTTCCTATAATATTCTAGACATTTTAATGAAAATATGGTAAAAAGAATGGATTAAAAAGCATTTTTTATGAATTATTTATGATTTTATGAAAATTGGTAGAAAATTAAAATGAAATTAAGAAAATAAAAGTGAATTAAAATGAGGGAGGGGGTATGAAGAGTAACTCGCCCCAGTTATAAATCCAGAATGGGCCACATATAGGGGTGCAATTAGCGCTTCTGGCTAAGCCCAGCATCAAGTCAGAAACAATAAAAACTAAAAACGAGCAGGGGGTGAAAATAGTAGCGAATTCACGTTGCAATTGGTATTGGGCTCAACCTTGGGGGTGTGGTTATCAACAGCACTCAGGCCCGCCCGTTTCAATTAATGAAACGGTGCGTTTAGGGCCAGGGTAATCTCCCTCCAATTTCAGATTAAACAACAGCCACTAGATCCTACCCTAAGTCAAAGGTCTTACTCTAAACGAAGGGTCACGATTTCGTCTTCTTCCCTTGGCCTGAAACTAGGGTTTCCAACACCATGAACATCCATGCACGCACAGCTTTCTCCCTCTCTGTTCTCACTCCACACGCAATGAATCCTCATGATGTAAACATGAAATCTGCTCCAAATCTCTCCCTCTACAAGCTTAGGGCATCAATTCACTTTGAAATTCACCACATCAACAAATTCGATTGAATCAACATCCTGCCTCCATTGAAATGCACTGGTATAAACCTTCACCATTCTTCCTCAGACTTAGCCTAAATTAAACTACACCTAATGGAGATTAACACATGCTATCAAGTTGCAATTATAACACATTCATCCAAGAGATTCGAACACAAACAGTTCCTTACACCTGTCACTAACCATCACCAAAACTCTCCAAATTCATCTAACCTAATCTCCTAACCACCTAGATCAATTCTACACTAACAAAATCATGCCTAACTAACTGGATCAAGCAGTTTGATTGAAAACTTACCTTGTAAGAAATCTTGAGAAACAGCTATGGAGATGACAGATCTGAGTCTTTTAAGTGTTGAATCTTGATCAATCCTTGAAGAACTTGATGCTGTATGCACAAACTTGGAGGTTCCTTGCTTGAATCATGCAATCCACTTGAACTTGTGATTTTGATGATCTTGAGAAAAGCACTCGAAAATGGATGATAACCACCAGAAACTTGCTTCAATTATGATCTATGATGATGATGGAGTGGAATTGAATTGATTATGATGAAAGTTGTTGAAGGTTTTGAGAGAATTGTAATGAAACTTTTATGGAAAAGTATGAGAGATTTTGTGAAATTCTTGGTGCAAATGAGGCCAACCCTTGATCAATGCACATTTCATGAATATATAGACCCCAAATGAACATTCTAGATCCATCTTGCACATTCCCTTGTTTTCAAATTTTGATCCATTTTGATTATGTTTCTTAAATGATAAGCAACCATGGATAACTTCATTTTTTCCTTCTAAACTCAAAAAAGTGTGTGAACCATTGTTCTTAGAATTGTTTTTCCATTCAAAATCATATATTGGAAGTCTCCATTTGGACTTGTAAATCTCCCAAACCAATTTTCAACTTGAAATTATTCACTTTATAAGCCTTTTTAGTTCATATTTTGACCTATCATGCAACTCCATGCTATGAGCTTCTCCAATAACTTGTGACCTTCTTTCTAGACTTAAAATCCCATTTGGAGCAAGTTTGATGTTGTAAGTTTTTCCATTTGAGGTCTCCTTGTATGAGTTTTGGGTATAGGTTAAAATGACCTGTAATTCACAAATGCCCAAAATACCCTTTGCTTGCCAAGGCCATAAGTTGAGTTCTCCACATCATATGAAGGCATGCCATACCATTCTAGAAAGCTAAGACAATGAGGAACAATTCTTATGTTGACCAAGAATTCATTTGAAATCTCCTTGAGGGGCAAAACTAGCTTGGAAGTCAAGTCACTTTCACAGACAAAAATTCAGACACCCCAGATGACCTGTAACTTGTAAGGACCATAACTTGAGTTCTATAAATCTCCTTGAGGTCTTCCACCACTCAAATTAAAGGTCTTGAGATCCTCTACAAGTTTCATGTTGGCCAAGAAGCCATTTGAAGCTAGCATTTTGACTTATCTTGCTTGGAAGTTTGACCTAAACTAGGGGATTTTACAGAGAAACCCTAATTTAGTAACTCCTCTTCTCCTTGATTTCTCTTGAATTCTCCTTGTCATATCTCCATATCCTTCTTTATATGTTCAATATTGATCCCCACATCTCTCCAATAGCCTTGAATGCCCTATTAGGTCAGTCAATTGACCTAGGGTTGACCTAGGGTTGACCCAGATGAAACCCTAGTTGACTGTTTTCAACTGTAGCTCTTGTGCTTTCATAAATGACTTGTTTTCTTCTCCTAATGTCTTTATAAGTCTCTCAAGATGTCTAGATGCTCCCCATGCTTTCATTTCACAGCTCATAACCCTCTTGTTGATCCTCAGATACCCTCAGCTAAGAGATGGACTCAAGGCTTGATCTGCTGAACTCTTTGCTTTCAAATTCTTTCTTGATGACTTGAATAGGATTGAATTGGAATAATAACCTCTTGCTAGGCCTCTAGAGATGAAAATAATGATTGGTCCCCTGTTGAATGACTTGCTATGCTTATGCTATGCAGATGGTTAGTCTATGTACATGATTCTACATGCAAATGCTAATGACATTGAAACATAAACCAAGGAATAAGGTTGAGCAAATTTTAGGGTGCAACATTGTTCATATACCGCCAAGGAATTGGGGCATAGGGAGAATACCAAAGGGTTTTCTGCTGAGGAATTAGAGTCAACTAATCTTTAAAATCGGTAACCATTGAATTGAGCAGTGATTTCTGAGAACTAAGGATTAAGGTTATTACAAGGCTTTTCATACACCCTACCCTAGCATGCTTCTCATAACTGTTTAAAACCTTTATTTTACTGCTGTTGCCTTCTGGCCTTTATAGTTCTAAAGAAACAAACCAAAACCCCTATGATTTTTTGTTTAATTGCATTATTATAGAACTTGTGTTCATACGCAGTCCGCGAGATCGATATTCGAGGAATTTACCCCTATTACTACATCGGTAAAAATAATACACTTGCTATTTTACCGGTCAAGTTTTTGGCGCCGTTGCCGGGGATTGCCAAAATATAAGTTTGATTATAAGTCAATTGAAATTTTGTTGCTCTGCGACCAAAATTTTATTTTCAGTTTTTATTTCTATTTTTATTATTATTATTTTGTTACTACTAATCTGCGTCTAACATTTTCATGCGAGGAGATCCCTCAGCTAATTTTTCTTTGGACGCAGAAATTGAAAGGACTCTACACGAAAGACGTAGATAAGCTAGACTATTGGATTCAGAAGAAGAAAGGGTTTATGTTCATTCAGATTCATTTTCGGAATCAGAGAGAGACACCGAAGCTATGGCAGATCCCTCACCAGCAGAGAGACTTCTTGGAGACTACGGAGGGGCCAATGCTCAACCAAACCGGATGACCATCATAAATCAACCGGTGAATGTGGCACACTTTCAGCTACATCCTTCCACCATTCGCCAGTTGGAGAGCAAGCCTTTCTCTGGAAGAATCAACGAAGATGCAAATAAGCATCTATAGAGATTCCTAACGACCACCACATCTTTGAAGATAAAAGGCCATTCTGAAGAGGCCAAGAGACTTGTTATGTTTCCGTTCACACTGACTGATGATGCGGAAGAATGGTTCTATTCACTTCCAGGTGGGAGTATCACCACATGGCGAGAGATGGAAACTGCATTCCTTAACGAGTATTTCCCTGCTTTAGTGTTTATTCAAAAAAGATACGACATTGTCAATTTCAAACAAAAAGAAGGGGAATCTCTAAGAAATGCATATAAGAGGTTTAAGAGGTGTCTGACGACATGTCCTACTCATAACATGGATGCCACCGAGCAGATGTAGAACTTTGTGAATGGTTTACGACTCAAGACAAAAAAGCTTATAGACACTCCTGCCGGTGGCTCAACTAATTTCTCATCAGCCACTGGTATCAAGAGGATCATAGAAGCAATTGCCGCCAATGAGCATCTTGAGTTGTATGATCGCACTGTGAACCAACCAGAGGGTAAGATTGATTTGAAGCTAGCAGATCAAGTTGTGAACATGGAATAACAAATCAAAGCTGAAGTGGAAAGAAGGCTTAAGGGGATGAATATTGGAACTCAGACAGTGGCACAAGTTGAACCAGTTCAAGCGTTACCTTGTGAGATATGTAGTGGACCACACTTGACTATGCATTGTGTGGCAACTCAAGAGCAGGTTGAACAAATTAATATGTTGAGGCAGAACAATTCTTATGCCAACACATACAATCCAGGTTGGAAAAATCAGCAACAATATCAATAACCACCATACCAACCTCAATATCAACAGGCTCCTCAAAAAGCAGAATGGGAGATAGCTATTAAAAGAATGGCAGCTCAAAGTATGCAATTCCAAGAAGAGATCTGTAATGTTCAAAGGAATAACACAACTTCCATCAAAAATCTTGAGGCCCAAATGGGGCAGATAGCCCAACACCTCTCAACAAACACCCAACGAACCCTCCCGAGTGTGAAAGTACCGAATCTGAAAAATCAAGAGAGTATTAATGTTGTCACAACAAGAAATCAGAAAATGATAGAAGAAGAGGAAACAAATGAGGATGAATGCATAGAGGTGGAACTTGAGGTAAGAGAGAAAGTGAAATAACCAGAAGAAGTTGTACTATCTGAAAAACCAACCGGGGAGAAAAAGAAAGAGGAGGTTAAACCGAAAATCAAACTATCGTTTCCTCAAAGAGTTACAAAGAAGGATGAGAAAGAGAAAGACTTTGGAAGGTTCAGTGCAATGTTCAACAAATTAGAAATCAACATGTCGTTCTTTGAAGCACTCGAGCAAATGCCTTTGTACAAGAAATTCATGAAAGAGGTTATAGGTAAAAAGAGATCAATGGGTGAAGAACCGAAAACCACAACTGAGCAATGTAAGGAAATATCACAAGAAAAGAGAATCCCCATCAAGAAGAAGAACCCTGGACCAGTTGTAATCCCTTGTACTATAAAAGATCGAACTTTTAAGAAAGTCTTAATTGATTCAGGTGCTAGTGTGAGTCTCATGCCGTTATCGATTTTCAAAAAGTTAGATATTGGAAAAGTGAACGATACGGGAACAAGCTTGAAGTTTGCCGACCACACAACTAAGATGGCATATGGGCTAGCAGAGGATGTACTAGTGACAATCAATAACTTCACTTTCCTAGTTGATTTTCTAATCATGGATATACCAGAGGATGAAGAGACTTCGATCATACTTGGCCAACCGTTCTTGCTTACTAGTCGGTGCAACATTGATGTGGACACAGGTACGATCACGTTGAAATCTTTTGAGGAGGAAATCAAGTTAAAAGCTCTAGAGGTTAGAAAGAAAGGTAAGGAGAAAGATGTTAAACCGTCAGTTAGGAAGATCAACGCAACTAAGAAAGGAGAACGATCAAAACCATTTCAAGTTGCTCTCATCTCTGAACCTGACCAATATTCTGTTGCAAAGAAGTCAAGCAATAGAGTTTGGAGGCTAAAGTATCCCCCCCATAACAATGGGGAGTTGACCGTCAAGCCAGGCGACGTTAAACGAAGCGCTGCGTGGGAGGCAACCCACGGATTTTAAGAATTGATGTTTTTCTTTTTTTGGTTATTGTTTTTGCAGGAATAAACGAGAGTTTGCAAGGGAAAACGTTGAAGCAGCAAAGGGGTGATGCATTACCTGTCGACCCCTCTGTGAGGATCTTCTTCTCGTGTTCTTAAACATTGAGACAATGTTTAGTTCAAGTTTGGGGGGAGGTTTTACTGTTTTGAATTGTCAATTTAAATACCTTTTTATTTCCTTTTTATTGTTAAGTTCGGTAAAAATCACGTCGAATTCGCCCCTACGAAGACCGTAAATTTTTTTTCTTGTGAGTGGTATGTGTGTAAGGTAGTTAAGAAAGTATTTAGAGTTCAAGGGAAGAGGAGTTTGAACTAAGGAACTTGGAAAGTTTGGAAATTGAGGTATAATTTGAACACCCTAGGTTCCCCGGAGTAAGGAAACGAGTTCAACGTGTAGATTTGTGCCATAGTACTTGGATTTGAGAAGTATTCCCCGATTAGTTCATAGTGATAGTCCGACATGATTGAAAGAATTGCATATATTGATTATGAGAATGACTTGTGGCACCAAAAAAAAAGTTGAATAATGACAATAAAAACAACTTGTCCTTCTAAGTTGGGTAACACTCACCCGGTTATTTAGCCTAACGGCGGTTGAATCTCTATAGTCGTCCCAAAGTGGACTAATAAACGCCTATGAGCGAGAGAAAAAAAGAATAAAGGTGCCACGAAAAAAGTCTCGAGCAAAATTATACATGCCTTAATCTGATTATCCGAATGAAAGGGGTAGAAAATCGAAGAAAAGACTTAAGCCCAAAGCATAGTTGGAGAGGTGGCCGAAAGGGGGATTTGGGTCCGTAATTTTACCGTGGTATGTGTTTATGTAATGCCTTCGTTAACGAATGAGTACCGAGAGAGCTGGTTTGAGCCGATCAGAACTAAGACTCACGTATGAGTATCGACACGCCTTACACCCTAAGCCCTTCATTTGATGTTCTGTTTGATTTAAAAGTATTTATCCAAGATTTTTGCTTGAGGTCAAGCAATGGTTTAAGTTTGGGGGAGTTTAATCAGTGGTTTTTACACATGATTTTACCATTTGTTTTAGTTAATCAATTGTTATGTCCTATCGCATTTTATTTGTTTTTATTACATTTTACGCGTCGATTTGGTATTTTCACTGTTTCTAGGTTCAGGTAAACAATAAAGGAGAAGCAGAGCGAAAACCGGGGAAAATAGAAAGAATTCGGAAGAGTTTTGTTGTGGACCAGGAGCCTGACACGGGTGCCCGTGTCCTATGACACTGTCCATATCAGGGGCCCTGAAGAAAAAGATAGCGAACCCAAGAACCAGCAGCCTGACACGGGTGCCCGTGTCTTGTGACACTGCCCGTGTCTTGTGACACTGCCCGTGTCAGGGCTACTGAAAGTAAAATCTTTAGCAGTCTGCACAGAAACGATTATAACTGGAGTTCCGGGAATCCGTTTGAGGCGTTCTAATAATCGACGGAAAGCTAAGAGAGAGAGCTACGACTTTCGTGTTGGAGTCAAAGTCAGATACGGAGCAAATGTTTCCAGATCTTCGTTTGAACCTGCAACATTAGTTTTATTAAGTTTTGGTGTGCTATCTCGGAGGGCAATTTAGGCATCTCGCATTGTAATTTGAATTCTGGTATATTAGACGCATCGTGAATAGAGAAAAGGGAATTTTTTTAGACAGAAAATAATTTCACGAGAAAAATTGGAGCGATCAAGGATTTGAGAAACTGAAGGTCCTCATGAGCGAAAGCCATTGAATATCAAGGCAACCAATTATCTTATAATGCTTAGTCTTATTGTTGATTTTATCTTTATTATTATGAGTAGCTAAACCCCCTAATGCTAGGGGGTGTCCCTGAATTGACTATGTAATAACCTTGTTTTCTTTGAATAATAGATTTCACTGCTTTCTAATCATCGTTGTTATTGTATAATTTTCTTATGGCTTTTCTTCTTTGACAAATAAGGATCTAATTTACAATTAACCATAGGTTTGGAAAAACGATTGTTAACGCGTTTATACGATAATACTATAATAGATATTGCCTAGGAATGAGGATACCATATAGTAACCGTAATGTTTTAGATAAAAATTATTGCTTGGTATTGTTCATATACCGCCAAGGAATTGGGGCATAGGGAGAATACCAAAGGGTTTTCTGCTGAGGAATTAGAGTAAACTAATCTTTAAAACCGGTAACGATTGAATTGAGCAGTGATTTCTGAGAACTAAGGATTAAGGTTATTACAAGGCTTTTCATACACCCTACCCTAGCATGCTTTTCATAACTGTTTAAAATCTTTATTTTATTGTTGTTGCCTTCTGGCCTTTATAATTCTAAAGAAACAAACCGAAAAACCTAAGATTTTTTGTTCAATTGCATTATTATAGAACTTGTGTTCATACGCAGTCCGCGAGATCGATATTCGGGGAATTTACCCCTATTACTACATCAGTAAAAATAGTACACTTGCTATTTTACCGGTCAAGGGTCTCCAAAATGCTCCTCCAATATTCTCAAACAATGCAATGGCTTCGCTATTACAAGGATCGGGGTCTGGGGTGAACATTGGTCGAAACCCCCAAAGTTTAGGCTTGGGATATTCCCCACAGGGCCCTAAGCTAACCAATACTTCGGTTGCGTGTTTGAGACAACAAATGGATGAAAGTAACTTGCAAATGGTTCAAACCTTGTCTCAAACCATTGATGAAATCTTTCAACCTTTAATCCAAAATACTACCCAAACCAACCAACAGTTAGTTGTACAAATAACACGATTGGCTGAGTTTATGGGTGTACCACCTGCTGTTAGGAACACGACTACTGTGGAAAACATTCCACAACGGGACTTAGGAAACCTGCCTGAGCCCAACTTAGAGAATCAAGAGAGGGTCAAAATCCCCAGGCTCGAACCTCACAGAGTCGAACCACTAAGGGATCAAATACCAATCCCAAGAGAAAGGGACCCATGGGTAATCTTAGTAAATCGAAACCAAGATGCAGACAATATTGTCCAACAGGTTCGACGTAATAACGTAGTTGTCGATAATAACTTAGCAACCATGGTCGAAAGGATAATGGCTCGAAATGGGGTAAAAATTGGGTTCACTAGGCCAAATTACACGTCACCAATAGTGGATTACATCCTCCAAGCAGAATTACCTCCTAGGACGAAAGTGCCTAAATTCACTAAGTTCACAGGGGATACGACGAAATCTACTATCGAACATGTGGCTCGTTATATAATCAAAGTCAGAGAGATAGCTAATGATGAGAGCCTTAGGATAAAATACTTTCCTAGTTCTCTTACTAAAAATGCCTTTACTTGGTTTACGTCTACTCAATAGAAGAGTACCTGAATAGGTTCCGACTACTCAAGGCTAGATGTTTCACTCAAGTACCTGAACATGAGTTGGTCGAAATGGCCGCAGGGGGCCTCGACTACTACATTAGAAAGAAATTGGACACCCAGTACCTAAGGGGTATGGCTCAATTAGCCGATAGGGTTCGACAGCTAGAGCGTCTTAAATATGAAAAAGCCAAATTCAATAAAAGCAAGAAAGTAGCTTATGTCGAATATAACAAAAACGTCGAAGGTGTACGGGAAGACCCATTATACTTTGAAGAGAACGAAGTAGATGTTGCTGAGCTTAAACAGGGTCCTCTCTACGCTTGTAAAGTATTGGCCCCCCCACTTCGAAAGAGTTTTGTCGAATCTGAAAAGAACGACAGATTCCCAAAGAAACCATATACTTTCGACATCACGAAATGTGATGAAATTTTCGATTTGTTAGTTAAGGATGGACAAATAATAGTACCACCTGGTGCTAAAATTCCATCTTTAGAGCAAAGGAAAAAGAGAGGGTTTTGTAAATACCACAATTTTTTGGGTCATAAAACGTCTCAATGTTTTCTTTTCAAGGATCTGGTTCAAAATGCTATCCAAGAAGGAAGATTGAAGTTTGGGGAAAAAGCCAGCACCTAGATGAAAGTCGACGCAGACCCTCTACAGGTAGTGGACGCCCACTACATAGAGCCCATGGAGGCACATATGGTTGAAGCTACTGATGGCTAGGATTTTTCGATCAATATTTTAGAGGTTACATATGATTTTGTTGCTGGAGCTGTAATGGCCAAGATCACTATGGGTTTTGGACAAGAGAATTGGTTGAAAGAGGTTACTGATGGCCTCGACCAGGGTGTTGATGATCCAAGTCTAAAAGATATAGAGAATTCAAGCTTGGTAATGGTGACCATGGAAACTGCTGATAGTTTCATCAAGATGGACCAGGCCACTAAAGGCCTGGAGCGGGACCTAAGTAAGCTCAATCTGAGCGAGGACGTCGACGTGAATATGGTGGAAATAACGCCATATGAGACCATGGAGGATAATGAATCGGGTTGTCAGGAAGAACACAATAAAATAGCCTATCCGGGACACGAAGAGTCCATCGTTGAATTCCTCCACCACTGCCAAAAGAAGGGATCCGGTGTCATGTTGTGTCCCAGATATATTGCCATCTTCGACATGAAGGCCGCCCAAACACTCGAAGGGACACGCAAATCAAAACAAAAGAGGGAAAAACCTAGCTTCGAAGATTCTGGTAGTCAATAAGATTCTGATAGACTGTGGCGCAACGGTGAACTTGATGCTACATTTCCTGCTAAATAAAATCGGTAAACATGACACCAATACGAAGCCACACAACATGGTCTTGTCAAATTATGAAGGCAAGGTGGGTTCAACAATGGGGGTGATACAGGTGGATCTAACAGTTGGAGCAATAACAAGACCTACCGTTTTCATGGTAGTGGAAACGAATGCCAATTATAATCTGCTGCTAGGACGGGAGTGGATTCATGGCATTGGTGCAGTGCCATCGTTAATGCACCAGTGAATTGATATTTGGAGGCTAGACGATATTATGGAGAACATCGAAGCCGAACAAGGGTACATCAAAGCGCCCATAAACCATATCGATCGGAGGCAGTTCGACAAGCACCTGGCCAACATAGGTCCATGTGCCCCAGCAGACTTCGAGTTTGTCCCAGACGAGGAAACGTTCTGCTCATTTTATTTGCATCCCGTTGATGGTTTCCGTTGGGACAAAGAGATGCCAGGAGAGAGACTCTCATACTTTGGAAAATATCTAATAGACCCCATAGGTTGGGGGAGTGAATTTAGTGATGATGACTGAATTCGAAGCACTACAAAGAATTTTGGCCTATGTGGCCGAAATGAAACTACAGACGGCCTTGGAGGCTGCTAATAACCAGATGGCAGAAAAGGCCAAGTTGGAATCTCGTCAAGAAGGTCCTGGCAAGGACTTCGACCCAGAACCACCTGACAAGATTCAATACGAAAACCAAAGGCTTGATGCTATATATGATGAAGAGCCTCTAGGATTCGAAAAGGATCCGCGGGCGAATAACGTCAAGATGCTAGCGCAGGACCTATTGGAAGAGGTTGACCTAGGGGAAGGGGTGGTTAAAAGACCAACATACATCAGTGTCAGCCTTGACCCTCAACTAAAGGTCGAAATCATTCAATTATTGCGAGAGTACAAAGATTGTTTCTCCTAGGATTATGATGAGATGCTTGGTTTGAAAAGGGAATTGGTCGAACACAAGCTGCCAATCAAGCCTGGGAAGAAACCAGTCAAACAAAATCCAAGACGTTACGCTCCAGGAATTCTCTCAAAAATAAAGGAGGAAGTCGAAAGACTTCTTCGATGCAGGTTTATCTGCACGACCAGGTATGTCGAATGGTTGGCTAATATTGTCCCAGTCATTAAAAAACGGGTCTTTAAGAGTTTGCATAGACTTTAGGGATCTAAACTCAGTAACTCCTAAAGATGAGTACTCCATGCCTGTGGCAGAGATGTTAGTCGATTCCGCCGGAGGACATGAGTACCTTAGCATGCTAGATGGATACTCTGGATATAATCAGATTTTCATTGCAGAAGATGATGTTCCCAAAACAGCTTTTCGTTGTCCTAGGGCCTTAGGCACCTACGAATGGGTAGTGATGCCTTTTGGCCTAAAAAATGCTGGGGCAACATATCAACGGGCAATGAACTCAATTTTTCATGATTATATAGAGTCTTTCATGCAGATATGTATTGATGATTATATAGACTAGAAGAAAGGTCCAGAGGTTGAAAACCGACAATGGCCTTGAATTTTATAATTAGGCGTTCAACAAATTTTGTGCTTCCTCAGGTATTGCAAGGCACAAAACTACTGCAAGTACTCCACAAAAAAATGGTTTGGAAGAAAGATTTAATCAAACTATTTTAGAAAGAGTTACATGCATGTTGACTAGTGTTGGATTAAAGAAGGTTTTTTTGGCTGAGGTTGTTTCGACAACAACATATGTGATAAACAGATGTCCTTTGACTATGTTAGATGTGAAGACACCTGAAGAAGTCTGGTCGAGACATCCACCAGATCTCGAAAAACTGAGAGTATTTGGTTGTGTGGCTTATGCTCACGTTAGGCAAGACAAGGTCAAACCAAGAGCTTTGAAATGTATGTTCATGGGATACCCTGAAGGAGTCAAAGCTTATAGGCTATGGTGCCTATAACCAGGTCACAGTAGGTGTATCACCAGTCGAGATGTAATTTTCAATGAAGCTGAGATGACCTTTAAGAAAACTGATGATGCTGATGAAGAGCTGGAACAGGGAAAGATTCTTGTTGAGGTGGAACATGTTATGCTGAATTGGTATCCTATATGAAGTCAAAGAAGAAGCATAAGTTGTTGTCGAAGATGAGGAGATTGATAATGACTACCTGTTAGCAAGAGACAGGTTGAGGAGAGTCATCAAGCCACCTCAGAGACTTGGGTATGCATATCTTATAGCTTATGCCTTAATCTCTGCAAGTGAGGTTCTAGATGAAGAACTTAGAGACTATAAGGAAGCTATATGGAGTCGAAATAAGACTGAATGGATGAAGGCCATAGATAACGAGATGAAATCTCTTCATGATAACAACACTTGGGAACTGATTAAGAAACCTGTTGGAGCCAGGTTAGTCAACTGTAAGTAGATTTTCAAAGTTAAGGAAGGAATCGAAGGAGTGGTGTCGAAGAGATACAAGGCAAGATCAGTCACTAGGGGTTTCACTCAGAAATAAGGCGTCAAATTCAATGATGTATTCTCTCTTGTTGTGAAGCACATGTTCATTCGAATGTTGCTTTCCGCGGTGGCACAGTTCGACCTTGAACTACAACAGATGGATGTGAAGAATACGTTCTTGTATGGTGATCTAGATGAAACAATCCTGATGAGGCAACCTGAAGGATATGTCGAAAGGGGGAAGGAAGATTATATGTACAAGCTGAAGAGATCTTTATATGGACTAAAAAATCTCATCGGCAGTGGAATAGAAGATTCGATAAGTTCAATGCATGCATAAGTTTCATTAGAAGGCAATTCGACCATTGTGTTTACTTCAGATTTCGATCTGGTAATTCATTTGTTATTATGTTCCTTTATGTGGATGATATTCTAATAGAAAGCAACAATGTCGAAGATGTAATGAGGGTGAAGGCTGAACTCAATAAGGAGTTCGACATGAAGGATCTGGGAGTTGTATTCTGGATTCTTGGGATTGACATCCAAAGAGATAGAAAGCAGTCGAATTTATGCTTATCTCAAGTGGCATACCTACGAAAGATTCTCGAAAAGATTGGTATGTCGAATTTAAAGCCTTTGTGACTCCGAAAAACCCTCAATTCAAGCAGAGTATAGATCAGTGTCCCAGTACTGATGTCAAAAGAGCTTATATGGATAGCATTTCATATGCTAATATAGTGGGTTCTTTGATGTATGTTATGGTCTGTACTAGACCCGACATAACATATGCAGTAAGTCTTGTAAGCAAGTACATGGCGAATCTAGGAATGGACCACTGGCAAGCATTGAAGTGGATCCTAAGGTATATAAATGGGTCTCTGAACGGAGTCCTAATTTATGGTGGAGAGCCTTGAGTGAAGATAGTAAAGCAGCAATCAAAGTATATGTCGACTCTAATTATGCAGGTTGTATGGATTCTAGAAAATCTATTTCTGGATATGAGTTCACTATGTTTGGCACAATAATTAGTTGGAAAACAACACTTCAAAAGGTTGTTGCCTTATCAACCACTGAAGCGAAATATATCTCTCTAACTGAAGCTGTGAAGAAAGCATTGTGGCTTGAAGGTTTTGCAAAAGAGCGGAAACTTCAAGGTCGAGTTATCACTGTTAAATGTGATAGTCAAAGTGCAATACACTTGTCGAAGAATTCAACCTATCATGAGCGAACCAAGCACATTGATGTGAGGCTGCATTTTGTCATATGGGTAATCGAGCAAGGAGAAGTCCAAGTGCTAAAGGTTTCGACAAATCATAATGTTGTTGATATGATCACCAAGACATTACCCAGTTGTATGTTTTTCCATTGTATGCAGTTGATAAAGGTGCATGAAGAAATCTATTTTATTTCTTGAGGTTATAGAGTTTGTTCCAAGGTGGAGATTTGTGAGATATTGGATCTAACTCTAGTGTTGTCGATAGAGGTTTAGCATGTCTTTGAAGTCTGCTCACATGCTGTTATTGAATACCTACATGCTGTAGTCGAAATATGTGCTAGTATGTAGTTGTCAAATTGGTCCTTGTGTTAAGGATCCAATTATTTAAGTTAGTTTGTACCCTAAGTTAGCTTGTAATGGATCATTGTTAAAAAGTCCATTAGTTTAGTATGTTAGGTTTTATTATAAATAGCATATTAGTCTCTCATCTTAAGTGTGGCAAATCCTAATTAGAGTGAGAGGGTTATTTGTTATTCTTGAGTACTTGTAATTTGAGTTAAAGAGAAAGAAAAAATAGCAGTTATAATCAATCCTTGTTGTTGCTCTTCTTATTTTTCCGTTAACCCTAACCCTTGTGTGTTTCTTGCCAATAAAGAAACTGTTTATACTTTGTTTCAAGACATCATTTTTCACAACATTTTATTTTAGGGTTGAGGCTTTAGCCTTTTTCCTTGAGGTGAATTAATGAATAGGTGCATTAAGTTGCATAGCTTCTTGGAAAGAATCTATTGAGTTGGTTATTCAGTCACTTTTTAACTTGTAAATGTGAAGTTCAGGGTCCAAGTCAGCTAGGTAATACCATGAGTTTTGGAGAAATGTCTTGTCTTTATTAACTCTTACATGCGTTTTTTTTAAGTGTGGTAGGATGGTCGAAAGTAAATATAGGCTCAAAATCCTCATCATTGTCCATCTAAGTGGCATCTACAAAGTCTAAGTTAGAGGAAACTTCATCATCATCTTGATTAGATATGACTTGAAGTATTTTCTTTGATGTTATATATAATAGAATATTGGAGTTGGTTAAGTCTGATTTGTTGATTTTTGGAACAATAGTATTATCAACATTATTGGTCTTAGATATGGAGGCTCTATTAAAGCATGGTGTGCTTTCAGAGTTGATGATTAATGAGCAAGTCCATGTTCTTTTATGAGGATTGTGTTTACTTGGATAGCCTTCTTGGGCCCGTTAATGGGGTTTAAATCTAATTCTACCGAGGGTCTCCAACCTCCTCCTTTCTATGAGGACTGTGTTTACTTGGCTAGCCTTTTTGGGTCTGTTTTATGTAACGCCCCATTTTATTTTATTTTATTTTCCATAATTAAATTGTGTTTATGTATGTGTTAATTGGTATTTTGGTGTGTTTGAGGTACCATTTCGTGTGGAGTTGTGACCTTAAAGAATATAATTTAAGGTGATAGGGGTGCAGAATCTGAACCATGAGAAGCCTTATAGTGCTTCAGCTGAGAAGGGTAAATAGAAGTTTGGTGATGGTAAGAGGCCAAGTGAGGGAGGTTTTCCTACTCCTCTTAAGTGTTTTAGGTGTGGTGAGTTGGGTCATCGTGGTAGTGAATGCAAAAGTAATGTGAAGAAATGTTTCCAGTGTGGGGGGACATGATATCTGGTTGTTGACTGCAAGGATAATATGGTGACTTGCTACAATTATGGTGAACCAGGACATGTCAATACTCTTTGCTAGAAGCCAAAACAAGCTTCAACCGGAGGAAAAATATTTGCATTGTCAGGGACTCAGGTTGATCAGAGGTATAGTTACATTAATAGTACCCCTTTGATTGCTATTATTGATATTGGTGCCACTCATTCTTTTATTGCCGCTAATTATGTGAAAATGATAGGCCTTATAGTGTCTTCCATGAAGGGAGAGATGGTTGTCGATACTCCTACTAAGGGGTAGGTGACTACTTCTTTGGTTTGTTTGAACTATTATCCTTTGTCAATCTATGATAGAGATTTCGGTGTTGATCTTATTTTCTTTCCGTTGAGGGATCTTGATGTGATCTTGGAAATGAACTGGTTGGAGTTCAATCATGTTCATATTAATTGTTACAACAAATTGGTGCGGTTTCTTGCTCCTGATGATGGGGGAGAAGCTGGTTTCTTATCTGCTAGACGGTTGAAAGAGCTTTTGCAAGAGGAGGCTCAGGTGCTTGCATTGTTTGCGTTCTTGTCTGTTGAAAGTCAAGCTGCAACTGATGAGTTGTAGGTGGTGCGTGATTTTCCATATGTATTCCTGGATGATATTTTAGATGTACCACCAGAGAGAGATGTGGAGTTTTCATTTGTCCCTGGTACCAGACCTATTTCTATGGAACCATACAGGACGCCGATGTCGGAGTTAGCAGAGTTGAAGAAACAATTAGAGGAGTTGCTGGAGAAGAAATTTGTGATACCAAGTTTGTCGCGTTGGGGAGCTCTGGTGTTGTTAGTAAAGAAGAAGGATGGGAGTATGAGGTTGTGCGTGGATTACAGACAATTGAATAAGTTAACGATCAAGAAGAAGTATCCACTTTCGGGAATAGATGACTTGATAGGTCAGTTTATGGTTGCTCATGTTTTCAGTAACATTGGTTTGAGGCCGGGTTATCATCAAATTTGTGTGATGGTGTTAAACAGTGTGTGGTATTTATGTTGTGGTGTGAAATATGCTTGAAATGCATTGTTGTTGTTGATATATTATTCAGCTGTTGTTGATGGACTGTTATAGCATGTGTTTGGTGTGTGGTTACCATTATGGAGGAGTATATTGATCAAGGTGAATGTCAATGTACTTGTTGTTGTTGTTGTTGTTGTTGTTGTTGTTGTTGTTGCATGTCTGTTATATATCATGTATCATGGTGTTGGAAGGTGGTCCATGTTGGTGAGCCTCAATCCTATGGTGATGGATTCAGTGCGATTAACTAATTATTATGGTGATGAAATTAGTGAAGCATTACCTATGGTGATTGTAACGGTTTTGGTGTGCTCTGACCCTAGATGGGGATTAGAGTGAGCAAACCTGAGAGTTCACAAATTGGTACCATATGCATTGAGTCATGAGAGAGTCTCATTGCATTTGCATATATATTGCATTCTTGTATGTGTAGATTTTTGTGAAGTGTGAAATGTGGATTGGGTGACTTGGTGTGTATTCTTAGTGTAGTTGCATATAATTATGCAATTCTTTATGTATTTGTGATTTCTCACCCCTTCTGTTTGAATGATGCCTTTACATGGGCACCACGCAGATAATTTACACTAGAGTCATGGAATATGGGTGGAAGATGGTGCTCTTCCTTTTTTTATGTCGAGTCGGTGTTTGCTATGATGTGTAACACGGGCGAAGGGATATAATGTTGTTTCTTTTATGTTATGTTCTAGGGAGGCTATTATGTGTTGCTCCCATATTTAACAATTAGTTTAATTTTGTTAGGTCATTAGAATGTTGAAGTTTTGAATAATTATTTGTTTGTTGTTTCGCTGCTAATAATAAAAGTATGGTGTTGGACAAGCTGTTTACTGTTGTTATTTTTATTTTTAATAATAATTTTGAAAAGGTGGCATGTGTTATGTAACACCCATTTTAATTATTTTTATTTTCGGTGTTATTTTCATTTTCGGCGTGCTTGCGTGGATTATGGTTAAGGAGTAAGTTTCATAATACTAGAAAATATGATTAATGATGATAATAATATGATAATTAGTAAAGTGATATTATTATTACTATTATTGTTATTATTAACATATTAAATAATATTATTGGAATAATAATATCATTATTGGATATTTGGAATTAAAAAGAAAATGAGATTATTATTTATTTGGAATAAAAGTGGATTATTTGGGATGAGGGGCAGAATTGGCATTGGTAAAAAGAGAAAGTGGAGGAAACACGGTTGAGCAAGAGAAAGAGGACGATCAAGAACAACAATATAGCAAGCGGATTTCGTGTGGATTGAAGAACTTGTCCATCATCAGAACTTGAATTGAGGTAAGGGGGGGGGGGGAGAATACTCGGTTAAATTTGGTAAATGCATGATTAATTGGTAGAAAGGGGGAAATCCCTAACCCCATAGATTTCTTGATATTTGATGTCGATTGCATGCTGTTTTTGTTGCGATTGTTGTGTTGTTCGTGGTTTAATTCGTTGCATGTGCTGAGAATGATAGATTGGATGGATTTTGAGATTTTTGGTTAAGTTCGAAGTTGAGCCGGAAGTTGGTTTTGAGAGCTGAGTTGATGATAGTTGGATAGAATCGGGAAAATAGACCCGTAGTTCAGTTGTAGTGTGTTGTTGGTCGTGGGTTTCAATTTAATCGGGCGAAATCGGTGAGGAAGGTGATTCTGCAATGCAGGATTTTTCTGTGTGCGCAGGTATTCGCTGGGCGAATGGGGGCGAGCCTTCGCCAGGCTTCGCCGGGCAAACTAGCCAGTGAGTGCTGGCAGAAGCTTCTGTTTGGCTTCGCCATGGGTTTTGCCAGGAGAATGGCAGCGAGCCTTCGCTGCGGGGCTTCGTCGGGCGAATGTGCCAGCGAGCCCGACATGAGTTTGTGATTCTGTTGCTATTTTTGTATTGTTCTGTTGTGGACTTGGACTCTCGTTGGTCATGTGTGACGAGAGGCTGGTTGAGGAGCTGATACGAGCATATGTTGGTGGTTGTAAGGCTGTTTAGCCGACGTTTATCGCAAGTGGCCTAATTGGTGAAATACACATTATGTATGAACCTATGTGGATGCGTACGTGAGATATGTGCACCGTATGCGTGCTGTGAGTAAGATATGAGGATCAGTATGATCGTGGCGCCTAGAGTGCATTTTGTTGGTGTTTGTGGGAGTGGATCCGGGAGGATCAATACGCTTTATAGGCGTTGTGGTTAAATACTGTTGTGTGATGGATTGGGTCAGTAGGACCGATATGCCTTAGGTGCACGATGTGTAATATGTTGTGTGGTGAGTTGATCGGTAGGATCGATGCACTTTGTGTGCTTGTGTATGTATGCATATTATGATTAATGGATTCGTAGGATCGTGTGCACTGTGTGTGCCGTGTGGTTATGCATAGCGTCTTGCATGGTATGTGGACGTGGTGAATCATTGCTCGGTGGAGCGTATGCGATTCACTCACGTGCTCCAAATGGGAAGCGTGTGGACGTGAGGCCTGTGTGGATCACGTGCTCCAAATGGGAAGCGTGTGGACGTGAGGCCTGTGTGGATCACGTGCTCCAAATGGGGAGCGTGTGGACGTGAGGCCTGTGTGGCTCACGTGCTCCAAATGGGGAGCGTGTAGACGTGAGGCCTGTGTGGCTCACGTGCTCTAGTGGGGAGCGTGGATGGGAATTTGGATCGTTGCTCGGAAGGAGTGTATGCGACCACCCGTGTCCCAAGTGGGGGACGTTGATATGTGATTATGTGAGCTAATGAGGAGCGTGGTAGGGATAGATCGTTGCTCAGAGGGAGTGTATGCAATCTATCATGAGTTGAGTCGGTACCGCATATTGTCGAGTCAAGTGCATGTGTTGTATTGTGGTTGTGTGTGTGTGATTGTTGTTGATGGAAACGTAGGTTCGGGTGTGAGATATATGAAATAATTAATTTATTGTTTCTGCCTTTTATTTCATGTACGTTTATACCGCTAATATTTGATCGTGATTCTCACCCCTTTGTTGCTGTTGTGGTATGTGCTTCTTCGGAAGTACAGACAATCTAAGTGTTTAGCTAGCTTGGATTGTGGTGTCTTTGTAGGACTGCTCTGATACATAACACTGGGGCGTTTTGGGAGTTTATGTGTTTAGTTTGTTGATTTTGTGTGCCCCCGTGGCGTATCTATTTTTGGGAGATATGGGTTGACAGTGGATGATATTATTTATGTTTTGGGGCGGTTAGCCAACTGATGTATATGACGATGTTGATGACATGATGTATATGTGTTATTCCGATTTTTGACAGACTATATAAATATATGCATATTTTCCGCTGCAGTCGTATTGAGAAATTAAATTGGAAAAATGATTTATGAAATTTGTTGGAAATTGTGACATCCCGTTTGGGAGAGAAACTCTGATATGTACTTATTTAATTATTATTTTTTATTTCGGGAAACGGGGTGTTACAAGTTGGTATCAGAGCAGGTCGGTTCGTCCGGCCAGTGTAGTGTTTTGAGTCTGTCTGTAGGATAGAGTTGGTTGTTCTCTGTTAACCTGTTGTTGTTGTTGAGCAGTATGGCTGGGAGGAATGACGCGGCGTTGGCTGCGGCTATGCAGGCTATGGCTCAAGTGGTGGCCAATCAGAATCTGGCTGCGGGTGCTCAGTTCAAAGACCTGATGCAGTTCCAGAGCAACAAGCCACCAAAGTTTGAAGGTGGGATTCTGGATCCGGTAGCTGCACAGAAATGGCTGAAGGTGATAGAGAAGATCTTCAGGACCATGGGATGCAGTGACGAGCAAAAAGTGAGATTTGGTACTCACATGCTTGAGGGAGAGGCCGAGGCTTGGTGGGACAATTGCCGTCAGAGGATGGAGGCTTCGGGGACTCCGATTACTTGGGAGGTGGTTCGGTCTGGATTTCTAGAGAAGTATTTTCCAGAAGATGTCAGAAGTGCTAAAGAGGTGGAATTTTTGGAATTGAAACAGGGCAGTATGTCGGTAGCCAAGTATGCGGCTAAGTTTGAGGAATTGGCTCAGTATTGTTCCTATTACAATACTGAGGAAGCGATGACTTCTAAGTGCTTGAAATTTGAGAATGGGCTGAGGCCAGAGATCAAGATGGGGATCGCATGTCAGAAAATCAGGAGCTATCCTGAGTTGGTGAGTAGAAGTCGGATATATGACAATGATAACCGTGCAAGGATCACACATTACAAGGCGGTGAATGACCGCAAGGGTAAGCAGAGGTTTGGTGGTACACCTTACAGTGTGCCAACCGGTAAAGGAAAGCAAAAGGCTGTGTCTGATAAGAGATTCTGAGAGAGGAAGGCATCGTCAGATTTGAAATGTTATCGGTGCGGTGTCGCTGGGCGTCGTGCTATTGATTGTCCTCAAGAGATTAAGAAGTGCTTCAAGTGTGGGAAGTCGGGCCATGTGATGGCGGTTTGTAGGACTAATATGCCTACTTGCTATAACTGCGATGAGAAAGGCCATATTAGCACTCATTGTGAGTGTAACACGGTGGGAGAACTGACTTTAAACAATGTTGCGGATAGCAAGAGTCGCCACCGACTTTTATTTTATCCATAAGGAAAGGTTATAAAAGAACAGGAAAGACCTTAGAGAATATTTTGGGTCCGGGGGGTAGGTTATGAAAAGGGAAGGTGTTAGCACCCTTTTCATCCATGGTTATCCATGGGCTCTTAGGTACTTAAGCTCACTTTTGAATTGTTTTGAAAGTGTAGTGTGTGAATAGCAAAAAATTTCAGAATAGTTTAATAATAATCTGTGTATGGATGTGAAAAAAACTTGTTTGAAAATTTTGTTGGAAATTGGTTTAAGTGTGAAAAAGTTTTGAAGTGAGCAAGTATCTAGGAATAGCCTACCCTAATGTTTTAAGGTCTTTCTTATTCTTTATCCTTTCCTTAGTAAGACTATCCCTACTATAATGGAGTAGGTAGTCCTTACTTTGGATGTTAAGGGACATGTGAGGGACAATTGGATTTTTGAAGGCCATTGTGGGGTGTAATAAGCAAACTGGAGGGACTATCATCATTTTTCGAAAGGGACTCGATTCGTAAAGGCAACCATAAGGGACTTTGATGATTTTCTTTTTGAGGGACTTGTTTTATACACCCCACTTAACCAATATTCATAGGCAACTTGAGGGATATCCTTAGGAAGTGAGACGGCGATTAAAATCGACTTACGTGTGTGAAATGTTTAATTTAATTATCTTATATTAAAATGATCTAATTTATTTTTTTAAATATCATACATATTAGCACTCCCTAATTACTAACCATAATGATAATAATAATTAAATAATTACAATTTACATCCAAGAGGCAATTACAAAATTATAATAAATAAAATAAATAGTAAAATATAATCAAAATAAATATAATAAAAAAAATAACAAATAAGTAAATAAAATATTGGGGTTAGTAAATAATAAGAAAAATTAAATAAGGTTAGTAGAAATATAAAGTTAGTGAAAATAATTAGTTGAAACAATAATAATTAGAAAAATAGACAAAGTTAGAAAAAATAATAAGATAGAAATTTCAAAATAATAATAAGCAACAAAATATGATTAGCAATAATAATTAATTAATAACGTGATTAAACATAAAATTTGATTTTTATTTAGAAACATAAATGATTAAATAATTACTATAATATAAAGTTCTAAATATAACATAATTATAAATTTCTTAATCATTTACAAAATTTAATTATCTACAAATTTTTAATTCAAAAAAGGTTTGATGATATTATTTTAAAAAATGTTTTTTTAGTTATTATTTTAAAAATACTTTAGTTATTATCTAAGAAAAAGTTTGGATTAATATAAATTTTGCTTTTGAAGAAAACATCACTTTTAGAAAAATTTTAAGACGTTGCTTTGAATAAAACTTAGTAAACTACTTAAATTATTTACTTAAAGACTAAATTAATTAAAAACACAAACAAAATAAAAAGTAAACAAAACAAAAAAACAACAAAAAAAAGAAAACCGGGTTGGGCTGAGTAATCAAACCCCAGTCCCGACCCACACGGTCCACACAAAACCAGTAGAAACTCGTTGCTAGGGTTTCCAACTCCCATTCGCGAACGGCGCCTTCTCCCCACTTTGCTATGTCGTTCCTTGTTCCTTCCTCGATGTCTCCTCCTGAAATCACACGAAACCCGTTAAACAATGATGATATAATGTTATTTTTTGCTTACGTTTTAACTCGCGGGTGGCTTTCGGTGTTTGTAGAAATAATGAGGCGATGGTGATGGTGGAGGAATTTGCCCGTCGATTTTGAGCGGCGCCGGTGGATTCCTTCGAAAGGTTTCGCGATCCGATGGGTTTCGTTTGAGGTGATGCTTGATAGAAGTCAATAGTCGATGATGAGTTCCCTGAGGCTTCACGGTTCCGACTTGGAATGGTTTGCGGCCGATTTCGCTCTCGTTCGCGTTCTGATGATTGCCTTTGACGAACCCTTTCTCCTCTCTCTCTCGTCTAGGGTTTATCAGGTTGTATCTGTTCTCTTTTATAATCTCTTCTGATTCTGTGATTCCATGGGCTTTTGATTGTTGGATCGTGATTATTTGTATGATTCTGAAATATGATTTGATTTTGGTTGGATTTTCTGATGTGATTTGAACTTGCCATTTTTGTCTTGATTGGATTCTGATACGTTCTGATTTGGTTCCCTTTTCAGATTTGATTGATATATTTGGATATCCGTTTCTGATATGATTTGGTTTTATTGATACAATCCAGTTTTGTCATGTATCTGGGTATCCAATTTGACTTGTGCTTCTGGATTTGCGGAACGGTTCAGATTTGGACTTGTTTTCCGTTGTTTGCCTTTGGTATTGGTGGTTGACGAAGCTCTGTTGCTTCTAATACGAGATTGCACTCTTTTCTGCTATGGCTTGGCCTCGGTTCTCATAAATTTTCCTTTTCTTCTTTCAGAGTTGGTGCTAACACTTTGGTCGAATCGAATGTCGAGGAGGGGTATGCGGCGATGATGACGCTCTGTCTGAGCCATCGGAACATGATGCTATTGCCATTTATCTTTGACTCTGATATTGGCTGATTTTGGATCCCTTTCAGAATAAACATCTGTTTTTTTCTGATGAGATTGGTTCCTTCGAGTCACCCTCTTGTTTTTCTGATGAGTTTACTGACTTTCCTTTTCCTTCTTTCAGAGGGAACTGGTGGTGCGGGTACTGCCGGGTCGACGCCACCGAGAGGGGTCACGCAGTGATGACGACATCCTGTCTGAACTGATATTGTGTGGTTTTCAATTATGTTTGACGGCTTCGTCTGAACCTATGTTGTTTCTGTGCTGACACTAATGGTCTGATGCAGTTTGGTTTGCATTTCATTTTTCTGTTCTGTTCGAACTTGATTCTTCTGGTAAGGGCATTGTTTCGCTGCCGCGGATGTTATTTCGACCCTTCTGGTTTTCGAACCAACTGTTTACTGATACTATCAATTTTTAACATTCGACTTTCTTGTGTAGTTGAGTGGGATCACGGCATGTGTTGCCCAGATATGCTTTCCATTGATACTCATTTTCGGTGCGAGGGTAATGCTCACTTGACTGAACCAGAACCTGCGTGTTGGGCCATGATGTTTCGACTGAGCCCTGGCTTTGGTGTTTACTGAACCGTGCCCTGTTTCTGTTTTTTTTTTTGTTTCTGCTGAACTGGTTCTTTGAATTGATGTAGTTATGATATGGGTTTGACCTCCTGATCTTGTCTCTTCCTTTTTATGCACCTGAGCTGCTTCATATTTATGGATTGAGTTATCTGCTCAAGCTTTGTGCAGCTGAGCAGCTTTGGCCTTAAATCCTGTTATGACTCTGTACTGATGTTGTTGTGGTGAATTTCAGGTGTTGGAAACCTTCGAAAACAAAGAGATTCAGACCTGCCGGCATCCGGGTCTGAGTCCGAATTGGCTGTGTTGTTTTACCCTTGTATCAGTTTGGAAAGTAAATTGGGATTTACTTGATTTTGAAATGAATCCAATTACGGCAAAAAACGAATCAGTCCCGCTTCTTTTATCTCTTTTATCTCTCGGCTGCCCCTTAGATAAGAATAAATATACTCACCTGATATGATGCCCATGGCACGGATCGATAATGGGAGTAGGATGCGACTTCGGTTGTGCCCTCCCGGCACTCGATGATGACAATTGTTCTGAGAGTGTCGAAAAAACATTCTAACATTTTCTGTACTGTCTGTTCTCTTTTGATGTGCAGGTTAGCTGAGGATTCATGGAGAAGTTCAAATACGAACATGAAGACCTTTAGATACTTTTAGGATTTAGGATTTAGGATAGATGCTTTAATGTAATCCCTTAGGATTTGAGAATTTTAATGTACTTCCTTGTAACAGTACTTTGTAAAATATGAAGCAACATCCCCATTCTTGTATGATAGCATTATTTATGAAATAAAATTCTCAAAGTTTTGAATTTATTTATATTCTATTCTTAGTTAAAAAATATAAACAAATGTGAATAAATCCACAAGTATTTAATTCATTAACATAGGCATAAAACATAAATATTTCCAAGTGGTATTTGTGATCCTAATCTCATCATCCGATTAAAATGTTAACCAATTGTTTTATAACCAAACTCATATGGGCACCATGGTCACAACATTTTCAGCATCAACAGCAAAATTAATCGTAATTAAACTCCACTGACCAAATGCCAAATCTCAATACGATCAGAACTGGTGATTGATAAATGCCTCAAAACCATAACGCATCAAATGCCTCAGAATTGCCCGTCTTCAAGGAATTGGTAGAATTTGTGTAAAATGACCAAAGTACCCTTGGGACCAAATCTCTCTTTGATGTTGGCAAAAAATCATGAAGTTTGACTTTGGTTTGACCACAGTTGACCTCAGTTTGACTTTTTAACTGCATTGACTGCTTTTGACTTATCTGATCATCTGACTGAGCAAACTTTTGAGAAAAGTCTTGAAACTTGACATGGGGGTTCTTATACACATATAAGATGTTATGAAGCTCACTTGAAGTCTTGGAAGTCCATTTAGCCTGATTAAAGTCAAAACCCTAGTTTTGGATGCACTGCTTAGGAGGTGCATTGTCTGAGGGAATTGTCAACTCTTCTGACCAATTGTGAACTTTGTGAACCTTGTGAACCTTCAAGAAGCAACCTATGGACTTCATGAACCTCATGAAAGGTCTTGTAGATGTTGAGAAGTTTGTGAACCTTGTGAACCTTCAAGAAGCAACCTGTGGGCTTCATGAACCTCATGAAAGGTATTGAAAGCACTGTGGGACTTGTGAACCTTGTGAACCTTCATAAAGTAGCTTGTGGACTTTATGAACTTCATGAAAGGTTATGCAAGTTGTTGGAGAACTTGTGAACCTTGTGAACCTTCTTAGAACACAAAGTCTTGTATTGTGAGGGCAAATTTTGGGGTGCAACAGTGAGAAGCCGAGGAGGGCTCAGGCGCCTCAGGTAGCGGGTAAAGTATTTGCCGTTGTGGGAACTCAAGCGGAAGATGGAGAACGTTCGATCAAAGGTACTTGTTTTATCAATAACATTCCTTTGACTGCTATGATTGATACGGGTGCGACCCACTCGTTTATCTTTGTTGATTGTGTGAAGAGGTTAGGTTTGGTGCCGACTACCCTTGAGCGGCGGATGACTATTGAAACTCCCTCGATTGGTTTGGTGACTACTTCGCTAGTGTGTTTGAAGTGTCCACTGACTATCTTTGGCCGAGACTTCGGTGTGGATTTGATCTGTTTTCCACTTGGTTGTTTGGATGTTATACTTGGTATGAACTGGTTAGAGTTCAACCGAGTGTACATTGATTGTTTTCGGAAGGTGTTACTATTTTTGACTCCGGAAGAGGAAGCGTTGGCAGATTCTTTGTCCGGTAAGTGTCGCTACTGCGAAAATCGGCGCCGGCTATGACAGAAGAGTCGCCACCGTGTGTTATTTATCCCAAAAGAGGGAAAGGAAACGCTCAGAGAAAACCTAACGCAAAGAGGGAAAGGAATGGTCATCGCAACCAAATCCTGGATTCGGGAGTCGGTTACGCAAGGGGAAGGTATTAACACCCCTCACGTCCGTCGTACTCGACGGGATCCACGCTTGTTTTCTATCTAAGGGTGTGTTATTCTATCTACTCTAAAGGTCTGGTCTAAAAAGAAAAGAAAATGATTCGGCAAAGTATCGCACTTTATGCCTACGTATTCCCGTCTGGAACGAGAAATCAGAGTCAACGTAGTTCTCCTAACTATGGGTAAAGGGGGGAAGGTTGCTCGCCGAGATATCGCATCTCGTGCCTACGTACTTTTATACGGCATGAAAGATCAGAGCAAACGTAGTTCGGGCTACGGAAGACACAAGCTTGTCTGACAGTTTTTTATCTCCTTAAGAAAGGGTTTTCCAAATTAAGGGTCCAAGAGGACAAAAACAGAGTTTGAATGTTTGTTTGAGTCTTTTACGAAAGAACTGTTTTTTAGGATGTTTGCAATCTTAGTCGCACTAGAGACTATGACCCAGGAGTGAACGCTTCGTATGTCACCCAAAGGGTACCACACTAACATCCAGATTACTGGAGAGAGACCCTACACCAACATTTTCCTAGATAGCTTAAGGCTCGCAACACACGACTTCAATTAACCTTATTATTGTGTTTTTGAATTGTTTTGAGAGGAGAAGAGAAAGACACCCTAAAACTATGGTTGAAAGGGAATCTACCTACAGTTATCATGCATGGGTCAAAATCTAATGTCTGTCATAATTCCCTCTTGCACAGAGGAAATCAGAGGTCCTAGGGGAAAATAGTAAAAGAAAGCAAGCAGTAAATAGTAAACAGTAAAATGCATGCTATGCAATAGTACAAGCGAGGCAAGGGAGTCCGGCTCAACCTCAAACCTAAGCAAACAACAGGCAAGAGGAGACAAGCTCCACCTCAAACCTAAAGGTAATCAACACAAGCAAACAGACAATACAACAAAAGAGAAGAAGCAGAGGAAGCAGCCAAAGCAGCAACAACAGTCTTCAACAGACAACAACTTCAATACTCCACAGCAGCAACTCTAAACAGCAAATCCTCTTGACAGCAAGGTTGACAGCAAAATGACTTCATCTTCAAGCAAGCTTCTATCTTCAAGCTTCAACACACTTCATCTTCAAGCTCTAGCAAGCACACTCCAAGCAAAGGATAATCACTAAGATCAAGGTTGCAATGTTGAGAACCAAATGAAAACCAAAGGAAATCATCAAGTACCAACATTGAAATGGAAAGGTATCCTCAAAGTTCTACTCAACTATGGGCATACCACACATCCCTCCAAAGTAGAGATGGAGTTTCCCTAGGAGGACTTTACATCATTGGATAGAATAGAAGAACACAATGCATTCTATGTTTGATGAAAGAATCAAAACTAGTTCTAATGGCTCTTCCTAAAACCCTAATTTCCTAAGCTCCTAAAACAACTCCTAAAAGAAAAGGAAACTTCAACTCCAAGCTCCAATCTTCAAGCCACAGCAGCTACACCAAGTCCAGAAGACCTCCCAAGAAGTAATCCAAGCAAATCCAACCCCAAAGTCACCAACAAGACCAAGCAAGCAAAGGCACACAAAATAGAACACCACAAGTACAAGCAACTTGCAAAATACAACTAAAATAGAAAAAAAGTTTTAAAATTCTAATAAAATGTCTAGGGGAACCTACATGTTTGAACAACCTAGGGTTAAAATATTAAAGCCTAATTCAACTCCTAATTCACCTAAATAATTTCTAGATTGAAGAGTATCAAGGTGATCCACATGTTTGGGAAGGCTCTAATCTCAACACCTAAAACAGAACCTAAAGTTGTTCTAAAATTCTAACAAAAATCCTAAGAGAGCATGAATATCTACCCTAAAACATACTAAAAAATCAAAGCCAAATTCATCACCAATTGGAAGAACAAAATTCAACAAAACAGATGGTCAAATATGCAAAATTAAGAGAATTAAACAAAATAAGAAAAATCAAATTAAATTAAAAAATGCATGAAAATGCATTTTATTGATTTCATAAAATCACAAATTCTCTCAAGATCATGGAGATATTTTTGAAATAATTTTTGGATTAAAATTGAATTTATTGTGATTTTTTGAATCAATAATGCATTTAAAATAAACAAAATGAAATAAAAGAAATTCAAATGCTGAAAATAAACCACGACCACAAGATGCGTTGACAAGTCCACTAATCCAAGCATCCACACGCTGCCAGCACATTAAGTTGAACGACCGCGTTTTGGATTTAAAATCTCCATTCTCAGATTATAACATATCCGTTGGATCTGGTGGTTGGTCTTTGGTCAAAGGCAGATCTGATGGCTTAGGAGTCATCTTCCTCATTTCTCAGGCCAAACGGAGTGAGACTCAGTGTGGTGGCCGGAGAAGACTCCGGTCGTCTTCTCCGGTAAGCAGGTGGTTGCAGGTGTCCAGAAACAGCAATCCTTATACCAATCTCACTCAGAATTTCATCAGGAATTCAAATCTCCTATCCATATGTTCTAACTCTCCATAGATTTCAAGATTCGAAGCAATGTTCAGAACACACATCCAGATCAATCATCATCAATTGCAAATCTAAGGCTATAGAATTCATCCTCATGTCACATACATCACTCTGATCTATCTAGATTGCTCTAACTCTCCATGAATCAAGAGATTCGAATCAAAACAAAAATGCTATGTCATGATCAATCATCACCAAATGCTTCCAAATTGATCCTAAAATGATCTACATCTTGTCTAGATCCTAACCACAAGTTCAAATCTAACTACATCATGCTAATTCATGTGGGAAGTTGAAAGTTACTAACCTGTTGTAGATCTAGTAACAGAGGCACTTGGAGCTTGATTCTCCCTTTAAAACTCTCCAGATACGTTCAATGATGCTCTAGGAAGAGTTTGCAATCTTCAATTTGCACTGAATTGGCCTGGAACTCAAAACACGATTTCACTTGCTCCTCTTGAAAACTCAACTGCAACTTCAGTGTTCTTCACCAAAATGAAAGCCAAAAAACACTCTGAATTCAATGCAATCAATATATAGAATGGTTTCATGGGTTTTTGAAGTGTGTTTGAAGCCCAATCCATCAATTTGCAAATTCTGATTTTCCTTCACATGTGCAATGTAACAGTCACGAATTCTCACTTGTAACTTGTTCTAGAAGCTTCATTTTGCTTGCAAATTCCCTTGTGCACAAAATTAAACCAAGAGGGAGGCCTGAAATGCACTGGTAAGGTGTTTGGCTATGTAACTTGCTTTTGAAGCAACCATATGATAACTCATGAAAATTGACCTATGCCCCAAAATCTACCAATGTCAATGTGTCTAAAATGAACTTTACAATCAAAATGGTCACTTATTTGACATGTTTTGGTCATTCTATTCAAAATGTGAAATTTCCCTCCTTTAATCATTTGAAAATCTCCCTTATTCAAACCATTTCAAACCAAGTCTTGCTATGATCCCAATACATTCATCATGACCTCTTAGCTAGCCTAAAACCCCATTTTGAACAACTTTCATGTTGAAAAAAAATCCATTTGACAAGTGAAAGTTGGAGATTTTGGCCTATGATTGAAAATGACCTATAATCTCACTTTCCCAAAATACCCCTGACTTGTAAACCTCATAACATGAGTTCTACAAATACGATGGAAGACTTCTAGTACAATTTAGAAAGCTAATATCATGAGGAACAACTTTTAGGTTGGCCAAAAGTTCAGGTGAAACCTCCTTCTAGGTCAAAAATAGCTTTGAAGTCAGATGATTTTCACAGACAAATTTCAGAGGCATATGAGGACTTGTAACTTGTCTGGGACATAACTTGAGTTATATAAATCCCCTTGAGGACTTCTTGTACTAAAATTAAAGGTATTGAGATTCTCTACAAGTTTCATGTTGGCCAAAGATCCATTTGAAACTTGTATCTTGACTTATGTGGTCTTGAAGTTAGGTACTAAACAGAGAATTTTGCACTGAAACCCTAATTTAGCAACTTCCCACACTCTTGATTCTTCTTGATTTGATCTTGGCACAACACCCCAAATGTCTCATCATATCATTTCATGAACTCCATGACCTAAAAGTAGGCTTTGGATACTCTTCAATTGCACAGTTGACCTAGAATTGATCCAGATGAAACCCTAATTGCTTGCACTTCAACTGTGGCTCTTGCATTTGACACAATGACTTGATTGAGCTCTCCCATGGTCCCACATGCAATCTATGAGCTTCATACACATCCTCTTCTCACATTCAACACTTCACAACCCTTAGGCACTCAAACCACCTTCTGATGACTTTGACAACTTCTCAATCTTGAATGAGACCTCTTGCTAGGCTTCTATTGAGAAGAATCACACTTGATCCCCTACTATATGAATGATACCATGATATGCAAATGATATAACTATGCAGATGATAATGCAATGAAACATAAACCAGGTAAGAAAAGGTTGAACAAATTTTAGGGTGCATCAGCTGCCCCTATTCAAACGGCTTGGACCCGACTGGGTGAAGAGCGAACAACCTTCAAACAATCGAGGTAGAAGACGGTTGAATACCACGAAACCCGGAAATTTGCCAACCGCAGAAATATACTGCGAAAACTGCTTGGGGCACAACATCCGTTGCGCTGAACCCAGTTGTTACGGCAACAACTAATCAATCATCTGATAAAACTTTGGACTTCAACATTCACCCCCTGTGTGACGCCACAGGCATCAAATTAACTTTACGAGAAACAACTCCGTCCACAACTGGACTAAACTCGTCACTACGAGTAACGATCTTTGTCAATCACAGGTAATGACTCCACTGGGGACAATTCCGTCGATCACGGATAATAACTCCGTCCACACGGGTAACAATCACTATCAACACATGTAACAAATCTGTCAACACGGATAACAATCACTGTCAACACAGGTATGATCCGTCAACACGGGTAATAATCACCGTCAGCACGGGGTACGATCCGTCAACACAGATAAAAATCAACGTCAGCACGGGTAGCAATCACTGTCAACACAGGCGCAATCACTGTCAATCACAGGTACAATTCCGTCAACACGGATAATAATCACCGTCAGCACGGGGTACGATCCGTCAACACGGATAACAATATCTATCAACACAGGGAAATAATCACTGTTAACACATGCGCAATTCCGTCAACACGGAGAACAAACTCTGTCAATCATAGGTACGATCCGTCAACACTGACAACAATCTCTGCCAATCACAGGTGCAATCTGAAGAATACTTCGCTGGAGAATACGAGAAACTTAAACAAACAACTCTGTGGGGAAATCACTAGTGACACCTCCAAAAGTTTAAGGCATGAAATCTTTTAATGCTGACGTAATAGCAACCTGAGAAGAGAAACTTAACCAAGCAACTCTATTAGGGGACGAACGTTATCATCACCTATCTCACGCCGAGAATTTGAATATCTAGAGATCCTTCTGAGCAAGGATCCCATTCCTCTGCAAGGGATAACTCCTGAAAACAAAGAGGTAACCAACCTGGCTTATGTTTCAAAATGCGTATGTTTGACAATGGCATAATGCTCCATACGGCATGGAAATGCTACACATTTTGGTAGATGCAAATATGATGATATATGCAAAATGCAAAGATGCCAAGAGGCGCTTCAGCAAAATAAAGACAAGACCCAATTCACTGGGGATGAACAGGTATCTCAAAGCATTCCAACAAAATAAATGCTGGAACGGTGCAACCAACTCCGTTGGGGGTAACCATCCTGTTGGGGAATGGCTCACAAGCTTGAAATTACGAACTCTGATGAGGATGTTTATCCTGTTGGAGGAAAAACAACCTGCTGGGGAGAAGGAGAAACAATCCTGCGCGGGGATAATCCTTCTTAACCAAAGACGACTTGGTTATACTCTGCAGGAGTTACCCATGCTGGGAATGGGGTGCGCACATACTCACTGCTGGGAATGCACCTTCTGCTGGGGACATTCAAATCCACTGAGGATACTCTCTTGGCAACTTTCCTGGGGAATACTCTTCTGGGGAGGACCACCCACGTCCAATAGGGATAAGTGCCATTTCAAATCTTCTGAGATTAGATGTGACTTCCATCTGCTGAGGAGTGATACCATCACTATGTCACAGGACTCCGGCTGGGGAACACAACTTCCCTACCTGTTTGCTCCAAAGGTGAGAATCCTACAAAACACAAACGAGACAGAACAAATCTATACAACAAGATCTATCCTGGTTAGTATCCGTAACATTCATTCAGTCAATTCGAAGTTTTAGCAATTATTGGCAAGGGCCAGCAAATTTATGCACATGCAAGCCCGTCAAAAACATCGGCATTTTTCACAAACAAAATAGTAAAGAACAAGCATCAAATACTGAATAACATGCATCAAATACTGAATAACATGCTTTATTATCAAGGGCCTGTAAATAGGCAAAATTTTGTACACTGGATGCAACTCCTGAAAAGAGGAAGTTACGCACAAACAAAATACAAATATACAAAAGCACAAATAAAATTTGTATACATGTCGGCAACGTGGTACAGACGAACACCATGAGCTGATCCTCCTATGACTCGCCTGACTCTGACGCTTTCCCGATACTCAATCTTCGGAAGAGATTGTTTTGGATGCACGACTCTCAGGTACTCCCAAACCACTAAGCAACGCAGTATCAACTCGGACCGCAGTCATTTGCTTTTTCAAATCCCTAGCTTTTGCGTGAACCGCCCTTTGCGGGTTTTCAATTCACCGGGATACCCTTTTTTGCTGAAGTTACCCTTTTCAGGTTTTCAACTTCGCGGGTGTACATTTTTTCCATTTTATCCCTAACTTTGGCCCGAACCTTTTATTCCTTTTTTATGGTTCGCCGGGATGCCCCATTTTTGCCTGGACTCTCTTTTTCCTGTCCAGTGGGTCTCTTTAAGCAAAGTATTTTTTAATTGCGTTCGAGTTCACAGGGGATGTAAAATCCTCACCGTCCATGGTGGACAACAGTAAGGCTCCTCCAGAGAAAACCTTTCTAACGACATATGGACCTTCATAGTTGGGAGTCCACTTGCCACAGTGATCCGATTGCGGTGGGAGAATCTTTTTTAGCACAAGATCACCCGTCTGAAAGCTTCGAGGACACACCTTTTTATCATAAGCTTTCTTCATCCGGCTCTGATACAGCCGACCATATGCTAGATAAGCCAGTCTCTTCTCATCCATTAAACTGAGCTGATTCAATTTATCTTTCACCCATTCTGCCTCATCTAGTTGGACATCACGCAAAACCCTCAGAGAAGGAATCTCAACCTCCAATGGTAGGACAACCTCCATACCATATACCAGTGAAAAAGGAGTTGCCCTGGTTGATGTGCATACCGTCGTACGATAACCGTGCAAAGCAAAAGGCAACATCTCATGCCAGTCCTTGTAGGCCACAACCATCTTCTGAACGATCTTCTTTATGTTTTTATTGGCCGCTTCAACAACGCCATTCATTTTGGGCCGATAAGGAGAAGAGTTGTGATGTTCAATCTTGAAACTCTGGCACAATTCCTTCATCATCTTGTTATTCAAATTCGAACCGTTGTCAGTGATAATCCGCTCCGGGATTCCATATCTACAGATAATATCTTTCTTGATAAATCTGGCCACTACCTGCTTGGTAACATTAGCATACGATGCCGCTTCAACCCATTTGGTGAAGTAATCAATAGCTACCAAGATAAAACGATGTCCGTTGGATGCCGTGGGCTCAATTTTCCCAATCACATCAATTCCCCACATGGAAAACGGCCAAGGTGAAGACATCACATTCAGCGAGCACGGCGGCACATGAATCTTATCAGCATAAATCTGGCATTTATGACACTTCTTTGCAAATTTGAAACAATCTTTTTCCATTGTTAGCCAATAATACCCTGCTCTTAATAGCTTTCTCGTCATTGCATGTCCGCCGGCATGCGTGCCAAATGTACCCTCGTGGATTTCTTCCATGAGCAACTTAGCCTCTTTCTTGTCCACACACCGCAACAACACTAAGTCGTGGTTTCTCTTGTACAAAACCCCATCCGGATTCAAATAGAAATTTCCAGCCAATCTCCTAAGAGTCTTTTGATCACGACTGGATGCCCCAGCCGGATACTCTTGGTTCTTCAGGAAATTCTGGATATCATAATACCACGATTTGCCATCGGAATCTTCCTCAATGGTGAATATGAAAGTTGGCCTATCAAGGCGAGAGATAACTATCCTGGGAGCCTCATTCCAGAAGTTAACTTTATACATTGAAGACAACGTCGCGAGAGCGTCTGCCATCTGATTTTCTGCCCGTGGTACATGGTGCAATTCCACCTTGTCAAAGAAAGGTAACAACCTCCTTGCATAATTCATATAAGGTATCAGATTGGGCTGACGAGTCTCCCACTCTCCCTTGATTTGGTTCACAACTAGAGCAGAGTCTCCGTATACATCAAGATTTTTAATTCTCAGATTGATAGCTTCTTCGAGCCCCATAATGTACGCTTCATATTCGGCCTCATTGTTGGTAACTGGAAAGGTCAATCTAGCAGTGAATGGGATGTGTGACCCCTGAGGAGTAGTAATGATTGCCCCTATTCCACTTCCATATGAATTAGCGGCACCGTCAAATATCAATTGCCATTTAGAACCCAACTCTGGACGTTCATCAGGCAACGACTCCTCACAGTCCTTCATTTTTAAGTACATGATATCCTCGTTAGGAAAATCAAAACTCATCGACTGGTAATCATCAATTGGCTGCTCAGCTAGGTATTCTGACAGAACACTATCCTTAATAGCCTTTTGAGAAACATATTGAATATCGTATTCTGTCAATACCATCTTCTATCGGGCAATCCTTCTGGAAAGTGCTTGCTTTTCAAATACGTATTTGATCGGATCCATCTTTGAAATTAGAATGGTTGTATGATTTATCATGTATTGCCTTAAACGTTTGGCAGCCCAGGCTAGCGCACAACACGTTTTTTCGAGCATTGAGTAACGGGACTCACAGTCTGTGAACTTTTTACTCAAGTAGTAAATCGCATGCTCTTTACGTCCAGTCTCGTCATGTTGACCGAGAACACAACCCATACTTTTCTCAAGAACCGTCAAATACATAATCAATGGTCTCCCGGCTACTGGGGGTATCAATATTGGAGGTTCCTACAAATATTCTTTTATTTTCTCAAACGCCCTTTGACAATCTTCGTTCCAGGTCACAGCCTGATCCTTTTTTAATAACTTGAATAATGGCTCGCACGTGGCCGTTAGATGAGATATGAACCAGGCAATGTAGTTCAATCTCCCTAAAAAACCACGAACCTCTTTTTCTGTTTTCGGCGTTGGCATTTCTTGTATTGCTTTTATCTTAGCAGGATCAACCTCGATTCCTTTTTCACTCACAATAAACCCCAATAGCTTACCCGATCTCACCCCGAAGGTGCACTTGTTAGGATTCAGTCTCAGCCTGAATTTCCTAAGCCTCTTGAACAATTTCAGAAGATTGACCAGATGCTCTTCCTCCGTCTGGGATTTGGCAATCATATCATCAACGTAGACTTCGATCTCTTTATGCATCATGTCATGAAAGAGTGTTGTCATAGCTCGCTGATATGTTGCCCCGACGTTCTTCAAACCAAAGGGCATCACTTTGTAGCAGAATGTTCCCCACAGGGTAATAAAAGTTGTTTTCTCCATATCATCCGGCGCCATCTTTATTTGATTATAGCCCGAAAAGCCGTCCATGAAGGAAAACACGGAGAATTGAGCGGTGTTGTCGACCAGCACATCAATATGAGGAAGCGGAAAGTCGTCCTTTGGGCTCGCCCTATTCAAATCTCGATAGTCCACGCACATCCGCACCTTACCATCTTTCTTTGGTACAGGTACTATATTAGCGACCCATGAGGGATAAGTTGTAACAGCCAGAAAATCGGCATCCCATTGTTTCTGAACTTCCTCCTTAATTTTCACAGCCATATCTGGTCGAGTTCTTCTGAGTTTTTGCTTAACCGGCAGACATTCTTCACACAATGGCAGACGGTGAACCACCATATCAATATCCAAACCAGGCATGTCTTTATAAGACCAAGCAAAGATATCACTGTACTCCCGTATCATCTCAATAAGCCTTTGCTTGATATCACTTTGCAATGCAGCCCCTATCCGAATATTCCTGACAACCTCCTCAGACCCCACGTTGATAATTTCAATTTCCTCCTGATGAGGCAGAATGATTCTCTCTTCTTGTTTCAACAGTCGAGTCAGCTCTTCTGATAAGTCACTATCCTCAACAATCTCTTCTTCTGCTTGAAATATCGGGTGCTCGAAGTCGAAGCGAGTCATAGGAAGTTCGTGATCGGTGTCGTCTGAAATATGAATCTGTTTTGTAGTCACTGAGACAAGTTCCTGGATAGACCAGTTGCACAGATTCTGTCCTGGCACGCCGGGCTTGATCCACGAGTCCATATCGCAGTCACTATCTCCGTCTTCAGCATCGGAAATAGCATTGATTGTTTCATAACAGACCCCACCTGGAGTGATCACCACTGATCCTTTGAACTTTGGCATGCCTGATGCGGAAGGTGACAATGTCGGGCGATACCCCAACCCGAACTTGTCCATCTTGACAGGAATTTCCAAGACATGGCCCCATCTTTTGGTTTCTCCATCTTGAACCACTACCTGAGCGTCTTTGTACGAAGACATGGCCACCTCTGGCCCTTTGACGGGAACATGAGACTTGTCCTTGATCTGCAACCCCTCGAAGGCTTGGCATGGCGTCTCATGGATCTCCCCATCCACTTCGACGTACTTGAATGATGAAAGATGACTAACCAGAATGTCCTCCTCCCCGTGTTGCACCCTAATTTTTGACCATAAGATGCCACCTCTTTTTTTTTGTTTTTTGTTTTGTTTTCTCTTAATATCTATGTTCTTCGCGACTAACCAGTTTGTGCAGGCATGGTGTTGTCAGATACAGATCCTTACAGTCCAGTACTTCTAGGTGTGACCGTTGGATTATAAAAATTATGAATTCATTTTATGGGTCGTTTTCTCAAGAGTTTCATTATTCACCCCAGAGGTTCACGATGTTTTGTTATTGGTATTTGGACATGGACATTAGAGTTTTTTTGCTCTAGTTCATAGGGAGCAGCACCACAAGATATGGCTTTATCTTCAGGGTCCCTTTAAGGCATAACTCGCATACCAGATTACATCTTCGTCTTTGACACTGCCATCTCTAATGAGGAAGGGCAGTTTTGTTGGTAATTTAATACGGCAAACGTAAATCATGAATGGAGTTCTGGGCAATTTACCGACAGGATAAAGATTAATTTATTCCGCTGGCTTACAAAACTTTAAGTTGTCGCAAAGGTGCGAAGCTCGGGAGTTTTGATTCGCAAGAGTTAATTAGTGGGTCTCGAATACATGTGTCATCACGAGAATGCAATTCGGTCTCAAGCTCAAACACGAGGCTCCCGCTTTTTGTATCAAGATCTGAAATCATGAAAGGATTCATAAGATTCAAAGGCTTTTCTCAAGGACAAATTAATTCGTTGTTCTCCACTATGAGCCAATTTGCAAGGTCCTTACATCACAAGGCACATTCTAGATAAGGGTGATTTACATGATAAGAAGGATAGAACCACATCCATTTCACTTCAATTTCAAGACTAGAGGTGTGGAAATAATCGACAAGTTTTGGTCAACAGTCTGACATATCATCATCAACTCAAAGTTTTAACTAAGTTACAACAATATGCGAATTCGCTTTGATCGTCTAAGACCACATGAATGATAAAGTTCCATTACAGGGGCATGGATACTACAATTCTATTACATGCCAAACAACAAAACCACAACTCATCCTGTTTTGAAAAAAGCTATGCGTAGAATAATGGTACAGGAAATCGAAGTAGCATCTTCATCGTGAAAACCGTGACCATTAACCTCTGGAACACCGGCCCATCGTGCTGATACAGCGGAATTTCCACGCGACTTTTGAAAATGAGCAGATTGCCGATGCTATCCCGTGTCATACTCCTCGTGTTCTTCAGATACAGCTACACCTGAAACAAATAAGACCATATCAACAGTACAAATCCATCTGTTATTTGAACTAGGAGAAGTACATTAGGATGATGGCATAAGCATACTTGTGTTTTCTTCAATTACACCGAAACAATAGTTCGAACAGGGAACTTAGAGAGAAAGGGATTAAAGAGTATCACGCCATAAGATCGAGAGGAAGCAAACGGGACTAAACATCATCACCTGCTTCCGCTCTAATCGACGGATCACTCCTTTCATTCCAACTACGGCCCTAGAAGCATAACAAGTTCGTGGCTGAAGCTCAAATTCAGCTCCGTTCAGCGACGCTCTCAGAATCCTGCGTAAATAGCCAAGGCCACCAGCCTGCACTTGAAGTCAACAACCTGCAAAACCAACTTCACATTAGCATCGTCACAACGGTATCCAGGGCAGCATCAATGCTAAATGATTATATGAAGCAACAAAGGTCCCACATCAGAGTTCTATATGCAATTTAATAATCTTGATTGTTATGGTCAACTGGATAACTTCTTCTTTGCCACGATGGTTGGAGATTTTATAAGACTTAAAGGCTGGAATCAGTAAGTACCTTTTGACAGTAGCCAATGTTATTATCTCCGCAGTGGAAAAGTTCTCAAATTAGAGTAAATCACGCCGAAGGACGCGGAAGACTCGCATACGGTAGCACCTCACTGTCCACACCCGGCTGCTGCAAGTAATCATTAAAACAAGATCATCCAACACCAAATCCAAAGTTGAACCGAAACCGCTTGCAGGGAAGTTTTGAAGAAGTACCTGTCAAATTCGGTAAAGAAGAAGAAATGGTAGTTACAACGACAATTGCATCACGGTACAACTCCGAGGGCGTGGTTAACACGGCAGCAGCGATCCAATGCTATTGGCTCTCAACCTTCTACAAATCTGTGAATCACCGGAGTTCCCAAATATAACAAATACCTGCGGGGTAATGCAAGATGTCATGACTATCAATTCATCACCATTAACCACATTCTCAGTACAAAGCAGGATTTGGTTAAGTCGAAGTCATAGTTACCGCAGAAACTACGGGTATAAGTACCGGCACCCTGGTCTCCTCGTATTGAACTTGTTGAAAGTCGGCAAAGGCGACAACCGAAGCCATCAGCCTATATTTGAAAGTGAGAACCTGCAGCAACCACGATTATAGCACTCAAGTGAAGGAAAGCATAACGTCTGCAAAGCATCGTTCTTTCCAGCTATCATATCACCCCTGCATTCAGAAGAGTGATTAGCTCCTCACCACAACAGAGTCAAAACGCGGATACGTCGAAATGGAATTAGAAAAGCAATTATGATACCATCTATTGCAAGAGTTACACAAAAGGAAAATACCTCTGCTACTGATTCAGTCCCGAAGAAATTTGTTCGCAACTAACACCCAAAATGCCAGGGGGATTACGCCGTTGTTGCTGATGTGCACCAGTATGAATACCCACCAACTCTTTCTCGGCAGCATGGATAGCAGGCCAGGCAATGAAGAATCCGAGGGAAAACCTGATTTGCTTGTGTTTAGCATTAGCCGTAACTGAAAGCATTGACGACCTGAGACTTCAAAACTATAAGCATATGGCAGAGTTCATCAAAGATTACGGCATTAGACGATATCAGTAATGTTGATGTTGACCTGGAGCTTGTCAATGATGCCGTCTCGTCTCTCTTTATCATTTTTTCAGGCATAAAGGAATCCTTCCTTGAGAGGTGGAGTTATATTCAGCCATCAGAATTCGCGATAAGCCCCTGCTTCCATCAGAATCCGCCGGCGAATTTCTGAACCTGCAATAACAGCGTGAAACCTTAAACAGGCCAATCGAGATAAGTCAGTTTTGTGTTCTGTAAAGTTCAATGAGTTAACGTGTATCTGAGACCAGGGTTTGAGGAATTCTGGAAGGTCTATCTGAGACTTTTGATATGGTTCAGGCTTCTCAGCTATGGCATTTGGTCCCTGTTGCATGTTACTTGCATTGCATTGTTTGCATAACCATTATCATTGCATCCCATTAACGTGTGTCTGTGCTGCAGGTGCATTTGCATATTCCCTGGTTCTAGTGTCCAGACTCCTGAGTATTGATCATGGCTGGTTTGAGGATGACAGTTGCCTACAAGTTACCTATCCCTGATATTACTCCCCTCTTGGGTCTGATTTCTCTTGCTGACGAGGATGTCCGTAGGAGCTTCAGGCAGAGTTACGGACGGTTGTTGAGATTGGTTCGCAAACCTACTGATGATGAATTGAATGGGCTGTACACCTTGATGCAATTCTACGACCCTGCTTTGAGATGCTTCACATTCGCTGACTTCATTTTGGGGCCTACCATGGAAGAGTATGTAGAGTTTACTGAGCTGCCAGTACAGAATAAAGTTCCTTTTATCCACTCTGCCGCTGAGCCCAAGTTGGAGGACTTGGCTAAGGCCTTGCACATGAATGCTTCTGAGCTGTTGATGACTTCTTGGCGAGGGGTTCCAGGTTTCTCTCTCCAGTTTCTGGTTAGTAAGGCTCAAGAATACGCCAAGAATGGATGTTGGGTAGTCTTCAACGCTATTTTGGCTCTATGCATCTATGGGATAGTGTTGTTTCCCAATTTCCCGAATTTCGTGGACATGGATGCATTTCGTTTATTTGCTGCTGGCAACCCTGTACCCACATTGATCGGGGATTTCTACCATTCGATGCACTACAGAAATGAGAATAGGAGAGGCAAGAACGTCTCTTGTTGTGTGCCTTTGCTGTACATGTGGTTTAAGAGCCACCTCCCCCTAAAGGGACCTTTTGTAGATAGTGCAACTACAGCTGACTGGCCAGGGCGCCTGATGAGACTATCTTCTGAAGACATTGAGTGGTTTGACCGAGACTTGCTGGGGTCTGAGCTTATCTTCAGTTGTTTTGGGTATCCTAATGTTCCCTTGATAGGAAGAAAAAGGTGCATCAATTACAACCCATCTCTGTTCGTTCGCCAGTTTGGATACGCGTTGAAGAACCCACCTAGGAAGGAAGAAGTACAGGAATCTCTGTACTTCACCGGTTATTTGAATGAAGAGTTACTAGCTAAGCTCCAGCACGCATGGATGCATATCAACAGAAGAGGGAAACCACTGTTGGGGAAGAATGATTGTCAGGCTTATGTACCATACAAAGTTTGGATCCAAGAGAGAGCAAGACAGTTGCTGATGCCATTTCCAGCTGCACCAGTCCCTGTTCATATTCCGGTAGAGGAACCAACCACTGTTACTATGGAGGTCTACGAGCGAATGGTAAAAGAAAAGGAAACCTTGATGAAGATCAATGAAGAGTTAGAAGAGGAACTGGCTCAGATGCGTAGTGAGAAGAACAAGGCTGTGCATTCTTTCCAACAACAGATTGGATTAGTAAACCGACTAGGTGCTGAATTGACTGAAGAGAAAAAGAAGCGTGAATTCTTGGGGAAAGAGTTCAGAAGCTCTTATGATATGTTGGAGTCCAAAAAGAAAGCACTCGATGCCGCCCACCGGGAAATCTCTTCTTGTAACAAGACGTGGAATGCTACGCTAACCAACAACAAAAAGAGGGAAGACAAATTGAAGCAGCAAATTTCTGAACTCGAAGAGCAGTTGAAGGCTAGCACCAAGAAGTATGAAGAGGAGGTAATGGCCAGATATAGTCTCCAGAATGCATTGAACAAGGCCATCGAAGGCAAGAAAGAAGCTGTGTCTCAGAAGCGGAAGCTAGAGGACCGCTTCGGAGAAGGGGCATGGGAGGAATCCGCTGGTGATTTGCGACGTGTTCTCAAGCGAAGAGATCTACTTGTTGAGGGTCTGCTTACCCGACCAAGTCATCCAGAGACTAAGAAGTTACTAAAGGAGTACCAGGCATATGGGAGTACTTGACCATTTCATGTATTGACGTGTATGCTTTATTTGCATAGCGCTGACCATCACCAGGATTGTTGGTTGAGGTCATGCCTTCTTATTGTACACTCAGTGATATTGTATTATGTGGCTTAATGGATTTCTCTGCAATATATGAGGTGTTTTCTATGATTCGGCTCCGAACATCGTATTGCTAGCACTGTCACCGCACTGGCACATTCGCACTAGAATCGGGGAATGATACGCCCTAATGCACAGACACATATTGCATTGCATTCACATTCATATTGCATTACAGGTGATTATTGAATTGTACCTTATTTCCTGCTCTGTACCAGGTCTTTTCAGGATTGAAAGTCAGCGCCCGCACCGATACTCCACTCGTACCAACTGCCGAAGAATTATGGATCAGATGCAGAATGAAATGCAAGACATGCGTGAGAAGCTGGCACTATTCATGCAGACCATGGAGACCATTGCGAAAGGCCAGGAGAATCTGCAAGCTTTGGTGCAGCCTTTGTTGGTAAGAAATGCTGGGCACGGAAATGAAGACCATAATTCTGTGCGAGTCGACACTATTCACGGGGATGGTACCCCCACACCGGTGGCTCCACCTGTGGTAAACATACCTGCTGTCAATGTGAACAACGGCGCTGCCGCCGGGAACGGTAACGTTGGAATCGGCAATGAGACTGTCGTCAACAACGTTGGGCTCGGAGATGTCAACCTGGGTGATAATATGGGAGGTAATGGCTTCGATAATAATGGATTCGGCTTCAATGACCAGGGGTTTGATCATGCTGGGAAGTACGGCTTCAACGCTCAGGGCTTCGGACAGGACGGGTTTGGTATGACTAATCAGGGTTATGGCGGATTCGGAAATGGAAATGGCGCTGGGTTAATGGCTTTTGGACCTGCAGGAGTCGCTCCGGGGTATGGTAACAGGGGGCGAGGCCCTACAATGAATCAGACTAGATTTGGCCGTAACAACGGGTACGATGGATACGGAACTGGGAATGGTAATTGGCAAGAAGACCAGCAAGAGGATGCTTTCTCCGGTGGAGGTTTCGAAGGTCCTATGGATGACTCCCAGAGAATCAAGATGCTCGAGGAGCAGATGAAGGGGGTCTTAAATCAAAGTGCTGTTGGCTTAGATATGACAACAATGGGTCTGGTGCCTGGCCTGAGGGTGCCAATAAAATTCAAAGCTCCCACATTCGATAAATATAAGGGGGATACCTGTCCAAAGGTGCACGTGCGGTCATACTACAGAAGGATGTCGGCGTATTCAAACGATGAGAAGATGCTGATGCACTTCTTTCAAGATAGCTTGTCGGGCCCTTCCCTCGAGTGGTATATGGGATTGGAACCAACTCAGATAAAGACATGGAAGCAGCTGGCTGAAGCATTTGTGGCTCACTATAAGTACAACAGTGACTTGGCACCCAACCTGGTCCAATTGCAGGGGTTGTCCCAGAAGAAGGGCGAGAGCTTCAAAGAGTATGCACAGAGATGGCGCGACATGGCTGCTCGAGTTCATCCCCCTTTGGAGGACAAGGAAATGAATGATATGTTCATAGGAACATTCACTGGCATGTTTTATGACAAGTTGTTTCATACTTCTCTGGGCAGTTTCTCAGACTTAATCCTGATGGGAGAGAAGATTGAAAGCAACATTAAACAGGGAAGATTCCAAGATGAGGAATCCACTTCAGCTGGCAGTAACAGAAGGGCTTTCGGTGGGCGCCGTCAAGGTGATGCAAGCGCAGTGTTTGGGGGCCGAGGCCGAGGCCGGGGCAGAGGTCGAAACCAGTACAATCAGCCGCAGCAGGTGGCAAGTGTCACTATTCCATTTCAGCAACAACCAATACAACAACAACAGCAACAACAGCCACAACAGGGGGCACATCCTGCCCAGCGCAGATTCTAGGGGGGCAAACCAAGGAGGGTGTTTGAAACGCCTCCTTCAACGTATGCAGAATTGCTACAGACGTTACTGGGTTTGAACTTGGTGGAAAAGAGAACTATGGCGCCAATAACAGGCACTCCTCCGTACGGCTACGATGCAAGCAAGCACTGTGAATTCCACTCCGGGGCTCCTGGCCACGATGTAGAGGGTTGCCACGCGTTCAAGCATGTGGTGCAAGATCTATTGGATAGCAAGGCTATCAATTTTGGACAGGCGGGTCCGAACATAGTGCAAAAGCCCATGCCCAATCATGGGGCAAATGCCATTTTAACTGAGGAGGGCTTGAACTTGATTATGCATGTTGATGACCTCAAGACACCGTTGTATGAGATAAAGAGAAGGTTATTGCAAGGAGGTGTGTATCCAGGTTGCGACGAGTATTGTTTAGAGTGTTGGACTCAAGCTGGGGGGTGTGCTGACTTAGAGAAGGGTATTCAGACCTTAATAGATGGAGGCACAATACAATTCGACCGAACGGCAGTTGAAGAACCTGCAGAGGTATTAGCAGACAAGCAAAGTGATGTAGCTACTGTGACGATTCCCCGAAAAACGATAATTATAACGGCGCCGGCCAAGCGACCGCCGATCACTATCACCAAGGCTGGACCAATCCCTTATGAGAGCACTAAGGCAGTCCCCTGGACCTATGGGTTGGAAGTATACTGTGATGGGGTGAAAATTGATGTTAATAAACAGCTAGTTGAGGTTGTAGACAACGTCGTCGGTACCGGAGGTATGACAAGAAGTGGGAGAATCTTCATATCGCCTGAGGTAGAGGCCGAACGACTGGAGAAGGGAAAAGGAAAGATGAATGAGAATGTCCCGGTGCAGGGGAACGAAAAAGAAACGTCATCGAAGGATGTGGAAGAGTTCATGCGCCTTATTCGTAAAAGTGATTATAAGATTGTTGAGCACCTTCAACAGACGCCGTCAAAGATATCCATACTGTCGTTGCTATTGTGTTCTGAAGCTTACAGAAATGCATTATTGAAAGTTCTGGATACGTCCTTCGTACCCCAAGATGTTTCCGTGAATCAGTTGGAGGGGGTGTTGGCGCATGTGAACGCAGGCCATAGCTTGGGGTTTACAGACTTCGATTTGACCCCGAAGGGGAGAGAACATAATATGGCGTTGCACGTCTCAGTTGAGTGTAGGGGCTCAGTCATGTCTCATGTACTGGTAGACACTGGATCTTCCTTGAACGTGCTGCCCAAGAAAGCAATGATGAAACTAGACGTCAGGGGAATCCTTTGTACGCCTAGTGACTTGGTGGTCAGGGCATTTGATGGCACACGAAGAACAATCTTTGGATCCATAACGTTACCTCTACAGGTAGGGCCGGAGGTTTTCGCGACTGAATTTTATATTATGGACATCCAGCCAGCATACAGCTGCCTTCTCGGACGACCCTGGATCCATGGGGCTGGGGCAGTCACATCTACCTTGCATCAAAAGTTGAAATACATGGTAGGGGACAATGTGGTCACTGTATGTGGAGAAAAAGATATATTGGTTAGCCATCTGTCATCATTCAAGTATGTAGAAGTCGATGGCGAGATTCATGAAACACCCTGTCAAGCCTTTGAAGGGTTGCACATCAAAGACAAAGGTCCCGGGCCGAGTAAAGCGTCAGAGGTAGCCGTCTCGTCATATAAGGAAGCTCAAGCTCTAGTGGAGACAGGTGAGACAAAAGGCTGGGGCAAGGTGCTGGATATTCCTGTGAAGATGGACCGATTTGGGCTGGGATATCAACCGTCGTCATCAACGCCTGCTGCTGGGGCACCCCGTTTCAGAGGACCGATAACCATCACTTCTAGTGGAGTGTGTCACGAGGCCATCAACGCTGTTTCAGATTCCGAAGAAGGAGACAGTGATTGCTGTCGCTACTGCGAAAATCGGCGCCGGCTGAACAGAAGAGTCGCCACCGTGCGTTATTTATCCCAACGGAGGGAAAGGAAACGCTCGAGGTAAACCTACCGCAAAACGGGGAAAGCAATGGTCATCGCAACCAAAACCTGGATTCGGGAGTCGGTTACGCAAGGGGAAGGTATTAGCACCCCTCACGTCCGTCGTACTCGACGGGATCCACGCTTGTTTTCGGGTATGGATTGTTATTCTATCTACTCTACAGGTCAGGGTTAAAAAAGAAAATAAAATGACTCGGCAAAGTATCGCACTTTATGCCTACGTATTCCCGTCTGGAACGAGAAATCAGAGTCAACGTAGTTCGCCTACCTACGGGAAAGGAGGGGAAGGTTGCTCGCTAGGATATCGCATCCTATGCCTACGTACTTTCATACAACATGAAAGATCAGAGCAAACGTAGTTCGGGCCACGCACGACACAAATCTGTCTTGATTGGTTTTATTCCTTCTGAAAAAGGTTTTTCTGATTACTGGTCCAAGCGGACAAAAATGACGTCTTGATGAGTTCACATTCTTTTATGGAAGAAGTGTCTTTTATTGTGTTTGAAATTTTATTGTGTTTTTCTGTTAGTTTTGAGAAAGAAGAGACAAAACTCTAACCTACGGTTGCGAAGGGAATCAAACTAACCTACTGTTATCATGCATGGGTTAAGACCTAGTGTCTATCATGCTCCTCTCTTGCACAGAGAGAAACAAAGATCCTAAGGGAATAGACGGAAACAGAAACAATAGCAGATATATACAGTAAAGCAGGAAAATGCATGGATGCAACAATACAAGCGAGGCAAGGGAGTCTCACTCAACCTCGAACCTAGAAAACAATAGGCAAAAGTGAACAGGATTCACTTTCAACCCAACAGGTTAAACAGCAAACAATACAGTCCAGAAAAACAATCAATACATCAGAAATGAAATACAACAAAAATAAATAGCCACAGCAGCTCTGCATCAATACCTATCTTCAAGTCATCTCCAGACAGCTACAAGCTTCAGTCAGCATCAATCCCCATCTCCATAGCCTTCAAGCAAGGTCTTTGTCATCAATCTTCAATCTACAAGGGCTTTTCTTCAAGTCCTATCCTCTAAGCTGAGGGATCAATCACAAGAGTGAATTGGGTGTTAAGCACTTAGTTGACCACCAAGGGTGGCAAACAAACTGCTACTAACACATAAGATATTTTCTCTCAAGAGTTCTATCCCTCAGACAGTAGCACCAAGCCTTCCAAGGGAAGGGGTGAATGTCTTAGAGAGACTCTGCATCACAGAGAAGAATGGAGGCAGTCAAGACCTTCCATGTTTGAGAACCAAGTTGACTACTCTAGGGCTCTGCCTAACTCCTAGATACTACCAACTTCAACAGCTGCCAGCACAGAATCTCCTCATCAACTCTGGAAGTTGGTCTTCAGTCTCTGATCTTCAAATGGGCTTCATCATCTCAGGTCTTCAGCTCCCCCAGATCCCCAAGCAATCCCAATACCCATACAGACAAATCAATAATCCCTAGAGGGCACACCACACCAATCAATCAAACATAGACAGTGATATACTAATAGCAGTAGGGGAATCCTAGTGATTTCTAAGGGATCTAATAACTACCCATAGTCCCTATAGTCCCATATCTAAAATATTCAATCTCTAAGTCCTAAGGGAAATGATTCAATTCTCCTAAGTTATCACTTAAAACCCTAATTTTGTTCATGTTGTTCTCACCTAAACTAAACACCTAAAATTAAGTCCTAAAAATGGGAACTAAATTGTATATACAAGCCAACAATGTCTATTAATCAACCTAAAAAGAATGGACAAAAAATATTAAAGCATTTGATCAAACTAAAATTAACGAAATCATGCACTAAACAAAATATTATTTACACCTAATTAAAAGGAAAATATGCCAAAAATATGAAAATAAAAGGAACTATTAATTTTTTTGGATGATAATTTTCTTGACCAAATTAAGAAAATAATGCAAAAAGAACCAATTGAAAATATGCATTTTATGATTTATTATGATTTTTAAAAGATTTAATGTTTTTGAGAAAAATGAAGTGAAATAAAGTTGGCAGGGGGCGCAGCAAGTAATAAAAACCAGTTAGAAAATGAACTGGGCCAGGCAGTGGGGGTGTCAATAATAATGCGTGCTAGGCCCAGAAATCATCAGAAATTAAACAAAAATTAAAAACGGTGAAACGGTGCAGATAGCAGGTTTTTTAGTTCATTATATCATTGGGCCTTATTTGGGGGTACGAATAGCAATGAGCTTTGGAGCCCAATCTGGCAAAATAAATGAAACGCTGCGTATAGGCGTTTAAATCTCCCTCCGTTTTTGTTTTGAACGACAGCCACACGATTAGATCCTTGGTCCAAGTCAAAGTGCTCATCCAACAGCCTGGGGTCATCGTCCCAAAATGATCTAGGGTTTTGCAGAATTCCAGCTCCCATGCAGCCATAATCAAGCTCTTCGTTCTCCTTCCTCAGGCCATGAAAACAAAACTTATAAAGAGCAAAGTTGCTCTATTCCCTCCCCTGAACACGATGACACCTCCAGTTTTGCTTGAAACCATTTCCATAATAAAACCCGATAGGTGTAACAGATAGGTTCCATCATAATCAACTGATATCAAACCTCTCAATTCTCCATAATTCTTGCCCTAACATACTCTACACACTATGCTGATCAATCTGAGCCATTAACCTAAGATTATTTCTCATTATTCTTGATGTTATGATCTCTAACAGAATTAGTGCACCATGATCAACATCCATGAAACTTATCCAAACTTACCAAAATCAATCATCTTACTTATCCTAACCAAACTATACTACCAATTCCCTATAATTCTCACTAAATCAATCAATTCGAATGACATTACCAACCTGGTGTGATGATGAAAACAGCTATGGAATCCTCTTGATCCAATGCTTGAAATGATGGGAAACTGATCAGTGAGCTTGTTCTTGACTACTGTATGCAATGAATTGGACTCAAACCTCTTGGATCTTGCAATTCCAAGTTTCTTGCTTCTTGGAGGATGGAAGTGTGTGGCACGAGTTCTGCTCCAATCTACCAAATGCTTGTGAGAATTGTGATCTAGGGATGATGAGGATGAAGATCAGATCAAGAATGGTGAAGATTGGTGAAGATTTGAGGTAGTTTGAGAAGCTTTTGCAAAATGAGAGAAATGTGTGGAACTTGTGGTTTTGAGTAAATGTGATCACCAACCATGGCATGGAGTTACTCATATCAATATATAGGTGAGGTTAGAAACTCCTAGAAGCTTGGAGAAGCTTCCCATGTATGATTTCCCTTGGATTTGGTTTATGTATCTTCCATTACAAGTAACCATGAATAACTCCCAAAATGTGAACCAAGCTCAAAATTCTACTTTAACCAATGTTCTCAAAATGATCTTTCCATTCAAAATGACCTATAATTTTGCCCCATTTGGCCAAAATATGAAAAATCTCATTTTTAAGGTCATTTTTATTCATTAAATCCAACAATTTTGGAACCTTGTGCTATGAATCTTTCCAATCTCTCATGGTCACTTTTATAGACTCGAAATGTCATTTGGAACAAGTTTGATGTTGTAAAGTTTTCCATTTGAAGCTTCCTTGTATGAGTTTTCGGCATAGGCTTGAAATGACCTGTAATTCTCAAATGACCAAAATACCCTTTTCTTGCCAAGACCATAAATAGAGTTCCACAAATCATATGAAGGCATACTATACCATTATAGAAAGCTAAGACAATGAGGAACAACTCTTATGTTTACCAGAAATTCATTTGAAATCTCCTTGAGGGGTAAAAATTGCTTAGAAGTCAAGTAACTTTCACAGACAAAATTTCAGATACCTCAGATGACCTGTAACTTTCAAGGACCATAACTTGAGCTCTATAAATCTCCTTGATGTCTTCCACCACTCAAATTAAAGGTCTTGAGATCCTATACAAGTTTCATGTTGGCCAAGGATCCATTTGAAGCTTGCATTTTAACCTATCTTGCTTGGAAATTTGACCTAAACTAGGGGATTTTACACAGAAACCCTAATTTAGAAACTCCTCTTCTCCTTGATTTCTCCTGATTTCTTCTTAGCATATCACCATATCCTCCTTTACATGTCAAATGATGAACCCCACATCTCTCCAATAGACCTGAATCCCCTTCAATCAGTCAATTGACCTAGAGTTGACCCAGGGTTGACCCAGATGAAACCCTAGTTGACTGTCTTCAACTGCCATTCTTGTGACTACACCAATGACTTGTCTCCTTCTCCAAATGACTTTCTAAGTCTCCCATGATGTCCACATACTCTCCATGCTCAGCCCACAGCTCACAATTTCTTTGTTGATCCTCAAATACCTTCAGCTAGGAGATAGATGAACTGCTTGATCCATTGACTTCCCAGCTTTCAAATTCTTTCTGATGACTTGAATGAGATTGAATTTGGATAATAACCTCTTGATAGGCTCATATAGATGAGAATAATGATTGGTCCCCTGTTGGATGACTTGCTATGCTTATGCTATGCAGATGGTTAGGCTATGTACATGACTCTATATGCAAATGCTAATGATATTGAAACATAAACCAAGTGAATAAAGTTGAGCAAATTTTAGGGTGCAACAGCTGCCTCTATTCAAGCGACTTGGACCCGATTGGATGAAGAGCCCAGAGCCTTCAGACGTTCGCGGTACGAGACGGTTGAATACTAAGAACCCGGAAATTTGCCAACCGCAGAAATAAACTGCGCTCCTGCTTGGGGAACGACATTCATCGACTGAATTTGACTGTTACAGCAACCCACTGATCTCGTAGCGATGGGGATTATTTGTCTGCATTTCATCAGCACGAGGGGATCCTATCAACATAGGAATGAATTGTCCACGTCAGGAATAAATCGTCCACGTAAGGAATCATCTCTTCTGCATCTGTCCACGTCAGGACTAAACTCCTTCCACGTCAGGAACACACTCTTTCTTTCCACGTCAGGAATACGAGCTTCTTTCCACGTAAGGAATACCATCTTTCCACGTAAGGAAACCATCTATTGTCTTGGTTTGTCCACATGAGGACTCCACTTTTCCATGTAAGGAATGCATCTCTGTCCACATAAGGAGCACAATTTTCCACGTAAGGAATGCCATCTTCTTCCACGTAAGGAAACGAACTTCTTTTCTTTCCACGTAAGGAAACACAATCTTATCTTAGTTTGTCCACGTCAGGACTCCAATCTTTCCGCGTAAGGAAACATAACCTCGATCTGTCCATGTCAGGACTCCAACTTGATATGTCCACGTAAGGACTCAATCTTTCCACGTAAGGAATAAATCTGATATGTCCACGTAAGGACTCAATCTTTCCACGTAAGGAATCACCTCTTCTTCTAAATCTGTCCACGTCAGGACTAAACTTTCCACGTTAGGAATCAACTTCTTTTCCACGTAAGGAAACCAACTTCTCTTCTAAATCTGTCCACGTTAGGACTAAATTTTCCCCGTAAGGAATACATCTTTCCACGTAAGGAATCTATCTTTTCCCACGTAAGGAATCATATCTTTCGATTTGTCCACGTAAGGACTCACATGTCGACTTGCTGAAGAATTAGAACCTGTCCACGTCAGGACTTGCGCGTCTTCGACTTGCTGGGGAAATAAGACTTTGTCCACGTCAGGACTCATACTTTGCCAACAACACGAAGAAGGATAAATTTGTCCACGTCAGGACGCACCTTTCACCATTACGAAGAAAGATATCTGCTGGAGATAAATTGTCCACGTCAGGACACCAACATGAAGAGTAACCAATCTTGTCCACGTCAGGACTCCACACTCAATCAATACCGAGAACTCGAATTTGTCCACGTTAGGACTAACACATATCGTCAACTTGAGGAAACGTCCACGTCAGGCCTCCACATTCCATCAATTCTGAGAAATCGGACCCGTCCACGTTAGGACTAGCACCTCCTACCAGCCCAGGAAATAAAACTGTCCACGTTAGGACACCTACTTCTCCAGTACGAAGAAATCCCGTCAATATCGGAATAAAATTGTCCACGTCAGGACTTATTGCTCCATCGATCCCAACCCACAAACTTCTCAGCACTAACGTGATAGCGACTTTGAAGCCGACTCTGCTGGGGATATTTGAAAATCAAACTACTGGGGGCCTGCTCTAATAACCGGCGATATCCTCTGCAATTCTGGTTCCTGAAACCTTTTAATGCTGACGTAACAACAACTTTGAAGGAAACAATCCGCTGGTCGGACTAGAGAAACTTCAACAAGAAACCCTGGCGGGGAAATAAGTAACTCTGCTTGGGGAACTCTGCTTGGGGACAAAGAGAAACTTATCCTGCTGACTCTGTGGGGAGTAGTGCCAAAGCTGACACTTCGTTGAATGTCTCATGCCAAGACCTCGGATGTCTATTGATTTATTGGAGAAAGAATTCCTCCCACCTGCAAGAGAGCAATACTTGAAACAAACGGTTAGCCATCCTGGTTCATGTTTCAAAAATGCGTATGTTTGACAACGATGCAATGCTCCATTCGACATGGAAATGTTATGCGTTTTTGTTTGGGTGGATGCAAGTATGACACTTTATGCCAATGCAAATGCAGACTCGAACTGCTGAGATACAGGAGCTGCTTCAGCAAAATAAATGCTGAAGACAATGCCAACTTCGCTGGGGATAGCCAGATGCTACAGATTTATTCCAGCAAAATAAATGCTGGAAGAGTGAAGTCGACTCATCTAGGAAATTGGGAACTTAAACCAAACACCTCGTTGAAGTAACACCCTGACAGGGAACATAACTATGTTGGAGAATGGCAGATGCGCCTGGTATGATTGGACTTCTGCTGGAAAGTGAACAGATATCACACGGTATTTTGCCAAAATAAATGCTAGAGCGCACCACTCTGCCGGGGAGAGTCTTAATCTTCGAATTCCACTGAGAGAAATGAAAATACTTGAGGAAAAGAGAACTCCACTGGGGATGGGACGATTCTCTTGGGAAAAATCAACTGACTCCGCTGGGGGAGAGTAAATGACCCTGCGGGGAAAGGTAAACTGTCTGAACACAGCTCACAGATATTAATCTTCTGAGGGTAAACCAACTCTGCTTGTGATACAATGTCTGAATACAGCCTTCGATCTAGGAATCGCCAAACTCTGCTGAGGATAAATGACTTTGCTGGAGCATGTCCTTTGGATAAGCTACGACCAGCTGGGGAATTCGATCCTTCTTCAGGAAGCACATGCATGACCTGCGTGGGGATCAAGTCTTTTGTTACTGCAATCTTTTGATCGTCTTCCTCGTGCGGCTATGAAACCTGCAACAACACAAACAAGACAAGACAAGCCTATGCAACCAAGTCGATTCAGGTTAGTGACGTTATTTTCAGTTAATTCAAAGCTTTAGCAATTGTTGGCAAGGGCCAGTGATGTTATACACATGCTAGTTTCAATAAACTTAGGCGTTTTATCATGCACAAAACAGTAAAGAACCAGCATTAAGTACTGAATAACATATTTTATTGATTGGGCCCCTGAATGGGCGGACTTTTTATACACGGGATGTAACTCCTGAAAAGAGGAAGCTACTCAAAGCAAATACACAGGTATGCACAAGAAGCATAAATATTTTGACAAATTAAATTTTGTACACATGTCGGCAACGGGATGCAGACGAACACCACGAACTGATCCTCCTATGACTCGCCCGACTCTAATGCTTTCCCGATATTCACACTTCCGAAGAGGTTGTATCTGATAATCGACCCCTCAGGTATATTCTCCCGCACTGATGTTCACTGTAATATCAAGTTCGGACCGCAGTCATTTGCTTTTCACATCCCTAACTTTTGCGTGAACCGCCCTTTACGGGTTTTCAGTTCACCGGGATACCCTTTTTTGCCGAAGCCGCCCAGTGTAGGTTTTCAACTTCGCGGGTGTACATTTTTTTCAATTTTATCCCTAACTTTTGCCCGAACCTTTCATTCTGTTTTTGGTTCGCCAGGATGCCCCATTTTTGCCTGGACTCTCTTTTTTCTGTCCAGCAGGTCAATTTTAAGCAAAGTATTTTTTAACTGCGTCCGAATTCACAGGCGACGTAAAGTCTTGACCGTCCATAGTGGACAACAATAACGCTCCTCCTGAAAATACTTTCCTGACAACGTATGGCCCTTCGTAGTTGGGGGTCCACTTGCCCCTGTGATCTGCCTGCGGCGGGAGAATCCTTTTCAGCACAAGGTCGCCCGTCTGAAAGCTTCGAGGATGTATCTTCTTATCATATGCTTTCTTCATTCGGCTCTGGTACAAACGACCGTATGCTAGAGAAGCTAGCCTCTTCTCATCCATCAAACTCAATTGATTCAACCTGTCTTTCACCCATTCTGCCTCGTCTAGCTGAACGTCTCGCAATACCCTCAGAGAAGGGATCTCAACTTCCAATGGTAATACCGCTTCCATTCCGTATACCAACGAGAACGGGGTTGCCCCGGTTGATGTGCGTACCGTCGTACGATAACCGTGCAAAGCGAAGGGTAGCATCTCATGCCAATCCTTATAGGTCACCACCATTTTCTGAACGATCTTCTTGATATTCTTATTGGCCGCCTCGACAGCGCCATTCATCTTGGGTCGGTAAGGGGAGGAGTTGTGATGCTCGATCTTGAAATTCTGACAGAGCTCCTTCATCATTTTGTTGTTTAGGTTTGAACCGTTGTCCGTGATTATCCGCTCGGGAATCCCATATCGGCAAATGATATCTCTCTTGATGAATCTGGCCACCACTTGCTTCGTTACATTTGCGTAGGACGCTGCTTCTACCCACTTGGTGAAATAATCGATTGCTACTAGGATGAACCGATGCCCGTTAGAAGCTGTCGGCTCGATCTTTCCAATCATATCGATTCCCCACATCGAGAATGACCATGGCGATGACATCACATTCAGAGGACTCGGAGGCACATGGATCTTATCAGCATAGATTTGGCACTTGTGGCATTTCCTCGCAAACTTGAAACAGTCAGTCTCCATAGTCAGCCAAAAATAACCTGCCCGCAACAGCTTTCTCGTCATAGCATGCCCACCAGCATGCGTACCAAAGGTACCCTCATGTATTTCCTCCATGAGCAACTTTGCCTCTCTTTCATCTACGCAACGCAATAGCACCAAGTCGTGGTTCCTTCTGTACAAGACACCATCTGGATTCAAATAGAAATTGCCCGCTAATCTCCTGAGAGTCTTCTGATCTTGACTGGATGCCCCAGCCGGATACTCTTTATTCTTCAGAAAATTAAGGATATCAAAATACCACGGTTTGTCGTCGGATGCTTCATCAATAGCAAATACGAAAGCTGGTCTGTCAAGCCGAGAGATAATGATTCGGGGAGCCTCATTCCAGAAGTTGACTTTGTAAATGGAAGACAACGTGGCGAGAGCGTCAGCCATTTGATTCTCTGCCCGCGGTACGTGATGCAATTCAACCTTGTCGAAGAAAGGCAACAATCTCCTTGCATAATTCATGTAATGTATCAAATTGGGCTGTCGTGTCTCCCATTCCCCTTTTATCTGATTCACCACCAGAGCTGAGTCTCCGTATACGTCCAGATTCTTGATTCGCAAATCAATGGCTTCTTCAAGCCCCATTATACAAGCTTCGTATTCGGCTTCATTATTGGTAACGGCAAAGGTCAAGCGGGCAGTAAACGGGATGTGCGACCCATGTGGCGTAGTGATGATTGCCCCTATTCCGCTACCGTAGGCATTCACAACTCCGTCAAATATCATCTTCCATTTGGAACCCAACTCTGGCCCTTCGTCTGGCAACGGCTCTTCACAATCTTTCATCTTTAGGTACATGATATCCTCGTCAGGAAAATCAAACCTCATCGATTGGTAATCTTCAATAGGCTGCTCAGCCAAGTACTCAGACAGCACACTCCCCTTTATAGCCTTTTGCGAGACGTATTGGATGTCATATTCAGTCAAGACCATCTGCCAACGGGCAATTCTCCCTGACAACGCCTGCTTTTCGAATACATATTTGATAGGATCCATCTTCGAGATGAGCATGGTTGTATGATTCAACATGTATTGTCTCAAACGCTTGGCGGCCCAGGCTAGCGCGCAACAAGTTTTCTCAAGCATTGAGTATCGAGATTCACAATCTGTAAATTTCTTACTCAAGTAGATCGCATGCTCTTTTCTTCCTGTCTCGTCGTGTTGACCGAGAACACAACCCATGCTTCCCTCAAGAACTGTCAAATACATAATCAAGGGTCTACCTGCCACTAGGGGTATCAAAATAGGAGGTTCCTGCAAGTACTGCTTTATTTTATCGAACGCCTTTTGACAATTTTCATTCCACGTTACAGCTTGATCTTTCTTCAACAGCTTGAATAATGGTTCACACGTAGCAGTTAGGTGAGATATGAACCGGGCGATGTAGTTCAACCTCCCTAAAAACCCGCGCACCTCTTTCTCTATTTTAGGCGTCGGCATTTCTTGTATCGCTTTTATTTTAGCAGGATCGACCTCTATTCCTCTTTCGCTTACGATAAACCCCAGCAGTTTACCCTATCTCACCTCGAAGGTGCATTTGTTAGGGTTCAGTCTCAGCCTGAACTTCCTAAGCCTTTTAAATAACTTCAGCAGATTCACCAGATGCTCTTCCTCCGTCTGGGATTTGGCAATCATATCGTCAACATAAACTTCGATCTCTTTATGCATCATATCATGAAAAAGAGTCGTCATCGCATGCTGATATGTTGCCCCAGCATTTTTCAAGCCAAAGGGCATCACTTTGTAGCAAAATGTTCCCCAAGGCGTTATGAAAGTGGTCTTCTCCATGTCCTCTGGCGCCATTTTAATCTGATTATAGCCTGAAAAGCCATCCATGAAGGAGAATACGGAGTATTGAGCAGTATTATCAACTAGCACATCGATATGAGGAAGCGGAAAATCGTCCTTTGGGCTTGCTTTATTCAAATCTCTATAATCCACGCACATTCGAACCTTGCCGTCTTTCTTTGGCACTGGTACGATGTTAGCAACCCATGAGGGATATTTTGTCACAGCCAGGAAACCAGCGTCCCACTGTTTTTGAACTTCCTCTTTGATCTTTACTGCCATGTCTGGTCTAGTTCTGCGAAGCTTTTGTTTGACTGGAGGGCATTCTTCTTTCAGTGGCAAACGGTGCACAACCATATCTGTATCGAGCCCTGGCATATCTTTATACGACCAAGCGAATACATCACTATAATCTCGGAGCATTTTAACCAGTCTTCGCTTGATATCGCTCTGCAGTGCGGCTCCGATACGAATATTCTTCTCAACCCCTTCCGACCCCAAGTTGATAATTTCGATGACCTCGTCGTGAGGCAGAATGGCTCTTTCCTCTTGCTTCACCAACCAAGACAGTTCTTCAGGAACGTCACTATCTTCGACAACCTCTTCTTCGGCCTGAAATACCGAATGCTCAAAGTCGGGACGAGTCATAGGTGGTTCAAGGATGTCGTCTGAAAATGTTATCCTGCAAAAGGAATGGTTAAGTGCTTCAAAATGCGTATAAAGCGAATAACCACGTTGCCATTTTATTGAAAAATACAAAACAAGAAAGACAGAGATTACAGTATTTGTACATGAAAAAAAAACGCCATTTATTTAATGATTAACACGCAATGTTCATAACAACACAGCCCTAAGCAAATCACGATGCCCCGGGCAAGACATCAGATTATTCAACAATTAATAAAACAAAGCATTACTGTTTAAGAGTCACAGGAACAATCTCCTGAATAGACCAGTTGCACAGTCCCTGCCCTGGCGTGCTTGGCTGAATCCAGGCATCCATATCACAGTCACCGTCTCCTTCGTCAGACTCCGAAGCAGCATTGATGGTTTCATGACATACTCCACTGGCAGAGATGGTTATTGGCCCTCTGAAACAGGGTGGCCCCACAGCAGGTGTTGATGACGACGGTTAGTATCCCAGCCCGAATCGGTCCATCTTCACAGGAATATCCAGCACTTTGCCCCAGCCCGTTGCTTCTCCTGCCTCCACCAGAGCTTGGGCTTCTTTATACGACGAGACAGCTATCTCTGACACTTTGCTCAGCCCGGGACCTTTGTCCTTGATACGCAACCCCTCAAATGCCTGGCAGGGTGTTTCGTGGATCTCTCTGTCGACCTCCACATACTTAAATGACGACAGATGGCTGACCAGGATGTCTTCTTCTCCGCATACGGTGACTACGCTGTCTCCGACCATATATTTCGACTTCTGATGCAGGGTAGACGTGACTGCCCCAGCCCCATGAATCCAGGGTCTTCCGAGCAGGCAACTATATGCAGGCTGTATATCCATGATATAAAATTCGGTCGCGAATACCTCCGGCCCCACCTGCAGAGGCAATGTTATCGACCCAAAGACTGTTCTTCGCGTGCCATCAAACGCTCTAACCACCAAGTCACTGGGCGTGCACATGATTCCTCTGACATCTAGCTTCATCATCGCTTTCTTGGGCATCACATTCAGAGACGATCCGGTGTCGACCAATACATGCGACATTACTGATCCTCTACATTCGACAGATATGTGCAGCGCCATATTATGATCTCTCCCTTTCGGGGTCAAATCGAAGTCGGTAAAGCCTAAGCTGTGGCCGGCATTCACATGTGCCAGCACTCCTTCCAGCTGATTCACGGAGACGTCTTGGGGTACAAAAGAAGTGTCCAGGACTTTCAACAAAGCATTTCTGTGAGCTTCAGAACATAGTAACAACGACAGGATAGATATCTTGGATGGCGTCTGTTGCAGATGCTCCACAATCTTATAATCACTTTTTCGAATCAAGCGCATGAACTCTTCTACATCCTTCGGCGCCGATGCTTTTTCGCTTGCCTGCACTGGGACATTTTCAACCGCTTTTCCTTTCCCCTTCGCCAGTCTTTCGGCCTCCACCTCAGGCGATATGAAGATCCTACCACTCCTTGTCATGCCTCCTGAATCGACCACATTCTCTACAGTCTCGGCTGGCTGCTTATTAACATCAATCTTTATCCCATCACAACACACCTCCAACCCATATGACCATGGGACTGCTTTTGTGTTCTCGTACGGGATTGGTTCGGCCTTAGTTATGGTGATCGGTGGTCGCTGAGCCGGTGCTGTTATAGTGATTGTCTTCCGAGGAATCGCTACGGTGGCCACATCCCTCTGATTCTCTGCTAATGCCCCTGCAGGCTCTTCGATTGCTGCTCGGTCAAACTGTAATGTGCCTCCATCAATTAAAGCCTGAATGCCTTTCTTCAAATCATCACACCCCCCAGCTAGGGTCCAGCATTCTAAGCAATACTCGTCACATCCTGGGTAAACACCCCCCTGCAACAATCTACTTTTTATCTCGCTCAGCGGCGTCCTTAAATCGTCGACATTCATAATCAGATTCAACCCTTCTTCAGTCAGAATAGCGTTTGCCCCATGATTAGGCATGGGCTTCTGCACTATATTCGGACCTGCCGTTCCGAAGTTGATAGCCTTATTGTCCAAAAGATCCTGCACAACGTGCTTAAAAGCATGGCAACCCTCTACATCGTGGCCCGGAGCCCCAGAGTGAAACTCACAGTGCCTGCTTGCATCATAACCATACGGAGGAGTTCCCGTTATCGGCGCCAGAGTTCTCTTCTCTACCAGGTTCAAACCCAACAATGTCTGCAACAAATCAGCATACGTTGAGGGAGGCTTCTCAAACACTCTTCTTGGTTTACCACCCTGGAATCTTCGCTGAGCCTGCTGTGCCCCCTGCTGAGGCGGCTGCTGCTGCTGCTGCTGCTGTTGTTGCATTGGCTGCTGCTGCTGCTGCATTGGCTGCTGCTGAAACAGTTGTTGTTGTTGAAGTGGTTGTTGCTGATATGGGATAGTAACACTCGCCACCTGCTGCGGCTGATGATATTGGTTCCGACCTCTGCCTCTGCCTCGGCCTCGGCCCCCAAATACTGCGCTTGCCTCGCCCTGACGGCGCCCACCAAAAGCCTTCCTATTACTGCCAGATGCAGTTGATTCCTCAGCCTGGAATTTTCCTTGCTTAATGTTACGTTCAATCTTTTCTCCCATCAGAATTAAGTCTGAGAAACTGGCCAGAGATGTATGAAACAACATGTCATGAAACAAGCCTGTGAATGTGCCGACGAACATGTCATTCATTTCCTTGTCTTCTAAAGGAGGACGGACCCTGGCAGCCATATCGCGCCACCTTTGCGCGTACTCTTTAAAGCTCTCCCCCTTCTTCTGAGACAGCCCTGTCAATTGGACCCGATTGGGCGCCAAGTCGCTGTTATACTTGTAGTGAGCTACAAATGCCTCTGCCAATTGCTTCCATGTCTTGATATTAGTTGGCTCCAACCCCATGTACCACTCTAAGGAAGGACCCGACAGACTATCTTGAAAGAAATGCATTAGCATTCTCTCATCAGTTGAGTACGCAGACATCTTTCTGTAATAAGCTCGCACATGCACTTTCGGACAGGTGTCCCCTTTATACTTATCAAACGTAGGAGCTTTGAATTTGATTGGCACCCTCAAGCCAGGTACCAGGCCCATTGTTGCCATGTCCAAGCCCACAACACTTTGGTTCAGGACCCCCCTCATCTGCTCTTCTAGCATTCTGATCTTCTGGGAGTTATCCATCGGCCCTTCGAAACCTCCGCCGGAGAAAGCGTCCTCCTGCTGATCTTCTTGCCACATACCATCCCCAGCTCCATACCCATCATATCCATTATTGCGGCCAGCTCTAATCTGATTCATCACTGGGCCTCGGCCCCTGTTGCCGTACCTTTGAACACCTCCAGCGGGCCCAAAAGCCATTAACCCAACGCCGTTTCCATTTCCGAAACCTCCGTAACCCTGATTGGCCACACCATAACCATCTGGCCCAAAGCCTTGAGCATTGAAACCATATTTCCCAGTGTTATCGAATCCCTGATCGTTGAACCCGAATCCAGCATTGCCGAAGCCGTTGCCTCCCATATTATCACCCAAGTTGATATCACCAAGCCCAACGTTATGGACAGCAGTCTCGTTCCCAACTCCGACGTTACCGTTCCCAGCAGCGGTAGCGTTGTTGACATTAGCAGCAGGTATATTGACTACAGGTGGAGCCACTGGCGTGGGAGTGCCCTCTCCCTGAACAGTATCGACTCGCACAGACTGATGATCCTCGTTACCGTGACCGGCGTTTCTGACCAACAGAGGTTGCACCATGGCTTGCAAATTCTCTTGACCTTTTGCAATAGCTTCCATGGTCTGCATAAAGAGAGCTAGCTTCTCGCGCACATCTTGCATCTCGTTCTGCATTTGATCCATGATTCTTCGACAGTTGGTGCGAGTGGAATAGCGGTGCGGGTGCTGATCTGCAATCCTGAAAATACCTGGAAAAGAGCAGGAAATAAGACACCATCCAAAGATTACCTGTAATGCAATATGAATATGAATGCAATGCAATGTGTGTCTGTGCATTAGGGAAATTCATTCCCCGATTCTAGTGTGAAGGTGTCGGTGCAATGACAGTGCTAGCAATACAAAGATCAGAGCTGAATCATAGAAAGCCTCATATATTGCAGAGAAACCAATAAGCCAAGAATACAATATCACTGAGAGTACAAGGAGAAGGCATGACCTCAACCAACAATCCTGGTGATGGTCAGCACTATGCAAATAAAGCATACAGGTTACTACATGAAATGATCAAACACTCCCATAAGTCTGGTATTCTTCTAGCAACTTCTTGGTCTCCGGATGACTTGGTCTGGTAAGCAGCCCTTCAACAAGTTGGTTTCTTTTCTTAAGAACACGCCGCACGTCTTCAGCAGTTTCCTCCCATGCCCCTTCTCCGAAGCGATCCTCTAGTTTATGCTTCTGAGACACAGCTTCATCTCTGCCTTTGATGGTCTTGTTTAGTGCATTCTGGAGGCTATACCGGGTCATCACTTCTTCTTCACACTTCTTGATGCTGGACTTCAACTGCTCTTCGAGGTCGGAAATTTGCTGCTTCAACTTATCCTCCCTCTTCTTATTGTTGGTCAGTGTAGCATTCCAAGTCTTATTGCAAGAAGAGATCTCTCGGTGTGCTGCGTCGAGTGCCTTATTTTTGGATTCCAGCATGTCATGGGAGCTTCTGAACTCTTGCCCCAGACGTTCGCGCTTCTTCCTCTCTTCAGTCAACTCAGCCCCTAGTCTGTTTACTAGCTCGATCTGCTGTTGGAGAGCATGCACGGCCTTGTTTTTCTCACTACGTAGCTGGGCTAGCTCCTGCTCTAACCCTTCGTTGATCTTCATCAAGGCTTCTTTCTCTTTCACCACTTGCTCGTAGGCCTCCCTAGAAACAGTAGTTGGCTCTGCCACCGGAATAGGAACAAGGATTGGTGCATCTGGAAATGGCATCCGCAACTGACTTGCTCTCTCCTGGATCCAAACTTTGTAAGGTGCATAGGCCTGACAGTCATTCTTCCCTAACAACGGCTTCCCTCTTCGGTTAATACGCGTCCAGGCATGCTGCAGCTTGGCTAATAACTCCCCCTTCAAATCACCGGTGAAGTACAGAGATTCCTGTACTTCTTCTTCCTTTGGTGGGTTCTTCAGCGCATATCCGAATTGGCGAATGAACAGAGAAGGGTTGTAATTGATACACCCTTTCCTCCCTATCAACGGAACATTAGGGTATCTAGAACAACTGAAGATAAGCTCAGATCCCAGCAGATCTCTATCAAACCATTCAACGTCTTCGGAAGATAGCCTCATTAAGCGCTCTGACCATCTAGCTGTGGTTGCACTCTTCACAAAAGATCCCTTCATGGGAAGGTGGCTTTTAAACCACATACCTAGCAGTGGTACACAGAAGTGAACATTCTTCCCTCTTCCCTTCTCATTTTTGTAATGCAGTGAGTGGTAGAAATCTCCGAGTAAGGTGGGTACAGGATTACCAGTGGCAAACAAGTAGAAGGCGTCGAAGTCCACAAAATCCGGTACATTGGGAAACAATACTATGCCGTAAATGCACAGAGCCAGCACAGCATTGAAGGCAATCCAGCACCCGTTCTTAGCGTACTCCTGGGCTTTACCAATCAAGAACTGGAGCGAGAAGCCTGGCACTCCACGGGAAACAGTAGTCAACAGTTCAGAAGCATCCACATGCAAAGCTTTTGCCAAGTCTTCCGGCTTGGGCTTAACGCCAGAATGAACGAATGGAACCTGGTTCTGCACGGGTAGCTCAGTAAACTCCACATACTCCTCAATGGTAGGCCCCATAATGAAATCAGCAAACGTAAAACATCTCAATGCGGGATCATAGAATTGCATCAAAGCGTACAGCCCATCTAGCTCTATCTCCGTGGGTTTGCGCACCAATCTCAATAGTCTTCCATAGCTCATTCTGAAGCTCCTACGAACATCCTCATCAGCCAGAGAGATCAACCCAAGCAGGGGAACAACATCAGGAGTAGGCAATTTGTAAGCAACTGTCCTTCTTAAGCTGGCCATGACCAATCCCTCAGAAATCCGGACACTAGAACTAGGGAAATGCAAATGCACCTGCAGCACAGACACACGTTAGTGGGATGCAATGATGATGGGTATGCAAACAAATGCAATGCAAGTGACATGCAACAGGGACCAAATGCCGTAGCTGAATAGCCTAAATCATATCAAGAAGTCTCAGATAGATTCTCTAGAAGTCCTCAAACCCTGGCCTCAGATAGACCTAACACAAAGCTCCCCCACTGGTCTCTGACAGACCTCAAACAAAAACTCCCACTGGTCCCTAGTGGACCTCAAATCATATCTCGAACTGGTCTCTGACAGACCTCAGAACTCTCCAAATGGTCTCTGACAGACCTCAGAACTCTCCATAAATACTCAAGATCTCTGATCAAGAAATAACCGGTGTCTGAAGGTCGAGTTACCTGCATAACCCCAAACCCTCTCACAGGTGGATGTCCTAGTAACTGACAAAGGTATGGCATCCTATGCGGTCGTCGGCGTCACAGACTTTCAGGGTTGATGATACGATTCCCAGAAGGAGTGGCATCATCAAATCCTGAAGAGGCCTCACTTAGCCAACTTCCAAATGATCGGTTCCCAGAGTCGACAATTCAACCAACCAGCAACCCACGCCAACCAAAGGAAGGGGCAGGAGGCCAACCAGAGGAACCTCGTCTGAGTGTAGATTTCGCGGGACACCAAGGCAAGCAAAGCAAGCGGGCGCCCACTAGTCTCTACTCTAAGTCTAAGGTGCACTCAAGCCCAGGTCCGGCTTCTCACTCAATATCAGAACACCCATCACAACCCCCAAATACAGCAATAATGACAATAATAATATGCTGAAAGTAAAGGTCAGAAACATAAATCCATACAAAATCCTCGACGGGAAAACAAGCATTAGGATTGACTCTCTTAAGGGACGTTGGATCCCAAATGCATAAGAACCATCGCAGTCCTTAGCAGCCAGGGGACGTTGGGTCCCCAGCAGAGTCGCCAGCTGTCGCTACTGCGAAAATCGGCGCCGGCTGAACAGAAGAGTCGCCACCGTGCGTTATTTATCCCAATGGAGGGAAAGGAAACGCTCGAGGTAAACCTACCGCAAAACGGGGAAAGGAATGGTCATCGCAACCAAAACCTGGATTCGGGAGTCGGTTACGCAAGGGGGAGGTATTAGCACCCCTCACGTCCGTCGTACTCGACGGGATCCACGCTTGTTTTCGGGTATGGATTGTTATTCTATCTACTCTACAGGTCAGGGTTAAAAAAGAAAAGAAAATGACTCGGCAAAGTATCGCACTTTATGCCTACGTATTCCCGTCTGGAACGAGAAATCAGAGTCAACGTAGTTCGCCTACCTACGGGAAAGGAGGGGAAGGTTGCTCGCTAGGATATCGCATCCTATGCCTACGTACTTTCATACAGCATGAAAGATCAGAGCAAACGTAGTTCGGGCCACGCACGACACAAATCTGTCTTGATTGGTTTTATTCCTTCTGAAAAAGGTTTTTCTGATTACTGGTCCAAGCGGACAAAAATGACGTCTTGATGAGTTCACATTCTTTTACGGAAGAAGTGTCTTTTATTGTGTTTGAAATTTTATTGTGTTTTTCTGTTAGTTTTGAGAAAGAAGAGACAAAACTCTAACCTACGGTTGCGAAGGGAATCAAACTAACCTACTGTTATCATGCATGGGTTAAGACCTAGTGTTTATCATGCTCCTCTCTTGCACAGAGAGAAACAGAGATCCTAAGGGAATAGACGGAAACAGAAACAATAGCAGATATATACAGTAAAGCAGGAAAATGCATGGATGCAGCAATACAAGCGAGGCAAGGGAGTCCCACTCAACCTCGAACCTAGAAAACAATAGGCAAAAGTGAACAGGATTCACTTTCAACCCAACAGGTTAAACAGCAAACAATACAGTCCAGAAAAACAATCAATACATCAGAAATGAAATACAGCAAAAATAAACAGCCACAGCAGCTCTGCATCAATACCTATCTTCAAGTCATCTCCAGACAGCTACAAGCTTCAGTCAGCATCAATCCCCATCTCCACAGCCTTCAAGCAAGGTCTTTGTCATCAATCTTCAGTCTACAAGGGCTTTTCTTCAAGTCCTATCCTCCAAGCTGAGGGATCAATCACAAGAGTGAATTGGGTGTTAAACACTTAGTTGACCACCAAGGGTGGCAAACAAACTGCTACTAACACATAAGATATTTTCTCTCAAGAGTTCTATCCCTCAGACAGTAGCACCAAGCCTTCCAAGGGAAGGGGGTGAATGTCTTAGAGAGACTCTGCATCACAGAGAAGAATGGAGGCAGTCAAGACCTTCCATGTTTGAGAACCAAGTTGACTACTCTAGGGCTCTGCCTAACTCCTAGATACTACCAACTTCAACAGCTGCCAGCACAGAATCTCCTCATCAACTCTGGAAGTTGGTCTTCAGTCTCTGATCTTCAAATGGGCTTCATCATCTCAGGTCTTCAGCTCCCCCAGATCCCCAAGCAATCCCAATACCCATACAGACAAATCAATAATCCCTAGAGGGCACACCACACCAATCAATCAAACATAGACAGTGATATACTAATAGCAGTAGGGGAATCCTAGTGATTTCTAAGGGATCTAATAACTACCCATAGTCCCTATAGTCCCATATCTAAAATATTCAATCTCTAAGTCCTAAGGGAAATGATTCAATTCTCCTAAGTTATCACTTAAAACCCTAATTTTGTTCATGTTGTTCTCACCTAAACTAAACACCTAAATTAAGTCCTAAAAAAGGGAAATAAATTGTATATACAAGCCAACAATGTCTATTAATCAACCTAAAAAGAATGGACAAAAAATATTAAAGCATTTGATCAAACTAAAATTAATAAAATCATGCACTAAACAAAATATTATTTACACCTAATTAAAAGGAAAATATGCCAAAAATATGAAAATAAAAGGAACTATTAATTTTTTTGGATGATAATTTTCTTGACCAAATTAAGAAAATAATGCAAAAAGAACCAATTGAAAATATGCATTTTATGATTTATTATGATTTTTAAAAGATTTAATGTTTTTGAGAAAAATGAAGTGAAATAAAGTTGGCAGGGGGCGCAACAAGTAATAAAAACCAGTTAGAAAATGAACTGGGCCAGGCAGTGGGGGTGTCAATAATAATGCGTGCTAGGCCTAGAAATCATCAGAAATTAAACAAAAATTAAAAACGGTGAAACGGTGCAGATAGCAGGTTTTTTAGTTCATTATATCATTGGGCCTTATTTGGGGGTACGAATAGCAATGAGCTTTGGAGCCCAATCTGGAAAAATAAATGAAACGCTGCGTATAGGCGTTTAAATCTCCCTCCGTTTTCGTTTTGAACGACATCCACACGATTAGATCCTTGGTCCAAGTCAAAGTGCTCATCCAACGGCCTGGGGTCATCGTCCCAAAATGATCTAGGGTTTTGCAGAATTCCAGCTCCCATGCAGCCATAATCAAGCTCTTCGTTCTCCTTCCTCAGGCCATGAAAACAAAACTTATAAAGAGCAAAGTTGCTCTATTCCCTCCCCTGAACACGATGACACCTCCAGTTTTGCTTGAAACCATTTCCATAATAAAACCCGATAGGTGTAACAGATAGGTTCCATCATAATCAACTGATATCAAACCTCTCAATTCTCCATAATTCTTGCCCTAACATACTCTACACACTATGCTGATCAATCTGAGCCATTAACCTAAGATTATTTCTCATTATTCTTGATGTTATGATCTCTAACAGAATTAGTGCACCATGATCAACATCCATGAAACTTATCCAAACTTACCAAAATCAATCATCTTACTTATCCTAACCAAACTATACTACCAATTCCCTATAATTCTCACTAAATCAATCAATTCGAATGACATTACCAACCTAGTGTGATGATGAAAACAGCTATGGAATCCTCTTGATCCAATGCTTGAAATGATGGGAAACTGATCAGTGAGCTTGTTCTTGACTACTGTATGCAATGAATTGGACTCAAACCTCTTGGATCTTGCAATTCCAAGTTTCTTGCTTCTTGGAGGATGGAAGTGTGTGGCACGAGTTCTGCTCCAATCTACCAAATGCTTGTGAGAATTGTGATCTAGGGATGATGAGGATAAAGATCAGATCAAGAATGGTGAAGATTGGTGAAGATTTGAGGTAGTTTGAGAAGCTTTTGCAAAATGAGAGAAATGTGTGGAACTTGTGGTTTTGAGTAAATGTGATCACCAACCATGGCATGGAGTTACTCATATCAATATATAGGTGAGGTTAGAAACTCCTAGAAGCTTGGAGAAGCTTCCCATGTATGATTTCCCTTGGATTTGGTTTATGTATCTTCCATTACAAGTAACCATGAATAACTCCCAAAATGTGAACCAAGCTCAAAATTCTACTTTAGCCAATGTTCTCAAAATGATCTTTCCATTCAAAATGACCTATAATTTTGCCCCATTTGGCCAAAATATGAAAAATCTCATTTTTAAGGTCATTTTTATTCATTAAATCCAACAATTTTGGAACCTTGTGCTATGAATCTTTCCAATCTCTCATGGTCACTTTTATAGACTCAAAATGTCATTTGGAACAAGTTTGATGTTGTAAAGTTTTCCATTTGAAGCTTCCTTGTATGAGTTTTCGGCATAGGCTTGAAATGACCTGTAATTCTCAAATGACCAAAATACCCTTTGCTTGCCAAGACCATAAATAGAGTTCCACAAATCATATGAAGGCATACTATACCATTCTAGAAAGCTAAGACAATGGGGAACAACTCTTATGTTTACCAGAAATTCATTTGAAATCTCCTTGAGGGGTAAAAATTGCTTAGAAGTCAAGTCACTTTCACAGACAAAATTTCAGATACCTCAGATGACCTGTAACTTGCAAGGACCATAACTTGAGCTCTATAAATCTCCTTGATGTCTTCCACCACTAAAATTAAAGGTCTTGAGATCCTCTACAAGTTTCATGTTGGCCAAGGATCCATTTGAAGCTTGCATATTGACCTATCTTGCTTGAAAATTTGACCTAAACTAGGGGATTTTACACAGAAACCCTAATTTAGAAACTCCTCTTCTCCTTGATTTCTCCTGATTTATTCTTAGCATATCACCATATCCTTCTTTACATGTCAAATGATGAACCCCACATCTCTCCAATAGACCTGAATCCCCTTCAATCAGTCAATTGACCTAGAGTTGACCCAGGGTTGACCCAGATGAAACCCTAGTTGACTGTCTTCAACTGCCATTCTTGTGACTACACCAATGACTTGTCTCCTTCTCCAAATGACTTTCTAAGTCTCCCATGATGTCCACATACTCTCCATGCTCAGCCCACAGCTCACAATTTCTTTGTTGATCCTCAAATACCTTCAGCTAGGAGATAGATGAACTGCTTGATCCATTGACTTCCCAGCTTTCAAATTCTTTCTGATGACTTGAATGAGATTGAATTTGGATAATAACCTCTTGATAGGCTCATATAGATGAGAATAATTATTGGTCCCCTGTTGGATGACTTGCTATGCTTATGCTATGCAGATGGTTAGGCTATGTACATGACTCTATATGCAAATGCTAATGATATTGAAACATAAACCAAGTGAATAAAGTTGAGCAAATTTTAGGGTGCAACAATTGCGACATGGACGCCTGGATTCAGCCAAGCGTGCCAGGACAAGGATTATGCAATTGGTCTATTCAGGAGATTGTTCCTGTGACTCACAAACAGTAATACTTTGTTTTCTTAATTGTTGAACAATCTGGTGTCTTACCCGAGGCATCATGATTTTGCTTAGGGTTGTGTTGTTATGTACATTGCGTTGTTTAATCGTTAAATAAAAGGCGTTTTTCATGTACAAATATTGCGATCTCTGTTTTTCCTGTTTTGTGTTTTACAATAAAATGGCAACGTGGTTATTCGCTTTATACGCATTTTGAAGCATTTAACCATTCCTTTTGCAGGATAACATTTTCAGATGACATCATTGAACCGCCTATGACTCGTCTCGACTTTGAGCACCCGATATTTCAGGCCGAAGAAGAGATTGTCGAAGATGGAGATGTTCCCGAAGAATTGTCTTGGTTGGTAAAGCAAGAAGAACGAGTCATTCTGCCTCATGAGGAGGTCATCGAAATTATTAACCTGGGGTCGGAAGGGGTTGAAAAGAACATCCGTATAGGAGCTGCGCTGCAGAACGACGTCAAGCGAAGACTGGTTGAAATGCTCAAAGAGTATAGTGATGTGTTCGCTTGGTCATATGAAGACATGCCTGGGCTTGATACAAATATGGTTGTGCACCGCCTGCCGTTAAAAGAAGAATGCCCGCCGGTCAAGCAGAAGCTTCGCAGAACTAGACCCGATATGGCAGTGAAAATTAAGGAAGAGGTTCAGAAGCAGTGGGATGCTGGTTTCCTAGCTGTGACAAAATATCCCTCATGGGTCGCTAATATTGTACCAGTGCCAAAGAAAGACGGTAAAGTGAGAATGTGCGTAGATTACCGTGATTTGAATAAAGCGAGCCCGAAAGATAATTTTCCGCTTCCTCACATCGATGTGCTGGTTGACAACACTGTCCAATACTCCGTATTCTCCTTCATGGATGGCTTCTCGGGCTATAATCAAATTAAAATGGCGCCAGAGGACATGGAGAAGACTACCTTCATTACGCCTTGGGGAACATTTTGTTATAAAGTGATGCCCTTCGGACTAAAGAATGTTGGGGCAACGTATCAGCGTGCAATGACAACTCTTTTTCATGATATGATGCATAAAGAGATCGAAGTTTATGTCGATGATATGATTGCCAAATCCCAGACGGAGGAAGAGCATTTGGTGAATCTGCTGAAGTTATTCAAAAGGCTTAGGAAGTTCAGGCTGAGACTAAACCCTAACAAGTGCACCTTCGGGGTGAGATCGGGTAAACTGCTGGGGTTTATCGTGAGCAAAAGAGGAATAGAGGTTGATCCTGCAAAAATAAAAGCAATACAAGAGATGCCGACGCCTAGAACAGAAAAAGAGGTGCGCGGGTTTTTAGGGAGGTTGAACTACATTGCTCGGTTCATATCTCACCTAACGGCTACGTGTGAGCCATTATTCAAACTGTTGAAAAAAGACCAGGCTGTAACGTGGAATGAAAATTGCCAAAAGGCGTTCGATAAAATAAAGCAGTATTTGCAAGAGCCTCCTATTTTGATACCCCGAGTGGCAGGGAGACCCTTGATTATGTATTTGACAGTTCTTGAGGGAAGCATGGGTTGTGTTCTCGGTCAACACGACGAGACAGGAAGAAAAGAGCATGCAATATACTACTTGAGTAAGAAGTTTACTGAATGTGAATCTCGATATTCAATGCTCGAAAAAACTTGTTGCGCGTTAGCCTGGGCCGCCAAGCGGTTGAGGCAATACATGCTGAATCATACAACCATGCTCATCTCGAAGATGGATCCTATCAAATATGTATTCGAAAAGCAGGCGTTATCGGGGAGAATTGCCCGTTGGTAGATGGTTTTGACTGAATATGACATCCAGTATGTCTCGCAGAAGGCTATAAAGGGGAGCGTATTGTCTGAGTACTTGGCAGAGCAGCCTATTGAGGATTACCAATCGATGAGGTTTGATTTTCCTGACGAGGATATCATGTACCTAAAGATGAAAGATTGTGAAGAGCCGTTGCCAGACGAAGGACCAGAATTGGGCTCCAAATGGAAGTTGATCTTTGACGGAGCTGTAAACGCCTACGGTAGCGGAATAGGGGCAATCATCACTACTCCACACGGGTCGCACATCCCGTTTACCGCCCGATTGACCTTTCCGGTTACCAATAATGAAGCCGAATACGAAGCTTGTATCATGGGGCTTGAAGAAGCCATTGATTTGCGAATCAAAAATATGGATGTATACGGAGACTCGGCTCTGGTGGTGAATCAAATAAAAGGGGAATGGGAGACACGTCAGCCTAATTTGATACCATATATGAATTACGCAAGGAGATTGTTGCCTTTCTTTGACAAGGTTGAGTTGCATCATGTACCGCGAGCAGAGAATCAGATGGCTGACGCCCTGGCCACTTTGTCTTCCATGTATAAAGTCAATTTTTGGAATGAGGCTCCCAGAATTGTTATCTCTCGGCTTGACAGACCTGCCTTCGTATTTGCCATTGACGAAGCATCCGATGATAAACCATGGTATTTTGATATCCTTAATTTCCTGAAGAACAAAGAGTATCCGGCTGGGGCATCCAGTCACGATCAAAAGACTCTCAGGAGATTGGCGGGTAATTTCTACCTGAATCCGGACAGTGTCTTGTACAGAAGAAATCACGACTTGGTGCTACTACGTTGTGTAGACGGAAAAGAGGCGAAGCTGCTCATGGAGGAAATACATGAGGGTACATTTGGTACGCATGCTGGTGGGCATGCTATGACGAGGAAGCTGCTGCGAGCAGGTTATTTTTGGCTAACTATGGAAACTGATTGTTTCAAGTTTGAGAGGAAGTGTCACAAGTGCCAAATCTATGCAGATAAGATCCATGTGCCTCCGAGTCCTCTGAATGTGATGTCATCGCCATGGCCGTTCTCGATGTGGGAAATCGATATGATTGGAAAGATCGAGCCGACGGATTCTAACGGGCGCCGTTTCATTCTAGTAGCAATCGATTATTTCACCAAGTGGGTGGAAGCGGCATCTTACGCAAATGTGACTAAGCAGGTGGTAGCCAGATTCATCAAGAGAGATATCATTTGCAGATACGGAATCCCCGAGCGGATAATCACCGACAACGGTTCAAACCTAAATAATAAAATGATGAAGGAACTGTGTCAGAGTTTTAAGATCGAGCATCACAACTCCTCCCCTTACCGACCCAAGATGAATGGCGCTGTTGAAGTGGCCAATAAAAATATAAAGAAGATCGTTCAGAAGATGGTGGTGACCTATAAGGACTGGCATGAGATGCTACCCTTCGCTTTGCACGGTTATCGTACGACGGTACGCACATCAACCGGGGCAACCCCATTCTCGTTTGTATATGGAATGGAAGCAGTGCTACTGTTGCACCCCAAAATTTGCCCTCACAATACAAGACTTTGTGTTCTAAGAAGGTTCACAAGGTTCACAAGTTCTCCAACAACTTGCATAACCTTTCATGAAGTTCATAAAGTCCACAAGCTACTTTATGAAGGTTCACAAGGTCCACAAGTCCCACAGTGCTCTCAATACCTTTCATGAGGTTCATGAAGCCCATAGGTTGCTTCTTGAAGGTTCACAAGGTTCACAAACTTCTCAACATCTACAAGACCTTTCATGAGGTTCATGAAGTCCATAGGTTGCTTCTTGAAGGTTCACAAGGTTCACAAAGTTCACAATTGGTCAGAAGAGTTGACAATTCCCTCAGACAATGCACCTCCTAAGCAGTGCATCCAAAACTAGGGTTTTGACTTTAATCAGGCTAAATGGACTTCCAAGACTTCAAGTGAGCTTCATAACATCTTATATGTGTATAAGAACCCCCATGTCAAGTTTCAAGACTTTTCTCAAAAGTTTGCTCAGTCAGATGATCAGATAAGTCAAAAGCAGTCAATGCAGTTAAAAAGTCAAACTGAGGTCAACTGTGGTCAAACCAAAGTCAAACTTCATGATTTTTTTGCCAAAATCAAAGAGGGGTTGGATTTGGTTCCAGGGGTATTTTAGTCATTTTACGCAAATTCAGCTAATTCCTTGAAGACGGGTTGTTATTAAGTTCTGAGGCGTTTATTTACATGGGTTTGATATCAATTTGGTTTGGAAAGTCTGATCTGTGGAACAGGGTTTAACAAGAGATCATTCTTCTATCTTCCAGTTCATCTTTAGAGGGACAATAGTGAAAACTTCTACTGATTATTGGAGCTTATTCATGTCAAAAGTATTAAGATTGGATCAGATTAATTCAAGGATATTCGACTGATGAATCGTATGTTGAGATGTTTGTGAATTAAATCATGGAGAAGAAATGGAAGATGATTTTAATAAATATGTGAAGTTCATTCATAATATTTTATTATTATTACAATTTGTAAAGAGAATTTGGATAGAAAGTTGAACTTTATTCATAATATTTCATCACGATTTACAAAAGGGAAATAATTTGGATAAAAAATGTATTATTGAATTATTTCATAATGCTTTTTTTATTACAAGTTACAAAAGAGGTGTATATCCTAAAAAGTCCTAAGCCCTAAAATTTCTAAGTATCCTTCTTGATGTCCTTTGAGCTTCTCCGCAAAGTCTCCGATTCACCTGCACATCAAAACAAAACAAACAGAATTACCGATAAAAAAGCATCACCGTAGGCCAACATCTGCAAAGAATCACCATAAGAAAATAGTAGGTGAACATGTGCGGGTCCGAAACCGTATCGGAAAAAGCAGGTTATCCGAGTCTGGAAACGAGCCAATAAATCCACGGCGATGACCAGGATTATATCAGAGAAATCCCAGAAATAAGCAGAATCAAATAATAAATCCAAATCACATTGAATATGGCTCGTCTCAAAATCCTGTAAATCAACAAAACCAATATGTATCAGTAACAGGGTCAAACCGCATCAGAAAAAAACTGGATATCCCCATCAAGAACCAGTAGCCCGAATCCACATTAGCAAAACCGAAATCAAAGTAATAGGCCACAGTATCCAAAAATAAATCTGCATCTGCAAATATCCAGGAAAAGCCAATCAAACCAAATCAGAGCTAAGCTGCATCAGGCAACTGGTGTCTCAACACAAACTATCGACCATCAGGGAAGTACACCAGCAACATCAATATCTGCAAAGCAACATCAAGAGGTTTCAATATCAAGCATCACGAAAAACACAAGAACAAGACTACTGCTAAAATGTCACAGAAAGATCCAATTGCTGGAAATCTAAACTAAGCCATCAAGATGGGTCATAAGCACCATAGAAAAACAGACATTTGCAAACTATGTCAAAGAGGCCAAGAATCATCAGCAGCGGGACAGGAATGACCACACTAAACTGAGCATCGAAATGAATCCACAAGTTTAATCACAATACAAAAGCAGGGATTCACGCCACAATCACGCGTGAGATACCAGGCCATCCAATCGGTTCAAACTGCATAAAAACGATGGAAACAACGAAGAAATTCGAAGTTACATCAGCCCTCAACTAATCATCATCGGGCATAAGCGTTCGAGTGGCTGGGAGAGCCACGGCCGGAGCCGTTACTAATTCCCTACCAAACATCGAACTATGTGACATACAGTAATTGTTGTTCAAGCCGAAGGTCGTTACCACTAAGGCATCCAAATCAACTGACTCAGACCCTAAGGTCATCATCGCCAATAACCTTCACTCGGCCGCTCTGACTTAAGTCGAAGCATCAGCATCCATTCACTGAAAAAAGAAGAGGAAAGTGAGTATATGTCCCAAAGCGATGTTCATGACCGAAATGAATGGAAAACCACACATCAACCCAGAAGAAAAAGCAATTATTTGTTCTGCAACAAAACCAGAAACCCACATCAGTTCAGATTATCTAAATCACATCAAGAAAACAAAGCGAAATCCAAAGTAAGAGAAGCAGATTATCCAAAACGAAATCCAAATTGAAAATCTGGAATTACATCAGAAAAATCCGAGTGAGTTCTGAAAATGGAAAGAATCCCCAATCAAATCGAAAAATATCAGATTCACAAATCCACAAAGAGCAAATCAAAATCGCGATCCAATCTCAGCAAAATAACGCAAATCCAAGGCCCAAAAGAGAGTCAAAAGAGGAATTATAAAAAGGGAACGATATCACCTCGTTGAAACCCTAGAAAAAACGGCGAGCAACAACTGCAAGCAAAACCCTAACGAAAAATCGCGAGAACCCTAGAGACAGAACGACGGCGAAACCACCATCGCGAGCAAACCCTAGTGGTCGCGAAAGGGAGAGGATTCACCGGCGCCATTTAAAGCCACGACGAGCAAATCCCATCCGTCGAGGCTCAGTTTATCATCATTGCCTCCGATTGAACCCACCGTAAGCGTTTCGTTCCATTATCATCCTGTTAACCATTTTTCTATTTTTTTTAGTGAGTGGAGAAGGTGATATAACAGAAGCCGAGTGATATCGTGAACGAGACACGGCCGCGAGAGAGAAAGACGAGTAGCAACCGAGAGAGATGAAGGATAAAGCTGAAACGGCGCCGCGGAAGAGGTTTCAGGGTTATGAAACCCTAACAAGCACTTTGTTGCCATTAACATGACCGGGTTGGGTCCGGATGTGATGACCGGCCCAACCCCTTTTTTTTATGTTTTGTTTTCTTTTATAATTAGTTAATTAAGTTTATTAAATTTTTTTAAAAATTAATTAGAAAATTGTTTTCCTAAAAAGTAATAATAAAAACCTTTCTTTTTTTATAAAATTCAAAACATTTTTTTAATAAATAAAAACTATTTTTTATAAACGCATTAAAATCTTTTTTTAAAAAATATAATAACTAATGTTAAATAATTTTAGGGTTGGAGTTGAAATAATAATTTCACTTTTAAATCAGAGTTCTCAGGGATCATAAAATAAAACCTAATTTTAATTTTCTATATAATTCTATGTATATATTTATTATAATTCTTGTAAATTTTTGTAAATAAAATTAAACCTTATAAATACTTAATGTAAAATTTTGTGAATGTGATTATTGATTATTTAAAATTTATTTTCATCATAATGTGTAAATATTTTTCTTAATAATTGTTAATATATAATTAGAGATAATTAAATTTTGTAAATGATTAAGAAATTTATAATTATGTTATATTTAGAACTTTATATTATAGTAATTATTTAATCATTTATGTTTCTAAATAAAAATCAAATTTTATGTTTAATCACGTTATTAATTAATTATTATTGCTAATCATATTTTGTTGCTTATTATTATTTTGAAATTTCTATCTTATTATTTTTTTCTAACTTTGTCTATTTTTCTAATTATCATTGTTTCAACTAATTATTTTCACTAACTTTATATTTCTACTAACCTTATTTAATTTTTCTTATTATTTACTAACCCCAATATTTTCTTTACTTATTTGTTATTTTTTTTATTATATTTATTTTGATTATATTTTACTATTTATTTTATTTATTATAATTTTGTAATTGCCTCTTGGATGTAAATTGTAATTATTTAATTATTATTATCATTATGGTTAGTAATTAGGGAGTGCTAATATGTATGATATTTAAAAAATAAATTAGATCATTTTAATATAAGATAATTAAATTAAACATTTCACACACGTAAGTCGATTTTAATCGCCGTCTCACTTCCTAAGGATATCCCTCAAGTTGCCTATGAATATTGGTTAAGTGGGGTGTATAAAGCAAGTCCCTCAAAAAGAAAATCATCAAAGTCCCTTATGGTTGCCTTTACGAATCGAGTCCCTTTCGAAAAATGATGATAGTCCCTCCAGTTTGCTTATTACACCCCACAATGGCCTTCAAAAATCCAATTGTCCCTCACATGTCCCTTAACATCCAAAGTAAGGACTACCTACTCCATTATAGTAGGGATAGTCTTACTAAGGAAAGGATAAAGAATAAGAAAGACCTTAAAACATTAGGGTAGGCTACTCCTAGATACTTGCTCACTTCAAAACTTTTTCACACTTAAACAAATTTCCAACAAAATTTTCAAACAAGTTTTTTTCACATCCATACACGGATTATTATTAAACTATTCTGAAATTTTTTGCTATTCACACACTACACTTTCAAAACAATTCAAAAGTGAGCTTAAGTACCTAAGAGCCCATGGATAACCATGGATGAAAAGGGTGCTAACACCTTCCCTTTTCATAACCTACCCCCCGGACCCAAAATATTCTCTAAGGTCTTTCCTGTTCTTTTATAACCTTTCCTTATGGATAAAATAAAAGTCGGTGGCGACTCTTGCTATCCGCAACATTGTTTAAAGTCAGTTCTCCCACCGTGTTACAGAACTGGCGACTCTGCTGGGGACCTATTTAAGAGGGGTACCCTTAGGAATTAAGATCACTTTAAATTGTTTGCCTTGTTTGCTTTATTATTATATTGTTGGGGTGCTCTTATGTGTGAAAGGTCCTAACCCGGATCTAGTGTACCTTAAGTAAATGGCAATAGACCAAGGAAACTGTACGACGTATATCGATACGGTTGATCTGGTGGCCATAGTTAGTGCGACTTCTTGGTTGGTGCTTATATTCCTTAAGTCAAGTTGAGGATAATATTGAGGCTGCCATATGTTGTCAATGCACTAACTGACTTTTAGAACCCTAGTTAACTCATCTTGGCCTTTAGAAAGTAGTGAGGTAACCGGCTTTGGTGCAGACTGAAGTTGGTTGATACTCGATACTACGCTCATTGAGATCTTAAACTTGGAGGGTTTTGGTTGGCAAGTAAGTTGCCTTCTGAACAACCACCCTTGTGAAGGATCAATGATATTGAGATCCCTTAGAACCTGGTTACTTTTGTAGGACAGGATGAACCATCTAACTTCAGGGGAGGGTACTTGCCTTTGAACCTCATGCAAGCCTTTAAACCTAGGGCTATGGTGTGACTTGTTTGTGTGTGCCACATGTTTGTGATTGAGCATGACATCATGACATCATCATGCATCATAAGCATATCATTTTCCCTAACCATTTCAAGGACCAAAGGATTTATCTTTGTTCTTTGTTGCAGGTCATGGCTTCTGCTCGTAGAAACACCATCAGGATCAACTTTGTAGGGATACCTGCTAAGCTCAAGGAGTTGGTTTCCCTAGTGCCTGATCATTCCCAGTTCAACAAGAGACATGGTCACTTATTGGATCTAGTTACTTCAGGGTTCAGTGAAGACATGATGAGTGTGCTGTTTCAGTTCTTTGACCCTAAGCACCATTGCTTTACATTTCCTGATTATCAGCTGGTTCCAACCATGGAGGAGTTCTCTAAACTTCTGGGTATACCTGTTCTTGATCAGAAGCCATTCACAGGCTTAGAGAAGGAGCTTAAACCAGAAGTTATTGCAGCAGCTCTACATCTGAAGAAGTCTGACATTGTTCTAGAGACGAGAAGTGGAGTTAAAGGTATTCTTGCCAAGGTATTAGTGGATAAAGCTCAAATGTTCTTGAAGGCTATGAGCTACGATGCTTTTGAGGAGATCTTAGCCTTATTGATTTATGGCTTAGTGTTGTTCCCCAATCCTGATCAGTTCATAGACGTTCATGCCATCAACATATTCCTGAGTCACAATCCAGTGCCTACCTTACTTGGAGACATCCTACATTCTCTTCACACCCGTACTACAAGGGCAAGAGGAACTTTGATGTGCTGCATACCTTTACTTTCTAGGTGGTTTATTTCTCACCTTCCTCGCTCAGTAATGAAGAATGAGCAAGGGTTCAGATGGTCCAAGAGGATTATGTCACTTTCTCACTCAGACATCCATTGGTGCTCCAGATCTATGGAGAATGTCACCATCATTGACCGTTGTGGGGAGTTTCCTAATGTGCCACTTCTAGGCATAAGAGGAGGCATCACCTACAACCCATCTCTAGCTTTACGACAGTTTGGTTACGCCCGGAGCGATGGTCCACATGACATGTTGATTCAGGGCATTGTGTTTGACTACGACAACGATCCTCAGGGTTACCGTCAGAGATTCATACGAGCTTGGGGAAAGGTAAACAGGATTGACAGCAAGACACTGGAGCCTAAGTACACCATTCCTATGGAGGCTTATCTCAGATGGGTACGATTTCGTGCTCAGACACTCATGATGTCATATCCTGCCATCCTACCAGTTACCATGGAACCTGTTGCTGAAGGAGACACAGCTTATACCATCCTTCACCCAGACATGCCTACTGATATGGAAGACTTGCAGAGATCATGGATCCAACTGAAAGAGCAAAGGGATACTTTCGAGGCTCATTACAAAGCAAGCCAAGCAAGGATCCTAGAGCTAACAAAGCTACTTCATGAGGAACGAAACCTCAACTCATACCTCAACACAAAGAGGAAACGTCCATGGGAGACTTAAAACCCCATCTTTTGTACTTATTTCGTTTTCATTTTTTGTAAGCCTAAAAGGCAAAACAAGTTATTACTAATAAAAAGTTACTTTCTCGTTTGTTTAAGCAAATTTAAATCCTGCGGTCCTTGAAAACATTGCATATGCATTCCCATATCATTGCATCACAGGTTTATAATTGTGCACAGGTTTCTCATCTTCTCGCTGTTTATTTCAGCAATGGCTCTTGAACAATCAGTTAAGGATCTCCAGGCACAGAATGCACAGTTCCAAGAGCTGATCCTGAACCTATCCAAGGGGCAGGATGAATTGAAGACACTGCTGGCCAAGAAGACTAAGAAGGCTAGAAGGTCTGCTGGGTTGCTCAACATGGGAAGAAGGTTCAAAGGTCGTGACAAGACCAAGGAACAGGTTGAAGACTATGAATCTGAAGAATCTGAGCAGGAGAGAGGCAGTCTCCACAACACTATGGGGGACTCTGATTCTGAGGCTAACTACTACCATGAGCCTAACGAAGACAAATTCAAGATGCTGGTGGATAGAATGGATGCTATGGAATTACAGAAATCATCTGGGCTGGATTTTGAGGATTTGAGCTTGATATCTGGGGTGGTCATACCCATTGGGTTCAAAGTTCCTACATTTGTTGTCTATGATGGGGTCTCTTGTCCCAAATTGCATCTGAGGTCTTATGTCAGAAGAATTCAACCCCACACTGCTGATAAAAAGTTGTGGATCCATTTCTTTCAAGAGAGTTTATCTGGAGCTCAGCTAGAGTGGTATTATCAGTTGGAGAGTGTCAACATCAGAGATTGGAATGACCTTGCTGAAGCTTTCTACAAGCAGTATCAATACAATGCTGACTTAGCCCCCACTCGCATGCAGCTTCAAAGCATGTCTATGGGTGCCAAAGAAAGCTTTAAGGAGTATGCTCAGAAGTGGAGATACTTAGCTGGAAGAGTTCAACCCCCTTTGACTGATAGGGAGTTGGTTGATATGTTCATGTGTACGCTGAATGGTCCGTTTTACAGTCATCTCATTGGAAGCTCATCATCTGGCTTCACTGAGTTGATCATGACAGGAGAGCGAGTAGAGAATGGTATCAAGAGTGGTAAGATCCAAGTGGGCACTTCTTCATCAGGTGCTGCAAAGAAGCCTCCCACTGGGAAGAAAGAATCTAATGCTGTGTATGGTCAGCCTGATCGTAACAGAAGGCATCAGTCTGTTAGTGCAGTTCATATTTCAAATCCAACTCCTGCAACAACAGAGCAGCCTCAAGGCAACCAACAGAGGGCTAGAAGACAGTTCACGAAGATCAACATGTCAATGGCTCAGGCATTGCAACACTTGTTGAAGGCTGAACTTATTACCCTGAGGGAGGCTCCTCAGAATCCCAATGTTACCTCTCCCAAGTACAATCCCAATGCACGATGTGCATATCATTCAAACTGTCCAGGACATGATACTAATAACTGCTGGGTCTTGAAGAACAAAATTCAGGATATGATTGATGCTGGAGAAATTGAGTTTGATCCACCAGGTACTCCAAATGTGATTACAGCTCCAATGCCAAATCACGAGAAGACTGTCAACGCCATTGATGAAGATGTTGATGAAGATCTGCATGTCTATTCAGTTATGGAGTTGAGCACACCATTGTCTGTTATCAAAAAGAGGTTAGTACAAGCTGGGATCTTTCCAGGTTGTCATGAAGATTGTCTATATTGTACCTATAAGCCGGATAGTTGCTTCATTTTGAGAGATGGGATTCAACGTCTCATGGATAAATATACTATAGTGTTTGAAAGAAGACCAGCATCTGTAGAAAGTATGGTGGATCATCTGACTAAGGGTAAGAAGATTGAAGAGGTTGACATGGTTGACAAAGTACCACTAAGAATCACTTCAAAGGGTCCCATTAAAATCACTCATCAGGGCCCAATCAAGATTACTGCTGAAGGTCCTGTGAAAGTTGTTACTGAAGCCAGAGTAGCTCCTCTGATCATTACCACTCCTGGTCCTATTCCTTATACATCTGACAAAGCTGTGCCTTGGCACTATGGGTCTGATGTTTACATCCATGGTGTCAAGCAAGAGCCTTTACCTGATATGCCTGTTGACATTGATAATATTGCTGGATCTAGCAAGATCACTCGTAGTGGAAGAGTCTTCTCTCCTCCAGTTGCTTCTAAGAATGCAGTTACTCCTGCTGTTACTTCCACCACTGATGCTCGGGGCAAGGGTCCTGTTATTGAGCCTGTATCTACTGATGTGCCAGCTGCTGATGACCTCTCTAAGCAGATGGAAGAAGTATTGAAAATCATTCGCAAGAGTGATTATGATATTGTTGATCAGCTGGGGCATACTCCCTCAAAGATTTCTATGCTCTCCCTGTTATTATGTTCTGAGGCTCATGCCAAGTCATTGATCAAGTTTCTAAAGATGGCTCATGTACCCAGTGCAATTTCTGTGGACCAGTTTGAGAATTGTGTTGCTCACCTGACCTATGACAACGGGTTAGGATTTTCTGATGCTGACTTGACCCTCGCCAAGAGGGATCATAACAGGGCCTTGCATATTTCAATTGAATGCAGGGGCACTACCCTGTCTCATGTGCTGATAGACAATGGTTCCTCTCTGAATGTGTTGCCTAAGGAAGTCCTGAACAAGCTGAGTCCTGAAGATACGGTATTGAAGCCCAGTAATATTGTGGTAAAGGCTTTTGATGGTTCTAGAAGAGTAGTGCATGGGGAAATTGATCTTCCAATCAAGGTTGGCTCTCAGGTGTTCACTGCTACATTCTATGTGATGGATATTCGTCCTTCGTACTCATGTCTGCTTGGTCGTCCCTGGATCCATGGGGCAGGTGCTGTGACCTCCACATTACATCAAAAGTTGAGATATCCGGTGAATGGAAAAGTTGTTACTGTCTTTGGAGAGGAAGAATACTTTGTCAGCCATGTAAACACTTTCAGGTATCTCGAAGTAGAAGGTGAATACATTGAAACTCCATGTCAGTCATTTGAAGTGGTTCCCTGGGCTGTTAAGGATTGTGTGATTCCTCCTGCTGTGAAGAAGGTTCCTGTGGTCATCAGAAACCCTCCAACAATGGCAATGGCCTCCCTCAATGATGCAAAAGCTGTGGTGGAAGAAGGTGGTTGTACTATTTGGGGTCAGCTTCCTGATATTCCATACAAGTCTGACAAGTTTGGTTTGGGTTTCACTGCAGAGTCCCAGAAGGCTGTCCGTCGTGCCCGTGCTGTTCGTATCACCAATCAAGGGGTTATCAATGCTGTGGGAGATCAAGATGAAGACTACAACTTGGAGGCATGGATTTTTCCTACTGTGGGTGCTGGACTCAATAATTGGACAGCTGAAGATGTTATCCCTATCTCCTTTAGTCAGGAGTAAATACTATTACTGTGTTATGTTTTTAAATTTATAATTTCTAGAACAATTAAAACTTTCAAGCCATGTGCCTTACCCGGGGCACAATGGTGTGCTTGTTACGGGTTGTCATTTCATTTGCATACTTCATTCAATAAAATCAGTGGACGTTTCGTTTTCGTAAATATTGTGTTCCTTGACTTTCTTTTTCTTTTATTTTTGCTTTATCAGCTATGTGTTCTTACACACACCCACGTCACTAAAATGCAGATCCTCATCCACTCTGGATCCAGTTGATAACAGTTCTACTATTGCCAATTACAATTTCGAGAATCCGATCTATCAAACTGAAGACGGAAACGAGGACGATTGTGAAATACCTGTAGGGCTTGCTAGGTTGTTACAACAAGAAGAGAAAGCTATACAGCCGCATGAAGAGCCAGTCGAAGTTGTGAATCTGGGAACTGAAGAAAACAGAAAAGAGGTCCAGATAGGGGCTGATTTAGAGGACAGTGTCAAGAGCAGGTTGATTCAGATGCTACGTGACTATGTGGAGATCTTTGCTTGGTCTTATGAAGATATGCCAGGGTTGGATACAGACATTGTGGTTCACCGTTTGCCAGTGAAAGAAGATTGTCGTCCAAAGAAGCAGAAGGTTCGTCGTATGCGTCCTGAAATGTCAGAAAAGATCAAAGCAGAGGTAATGAAACAGTTCAATGCAGGGTTCTTGGCCGTAACTTCTTATCCTCAGTGGGTTGCAAATGTGGTACCAGTTCCTAAGAAAGATGGTAAGGTACGTATGTGTGTAGACTACAGAGATCTGAACAAGGCTAGCCCTAAAGATGACTTTCCACTTCCTCATATTGATATTCTGGTAGACAACACTGCTCAGCATAAGGTATTCTCTTTTATGGATGGTTTCTCTGGTTACAATCAAATCAAGATGGCACCTGAAGATATGGAGAAGACTACATTTGTGACACAGTGGGGCACCTTTTGCTATAAGGTAATGCCATTTGGTTTGAAGAATGCAGGGGCAACATATCAGCGTGCTATGGTGGCTTTGTTTCATGATATGATTCATCATGAGATAGAGGTATATGTGGATGATATGATAGCCAGGTCTCAGAATGAAGAACAACATCTTGATCATCTGCACAAGTTGTTTGAGAGGTTGAAGAAATACAGGTTGAGATTAAATCCAAACAAGTGTACTTTTGGAGTTAGATCTGGAAAGCTCCTGGGTTTCATTGTCAGTGGAAAAGGTATTGAAGTGGATCCTGCAAAAGTGAAAGCTATACGAGAGATGCCAGCTCCCCGTACTGAGAAGGAGGTTAGAGGTTTCTTGGGACGATTGAACTACATTGCAAGATTTATTTCCCAATTAACTACCATCTGTGAGCCAATCTTCAAGTTGTTGAAGAAAGATCAGGTGATGGAATGGAATGATGAGTGCCAGACTGCCTTTGATGAAATCAAGAGATATTTGCTAGAACCTCCAATTTTAATGCCACCAGTTGATGGAAGACCCTTGATTATGTATTTAACAGTATTAGACAACTCAATGGGGTGTGTATTGGGGCAACATGACGAGTCTGGTCGAAAAGAGCAGGCAATATACTACCTTAGCAAAAAGTTTACCGACTGTGAAACAAGATACTCACTGCTCGAGAAAACTTGTTGCGCTTTGGCATGGGCTGCTCGCCGACTAAGACAGTATATGTTGACCCATACTACCTTGTTGATTTCGAAGATGGATCCAATCAAGTACATATTTGAGAAACCTGCTCTCTCCGGAAGAATTGCAAGATGGCAAATGATCTTGACGGAATATGATATACAGTATACTACTCAGAAGGCCATTAAGGGGAGTGTTGTTGCTGATCATTTGGCTCATCAAGCAGTAGATGATTACCAGTCAATGAATTTTGAGTTCCCTGATGAAGACATTATGTCTGTTACCAAAGAACCTGGACAATATGACGGACCTGAACAAGGATCCCGATGGCCTATGGTTTTTGATGGTGCCTCCAATGCACATGGTAATGGTGTTGGTGTTGTGATTAGTTCCCCTGAAGGTTGTCATACCCCGATTACTGCCAGACTTTGTTTCTATTGTACCAATAACATGGCTGAGTATGAGGCATGTATCATGGGTATGCAAGTTGCTATTGATATGAAGATTCAGTTCCTTGAGGTGTATGGAGATTCAGCTCTGGTAGTAAGTCAGATTAAAGGAGATTGGGATACAAAGCATGATAATCTCATTCCTTACAGAGAACATATGTTGTCTTTGATCCCACATTTCAAAGAGATTACTTTTGGACATATTCCACGAAGAGATAATCAGTTGGCAGACGCATTGGCCACCATGGCATCTATGTTTGAGATCAGCTGGGATGATGAAGCTCCCAAGATTACCATTGATAGATTTGAGAAGCCTGCATACTGCAATGAGATTGACACTGAAGGGGCAGAGGAGAAGCCTTGGTTCTATGAAGTGAAAAACTATCTTGAAGCTCAGGAGTTCCCTGAAGGGGCATCTGTCAGAGATAGGAAGTTCCTGAGAAGGTTTTCTGCTAAGTTCTTTCTGAGTAATGGCATTCTGTATAAGCGTAATCATGATTCAACTATGCTTCGTTGTGTGGATAAGAAGGAAGCTACAGAAATTATGGAAGAGATGCATGATGGGACCTTTGGCACTCATTCTAGTGGTCATACCATGGCAAAGAAGATTTTGAGAGCAGGTTACTATTGGTCTACCATGGAAGCTGATTGCTATCAACACTCCAGAACATGTCACAAATGTCAAATCTATGCTGATAAAGTACATGTACCTCCATCTCCATTGAATGTGTTGACTGCTCCTTGGCCCTTTGCCATGTGGGGCATTGATATGATTGGTGAGATCAAGCCTACTGCTTCTAATGGGCATCGTTTCATCCTGGTTTCTATTGATTACTTCACGAAGTGGGTAGAGGCAGCTTCATTTGCATCTGTGACTAAGAATGTTGTGGCTCGGTTCATTAAGAATAATCTCATATGTAGGTATGGTATCCCTGAAAGGATTATCACTGACAATGGCTCTAATCTGAACAACACTATGATTACTGATCTCTGTACGCAGTTCAAGATTAAGCATCACAACTCCTCTCCGTATCGTCCAAAGATGAATGGGGCAGTTGAAGCTGCTAATAAGAACATTAAGAAGATTGTACAGAAGATGACTGTTACTTACAAGGATTGGCACGAGATGTTACCATTTGCTCTGCATGGTTATCGTACTACAATACGTACTTCAACAGGGGCAACCCCATTCTCCTTAGTCTATGGTATGGAAGCAGTTCTGCCTATTGAAGTTCAGATCCCCTCCTTGAGAATTATGAAGGATGCAGGCTTGGATGAAGATGAGTGGATTCAGACTCGACTTGACCAGATAAATTTGATTGATGAGAAAAGGTTAGCAGCAGTTTGTCATGGCCAGATTTACCAGAAACGGATGATCAAAGCTTTTAACAAGAAGGTTAAGCCAAAGGTATATCAGGCTGGTGACTTGGTAATCAAGCGTATCATATTACCACAGGGTGATCCTAGGGGCAAGTGGACTCCAACATATGAGGGACCATTTGTAGTCAAGACAGTGTTCTCAGGAGGTGCCATGATACTGACTACAATGGATGGTGAAGACTTCCCACAACCTGTAAACGCAGACATAGTTAAAAAATACTACGCATAAAAAGAGACCCGCTAGGTTGACAGGCCTAGGCAAAAATAAGGGCATCCCAGCAAACCAAAAGGGTTTGGGCAAAAATTAGGGATATATATATAAAAAGATGTACACCCGGCAAGTCGAAAACCTGAAAAGGCGGCTTGGGCAAAAAAGGGTATCCCGGTGGATTGAAAACCTGAAAGGGCAATCCAGGCAAAAGTTAGGGATTAAAGCGTATGACTATGTCTCGTTTGGATCACTCATGAAATTGCAACCAGTTGTACTACTTACTCAAGCTCAAACAGATGAAGCTCAATCCAATCGTTTCCGTCTCAACAGCAAGAAGATGAGATACTTGAGTGGCAATAGTAGAATTGAAACTCAATAGGACTATTTCCCACATAGTTGATTCTTTTTGTAAAACTTCATGACCAAATTCTCTTACTAGGGTTTATGTCTCCTTGTACAAACTTACCCGTGTATGGGTCACTTTTGATATAAATAAACTCCATCTTTTGAATCCAGATTTACTTTTACCCTATTTACATAAGCGAAACGTCCATTGGTTGTGTTTGAATGTATGTATGCCTTTGAATATGATTGATGTTTACCAAAAATGCATGTATGCTTTTAATATGATTGATGTTTACCAGAAATGCATGAAAATGCAGTAATAGTATTTACTAAGGACGAACGAGGGAAGGATTTCAACGAAGCTTCGCCGGTTCATCTTTACAAGACAGTAGGACTAATCCATTTTCACAAAGTCTAATCTCCCCTGGAATTTATATCCATCTCTTTTATCCTCATACGGATATACGGGAAATTACTTTCCAATAAGGGCACGATGAACGAAGACGGGATGTTATACTTATCCTACTATCAAACGAAAACGAAGGTTATCTATACCTTGTTATCCCCAACAACCGAAGGTTATCTATACCCTACTATCCCCAACAACGGGAGGTTATCTATACCCTACTATCCCCAACAACGGGAGGTTATCTATACCTTGTTATCCCCAACAACGGGAGGTTATCTATACCTTGTTATCCCCAGCAGACGGAGGGTTATATATTCTTCAACAACGAATCGGGATTTATTTTCCTTGGCCAGCAGTTGTTATACAAGGATATCCAGACACTTCCAGCAGTGTCATAGCATACATACATCATTTACATCATACCATAACATATATGTCTATAGTACATTACCTAAGTGCATCATGTCATACATGCATACATAAAGCATAAACTAATGTTGTTATACAGAATGCTACCTTGTTTTCAGGTTAATTATCCAACAAACAAGCTTATGATCTTTGGGACTGCTTTATTGTAACCTCAGGGTTACTTTATCCTCCTGATGAGCTTCTTATTACTTTGGGACTGCTTTATTGTAACCTCAGGGTTATTTTATCCTCCTGATAGCCTCTCATGACTTCAAGACTGCTTTAGAGCTACTGATTGCTCTATCCTCCTGAAATCATCCTATTACTTCAAGACTGCTTTAGAGCTATTCATTGCTCTATCCTCATGAGGTCATATTACTACTTCAAGACTGCTTTAGAGCTATTCATTGCTCTATCATCCTGAAGCCATCTAATTATTTCAAGACTGCTTTAGAGCTATTCATTGCTCTATCCTCCTGAAGCCATCTAATTATTTCAAGACTGCTTTAGAGTTATCCATTGCTCTATCCTCCTGAAATTACATTATTATTTCAAGACTGCTTTAGAGCTATCCATTGCTCTATCCTCCTGAAATCATTACTTCAAGACTGCTTTAGAGCTATTGATTGCTCTATCCTCCTGAAGACATATCACATTATTACTTCAAGACTGCTTTAGAGCTATTGATTGCTCTATCCTCCTGAAGACATATCACATTATTATTTCAAGACTGCTTTAGAGCCATTCATTGTTCTATCCTCCTGAAATCATATCATTGCTTCAAGACTGCTTTAGAGTTATCACTATTGATTGCTCTATCCTCATGAAGACATGCTGCTACATCATTATTATTCCAGACTCCTGACAGCTTTCATCATACACCCATATTTTGAACTGCTCCCCCCCTAGTGGCATCTTTAAGCCCACTCAATCATATTCAACTAGCCATCTGTACCACTCTAGTGCACTGGTGAGTGCAAATTTTTGGGCTTTTGTGTTCAATCCCCTTCAACCTTCCAGGTTACGACTAGCAAATATACCAATCTAACCCCTCAGGTTTCAGAAAATTGAACAGGGGCAGCTGTTGCACCCCAAAATTTGCCCTCACAATACAAGACTTTGTGTTCTAAGAAGGTTCACAAGGTTCACAAGTTCTCCAACAACTTGCATAACCTTTCATGAAGTTCATAAAGTCCACAAGCTACTTTATGAAGGTTCACAAGGTCCACAAGTCCCACAGTGCTCTCAATACCTTTCATGAGGTTCATGAAGCCCATAGGTTGCTTCTTGAAGGTTCACAAGGTTCACAAACTTCTCAACATCTACAAGACCTTTCATGAGGTTCATGAAGTCCATAGGTTGCTTCTTGAAGGTTCACAAGGTTCACAAAGTTCACAATTGGTCAGAAGAGTTGACAATTCCCTCAGACAATGCACCTCCTAAGCAGTGCATCCAAAACTAGGGTTTTGACTTTAATCAGGCTAAATGGACTTCCAAGACTTCAAGTGAGCTTCATAACATCTTATATGTGTATAAGAACCCCCATGTCAAGTTTCAAGACTTTTCTCAAAAGTTTGCTCAGTCAGATGATCAGATAAGTCAAAAGCAGTCAATGTAGTTAAAAAGTCAAACTGAGGTCAACTGTGGTCAAACCAAAGTCAAACTTCATGATTTTTTTGCCAAAATCAAAGAGGGGTTGGATTTGGTTCCAGGGGTATTTTAGTCATTTTACGCAAATTCAGCTAATTCCTTGAAGACGGGTTGTTATTAAGTTCTGAGGCGTTTATTTACATGGGTTTGATATCAATTTGGTTTGGAAAGTCTGATCTGTGGAACAGGGTTTAACAAGAGATCATTCTTCTATCTTCCAGTTCATCTTTAGAGGGACAACAGTGAAAACTTCTACTGATTATTGGAGCTTATTCATGTCAAAAGTATTAAGATTGGATCGGATTAATTCAAGGATATTCGACTGATGAATCGTATGTTGAGATGTTTGTGAATTAAATCATGGAGAAGAAATGGAAGATGATTTTAATAAATATGTGAAGTTCATTCATAATATTTTATTATTATTACAATTTGTAAAGAGAATTTGGATAGAAAGTTGAACTTTATTCATAATATTTCATCACGATTTACAAAAGGGAAATAATTTGGATAAAAAATGTATTATTGAATTATTTCATAATGCTTTTTTTATTACAAGTTACAAAAGAGGTGTATATCCTAAAAAGTCCTAAGCCCTAAAATTTCTAAGTATCCTTCTTGATGTCCTTTGAGCTTCTCCGCAAAGTCTCCGATTCACCTGCACATCAAAACAAAACAAACAGAATTACCGATAAAAAAGCATCACCGTAGGCCAACATCTGCAAAGAATCACCATAAGAAAATAGTAGGTGAACATGTGCGGGTCCGAAACCGTATCGGAAAAAGCAGGTTATCCGAGTCTGGAAACGAGCCAATAAATCCACGGCGATGACCAGGATTATATCAGAGAAATCCCAGAAATAAGCAGAATCAAATAATAAATCCAAATCACATTGAATATGGCTCGTCTCAAAATCCTGTAAATCAACAAAACCAATATGTATCAGTAACAGGGTCAAACCGCATCAGAAAAAAACTGGATATCCCCATCAAGAACCAGTAGCCCGAATCCACATTAGCAAAACCGAAATCAAAGTAATAGGCCACAGTATCCAAAAATAAATCTGCATCTGCAAATATCCAGGAAAAGCCAATCAAACCAAATCAGAGCTAAGCTGCATCAGGCAACTGGTGTCTCAACACAAACTATTGACCATCAGGGAAGTACACCAGCAACATCAATATCTGCAAAGCAACATCAAGAGGTTTCAATATCAAGCATCACGAAAAACACAAGAACAAGACTACTGCTAAAATGTCACAGAAAGATCCAATTGCTGGAAATCTAAACTAAGCCATCAAGATGGGTCATAAGCACCATAGAAAAACAGACATTTGCAAACTATGTCAAAGAGGCCAAGAATCATCAGCAGCGGGACAGGAATGACCACACTAAACTGAGCATCGAAATGAATCCACAAGTTTAATCACAATACAAAAGCAGGGATTCACGCCACAATCACGCGTGAGATACCAGGCCATCCAATCGGTTCAAACTGCATAAAAACGATGGAAACAACGAAGAAATTCGAAGTTACATCAGCCCTCAACTAATCATCATCGGGCATAAGCGTTCGAGTGGCTGGGAGAGCCACGGCCGGAGCCGTTACTAATTCCCTACCAAACATCGAACTATGTGACATACAGTAATTGTTGTTCAAGCCGAAGGTCGTTACCACTAAGGCATCCAAATCAACTGACTCAGACCCTAAGGTCATCATCGCCAATAACCTTCACTTGGCCGCTCTGACTTAAGTCGAAGCATCAGCATCCATTCACTGAAAAAAGAAGAGGAAAGTGAGTATATGTCCCAAAGCGATGTTCATGACCGAAATGAATGGAAAACCACACATCAACCCAGAAGAAAAAGCAATTATTTGTTCTGCAACAAAACCAGAAACCCACATCAGTTCAGATTATCTAAATCACATCAAGAAAACAAAGCGAAATCCAAAGTAAGAGAAGCAGATTATCCAAAACGAAATCCAAATTGAAAATCTGGAATTACATCAGAAAAATCAGAGTGAGTTCTGAAAATGGAAAGAATCCCCAATCAAATCGAAAAATATCAGATTCACAAATCCACAAAGAGCAAATCAAAATCGCGATCCAATCTCAGCAAAATAACGCAAATCCAAGGCCCAAAAGAGAGTCAAAAGAGGAATTATAAAAAGGGAACGATATCACCTCGTTGAAACCCTAGAAAAAACGGCGAGCAACAACTGCAAGCAAAACCCTAACGAAAAATCGCGAGAACCCTAGAGACAGAACGACGGCGAAACCACCATCGCGAGCAAACCCTAGTGGTCGCGAAAGGGAGAGGATTCACCGGCGCCATTTAAAGCCACGACGAGCAAATCCCATCCGTCGAGGCTCAGTTTATCATCATTGCCTCCGATTGAACCCACCGTAAGCGTTTCGTTCCATTATCATCCTGTTAACCATTTTTCTATTTTTTTTAGTGAGTGGAGAAGGTGATATAACAGAAGCCGAGTGATATCGTGAACGAGACACGACCGCGAGAGAGAAAGACGAGTAGCAACCGAGAGAGATGAAGGATAAAGCTGAAACGGCGCCGCGGAAGAGGTTTCAGGGTTATGAAACCCTAACAAGCACTTTGTTGCCATTAACATGACCGGGTTGGGTCTGGATGTGATGACCGGCCCAACCCCTTTTTTTTATGTTTTGTTTTCTTTTATAATTAGTTAATTAAGTTTATTAAGTCTTTTTAAAAATTAATTAGAAAATTGTTTTCCTAAAAAGTAATAATAAAAACCTTTCTTTTTTTATAAAATTCAAAACATTTTTTTAATAACTAAAAACTATTTTTTATAAACGCATTAAAATCTTTTTTTAAAAAATATAATAACTAATGTTAAATAATTTTAGGGTTGGAGTTGAAATAATAATTTCACTTTTAAATCAGAGTTCTCAGGGATCATAAAATAAAACCTAATTTTAATTTTCTATATAATTCTATGTATATATTTATTATAATTCTTGTAAATTTTTGTAAATAAAATTAAACCTTATAAATACTTAATGTAAAATTTTGTGAATGTGATTATTGATTATTTAAAATTTATTTTCATCATAATGTGTAAATATTTTTCTTAATAATTGTTAATATATAATTAGAGATAATTAAATTTTGTAAATGATTAAGAAATTTATAATTATGTTATATTTAGAACTTTATATTATAGTAATTATTTAATCATTTATGTTTCTAAATAAAAATCAAATTTTATGTTTAATCACGTTATTAATTAATTATTATTGCTAATCATATTTTGTTGCTTATTATTATTTTGAAATTTCTATCTTATTATTTTTTTCTAACTTTGTCTATTTTTCTAATTATCATTGTTTCAACTAATTATTTTCACTAACTTTATATTTCTACTAACCTTATTTAATTTTTCTTATTATTTACTAACCCCAATATTTTATTTACTTATTTGTTATTTTTTTTATTATATTTATTTTGATTATATTTTACTATTTATTTTATTTATTATAATTTTGTAATTGCCTCTTGGATGTAAATTGTAATTATTTAATTATTATTATCATTATGGTTAGTAATTAGGGAGTGCTAATATGTATGATATTTAAAAAATAAATTAGATCATTTTAATATAAGATAATTAAATTAAACATTTCACACACGTAAGTCGATTTTAATCGCCGTCTCACTTCCTAAGGATATCCCTCAAGTTGCCTATGAATATTGGTTAAGTGGGGTGTATAAAGCAAGTCCCTCAAAAAGAAAATCATCAAAGTCCCTTATGGTTGCCTTTACGAATCGAGTCCCTTTCGAAAAATGATGATAGTCCCTCCAGTTTGCTTATTACACCCCACAATGGCCTTCAAAAATCCAATTGTCCCTCACATGTCCCTTAACATCCAAAGTAAGGACTACCTACTCCATTATAGTAGGGATAGTCTTACTAAGGAAAGGATAAAGAATAAGAAAGACCTTAAAACATTAGGGTAGGCTACTCCTAGATACTTGCTCACTTCAAAACTTTTTCACACTTAAACAAATTTCCAACAAAATTTTCAAACAAGTTTTTTTCACATCCATACACGGATTATTATTAAACTATTCTGAAATTTTTTGCTATTCACACACTACACTTTCAAAACAATTCAAAAGTGAGCTTAAGTACCTAAGAGCCCATGGATAACCATGGATGAAAAGGGTGCTAACACCTTCCCTTTTCATAACCTACCCCCCGGACCCAAAATATTCTCTAAGGTCTTTCCTATTCTTTTATAACCTTTCCTTATGGATAAAATAAAAGTCGGTGGCGACTCTTGCTATCCGCAACATTGTTTAAAGTCAGTTCTCCCACCGTGTTACAGCTACCACTGGAAGTTGAGATTCCTTCGCTGAGAGTATTACGAGATGTCCAACTTGACGAGGCAGAATGGGTGAAAGACAGGTTGAACCAATTGAGTTTAATGGACGAGAAGACGCTAGCTTCTCTAGCATACGGTCGTTTGTACCAGAGCCGAATGAAGAAAGCATATGACAAGAAGATACGTCCTTGGAGCTTTCAGACGGGCGACCTTGTGCTGAAAAGGATTCTCCCGCCGCAGGCAGATCACAGGGGCAAGTGGACCCCCAACTACGAAGGGCCATACGTTGTCAGAAAAGTCTTTTCAGGAGGGGCTTTATTGTTGTCCACCATGGACGGGGAAGACTCTACGTCGCCTGTGAATTCAGACGCAGTTAAAAAATACCTTGCTTGAAATTGACCCGCTGGACAGAAAAAAAGAGAGTCCAGGCAAAAATGGGGCATCCTGGCGAACCAAAAACAGAATGAAAGGTTCGGGCAAAAGTTAGGGATAAAATGGAAAAAATGTACACCCGCGAAGTTGAAAACCTACACTGGGCGGCTTCGGCAAAAAAGGGTATCCCGGTGAACTAAAAACCCGTAAAGGGCGGTTCACGCAAAAGTTAGGGATTTGAAAAGTAAATGACTGCGGTCCGAATTTGATACTGCGGTGCACATTGGGGCGGGAGAATATACCTGAGGGGTCGATTATCGGACACAATCTCTTAGGAAGTGTGAATACCGGGAAAACATTAGAGTCGGGCGAGTCATAGGAGGATCAGCTCATGATGTTCGTCTGCATCCCGTTGCCGACATGTGTACAAATTTGATTTGTCATTATATTTATGCTTCTTGTGCATACTTGTATATTTGTTGTGCGTAGCTTCCTCTTTTCAGGAGTTACATCCCGTGTACAAAACTCCGCCCATTTAGGGGCTCAATCAATAAAACATGTTATTCAGTATTGGATGTTGGTTCTTTACTATTTTTACATGACAACGCCGAGGTTCAATAAAACTAGCAAGTGTATAACGTCGCTGGCCCTTGCCAATAATTGCTAAAACTTTGAATTAACTGAAAATAATGTCACTAACACTAACCTGAATAGATTTGGTTGCATAGACTTGTCTTGTCTTGTTTGTGGTGTTGCAGGGTTTGTAGCCGTATGAAGTGGACGATCAAAAGATTGCAGTACTGACCAGAAGCTCGTAACGAAAGACTCGATCCCCACGTAGGTCGTGCTTCTGAGATGACAATGTTCCTTACTGAAGAAGGATCAAATTCCCCAGCTAGTCGTAGCTTATTCGAAGGACATTCTCCAGCAGGGTTGTTCACTCTCAGCAGAATTAATGATTCCAAGATCAAAGGCTGTATTCAGACAGTGTGGTGTCCCCCGAAAAGGATTCCCCCATCCCGAGACGAGTGGTTTAGCCTCAGAAGACTAATATTTCAACTTGTGAGCTGTACCCAGACAGTTTACCCTTCCCCGTAGGGTCATTTACTCTCACCAACGGAGTCAGTTGATTTTCCCCAAGAGAATCATTTCATCCCCAGCGGAGTTCTCTTTTCAGCAAGTGTTCTTTGTCCTCCCAGTGGAACTCGAAGATTAAGACTCTCCCCGACAGAGTTGGCTGTGTATCCAGGCATTTATTTTGTCGGAATACCGTGTGATACCCGTAAACTCCCCAGCAAAAGTCCAATTTTCATTGGCACGGGTAAGCTCCCCAGCAGAAGTCCAATCATGATTGGCGCATTCAGCTATTCCTCAGCGAAGCGGGCTTCACTCTTCCAGCATTTATTTTGCTGGAATAATTCTGTGGTACCTGGTTACCCCCAACGGAGTCGGTATTGTCTTCAGCATTTATTTTGCTGAAGCGGTTTTTTGTATCCCAGCAGTTCGAGTCTGCATTTGCATTGGCATATAGTGTCATATTTGCATCCACCAAATAAAAACGCGTATCATTGCCATGTCGAATGGAGCATTACGCCATGGTCAAACATACGCATTCTGAAACATAAACCAGGTTGGTTAACTGTTTGTTTTCAAGTGTTGTTTCCCTTGCAGGTGGAGGGAGCTCTTGCTCAAATTAATTACCAAACATTCAGGATCTCGGCGTGAGACGTATAATGATAATGTCCGTTGTGGCATTATTCCCCACAGAGTTGCTTGGTTAAGTTTCTCTTACCCCTCCAGCGGAGTATTTCTTCAAGGTTGTTGTTGTGACAACACCAAAAGATTGCGTGTATCGATCTTTTGGGAAGTTGTCTGGCAGTGTGGAATCAGAAAATCCCCGGTAGAGTCCTTCTCAGATTTGCTGCCATGTCAGCGTTGAAAATTGGAAGACTAGACTCATATTATGTTACCCGTGTTGACGGAGATGTTACCCGTGTTGACGGAGATGTTACCCGTGTTGACGGAGATGTTACCCGTGTTGACGGAGATGTTACCCGTGTTGACGGAGATGTTACCCATGTTGACAGAGATGTTACCCGTGTTGACGGAGATGTTACCCGTGTTGACGGAGATGTTACCCGTGTTGACGGAGATGTTACCCGTGTTGACGGAGATGTTACCCGTGTTGACGGAGATGTTACCCGTGATGACGGAGATGTTACCCGTGTTGACGGAGATGTTACCCGTGTTGACGGAGATGTTACCCGTGTTGACGGAGATGTTACCCGTGTTGACGGAGATGTTACCCGTGTTGACGGAGATGTTACCCGTGTTGACGGAGATGTTACCCGTGTTGACGGAGATGTTACCCGTGTTGACGGAGATGTTACCCGTGTTGACGGAGATGTTACCCGTGTTGACGGAGATGTTACCCGTGTTGACGGAGATGTTACCCGTGTTGACGGAGATGTTACCCGTGTTGACAGAGATCGTTACCCGTGTTGACAGAGATGTTACCCGTGTTGACGGAGATGTTACCCGTGTTGACGGAGATGTTGCCTGTGATGGACAGAGATCGTTACCTGTGTTGACAGAGATGTTACCCGTGTTGACGGAGATGTTACCCGTGTTGACGGAGATGTTACCTGGGATGGACAGAGATTGTTTCCTGTGATTTAGACAGATGGTTTGCCCGTATTGATAGATGGATGGAGTTTCCTGTGATTAGACCGAAATGTTTCCCCAGCGAAAGCGCCAGGATTTTTCCATGATGTGAGTCCTGACGTGGACAGATTTGCGTTTATCCGCGAGTTGGCGAAATTTGGGTCCAGAGGTGGACAAGGTTACTCCGGTGACAACAGAATCTCTAGTCGTGTTGACGAATTTGTCTCTCTTCTTGTGTTGATAAGGTTAGTCCAGTTGTGGGCAGATGTGTTTTGCGAAAAGTGTTCAGTACCTGTGGCGCTACATAGGTGGTTGAAGTTGAAATCAGAATTATCAGACGTCGGATCTGTTATTTGAACTAGGAGAAGTACATTAGGATGATGGCATAAGCATACTTGTGTTTTCTTCAATTACACCGAAACAATAGTTCGAACAGGGAACTTAGAGAGAAAGGGATTAAAGAGTATCGCGCCATAAGATCGAGAGGAAGCAAACGGGACTAAACATCATCACCTGCTTCTGCTCCAATCGACGGATCACTCCTTTCATTCCAACTACGACCCTAGAAGCATAACAAGTTCGTGGCTGAAGCTCAAATTCAGCTCCGTTCAGCGACGCTCTCAGATTCCTGCGTAAATAGCCAAGGCCACCAGCCTGCACTTGAAGTCAACAACCTGCAAAACCAACTTCACATTAGCATCATCACAACGGTATCCAGGGCAGCATCAATGCTAAATGATTATATGAAGCAACAAAGGTCCCATATCAGAGTTCTATATGCAATTTAATAATCTTGATTGTTATGGTCAACTGGATAACTTCTTCTTTGCCACGATGGTTGGAGATTTTATAAGACTTAAAGGCTGGAATCAGTAAGTACCTTTTGACATTAGCCAATGTTATTATCTCCGCAGTGGAAAAGTTCTCAAATTAGAGTAAATCACGCCGAAGGACGCGGAAGACTCGCATACGGTAGCACCTCACTGTCCACACCCGGCTGCTGCAAGTAATCATTAAAACAAGATCATCCAACACCAAATCCAAAGTTGAACCGAAACCGCTTGCAGGGAAGTTTTGAAGAAGTACCTGTCAGATTCGGTAAAGAAAAAGAAATGGTAGTTACAACGGCAATTGCATCACGGTACAACTCCGAGGGCGTGGTTAACACGGCAGCAGCGGTCCAATGCTATTGGCTCTCAACCTTCTACAAATCTGTGAATCACCGGAGTTCCCAAATATAACAAATACCTACGGGGTAATGCAAGATGTCATGACTATCAATTCATCACCATTAACCACATTCTCAGTACAAAGCAGGATTTGTTTAAGTCGAAGTCATAGTTACCGCAGAAACTACGGGTATAAGTACCGGCACCCTGGTCTCCTCGTATTGAACTTGTTGAAAGTCGGCAAAGGCGACAACCGAAGCCATTAGCCTATATTTGAAAGTGAGAACCTGCAGCAACCACGATTATAGCACTTAAGTGAAGGAAAGCATAACGTCTGCAAAGCATCGTTCTTTCCAGCTATCATATCACCCCTGCATTCAGAAGAGTGATTAGCTCTTCACCATAACAGAGTCAAAACGCGGATACGTCGAAATGGAATTAGAAAAGCAATTATGATACCATCTATAAAAAGAGTTACACAAAAGGAAAATACCTCTGCTACTGATTCAGTCCCGAAGAAATTTGTTCGCAACTAACACCCAAAATGCCAGGGGGATTACGCCGTTGTTGCTGATGTGCAGCAGTATGAATACCCACCAACTCTTTCTCGGCAGCATGGATAGCAGGCCAGGCAATGAAGAATCCGAGGGAAAACCTGATTTGCTTGTGTTTAGCATTAGCGGTAACTGAAAGCATTGACGACCTGAGACTTCAAAACTATAAGCATATGGCAGAGTTCATCAAAGATTACGGCATTAGACGATATCAGTAATGTTGATGTTGACCTGGAGCTTGTCAATGATGCCGTCTCGTCTCTCTTTATCATTTTTTCAGGCACAAAGGAATCCTTCCTTGAGAGGTGGAGTTATATTCAGCCATCAGAATTCGCGATAAGCCCCTGCTTCCATCAGAATCCGCCGGCGAATTTCTGAACCAGCAATAACAGCGTGAAACCTTAAACAGGCCAATCGAGATAAGTCAGTTTTGTGTTCAGTAAAGTTCAATGAGTTAAATACAAAAACCAGGATTGACAAATCTCTACTATTGAGAATTTTGTAAGGATTCCATAACAGACCGTTAATCCAATTATTTGATGGTGTTCCCTTCTAAATTGGTGCAAGGGTAAATACAAAGTCATAAGGTGCAAAATATTTAATACTACCGAGACTGTTACCATAAAGAACCTATGAACCCTCCAATTGAATCCCTTGGCAGCTGTTGGCCCTGTAAACGGAAGCAATACACGTAAGGAGATTGGAAGAGTTAATAATGCCATCCAGAATTATATACGCACAATTACGCAGGCCTACCATGGTTGAAGCTCATAAGGATAGTGGACCTGTAAGAGAATCCTGCTATGAGTCTAAGTGACGGTACTGAGTAAAGACAACATACTCAATCCAGAGCAGAGCCTCCTGCGGATATATCGGCCATGACCTCAGACACGATGGATAACTGATCAACAAAGATACGATTCAAACATCAAGGCATCATGCTACTAATGTTAAAACGATTCAAAGTACCCAACCCACTATACCTGACACGACTCTGGCTCGACGCGATTAAGTTCTTCAGACAGCTTTCTCAACGAGTGCCTGCATTTCAAAATGAAGTGAAGCTAGACATTCATGAACACGGAGTATTAGCAGCCACTGAAAAGCAGTTCAAAATGGAAGGAATTGTTTAGCATTTAACTATGGAAGCTACCTTTCGACAAGGAGGGGAAGAATAATAAAGACTTACTTGAAGCTTGTTTGGATTGGTGTGAGGTGGAAATTAACATTAGACAACACTTTACTGGACCTCTTAGATGTCGACCTCAGAAAAATGTTTGCCATGAGATGCTGGGATTAAATGGATAGGCTATCTTCCGGCCTATTTAAAAAATAGTTTCCAGATTATTGATGCTCTTCCACTTCAAGAATACATGAATCCCAGGTCCGGTCTTCTGAATTCATCGGCATATATGCCAGATGGGAGTGCAAAACATTGACAAAGGGCCATATGTCCATATTTTTCTGATGGTTGTGATGAAACTTGTTCCGTGCTAAGTCTCTCTTATGAACCTTATGATGTGGCTGATATTATGGCATATACCACAGATGCTCCTCTCCCTCCAGGCCATCTTACCGAAGTAACTAGGTTATTGAAAGCATCAAACTCTGTGCCAAAGTGGGTCATCAATGATTACCGCTGCGCATGTAAAAGACAAGGAACAAAGGGAAATAGATAGTATCGCCATGGAAAGAGCTGACTTTTATAGGAGAGTCAATAGAGCATCTTGCATTAATAAAGTCAAAACATACCTAGTCAGATTTTAGAGGATATTACTTCCAATATTGAAGAACGTGTTTCTTGTTCAGATTCAGATTCCGAGAAAACACTAAGCTCTTCACAGTATTGAACCATGGACCTTTGAGCAACATGTTGGAGAAGCTGTTATCGTTCCTGCTGGATGTCCATACCAGATTAGGAACTCTGAGTGTCGTGTTCATGTGGTATTGGACTTTATGTCACCTGAGAATGTTGCGGAATGTAGCCATTTGACTGACGAGATCCATTTGTTCCCTGAAGACCATATAGCAGAAGTAGACATGCTAGAGGCGAGGAAAATAGCTCTTAATAATATGGTGGCAACGTGGAAATTACTCCGGACTAATAAGTTTCTTTGGCCCAACAACTCGGTTGCTACCCACACCTGCCAAACCGCCAAATTCAAGATTAGTAAAAACATTGAGGAATATACCTGTGTTAAAAGATTCGAAGAATATTCAACCTAAATCCAAAGCATTGAACATGGACAGTTAATGAAATTGACACAATATCAAAGATTTGGTTCTCCATTAACAGACGTTAACACAATCTCACCGAAAAGGGAATGTTTTCAAATCAGATCATAACCAAATAGGAAAATCCCCAATCAGCATTCAATTGAGATACAATTCCAATCAAGTCAGTATTCAAGTTATCGTCAAATTTGTTTTCATTCAAGAGCCTATATAAAAGAAGGGATTGAAAACGAAAAGAGGAGGATGCGGAGAATCATCACAAAAAAAAACCTATGTGCGTAAACCAATTAGATTGAGAAGAAGAGAAGCTTATCTCTGAAATCGCTGAAGCTATCGCACACCGCCGCAAGTCCCACAGATGAAGCATCCATTCTTGTCACCTCCAACGCTGCCGCTACCACCAATCTTCGGTAAATCTCCAACTTTACTCATGGTATTGAAATATTGATGCGTTTGGATTACTTTCAGGATTCGAAAAAGCGAGAGGAACGATGAACGAAAGAGGGAGACAGAGCGATCGAGAGAGATTCGCAGTTGAGAAATGGAGAGGAAGAGACGAACGGAAGGATCCGATTTGGGGATGAAGGAGCCTAGGGTTCCACCATTTTTCCCTCTCTGTTTTGTTTATTATGATTATAATCTAATAATTAATCACTAACACCACCACACACTCACCTAGCGCTTTCATGCGTTCGTGTATGGTTTATATTTCCGCATTTACTTTCTGCAATTACATTTCCATTATTTACATTTTCGCATCGCATCCGTCCAAAGGAAAACCCTACACATAAGTCAACACTTGTGTGTAGTGCACATCATATGCATCATATTCCCTTCGATCCTTGATTCTTCAAGTTGATCATTTAAGCTTAGGATTTACCCCATAGGAAGGACCTTGTCTTAATCTCTACAACTTAGACAAACAAACAATCAACAATACAACTTTTCAAACACAAATAGAGAATAGATGTTAATCATCTTAAGTGAGATATAATCTCCACCCCCACAATAATACAATCAAACATGTAGGAACTTTGCCTTAAGAGTGATAAAGGCATACTTGGCGACCATCCGAGTATTTAAGACCTTTTCTTAAGACGATGCAAAGACCATTTCCTACAACCCCTCTTACATTTGTGGCGGTTATCTCTCCCTTAACGTGAAGACTCGTCTCTTCTCCTAAACCCAATCAAAACAACTACCCTAAACCCGTAGGAACTTTGACCACAGTCAAAGAACTCCTCTAACCCTTTAGGGTGAACTACAACATACTCTGATTCCACTCCCGTAAGGATATGTAGGCATAAGATGCGACATCTTATCGAGTATACTTAGAAATAAACCCCTAGGTCTTTAACCTTAAGCAGATAAACACTTAGCAATAAACAAACATAAAACAAGAGGTTCCTGTAGAGTACTACAGAAACTTAGGATGCTAGTACCTTCCCTAAGTTTAACCAACCCCCGAACCTAAACAATCTAGCTTGCATTTGCATTGCATTGTGGAAATTTCGATCTTTATCCCTTCCTTTGGACAAATCAAAGTTCGGTTGCAAATGAATAAGATTCAAACTAATCAATAGTTTGGTATCCAAATTTCACCGTGACAGAAATGGCGACTTCACTGGGGATCCTCAGTGGGTTTCCCTATCTTATTTTATTTGTTTACTGCTTTACATATCTGCCTACTTGATTAATTGTTTACATGCTTTCTCTTGTATCTCTTTTGGGATTATTGTTCTTGAGTGGTGAGATAAAGTTCTACACCCGAACTTGAGAAAAATTAAGATAGGATGGTGGTATAGTCGAGGAGGCTTATAGGGAGTTGAATCCCTACTAAGTTGAATCGAGAATCCCGCTCAGTTGAGGCCCTTTCGAAATAGTATTGTTGGACGATTAATCGTGAAGACACTCACTACTTTCGACTTTGGAGCCTATGATATTGAGGACCGTAGTTACCTTAACCTAACTTTGGCCTTTATTAAGATGTAGTGCAAGACTATGAGGAAGTACTTCCGAAATAGTGCTACGCGAAGCTACACTCAAAAGAAGTTCTCTTGAGAATATTATTAATCCTCGAGTAATTGGGAAATTGATAATATCCGATAGATGGGCTGATGATTCTGAGTCCCTTTAGAACCTTGTTCTGCAGGTACAAACAACCTTTAGTCCTTAAACCTTTGGGAAGGGTACACCTTTACTCCATGCTCGTTGCAAACCTAGGGTGCCCCTTGTTTGTTTATCTTTATGTCCTTATGTGAATATTTGTGTGTGTTGCATTCATATAGCATCATTCTGCATTGAACTTCATGGGATTCACTTTCGTTTATGAACATTGTAGGTCACTATGGCTTCAAATAAAAGACATACTATGAAATATACTTTTAAGAGTCCCAAATTGGACGACCTAAAGAAGTTGTGGGGTTTCATCAAAGATCAAGAAGAATTCAAGAACAAGTATGGGAAGCTGATATCTTTGTTGGGTTGTTTAGTAAATGAAGGACTTCTTGCCACTCTGCTACAGTTCTATGATCCTCTCTACCATTGTTTCACCTTTCCAGACTTCCAGTTGCTACCTACATTAGAAGAGTATTCTTTTTTGGTTGGTCTATCTGTCCTTGAGGAATCTCCTTTTCCCTTCTTGGAAAAGGACCCCGATGAGAAGGATATTGCTAAAGCCCTCCGTTTGAAGGTATCTGACGTCAAAGCCAACCTAGTTACTAAGGATGGAATTCTTGGTTTAAAGACAGGTTTCCTAATCGAGAAGGCTTCATTCTATGCTGATTATTCTAATAAGGCTCCGTTTGAGGCAATTTTTGCTTTGCTTGTTTATGGGCTGTTTTTATTCCCAAGTTTTGAAGGTTTCATCGACCACAAGGCATTCAAGATCTTTATGAAGAACAACCCAGTGCCAACTCTGTTGGGAAACGCATATCACTCTATACATCTCCGAAACCTTCGTGGTGGAGGGATGATTACTTGTTGTGTACCTTTACTTTACAAGTGGTTTATTTCGCACTTGCCGAAGTCTAGCTCTTTTACAAACATTGGCAAAGAGCATTGGTCTCCAAGAGTTATGGCTTTGACCCATTCCGACATTGATTGGTACAACCGAGTGTATGATGGAGTATTAATTATTGATAGTTGTGGTGATTTTGCTAATGTACTGTTGCTCAGCTTTGATGGAGGAATCAGCTACAATCCTATTTTATCTCGCCGACAGTTGGGATACCCGTTGAAGGAACCTCCCAAGAGTGTTCAAGTAGAGGGTATATTTTTCAAAAATGATATGGAACTCCGAGGAAAGATTCTAAATGCATGGCGTAATGTACACAAGAAGGGGAAGAGAAGTCTAGGGAGGCCTAATTGTGTGTCTTTAGAACCATACCTCCAGTGGGTCAAAAAAAGGGCCACCAAGCTAAAGATGCCCTATTCCCGTCAAGATCCCATAGCTCCAAGGAGAGAGCCCACTTATGTCTTTATGTCTTAAGCCGAAAAGTTAGAGGTGTCTTTAAGGAAATCTCAACACGAGTTGGAATCTTGGAAGAACAAGTACCATGTAGCAGTGGCAGAAAATGATGAGTGTCAGAAGCAGAAGGCTGAACTTCAAAAGGAGAGGGATGAACTTCGAAAACAGCTACAATTGAAGGATGAAGAGCTACTCCCTTGCAAGAAGAGGAAAGTCATGGAGGATTTATTTTTCTCCGACCCACAATGCACTATTTGGAAACTAATTGTGGATAACCTTATCCGTGAGAAGACGCAACTAGAAGAACAGCTCAAGCAGCAGCATTCAAAGCTTCTTTAGTGTCTTTACTAGCTTTTATTTAGCTTTTATTTGGGACTCTTTAAAAGAATATTTATGTAGTCCGTTTCAAATTTAATAAAACGTTTCCTTTTACCGCAATGTCTATAAATGAGAGGAATCCCATGAAGTCCTAATCATCTTGCATTGCATTCTTTTCCCTTGTTCACTTCAAGAAACTCAATTTCGTTCTGTAGGTGTTGTAATCATGGATTTCAGAAGAGAAACCCTGAAGTATACTTTTCAGAGTCCCAACATCGAAAGCTTGAGAGAACTAGCCGAACGCGTCAAGGATCGCTTTGCATTCGCAGCAGAATATGGAGGAGTCTTCCGTTTCCTTGAGCTGAAGATGAAAGAAGGATTGTTGGAAACATTGGTTCAATTTTATGACCCGATGTATCACTGCTTCAATTTTCCGGACTACCAATTGATGCCGACCTTGGAAGAGTACTCAGAACTCTTGAGGATGCTTGTGGATGTTCGACCCCTATTCACCGGGAGGGAAGACACGCCTAGTCACCAAGAAATTGCAAATGCCACTCATCTTAGCCTTGAAGATGTTCAAGCACACTTGATCATCAAGGAAGGAGTCCTTGGGTTCCCCGCCGACTTTTTGATCGAAAAAGTCCGTTACCATGCTGAAAGAAAGGAGGCTCTCATCTTGGAAGCCAATTTTGCTTTGTTGGTCTATGGGACTTTCTGGTTCCCTAAAATTGACAATTTTGTTGATATGGATGCAATCAAGCTGTTCATACTCAAGAATCCAGTACCCACCTTGCTTGCTGATACGTACTTTTCGATTCACTCGAGGAATGCTGAAGGAGGAGGACACTTTGTATGTTGTACCGCCTTGATGTACTCATGGTTCATCGCTCGTTTGACTTGGTATCCGTCCCTTTGGGATGAAGTAGCAACACCTCGATGGTCCGAGATACTTATGGCCCTCACCCATTCGGACATTTTTTGGTATGATCCCGCCTATGGAGGCGTGCCTATGATTCCTAGCATCGGAGGATTCCCCAACGTACCGCTTATTGGAAGAGAAGGATGTATAACTTACAACCCCGCTTTGGCCCGTAGACAGTTTGGGCACCCTATAATCCAAATACCCGACCTGGTCTCGTTGGAAGAGATCTATTTCAAAGGAGAAGAGGATCTAGACCTAAAGACTGTCATCATTTATGCATGGAAATATATTGATATGGAAGGAATAGTTGCTTCAGGATACCCCAGCTGTGCTGTTTCTGAGGATTATCTGCATTGGGTGCGAGAAAGGGCTCTCGATCTCAAGATGCCTTTTCCTTTCCATGAACCTATGGTGTTGTCTCCTCATGACCCCGATTGGTTCGAGGAAGAGGAATTAGAACAAGTAAAAATTGCTTTAGACGAAGCCCGGAAATTGAGGACTGCTTGGAAGAATAAGTTCTTCACCCTCAAGGTAGAGAAAGAAAGACTTCAAAAGACTCCGGAAATAGAAGTTGCCAGAAAGAGAAAGGCACAAGGAGATTTATTTTCTCCTCATGCCTCTTCAAGTGTTATCACCAGTGATGATCTCCCCTCAACTACCATGGCTTGGAAGGAGTGTGTGGAACGGCTCATCATCGAGAAAGCAGCGCTGCAGGAGCGTATTGATCAGCTGACCGAGGAGCTGCGTACAAAGGAGAAGACTGTGGGATAGAGTTCTAAGTTTTCTTTTGCTTTCGATGTAATAAACTCTTAAAAGAGTACTTTGCTTTACAGTGTTTCTCAAGAATAAAAGGTTTTTTCAATTATTCTACATTATAATGCTGAAGAACACTTTGAGTTTCTTGAAGTCTCATCTGCATTATGCATTAACATTTTGCATTTAGCATGGCATTTTACATTTGTGCATGTGTCTTTCCTTTGTTGTGGCTCATTTCGGTTCTCCATCTTTTGCTGTCAGTCGCCGTCTCGACCATCTGACCAAGCCGAAAGTATCATTAAAGGATAGTAAGGAGAACAAAGACATGGACCGCATGACTAGCTTCAGAGTAAGGTCTAATCCGACACTTCGCCGTCCCTCCGACAACTTTGTTCCTATGCAACTTTAGCGTGTGCAAGACAACCCGCTTGCTGACTTTCAGAATATTCATGCTGAAAAGGAAATGGACGATCCGGAGCTTATAGCATTCAAGAATGAATTTCGTGACTTCGAGGAACGATGGAAAATGATGAAGAGGAACCGTGCGCCTGATTTTCATGCTCATGACCTGCACCTAGTTCCAAACCTAGTTGTCCCTCCGGGATTCCCAATGCCCGCCTTCGAAGTGTACAAAGGTACAATCTGTCCAAGGTATCATGTGATGATGTTTTGTCAGAAGATGACCGCCTATCTTGGGAACGACCAACTAATGATTCACTGCTTCCAAGAAAGTTTGTGTGGAGCACCCTTGTCATGGTATATGAAGCTACAAAGGAATCACATTCAGTCTTGGGAAGACTTAACTTTTGCTTTTGTGAAGCAATACCACCATAAATTAGGTATAGCCCCAGACAATAAAGATGACTGTGGACCTTCCAGAGAATTCATAGCTCCGGTACCCCATCCTCAGCACCAATATGCGATGCCCGCTCAGCGTGAACAACAACCACCTCCTAGGCAGAGGTTGGCCTCTCCAGATCAACCACAGAATCGACAATTTCGGAAAAGGTATCAAAGGATGCCTCTGGATACTCCAAGAGAAGCAATTCATCAGTTCGATCCCATCCCTGTGAAGTATGCTGATTTGTTTCCAGCCCTAATTCAAAGAGGTCATATCCAGACAAGAGCTCCACCTAAGGTACCTAAGAAGTTTCCATACTGGTACAAAGCCAACAGATTTTGCCTGTATCATCGAGGTGCTCCGGGGCACGACATTGAGAGTTGCTACGGCATGAAAGCAGACGTCCAAAGTTTGGTCAAATGTGGAGTCTTATTCTTTGAGGGTTCCGTCCCTTATGTGCGAAATAGCCCCATATCTCAACAAGATTCGTCCTCCCCGGGCATGATTCAAGGTCGTCAACGCCGCGTCTGAAAGCTGCGCACCAGACATTTCTGCATGTCTCTCCAGTCTACACGAAAGCACAATAAAGATCCTAGAAAGGACTCTCCGAAGAAATTTATTTCATTTTGTTCATGTTTAGTTCTTTGATTGAAAGCATATTTGGCATGTAAGAACTTTCTGTTTTGAATAAGTAATGCAATAACTGTTTGTATTGAAGAAATCCATTCGCTTCCACTCAACTAGTTTTTCAAAATTATTTATAATGTCGACTTTTACCCGATCTCTTGCTCTGACAGAGAATTGGAAGGAGGATGATTAAGTAAAACACATGATCTCTTGTTGTATGCTTCGAATAAAAACCCTACTGATGATGTAAGGCATTATTTTAAACCTCCCAAACGCCAAAATAGTCAACCCTTTCTTTTAAGCCTTGAGAAAAGACCTGTTTTTTTCTCCCAAACCGAAACCTCATTTTCTTAACCCGGGGCAGGGTAATATCAAAAATAATGAACATCTTTAAAAATTGGGTGGGCACAAATATACTAACCCTTTCTACCTCCATTCTACAAGTCATAAATTAAACCCATATACGACCCTCAAAGTCCTAATTGAAGTAAGGTTTAATTCGAAAGCATACTCGATGAGATATTGTTTCCTGACTCCTTGAGCTATGCTCAAATTTAAATCGGCTTTATAAATAATGTTCAATTTGCATCCTAACTAGTGGTTTCGATCACAAGTTATTGCGATACCCCTTTTCAAAACTTCAAGACAAACGTGTGTTACATTACTCTTTTTGAAATTAACATTTCTGACTTACTAAAGTGCGCTTGACATCTTAGAAAGGTTACACACATACATTGATATCGGTACTTGAAGACTTTGAATACTTGGGGCAAGTTTCCTTCTAAGAGGTTGGGTTCACACCGGTCTTGGCTTCATCTAAAGCTCAATTTGAAGACTCAGTTATATCGCCAATCAGGGGCAGTTACGTCGAGATTCGGCGAATCTCTCCGAGAGTTTGAAAACAATGGGGCATTTGGACATCATGTTTTCTATAAAATCCTCTCGAGACATTTTTCTCTTAAACTATGTGACTTGGGGCATTTGAAGATTGGAGCAAAAAGATGTATATTTCATCCTCAGGAAGCTCAACCCCAACATGTTCAACAACTACGACGACCCAGAATATTTATTTTATCCCCTATGAAACTTCGGTTTGGGTACCTCTGTCTACAATTTCATACAACATGTCAAACTTATTAAGATGTTACATCCCCAAATGGATTGATCACTTTTCCTCAAGAGGAGTTTTGAAGTTTTGAAGCAGGATCGGGACCCTACATTTGGTTCTCCATCTACCCCCAGTGGTACTTCTATCTTTGAAGATTGGTCGGATGTTTGTTCCGAGATGTTTATCCCGTAGTCGGTCGTTGCTTTCGTCTGTCTTGTCAGCATAAGCATACACATATCATATAAGTAGATAGCATAACATTTGCATTTGTGCATCCTTTGTATGTTTTACTCTATCTCTTCAATCGCGTTTACCCTTGGGTATTTGGGCGTGTCTTATTCCTTCCAATAGAGTTGTCAGCCCTAAGCAAAAAAAACTCAATATTTATATTTCCCCACGAAGTTCGATCCTCGTGGAAGACGGTTGTTTCAGTACATTCCCATTGGAGTTTATGCCTCTATGGTTGAGTCCTGCTTGACAGTTTCTCTTCGGTTATTTCCCGAATTGAACTTCGGTCTTTGGCAATCACACTATGAACATCTCCAGCTTTTGAGCATGGATCAAGAGCGCATTTATTTTGCACTTTGACATTATGAGGATCACCATTGAAGACGTGATACTTCTTCAACAACATTATAAGATCCACTCAACAACTTACAGCTGAAAGACAGAAGATCTCTTTATTTGAGCAACTAGTTTTGGGCAGATTTATTCTCAAAACGACAAACAACAATTTCCTCAAGACAATCTGTCCTTCCCCAATGGACCATTTCAGGATTATCAAGTCAAAACAGGGGACATTACAGATACTTCCCCATTTGAGGATTTCTGCTACAACAATTTCACATATCTTACAATTACAGCAAAGATACTCAAACGAAAAGGATTTTCCCCAGAGAGTTCATCACGAGTACTATCAATGACATATCTCCTTACAAGAGGACACTCCACAGATCAACCGGTTTACAACTCCTTTGAAGATCCCCGGTGCATATTCTACAAACACTACATTTACAAGATTACATATACCAATTCTACATTTACAAGATTTACCTCTACAAACTTTATATTTACAAGATTACATCTACACAAATTACATTGACAATATTTACATTCACATTTCTGCAGTTCTACAACAAATTACAATATCCAATCTACAATGACACAATGGCTCACAGCCGAAAATCTACAACTACAATCACATCTACATTTACAGTCTACAACGACATCTACAATCTACAAAATTACAACCCCCTATGAAGGTGCTCTCATTTCGGGAAGGAACCAAGACCAGCTCATGGTTCCCATACCATGATGCAAGGGGAAGTTCGACATCAGGAACCGAGACCAGCTCATGGTTCCCATACCATGGTGCAAGGGGAAGTTCGACATCAGGAACCGAGACCAGCTCATGGTTCCCATACCATGATGCAAGGGGAAGTTCGACATCAGGAACCGAGACCAGCTCATGGTTCCCATACCATGATGCAAGGGGAAGTTCGACATCAGGAACCGAGACCAGCTCATGGTTCCCATACCGTGATGTAAGGGGAAGTTCGACATCAGGAACCGAGACCAGCTCATGGTTCCCATACCATGGTGCAAGGGGAAGTTCAACATCTACAACAACATCTACAAACTACAGTGATTCTACCATCTACGAAGTTGTGACATTTCAGGCAGAGACTGAGACCAGCTCATGGTCCCCATACCATGATACAAAGGGAAGTTATACGTTTCACCATCTCAAGTTGAGTCCCAAAAGAAAGATACATAAAAAAAATGGCGAAGAATACATTGCGCCCCAATCAAAAAGATCCATTTTGAGTTACTACTGACCACCACCTTGGTAATAAAAGTATCTTTCGATCACAAATCGTCAAAATCACCGCATCCTTGATGTTTGAGTTACCGTTACACGTTTGGAGATTTCCCATGGGTGATTGTTCCTATCCTCGTAGGGTCCCGCCTTGTTGGATCTGTTGCTCCTTTGTCCGGCATGTCGTATCCAGTTCATCCCCTATGACCTTTTCCTCACAGGACCGTCCGTCTAGCATTTTCATATCATCGCATATCATACGCATTCGGTGGTATCTTAGGGCCAAAAATTTGTGCTATGTTTGTATTTAAGTCCCTCCTATCTCGTCGAGACGAAGATTTCAATCTTCATACCTCCGGATAGAAGTAACTTAAATAGGGGCATCTGTTGCACCCTAATTTTTGACCATAAGATGCCACCTCTTTTTTTTTGTTTTTTGTTTTGTTTTCTCTTAATATCTATGTTCTTCGCGACTAACCAGTTTGTGCAGGCATGGTGTTGTCAGATACAGATCCTTACAGTCCAGTACTTCTAGGTGTGACCGTTGGATTATAAAAATTATGAATTCATTTTATGGGTCGTTTTCTCAAGAGTTTCATTATTCACCCCAGAGGTTCAAGATGTTTTGTTATTGGTATTTGGACATGGACATTAGAGTTTTTTTGCTCTAGTTCATGGGGAGCAGCACCACAAGATATGGCTTTATCTTCAGGGTCCCTTTAAGGCATAAATCGCATACCAGATTACATCTTCGTCTTTGACACTGCCATCTCTAATGAGGAAGGGCAGTTTTGTTGGTAATTTAATACGACAAACGTAAATCATGAATGGAGTTCTGGGTAATTTACCGACAGGATAAAGATTAATTTATTCCGCTGGCTTACAAAACTTTAAGTTGTCGCAAAGGTGCGAAGCTCGGGAGTTTTGATTCACAAGAGTTAATTAGTGGGTCTCGAATACATGTGTCATCACGAGAATGCAATTCGGCCTCAAGCTCAAACACGAGGCTCCCGCTTTTTGTATCAAGATCTGAAATCATGAAAGGATTCATAAGATTCGAAGGCTTTTCTCAAGGACAAATTAATTCGTTGTTCTCCACTATGAGCCAATTTGCAAGGTCCTTACATCACAAGGCACATTCTAGATAAGGGTGATTTACATGATAAGAAGGATAGAACCACATCCATTTCACTTCAATTTCAAGACTAGAGGTGTGGAAATAATCGACAAGTTTTGGTCAACAGTCTGACATATCATCATCAACTCAAAGTTTTAACTAAGTTACAACAACATGCGAATTCGCTTTGATCGTCTAAGACCACATGAATGATAAAGTTCCATTACAGGGGCATGGATAATACAATTCTATTACATGCCAAACAACAAAACCACAACTCATCCTGTTTTGAAAAAAGCTATGCGTAGCATAATGGTACAGGAAATCGAAGTAGCATCTTCATCGTGAAAACCGTGACCATTAACCTCTGGATCACCAGCCCATCGTGCTGATACAGCAGAATTTCCACGCGACTTTTGAAAATGAGCAGATTGTTGATGCTATCCCGTGTCATACTCCTCGTGTTCTTCAGATACAGCTACACCTGAAACAAAGAAGACCATATCAACAATACAAATCCATCTGTTGTTTGAACTAGGAGAAGTACATTAGGATGATGGCATAAGCATACTTGTGTTTTCTTCAATTACACCGAAACAATAGTTCGAACAGGGAACTTAGAGAGAAAGGGATTAAAGAGTATCGCGCCATAAGATCGAGAGGAAGCAAACGGGACTAAACATCATCACCTGCTTCCGCTCTAATCGACGGATCACTCCTTTCATTCCAACTACGGCCCTAGAAGCATAACAAGTTCGTGGCTGAAGCTCAAATTCAGCTCCGTTCAGCGACGCTCTCAGAATCCTGCGTAAATAGCCAAGGCCACCAGCCTGCACTTGAAGTCAACAACCTCCAAAACCAACTTCACATTAGCATCGTCACAACGGTATCCAGGGCAGCATCAATGCTAAATGATTATATGAAGCAACAAAGGTCCCACATCAGAGTTCTATATGCAATTTAATAATCTTGATTGTTATGGTCATCTGGATAACTTCTTCTTTGCCACGATGGTTGGAGATTTTATAAGACTTAAAGGCTGGAATCAGTAAGTACCTTTTGACAGTAGCCAATGTTATTATCTCCACAGTGGAAAAGTTCTCAAATTAGAGTAAATCACACCGAAGGACGCGGAAGACTCGCATACAGTAGCACCTCACTGTCCACACCCGGCTGCTGCAAGTAATCATTAAAACAAGATCATCCAACACCAAATCCAAAGTTGAACCGAAACCGCTTGCAGGGAAGTTTTGAAGAAGTACCTGTCAAATTCGGTAAAGAAGAAGAAATGGTAGTTACAACGGCAATTGCATCACGGTACAACTCCGAGGGCGTGGTTAACACGGCAGCAGCGGTCCAATGCTATTGGCTCTCAACCTTCTACAAATCTGTGAATCACCGGAGTTCCCAAATATAACAAATACCTGCGGGGTAATGCAAGATGTCATGACTATCAATACATCACCATTAACCACATTCTCAGTACAAAGCAGGATTTGTTTAAGTCAAAGTCATAGTTACCGTAGAAACTACGGGTATAAGTACCGGCACCCTGGTCTCCTCGTATTGAACTTGTTGAAAGTCGGCAAAGGCGACAACCGAAGCCATCAGCCTATATTTGAAAGTGAGAACCTGCAGCAACCACGATTATAGCACTCAAGTGAAGGAAAGCATAACGTCTGCAAAGCATCGTTCTTTCCAGCTATCATATCACCCCTGCATTCAGAAGAGTGATTAGCTCCTCACCACAACAGAGTCAAAACGCGGATACGTCGAAATGGAATTAGAAAAGCAATTATGATACCATCTATAACAAGAGTTACACAAAAGGAAAATACCTCTGCTACTGATTCAGTCCCGAAGAAATTTGTTCGCAACTAACACCCAAAATGCCAGGGGGATTACGCCGTTGTTGCTGATGTGCACCAGTATGAATACCCACCAACTCTTTCTCGGCAGCATGGATAGCAAGCCAGGCAATGAAGAATCCGAGGGAAAACCTGATTTGCTTGTGTTTAGCATTAGCGGTAACTGAAAGCATTGACGACTTGAGACTTCAAAACTATAAGCATATGGCAGAGTTCATCAAAGATTACGGCATTAGACGATATCAGTAATGTTGATGTTGACCTGGAGCTTGTCAATGATGCCGTCTCATCTCTCTTTATCATTTTTTCAGGCACAAAGGAATCCTTCCTTGAGAGGTGGAGTTATATTCAGCCATTAGAATTCGCGATAAGCCCCTGTTCCATCAGAATCCGCCGGCGAATTTCTGAACCTGCAATAACAGCGTGAAACCTTAAACAGGCCAATCGAGATAAGTCAGTTTTGTGTTCTGTAAAGTTCAATGAGTTAAATACAAAAACCAGGATTGACAAATCTCTACTATTGAGAATTTTGTAAGGATTCCATAGCAGACCGTTAATCCAATTATTTGATGGTGTTCCCTTCTAAATTGGTGCAAGGGTAAATACAAAGTCATAAGGTGCAAAATATTTAATACTACCGAGACTGTTACCATAAAGAACCTATGAACCCTCCAATTGAATCCCTTGGCAGTTGTTGGCCCTGTAAACGGAAGCAATACACGTAAGGAGATTGGAAGAGTTAATAATGCCATCCAGAATTATATACGCACAATTACGCAGGCCTACCATGGTTGAAGCTCATAAGAATAGTGGACCTGTAAGAGAATCCTGCTATGAGTCTAAGTGACGGTACTGAGTAAAGACAACATACTCAATCCAGAGCAGAGCATCCTGCGGATATATCGGCCATGACCTCAGACACGATGGATAACTGATCAACAAAGATACGATTCAAACATCAAGGCATCATGCTACTAATGTTAAAACGATTCAAAGTACCCAACCCGCTATACCTGACACGACTCTGGCTCGACGCGATTAAGTTCTTCAGACAGCTTTCTCAACGAGTGCCTGCATTTCAAAAGGAAGTGAAGCTAGACATTCATGAACACGAAGTATTAGCAGCCACTGAGAAGCAGTTCAAAATGGAAGGAATTGTTTAGCATTTAACTATGGAAGCTACCTTTCGATAAGGAGGGGAAGAATAATAAAGACTTACTTGAAGCTTGTTTGGATTTGTGTGAGGTGGAAATTAACATTAGACAACACTTTACTGGACCTCTTAGATGTCGACCTCAGAAAAATGTTTGCCATGAGATGCTGAGATTAAATGGATAGGCTATCTTCCGGCCTATTTAAAAAATACTTTCCAGATTATTGATGCTCTTCCACTTCAAGAATACATGAATCCCAGGTCCGGTCTTCTGAATTCATCGGCATATATGCCAGATGGGAGTGCAAAACATTGACAAAGGGCCATATGTCCATATTTTTCTGATGGTTGTGCTGAAACTTGTTCCGTGCTAAGTCTCTCTTATGAACCTTATGATGTGGCTGATATTATGGCATATACCACAGATGCTCCTCTCCCTCCACGCCATCTTACCGAAGTAACTAGGTTATTGAAAGCATCAAACTCTGTGCCAAAGTGGGTCATCAATGATTACCGCTGCGCATGTAAAAGACAAGGAACAAAGGGAAATAGATAGTATCGCCATGGAAAGAGCTGACTTTTATAGGAGAGTCAATAGAGCATCTTGCATTAATAAAGTCAAAACATACCTAGTCAGATTTTAGAGGATATTACTTCCAATATTGAAGAACGTGTTTCTTGTTCAGATTCAGATTCCGAGAAAACACTAAGCTCTTCACAGTATTGAACCATGGACCTTTGAGCAACATGTTGGAGAAGCTGTTATCGTTCCTGCTGGATGTCCATACCAGATTAGGAACTCTGAGTGTCGTGTTCATGTGGTATTGGACTTTATGTCACCTGAGAATGTTGCGGAATGTAGCCATTTGACTGACGAGATCCATTTGTTCCCTAAAGACCATATAGCAGAAGTAGACATGCTAGAGGCGAGGAAAATAGCTCTTAATAATATGGTGGCAACGTGGAAATTACTCCGGACTAATAAGTTTCTTTGGCCCAACAACTCGATTGCTACCCACACCTGCCAAACCGCCAAATTCAAGATTAGTAAAAACATTGAGGAATATACCTGTGTGAAAAAGATTCGAAGAATATTCAACCTAAATCCAAAGCATTGAACATGGACAGTTAATGAAATTGACACAATATCAAAGATTTGGTTCTCCATTAACAGACGTTAACACAATCTCACCGAAAAGGGAATGTTTTCAAATCAGATCATAACCAAATTGGAAAATCCCCAATCAGCATTCAATTGAGATACAATTCCAATCAAGTCAGTATTCAAGTTATCGTCAAATTTGTTTTTATTCAAGAGCCTATATAAAAGAGGGGATTGAAAACGAAAAGAGGAGGATGCGGAGAATCATCACAAAAAAAAAACCTATGTGCGTAAACCTATTAGATTGAGAAGAAGAGAAGCTTATCTCTGAAACCGCTGAAGCTATCGCACACCGCCGCAAGTCCCACAGACGAAGCATCCATTCTTGTCACCTCCAACGCTGCCGCTACCACCAATCTTCGGTAAATCTCCAACTTTACTCATGGTATTGAAATATTGATGCGTTTGGATTACTTTCAGGATTCGAAAAAGCAAGAGGAACAATGAATGAAAGAGGGAGATGGAGCGATCGAGAGAGATTCGCAGTTGAGAAATGGAGAGGAAGAGACGAACGGAAGGATCCGATTTGGGGATGAAGGAGCCTAGGGTTCCACCGTTTTTCCCTCTCTGTTTTGTTTATTATGATTATAATCTATTAATTAATCACTAACACCACCACACACTCACCTAGCGCTTTCATGTGTTCGTGTATGGTTTATATTTCCGCATTTACTTTCTGCAATTACATTTCCATTATTTACATTTTCGCATCGCATCCGTCCAAAGGAAAACCCTACACATAAGTCAACACTTGTGTGTAGTGCACATCATATGCATCATATTCCCTTCGATCCTTGATTCTTCAAGTTGATCATTTAAGCTTAGGATTTACCCCATAGGAAGGACCTTGTCTTAATCTCTACAACTTAGACAAACAAACAATCAACAATACAACTTTTCAAACACAAATAGAGAATAGATGTTAATCATCTTAAGTGAGATATAATCTCCACCCCCACAATAATACAATCAAACATGTAGGAACTTTGCCTTAAGAGTGATAAAGGCATACTTGGCGACCATCCGAGTATTTAAGACCTTTTCTTAAGACGATGCAAAGACCATTTCCTACAACCCCTCTTACATTTGTGGCGGTTATCTCTCCCTTAACGTGAAGACTCGTCTCTTCTCCTAAACCCAATCAAAACAACTACCCTAAACCCGTAGGAACTTTGACCACAGTCAAAGAACTCCTCTAACCCTTTAGGGTGAACTACAACATACTCTGATTCCACTCCCGTAAGGATATGTAGGCATAAGATGCGACATCTTATCGAGTATACTTAGAAATAAACCCCTAGGTCTTTAACCTTAAGCAGATAAACACTTAGCAATAAACAAACATAAAACAAGAGGTTCCTGTAGAGTACTACAGAAACTTAGGATGCTAGTACCTTCCCTAAGTTTAACCAACCCCCGAACCTAAACAATCTAGCTTGCATTTGCATTGCATTGTGGGAATTTCGATCTTTATCCCTTCCTTTGGACAAATCAAAGTTCGGTTGAAAATGAATAAGATTCAAACTAATCAATAGTTTGGTATCCAAATTTCACCACGACACCCCGCAAATAGTAACAACACTGTCACCGACGATGTATTTAAGTTTCTGATGTAGCGTGGACGTCACAACCCCTGCAGAATGTATCCATGGTTGCCCAAGTAAACAGCTATAAGCGGGATGTATATCCATGATGTAAAACACTGTGTCAAACACTTCCGGCCCGACCTGGAGTGGCAATGTTATAGACCTAAACACCGACCTTCTAGTCCCATCAAAAGCCCTCACGACCAAATCACTTGGCGTGCATATGATTCCTCGTACATCTAGCTTCATCATAGCCTTCTTCAGCAACACATTCAAAGATGATCCGGTGTCTACAAGAACATGCGACATAACAGTGCCCCGACACTCCACTGAAATGTGCAAAGCCATATTATGGTCCCGACCTCTAGGCGTCAAATCAAAGTCAGTAAATCCCAAGCTGTGGCCAGCATTCACATGTGCCAATACCCCCTCAAGCTGATTGACAGTTACTTTCTGAGGTACAAAAGATGTGTCCAAGATTTTCAACAATGCATTCCAATGGGCCTTGGAACAAAGCAACAAGCATAGTATTGAAATTTTGGAGGGCGTCTGCTGCAAGTGCTCCACAATCTTATAGTCACTTTTGCGAATCAACCTCATAAACTCTTCTACATCCTTGACCGATGTTTCCTTCTCTTTTGACTGGGAAGGTGCTCTTTCATTCACTTTGGCTTTGCCTCTAGCGATCCTCTCAGCCTCGATTTCAGGTGAAGTGAAGATTCTACCATTTCAGGTCATACCTCCCGCTTCAACAAGATTACCCACTGCCCCTGCTGGCTGGCTATCAACATTAATCTTTTCCCCGTTGCAAAAAGCTTCCAACCTATAATTCCATGGGATGGCTTTCATACTCTCATAAGGAACGGGTCCTTCTTTCGTTATCGTGATAGTTGGCTGCTTGGCGGGCTCTGATATCGTAATAGTCTTTCGTGGAATTGTAATTGTTGCGACCTCACTCTGCTTTTCACAGTTTACCTCACCAGGTTTCTCAACAGCAGTGCGATCAAACTGTAAAGTTCCCTCATCAATCATGGCCTGAATACCTCTCTTCAAATCAATACAAACCTCTGGTCGGGTCCAACAATCCAAACAATACTCATCACATTCGGGGAAGACCCCCCCCCCCCCCCTTCAACAATCTGCTTTTAACATAACTTAAAGGTGTCTTCAGATCATTTACGTCCATAACCAAATCCAAATCCTCTTCTATTAAAACAGCATTCGCTCCATGATTCGGCATTGGTTTCTGTACAATATTGGGACCATCATTACTGAAGTTAATGACTTTACTATCAATCAAATCTTGGACTTTGTGTTTAAAAGCGTGACAACTCTCGATATCATGTCCGGGTGCCTCGGAATGAAATTCACACTGCTTACTAGTATCATACCCGTAAGGAAGTGCCCCCGTGGGTGGGTCCAACGTTCTCTTCTCAACCAGATTCAAACTCAAGAGCGTCTGAAGCAGTTTTGCATACGTTGACGGAGGTGTATCAAATACCCTCTTCGGCTTCCCATTCTGGATCCTTCTCTGAGCAGGATTATACCTTTGTTGTTGTTGCTGCTGCTGTTGTGGTTGTTGTCGTTGTTGAGGTATAGGGATCGTCACACTAGCAACCTGTTGTTGAATATACTGATGCCTACCTCTACCTCGTCCTCGACCACCATACACTGCACTGGCGTCTCCTTGTCTTTTACCACCAAAGCCCTTTTTGCACCTCCAGCCGAGGTCGATTCACCGACTTGAATCTTACCAATTTTGATGCCATTTTCAATCCGTTCTCCCATGAGTATCATGTCAGAGAAACTACCCATCAATCAATTGAGCAATTTATCATAATACATCCCAGAGAATGTTCCCACAAAAATATCAATCAATTCCCTTTCAACCATAGGGGGGTGGACTCTTGCCGCCAGATCGCGCCAACGCTGAGCATACTCCTTGAAACTTTCCCCATTCTTCTGTGAAAGACTTTGAAGTTGGACCCTATTTGGTGCAAGGTCACTATTGTATTGGTAATGTTTGACGAAAGCATCAGCCAATTCTTTCCAACTTCCGACCTGTGCAGGCTCTAGTCCCATGTACCATTCCAGCGATGGTCCTGAAAAACTATCTTGAAAAAAATGCATAAGCATCTTCTCATCATCAGAGTAAGCAGACATCCTCCGGTAATATGAACGCACATGAACCCGTGGGCATGTATCCCCTTTATATTTATCGAAAGTGGGAGCTTTGAACTTCAATGGCACCCTCAGCCCAGGGACCAGCCCCATGGTAGCCATGTCTAAACCTGCAGAATTTTGATTGGCTATACCTCTCATCTGCTCTTCCAGCATTTTAATCCTCCGATCACTATCAGTGGGACCCTCGAAACCCATGCCTTGCCCAGAAAAGGCATCCTCCTGATGATCTCTATTCCAGTACGGACCCTCATTGCCATATCCGTCATAAGCAGCATTACGACCATGACCATGACCGCTTTGGAAGAACCTGGGGTCATACCTCAGATTGCCAAGCTCTTGATTAGCAGCCACTGTCCCAAAACCAGTATTGAAAGGACCCATCCCAACACCAGCGATATTCACATTACCAAACCCAGCATTACCGTAGCCATTATTACCAAAACCTTGATTATTATCACCAAACCCTCCGTTGCCGAGGCCCTGATTATTGAAACCATCATTGCCATCCCAATTGCCAAAGCCAAGACCCTGATTGTTGTCATCGAAACCAGTATTGATACCAACATTCCTGTTGATTTCCACATTCCCATTAACATTATTAGCATTTCTGTTACCAACGTTGCCGTTGCCGTTGCCAGTACCATTCTCAGCAGCATTTGGTATCACTTCCTCCCTGCGAGGAGTCTCCACATGAACAGAGTTGTATTCAGTATTACCAGCCGCTCGCGCCAGCAGTGGTTGCACCAGTGTTTGAAGATGTTCCTGGCCTTTAGCCACAACCTCCATAGTCTGTATGAATTGGGCCAACCTATCTCAGATTTCCTGCATCTCAGACTGTACCTGATCCATGATCTTCTTACTGTTGCTTCTTGTAACGTACCGGTGAATTCTCTGTTCGTCAATCTTGAAACAACCTGTAAGACGCAGGAGATAAGATTCGAGCTCAAAAAGGAGTACCTGCCATGCAATATGAATATGCAAATGCACACGTGTAAATATGCAACATGTTAATTTCCCCCTCGATTCTAGTTCCGGAGAAGAAGCCATAACGACAATGGAGTCCCAAGTAAGCAAACGCAGAATCAGAAACCTCGTACATAAACAAATGCCAAAAGGCAAAGTACAAAGATACAACTGAATACAACTGAAAAGACCTCGGCCAACAAGCCTGGAGATGGTCAATAATACAAGTATGAGTAACAAGAGAAAAGCAAAGTTAAATCAAGACAAATGGCGCGGCCTGACATCTTCCAATAGCCTCAACGTCTCCGAATGACCTAGCATGGAGATTAGTTCCTGTATCAGTAATGCGTGCCGCTCAACAGTGGATCTCAGATTCTTCGAGGCAAGAAAGCATCTGAGTCAACAAAATCAGGCAAGTTTGGGAACAATACAATCCCATAAATGCAAACAGCCAGAATAGCATTGAAGACAATCCAACATCCATCCTTCGCACACTGCGTAGCCTTCTCAACCAAGCAAGAAAGATGAAAACCATAAGCTCCATTCAGCTTGACCAAACCTCCGGGGAACTCAGAAACATCTAAACTGATAATCTCAGCAAGCTTAGCCAACTCAGGCTCAGTATCCTCGTGAATAAAAGGCATTTGATCTAACACAGGAACTCCCAGCATATCAGAATACTCCTCCAAAGTAGGAGCCAGAATAAAATCAGGGAACAAGAAGCATCTCAACCGAGGCTCGTAAAACTGCATCAAGGTATACAATCCAGTCATCTCAAACACAGAAGGTCTGCACAACAAACTGAGCAGTTTCCCATAAGACTTTCTAAACTCAGCCCTCACTCTCTGATCTGCTAGAGCAACCAACCGCAATAAGGAACTGATATCTGGAGAAGGCAACCTGTAAGCAACTGTCCTCTTCATGGACTCCATGTCTGGCAAGAAGAACACTAGAATCTGAGGGGAAAAAACACACCTGTAACATAAATACACGTTAATGAAATGCAGACATGAAAATGCAGATGCATATGCAACAGAGATCAAGTGCAATAATGAAGAACTGTGTTGTGCTGTACTGCCACTTTAGAACCATCAGATCTTCTCCTTAATCTAAACCAACCATAAAAGAACCCTTATAACCAAGTCTCACTGACAGAGACAAACCAGGTGTTCTGAGGCCAGAGTTTTCCTGCAAAAAGACCCACCTACCCCTCACAGGTATGTACTTAACTCGCAGACGAGGTACGACATCCTATGCGATCATCAGCGTCACAGACTTTCAAGAGCGATGATACGATACCCAGAAGGTGTGGCATCATCATCCCTTGAAGAGGCCTCACTTAGTCGAATCCCAAATGATAGGTTCCCAGAGTCGACAACCCTCAAATCCAACAACCTGTCGAGCCCAAAGGGCCAGGCAAGATGTCATCAAAGAGAATCTTGTCTAAGTGTAAATTTCGTAGCTAGCTGGTGCGAGCAAAGCAAGCAGGCTAACCACTACTCTCTACTTCTAAGTCTATGTGCACTCAAGCCCAGGTCCGGCTTATCTCTCAAACTAACCCTCTACCTACAACACAATAACAATAATATACAGTACTGAAAGTAAAGACAGAAAGATAAATACATATAAAACCCCAGACGGGAAAACAAGCGCTAGGATTGACTCGCATAGGGAACCGTTGGAGTCTCCAGTAGAGTCGCCAGTTGTCGCTACTGCGAAAATCGGCGCCGGCTATGACAGAAGAGTCGCCACCGTGTGTTATTTATCCCAAAAGAGGGAAAGGAAACGCTCAGAGAAAACCTAACGCAAAGAGGGAAAGGATGGTCATCGCAACCAAATCCTGGATTCGGGAGTCGGTTACACAAGGGGAAGGTATTAGCACCCCTTACGTCCATCGTACTCGACGGGATCCACGCTTGTTTTCTATCTAAGGGTGTGTTATTCTATCTACTCTAAAGGTCTGGTCTAAAAAGAAAAGAAAATGACTCGGCAAAGTATCGCACTTTATGCCTACGTATTCCTGTCTGGAACGAGAAATCAGAGTCAACGTAATTCTCCTAACTATGGGTAAAGGGGGGAAGTTTGCTCGCCGAGATATCGCATCTCGTGCCTACGTACTTTCATACGGCATGAAAGATCAGAGCAAACATAGTTCGGGCTACGGAAGACACAAGCTTGTCTGACAGTTTTTTATTTCCTTAAGAAAGGGTTTTCCAAATTAAGGGTCCAAGAGGACAAAAACAAAGTTTGAATGTTTGTTTGAGTCTTTTACGAAAGAACTGTTTTTTAGGATGTTTGCAATCTCAGTCGCACTAGAGACTATGACCCAGGAGTGAACGCTTCGTATGTCACCCAAAGGGTACCATACTAACATCCAGATTACTGGAGAGAGACCCTCCACCAGCCTTTTCCTAGATAGCTTAAGGCTCGCAACGCACCACTTCAATTAACCTTATTACTGTGTTTTTGAATTGTTTTGAGAGGAGAAGAGAAAGACACCCTAAAACTATGGTTGAAAGGGAATCTACCTACAGTTATCATGAATGGGTCAAAACCTAATGTCTGTCATAATTCCCTCTTGCACAGAGGAAATCAGAGGTCCTATGGGAAAACAGTAAAAGAAAGCAAGCAGTAAACAGTAAACAGTAAAATGCATGCTATGCAACAGTACAAGTGAGGCAAGGGAGTCCGGCTCAACCTCAAACCTAAGCAAACAACAGGCAAGAGGAGACAAGCTCCACCTCAAACCTGAAGGTAATCAACACAAGCAAACAGACAATACAACAAAAGAGAAGAAGCAGAGGAAGCAGCCCAAGCAGCAGTAACAGTCTTCAACAGACAGCAACTTCAATACTCCACAACAGCATCTCTAAACAGCAAATCCTCTTGACAGCAAGGTTGACAGCAAAATGGCTTCATCTTCAAGCCAGCTTCTATCTTTAAGCTTCAACACACTTCATCTTCAAGCTCTAGCAAGCACACTCCAAGCAAAGGATAATCACTAAGATCAAGGTTGCAATGTTGAGAACCAAATGAAAACCAAAGGAAATCATCTAGTACCAACATTGAAATGGAAAGGTATCCTCAAAGTTCTACTCAACTATGGGCATACCACACATCCCTCCAAAGGAGAGATGGAGTTTCCCTAGGAGGACTTTACATCATTGGATAGAATAGAAGCACACAATGCATTCTATGTTTGATGAAAGAATCAAAACTAGTTCTAATGGCTCTTCCTAAAACCCTAATTTCCTAAGCTCCTAAAACAACTCCTAAAAGAAAAGGAAACTTCAACTCCAAGCTCCAATCTTAAAGCCACAGCAGCTACACCAAGTTCATAAGACCTCCCAAGAAGGAATCTAAGCAAATCCAGCCCCAAAGTCACCAACAAGACCAAGCAAGCAAAGGCACACAAAATAGAACACCACAAGCACAAGCAACTTGAAAAATACAACTAAAATAGAAAACAATTTTTTAAAATTCTAATAAAGTTTCTAGGGGAACCTACATGTTTGAAATACCTAGGGTTAAAATCTTAAAGCCTAATTCAACTTCTAAGTCACCTAAATAATTTTTAGATTGAAAAGTATCAAGGTGATCCACAAGTTTGGGAAGGCTCTAATCTCAACACCTAAACCAGAACCTAAAGTTGTTCTAAAACTCTAACAAAAATCCTAAGGGAACATGAATATCTACCCTAAAACATACTAAAAAATCAAAGCCAAATTCATCACCAATTGGAAGAACAAAATTCAACAAAACAGATGGTCAAATATGCAAAATTAAGAGAATTAAACAAAATAAGAAAAATCAAATTAAATTGAAAAATGCATGAAAATGCATTTTATTGATTTCAGAAAATCACAAATTCTCTCAAGATCATGGAGATATTTTTGAAATAATTTTTGGATCAAAATTGAATTTATTGTGATTTTTTTAATCAATAATGCATTTAAAATAAACAAAATGAAATAAAAGAAATTCAAATGCTAAAAATAAACCACAGCCACAGGATGCATTGACAAGTCCACTAATCCAAGCATCCACATGCTGCCAGCACATTAAGTTGAACGACCGTGTTTTGGATTAAAAATCTCCATTCTCAGATTATAACATATCCGTTGGATCTGGTGGTTGGTCTTTGGTCAAAGGCAGATCTGATGGCTTAGGAGTCATCTTCCTCATTTCTCAGGCCAAACGAAGTGAGACTCAGTGTGGTGGCCAGAGAAGACTCCGGTCGTCTTCTCCGGTGAGCAGGTGGTTGCAGGTGTCCAGAAACAGCAATCCTTATACCAATCTCACTCATAATTTCATCAGGAATTCAAATCTCCTATCCATATGTTCTAACTCTCCATAGATTTCATGATTCGAAGCAATGTTCAGAAAACACATCCAGATCAATCATCATCAATTGCAAATCTAAGGCTATAGAATTCATCCTCATGTCACATACATCACTCTGATCTATCTAGATTTCTCTAACTCACCATGAATTAAGAGATTCGAATCAAAACAAAAATGCTATGTCATGATCAATCATCACCAAATGCTTCCAAATTGATCCTAAAACGATCTACATCTTGTCTAGATCCTAACCACAAGTTCAAATCTAACTACATCATGCTAATTCATGTAGAAAGTTGAAAGTTACTAACCTGTTGTAGATCTAGTAATAGAGGCACTTGGAGCTTGATTCTCCCTTTAAAACTCTCCAGATACGTTCAATGATGCTCTAGGAAGAGTATGCAATCTTCAATTTGCACTGAATTGGCCTGGAACTCAAAACACGATTTCACTTGCTCCTCTTGAAAACTCAACTGCAACTTCAGTGTTCTTCACCAAAATGAAAGCCAAAAAACACTCTGAATTCAATGCAATCAATATATAGAATGGTTTCATGGGCTTTTGAAGTGTGTTTGAAGCCCAATCCATCAATTTGCAAATTCTGATTTTCCTTCACATGTGCAATGTAACAGTCACGAATTCTCACGTGTAACTTGTTCTAGAAGCTTCATTTTGCTTGCAAATTCCCTTGTGCACGAAATTAAACCAAGAGGGAGGCCTGAAATGCATTGGTAAGGTGTTTGGCTATGTAACTTGCTTTTGAAGCAACCATATGATAACTCATGAAAATTGACCTATGCCCCAAAATCTACCAATGTCAATGTGTCTAAAATGAACTTTACAATCAAAATGGTCACTTATTTGACATATTTTGGTCATTCTATTCAAAATGTGAATTTTCCCTCCTTTAATCATTTGAAAATCTCCCTTATTCAAACCATTTCAAACCAAGTCTTGCTATGATCCCAATCCATCCATCATGACCTCTTGGATAGTCTAAAAACCCAATTTTGAACAACTTTCATGTTGAACAAAAATCCATTTGACAAGTGCAAGTTGGAGATTTTGGCCTATGATTGAAAATGACCTATAATCTCACTTTCCCAAAATACCCCTGACTTGTAAACCTCATAACTTGAGTTCTACAAATCATATGGAAGACGTCTAGTACAATTTAGAAAGATAAGATCACTAGTAACAACTTTCATGTTGGCCAAAAGTTCAGGTGAAACCTCCTTCTAGGTCAAAAATAGCTTTGAAGTCAGATGATTTTCACAGACAAATTTCAGAGGCATCTGAGAACTTGTAACTTGTCTGGGTCATAACTTGAGTTCTATAAATCCCCTTGAGGACTTCTAGTACTAAAATTAAAGGTATTGAGATTATCTACAAGTTTCATGTTGGCCAAAGATCCATTTGAAACTTGTATCTTTACTTATGTGGTCTTGAAGTTAGGCACTAAATAGGGAATTTTGCACTAAAACCCTAATTTAGCAACTTCCCACACTCTTGATTCTTCTTGATTTGATCTTGGCACAACACCGCAAATGTCTCATCATATCATTTCATGAACTCCATGACCTAAAAGTAGGCTTTGGATACTCTTCAATTGCACAGTTGACCTAGAATTGATCCAGATGAAACCCTAATTGCTTGCACTTCAACTGTGGCTCTTGCATTTGACACAATGACTTGATTGAGCTCTCCCATGGTCCCACAGGCATTCTATGAGCTTCATACACATCCTCTTCTCACATTCAACACTTCACAACCCTTAGGCACTCAAACCACCTTCTAATGACTTTGACAACTTCTCAATCTTGAATGAGACCTCTTGCTAGGCTTCTCTTGAGAGGAATCACACTTGATCCCCTACTATATGAATGATACCATGATATGAAAATGATATAACTATACAGATGATAATGCAATGAAACATAAACCAGGTAAGAAAAGGTTGAGCAAATTTTAGGGTGCAACAGCTGCCCCTATTCAAACGGCTTGGACCCGACTGGGTGAAGAGCGAACGACCTTCAAACAATCGAGGTAGAAGACGGTTGAATACCACGAAACCCGGAAATTTGCCAACCGCAGAAATATACTGCGAAAACTGCTTGGGGCACAACATCCGTTGCGCTGAACCCAGTTGTTACGGCAACAACTAATCAATCATCTGATAAAACTTTGGACTTCAACATTCACCCCTTGTGTGACGCCATAGGCATCAAATTAACTTTACGAGAAACAACTCCGTCCACAACTGGACTAAACTCGTCACTACGAGTAACGATCTCTGTCAATCATAGGTAATGACTCCACTAGGGACAATTCCGTCGATCACGGATAATAACTCCGTCCACACGGGTAACAATCACTGTCAACACAGGTAACAAATCCGTCAACACAGGTACGATCTGTCAACACGAGTAATAATCACCGTCATCACGGGGTATGATCCGTAACACGGATAACAATCACCGTCAGCACAGGTAGCAATCAGTGTCAACACAGGCGCAATCACTGTCAATCACAGGTACAATTCCGTCAACACGGATAATAATCACCGTCAGCACGGGGTACGATCCGTCAACACGGATAACAATCTCTGTCAACACAGGGAAACAATCACTGTCAACACATGCGCAATTCCGTCAACATGGAGAACAAACTCTGTCAATCACGAGTACGATCCGTCAACACAGACAATAATCTCTGCCAATCACAGGTGCACGAGTTGTTGGATAAGTTAGCTGTTGTGAACGAGTTTGCGGAGGTATTCCCGGATGATATTACTGAGTTGCCTCCGAAGAGAGAGGTTGAGTTTAGCATTAATCTGGTACCTGGTACGAGGCCTATTTCTATGGCGCCGTACAGGATGTCGACATGGAGTTGGCCGAGTTGAAGACTTAGATTGGAGAGTTGCTGGATAGGAAGTTTATCAGACCTAGTGTGTCGCCGTGGGGAGCTCCGGTGTTGTTAGTGAAAAAGAAAGACGGTAGCATGCGGTTGTGCATCGATTACCGTCAGTTGAACAAAGTGACCATCAAGAACAAATATCGTCTTCCAAGGATCGATGATTTGATGGATCAGTTGGTGGGAGCTCGTGTGTTCAGTAAGATCGACTTGAGGTCGGGTTATCATCAGATAAGAGTAAGAGAAGGTGATATTTAGAAGACGGTGTTTAGGACTCGATATGGACATTACGAGTATGCAGTAATGCCTTTCGGAGTGTCTAATGCGCCGGGTGTGTTTATGGAATATATGAACTATATCTTCCATTCTTATTTGGATCAGTTTATTGTCGTATTCATTGACGACATTCTGATTTATTCTAAGTCTGAGGAAGAGCATGCAGAACATTTAAGGATCGCTTTGCAACTGTTGAAGGATAACAAGTTGTTTGCTAAGTTATCGAAGTATGAATTCTGGTTGAAGACCGTGAGTTTTCTAGGGCATGTTATTTCGGGTGATGGTGTTTCTGTGGATCCATCTAAGGTGAGCGCGGTGTTACAGTGGGAACCGCCGAAGACGGTAACAGAGGTTAGAAGCTTTTTGGGCTTAGCAGGGTATTACCGAAGATTCATTGAAGGCTTTTCTAGATTGGCTTTGCCGTTGACTCAATTGACCAGGAAAGATCAAGTGTTTGTGTGGGATGCGACTTGTGAAGAGAGTTTTGAGGAACTGAAAAAGAGATTGACTTCAGCGTCGGTGTTGGTGTTACCGAATCCGAGTGAGCCTTTCGTTGTTTATTGTGATGCGTCCAAAATGGGATTGGGCGGAGTTCTTATGCAGAATGTAAAAGTGGTAGCTTATGCTTCACGACAATTGAGGATGCATGAGCGGAACTATCCTACTCATGACCTTGAATTGGCTGCGGTGGTTTTTGTGTTGAAGATTTAGCGACATTATTTATATGGTTCGAGGTTTGAGGTATTCAGTGATCACAAGAGTTTGAAATATTTGTTTGATCAGAAGGAGTTGAATATGCGGCAGAGGAGATGGTTGGAATTCTTGAAAGATTATGATTTTATTTTAGTTATCACCCAAGAAAAGAAAATGTGGTTGCGGACGCATTGAGCAGAAAGACAATTCATATGTCGGCATTGATGGTAAAAGAGATGGAGCTTATTGAACAGTTTCAGGATTTGAGCATGGTTTGTGAATTTACATCGGATGGTGTGATGTTGGGTAAATTGCAAGTGAAGAAAGATTTCTTGGATATGATAAGAGAACATCAGAAGTTGGATGTGAGACTTGTGGATTTGATGCGAGGAGCCGGAAGTGACTCCGGTAGCGATTTCAGGTTGGATGATGCAGGTGTGTTGAAGTTTTAGGGCAGAATTTGCGTACCGGATAATGACGAGCTGAAGAAGTCGATTTTAGACGAAGGGCATCGTAGTAGCCTGAGTGTGCACCCAGGAGCCACGAAGATGTATCAGGATTTGAGAAAGTTGTTTTGGTGGTCGGGCATGAAAAAGGACATTGCTCGTTATGTTTATACTTCTTTGGTATGTCAGAAATCGAAAGTGGAGCATCAGAGACCTTCTGGGATGATGCAACCATTAGAAATTCCAGTTTGGAAGTGGGACTGTATTGCTATGGACTTTGTTACAGGTTTGCCAAATACGGCGAGAGGATTTAATGCCATTTGGGTGATTGTGGTTCGGCTTTCGAAGTCTGCACACTTTATACCGATTAGTATCAGTTTTCCGTTAGAGAAGCTTGCAGAGATCTATATTTGAGTGATTGTAAAGCTGCATGGTGTGCCGTTGATTATTGTGTCGGATAGAGATCCGAGGTTCACTTCTGTATTTTGGAAGAGTTTGCAAGAGGCTTTGGGTACCGAGTTGAAGTTGAGTTCAGCTTATCATCCGCAGACGGATGGACAGTCAGAGAGGACTATTCAGACTTTAGAAGACTTGTTGCGGGCATGTGTGTTAGAGAAAGGTGGTACGTGGGACACTCATTTGCCTTTGGTAGAGTTCACGTACAATAATAGTTACCATTCCAGTATCGGGATGGCGCCGTTTGAAGCTCTTTATGGTAGGAGGTGAAGAACTCTTTTATGTTGGTATGAGTCGGGTAAGAATGTCGTGTTGGAACCAGAGTTGGTGCAGCAGACTACTGAGACAGTGCAGATGATCCGTGAGAAGATGAAAGCATCTCAAGATCGACAGAAGAGTTATTATGATAACCGCAGGAATGAGTTGGAATTCAGTGAGGGTGATCATGTATTCTTGAGGGTCAACCCAGTGATGGGTGTTGGACGTGTTTTGAAGTCCAAGAAGCTAGATCCGAAGTTTATCGGACCGTATCAGATTTTGCAGAGGATCGATGCTGTGGCTTATAGGGTGGCGTTGCCGCCGGAGCTTTCGAACTTGCATGACGTGTTTCATGTGTCGCAACTTCAGAAGTATATACCCGATCCGTCACATGTGATCCAGAGGGATAAAGTCTAAGTGAGAGAGAATCTGACTGTGGAGACGTTGCCGTTGAGGATCGAGGATCGCAAGATGAAGCGACTCAGAGGGAAAGAGATATCGTTCGTGCGAGTGGCGTGTGTAACACCCATTTTTAATTATTAAGTCTTTTTGGTGTTTATTGTATTTTGGGAGTGCCCTTATGTGGGAGTGTGCCTGAGAGCGTTGGGTGGGTGTCCTTAAGTTATAGGAGCTATTTAATAAAAGGTGGAATTTAATAATAATATAATATAATATGATATTGGTGGTAATATAATGAATAATAATATTATTGGTCTTATTATTATTATTATTAATATTATTATTATTAGTATTATTATTACTATTATTATTATTATTAGTTATTATTATTATTATTGGGATTAAATAAATAAAATAAGAAATAAGGATTTAGGGGAGTTAGAGAGTTTTCACGATACATTTGGGATTAAAGAAAATAGAGAAGGTTTTGGGTGAAAGAAAGTTACGATAACCCAGTTCCTGAGAGAAGAGCAAAGAGGAAGATCGAGAAGGGAAGGGCTAAGGATTCTTGAAGGTTTTCATCCATTGGAACATCAATTAAGGTAAGGGGGAGAAACTGATTGGGATGGTATATACATGAACTGGGTAGAGGGGATTCCTTAACCCCGTAGGTATTCTGATGAATATGTTGAATTGTTGCTATGATGTTAAATATTATTGATTTTTGATAAACTGTGTATATATGATGATATGTTATGATTTGTTGTTGCCCTTGATGTGTTGGTGTTGATGTTGATGTGGATTGGGCAAGTTCTGAGTAATTCTGAGAGTGCCGGTAAAGTATCTGATGTTGGTATTAAAGTAAGAATTATAGGTCGATTGGCAAGTATGATGTTATGGTCTGTAATACTGATAGGATAGGAGATAGAAGTAGCATATTATGCTTGTAATTGACTGAGATAGCATTGTAGAACAGTGGAGATTTTGGGGTATCCCAGCATTCGCTGGGTTTCGCCTGGCGAGTGCTGGCGGAGGTTCGCTTGGCGAAGGTTAGCGAGGGTTCGCCTGGCAAGTGTTAGCGAGTAGTGGCGAGTAATTCCAAATAAACTCCCAGACCTAAAGGGTATAAAGTTCTCCTGGCGAATGTGGCCAGCGAGGCTTCACCAGCAGGTTCGCCTGGCGAGCCATAGCGAGCATTTGCTGCAGGGCTTCGCCTGGCGAATGGTTCAGCGAACGTGATGGCAGAATGTGGTTTTGTGCTGTTTTGCCTTGTGCATTAGCCTTGTAGGATCCCTTGGATCATGATAAGTGTAGGGATGGTGATTGAATGATGGAAATTGTGTATTTGGTGATAGGAAGTGAATTCCTTAATACTTTATGCAAGTATCTGATTGATTGGTGTATGACATATCTATGTATATGTGATGTATGGTGGTGTGATCTGAGAATCGTATGCACAATGTATGCTTGTGTGAATTTGTATGCATTTGGTGTCATGCATATTATGAAGTGTTGGTGGAATGAGTCATTGCTCGATGGAGTGTATGTGATCCATTTGTATTCCTTTGAGTGGGGAATTGGTGGGGACGGATCATGGCCAAGGGTGGGTGTATGTGATCTATCCGGGTTCACATGGAATGAACCAATGAGTCGGTACCGCATGCATGGTATTGCGTTGCATGGTGTTGCGTTGCATATTTGCATTATGATGTATTGTGTTGATTGGTGGACTATATGTCGTGTTTGGTGAATGTTGGGTGATGATTGATATGACTGTTGTAGTTACTACCTTTACTTCATGTATGTAATTACCGATATATTTTGATCATGTTTTCTCACCCCTTTGTTGTTGTTGTTGTGGTCTGTGCTTCTTCGGAAGTGCAGATAATCAAGGTACTTAGCTAGCTTGGATTTGTGGTGTGCCAGTCGAGTCTTAGGATGCTCTGATACGTAGCACGGGACTTGGGTGTTTTTAGTTGTTTTTGTGGAACTTATTTCTTTTCCTGTGACATATCACGAATATGATGTATTTTGTTATATGAACAATTTCCGCTGTATTTTGGTGAAAACATTTTTAATGAAATATGTGTTGGATTTTTATGATGTGATACCCCACTTTGGGTGGAAGAACTCTGATGTTTATTTATAATGTTTATATTTTAATTGATTTGGGAAGTGGGGTGTTACAATTGGTATCAGAGCAGGTTAGTCCTTCCGGCCAGTGTTGTTGAGTCAAGTTGAGTCTGTCCTTAGGATAGAGATTGTGTATCGTTTAACCTGGTGTTGTTATTGTTGAGCAGTATGGCAGGAAGGAATGATGCTGCTTTGGCTGCTGCCATGCAAGCGATGGCGCAAGTGGTTGCTAATCAGAACCAAGCTGCGGATGCCCAATTCGGAGATTTGGCGCAGTTTCAGAGTAAAAAGCCGCCGACGTTTGAAGGAGGAGTTTTGGACCCTGAAGCTGCACATAAGTGGCTGAAGGCAATTGAAAAGATTTTCAGAACTATGAATTGCAGTGATGAGCAAAAGGTGAGGTTTGGTACTCACATGCTGGAGGGTGAGGATGAAGCTTGGTGGGATAATTGCCGCCAGAGGGGGGTGACTGCAGGAACTATGATTACTTGGGACGTGGTTCGTAAAGGTTTTCTGGAGAAGTACTTTCTAGAAGACATTCAAAGTGCTAAGGAGATCGAATTCTTGGAACTGAAGCAAGGTGGTATGACCGTAGCGGAGTATGCCACGAAGTTTGAAGAGTTAGTGCAGTATTGTCCTCATTACAATACTGATGATGCGATGACATCCAAGTGTTTGAAATTTGAGAATGGACTACGTCCGAAAGCTAAGCTGGGGATTGCTTGTCAGAAGATCAGAAACTACGCTGAGCTAGTAAGCAGGAGTAGGATCTATGACAATGATAACCGGGCCAAGATTGCTTATTATAAGGCTGCAAATGACCGTAAGGGTAAGCAGAGGTTCAATGGTACTCCTTACAGTGTTTCTGCTGATAAAGGAAAGCGTAAGGCTGCTGCCGATAAGAGGTCCAGAGAAGGGGATGCGTCTGCTGATGAGAAATGTTTCCGATGCGGTGACACATGTCATCGTGCTAAGGATTATCCTAAGTGTTGCACCCCAAAATTTGCCCAACATTTCTTTACCTAGCTTATGTTTCATTTCATTCACATTAGCATTATCATTTGCATTTCATTGACATGTATGCAGGAGATCAAGAGGTATGATTACCAATCAAGAGCTATACAAGGCTAGCTAAGAAGGTTATTCAAGTGTTCAAGGGTTGATATCCTTGTCAGAGAAATTAAAAGATCCTCAGAGAGAGTGATTGAAGCCAAGTATGTAGGCCTCCTAACTTGAGAGTTGTGGAGAGCCATCAGATGATTCTGAAGCCATGAAGTTAGACTTGAGGTCTTGAGAGATCTCATGAGAAGTGTTGAAGATCATTTTGAGGCCTAGATAGGTCATTGTGCAAGAATAAGAAGCCTTAGCCATGATTGGTGCAGTTAGGGTTTGACTGGGTCAACCCTAAGTCAACTGATGATTTGAAGAAGGTTGAGACCTAATCCAAGAGCCATGTGATCATGGATTGGTGCATTGAGATGTTTTAATAATGATTTTAAGGTTAACTCATCATGATTGAAGAAGTTTGAGAAGTTTCAAGCTAGGGTTTCTAAGGCTTGACAGTGTAAAATCCCCTAGTTTGACCCCTGACTTCCAGGCCAATTAGCTCAAGATGTGATTATCATCTCATCTTGACCCCAACATAATTGTTGTAGAGCATGGTATTAGCTTTAATTTGAGTGCTATAAGTCCTTGATAGTATTTATAGAACTCAAGTTATGGCTTTGACAAGTTACAAGTCATCTGAGATATGTGAATTTGGAGCTTGAAAGTTACCCAACTTGCATGACACTTTTGCCCTAGAAGGATGATTCCTATGAACTTTTGGTTAACATGAATGTTGTTCCTTATTCTCTTAGCTTTCTATAGAGTACTAAAAGTCCTTGATAGGATTTGTATAACTCAAGTTGTGGCTTTTATAAGTCAAGGGTATTTTGGGAAGTTATGATTATAGGTCATTCTTGGTTATAGGTCATTTTCACCAACTTAGACACCTCAAATGAAATTTTGTTCAACTTGAAAGTTTCTCAAAATAGGGTTTTAACCTTGACCATGTATCAAGGAGACATTGAAATGGCTCAAGGAAAGACTTGGTTCAAGAAGTTGTGAAAAAGGAAGAATTAAAGGCATTAAATGACCAAAAATTCAAATAAATCATTTTGTGTCCAAACAAGGCAAAATTATAGGTCATTTTGATTGGGAAAATCATTTTAGAAGCTTTGGCAATGTTAGAATTTTGGTTTGAGGTCAAATTCATGCCATTTCATTTCATTTCTTCATGATGAAGCAACATAATCAACATGAACCATTGGATTGCAAACAAGGAAATGAGCATAACCAATCAATTCAATATCTCATGATATGAAGATTCCAAGTGTTTTCATGCCCAAACAGAGTGCAAATCGTGCCTGTGCATATGAGACTTTGAAAGAGAAATTGAAATTGCAAAATCTCATTTGGAAGCTTACAGAACTTTCTAGACATTTCCATTGAGTTCTATATAAGATTTGGAGTGTGTTCAGCCAGTTTTTTTGGAAGCATTTGAAGTTGGTAGCAGAGAGAGCATTGGATTTGGCAGAGCTGCAACTCAAGATCGGGTTCTGAGATTGAAGAGAAATCAAGCCAAATTGAGGTGTGCATTAGATTCAGAGGAAGATTTGGAGTGAATCTGGATCATATTGGAGGAAGAATCGAGCAAGGATTGTACCTGTTCTTCATCTGAAATTAGGTTTGTACCAATCAAAATTCTGCTTAATTTATGGAGAGATAGCTAGAAATATTTAGGTGGTTAGGTTCATAGCATGATGTAGATGGATTTTGGTACAAGAAACTGATGGATAGAGACACTCTAGGTCATGGATCATTTTCTGTTGAGACGGATTTCTTGTGATTCTTGGAGTGATATTCATGATTGGATAGTGGAGATTAACCTCTGAAGAGTGTAGATTACATTAAGACCATTATTTTTGAGAATTGTGATGATCAAGAATTGGTGTGTTTCTGAAAATCCTATCGTGTTTCAAGTTAGAGAAAGAATTAGTGAATTTGGATGATGGTTTCGTGTTCAGGAGGAAAAACTGAGTGAGATGATGATTTAGTTTGGTATTTTTGATGACCTGTGATGAGCACTTCACCGGAGAAGACGGTGGCGCTGCAACTCAGGACACCGTCTGGAGATTTCCCTCCATCTGATTTGAATGTGGGGACGATGCATGGAAGGCATTGGATAGGTGTTTGACCATTGACTTGGACAAGGATTACACGACCACGATTGATTGATGAAACTCTGAAGAGTGAATTTAGAGATGAAACGCAACGTTTCATTTAATTGAAGTTTTGGGCGTAAGGATCCAGTTGCTATCCACACCCCCGTTTTGGCCCATGTCTGGAAATGAACTGAGAATAATTGTTATTCAGCACGCTAATTATGTTATTTTCTTTTGTTTTTTCTTTTATTTTACACATTTCATATAGTTTGAAAATAATTCGTAATAAATAGAAAAATAACTCAATTTGATCCAGATTTTTCCCCCTGATTCATGATTGAATCTAAAATTTTAGGAAATTAAGAGTTTAGGAATTCATGAATTTTTTATTTTAATTGCATTTTTGTAGTTTAATTGATATTAATTTCATTATGGTTGATACCTTGTCTTGCTGATTTTTGTGTAATCACTTGGTGATGATTTTTGAGCTGATTTTTTGTGTGTAGCTAGTTTAGACATGTATGTTCCTCTAGTAATTTTCTCACATTTCTGTGAAGAAGTTTAGGGCTGATTTTGTATTGAAACTTTAGGTGCTCTAGTTTTAGGGTTTAACCTTAGTACCCCATAGTTTAGGATTTAATTCTAGGACTTATTGGATGATTTGATCTCTGGAATTAACATGATAGAGTCATGATTGACTTAGGTTCCCATAGTTATTTTTGTAGGATTTTACAATTGGTTTTAGTATTTTAGTTAGGATTAACTTTAGTACTAGGTTTTAGGTGATCCTAACTTGCTAACTCAACTAGAATGACTTCTTTAGTTCCCTTAGATTAGGGTGTTGCTTCTCTTGCTCTTGGATGGTGATGAAGACTTGTGTGGGCTGCTGTGTAATGCATGATGGAGCTTGGACTTGAAGTTTTCTCTCCCTTTGGTGTAGTTTGTTTAGGGTTAAGAATTAGGGTTTTAGGGAGATCTCTTAGAATAGATTTTCTTCCTTCATGAAACATGGAAGGTGTTGATCACTTCCATTCCTCCCTATGATGTAAGGTCCCATTATGAAGGCCCCATCCCTCCTTTGGTAGGATGAGTGGCTCCTCACAAATTGGTAGAACCTTTGAGGGTGCCTTTCCTTGATGGTGGATTGCTTAGAGGTGACCTTTGGTCTTCACTTTGCTTTTCACTATCCACACCTTGCTCTTATTAGAGGAATCTTTCTCCCTTGCTAGAGGATGGACTTCCTTAAAGATTGAAGATGCTAGAGGTTGCTACTTCTCTGTGTTTGAAGACTGCCCTTGGAGCTGAAGCTTGAAGATCAAGAAGAGCAAGTTGACACTTGAAGATTGAATTGAGATTGAAGAAAGAGCTGAAGCTTGGATAAGATGAAGAACAAGTTGATACTTGTGTTTGAAGATGGAATACCTTTCATTCCCCTGAAGAGGATAGCCTTGAAGAACACTTACAGACTGAGGACTGAGTTGCTGTCAGAGGGTTGCTTTGCTGTGAAGTTGTGGAAGCTGTTGATCTGCTTTCTTTCCTGTTTGTTTGCTTTCTGTGCAACTGTATTGATGTGACTTGTGTGATTTGCTTGATGCATTAGAATAAGTTCATGTTTAGATTATGTTAAGCTAGGAGCATGATTGCACTAGAGGTTGAGTTGCTCCCTCTGCTTGTATTTTTACTATATGGCTTTGCTTGCGGGTATTCGGTAGAGCCCAGCTCCCTTGCCTGTATGGTTTGTGATTAGTTTGATGGCATTTTGTTTTATTTCTTTCATGATTGCAGTTATTCATATCTGGCTTGAGGTCGAGACGAGCTTGTGGAGGCTGATGCCCCACACACATTTCCTCCCTCACTTGCATTGCATGCATTTTACAGTCGTTTACTGTTTACTGTTTAAGCTGATGCTTTATCTGTTTCTGTTTATCATTGACATGATCCCCTAGGAATCTCACTTCCTTTGATAAGGAAGTGATGATTAGAACTTTAGGTTGAAACCTATGCATGATAACGTTTAGGAGATCCCTGTTTCAAACTTCAACCATAGGATGAATCCTTGGCATGACAACAGTAGGACTTGATAGTCTCCCCGTAGTTGCCCGCTCTCTCTTCTCATCTTGAAACAACAGTAAAAAAACGTAATAAAGGCAAGTTAGTATAAGCGCGTTACGAGCCTTAAGCTACTTGGGTAATGATAATTGAGCGGCCTCCTCTCAATCGTCTAGAATGTTTAGTATACGTCCTTTGGACGATATGCGACACATTCGTTCCCAGGTCATAGTCTCTAGTGCTGTACAAACTACAGACAACTAAAAACTAGTTCTTCCGTAAAAGACAGAAAACAAACTTCAAACCTTTTTGCCTCGTGGGCCCATAATTCAAAGGAAAGCTTTTCTGAAGAAAAGAGTGTCATTAACTCCCAGTTCTACCGCAAACGGTAACGCCTAAGTCTCCAAGGATCGAGTTGCGTACGCCAGACTGCTGGAACTGTTTGTTAACCCTACTCGATAAAACAGATGAATCTGAATTCCCGTAATCCATATTATCTCGAACTACGTAAGCTCTGATCTCTCATACCTGTTGAGAGTACGTAGGCACAATACTGATGTATTGGCGAACCACCTTCCCCGTAACCCGTAGTTAGTCGAACTACGTTGACTCTGATTTCTCATTCTCTGATGAGAATACGTAGGCATAAAGTGCGACGCTTTGCCGAGTCATTTTTCTTTTCTTTCATACCGATCTTGATAGGTAGATAGATAAAACCAACCCATCAGATAAACACAACAAGCATGGATCCCATCGAGTACGATGGACGTGAGGGGTGCTAATACCTTCCCCTTGCGTAACCGACTCCCGAACCCAAACAATGGTTGCGATGACCTTGTCTTATACCTTTTCGTCAGGTTTTTCCGATCGTTTCCTTTCCCGTTTTGAGGGATAAATAACGAAAGGTGGCGACTCTTCTGTTTTGTCGGCACCTTATTTTCGCGGTAGCGACAGCTGGCGACTCTGCTGGGGACTTGATAGTTTCCTAGGGATCCAACGTCCCTTATGCGAGTCAATTTGGGGATCCAACGTCCCATGCGAGAGTCAATCCTAGCGCTTGTATGATTACTTGTTGGGTTGTGTTTATTTATCGCATTTTATTTCCCACACTTTATTTTCATTATGATATGATTATTTGTACTGTTGTGGGGGGGGGGGGGGGGGAATTCTGATGAGTGAGAAGCCAGACCCAGGTTTGAGAGCTACATAATATTAGAGTGGGTTAATGGAGGACGTGCTTGCTTTGCTTGCAGCTGTTCCCATGTAATCCACACTCAGACGAGGTTCTCTTTGATGGCTTCCTATCGGTGCTTTGGACTCGAGGGGTTGTTGAATCTGAGGATTGTCGACTCTGGGAACCGATCATTTGGAATTCAGCTAAGTGAGGCCGCTTCAAGAGATGATAATGCCACACCTCCTGGGTATCATATCGTCATTTCTTGAAAGTCTGTGACGCTGATGACCGCATAGGATGCCGAACCTTTTCCGTGATTAGGTCCATACTTGTGAGCAGGGTCGGGTTTGTTGCAGGAAACCTTAACCTTCAGACTACCTGGTTTTCTTGACAGTGAATCAATTTTGTTGGTATCAGGGTTTCTTCTCATCAGATATGTGTGTTCTTGACAGAGCAAATTTATGGTCTGATATCAGAGGTTCTCATCAGCAGATATGTGTGTTCTTGACAGAGCAGATTGTTGGTCTGGTATCAGGGGTTTCTTCTCATCAGAGATATGTTTGTTCTTGACAGAGCAGTATTATGGTCTTGTTGATACAGAGCCTTCATCTCCTCAACAGCACAGTCATCCTGATTTCCTGCTGCATGATTGCATTTTTCATTGTTTGCATCCTCATTTGCATGTCATTAACGTGTGTCTATGTTGCAGGTGCATATTTCTCCCCTAGTTCTAGTGATCTTGATCCTCATGGCAGATATGGCATCTCTGAAGAAGACTATGGCTTACAAGCTACCAACATCTGACATTCGAGAGTTACGAGCTTTGATTTCTTTGACTGATAAGACAGTGATGGAGATTTTCAGACAGAGTTATGGGAGATTGCTGAGTATTGTGTATAAGCTTCCTACTTACGAGTTAAATGGCCTATATGCCCTACTGCAGTTTTACGACCCACAGCTCAGATGCTTTGTGTTTCCAGACTATGTCCTAGCTCCGACCCTGGAGGAGTACTCTGACTTGTTAGGGGTGCCTTTGATGAATCAAATGCCTTACTACCGTGTTGAGGAAGAGCCCAAACTGAGTAAGCTGACTGACGCTCTTCATGTAGATGAGTATGAATTGGAAGGGATGGTATCCAGAAAGATTGGAGTTCGTGGTTTCCCTTTGCCTTTCCTGATGGAAAAAACCTGAAAGTTTGCCGAGAAGGATCGCTGGGATGTGTTCAATGCCTTCTTAGCCCTATGTATCTATGGGATCGTGCTATTCCTAAGCCACCCGGACTTCATAAGCATGGATGCTTGCCACATATTTGCCTCCGGGAATCCAGTACCCACTCTCCTCGGAGACGTCTACCATTCAGTTCACAGCAAGAATGAAAACAGAAAGGGGAAGAACGTGGCATGTTGTGCTCCTTTACTGTATAAGTGGTTTGCTAGCCATCTTCCTAAGTCGGGGCCGTTCATTGATTCTGCTGAGTCTTCACCTTGGTCTGCACGCTTGATGGGTTTGACTGCCGACGATATCATCTGGTTTGATAGAGATCTGCTGGGCAAGGATATTGTACATAGCTGCTGTGGCTTTCCAAACGTCCCCCTGGTCGGAAGGAATGGATGTATCAACTGCAATCCATCTCTGATGGTACGACAATTTGGGTATGCACTACGAGGTCCTCCTGAAGAGGAAGAGATACAGGAATGCTTGGAGCAAAATTCACCGGAAGGGGAAAGTCTTGCTAGGAAAAAGCAACAACAACAAGGCCTTTGATCCGTATGTGACCTGGGTTCGAGAGAGAGCCGCCAAGTTTCTAATGTCGTTTCCTGCTGTGGAACCATTGTGTGCTCCCGTGTACAAAGAGCCTACTACAGTTGATATTCAGAAATTCAACCAGGTACTCCAAGAGAAGGAAGAGCTACGAAAAGCCAACGAAGAGTTGGAGAAAGAGATCGCTCAACTTCGGAAAGAGAAAAGTGAAGCCGTTTATACCTGCAAGAAGCAGACCGAGATGATCAACCGTCTGGGCTCCAACCTGACCAAAGAAACTGATGCTAGGGAACGTCTGGGGTTGGATCTGAAGTCAGTACATGGCATGTTGACAACCAAGAAACAAGATCTGGACAGAGCATACCGGAAGTTAACCCAATACGAGAGAGTCTGGAGCAGCACCATAGCCAAGTACAAAGAGCGGGAAGAAAAGCTGAAGCAGCGAGTAGCCGAGCTAGAAGCTTAGATTATGGTGAAAGACGAGAGTACAGAGGCTGAAGCCCCCCTGCGACATGACGTCCAGTATAGATTGGCTGAGGCCAAGGCGATTCTGCAAGATTCTCAACTCCGGGCTGATGCTAAGAGAAGAAGAGTCGAGAACCATTCTGAAGAAGGTATTTCTAGGAGCGTTGCCGAGAACCTCCCAAAGTCCATCAGTCAGAAGGACCTGCTGACCCAGGGTTTGCTTACTCAGTCAGATCATCCCGCTACAAAGAAGTTGATAGAAGATTTTCGTGCCCGTGGCCGCACCTGATCTTTTTGTATTCTCTTTGTACATTTTATGCATTGATATGTTAATCACCGCCAGGTCTGTTGGTTGGGGTCATGCCTTATTACTTCAGTTGTATGTGATTACAGTTGTACGTTACCCGAGCGGGCTTTTTGAGATGAATATATGAGGATTTTTTTCCATGATTGGATCATAGACTTTATTTGTCTCGGAAACTAGGATCGGGGGGGAATCTCCCCAAGGCACAGACACACGTTTGCATTTGCATAGCGAGCACCTTGTCGCTTTTTTTTTAACCCTTTGTGTATGCAGGTTGTTCCAGGATTGATCAAAGACCAATCCACCGCTATCCGACCAGAGCGAATCAAGCTAGAGCAATGGAACAAGTGCAAACTGACGTTCAGGAACTCCGAGAGAGGATGGACCGCTTCATGGAGCTCATGCAAGTGGTTGCCAACGGCCAAGACCAGCTCAGGACATTGGTCCAACCTCTGATCTCAAGAGTTGACAGCAATGGTGTACTTCATGGAGGGAGCGTTCCAACCCCTCCTCCTGTTGAGACTCCTCAGGGTGGCATCCCCGTGACCGGAGGGAATGGAAGTGGTAACGGCAATGTGATCGCTAACATCGGTCTCAATGGTAATGCGACTGGCGTCGACAATGGAAACTTTGAGGCTAATGGCAACGCTGGATTGGGCAATGGCAACACAGGTGTTGGGAATCTGTATGGGCCTCAGCCATGGCTAGAAGACCGTCAAGAAGATTTGTTCTCACAGAGGAGTGCTGAAGGAGAACTGACTGCTGAAGCACGTTTGAGGTTTAAGGCACTCGAGGACAAAATGAGGAATTTCGAGAACCAGAACACTATGGGTGTCGACATGACTAAATTGGGATTGATTTCTGATTTCAAGGTGCCTCCTAAATTCAAGGTACCCGACTTTGAAAAATACAAGGGCACCACTTGCCCTCGTGTCCACTTAAGGTCATACTACCGAAAGATGTTCGCTCACTCTGAAGATGAGAAGCTGTTGATGCACTTCTTTCAGGATAGCTTGTCCGGGCCATCCTTGGAATGGTACATGAGTTTGGAACCCACAAGTGTGCATACGTGGAAGGAACTTGCTGAGGCATTCGTGCACCATTATAAGTATAACAGTGACTTGGCTCCGAACCAGGTTCAACTGCAGAACTTGTCACAGAGGAACAACGAAGGGTTCAAAGAATACGCCCAGCGATGGCGTGAATTAGCATCTAGAGTTCAGCCGCTGATGGTTGAACGAGAGCTTGTTGAGATGTTTGTAGCCACTCTCCCGGGGGTCTATTACGAGAAATTGGTCAACGGTATGTCCAGAAGTTTCTCTGATCTCATCATTACTGGCGAACACGTTGAAAATGGGATCAAGTTGGGAAAAATTCAGGGTGTTGATCTATCCTCAGCTGGAGGAGGAAAGAAACCATATGGTAACAAAAGGCGTGAAGGAGAGACGAGCGCCGTGTCTAACGCTCGAAGGAAAGGTAAGGGCCAGCGCCAGCAGGTGGCTAGCATAACCATCCCTGTTGTCCAACAACCCCAACCACATCAGCAGCAGCCAAATCAACAAGGATACAGAAGGTATCAGAACATGGCACCTCTGTCAAGTCGTCACCTTGAAACGCCGCCCATGTCTTATGCTCAGCTATTACAGACTCTACTTCAGTTACAGTTAGTCCAGAAGAGAACCCTGGCTCCCTTGACAGGGGTACCTCCGCCAGGTTATGACGCGAATGCAACATGTGATTTTCACTCAGGGGCACCCGGCCACACGATAGAAAACTGCAAAGCCTTCAAGCACAAGGTGCAAGATATGGTGGATGCTAAGATCATCAATTTCTCAGATAATATGCCGAATGTCACGAAGAACCCTATGCCGAATCATAGGGGAGGTGGGGTGAATGCCATTATTGAAGAAGAGGATTTAGATGTGCTGACTGATGTCAAGGATCTGAAGACACCGCTTAGCTTCGCTAAAGCCAAGCTGGTGAAGATAAGCTTCTTTCTAGGCTGTGGAGAACTGTGTATGGGCTGTGCGACTTGTCCTGATGGATGTGAATAGTTGATAGAGGGGATTCAGAGTCTGATGACCGAAGGAATTTTACAGTTCAGCCGAAGGGCCGAATGTGGATCTGGAGAGGTAATGCTGAAGCAAGATGATAAGGTTGCCACCATCACCATCCCTCGCCAGACAATAACCATTTCTGCACCCAGGCCGCCCACCATTACCATCACCAAAGCTGGTTCGATACCTTTTGAAAGCACCAATGTTGTCCCATGGCATTATGGGGCAGACGTCTACTGTAACAGACAGAAGTTGGAACTAGAACCATCTGGGCAGTCTACGGATAACCTAGTGGGAATTGGCGGAATCACGCGCAGCAGAAGAGTATTTGCTCCACCTGAGATTGTGGTGGACAAAGCAGACAAATCTGATGAAACTGATAAGGGAAAGAGTAAAGTCGTTGAGGAAACCCCTCGTGGGGTAGAAAAGGACTTACTTGTGAAGGACGCTGAAGAGTTCATGAGGTTGATCAAGAAGAGTGACTACAAGATCGTGGATCACCTCCATCAAACACCCTCGAAAATTTTCATCCTGAATTTGTTGCTGTGTTCGGAGTCACATTGCAACGCGCTGCTAAAGGTTTTGAATGCCACATATGTACCACAAGAAATCTCGGTCAACCAGTTGGAAGGGGTAGTAGCCCACGTGAATGCTGGAAACGGGTTAGGGTTCACTGACCTGGAGCTGACGCCGAAGGGAAGAAACCACAACAGCGCCCTGCACATCTCGATAGAGTGTAGGGGAATAGTTATGGCTCATGTGTTGGTGGACACCGGGTCATCGCTCAATGTTCTTCTGAAGAAAGCATTGATGAAGTTAGATATGAGAGGATTGATTTGCACACCCAGTGACCTGGTTGTGAAGGCTTTTGATGGAACCAAGCGTCATGTCTTTGGAGAGGTAACGCTGCCAATCCAAGTTGGACCGGAAACTTTCAACGCAGTCTTCTACATTATGGACATCATGCCAGCCTACAGTTGTCTCTTAGGACGACCATGGATCCATTTTGCTGGCGCCGTGACCTCCACGTTGCACCAGAAGCTCAAGTATGCTGTCGGAGGCAGCATCGTAACTGTGTGTGGCGAGGAAGATATAATGGTGAGCCATTTGTCGTCCTTCAAATATGTTGAGATGGATGGGGAAATCCACGAAACCCTATGTCAGGCGTTCAAAGCCGTTAAGGTCAAGGACGTGGCTCCAGTAATGACAGAGAAACCAGAGATGACTCTCTCTTCCTTCAAGGAAGCTCGGGCCGTTGTTCAAGCCGAACCTACCCCAGGCTGGGGGCAAGTTCTAGAAATACCTAACAAACAGGACAAGTTTGGGTTAGGATACTCTCCTGCGGCTGAAGCCTCCTCTTCTCACAGTGCGTCGCGAGGTAAAGGGCCGATCCAGTTTACCAGTGGTGGGGTGATATTTGAAAGTGTCAACGCAGTGTCTGAAGACGGCGAAGACAGCGATTGCGACCTGGACTCTTGGATCCAGCCAAGCAAACCAGGCCAGAGCCTCAACAACTGGTCCATCAGGGATACCATCCAAGTGACAGGCAAAGAGTAATGATTTACTTTCTCCAAACATTGCACAACCCTATGTCCTACCCGGGGCGTAGTGGTTTTATTGTCAGGGCCTTGTTTGATTATGTACATGCATTTTACTAATAAATCAAAAGGCGTTTTTCTTCGCATTCAAATGTTGTGATCTCTGTTATTCCTGTTTTATATTTGTTTTGAAAAACAATAAAATGGCAATAGGGTTTGTGCTAGCCTGCATATCCTTGTTTTAAGCTTAACCCTTGCTATTGCAGGATCCACATAGCAGATGACATCGACTCTAGACCTTCTACGACTCACTTCGACTTCGATCGCCCGATCTATCAAGCCGAAGAGGAGATTGATGAAGACGAAGACCTTCCCGAAGAGTTGGCCCGCTTGTTGAAACAAGAAGAGAAAGTTATTCTGCCTCACGAAGAAGAGATTGAGATTGTGAATCTGGGTTCTGAGGAACTCGTCAGGAACGTCAGGATAGGTGCTGCATTGCAGAATGATGTCAAGCAGAGATTAGCCGAGATGCTTTGAGAGTATAGTGACGTCTTTGCTTGGTCGTACGAAGATATGCCCGGACTTGATACTGACATCGTGGTTCATCACTTGCCGCTGCGAGAAGATTGTCCTCCCGTTAAGCAGAAGCTTAGGAGGACACGACCAGATATGGCCGTTAAGATCAAAGAAGAAGTGCAGAAACAACTTGATGTTGGCTTCTTAGCGGTCACTACTTACCCTCCGTGGGTCGCCAACATAGTACCTGTACCGAAGAAGGACGGTAAGGTGCGAATGTGCGTCGATTATCGGGATTTGAATAGGGTGAGCCCTAAAGATGATTTCCCGCTCCCTCATATTGATGTGTTGGTCGACAATACTGCTTAGTTCTCCGTATTTTCATTCATGGATGGCTTCTCCGGATACAATCAGATCAAGATGGCGCCGGAGAACATGGAGAAAACTACGTTTATTACACCTTGGGGAACATTTTGCTACAAGGTAATGCCTTTCGGTCTGAAGAACGCAGGGGCCACTTACCAAAGAGCAATGGTCACTTTGTTTCATGATATGATTCATCATGAGATTGAAGTCTATGTTGATGACATGATTGCGAAGTCCCAAACGGAGGAGGGACATCTGGTCAATTTGCTGAGGCTTTTTGAGAGGCTTAGGAAGTTCAGGTTGAGGCTGAATCCTAACAAGTGTACTTTCGGAGTACGGTCTGGAAAACTATTGGGGTTTATCGTGAGTGAAAGAGGCATTGAGGTTGATCCTGCGAAGATAAAAGCAATACAAGAAATTCCAGCGCTAAAAACCGAAAAAGAAGTTCGTGGCTTCCTGGGCAGAATAAACTACATTGCAAGGTTTATTTCTCAGCTCACGGCCACGTGTGAACCGATGTTCAAACTGCTAAAGAAAGATCAGGCGATTATCTGGAACGAGGATTGCCAGAAGGCATTTGATAAGATAAAACAGTATCTGCAGGAACCTCCGATCTTGATACCCCCAGTGACCGGACGACCCTTAATCATGTACTTGACAGTTCTTGAGAATAGTATGGGGTGTGTTCTCGGTCAGCACGGCGAGACGGGCAGAAAGGAGCATGCCATTTACTATTTGAGTAAAAAATTCACAGACTGTGAATCTCGTTACTCGATGCTGGAGAAGACGTGTTGTGCACTAGCCTGGGTTGCCAAATGTTTACGACATTACATGCTCAATCACACAACCATGCTAATTTCGAAGATGGATCCGATCAAGTACGTCTTTGAGAAGCAAGTGCTTTCGGGCAGGATTGCCAGATGGCAAATGGTGTTGACGGAATATGACATTCAGTACGTTTCCCAGAAGGCCATCAAGGGAAGCTTATTGTCTGAATACCTTGCTGAACAGCCGATCGAGGATTATCAGCCGATGAGATTCGAATTCCTTGATAAGGATATCATGTTTCTCAAGGTGAAAGACTGCGATGAACCGTTGCCCGACGAGGGTCCAGACAGGAAATCCCAGTGGAAATTGATATTTGACGGGGCGGTTAATTCTTACGGAAGTGGCATTGGGGCGATCATCACGACTCCCCATGGATCCCACATCCCGTTTACAGCTAGACTAACGTTTCCGGTCACCAATAACGAAGCGGAGTATGAAGCATGCATCACGGGTCTAGAAGAAGCAATTGATTTGAGAATCAAGAACCTAGATGTGTATGGTGACTCGGCACTCGTGATTAACCAGATTAAACGGGAGTGGGAGCCTCGTCAATCGAATTTGGTGCCATACATGAATTATGCCAGAAGGCTGCTTTCGTTCTTTGATCGAGTGGAACTCCATCATGTACCCAGAGTTGAGAATCAGATGGCTGATGCCTTAGCCACGTTGGCTTCGATGTATAAAGTCAATTTTTGGAATGAAGCTCCAAGGATTGTCCTTTCTCGTCTTGATAGACCTGCATTCGTCTTTGCGATCGAGCAAGCCTCCGATGGAAAACCATGGTTCCATGACATCCAGACTTTCCTTATGACTAAGGAGTATCCGGCGGGAGCGTCGACCCAGGATAAGAAGACTCTGAGGAGGCTGTCTGGAAATTTTTATCTCAATCCTGATGGAGTTTTGTATAAAAGAAACCACGATCTCGTGCTACTCAGATGTGTAGATGAGAAAGAAGCGAGTATGCTCATGGAAGAAGTCCATGAAGGCACGTTTGGTACGCACGCTGGCGGGCATGCTATGACAAGAAAGATCCTGAGAGCAGGATATTACTGGCTGACGATAGAGTCGGATTGCTTTAAATTCACGAAAAGATGTCATAAATGCCAGATTTATGCTGATAAGATTCATGTGCCGCCGTGCCCGTTGAATGTCATGTCCTCCCCGTGGTCGTTCTCCATGTGGGGCATCGACATGATAGGAAAGATCGAGCCCACTGCATCTAACGGTCATCGCTTCATTCTAGTAGCTATTGACTACTTCACCAAGTGGGTGGAGGCAGCCTCGTATGCTAACGTGACCAAGCAGGTGGTGGCTAAATTCATAAAGAGGGACATCATCTGTCGATACGGAATTCCCGAGCGGATCATTACTGATAATGGTTCGAATCTGAATAACAAGATGTTGAAGGAGTTGTGCCAGAGTTTCAAGATTGAACACCACAACTCATCTCCTTACCGGCCAAAGATGAATGTGTTGCACCCTAAAATTTGCTCAACCTTATTCACTTGGTTTATGTTTCAACATCATTAGCATTTGCATATAGAGTCATGTACATAGTCTAATCATCTGCATAGCATAGCATAGCAAATCATCCAACAGGGACCAATCATTACTCTCATCTCTATGAGCCTATCAAGAGGTTATTATTCAAATTCAATCTCATTCAGGTCATCAGGAAGAATTTGAAAGCTGAGAAGTCAATGGATCAAGCAGGGCCTCTAGCTCCTATCTGAGGGTGTCTGAGGATCAACAAGTAAGTTGTGAGCTGTGGATGGAGCATGGATAGTATCTGGACATTAGGGGAGACTTAGAAAGTAATTTGGAGAAGGATACAAGTCATTGGTGTAGTCACAGGAGTTGTGGATGAAGACAGCCAACTAGGGTTTCATCTGGGGTCAACTCTAGGTCAACTCTAGGACAAATGACTGATTGAAAGGCATTAAAGGGCTATTGGAGAGATGTGGGGTTCATCATTTGACATGTAAAGAAGGATATGTTGTTATGCTAAGAAGAAATCAAGAGGAATCAAAGACAAGAGGAGTTTCTAAATTAGGGTTTCTGTGTAAAATCCCCTAGTTTAGGTCAAATTTCCAAGCAAGATAAGTCAAAATGCAAGCTTCAAATGGATCCTTGGCCAACATGAGACTTGTATAGGATCTCAAGACCTTTAATTTTAGTGGTGGAAGACACTAAGGAGATTTATAGAACTCAAGTTATGGTCCTTACAAGTTACAGGTCATCTGAGGTATCTGAAATTTTGTCTGTGAAAGTGACTTGACTTCCAAGCTATTTTTACCCCTCAAGGAGATTTCAAATGAATTTTTGGTCAACATAAGAATTGTTCCTCATTGTCTTAGCTTTCTATAATGGTATAGTATGCCTTCATATGATTTGTGGAACTCTACTTATGGTCTTGGCAAGCAAAGGGTATTTTGGTCATTTGAGGATTACAGGTCATTTCAAGCCTATGCCCAAAACTCATACAAGGAAGCTTAAAATGGAAAACTTCACAACATCAAACTTGTTCCAAATGACATTTTGAGTTTAGGAAAGTGACCATGAAATATTGGAAAGATTCATAGCACAAGGTTTCAAAATTGGTGGATTTAATGAATAAAAATGACCAAAAAAATGAGATTTTTCATATTTTGGCCAAATGAGGTGAAACTATAGGTCATTTTGATTGGAAAAATCATTTTGGAAACATTGGCTAAAGTGGAATTTTGAGTTTAGTTCAAGTTTTGAAAGTTACTCATGGTTACTTATAATGGAAGTTACATAATCAAATTCAAGGGAAATTGTGCATGGGAAGTTTCTCCAAGCTTCTAGGAGGTTTTAATGTTATCTATATATTGAATTGAGAGAGTTCATGCCATGGTTGGTGATTCATTGTGCTCATAATACCAAGTTTCACACACTTTCTCCAACTTGCAAAATCAACTCAAACTCCCTCAAACTCTCATCAATTTTCACATTTTCTGATTTGATCATCATCACCATCATCCATAGATCACAATTCACATCAAGATTTGGTAGAATTGAGGAGGATTCGTGCTGTTCAAGTTGATCATCCAAGAAGCAAGAATTTTGGAATTGTGAGATTCAGAGCATTGGAGCAAGATTTGTTGCATACAGAACTCAAGAACAAGTACCCTGATCCATTTCCAATCATTACAAGCATCTGATCAAAGCATTCCATAGCTGTTTTCTTCACTTTACACCATGTATGTTTCCCCTTCGAATTGCATGTTTAGGTTAGAATTACTAGGTTTTGTTAGCATAGAAATGTTAAGATAGGTTAAATGACTGAGTTTGGTGAGTTTGGAGAGATTTCATGGAGTTTGATCATGGTGTGCAAGAACTGTTAGGGTTTGTATCTCATAGGATATTGCACTATAATCTTCATTGAATAGCTTGAAGTGATCAGCACGAGGTATAGAGCATGTTAGGGCAAGAATTAGGGAGAATGGGAGAGGTCGATATCAGTTGAAAATGGTGGAACATAACTGTTATACTTATCGGGTTTGGAGTTTGGCTGAGTTTTAGAGGGAATGGTTGGCATGGTTGTGTAGAGGGGAAGAAGGAGAGCAACTTTGCTCTTTGAATCGAGGGAATCCATGGAGAAATGAAGGAGAACCGAATGGTATAAAATTCGTGCATGGTGAAGTTTTTTTTGATTCTAGGGTTTGCTGGAGGTAGACGATGACCCCAGGCCGTTGGATGAGCGTTTTGACTTGGACCAAGGATCTAATCGTGTGGCTGTCGTTCAAAACAAAAACGGAGGGAGAATTCAAACACTGAAACGCATCGTTTCACTTATTGTTTCAGACTGGGCCTCACATTTGCTTGCTAATCACACCCTCCCAACTAGGCCCAAAACCAATTATAACTAAATAACTTACTATCTGCACCGTTTATGGTTTTTTTTTAATTTTTGTTTAATTTCTGAGTACAACTGGGCCTAGCGCCCATTGCTATGCGCGCCCCCCATTTTATGGCCTAGCTGAGATTATAACTGGGCGCCCTTGCTATTCAGACCCCCTCCCCCTTTTATTTCATATTTTGTTTTTTATTTTCTTTTATATTTTTCTCATCTTTAAAAAATCATATAAAATAGGAAATTTGATATTTTTAATCCCTTCTTTTTGTGGTAGGTCAATAATTCTGTCTAGAAAAATATGAAGAAATAAAAATGGCATTTTATTTTGTTTTATTATTTTTCATGCATTTTTTTCTTGTAAATAGCATTTTAAAGAGTTTTGTTTGATACATGAATTTGGTAATTTTTGTTTGAATAGGTGCTCTAATATTTTTAATCCATTCTTTTTAGGTTGTTTAGTTTAGACATTTATCTTGTATATAAAATTTAGTTCATATTTTTAGGACTTAATTTTAGGTGATTTGATTAGGTGTGAATAACATGAATAAAATTAGGGTTTAGGTGACAACATAGGTGAATAAGTTCATTTCCCTTAGGAGTTAGAAATTGAATTTTTGGGGTATGGGACTATAGGGGTTAGGGGTAGTTATTAGATCCCTTGGAAAATGTTAGGATTCCCCTACTGCTATTAGTATTGTTTGTATTTGCTTGACTGGTGTGGTGTGCCCTCTCTGGGGATTATGATTTGTCTGTGTGGGTATTGGGATTGCTTGGGGATTGGGAGAGCTGAAGACTTGTGATGATGAAGCCATTGGAGATCCAGAGATTGAAGTCCAACTTCCAGAGATGAGGAGATTTTTGCTAGCAGCTGTTGAGGAGACTAGGGTTTAGGAGCTAGGCAGAGCTCTAGATTAGAAAGCTTGCTTCTCAAACATGGAATGCCTTGTCTGCATCCATCCTTTCTCTATGATTCAAAGTCTCTTTCGAATATCCACCTCCTTCCTTTGGAAGGATCAGTGAATGTATTTGAAAGATAGAACTTTTGAGAGAAAACTGTCTGTATAATGTTAACAGTTGATGAGCCACCCTTGGTAGGCAGTCTACTGTTTAACATTCACTTTTATCCTGTTGACTGATATTCCTCCTGGAGTTTGAGACTTGAAGAAAAGCCATTGCGGATGGAAGACTGATAACCAAGACCTTGCTTGAAGGCTGTGGAGATGAAGGTTGATGCTTGCTGAAGCTTGTAGCTGATTGGTGATGACCTGAAGTTTGATGTTGATGCAGAGCTGCTGTGGCTGTTTATTTTTTTCTGCTGTTAATCATTTCTGATGTATTGATTGGTTTTCCTGACTGTATTGTTTGCTGTTTACCTTGTGGGGTTGAAAGTGAATCCTGTTCACTTTTGCCTATTGTTTTCTAGGTTCGAGGTTGAGTGGGACTCCCTTGACTCGCTTGTATTGTTGCATCCATGCATTTTACTGCTTTACTGTATAAATATGCTATTGTTTCTGTTTCCGTTTATCCCTTAGGATCTCTGTTTCTCTCTGCGCAAGAGAGGAGCATGATAGACATTAGGTCTTAACCCATGCATGATAACTTTAGGTTAGTTTGATTCCCTTTGCAACCATAGGTTAGAGTTCTGTCTCTTCTTTCTCAAAACAAACAGAAAAACACAATAAGATTTCAAACACAATAAAAGACATTTCTTCCGTAAAAGAATGTGAACTCATCAAAACGTCATTTTTGTCCGCTTGGACCTGTAATCAGAAAAACCCTTTTTCAGAAGGAATAAAATCAATCAAGACAGACTTGTGTCTTCCGTGCCCGAACTACGTTTGCTCTGATCTTTCATGCTGTATGAAAGTACGTAGGCATAGGATGCGATATCCTAGCGAGCAACCTTCCCCTCCTTTCCCGTAGGTAGGCGAACTACGTTGACTCTGATTTCTCGTTCCAGACGGGAATACGTAGGCATAAAGGGCGATACTTTGCCGAGTCATTTTCTTTTCTTTTAACCCTTAACCCTTAGTTTAGATAGAATAACAATCCGTACCCGAAAACAAGCGTGGATCCCGTCGAGTACGACGGACGTGAGGGGTGCTAATACCTTCCCCTTGCGTAACCGACTCCCGAATCCAGGTTTTGGTTGCGATGACCATTCCTTTCCCGTGTTGTGCGAGGTTTACTCTGAGCGTTTCCTTTCCCTCCAGTGGGATAAATAACGCACGGTGGCGACTCTTCTGTTCAGCCGGCGCCGATTTTTGCAGTAGCGACAGCTGGCGACTCTGCTGGGGATCCAACGTCCCCTGGCTGCTAAGGACTGCGATAGTTCTTATGCATTCGGGATCCAACGTCCCTTAAGAGAGTCAATCCTAACGCTTGTTTTCCCGTCGAGGATTTTGTATGGATTTATATTTCTGACCTTTATTTTCAGCATTATATATATTGGTTATTATTGTTGTATTGTGGGGTGTGACGGGTGTTCTTTGATTGAGAGATAAGTCGGACCTGGGCTTGAGTGCACCTAGAATTAGAGTAGAAAGTAGTGGGCGCGTGCCGGCTTTGCTTGCATTAGTGTCTCATGAAATCTACACTCGGACGAGGTTCTTCTGGTTGGCTTCTTTTTCTACCCTTTGGGTCGAAGGGGTTGTTGGTCAGCTGAATTGTCGACTCCGGGAACCGATCATTTGGAAGTTGGCTAAGTGAGGCCTCTTCAGGATATGATGATGCCACTCCTTCTGGGAATCGTATCATCAGCCCTGAAAGTCTGTGACGCCGACGACCGCATAGGATGCCATACCTTTGTCAGTTACTAGGACATCCACCTGTGAGAGGGTTTGGGGTTATGCAGGTAACTAGACTTTCAGACTACCGGTTTGTTTCTTGACCTGAGATCCTGGGTATTTATGGAGAGTTCTGAGGTCTGTCAGAGACCAGTTGGAGAGTTCTGAGGTCTGTCAGAGACCAGTTGGAGAGTTCTGAGGTCTGTCAGAGACCAGTTGGAAAGGTGATTTGAGGTCTATCAGAGACCAGTTGGGGTTATGGTTTGAGGTCTGTCAGAGACCATTGTGGGAGCTTTGTTTAGGTCTATCTGAGATCAGAGTTTGAGGACTTCTACAGAGTCCATCTGAGACTTCTTGATATGGTGCAGGCTATTCAGCTACGGCATTTGGTCCCTGTTGCATGTTACTTGCATTGCATTGCTTGCATACTCATTATCTTTGCATCCCATTAACGTGTGTCTGTGCTGCAGGTGCATTTGCATATCCCCCGGTTCTAGTGCCCAGGCTTCTGAGTATTGACTATGGCTGGATTGAGGAAGACAGTCGCGTATAAGCTGCCTATACCTGATATTACCCCTTTGCTCGGTCTGATATCTCTTGCTGATGAAGAGGTTAGGAGAAGCTTCAGAATGAGTCATGGGAGATTACTGAGATTAGTCTGCAAGCCCACTGCTGATGAGATGAACGGGCTGTACACCTTGATGCAGTTCTATGACCCCGCATTGAGATGTTTTACGTTTGCTGACTTCATTCTAGGGCCTACCATTGAGGATTATGTGGAGTTTACTGAGCTACCAGTGCAGAACAAGGTTCCCTTTATTCACTCTGCTGCTGAGCCCAAGTTGGAGGACTTAGCTAAAGCCTTGCATATGGACGCTGCCGAACTGTTAGTGACTTCGTGGCTTGGGGTTTCCGGTTTCTCTCTTGATTTCCTGGTTGGCAAAGCTCAGGAGTATGCCAAGAACGGATGTTGGGTGGTTTTCAATGCTATTTTGGCCCTATGCATTTATGGGATTGTGCTGTTTCCTAACTTGCCCAATTTCGTAGACTTGGACGCTTTCCATATATTTGCTGCTGGCAATCCAGTGCCAACGTTGATCGGAGACTTCTACCACTCCTTGCACTACAAGAATGAAAACAGAAGGGGAAAGGTTGTTTACTGCTGTGCGCCTCTATTGAGCATGTGGTTCAAGAGCCACCTTCCCCTGAAGGGATCTTTTGTGGAGAGTGCAACTTCAGCTAGCTGGTCAGAGCGCCTGATGAGGCTATCTTTCGAAGACGTTGAATGGTTTGATCGAGACTTGCTAGGGTCTGAGCTTATATTCAGTTGTTTTGGGTACCCTAATGTCCCGCTGATAGGAAGAAAATGGTGTATCAACTACAACCCATCCCTGTTGGTCCGTCAGTTCGGATATGCGCTGAAGAACCCACCAAAGGAGGAAGAAGTACAGGAGTCTCTGTACTTCACCGGTGATTTGAAGGGGGAGTTATTAGCCAAGCTGCAGCATGCCTGGACGCGTATTAACCGAAGAGGGAAGCCGCTGTTAGGGAAGAATGACTGTCAGGCTTATGCACCTTACAGAGTTTGGATCCAGGAGAGAGCGAGTCAGTTGCGGATGTCGTTTCCAGATGCACCAACCCTTGTTCCTATTCCGATAGCAGAGCCAACTACTGTTTCCAGGGAAGCCTACGAGCAAGTTGTGAAAGAAAAAGAAGCCTTGATGAAAATCAATGAAGGGTTAGAGCAAGAGCTAGCCCAGATACGCAGTGAGAAAAACAAGGTCGTGCATGCTTTCCAACAGCAGATCGAGCTAGTAAACAGACTAGGGGCTGAGTTGACTGAAGAGAGGAAGAAGCGCGAACGTCTGGGGCAAGAGTTCAGAAGCTCCCATGACATGTTGGAATCCAAAAAGAAGGCACTCGACGCCGCACACCGAGAGATCTCTTCTTGCAATAAGACTTGGAATGCTACACTGACCAACAATAAAAAGAGAGAGGATAAGTTGAAGCAGCAAATCTCCGACCTCGAAGAGCAGTTGAAGTTTAGCATCAAGAAGTGTGAAGAAGAGGTGATGTCCATGTATAGTCTCCAGAATGCACTGAACAAGGCCATTAAAGGCAGGGATGAAGCTGTGTCTCAGAAGCGTAAACTAGAGGATCGCTTCGGAGAAGGGGCATGGGAGGAAACTGCTGGAGACGTGCGACGTGTTCTTAAGAAAAGAAACCAACTTGTCGAAGGGCTACTTACCCGACCAAGTCATCCGGAGACCAAGAAGTTGCTAGAAGAGTACCAGACTTATGGGAGTGCTTGATCATTTCATGTATTAACTTGTACGCTTTATTTGCATAGTGCTGACCATCACCAGGATTGTTGGTTGAGGTCATGCCTTCTTATTGTACTCAGTGATATGGTATTCTTGGCTTATGGATTTCTCCGCAATATATGAGGCTTTCTGTGATTCAACTCCGATCTTTGTATTGCTAGCACTGTCACTGCACCGGCACCTTCACACTAGAATCGGGGAATGAATTTCCCTAATGCACAGACACACACATTGCATTGCATTCATATTCATGTTGCATTACAGGTAATCATTGGATGGTATCTTATTTCCTGCTCTGTACCAGGTATTTTCAGGATTGCAGATCAGCGCCCGCACAGATATTCCACTTGCACCTACTGTCGAAGGATCATGGATCAAATGCAGAACGAGATGCAAGATGTGCGCGAGAAGCTAGCTCTCTTTATGCAGACCATGGAGACTATTGTAAAAGGTCAGGAGAATTTGCAAGCCATGGTGCAACCTCTGTTGGTCAGAAATGCTGGTCATGGGAATGAGGATCATCAGTCTGTGCGAGTCGACACTGTTCATGGGGATGGCACTCCCACACCAGTGGCTCCACCTGTAGTCAATATACCTGCTGCTAATGTCAACAACGCTACCGCTGCTGGGAACGGTAACGTCGGAGTTGGGAACGAGACTGTTGTCCATAACGTTGGGCTTGGTGATATCAACTTGGGCGATAATATGGGAGGCAACGGCTTCGGTAATGCTGGATTCGGATTCAATGATCAGGGTTTCGATAATGCTGGGAAGTATGGTTTCAATGCTCAAGGCTTTGGGCAAGACGGTTTTGGTGTGACCAATCAGGGTTACGGAGGTTTTGGAAATGGTAACGGCGCTGGGTTAATGACTTTTGGACCTACTGGAGCTGCTCAGGGATACGGCAACAGAGGGCGAGGCCCGGTGATGAATCAGATCAGAGCTGGCCGCAATAATGGATATGATGGGTATGGAGCTGGGAATGGTATGTGGCAAGAAGATCAGCAGGAGGACGCCTTCTCCGGTGGAGGTTTCTATGGACCGATGGATGACTCCCAGAAGATCAGAATGCTAGAAGAGCAGATGAGGGGGGTCCTGAACCAAAGTACTGTGGGATTGGACATGTCCGCAATGGGTCTGGTACCTGGCTTGAGGGTGCCAATCAAATTCAAAGCTTCTACGTTTGATAAGTATAAAGGGGACACTTGTCCGAAAGTGCACGTACGGGCTTATTACAGAAAGATGTCTGCGTATTCAACTGATGAGAGAATGCTAATGCATTTCTTTCAAGATAGTTTGTAGGGCCCTTCCCTCGAATGGTACATGGGGTTGGAGCCAACTAATGTAAAGACATGGAAGCAACTGGCAGAGGCATTCGTAGCTCACTATAAATACAACAGCGACTTGGCGCCCAATCGGGTCCAATTGACAGGGCTGTCTCAGAAGAAGGGTGAGAGCTCTAAAGAGTACGCGCAAAGATGGAGCGACATGGCTGCCAGGGTCCGTCCTCCTTTAGAAGATAAGGAAATGAATGACATGTTTATCGGAACGTTCACAGGCATGTTTTATGACAAGTTGTTTCACACATCTTTGGCCAGTTTCTCAGACTTAATTCTGATGGGGGAAAAGATTGAAAACAACATTAAGCAAGGCCGATTCTAGGCTGAGGAGTCAACTGCATCTGGCAGTAACCGAAAGGCTTTTGGTGGGCGCCGTCAGGGCGAGGCAAGCGCAGTGTTTGGGGGCCGAGGTCGGGGCCGAGGCAGAGGTCGAAATCAATATCATCAGCCGCAGCAGGTGGCGAGTGTCACTATCCCATATCAGCAACAACCATTTCAACAACAACAACCGTTTCAGCAACAGCCAATGCACCAACAGCAGCAACAGCAGCAGCAGCGGCAGCAGCCACAGCAGGGGGCACAGCCTGCTCAGCGAAGATTCTAGGGTAGTAAACCAAGAAGAGTGTTTAAGAAGCCTCCCTCAACGTACGCAGATTTGTTGCAGACATTGTTGGGTTTGAACCTGGTAGAGAAGAGAACTCTGGCACCGATAACGGGAACTCCTCCGTATGGTTATGATGCAAGCAGGCACTATGAGTTCCACTCTGGGGCTCCGGGCCATGATGTAGAGGGTTGCCATGCTTTTAAGCATGTTGTGCAGGATCTTTTGGACAATAAAGCTATCAATTTCGGAACGGCAGGTCCGAATATAGTGCAGAAGCCCATGCCTAATCATGGGGCAAACGCCATTCTGATTGAGGAAGGTTTGAATTTGATTACGAGAGTGGATGATTTAAAGACGCCGCTGAGCGAGATAAAAAGCAGATTGTTACAAGGGGGTGTTTATCCAGGATGTGACGAGTATTGCTTAGAATGCTGGACCCTAGCTGGGGGGTGTGATGATTTAAAGAAAGGCATTCAGGCTTTAATTGATGACGGCACATTGCAGTTTGACCGAGCAGCAATCGAAGAGCCTGCAAGAGCATTAGCAGGCAATCAGAGTGATGTGGCCACCGCGACGATTCCTCGAAAGACAATCACTATCGCAGCACCGGTCCAGCGACCACCGATCACCATAACTAAGGCCGGACCGATCCCGTACGAGAACACAAAAGCAGTCCCATGGTCATATGGGTTGGAGGTGTATTGTGACGGGATAAAGATTGATGTTAATAAGCAGCCAGCCGAGACTGTGGACAACGTTGTTGGTTCAGGAGGCATGACGAGAAGTGGAAGGATCTTTATATCGCCTGAAGTAGAGGCTGAGCGAATGGCAAAAGGGAAAGGAAAGATGGTTGAGAATGTCCCAGTGCAGGCAAACGAAAAAGCCTCGGCATCGAAGGATGTAGAAGAGTTCATGCGCTTGATTCGAAAAAGTGATTATAAGATTGTGGAGCATCTGCAGCAGACGCCGTCCAAGATATCTATCCTGTCGTTGCTACTGTGTTCTGAAGCTCACAGAAATGCTTTGTTGAAAGTCCTGGATACTTCCTTCGTACCCCAAGACGTCTCCGTGAATCAGCTGGAAGGAGTGTTGGCACATGTAAATGCAGGCCACAGCTTGGGCTTTACCGACTTCGATTTGACCCCGAAGGGGAGAGATCATAATATGGCGCTGCACGTATCTGTCGAGTGTAGAGGATCAGTAATGTCGCATGTATTGGTCGATACCGGATCATCCTTAAATGTGATGCCCAAGAAAGCGATGATGAAGCTGGACGTCAGAGGAATCTTGTGCACGCCCAGTGACTTGGTAGTTAGGGCATTCGATGGCACGCGAAGAACAGTCTTTGGATCGATAACATTGCCTCTACAGGTGGGGCCGGAGGTGTTTGCCACTGAATTTTATATCATGGACATCCAGCCCGCATATAGCTGCCTGCTCGGACGACCCTGGATTCATGGGGCTGGGGCAGTCACGTCTACCCTGCATCAAAAGTTGAAATATATGGTCGGAGACAGCGTGGTCACCATATGCTGAGAAGAAGACATCCTGGTCAGCCATCTGTCGTCATTTAAATATGTGGAGGTCGATGGAGAGATCCACGAAACACCCTGCCAGGCATTTGAAGGGTTGCGTATCAAGGACAAAGGTCCCGGGCCGAGCAAAGTGTCGGAGATAGCCGTCTCGTCGTATAAAGAAGCTCAAGCTCTGGTAGAGGCAGGAGAAGCAAAGGGCTGGGGCAAAGTGCTGGACATTCCTGTGAAGATGGACCGGTTCGGGCTAGGATACCAATCGTCGTCGTCAACACCTGCTGTGGGGGCACCCCGTTTCAGAGGGCCAATAACCATCTCTGCCAGTGGAGTATGTCATGAGACTATCAACGCTGCTTCAGAGTCTGATGAAGGAGACAGCGACTGTGATATGGATGCCTGGATTCAGCCAAGCATGCCAGGACAGGGACTGTGCAACTGGTCTATTCAGGAGCTTGTTCCTGTGACTCTTAAACAGTAATGCTTTGTTTTATTAATTGTTGAACAATCCGATGTCTTGCCCGGGGCATCAGGATTTGCTTAGGGTTGTGCTGTTATGAACATTGCGTGTTAATCATTAAATAAATGGCGTTTTTTCATGTGCAAATATTTTGATCTCTGTTTTTCCTGTTTTGTATTTTTCAATAAAATGGCAACGTGATTATTCGCTTTATATGCATTTTGAAGCATTTAACCATTCTTTTTGCAGGATAACATTTTCAGATGACATCCTTGAACCACCTATGACTCATCCCGACTTCGAGCACCCGGTATTTCAGGCCGAAGAAGAGGTTGTCGAAGATAGTGACGTTCCTGAAGAACTGTCTTGGTTGGTGAAACAAGAAGAGCGTGTCATTCTGCCTCACGAAGAGGTCGTCGAAATTATCAACTTGGGGTCGGAAGGGGTTGAGAAGAATATTCGTATCGGAGCCGCGCTGCAAAGCGATATCAAGCGCAGACTGGTTGAAATGCTCCGAGAGTATAATGATGTGTTCGCTTGGTCGTATGAAGATATGCCAGGGCTCGATACAGATATGGTTGTGCACCGTCTGCCATTGAAAGAAGAATGCCCGCCGGTCAAACAAAAGCTTCGCAGAACTAGACCAGATATGGCAGTGAAGATCAAAGAAGAGGTTCAAAAACAGTGGGACGCTGGTTTCCTGGCTGTAACAAAATATCCCTCATGGGTTGCTAACATCGTACCAGTGCCAAAGAAAGATGGCAAGGTTCGAATGTGCGTGGATTATAGGGATTTGAATAAAGCAAGCCCAAAGGATGATTTTCCACTTCCTCATATCGATGTGCTAGTTGATAATACTGCTCAATACTCCGTATTCTCCTTCATGGATGGCTTCTCAGGCTATAATCAGATTAAAATGGCGCCAGAGGACATGGAGAAGACTACTTTCATAATGCCTTGAGGAACATTTTGCTACAAAGTGATGCCCTTTGGCTTGAAGAATGTTGGGGCAACGTATCAGCGTGCGATGACGACTCTTTTTCATGACATGATGCATAAGGAGATCGAAGTTTATGTTGACGATATGATTGCTAAATCCCAGACGGAGGAAGAGCACCTGGTGAATCTGCTGAAGTTATTTAAAAGGCTTAGGAAGTTCAGGCTGAGACTGAACCCTAATAAATGCACCTTCGGGGTGAGATCGGGTAAGCTGCTGGGGTTTATCGTAAGTGAAAGAGGAATAGAGGTCGATCCTGCTAAAATAAAAGCGATCCAAGAAATGCCGACGCCTAAAACAGAGAAAGAGGTGCGCGGGTTTTTAGGGAGGTTGAACTACATCGCTCGGTTCATATCTCACCTAACTGCTACGTGTGAACCATTGTTCAAGTTATTGAAAAAAGATAAAGCTGTAACATGGAACGAAAATTGTCAAAAGGCGTTCGATAAAATAAAGCAGTATTTGCGGGAGCCTCCTATTTTGATACCCCCAGTGGCAGGGCGACCCTTGATCATGTATTTGACAGTTCTTGAGGGAAGCATGGGTTGTGTTCCCGATCAACACGACGAGACAGGAAGAAAAGAGCATGCGATTTATTACTTGAGTAAGAAATTTACAGATTGTGAATCTCAATACTCAATGCTGGAGAAAACTTGTTGCGTGCTAGCCTGGGCCGCCAAGCGTTTGAGGCAATACATGCTGAATCATACAACCATGCTCATCTCGAAGATGGATCCTATCAAATATGTATTCGAAAAGCAGGCGCTATCAGGGAGAATTGCCCGTTGGCAGATGGTCTTGACTGAATATGACATCCAATACGTCTCGCAAAAGGCTATAAAGGGGAGTGTGATGTCTGAGTACTTGGCAGAGCAGCCTATGGAAGATTACCAATCAATGAGGTTTGATTTTCCTGACGAGGATATCATGTACCTAAAGATGAAAGATTGTGAGAGCCGTTTCCAGACGAAGGACCAGAGTTGGGTTCCAAATGGAAGATGATATTTGATGGAGTTGTGAACGCTTACGGTAGCGGAATAGGGGCAATCATCACTACGCCACACGGGTCGCACATCTCGTTTACTGCCCGATTGACCTTTGCAGTTACCAATAATGAGGCCGAATACGAAGCTTGTATAATGGGGCTTGAAGAAGCCATTGATTTGCGAATCAAGAATCTAGACGTATACGGAGACTCAGCTTTGGTGGTGAATCAGATCAAAGGGGAATGGGAGACACGTCAGCCCAATTTGATACATTACATGAATTATGCAAGGAGATTGTTGCCTTTCTTTGACAAGGTTGAATTGCATCATGTACCGCGAGCGGAGAATCAGATGGCTGACGCCCTGGCCACTTTGTCTTTCATGTACAAGGTCAACTTCTGGAACGAGGCTCCCAGAATCGTTATCTCTCGGCTTGACAGACCAGCTTTCGTATTTGCTATTGATGAAGCATCCGACGACAAACCGTGGTATTTTGATATCCTTAATTTTCTGAAGAATAAAGAGTATCCGGCTGGGGCATCCAGTCAAGATCAGAAGACTCTCAGGAGATTAGCAGGTAATTTCTATTTGAATCCGGATGGCGTCTTATACAGAAGGAACCACGATTTGGTGCTGTTGCGTTGTGTAGATGAAAGAGAGGCAAAGCTGCTCATGGAGGAAATACATGAAGGTACCTTCGGTACGCATGCTGGTGGGCATGCTATGACGAGGAAGCTGCTGCGGGCAGGTTATTTTTGGCTGACTATGGAAACTGATTGTTTCAAGTTTGCGAGAAAGTGCCACAAGTGCCAAATCTATGCTGATAAAATCCATGTGCCTCCGAGCCCTCTAAATGTGATGTCATCTCCATGGCCATTCTCGATGTGGGGAATCGATATGATTGGAAAGATCGAGCCGACAACTTCTAATGGGCACCGGTTCATTCTAGTAGCAATCGATTATTTCACCAAGTGGGTGGAAGCGGCGTCTTATGCAAATGTAACTAAGCAAGTGGTGGCCAGATTCATCAAGAGAGATATCATTTGTCGATATGGGATCCCCGAGCGGATAATTACAGACAACGGCTCAAACCTGAACAACAAAATGATGAAGGAGCTCTGTCAGAATGTCAAGATCGAACATCACAACTCCTCCCCTTACCGACCCAAGATGAATGGCGCTGTCGAAGCGGCCAATAAGAATATCAAGAAGATCGTTCAAAAGATGGTGGTGACCTATAAGGATTGGCACGAGATGCTGCCTTTTGCTTTGCACGGTTATCGTACGACGGTACGCACATCAACCGGGGCAACCCCGTTCTCGTTGGTATACGGAATGGAAGTAGTACTACCGTTGGAAGTTGAGATCCCTTCTCTGAGGGTATTGCGAGACGTTCAGCTAGACGAGGCAGAATGGGTGAAAGACAGGTTGAACTAACTGAGTTTGATGGATGAGAAGAGGCTAGCTTCTCTAGCATACGGTCGTTTGTACCAGAGCCGAATGAAGAAAGCATACGACAAGAAGATACATCCGCAAAGCTTTCAGACGGGCGACCTTGTGCTGAAAAGGATTCTCCCGCCGCAGGCAGATCACAGGGGCAAGTGGACCCCTAACTACGAAGGGCCATACGTTGTTAGAAAAGTCTTTTCAGGAGGAGCGTTGTTGTTGTCCACTATGGACGGTGAAGACTTTGCATCGCCTGTGAATTCGGATGCAGTTAAAAAATACTTTGCTTAAAATTGACCCGCTGGACAGAAAAAGAGAGTCCAGGCAAAAATGGGGCATCCTGGCGAACCAAAAACAGAATGAAAGGTTCGGGCAAAAGTTAGGGATAAAATAAAAAAATGTACACCCGCGAAGTTGAAAACCTAGACTGGGCGGCTTCGGCAAAAAAGGGTATCCCGGTGAACTGAAAACCCGTAAAGGGCGGCTCACGCAAAAGTTAGGGATTTGAAAAGCAAATGACTGCGGTCCGAATTTGATACTGCATTTGAGCTTTGGTGCGGGAGAATATGACGGAGGGTTCAAGTATCAGATGCAATCTCTTCGGAAGTGTAGATACCGGGAAAGTATTAGAGTCGGACGAGTCATAGGAGGATCAGTTCGTGGTGTTCGTCTGCATCCCGTTGCCGACATGTGTACAAATCTAATTTGTCAATATATTTATGCTTCTTGTGCATACTTGTATATTTGCTTTGTGTAGCTTCCTCTTTTCAGGAGTTACATCCTGTGTACCAAACTCCGCCCATTCAGGGGCCCAATCAATAAAATATGTTATTCAGTATTTGATGCTGGTTCTTTACTGTTTTGTGCATGATAAAACGCCTAGGGTTAATGAAACTAGCATGTGTATAATGTCACTGGCCCTTGCCAACAATTGCTAAAACTTTGAATTAACTGAAAATGACATCACTAATCTAAATAGATTTGGTTGCATAGGCTTGTCTTGTCTTGTTTGTGTTGTTGCAGGTTTCATAGCCGTACGAGGAAGACGATCAAAAGATTGCAGCAACGAAAGACTCGACCCCCGCGTAGGTCATGCATGTTCTTCCTGAAGAAGGATCGAATTCCCCAGCTAGCCGTAGCTTATCCAAAGGACATGCTCCAGCAAAGTCATTCATCCTCAGCAGAGTTTGGCGATTCCAAGATTATAAGGCTGTATTCAGACAGTGTATCGCAAGCAGAGTGGGTTTAGCCTCAGAAGATTAATATTTGTAAGCTGTATTCAGACAAGTTCACCTTTCCCCGCAGAGTCAGTTACTCTTCCACAGCGGAGTTCTCTTTTCAGCAAGTATTCTCATTCCTCCTAGTGGAACTCGAAGATTAAGACCCTCCCCGGCAGAGTTGGTTGTGTGTCCTGGCATTTATTTTGCCGGAATACCGTGTGATATCCGTTCACTTTCCAGCAGAAGTTCAATCATACCAGGCGCATCTGCTATTCTCCAGCAGAGTTGTATTCCCCAGCAGGGTGTCACTTCAATGAGGTGTCTGGTTTAAGTTCCCAATTTCCCAACTGAGTCGACTTCACTCTTCAAGCATTTACTTTGCTGGAATAATTCTGTAGCATCTGGTTATCCCCAGCGGAGCCGGCATTGTCTTCAGCATTTATTTTCGCTGGAGCAGCTCCTGTATCTCAGCAGTTCGAGTCTGCATTGGCATCGACATATAGTGTCATACTTGCATCCACCAAATAAAAGCGCGTAGCATTTCCATGTCGAATGGAGCATTGCATCATTGTCAAACGCATGCATTTTGAAACATAAACCAAGTTGGCTAACCTTTGTTTCAAGTATTGTTTCTCTTGCAGGTAGAGAGAGCTCTTGCTCAAATGAAGTATCAAACATTCGAGGTCTCGACATGAGACATTCAATGAAGCGTCGGCTTCGGCATTATTCCCCATAGAGTTATTTGTGAACTTCTCGTGTTTTCCTCGCCAGAGTGAGTAGGCAGAATTTCTCCTCATTCCCAAGTAGAGTTGTTTGTCATCAAAGGGTTTCATGAATCAGAATGTCAGAGGCTGCCGACGGTTATCAGAACAGGCGTCTGGTAGTTTGGATTCCAAACATCCCCAGTAGAGTCCGCCTCAAAGTTGCTGTAACGTCAGTGATAAGAAGTTTGTGGACCAATGGAAGGATGAGTCCTAACGTGGACAATTTTATTGACAGGTTTTCGTCGTGCTAGAAAAGCGGGGGTCCTAACGTGGACAGATTGATTTCCTCAGTTTGACGATATGCGCTAGTCCTAACGTGGACAGGTTCAATTTTTCAGAATTGTTGTTATGTGGAGTCCTGGCGTGGACATTCCTTCCAGTTTGACGAGACGTGTTGGTCCTAACGTGGACAGACCGGATTCCTCGGTATTGATTGAGTATGAAGTCATAACGTTGACAAGATTGATTACCCTTCGTGTTGGTGTCCTGATGTGGACAATTTATTTCCAGCAGATATCCTTATTCGTAATGGTGAAGTGTGCGTCCTGACGTGGACAAAATTTATAGTTCTTCATGATGACAAGATACGAGAGTCCTGACGTGGGCAAATTTATCCTTCCTCGTGTTGTTGGCAAAGTATGAGTCCTAACGTGGACAAGTCCTATTTCCCCAGCAGGTCGAAGGTACAGGAGTCCTGACATGGACAAAATTTTATTTCCTCAGCGAGTCAAGACGTGAGTCCTTACGTGGACAAATCAAGACGAAAAGCGTTTCCTTACGTGGAAAGACTGGAGTCCTTACGTGGACAGATGAAAGAGCATTCCTGACGTGGAAAGATGGAGTCCTTACGTGGACGAATCAAGAAGGGAGTTGTTCCTAACGTGGAAAGGTGGGTCCTGACGTGGACGATGTATTCCTGACGTGGAAAGATCGCATTCCTTACGTGGAAAGATTGGAGTCCTTACGTGGACGGATTGAGATAGTATTCCTTACGTGGAAAGAAAACGCGTTCCTTACGTGGAAAGATGTGATTCCTTACGTGGAACAAGTTGGAGTCCTAACGTGGACGAATCAAAATGTGATTCCTTACGTGGAAAGATAGCATTCCTGACGTGGAAAGATTGATTCCTGACGTGGAAGAACGATGTATTCCTTACGTGGAAAGTTTAGTCCTGACGTGGACAGATTTAGAAGAGAAGTTGATTCCTTACGTGGAAAGATGAGTTTATTCCTTACGTGGAAAGATTGAGTCCTTACGTGGACATATCAAGTTGGAGTCCTGACGTGGACAACTCAGAAAGATTGCATTCCTTACGTGGAAAGATTGGAGTCCTGACGTGGACAAACTAAGACAAGATTGTGTTTCCTTACGTGGAAAGAAAAGAAGTTCGTTTCCTTACGTGGAAAGATGGTTTCCTTACGTGGAAGAACGATGTATTCCTTACGTGGAAAGAGATTGTGATTCCTTACGTGGAGAGATGGCGTTCCTTACGTGGAAAATTGTATTCCTTACGTGGAAAGATTGTAGTCCTTACGTGGACAGATCGAATAAAATCGTATTCCTTACGTGGAGAGCTTGGAGTCCTTACGTGGACAGATCAAGAATTTTATTCCTTACGTGGAAGAAAATTGGTTTCCTTACGTGGAAAGAAGACGGGTTCCTTTCGTGGAAAAAGGGGAGTCCTTACGTGGACAAATCAGAAAGAGTTGGATTCCTTACGTGGAAAGAAGATCAATTCCTTCCGTGGAAAGATTGGGTCCTTACGTGGGCATATCAAGTTGAGTCCTTGATGTATTCCTAACGTGGAAAGTTTAGTCTGGACGTGGACAAATTCATAAAAGAAGGTGGTTTCCTTACATGGAAAGATGTTATTCACAAGATGAAAGAAGATGTATTCCTTACATGGAATAGTTTAGTCCTGATGTGGGCAGATCCAAACGAGGGTATAGTCCTAACGTGGACGGTGTTACTCCTAACGTGGAAGAGTTTAGTCCTAACGTGGACGATTTATTTCTGATGAAAGGCAGACGAGCCATCCCCAGTGAAGTTGTCGAGATTTTTCCTAACGTGGACAAGTTTGGTTGAGATTTCTTTGTGTTGACGACACAGGCGTCCTAACGGGGACAAAGTTGTATTCTTGCAATGAGAGAAGCTTTTCAGGCTGATGAAAATAATCCCCAAGCAGTGGTGTAGTTCATGTCTGTGGTTGGCAAATTTCTGGGTTCTTAGTATTCAACCGTCTCGTACCGCGAGTGTTTGAAGGCCGTTCGCTCTTCACCCAATTGGGTCCAAGTCGCTTGAATAGGGGCAGCTGTTGCACCCTAAAATTTGCTCAACCTTATTCACTTGGTTTATGTTTCAACATCATTAGCATTTGCATATAGAGTCATGTACATAGTCTAATCATCTGCATAGCATAGCATAGCAAATCATCCAACAGGGACCAATCATTACTCTCATCTCTATGAGCCTATCAAGAGGTTATTATTCAAATTCAATCTCATTCAGGTCATCAGGAAGAATTTGAAAGCTGAGAAGTCAATGGATCAAGCAGGGCCTCTAGCTCCTATCTGAGGGTGTCTGAGGATCAACAAGTAAGTTGTGAGTTGTGGATGGAGCATGGATAGTATCTGGACATTAGGGGAGACTTAGAAAGTCATTTGGAGAAGGAGACAAGTCATTGGTGTAGTCACAGGAGTTGTGGATGAAGACAGCCAACTAGGGTTTCATCTGGGGTCAACTCTAGGTCAACTCTAGGACAAATGAATGATTGAAAGGCATTAAGGGCTATTGGAGAGATGTGGAGTTCATCATTTGACATGTAAAGAAGGATATGTTGTTATTCTAAGAAGAAATCAAGAGGAATCAAAGAGAAGAGGAGTTTCTAAATTAGGGTTTCTGTGTAAAATCCCCTAGTTTAGGTCAAATTTCCAAGCAAGATAAGTCAAAATGCAAGCTTCAAATGGATCCTTGGCCAACATGAAACTTGTAGAGGATCTCAATACCTTTAATTTGAGTGGTGGAAGACACTAAGGAGATTTATAGAACTCAAGTTATGGTCCTTACAAGTTACAGGTCATCTGAGGTATCTGAAATTTTGTCTGTGAAAGTGACTTGACTTCCAAGCTATTTTTACCCCTCAAGGAGATTTCAAATGAATTTCTGGTCAACATAAGAATTGTTCCACATTGTCTTAGATTTCTAGAATGGTATAGTATGCCTTCATATGATTTGTGGAACTCTACTTATGGTCTTGGCAAGCAAAGGGTATTTTGGTCATCTGAGGATTACAGGTCATTTCAAGCCTATGCCCAAAACTCATACAAGGAAGCTTCAAATGGAAAACTTCACAACATCAAACTTGTTCCAAATGACATTTTGAGTCTATAAAAGGGACCATTAAATATTGGAAAGATTCATAGCACAAGGTTTCAAAATTGGTGGATTTAATGAATAAAAATGACCTAAAAAATGAGATTTTTCATATTTTGGCCAAATGAGGTGAAATTATAGGTCATTTTGATTGGAAAAATCATTTTGGAAACATTGGCTAAAGTGGAATTTTGAGTTTAGTTCAAGTTTTGAAAGTTACTCATGGTTACTTATAATGGAAGTTACATAATCAAATTCAAGGGAAATTGTGCATGGGAAGTTTCTCCAAGCTTCTAGGAGGTTCTAATGTTATCTATATATTGAATTGAGAGAGTTCATGCCATGGTTGGTGATTCATTGTGCTCATAATACCAAGTTTCACACACTTTCTCCAACTTGCAAAATCAACTCAAACTCCCTCAAACTCTCATCAATTTTCACATTTTCTGATTTGATCATCATCACCATCATCCATAGATCACAATTCACATCAAGATTTGGTAGAATTGAGGAGGATTCGTGCTGTTCAAGTTGATCATCCAAGAAGCAAGAATTTTGGAATTGTGAGATTCAGAGCATTGGAGCAAGATTTGTTGCATACAGAACTCAAGAACAAGTACCCTGATCCATTTCCAATCATTACAAGCATCTGATCAAAGCATTCCATAGTTGTTTTCTTCACTTTACACCAGGTATGTTTCCCCTTCAAATTGCATGTTTAGGTTAGAATTACTAGGTTTTGTTAGCATAGAAATGTTAAGATAGGTTAAATGACTGAGTTTGGTGAGTTTGGAGAGATTTCATGGAGTTTGATCATGGTGTGCAAGAACTGTTAGGGTTTGTATCTCATAGGATATTGCACTATAATCTTCATTGAATAGCTTGAAGTGATCAGGACGAGGTATAGAGCATGTTAGGGCAAGAATTAGGGAGAATGGGAGAGGTCGATATCAGTTGAAAATGGTGGAACATAACTGTTATGCTTATCGGGTTTGGAGTTTGGATGAGTTTTAGAGGGAATGGTTGGCATGGTTGTGTAGAGGGGAAGAAGGAGAGCAACTTTTCTCTTTGAATCGAGGGAATCCATGGAGAAATGAAGGAGAACCGAATGGTAGAAAATTCGTGCATGGTGAAGTTTTTTTTTATTCTAGGGTTTGCTGGAGGTAGACGATGACCCAGGCCGTTGGATGAGCGTTTTGACTTGGACCAAGGATCTAATCGTGTGGCTGTTGTTCAAAACAAAAACGGAGGGAGAATTCAAACACTGAAACACATCGTTTCACTTATTGTTTCAGACTGGGCCTCACATTTGCTTGCTAATCACACCCTCCCAACTAGGCCCAAAACCAATTATAACTGAATAACTTACTATCTGCACCGTTTATGGTTTTTTTAAATTTTTGTTTAATTTCTGAGTGCAACTGGGCCTAGCGCCCATTGCTATGCGCGCCCCCCATTTTATGGCCCAGCTGAGATTATAACTGGGCGCCCTTGCTATTCAGACCCCCTCCCCCTTTTATTTCATATTTTGTTTTTTATTTTCTTTTATATTTTTCTCATCTTTAAAAAATCATATAAAATAGGAAATTTGATATTTTTAATCCCTTCTTTTTGTGGTAGGTCAATAATTCTGTCTAGAAAAATATGAAGAAATAAAAATGGCATTTTATTTTGTTTTATTATTTTTCATGCATTTTTTCTTGTAAATAGCATTTTAAAGAGTTTTGTTTGATACATGAATTTGGTAATTTTTGTTTGAATAGGTGCTCTAATATTTTTAATCCATTCTTTTTAGGTTGTTTAGTTTAGACATTTATCTTGTATATAAAATTTAGTTCATATTTTTAGGACTTAATTTTAGGTGATTTGATTAGGTGTGAATAACATGAATAAAATTAGGGTTTAGGTGACAACATAGGTGAATAAGTTCATTTCCCTTAGGAGTTAGAAATTGAATTTTTGGGGTATGGGACTATAGGGGTTAGGGGTAGTTATTAGATCCCTTAGAAAATGTTAGGATTCCCCTACTGCTATTAGTATTGTCTGTATTTGCTTGACTGGTGTGGTGTGCCCTCTCTGGGGATTATGATTTGTCTGTGTGGGTATTGGGATTGCTTGGGGATTGGGAGAGCTGAAGACTTGTGATGATGAAGCCATTGGAGATCCAGAGATTGAAGTCCAACTTCCAGAGATGAGGAGATTTTTGCTAGCAGCTGTTGAGGAGACTAGGGTTTAGGAGCTAGGCAGAGCTCTAGATTAGAAAGCTTGCTTCTCAAACATGGAATTCCTTGTCTGCATCCATCCTTTCTCTATGATTCAAAGTCTCTTTCGAATATCCACCTACTTCCTTTGGAAGGATCAGTGAATGTATTTGAAAGATAGAACTTTTGAGAGAAAACTGTCTGTATAATGTTAACAGTTGATGAGCCACCCTTGGTAGGCAGTCTACTGTTTAACATTCACTTTTATCCTGTTGACTGATATTCCTCCTGGAGTTTGAGACTTGAAGAAAAGCAATTGCGGATGGAAGACTGATAACCAAGACCTTGCTTGAAGGCTGTGGAGATGAAGGTTGATGCTTGCTGAAGCTTGTAGCTGATTGGTGATGACCTGAAGTCTGATGTTGATGCAGAGCTGCTGTGGCTGTTTATTTTTTTCTGCTGTTAATCATTTCTGATGTATTGATTGGTTTTCCTGACTGTATTGTTTGCTGTTTACCTTGTGGGGTTGAAAGTGAATCCTGTTCACTTTTGCCTATTGTTTTCTAGGTTCGAGGTTGAGTGGGACTCCCTTGACTCGCTTGTATTGTTGCATCCATGCATTTTACTGCTTTACTGTATAAATATGCTATTGTTTCTGTTTCCGTTTATCCCTTAGGATCTCTGTTTCTCTCTGCGCAAGAGAGGAGCATGATAGACATTAGGTCTTAACCCATGCATGATAACTTTAGGTTAGTTTGATTCCCTTTGCAACCATAGGTTAGAGTTCTGTCTCTTCTTTCTCAAAACAAACAGAAAAACACAATAAGATTTCAAACACAATAAAAGACATTTCTTCCGTAAAAGAATGTGAACTCATCAAAACGTCATTTTTGTCCGCTTGGACCTGTAATCAGAAAAACCCTTTTTCAGAAGGAATAAAATCAATCAAGACAGACCTGTGTCTTCCGTGCCCGAACTACGTTTGCTCTGATCTTTCATGCTGTATGAAAGTACGTAGGCATAGGATGCGATATCCTAGCGAGCAACCTTCCCCTCCTTTCCCGTAGGTAGGCGAACTACGTTGACTCTGATTTCTCGTTCTAGACGGGAATACGTAGGCATAAAGGGCGATACTTTGCCGAGTCATTTTCGTTTCTTTTAACCCTTAACCCTTAGTTTAGATAGAATAACAATCCGTACCCGAAAACAAGCGTGGATCCCGTCGAGTACGACGGACGTGAGGGGTGCTAATACCTTCCCCTTGCGTAACCGACTCCCGAATCCAGGTTTTGGTTGCGATGACCATTCCTTTCCCGTGTTGTGCGAGGTTTACTCTGAGCGTTTCCTTTCCCTCCAGTGGGATAAATAACGCACGGTGGCGACTCTTCTGTTCAGCCGGCGCCGATTTTCGCAGTAGCGACAGAATGGCGCCGTTGAAGCGGCCAATAAGAACATTAAGAAGATCGTCCAGAAGATGGTTGTGACCTATAAGGATTGGCACGAGATGTTGCCATTTGCACTGCACGGTTATCGTACAACGGTACGTACATCAACCGGGGAAACTCCTTTCTCACTAGTGTACGGTATGGAAGTTGTCCTACCGTTAGAAGTTGAGATTCCCTCTTTACGAGTTTTAGTTGACGTAAAACTCGATGAGGCAGAATGGATTAAGAACCGACTAAACCAACTCAGCCTGATGGACGAGAAGAGGTTGGCATCGATTGCATATGGTCGTCTGTACCAAAGTTGAATGAAGAAAGCTTATGATAAGAAGGTGCGTCCTAAAAGCTTTCAGACGAGTGATCTCGTCCTGAAGAAGATTCTTCCTCCACACTCCGATCACCGGGGCAAGTGGAATCCCAATTACGAAGGTTCGTACATCGTCAGCAAGGTCTTTTCGGGAGGATCCTTATTGTTATCCACGATGGATGGCGAATATTTTGCATCCCCGGTGAACGCGGACACAGTGAAAAAATACTTTGCTTGAAGAATGACCTGCTGGAAAGAAAAAAGAATATCCAGGCAAAAATGGGGCATCCCGGCGAACCATAAAAAAGGAAAAAAGGTTTGGGCAAAAATTATGGATATAAATGGAAAAATGTACACCCGCAAAGTCGAAAACCTGGAAGGGCGACTTTGGCAAAAGTCAGGGATTTGAAAAAGCAAATGACTGCGTTCCGCGTATGGACTTTCATTGTTTAGTGGTTTGGAAGACCTGAGGGCCGTTTATCTGAATCAATATCTTCTAAAGCTGAAGCGTCAGAGAAGTATCGAAGTCGAGTGGGTCATAGAGGGATCAACTCATGGTGTCCGTCTACGCCGCATTGCCGACATTTGTGTATATACTGATGTATATTTATGTTTTTATATTTGCGCAGCTTCCTCATTCCAGGAGCTTGCATCTGTTGTAAAACATTTTCACCCATTCAGGGGTTCGTCATCAATAAAATATATATTATTCAGCAATTCTGTTTGTTTGCTTAGCATCTATCTATTTTGTTTGCGAAAAAGAACGCCGATGTTTTTGATAAAATGCGCATACATAAACTTACAGGCCTAGGCCACTGATTGTTGAAACAATGAATTAATTGAACATTGTCACAAGATGATAACCTTGATAGGTCCCTTTAAGAAGGGTATCTTATCTGTTTGTTTGTGTTGTTGCAGGTATAGCCTATTCCAGGCAGTACGCCGTATGCGTCCCCAAGCAGGATGATTCCTTCTACCCCGACAAGTTCAGCAGCATCTCCCCACGGAGTCTGAACATGGGACCAAGAGCATTGATATGTATCCCCAAACAGATGCATCCTGAAGGAATGTCATCTCCCCAGCTGAGTCATACACTGAAGTGTGCGTTCATTCCCTAGCATTGGGTCAGTGTGCAGTGTCTCGTAGAAGACGGTTCGCCCGTGTGCAGCTTCCGATAATCCAGACTGAAGTCTCCCGTGGAATTGAGATTCCCCACAGAGTTGTACTCTCCCCAGTAAGCAGGATGATTCCTTCTTCCCCAGCCGAGATGGCAGCTCCCCAAGAGAGTCGAGTCCTTGGAAGTCGTTCAGGCCATGATTGGTTTTCCCCAGTAGCGTGTTGAATAACTGATGTTGTATTTCCCCACCGGAGTCGTTATCTCCAGGAAAGTTTTGCTGTGAATGTTGTGCAGTTTATTTCTGCGATTGATATCGTTTCCTCAACAGTTTGTTGTTTGAATACCTGGTTGAGCGGGTTCAGGTTCTCGGAGAACTTTATCCCCCTGCAGCAGTTGACTAGAGCTCATTTCCCTAGGCGGAGTCCAATTGAGGTTGGTGTGATTTCTCCTCCTTGGCAGGATGATTCCTCCTCTCCACCAGAGTGGTCCTTTCTCCTTGACAGGAGGATTCTCCCTTCAGCATTTATTTTGCTGATGGGGTCATAGCATCTTGCATGATTGCATAGCATTTACCCTAAACATGTAGCATTTCCACCGTGTGGAGCATTGCGCCATTGTCAAAACATATGCATAAGAAACATGAGCTAGGTCGTTACCGTTCTTGTTTTACAGGTGTTCCTACACAGAATGGTTTGCTCAAGATGATTCTTAAATTCCCCAGCGAAGTTGTGTGCTTAAGATGATTCTTAAAATCCCCAGGGAAGTCGCCAGAGTTTGTTGCTCAAGTTGATGCTTAGAGTCCCCGACAGAGTGTTTGCTCAGGATGATTCCTGAAATCTCCAGCAGAGTTATTGGTTCAGGATGATTCTTGAAGTCCCCCGCGGAATTGTTTGCTCAAGATGATTCTTGATTTCCTCAGCAGAGATGATTCACCCAAAATGATTTCTGGATCCCCGAAGCAAAGTTACTTGATAGTTCTCCAGAATCCCCAGCGGAGATGTGTCATCCCCAGCAGGTTTGAACGGAGAAGTTGAGATTCCCTCGAAGACTTGATGATTGAAGTCCGGCAACGGTGCCAAAACCCCAGAATTACTGATGAAGTCCAGCTGCGAGGTCGAAGCAGTTTGCCTAGCTGACGCAGGGTGCCTGACGGCAAAAGATTGTATATCCTTAGTGGTTCCTGATTGATTAAGGATTCCATTAGAAGACTTATTGACGAAGTCCAGCGCCGATGTCAAAGCAGCTCTCTCAGCTGATGCGGAGTGCCTGATGGCAGAAGTTGGGATATCCCTATTTGGGTCATGATTGACCGAGGAGTCTATTTCAGACTTACTGACGAAGTCCGGTTGACGTCCGAGATGTTCTTTGAATACCCAACGGCTTAATTAACTTGATTGTTAAAAGTTCCTAATGACCTGATGAGTCCCGAGGAATCCTTCTGCCGCAGTGTCGCAGAATGCCTGACGGCAATATCAGCTATGTATTGTAGGTTGCCGAATGACCAGTGATCCCTTGATGACTTGAGGGAGAAGCTGCAGGGAAATTTGATAATCATCCCGACGGAGATTTGAGAGTAGCCCTTCACCAGTTACCGAATAACCGATGATCCCTTATTGGCTTACTGAGGAAGCCCGACAAAGATGTTGTCGACGTGACTAGCGACACGATGAGCCCATAGGTGACAATAAGGAATTCTTCTATTATGACGCAGAATGCCCGACGGCATAATCAACCATCCATTACCAGTTACCGTGTAACTGGTGATCCCTTGATGACTTGAGGACAAAGATCTATAGCAAAATCAGATGATCACCCTGATGGAGATTTGAGATTAGACCTTTCACCGGTTACCGTGTGACCAATTCCCTAGCAGAGTTGCCATGCAACTGTCATGTTCAGTTTGAAGATGTTCCTACCACTCGGAGTACCGTTTACCCGTACGGTCGGTAAATCACCAGTTACCGTGTAACCAGTGATCCCTCAATGATTTGAGGACGCAATGATATCAGATAAATCAGAGAATCATCTTGACGGAGATTCAAATCAGTATTTATCCAGCTAGTTGCCGTGCAGCTATTATTTCAGTTTCCGAAGATTTGTCCCATCAGAGTACCGTGTACTTGTGCAGTTGGGAAATTTCCGAGTTTGTTGGTATTCAACCGTCTCGTACCTTGATCATTTGAGAGCCGTTCGCTTCTCACCCAGTCAGGTCCAAGCCGTTTGAATAGGGGAAGCTGTTGCACCCCAAAATTTGCCCAACATTTCTTTACCTAGCTTATGTTTCATTTCATTCACATTAGCATTATCATTTGCATTTCATTGACATGTATGCAGGAGATCAAGAGGTATGATTACCAATCAAGAGCTATACAAGGCTAGCTAAGAAGGTTATTCAAGTGTTCAAGGGTTGATATCCTTGTCAGAGAAATTAAAAGATCCTCAGAGAGAGTGATTGAAGCCAAGTATGTAGGCCTCCTAACTTGAGAGTTGTGGAGAGCCATCAAATGATTCTGAAGCCATGAAGTTAGAATTGAGGTCTTGAGAGAGCTCATGAGAAGTGTTGAAGATCATTTTGAGGCCTAGACAGGTCATTGTGCAAGAATAAGAAGCCTCAGCCATGATTGGTGCAGTTAGGGTTTGACTGGGTCAACCCTAAGTCAACTGATGATTTGAAGAAGGTTGAGACCTAATCCAAGAGCCATGTGATCATGGATTGGTGCATTGAGATGTTTTAAGAATGATTTTAAGGTTAACTCATCATGATTGAAGAAGTTTGAGAAGTTTCAAGCTAGGGTTTCTAAGGCTTGACAGTGTAAAATCCCCTAGTTTGACCCCTGACTTCCAGGCCAGTTAGCTCAAGATGTGATTATCATCTCATCTTGACCCCAACATAATTGTTGTAGAGCATGGTATTAGCTTTAATTTGAGTGCTATAAGTCCTTGATAGGATTTATAGAACTCAAGTTATGGCTTTGACAAGTTACAAGTCAACTGAGATATGTGAATTTGGAGCTTGAAAGTTACCCAACTTGCATGACACTTTTGCCCTAGAAGGATGATTCCTATTGTCGCTTGCGCGAAAATAAGGTGTCGGCATGACAGAAGAGTCGCCACCTTTCGTTATTTATCCCTCAGAGCGGGAAAGGAAACGATCGGAAAAACCTGACGAAAAAGGGTAAGACAAAGTCGTCGCAACCATTGTCTAGATTCGGGAGTCGGTTACGCAAGGGGAAGGTATTAGCACCCCTCACGTCCGTCGTACTCGACGGGATCCTCGCTTGTTGTGTTTACTTGGACGGGTTGGTTTTATTCTATCTACCTATCAAGGCTGGCTGAAAAAGAAAAGAAAAATGACTCGGCAAAGCGTCACGCTTTATGCCTACGTATTCTCATCAGAGAACGAGAAATCAGAGTCAACGTGGTTCGGCCTGCGAACGTTTATGGGGGAAAGTAGCTCGCCAAGACATCGCCATCTTGTGCCTACGTACTCTCAACAGGCATGAGAGATCAGAGCTCACGTAGTTCGGGAAACTACGGTTTATCTCCTGTCTTTTACGAAAGAAGTGTTTTTTATTGTGTTTGCGATTTCAACTGCACTAGAGACTATGACCTGAGAGTGAATGCGTCGCATGTCACCCAAAGGGTACCATACTAAACATCCAGACTGTGGAAAAGAAACTCTCCCACAATCCTTTCTCAGATAGCTTAAGGCTCGTAACGTACGAAAGAAATCATTCATGATTAATGTATCTTAAACTGTTTTGAGATGAGAAGAGAACAGGCCCAACTAGGAGGGAGACTATCAAGTCCTACTGTTGTCATGCCATGGATTCATCCTATGGTTGAGGTTTGAACAGGGAACTCCTAGAAGTTGTCATGTATAGGTTTCAACCTAAAATTCTATCATCAATTCCTTATCAAAGGAAATGAGAGTCCTAAGGGATCATGTCAATGATACACCAAAACAGACAAAGCATCAGCTTAACAGTAAAATGCATGCAATGCAAGTGAGGGAGGAAATGTGTGTGGGGCTTCAGCCTCCACAAGCTCATCTCAACCTCAAGCCAGAATGGATAACAGTAATCATACTGAAAAATAAACAACATGCTATAAAGCAATAACAGTAAACTACAATCATACAGATAAAATGAAATAAAATGCCATCAGGCAAACAAACCACATGGGCAAGGGAGCTGGGCTCTACCGAATACCCGCAAGCAAAGCCACATAGTAACAATACAAGCAGAGGGAGCAACTCAACCTCTAGTGCAATCATGCTCCTAGATTCTACTTATTCTAGATATGAACTTATTCTAATGCATCAAACAAGTCAAACAAAACACAGCAATACAGAAAAGAAAACAGAAGAAGGCAGACAGATCCTCTCTCCACCTCAAGCTTCAGCTTTTCCACCAGCAACTCAGTCTTCAGACTTCCAATTACTCTTAACAAATATCAATTTGCTTTTCCAGGTTTCAACCTTCCAACATAAGTTTCAACTTATCTTCTCCCTTTAAGCTTCAGCTTCTTGATCAGCTCCACCTTTAGGCTTCACGTAATCTTCAGGGGTCTTCAAGTATCAACTTGCTCTTGTTGCTCTTCAAGCTTCAGCTGGAATGGCAATACTCAAGGATTCATCCTCTTCAATACTCTTCAATGAAGTCTTCATCTTCAAACCCAAGCTCCACATCTCTCAAGACAATCAAACCAGAGGAAATCACTTACTGGATAAGCTGGGGATATTGAACTGCTTATTGACCACCAAAGGTGACCTATAAGGGTTCAACATCAAAGGAATGGTTCCCTAAAAAGTTCTACTTCCTAGGTACCTCACTTATCCCTCCAAAGGATAGAGGTGTATACCATGGAAGGACTTTGAATCACAGGGAGGAATGGAGGTGAAAGATACCATCCATGTTTGAGAAAGAAGTTATCTAAGTCTAAACTCTTCCTAATCCCTAACCCTAAAACAATAACAAAAAAGGAAATAAGATCAAGCTCTCAAGCTCCTCAATCCATCTTCAAGTCTTCTACTATTCTCCTCAATTCTCCTTAGAACAAGATCAAGCTCTCCAAGCCCACAAAGCAAAGCAACTAAAGCAAAAATGCCCTAAAGGCAACACAAACAATCAACCAATACAAAAATCAACTAAAAATAGCATACTACTATATTAAATCCTAATATAATTTCTAAGGGATCCTACATACCTACCCTTAATACCCATATATGTCCCATAGTCTAACTTGTCCTAAAAACCCAAAATCTAAAGTTATTGTGCACCTATGTTGAAGTTTAACCTAATTCTACACAACCTAAAATCATCTAATCAAAACTATCCTAAAAATCATCACAAAATTATGGAATAAATCCAGGGGGAAGATAAAACATATATCTAACTATCGTAAAAAGAATGACCTAAAAATACTAAGGGAACTACCTAAACTAAATTCTACAAGATCATACATCAACTTAAAAGAAATAAAATGCAATAAAAGAAGAAAATATACAAAAAAATATCAAAATGCAAGAAATGAAAAATGTTTTTATTTTATATTTTTCTTGACAAAAATATGAAGTATGAGAAAAAACTTCCATGAAAAAATCATTAATTTTCCAATTGATATGATTTTTACAAGATTCGAAATAAAATGGTAAAAATAAAATGAAAAGTATGAAAATGGGGTGTAACAAGTAAACAGACATAGTGCAATTCATTCATGGGCCCAGACTATGGGGTGTAAACAGAAATGCGCTTAAGCCCAATTATCAAATCAGAAATTAAATGGAAAAACATAAAGAAAATAAGAAAGACGCGGTGCAAATATCAAAGAAAATCAGTTATAAAATGATTGGGCCTCATGCAGGGGGTGGGGATAGTGATCCAGCCCAGAATTCCTTTAATGAAACGCGGCGTTTCATTGGGGTACAGGTTCCCTCCAAACGCGAGATTAAACATGGACCATTGGATTGCTCTTGAGTCAACTGGTCAGCGCGTGATCTAATGGACGAGACTTCGTCTTCTTCCCTGAGCTAGGGTTTTCTGAAACCTCCATTAAAACCAGAGTTCATGCACTCATCTTCTACCTGCTCGTGCTCTCTCATAACTTCATCAATTCTCAAGGTTTAAAACCCTAACATGCCTAGAATTCCATGCTGAACACGATCATACCCTTAAAATGCATTGAAATGATCTCTACCATAGAACCCGATGGTGAATCCAAGTTAACCTCAAAATATGATCAATCCTCAACTTCAACCAATCTCAGATTTCTTTACATCAAAATGTTCACCACATTCCACTGGTTAAAACAAGCTATCAATTTTGTATTATCACTCACTATATCACTAGTTCTTGCTCCATAAAGAAATGTGTCCATGACTGAAACTCCATCAAATGGTCCTAAACTCTTCAGAATTCATCACCTAGGGGTCTCTAACCATTCTACACTAATAATTTAACCTAACCATGCCTAAATAATGAGGTGAAAGAGATTTTGCAAACCTGGCTTCTTGTTATGGCAGATGTAGTAGATCTTCAATTCAAGGCTTGAAACTCTTCAAGAATGATCCTTGGATGATGAAACTTCTACTATTTGCAAAAATTCTGAGGGAGAGAGCTTGTACTTCAAGATTCGATGATGATTGCTTCTTTGCAAATCCAATTGGAACACCTTCAATCATCCATCAATGGAGCTTCAGTTCAGCATGCACACACTCAGAGGGATCTATGGAAAGTGTTTGTGAAGAAAAAAATGGATGGAAATGAAGAAGAATGAAGAAATTGATCTTGATTTGCAATGGAGGATTTTGGATTTCACTCTCTCTTTCATGCACCAATTCTCACCAACCTTGCATCTGAGCAAGTTACACTTGTTATATAGAGTGGTTTAGAATCATCTAGAACCCTCTAGGATCATCCAATGAGAAATTGAACTTTTCATGTCATGGTATTTTGATTTCTCATTCTCCTTACATGCTATCTCATGCCAAGCATCTCATAACTACCAATTTTGACTTGAATTTATCCCCACATGAGATTTAGGATGAGTTACAATGCTTAACTACCTTGTGTATTGAGTTTTGCCTTGTTTTGGTTTGGTACCTTAATATGCAAGTAATCCATTTCCAAAGCAGCCCTATGATCCAAGCCTCAAATAAAAATTATGGATGAACCATTGTTCTTAGAATGTCACTTGGAGTCAAAATGACCTATTACATGACATGGTTTGGACTTATAGCTTGTGATTTCCAATTTTCAAATTCAACTTAATTAACTTATGCCTCCATTTTAGGCCATTTTTATCACTTTTTGATATGAGCCTTTTCAACATCTCATGACCTCCATAATAGCCTTAAAACATCATTCTAAGCAAGTTTGATGTTGAAGATTTTTCCATTTGAAGCTTGGAACTAGGAGATATGGCCTTATGCTTGAAATGACCTATAACCTCCAAATGACCAAAATGCCCTTGACTTGTCAAAGCCATAAGTTGAGTTCTACAAATCCTATCAAGGACTTCTAGTACTCTCTAGAAATATAAGAAGATTTTCTACAACATTCATGTTGACCAAGAATCCATAGGAATCATCCTACTAGGACAAAAGTTGGATACAAGTTGGGTGACTTTCAAGGACCCAGATTCACATACCTCAGATGACCTGTAATTTGTCAAAACCATAACTTGAGCTCTACAAATCCTATCAATTACTTCTAGTACTCAAATTAAATCTAAGAAAAAGCTCTACAACATTCATGTTGTGGGGAAGATGAGATGACAATCACATCTTGAGCTAAACTGCCTTGAAGATAGGGATCAAACTAGGGGATTTTACACTGTCAATCCTTAGAAACCCTAGCTTGAAACTTCTCAAACTCTTCAATCATGATGATTTGGTCTAGGAATCATCCTTATAGCATCTCAATTCATCATTCCATGATCACATGGCTCTTGGATTAGGTCTCAACCCTCTCCAAATCATCAGTTGACCTAGGGTCGACCCAGTCAAACCCTAATTCCACCACTCATGGCTGAATCTTCTGAATTCTTGCACAATGACCTCTCTAGGCTTCATGATGGCTTTCAAGACATATCATAAGCTTTCTCAAAGCTTCAAGTCCATCCTCATAGTCTCAGAATCATCTGAGGAGCTCCCACAACTCTCAAGTTATGAGGCACACAACCTTGGTTTCAACCAATCTCTCTGAGGATCTCTTGAGTTCTCTGACAAAGATATCAATCTTGGAACATTTGAATAGCCCTCTTGGCTAGATTCAAAGTCTCATACAACTCTTGATAGGTAAATAAATGTTGGTCAAATTTTGGGGTGCAACACCTATGAACTTTTGGTTAACATGAATGTTGTTTCTTATTCTCTTAGATTTCTAGAGAGTACTAAAAGTCCTTGATAGGATTTGTATAACTCAAGTTGTGGCTTTTATAAGTCAAGGGTATTTTGGGAAGTTATGATTATAGGTCATTCTTGGTTATAGGTCATTTTCACCAACTTAGACACCTCAAATGAAATTTTATTCAACTTGAAAGTTTCTCAAAATAGGGTTTTAACCTTGACCATGTATCAAGGAGACATTGAAATGGCTCAAGGAAAGACTTGGTTCAAGAAGTTGTGAAAAAGGAAGAATTAAAGGCATTAAATGACCAAAAATTCAAATAAATCATTTTGTGTCCAAGCAAGGCAAAATTATAGGTCATTTTGATTGGGAAAATCATTTTAGAAACTTTGGCAATGTTAGAATTTTGTTTTGAGGTCAAATTCATGCCATTTAATTTCATTTCTTCATGATGAAGCAACATAATCAACATGAACCATTGGATTGCAAACAAGGAAATGAGCATAACCAATCAATTCAATATCTCATGATATGAAGATTCCAAGTGTTTTCATGCCCAAACAGAGTGCAAATCATGACTGTGCATATGAGACTTTGAAAGAGAAATTGAAATTGCAAAATCTCATTTGGAAGCTTACAGAACTTTCTAGACATTTCCATTGAGTTCTATTTAAGATTTGAAGTGTGTTCAGCCAGTTTTTTTTGAAGCATTTGAAGTTGGTAGCAGAGAGAGCATTGGATTTGGCAGAGCTGTAACTCAAGATCGGGTTCTGAGATTGAAGAGAAATCAAGCCAAATTGAGGTGTGCATTAGATTCAGAGGAAGATTTGGAGTGAATCTGGATCATATTGGAGGAAGAATCGAGCAAGGATTGTACTTGTTCTTCATCTGAAATCAGGTTTGTACTAATCAAAATTCTGCTTAATTTATGGAGAGATAGCTAGAAATCTTTAGGTGGTTAGGTTCATAGCATGATGTAGATGGATTTTCGTACAAGAAACTGATGGATAGAGACACTCTAGGTCATGGATCATTTTCTGTTGAGACGGATTTCTTGTGATTCTTGGAGAGATATTCATGATTGGATAGTGGAGATTAACCTCTGAAGAGTGTAGATTACATTAAGACCATTATTTTTTAGAATTGTGATGATCAAGAATTGGTGTGTTTCTGAAAATCCTATCGTGTTTCAAGTTAGAGAAAGAATTAGTGAATTTGGATGTGGATTCGTGTTCAGGAGGAAAAACTGAGTGAGATGATGATTTGGTTTGGTATTTTTGATGACCTGTGATGAGCACTTCACCGGAGAAGACGGTGGCACTGCAACTCAGGCCACCGTCTGGAGATTTCCCTCCATTTGATTTGAATGAGGGGACGATGCATGGAAGCCATTGGATGGGTGTTTGACCATTGACTTGGACAAGGATTACACGACCACGATTGATTGCTGAAACTCCGAAGAGGGAATTTAGAGATGAAACGCAACGTTTCATTTAATTGAAGTTTTGGGCTTAAGGATCCAGTTGCTATCCACACCCCCGTTTTGGCCCATGTCTGGAAATGAACTGAGAATAATTGCTATTCAGCACGCTGATTATGTTATTTTCTTTTGTTTTTTCTTTTATTTTACACATTTCATATAGTTTGAAAATAATTCGTAGTAAATAGAAAAATAACTCAATTTGATCCAGATTTTTCCCCCTGATTCATGATTGAATCTAGAATTTTAGGAAATTAAGAGTTTAGGAATTCATGAATTTTTTATTTTAATTGCATTTTTTGTAGTTTAATTGATATTAATTTCATTATGGTTGATACCTTGTCTTGCTGATTTTTGTGTGATCATTTGGTGATGATTTTTGAGCTGATTTTTTGTGTGTAGCTAGTTTAGACATGTATGCTCCTCTAGTAATTTTATCACATTTTTGTGAAGAAGTTTAGGGCTGATTTTGTATTGAAACTTTAGGTGCTCTAGTTTTAGGGTTTAACCTTAGCACCCCATAGTTTAGGATTTAATTCTAGGACTTATTGGATGATTTGATCTCTGGAATTAACATGATAGAGTCATGATTGACTTAGGTTCCCATAGTTATTTTTGTAGGATTTTACAATTGGTTTTAGTATTTTAGTTAGGGTTAACTTTAGTACTAGGTTTTAGGTGATCCTAACTTGCTAACTCAACTAGAATGACTTCTTTAGTTCCCTTAGATTAGGGTGTTGCTTCTCTTGCTCTTGGATGGTGATGAAGACTTGTGTGGGCTGCTGTGGAATGCATGATGGAGCTTGGACTTGAAGTTTTCTCTCCCTTTGGTGTAGTTTGTTTAGGGTTAAGAATTAGGATTTTAGGGAGATCTCTTAGAATAGATTTTCTTCCTTCATGAAACATGGAAGGTGTTGATCACTTCCATTCCTCCCTATGATGTAAGGTCCTATTATGAAGGCCTCATACCTCCTTTGGTAGGATGAGTGGCTCCTCACAAATTGGTAGAACCTTTGAGGGTGCCTTTCCTTGATGGTGGATTGCTTAGAGGTGACCTTTGGTCTTCACTTTGCTTTTCACTATCCACACCTTGCTCTTGTTAGATGAATCTTTCTCCTTTGCTAGAGGATGGACTTCCTTGAAGATTGAAGATGCTAGAGGTTGCTACTTCTCTGTGTTTGAAGACTACCCTTGGAGCTGAAGCTTGAAGATCAAGAAGAGCAAGTTGACACTTGAAGATTGAATTGAGATTGAAGAAAGAGCTGAAGCTTGGATAAGATGAAGAACAAGTTGATACTTGTGTTTGAAGATGGATTACCTTTCATTCCCCTGAAGAGGATAGCCTTGAAGAACACTTACAGACTGAGGACTGAGTTGCTGTCAGAGGGTTGCTTTGCTGTGAAGCTGTGGAAGCTGTTGATCTGCTTTCTTTCCTGTTTATTTGCTTTTTGTGCAACTGTATTGATGTGACTTGTGTGATTTGCTTGATGCATTAGAATAAGTTCATGTTTATATTATGTTAAGATAGGAGCATGATTGCACTAGAGGTTGAGTTGCTCCCTCTGCTTGTATTTTTACTGTATGGCTTTGCTTGCGGGTATTCGGTAGAGCCCAGCTCCCTTGCCTGTGTGGTTTGTGATTTGTTTGATGGCATTTTGTTTTATTTCTTTCATGATTGCAGTTATTCATATCTGGCTTGAGGTCGAGACGAGCTTGTGGAGGCTGATGCCCCACACACATTTCCTCCCTCACTTGCATTGCATGCATTTTACAGTCGTTTACTGTTTACTGTTTAAGCTGATGCTTTATTTGTTTCTGTTTATCATTGACATGATCCCCTAGGAATCTCACTTCCTTTGATAAGGAAGTGATGATTAGAACTTTAGGTTGAAACCTATGCATGATAACTTCTAGGAGATCCCTGTTTCAAACTTCAACCATAGGATGAATCCTTGGCATGACAACAGTAGGACTTGATAGTCTCCCCGTAGTTGCCCGCTCTCTCTTCTCATCTTGAAACAACAGTAAAAAAACGTAATAAAGGCAAGTTAGTATAAGCACATTACGAGCCTTAAGCTACTTGGGTAATGGTAATTGAGCGGCCTCCTCTCAATCGTCTAGAATGTTTAGTATACGTCCTTTGAACGATATACGACGCATTCGTTCCCAGGTTATAGTCTCTAGTGCTGTACAAACTACAGACAACTAAAAAACAGTTCTTCCGTAAAAGAAAGAAAACAAACTTCAAACCTTTTTGCCCCGTGGGCCCATAATTCAAAGGAAAGCTTTTCTGAAGAAAAGAGTTTCGTTAACTCCCAGTTCTACCGCAAACGGTAACGCCTAAGTCTCCAAGGATCGAGCTGCGTACGCCTGACTGCTGGAACTGTTTGTTAACCCTACTCGATAAAACAGATGAATCTGAATTCCCGTAATCCATATTATCCCAAACTACGTAAGCTCTGATCTCTCATACCTGTTGAGAGTACGTAGGCACAATACTGATGTATTGGCGAGCCACCTTCCCCGTAACCCGTAGTTAGTCGAACTACGTTGACTCTGATTTCTCATTCTCTGATGAGAATACGTTGGCATAAAGTGCGACGCTTTGCCGAGTCATTTTTCTTTTCTTTCAGACCAGCCTTGATAGTTAGATAGATAAAATCAACCTGTCAGATAAACACAACAAGCGTGGATCCCATCGAGTACGATGGACGTGAGGGGTGCTAATACCTTCCCCTTGCGTAACCGACTCCCGAACCCAGACAATGGTTGCGATGACCTTGTCTTATAACTTTTCGTCAGGTTTTTCCGATCGTTTCCTTTCCCGTTCTGAGGGATAAATAACGAAAAGGTGGCAACTCTTCTGTTTTGCCGACACCTTATTTTCGCGGTAGCGACACTAAGGAGGGGGTAAGGAAGTGTTTCAAATGTGGTAAGCTAGGCCATGTGATAGCTGAGTGTAAGGCCACTATGCCCATTTGTTATAATTATGGTGAGAAAGGCCATATCAGTACGCATTGTGAAAAGCCAAAGAAGTCTCAGGCGTCTCCGGCTGGTGGTAAAGTGTTTGCTTTGGCGGGAACTCAAGCTGTCAGTGAGGAGCATGCTATCAAAGGTACTTGTATTATCAATAATATTCCTTTGACTTCTATTATTGATACGGGTGCAACCCACTCGTTCATTTCTGTTGATTGTGTGAAGAGAATAGGATTGGTACCGTCTACTCTTGAGCGACGGATGACTATTGAGACACCCTCTATTGGGTCAGTGACTACTTCTTTGGTATGTTTGAAGTGTCCGCTGACTATTTTCGGTAGAGATTTCGGAGTGGATCTGATTTTCCTACCGCTTGGTAATTTGGATGTTATTCTGGGTATGAACTGGTTAGAGTTCAATCGAGTCTACATCGATTGTTTTCGGAAGGTGTTGATGTTCCTTACTCCTGAGGAAGAAGAGTTGGCGAATTCTTTATCTAATAAGGAACTAAGGACTTTGTTGGAGGACGAAGCTAAGGTGTTTGCCTTATTTGCATCGTTATCGGTGGATAACAAAGCGCCAATGGAAGCGTTGGCAGTGGTGAATGAATTTCCGGAAGTGTTCCCTCACAACATTACAGAATTGCCTCCGATGCAAGAAGTTGAATTCAGTATTGATCTTGTTCCTGGTACGAGGCCCATTTCTATGGCGCCGTACAGGATGTCGATAGTAGAGTTGTCCGAATTGAAGTCTCAGATTGGAGAGTTGTTGGATAGAAAGTTTATCAGGCCGAGTGTGTCGCCGTGGGGAGCTCCAGTGTTATTGGTGAAAAAGAAGGATGGTAGTATGCGTCTGTGCATCGATTACCGTCAGTTGAATAAGGTGACTGTTAAGAATAAGTATCCTCTTCCAAGGATTGACGATTTGATGGACCAGTTGGTGGGAGCTCGTGTGTTCAATAAGATTGACTTGAGGTCGGGTTACCATCAGATCAGAGTTAAAGAAGGTGATATTCAGAAGAAGGCTTTTAGAACTCGATACGGACATTACGAATATGCTGTGATGCCTTTTGGAGTGACTAACGTGCCAGAAGTGTTTATGGAGTATATGAACCGAATTTTCCATTCTTATTTGGATCAGTTCATTGTTGTGTTTATTGACGATATCTTAATTTATTCTAAGTCTGATGAAGAACATGCAGGACATTTGAGAATTGCCTTGCAGGTGCTGAAGGATAATAAGCTGTTCGCTAAACTGTCGAAGTGCGATTTCTGGTTGAAGACAGTGAGTTTCTTGGGGCATGTGATTTCTGGTGATGGAATATCTGTTGACTCATCGAAACTAAGTGCAGTGTTACAGTGGGAACCACCGAAGACAGCGACAGAAATTAGAAGCTTTTTGGGTTTGGCAGGTTATTACCGAAGGTTTATTGAAGGGTTCTCTACTTTAGCGTTGTCATTGACTCAGTTGACGAGAAAGAACCAAGTTTTTGTGTGGGATGCTACTTGTGAAGAAAGCTTTGAAGAATTAAAAAGGAAATTGACTACGGCACCGGTGTTAGTGTTGTCGACTCTGAGTAAACCTTTTGTAGTGTACTGTGATGCGTCTAAGATGGGATTAGGCGGACTTCTTATGCAGAATGGTAAAGTGGTAGTGTATACTTCTCGACAATTAAGAGTGCATGAACGGAATTATCCTACTCATGATCTTGAGTTGGCTGCGATTGTTTTTGTGTTAAAAATCTGGAGGCACTATTTATATGGTTTGAGATTTGAAGTGTTCAGTGATCATAAGAGTCTAAGGTATCTGTTTGATCAGAAGGAGCTGAATATGAGGCAGAGAAGATGGTTGGAATTCTTAAAGGATTATGACTTCAGTTTAAGTTATCATCCAAGAAAGGCTAATGTAGTGGCAGATGCTTTGAGCAGAAAAGTGATTCATATGTTGGCTTTAATGGTGAAAGAAATGGAACTAATTGAACAGTTTAGAGATTTGAGCATGGTTTGCGAGACTACGGCAAACAGTATGATGTTGGGAATGTTGCAGGTGAATAATGATTTCTTGGATAAAATTAGAGAGAACCAGAAGTTGGATGTGAGGTTAGTAGATTTGATGGCTGGAGTAGGAAATGATTCCGATAGTGATTTTAAATTGGATGGTACAGGTGTGTTGAGATTTAGAGGCAGAATTTGTGTGCCGGATAATGAGGAACTGAAAAAGTTAATTTTGAGTGAAGGACATCGTAGTAATCTGAGTATCCATCCGGGAGCTACGAAGATGTATCATGATTTAAAGAAGTTATTTTGGTGGTCTGGTATGAAAAAATACATAACTCAATTTGTTTATGCCTGTTTGACGTGTCAAAAGTCGAAGGTAGAGCACCAGAGACCTTCTGGATTTATGCGACCTTTGGAAGTTCCAGTTTGGAAATGGGATTGTATAACTATGGATTTTGTTACTGGATTGCCGAGTACAGGGAGAGGATTTGATGCTATATGGGTGATTATGGATCGACTTACGAAGTCTGCACATTTTGTGCCGATTAATATTAGTTTCCCGTTGACGAAGCTAGCAGAGATTTATTTTCGGGTAATTGTGAAGCTACATGGTGTTCCGTCCAGTATTGTGTCGGATAGAGATCTAAGGTTTACTTCAGAATTTTGGAAGAGTTTACAGGAAGCGTTGGGTACTAAGTTGAAGTTGAGTTCAACTTATCATCCACAAACTGATGGTCAGTCAAAGAGGACTATTCAGTCGCTTGAGGATTTGTTGAGAGCTTACGTGTTGGAGAAAGGTGGTGCGTGGGACACTCATTTGCCATTGATTGAGTTCACGTACAACAATAGTTACCATCCTAGTATCGGAATGGCACCGTTTGACGCTTTGTATGGAAGGAGGTGTAGGACTCCTCTGTGTTGGTATGAGACTAGTGAGAATGTGGTGCTTGGACCAGAAATTGTACAGCAGACTACTGAGACGATTCAGATGATTCGTGAGAAAATGAAGGCGTCTCAGAGTAGACAGAAAAGTTACCATGATAACCGGAGGAAAGAATTGGAATTCAGTGAAGGTGATCACGTATTCCTCAGAGTTAACCCGATGACTGGTGTGGGTCGTGGGTTGAAGTCCAAGAAGCTGCATCCTAAGTTTATTGGACCGTATCAAATTTTGCAAAGAGTTGGTGTTGTGGCTTACAGGGTGGCGTTGTCGCCTGAATTGTCGAATTTGCATGATGTGTTTCATGTGTCGCAATTGCGAAAGTATGTTTCAGATCCATCTCATGTGATTCCGAGGGATGAGGTGCAAGTCCGGGAGAATCTTACTGTTGAGAAGATGCCGTTGAGGATCGAAGACCATAAGATGAAACATCTCAGAGGGAAGGAGATACCGTTAGTGAAAGTAGCTTGGGGAGGTGCTGCAGGAGGCAGTGTGACTTGGGAATTGGAAAGCAGGATGCGAGAAGCGTATCCGGAATTGTTTCCATCAGGTAATTTTCGAGGACGAAAATAATTAAAGTGGGGGAGAGTTGTAACACCCATTTTTAATTATTAAGTCTTTTTGGTGTTTATTGTATTTTGGGAGTGCCCTTATGTGGGAGTGTGCCTGAGAGCGTTGGGTGGGTGTCCTTAAGTTATAGGAGCTGTTTAGTAAAAGGTGGAATTTAATAATAATATAATATAATATGATATTGGTGGTAATATAATGAATAATAATATTATTGGTCTTATTATTATTATTATTATTATTATTATTAATATTATTATTATTAGTATTATTATTACTATTATTATTATTAGTTATTATTATTATTATTGAGATTAAATAAATAAAATAAGAAATAAGGATTTAGGGGAGTTAGAGAGTTTTCACGATACATTTGGGATTAAAGAAAATAGAGAAGTTTTTGGGAGAAAGAAAGTTACGATAACCCAGTTCCTGAGAGAAGAGCAAAGAGGAAGATCAAGAAGGGAAGGGCTAAGGATTCTTGAAGGTTTTCATCCATTGGAACATCAATTAAGGTAAGGGGGAGAAACTGATTGGGATGGTATATACATGAACTGGGTAGAGGGGATTCCTTAACCCCGTAGGTATTCTGATAAATATGTTGAATTGTTGCTATGATGTTAAATATTGTTGATTTTTGATGAACTGTGTATATATGATGATATGTGATGATTTGTTGTTGCCCTTGATGTGTTGGTGTTGATGTTGATGTGGATTGGGCAAGTTCTGAGTAATTCTGAGAGTGCCGGTAAAGTATCTGATGTTGGTATTAAAGTAAGAATTATAGGTCGATTGGCAAGTATGATGTTATGGTCTGTAATACTGATAGGATAGGAGATAGCAGTAGCATATTAGGCTTGTAATTGACTGAGATAGCATTGTAGAACAGTGGAGATTTTGGGGTATCGCAGCATTCGCTGGGTTTCGCCTGGCGAGTGTTGGCGGAGGTTCGCTTGGCGAAGGTTAGCGAGGGTTCGCCTGGCGAGTGTTAGCGAGCATTGGCGAGTAATTCCAAATAAACTCCCAGACTTAAAGGGTATAAAGTTCGCCTGGCGAATGTGGTCAGCGAGGCTTCACCAGCAGGTTCGCCTGGCGAGCCATAACGAGCATTCACTGCGGGGCTTCGCCTGGCGAATGGTTCAGCGAACGTGATGGCAGAATGTGGTTTTGTGCTGTTTTGCCTTGTGCATTAGCCTTGTAGGATCCCTTGGATCATGATAAGTGTAGGGATGGTGATTGAATTATGGAAATTGTGTATTTGGTGATAGGAAGTGAATTCCTTAATACTTTATGTAAGTATCTGATTGATTGGTGTATGACATATCTATGTATATGTGATGTATGGTGGTGTGATCTGAGAATCGTATGCACAATGTATGCTTGTGTGAATTTGTATGCATTTGGTGTCATGCATATTATGAAGTGTTGGTGGAATGAGTCATTGCTCGATGGAGTGTATGTGATCCATTCGTATTCCTTTGAGTGGGGAATTGGTGGGGACGGATCATGGTCAAGGGTGGGTGTATGTGATCTATCCGGGTTCACATGGAATGAACCAATGAGTCGGTACCGCATGCATGGTGTTGCGTTGCATATTTGCATTATGATGTATTGTGTTGATTGGTGGACTATATGTCGTGTTTGGTGAATGTTGGGTGATGATTGATATGACTGTTGTAGTTACTACCTTTACTTCATGTATGTAATTACCGATATATTTTGATCATGTTTTCTCACCCCTTTGCTGTTGTTGTGGTCTGTGCTTCTTCGGAAGTGCAGATAATCCAGGTACTTAGCTAACTTGGATTTGTGGTGTGCCAGTCGAGTCTTAGGATGCTCTGATACGTAGCACAGGACTTGGATGTTTTTAGTTTTTTTGTGGAACTTATTTCTTTTCCTGTGACGTATCACGAATATGATGTATTTTGTTATATGAACAATTTCCGCTGTATTTTGGTGAAAACATTTTTAATGAAATATGTGTTTGATTTTTATGATGTGATACCCCACTTTGGGTGGAAGAAATCTGATGTTTATTTATAATGTTTATATTTTAATTGATTTGGGAAGTGAGGTGTTACAGCGTGGGGAGGTGCTGCAGGAGGTAGTGTGACCTGGGAACTGGAAAGCAGGATGCAGGAAGCGTATCCAGAGCTATTTCCATCAGGTATTTTCGAGGACGAAAATAATTAAAGTGGGGGAGAGTTGTAACGCCCATTTTAATTATTTTTATTTTCGGTGTTATTTTCATTTTCGGCGTGCTTGCGTGGATTATGGTTAAGGAGTAAGTTCCATAATACTAGAAAATATGATTAATGATGATAATAATATGATAATTAGTAAAGTGATACTATTATTACTATTATTGTTATTATTAACATATTAAATAATATTATTAGAATAATAATATCATTATTGGATTTTTGGAATTAAAAAGAAAATGAGATTATTATTTATTTGAAAAAAAAGTGGATTATTTGGGATGAGGGGCAGAATTGGCATTGGTAAAAAGAGAACAAGGGAAGAACACGAGAAAGAGGAGGAAACACGGTTGAGCAAGAGGAAGAGGACGATCAAGAACAACAATCTAGCAAGCAGATTTCGTGTGGATTGAAGAACTTGTCCATCATCAGAACTTGAATTGAGGTAAAGGGGGGGGGGGGGAGAATACTCGGTTAAATTTGGTAAATGCATGATTAATTGGTAGAAAGGGGGAAATCCGTAACCCCGTAGATTTCTTGATATTTGATGTCGACTGCATGTTGTTTTTGTTGCGATTGTTATGTTGTTCGAGGTTTAATTCGTTGCATGTGCTGAGAATGATAGATTGGATGAATTTTGGGATTTTCGGTTAAGTTCAAAGTTGAGCCGGAAGTTGGTTTTCAGAGATGAGTTGATGATAGTCGGATATAATCGGGAAAATAGACCCGTAGTTCAGTTGTAGTATGTTGTTGGTCGTGGGTTTCAATTTAATCGGCGAAATCGGTGAGGGAGGCGATTCTGCAATGCAGGATTTTTCTGTGTGCGCAGGTATTCGCTGGGCGAATGGGGGCGAGGCTTCGCCAGGCGAACTAGCCAGCGAGTGCTGGCAGAAGCTTCTGTTTGGCTTCGCCATGGGTTTCGCCAGGCGAATGGCAGCAAGCCTTCGCTGCGGGGCTTCGCCGGGCAAATGTGCCAGCGAGCCCGACAACATTTTGTGATTCTGCTGCTGTTTTTGTATTGTTCTGTTGTGGACTTGGACTCTCGTTGGTCATGTGTGACGAGAGGCTGGTTGGGGAGCTGGTACGGGCATATGTTGGTGGTTGTAAGGCTGTTTAGCCGGCGTTTATCGCAAGTGGCCTAATTGGTGAAATACGCATTATGTATGAACCAATGTGGATGCGTACGTGAGATATGTGCACCGTATGCGTGCTGTGAGTAAGATGTGAGGATCGGTATGATCGTGGCGTCTAGAGTGCGTTTTGTTGGTGTGTTATGGGAGTGGATCCGGGAGGATCGATACGCTTTATAGGCGTTGTGGTTAAATACTGTTGTGTGATGGATTGGGTCAGTAGGACCGATATACCTTAGGTGCACGATGTGTAATATATTGTGTAGTGAGTTGATCGGTAGGATCGATGCACTTTGTGTGCTTGTGTATGTATGCATATTATGATGAATGGATCCGTAGGATCGCGTGCACTGTGTGTGCCGTGTGGTTATGCATAGCGTCTTGCATGGTATGTGGACGTGGTGAATCGTTGCTCGGTGGAGCGTATGCGATTCACTCACGTGCTCCAAATGGGGAGCGTGTGGACGTGTGGCCTGTGTGGCTCACGTGCTCCAAATGGGGAGCGTGTGGACGTGAGGCCTGTGTGGCTCACGTGCTCCAGTGGGGAGAGTGGACGGGAATTTGGATCGTTGCTCGGAAAGAGTGTATGCGACCACCCGTGTCCCAAGTGGGGAACGTTGATATGTGATTATGTGAGCTCATGAGGAGCGTGGTAGGGATAGATCGTTGCTCAGAGGGAGTGTATGCGATCTATCCTGAGTTGAGTCGGTACCGCATATTGTCGAGTTGAGTGCATGTGTTGTATTGTGGTTGTGTGTGTGTGATTGTTGTTGATGAGACAGTAGGTCCGGGTGTGAGATATATGAAATAATTAATTTATTGTTTCTGCCTTTTATTTCATGTACGTTTATACCGCTAATATTTGATCGTGATTCTCACCCCTTTGTTGCTGTTGTGGTCTGTGCTTCTTCGGAAGTACAAACAATCTAGGTGTTTAGCTAGCTTGGATTGTGGTGTCTCTGTAGGACTGCTCTGATACGTAACACCGGGGCGTTTTGGGAGTTTATGTGTTTATTTTGTTGATTTTGTGTGCCCCCTGGCGTATCTATTTTTGGGGAGATATGGGTTGACAGTGGATGATATTATTTATGTTTTGGGGCGGTTAGCTGGCTGATGTATATGACGATGTTGATGACATGATGTATATGTGTTATTTCGATTTGTGACCGACTATATAAATATATACATATTTTCCGCTGCTGTCGTATTGGGAAATTAAATTGGAAAAATGATTTATGAAATTTGTTGGAAATTGTGACATCCCGTTTGGGAGAGAAACTCTGATATGTACTTATTTAATTATTTAATTTTATTTTGGAAAACGGGGTGTTACATGTTACATATCTCAATGTATGAGCAAGTGTAGGTTGGATTGTAGCATCCTAATTGCATAAATGTTAATTTTTAATTTATTCTGATTTTTATTATAGTTATCGCGGGGGTAATTAGAGGGTTACATTTTAGAAGAAAAAATGCGTACTTTGCCCCGATATACCTTATGTGCCTTTGATGCTTTGTCCTTTGGTGCATCTGGCCATTGAGAGGCTTTCCAGTTTGACTGGTACCTGGCTGAAAAGAAAAGGATGAAGGACAACGTCCATGACCTGAAACTTTAGCCGTATAGGTAATAAGTATCACATATGGTATTTAACCAAATTAAATTTAGGCACTTATTGGCTCAAATTACCATTTTCTACCATTGATATCCCTAAATAATGAATATGATTAAATTTGAAACATGTTGTGATTTCTTTGCTATAGTGCAGGAATTTCAATAATTAACCAAGATTAGAACACAAAGCAAGAAAGAAAAGATCTTACATAATTGCAAAGCGAGCATCTAGCGATGTCCATGCGAAAGCTCGCCTAACAAACCAAAATCGAGGCTCAGACTTTTTCCTGTTGTCCCTAACAACTTGAAAGCTTTGTTTAGTTTTGAAATTCCTGCATTGGTTCCACTACAAACCACATGTGTGTGTCCAATGCAATTGCAAAAATTTCAGTAATAATGCAAGTTATCATAATCTAAATCCAAAAAAAATTGCAAAGCGAATTCTCTCTACCAAGACCATGTAAAAACTAGACTTTTAATTTTTATTAGAATATTTTTATTTCATGTGCGTCTATATTGCATTATAATATTTTTATTTTAATATTTTTATTTATATTGTATCATACTAATTATAATATTAAACTTAATATTTATTATAGATTAATTGTTATGTCGTGTAAATCTTTGTGCATGATTAGTTCATCCTAATCGTAATATTAAATAAAAACAGTTAAATATTAATAAAAATTAACTGATTCCATAAAATCTATTTACAATTGCTTTTTTTAGATAATTAATTGTTACTAGTTAAATTTTATTAATTATATTATATATAATTATTTTTATTGTTATGTTTATAAATATTTGTTTTTTTTCAAAAATAGAGCATTTATTTCGAAATTTCCTCACCGTGGAGTTTATCTAAATTCTACTATTGTGTTTTCTTATAATATTTGAAATGTTACATAACTATAAACTTATTCTATTTTAATTTAAGAAATTAAGAAATTATATGAAAAGATTTTAGTACTATACCAAGACTTAAAAAATAGAAAAATAATAAAAAAAGAAAAATTGTAAAGCTTCGACCTGTGCTAGTCAAGGATATATGATTTCTAATTTTCATTCAAAAGTAAGTTTTAAATTAGATTCTACGAATTCCTTATACAGATAATTACTATATTTTCTTAATATAAAAAAAAATTTGTTAACTAACCATAAAAATATCCATATGTTGCATCTGTTGATAAACTAGTCAAAATATCCAAGAAATATGATAAAAGTTGGTGTCAATAAGATGGTGTAAAACACTTTTTATCATTTGAAATAATATATGTGAATTTTAAATTTATAAGTTTCATTTAAAAGAAAATTTTAAATTATATTCTATGAATTCTTTATACGAATTATTAATTTATTTTTTAATCTAAAAACTAATATGTTTTTTATTAAATAATAATAAAAAATCTGTCTTTGTACCTAAAAAGAAAATCATAAAATTTTTGTCTTTCCACCTAAAAAGAAAATCTTAAAAAATCTGTTTATACGTTGCACCTATTGATGAATTGGAAAGCTAGTAAAATAGAAGAAGAAAAATAATAAAAAAAGAATCATAAATTTTTTAAAGATTTACAAAACCAGTCAAAAATATTAATAGTTTAATAGTTTATAAAATGTAATTGAACAATAATAATTTAACTTCCAAACTTCAATATTTTTTTCAAAATAAATACAAAATATATTTCAAATTCAATTTACAAGTTTCATTTTAAAGAAAATTTTAAATTAGATTCTACTAATTCTTATTAAAAACTGTTTCTATATAAAATGTATTTGACTAATTAACATAATAATGATTATATTTCTATAATCTTAAAAAAAGGTATAAAAAAATAGTAATTGTTGGTTTTTGGAAATAAATAAATATTTTGACTCCGAAAACCAAAATATTAGAAATAAAAAAAACGTAGTTTCCATACAAAAATATTAGTAATTGGGGGATGCATTTTAACAAAAAGTTGGTCAAGCATTGAATTTCTACAAAAATATATATTTAGACATGAATTAAAATAATATCTAACTCTAGGTAGACCTTCAAAAGAAATTTTATAAATTAAATTTTCTCTTATTTCATATTTACATAAAAGAGAGAGTGAAAAATAATTCAATTTGATATTAAGTTGGAGTTGTGATAGTTCATTCTTTTATCTACTCCTCTATTGAGGTATATAATTTTGAATTAAACTATCTATTTTATTTTGTTTGAACTTAATCAAAATCATTGAATAGGATTATAGCATTCTTAGTTTTTATGACTGTTTTTTTTTTTTTTTGATGTTGTGCATTTATTCATGTGATTTGTGTTTTTTTTGTTGTTGTTTAATTTGAACAAATTAATTGATTAGTTGTTTATAAAAATTCCGAGTTCTGTAAATGAAAAGAAATTTTTTGTATAATAATTTATTTTTGGGTAACAATTTTTAATACAACTTTTTTATTTAATTCCTTAATTTCCTTTGTGTATATGACATTTTTCATAAAATTATTTTTATAGTACTTAATATAATCTTAAGAGAATAGTGTGAAAAAAAGCTTGATGGTTTAGTGATTGTTACTTTGAGTCAAAATATTGAGGTTTTAAATTCAGATCTAGCATGTTATATCGTTGAGAAAAAAATGTGAATCGTAAAAGTCTTATAATGTTTAAAAAAATAAAGGTTGAGAATTTTATAAGTGAGGGAATTCATACATCCATTATTTTAGTGTGTGTTTAGATGAAGTAATTGAAATTTTTTAAGAAATTCAAAATTTTAATCAATTCAAATGATTCAATTGAAAATCACTCATTTAAAATGTTTGGATGGAGTATTAAAATGATTTATTGTAAAATTTATAAGGTAATTTTCATAAATTTAAAATTTTTGGACCAAATTTTAAATATAACAAATAGGGATTAATTTGCAAAATTTAAAAATTTAAAGGGACCAATTTGTTTGTAAAATGGACTTATTTGCAATTTTTTTGAAAACTTTGAGGATAAATTCAATTTTTTTATTAAATATGAAAACTTTGAGGAAAATATATTACATAAATTCTTTAATTTTAATTTGAATCAAATACTTCATAAATTTACATAATTTTAACAATTTCCTATATTTTTTTTATCCAAACAGTATAAATATGATATCTCTCACACTTATTTAGTGAGTCTTTGCTTTTTATGTGAATCTTCGATTCAATCCACGGTAATCCAACACATATATCTATTTAAAGTCAAGTTTTGTCTGAAACAATTGTAATTTGATGATTTATGTGATTTTATTTAAGATTTTTAGTTTTTAGTTTTCTTAAAATAATTTCAAAATAGAGATGAATGCTTTTAAATTACCCTAACATAATAAATTTGATTGAAGATGTATTTGGTGCCTTAGACATATATATGTTTGTGGTTGAACATTGATATAATATTCCCACAAGTAATTAATGATTATTTTTATTTTTTAAAGTTATTATTATCATCTTTGTATGATGCGTAAGATGTATAAAAATTGGTATATAGGTGTTCTTTGGCGTGCATGCAAGTAAGAGGCTAGCAAAAATGGGTTATCAATTTCGTTTAGCAAATTGGAATGAAGACGACAATCCAACTCGTGATCGTGATGCTAGAGCTCTAAGATATTTGTTGGCTTCTAATTATTATTCTTCGGTTGCTTTCAACAATCATACGAGATCAACTGGAATCAATGGTCATGTTTTTCCTGATAATGTCATGCAAAATAATTCTCTTCATTCCACATATATTCATTTTCACTCAAACACTACTACTAGTCATGCTACTAATAATAATCAGTATCCTTCTCCTATGGTACTTTCAACAATCGTAAATAGTAGTGATTATAATGACAATCAAACTTCTCATTCTTTCGACTCGTCCGAGCCAATAATTTTTGGTTCATCTCCCACTTTAGTTCCTACTACAGGAAGAAGTACTACTCAGTATATCAATACAACACGTCAGCCATCATCTATGTATCCAAGTATTACACAACTTGGAACTGCTCCATCAAATTATCGTCATGTTCAAGGTAGAGAAGGAAATCATAATAATAATGATAGTTCTATTTCATTCAGTAATGGTAGAATTAACAATGATAATGCATCTGCTATTGTTACTTCAACTGGTACTGATAATGCTTCATTTAAGAGAAGTAGATCACCAGATTTTGTGAGAGGGGAGACTTCAAATCAAGGTTCACAAGAGAGTGGAACCTTAAGAAGACGCACAAATTCTCCTCCTTCTACTACTTTTCAGCAAGAAAGTGTGAACAATAATAACATATCTTCAATTCCTTTAACTCCTTTATCAACGCCATACAACAACAACAACAATAATAATAACGTCATTTCAAGTATGTTACGACAACAAGTGAACCAATCAGGTGTAAGTGAGACACACAATTCCATTACAGGAGAGTCTCGCATAATTAACCGACGTCCTACCCATGATGGTCCAGCAGGATTTTTTGATGATACACCATCATACAATTACCCAGCTCAATCTATCATTGATGGGGATGTCATTCGATTCTTGTTTCCTTATCAACAAGAAACTCATCGAACCAACTTCACAAGGTCCCGAAGAACTGAACTAGCGTATGCTTCTACCTTTGAAGCATATTTATATCCTTCAACAATGACAGGAAGAATAACTCAAGCAGTAATGAGTACATCATCTTTTGAAAGAAATAATAATTTCTTTTCTTCTAGAGCAGGCTCATCTTCATCCTCTCAAAGTTTAGGTTGGGGGTTTAATGGTTTTAACAATAACATCAATAACAACTTGGATTTATTTGATTTTATACATCAGAGAATTGATGATACATTTGTTCGTAGCACCATAAATGTTCAACAATATGTAAGGCTTTTACCAGGAGGTCGAGTGATTAGATTTCTTGCTCCATCTATTGTTCCTATGTGGTCAAATAGTTTTGTACCACAACAACCACAACCGCCTTCTGATCCAAGTAGTTATCGCTTAAACTCTCATCCAGCTCTTTCTAGAACAACATTTAGTGTTGATGTAGAATCTAATCAGTACATACAGATGAGTACATCATTGGCTAGATCAGGGAATCATCTCGATAATAACCATATTCTCACCCCAACTTCTCCCGATCTAAGGGCACAAAGGAACATGCTTAGGAATGAGGTATTTTTACGCTACTTTCTTAATTAATTGTTTAAAATATTTTGATTAAGAATTAGTATCAATTTATTTATTGTCAATAATATACTTAATTTTCAAATTATTATACCAAGTCATTTTAAACACATACTTCACTTTATTTTCACATATCTTGCAAATTTGTGACATAGGACTTACCGATATTGGATTATTCAATTGTGTTAAATGTGCTTGATTCTCAAGAACTTATGGACATGCTATATAATATAGATGATTGGCCACGCGAGGTAAAAAATTGTTATATATTTATCAGTGTTCAATTTATTATTTATTGTTATGTATTTCTTACTCAATTTAGTATTTCGTCCTAATTTTCCAACTTTAATTTAGAATAAAATATGTAAATCCCAAATTTTAGACATACATTCAATTAAAAATAATAAATTAAACTGTTATAAAGGTAATTTTAGCCCTCGAAGAAAACGTTGAGAGGGTCGAGACAGGGCTCACTGAAGAGGAGATCCTCACAAATATTGAGACGGAAACTCATGTGTCAGATTTAAATGAAACTAGCACACACAGCAAAACTTGTACAATTTGTCAGGTGAGGTCAACTACATATTTCTTAACTTTATAAAATGAAATTTATTTTTTATTTTGTCACTAATAATTATAAATGCTTAAAAGAGTTTTTTAAAAAATATTATGTTTCGTGTTATAAATTAATTTTGTAAATATGGATTAAGTTTAATGTTAAATAAAAAAATTAAAGCACTAGGATGTTCAGTTTTCATAATATGCCTTTCTTTGTTATGCTTATTAGGAAGATTATGTGGAAGGGGAAATCATTGGAAGATTGGATTGCAGGCACATATATCACCTTGAATGCATCAAGCAATGGTTATTGCTGAAGAATGCATGTCCAATATGTAAGCAGAGAGCTCTGGAAGTTGATGAAGATGAGGATTAAAGTGATTGATAATTGATTTCATGTTGTGTTGCATCTCTGAACATTCTTTTGTTGAGTCTTTGACTGTTGTTTTTAAGTTGGTTATGCTTTTTTGTTGTTTAAATTATTGAAGGCTTTTTTACTATGTAATTTGTTTTACATGCTAAAAATTTATTCTAAACATTATTTCCTATTTCGTTTGAATTCAGTTTGAATGATTTTTGAGTTATGGAGACTCAGTTACACAACCATGTTGTTAACTATTTTCTATAATTTTTTACTTTTAATTTTTTAATTTAAAGTAACTCATTTTGTTGATATATGAAATTGTTTCATTATGAAATCAAAAATAAGAAGAAGAAGAACGACGATGATGCTGGATTTTAGATTTCGACGTGGTAAAGTGTGGGAACTTACAAGGTTAGCCTTCCAATTCTCAAGGCAATATATGAGGAGGAAGGGTGAATTAAAATTGTGTTTGAAACTTGTTACATGAATTTTGCCCCTTCTATATGTATAGTACAAAGTGAATAACTAACTCGCTATTAGTTAGGAGTGAATTCTGGAGAGCTATTGGATGTATTTGTAATTAAGATCTATAGTGATCATTTGAAAGATAATATTTTAATATTAGGAATATTCTGGAAGGAGTGGGACCTTTCTCTGGATGTTGGCAGGGATTAATGTGGTCGACTCAGAACCGTTCGGGGTTGATCTAGTCGGCCCATAACAATTTCCACCAAGTCATTTTCATCGTATAGGTAGGCGGAGGTTTGATATTACAACCCGAGTTCTGACACCCCCTAATTATTTTAAGATAGATGAATAAGAAGTGTTATAGTTCTTACAAAAGTTTACATTTAATGAACCATACTTCAGATGTATTTTCATATATATCATCATTGTGACTCTTAGGAACTAAAAATCTTGAGTGTTGCGCTTGAGCGATTAGACGTGTTTGGTGAAACCTTTTTGCATTCTAGGGTATAATATATTTTTAGAAGGGTAGATGCCCTTTTTCTTCAAAGTTTTTCTCTTCAAGTCTCTTTGTCACCCTTTTCTTTAGCGTTTCATTTTCCTAGAACTGCAAAGTTTGTACAATATGAACAAGAAATTAGAGAAAAATTTTCATAAATTTAATGAGGATAAAAGAGAAAAGTTGAAACATAAATAAAAAAAATTGTCGAAGAAGATTACCAAGGGATTCTACAAAGCAACTAGATTATTAAGAAACATGCTTACCAAAATAACGGGTGTGGTGCAAAGAATTTGAAAGAATCAGCTTCAAAGAAGGATTGGAATTTCAAAGAACAAATGTCAGAATAATGTATAGGTGGTGAGATTCATCACTTCACCACAACAACTCCGCCAACAGATCTTTGAAGCAGGTGTCGAGTTAACGTCGTTAAGCACGCGCTTGTTGGGAGGAAACCCAACTTTGTAAGTATTTAAGATTTTCTGACATAATAAGTTTAAGCAAGAGTGGTAAATGGCATAAAGGACGCCCTTGGTAAATGCTACAGAAAAAACTGCATTCTAATATGCTCGCCCAACGAGCATTTCCTTCGCCTGACAAATATGTTTTTTACCATTTCTCACTCTGGGCTCGCCAGACGAGATCTGCAGAATCAGTCAAATTTCCTTTAATTCTATTTACCACTCTGATGGTTATATATTAAGTAGTTTTGTTAGTTTGATTTCAAGAAATTCCAAATGTTTCAACTTTTGTGTTAGTGTCAAATGGTCAACAAAAGGTAATGGTGATAATGAGAACTTTGGATACATTGCACACAAGCAAGGTACATGTTTATTGCTTTCTAGAATGTTGGCATGAATTTGAACTTTGTGCTTAGTGCAAAATCATTTCATGCATCATTTTGCAAAAACATGTTTCATGCTTGAATCACTTAGGTCTAAACTAGAAATTGTGGGAAATCCGTCCATTGTTCACTTATATCCTCAGGATGACTAATAACTCATGTTTTAACTAGTTTGATTCATGTTAACTACTTGTATCTGTTTTGAAATCCATGGAAGCATAGAAAGGATAAAGGCAATATTAGTTGTTAAGAAAAACCACAGAGCCTAAAGGAGCCTCATCCTACCTGGTGAATGAGTGAGCATTTGTAAAACCCCTTTGAGCCAAAATTCATGAATGGATCAATTTAAAACTCAAACAAATCACTATGTAAACCACTTGGTGAATTTGTTGTCTTTTATCCATAAATCAAAAAGGTCATAATTGATACATTCTAGTTTTTCCTTGAAAGCAAACCCTTAAACCAATCTTAATTAATGTTCCTTGCCAAGGATGAAGAGTATCTGTTTAAAAATGAAAGTGATAATTGCTTAAGTTGGGGAGAGATTGCTTCATGGCCAAGAAAAAGAAGAAAAATGAACAAAGGAAAAAAATATGCAATGAAAAGAGAAAGAAAAAGAAAGGAAAGGAAAGAAAACAAAATGAATGATCATAATGTTGCATCAAAAGATCTTGAGGGGCCGAAAGAAAATAAGAAAATGAAAGTATGGATATGTAAAATTTTGAGATGCTCTTCATGAACTTGGGCCATTCTTGTTTTAATATCCTTAGAAATGACTTTTTATTTTGCAACCTGACCAGGTTACAACCATGGACAAGCCCTTGGTGATCTATGCTTTTAGAATTTCAAAGTGGATTGTTTAAATGAATACATGACTTGATCAATATATTAGCAAGGTTATAGGATTGAGAGTTCACTTCCTGTAAGATTGAATTTGAAGTTCTTCATCCAATTTATGAAGAAGTGTGTTACGATGATTCAAGTAGAATTATGATATTTCTTTAGAATGTATAACATGAAATTTATGTTTATAACTTACTTCATATTCATGTATTGATTCAAGAAAAGTAACAAACATAACCTTCACATGTACATTCTACACTTGAACCATACATTTTTTACAATTGTTTTGGAAATTGCTGTTAATCATGAATCTTGGTGAGAACTCATGGTTTTGAAATTTTTTTAAGACTTTGAATGAGGACAAACAAAGATTCAAGTTGGAGAGAGTTTAATAAGTGTCGAAAGATGGTATTTGACCATATTAAATCTTGACACTTATTGGCTTGAATTAACGTTTCTACCATTGATATCCCAAAATTATGAATAGGATTAAGTTTGAAACATATAAGTGTTATGCTTTATGATTTCTTTGCTATTATGCATGTATTTCCATAATTAACCAAGATTGTAACACAAAGCAAGAAAGAAAAGATTTTGCATGTTCGCCAGGCAAGCGTCTAGCGAAGCCAAGGCGAAAGCTCACCTAGCAAGCCAATAACAAGGCTCAAGCATTGAGAAACAGAAGCAAAAAATCACCCTGAAGGTGAGAAAAACACTTAGAAGGGGGGGGGGGGGGGTTGAATAAGGGTTTAGAAAAATTATGGCAATAAAAACAACACAATATTTTTATCCTGGTTCGTTGAACTCAACTAATCCAGTCCACCCTATCAAGGTGATTTGCCTTTCTCCACAAGGACTTAATCCACTATATTCAAACAGATTACAGTGTCAACCACTAAGAACAACTGTCTTTCTCTTCTCAAGAAATCCTGACTACAACTTGGTCTTCTTAAGGAACCTTTTACAAATTAATGTAAACTAACAAGTGTTTAAGTTGCTTCTAAAAAGCTATATCACTGTTGCACCCCAAAATTTGACCAACATTTATTTTCCCATCAAGTGTTTGCAGGTTGATACCTTCATCAGAAAGTTCAAGAGATCCCCAGAGAAGTGGTTTGAAACCAGGGTTGTGTGCTTCACAATTTGAAAGTTGTGGGTGACCCTCAGATGATTCTGAGACTTTGAGAATGAACTAGATGTTTTGAGAAAGCTTATGAGATGTCTTGATAGCCATCATGAAGCCCAGAGAGGTCATTATGCAAGAATTCAGAAGATTCAACCATGAATGGTAGAATTAGGGTTTTGACTGGGTCAACCCTAGATCAGCTGAAGATTTGGAGAAGGTTGAGACTCAATCCAAGGGACATGAGATCATGGAATGATGCATAGAGATGTTAAAAAGATGATTCCTAGACCAACTCATCATGATTGAGGAGTTTGAGAAGTTTTGAGTTAGGGTTTCTGAGGATTGTCAGTGAAAAAACCCTAATTTGATCCCTATTTTCCAGGCAGTTTTAGCTCTAGATGTGATTGATATCTCATCTTCCCCATAACATGAATGTTGTAGAGCTTGTTCTAAGCTTTAATTTGAGTGGTGGAAGTCCTTGATAGGAGTTACAGGGCTCAAGTTATGGTTTTGACAAATTACAGGTCAGCAGAGGTGTGTGAATCTGGGTCCTTGAAAGTCACCCAACTTGCAGACAACTTTTGCCCTAGTAGGAGGATTCCTATGGATTCTTGGTCAACATGAATGTTGAAGAGCATCCTCTTAGCTTTAATTTGAGTGGTAGAAGTCCTTGATTGGATTTGTGGAACTCAACTTATGGTTTGAACAAGACAGGGGTATTTTGGTCATTTGTCAGTTATAGGTCATTTTAGCCAATGCCTAAAACTCCTATTTCCAAGCCTCAAATGGAAAAACTCAAAACATGAAAGTTGCTCAAAATGTGATTTTAAGTCTAGAAAGAAGGTCACAAATTGTTGAAAAAGCTCATAGCACAAGATTACATGATTGGTCAAAAATGAACTAAAAAGGCTTATAACTTTGAAAAGTTGAAATTGAAAAGTGATTTGGGAGATCCACAAATCCAAAATAGGTCATCCAATATATCATTTTGATTGGAAAAACCATTTTGAGAACATTGGTTTAAGTAGAATTTTCATTTGAGGCTTAAAAAATGAGGTTCCTTTGGAAATTTGTTGCTTGCAAAAGAAGGTAACATTGAAAAACCCTACACAAGTGAAACTAAAGGCTGATTTGCATTCCTTATCACTCAATAACTCATGTAAGGACAATTTGGCATAGAATTGAAGGCTTGAAGCAAGGGATATGAGATTTTCAAAGTCTCATTTAAGGAGAAGTTCATGACTTTTCTAGATGGTTCTAGACACTTCTAGCCACTTCCATTGATTATTATATAAAGAGTGCATCAGAAAGTGATGGAGGTGGGTGAAATTGGTGAAGAGAGTGAGAGGAGAGAGAGATATTCAAGGGTGGATTCCATTGCAAGCAAGCTTCGAATCTCATGCTACAAGCCTTCATCCTCCAAATTGTTGCAGACAGAAAGGAGATTGATACCTGAGGATCATAGAGAGGAGGATTCAAGCACTGAAACAAGCTGGTTCTACCTCTGCCATAGCTACCTAGCAGGTTAGCTTTTTCTCTCATATCTCTCTAATTATGTGTAATTAGTTAGATTTCTAGGGTTAGAATTGCTGGGTTAAGTTAGGTGATCATTCCCATGAAGATTAAGAGCATTTCATGGAGTTTGAGTTTTTGACTTGAATCTTGAATCACCAAGAACTGCTTGTGGGTTGAGTGTTAAGATTAGATAATTATATCAGAGTAATGAGGGCCATGAGTAGAGTAGGTTAGTGTCAAGAAACGCAAGAAACAAGGAGGTCGAAAATGGAGTGTTTACTCAAGTTGGTACTATCGGTTTATTCAGTAGGGAGTGTTTTAATAAAAACTATCGGTCCAGCTGTGTAGAGCTTGAAAAATGGAGCAATATTGATGTTTACACCTTGGCATTTCATTGAGAAACAAGCACGAACGAGGCCATGGAAGTTTCACGTGTAAAGCTGCATATTAATGGAAGCTGTAAACCCTAACTCATGGCCAAGGAAGAAGACAACCCGTGGCCGTTGGATCTCCTCAAATACTTGACCAAGACTCACGATCGGGCGGCCCACAATTGAATTCAGAAATGGAGGGAATTGAAACGCGCATAAAACGCTGCGTTTAGATTAGTTGCCCCTCATGGGCTTGGCGCTATCCGCACCCCCCCCTGTTGCTGGCCCAGTTCATTTCAACTAGCGTGATATGCTATTCCAACCCCCCCCCCCCCCCTCCTTATTGATTTATTTCTTTTATTTTCTTTTTAATATTTCTCTGTTTTGATTAATTCATTTAAAAATGATAAAAAATGTTTTTTTACTTCTTCTTTTTTCTATGATTAGATGAACATGTGTAGAAAATTATAAAAATAAAAGTGGGATTTTATTTTTAAGTTTAGTATTTTTAATAGATTTTCCAAATAAATAGCCTTTTAATAGTCTTAATTTGGTATTTGATTTTGTAGGGGTTGTTTTAGAACCTTCCCTTAGGGTTTTTAATCCATTCTTTTTTGTGCAATTAGATGATGAGTCATAGTTCCCCATAGGATTTTTTCTAGATTTTTAGAATTAAATTTTGATTAGTTTAATTAGGGTAGATTTAGGGTATCCTAATTAGGGTTTAGATTGTGTTTAGGTGATGAATCCCTTTCTTTGATTGAGTTTTGTCTTGATTTTTAGGTAGAGGCCTATGTAGATGTTATGAGTAGGTGTTGAGGACCCTTGTGAATAATTGTTAGATTTTTCCCCATTAGTTTAGTATTTTTAGGTATTTTCTGAAGTTGCCTATTGATTTGGTTTCCCCTGTGGTTATCTGTTCATCTTTGGGGTTCATTGTGGGAAATTTGTTGAGGGGCTTGTGTTGCCTTGAAGACCTTGATGGAGAGCATCATGAAGTGAAGATTGTAGATCAAGATTCAGAGACCCAGAGCTTGGATTATTCCCTGTCTGTGAGGTTTGAGATCCTGAAGTTTGAAGGAAGTTCATAGTACTTTCCTGAGGAAGGCACTGTGAATGACTTTCATCCTTTCTTCCCACCTCTTTCTTAAGTATCCAATGATGTTGGAGCCAACTTGTGAGTTTAATTTCTCCTGAGGAGGAATGTAAACTGATCACATGTTGTTGAGCCACATGGGATACAACTCCTAAGTGGAAGCCTCCTAGTACTTTCCTAAGGAAGGTCCTATGGGTCTATTCACTTAGTTCCCTTAGTTTATCTAGGATTTCTCAAGTATCCAATGATGTTGGAGCCAACTTGTGAGTTTAATTTCTCCTGAGGAGGAATGTAAACTGATCACAGTTGTTGAGCCACATAGGATACAACTCCTAAGTGGAAGCCTCCTAGTACTTTCCTGAGGAAGGTCCTATGAGTCTATTCATTTAGTTCCACTAGTTCAGATAGGATTTCCTAAATATCCAGTGATGTTGGAGCCTGCTTGTGAGTTTAATTTCTCCTGAGGAGGAATGTAAACTGATCACAGTGGTTGAGCCACATAGGGTATGACTCCTGAGTATACACCTCTTAGTGCTTTCCTGAGGAAGACACTATGAGTCTGCCTGCTTAGCTCCCTTTCTTTGGTAAGCTTGTTCTGAAGCTTGAAGACTGGGATTGATTTCTCTTGTTTAGAGTTTTGCTTGAGAGCTTTGCTTAGATTTGATTTAGACTCTGTGATTAGGGTTAGGATTAGAGAGTAGATGATTCTTTCTCAAGCATGTGTGTTTTGTTTACCTGATGGTACTTCCCTTCTTTTATCTGTTTATTGCTTGATAGCATGTTGTTTATTTTCAGCATGATTACCGTTATTTCATGACTGGCTTGAGGTCGAGATGAGCTTGTGGAGGCTGAAGCCCCACACACATTTCCTCCCTCACTTGCATTGCATGCATTTTACCGTTAAAGCTGATGTTTTTGTCTGTTTTGGTGTATCCTTGACATGATCCCCTAGGACTCTCATTTCTTCTGATGAGGATTTGATGATAGACTTTTAGGTTGAAACCTATGCATGATAACATCTAGGAGTTCCCGGTTCAAACCTCAACCATAGGATGAATCCATGGCATGACAACAGTAGGACTTGATAGTCTCCCTCCTAGTTGAGCCATTTTTCCTGTAGTTTCCCGAACTACGTTTGCTCTGATCTTTCATACCAGATGAAAGTACGTAGGCATAGGATGCGACGTCCTAGCGAGCAACCTTCCCCACCTTCCCCCGTAGTTAGCCGAACTACGTTGACTCTGATTTCTCGTTCCAGACGGGAATACGTAGGCATAAAGCGCGATGCTTTGCCGAGTCATTTTTCTTTTCTTTTTCAGCCAGCCTTGATAGGTAGATAGATTATAACCAACCCGTCCAAGTAAACAAACAAGCGAGGATCCCGTCGAGTACGACGGACGTGAGGGGTGCTAATACCTTCCCCTTGCGTAACCGACTCCCGAACCCAGACAATGGTTGCGATGACCTTGTCTTACCCTTATTCGTCAGGTTTTTTCCGATCGTTTCCTTTCCCGCTCTGAGGGATAAATAACGAAAGGTGGCGACTCTTCTGTTTTGCCGGCACCTTATTTTCGCGCAAGCGACAGCTGGCGACTCTGCTGGGGACGTATAGCATCTAGGGACTTTTCCCATCCCTTATGCTGGGACCGTTTCCCATCCCCTACGCGAGTCAACCCTATCGTTTGTGTGTTTGCTTGTGGGGTTGCGTTTATTTATCGCATTTTTACTTCCCGCATTTTATTTCCCGCATTTTATTTCCAGTTTGATATGATTATCTGTGCTGCTGTGGGAGAGGGATGTTACTGTGAGTGAAAAGCCGGACCTGGGCTTGAGTACACACCTAGATATAGTTGCGGAGAAGTAGTAGACGAACCTGTCTGCTGAGCAGGCACAGTTCCCTACGAAAATCTGCGCTCAGACGAGATTCTTGCAGAGGTGCTCCTTTCCGGTCCTGAGGATCTGAGGGGAGTCCAGACGTGAGGATTGTCGACTCTGGGGACCGATCATTTGGAAGTCAGCTAAGAGAGGCCTCTTCATGACTTAACGATGCCACTCCTTCTGGGAATCGTATTGTCACTCGTGAAAGTCTGTGACGCTGACGACCGCATAGGATGCTGTACCTTTGTCCGTGGATTAGGTCCATCATACCTGTGAGTGGGGTTGGGATATTGCAGGAAACTTTGACCTCCAGACTACCTGGTTTTCTTGACAGTGAATCAGTTATGTTGGGTTCTCAGTTGCAGATATGTTCTTGGTAGAGCAAGGGTTTGATCAGAGGATCTTATCATCGGGTGTATGTCTGTTCTTAACAGAGCAGGTTTCGATCAGAGTATTATCATCAGAGATTTGTTCTGGATGGAGCAGATTTTTGAGTGGGGTCTGAGGATCTCGTCAGCGGTTGTTATTTGTTCTTGATAGGGCAGATTTTGAGTGGGGCTTAAAGATCTCATTAGCAGCTGTGCATTTGTTCTTGAGAGGGCAGATTTGTGATTTGGGGCCTGAAGACTTCATCAACAGATATTCCTTGATCTTGCATCCGGGGTCTTTAATATCAGGCACTTACTCTTGACAGAGCAGAATTTTGATCTCGATCCTACCAGATGGTTATTCACAGCAGATCAGATCAGTGGTTTTACACCGGGGTTTCCTTCTCATCAGTGACTGTTGATACCGAATCTCCACAGCAGCCACCTGGATATATTGTTGCATGCCTACATATTCATGTTTGCATTCCATTAGCATGTGTCTGTGCTGCAGGCGCGTTTCGTACCCTGAGTCTGGTGTCCCGAGCAATATGAGATATTTCCTTCCATGAATGGATCCAGTCTTATCACTGCATTGACACCATGGTGCCACGTTGACACCAGAATTAGGGGTGATCTCCTAAACGTACAGACACCCGTGGCATTAGCATAATTCATCTTGCATGGCAGGAGCCGGGACTTGTCTTCTAACCCTTGTGTTTGCAGGTTTGACTCAGAATCTAGCAGCCCAGATTGATGGAGCAGGTACAAGCGGAACTGGGGAAAATCCAAAGCCAGCTGGGGCAGGTCATGAATGACATACAGGCAGTGCGTCTGGACCAGCAAGTGCTCAGAGAGGAGAATCAGCAGCTGCAGAATCAGTTGAGCTTTCTCATGGGAGTGGTGAGAAGTATGCTAAATAAGGAGAGTGGTCGAGCACCCAAGGAGGAGACCAGAGTGCTTCCTCCGTTACCGTCAGTGCCACCTGTGCCGAAGCCAAGTGGACCTCATGGACCCTCCACACAGCATGAAGCTCGAGGCCTGTCTCGTCATCAGCCGCGCCGAGCATCTCAGAATAACCCTGAAGGTTATGGTCAAAAGAAGAAGCTACTTGATAGAGCTGTGGACCCACTACCTGTGAGTTATGCCCGGCTGCTGCCGCTGCTGGTTCAGAACCGTGTTCTCAAGCTTCGAACCTCAAATCCACCAGATGACGTGTCACCAGACGTTGATCTAAGCATGCGTTGTGATTTCCACTCAGGAGCACCGGGGCACCATGTTGAAACATGTAAGGCTCTCCGGAATAAGATTCAGGATCTGATCGATTCGAGGACAATTAGGCTTGTGCCGGGCGGCATGAGAGCATCGGGAAAGTTTATCCCTTACCCTGCGGAAGAGGTGGATGATTCCACTCCTTTGCCTGAAGCTGAGAAAGATCTGGAATATGTCCCGCGACCTTTGGTGACTGAATCGCCTCGCTCGCAGTTGCTGCCTGGATCAAGCTCAAGGGCGCAAGCGCCTAAACAAGGGACCGTTGCCATTCAGAAACGACGACCTCTTGCTCTTGGGCGGAAAGAATACCAGCACCAGGATCACAAGAGACCTCGCAACCACGTGGAACAAAGGAATGCTTCTTTCCATCCAGTGCCTGTGCCGTATAGCCAGATTCTTCCACTGTTGATTCAGAATTCCTTGGTGGAACCGAAAGCTCTCAAGCCCGTGCCAGAGCCTTACACTCCAGGGTACGATCCTCATGCTCAGTGTGGCTACCATGGTGGATCTCTGGGGCATTCAACTGAAGATTGCAAGGCTTTCCAGGAGAAAGTGCAACAATTGATCGACCAAGGGGGTATCTCCTTTCCAGATGGAGTTTTGGTTGTACGTGACAACCTCTCGGCTGTTTGAGCTCGCAGATTCAGAGGGTTATTTCCGGAAGCCAGTGATCCAGACGGGCAGACGTCCTCAACATTGGCAGTCCTCGGACTTTTTACCATTTGCACTTGTAGTTTCTTTTCTGTTAGTTGCTACTTGTTGTTAAACATTGTATGTTTCGAATGGTAATATTAATAAAGTGACTATGCATTTTTCAGAATTAGTTATGTCGTTGTCACTCATTTACTGCATTGCACTGACACTTGCATTTTATTCACTCCACTTTATTACTATGATTAGCAATGAGCGGAGGGAGGATGATGAAGCTGAATACTCATAGCCAATGATCGTATTGCTTTCAGATAAAACTTTGCCGATGACGTACAAGGCATTGTTTCAAATCCCTAAACACCGGAGAGATAAGGAAGAGAATCCCTTGTTAACCTCTTCGAGCCGAGAAGTAGGAGTTTCTTTCGGACTTTTGAACCCTCGCATCTTAACCCGGGGCAGGGTAGTTGTCAGTCAGCTTGATCGAGCGTTCAAGTCTTATAGAGGAGTGTTGTCCTTCGAGGACCAATCACATCATATTCCTCTCCAGAGGTCGTACCTCATCAACCACAATGGTTAAACCTCACCAATCAGGAGTGAGACAGTTACAATCCTTTCGGAGCAATCAAGACAACCAGTGTCGCACGACTTGTTCCAAGAAAAAGAAGGAGAAATAAGAAAGCCCGCTAAGTAAAAAAGAAAAGCTAGAAAGCAAATACTTAGGCAAAAATCAGGGCATCCCGCTGGACTTCAAAAGAAAAATCAAAAAGAACTCAAAAGGAGTCAGTCCAGGCAAAAATTAGGGAATCAAAACAAAAGAATGAAAAAGAAAGGATATAAAAAAAGAAAAATCCTCGAACAAGGACGAAGTCGTGTAGATGCAGACACCGAAAACGAAAAGGAGTAACTGTCACTCCGAAACACCTTGAGAATTCTTTAACCAGTTGTTCCCAATGTTCAACATACCTCTCGAAGAGGAGAGCGCAAGAGCTAAGTTAACTGAACTTTAGGATCGGAGAACATCACGTAGAAGGGGTGGGTACAAATCATAATTTGAGCCAAATATCCTTTGTTTCACGAACCGTGAACCCGACCACGATACAACCCTTAAAAGACCTAATTGAGGCAGGGTTTATTCTGAGAGCGCATTACGATAAGGTTGAGTAACCTGACTCCTTCATGATTTGCTAATCATATCCTTATTGCATTTTTCACTGATCGCATCAGCACTACGTTTGAACTCTTTGGTTCATTCGTCACTCACTAGCATGACACGTAAATGAGTGACAGTACAACATTTTTCGAAATTTGCATGAACACTGCATTAAAATTACCATTCGTGAATAAACAATTTTGGTTGCAGGTTAGTAGCTGATACGAAGGAACTTCAGCAGGGAATAGTCACTCAGGACTGAGTCGTCAGAGGTTTGGATCAGAACGGTATGCTGTGGAATCCTGTGAATCTGGGGCATTGACTTCCTGCGAGTTTGGAATCAGTTTGTCTGAGGACAAGTCCCGGAGCATCAGTTGATTATGGGGCAGTTTATGCAAGAAGCGGTTGATCGGAAGTGAATCTTCTCGAGACCCAATCAGGGGCAGTTATCCGGAATCCTTGCGATATAAGGGCAGATCCCTCCAGTGTTCGATCAGAGCATGTTGAGTCGCTCATCGCTCGTTCAGGGGCAAACTACTTCAGAGATATTGAAGCCGACCATGCTGAAAGTTGATTAGTTGAGGATGAATCCTCCCGTTGTGCAGATGCTGGGGCAAGCCCTCTGAAGATTGTCTTGTTGCCAGTTGTTTTCGGCTCAGAAATGAATTATTCCCAAAGGTCGGATTGGGGCAAGTTGAATTGCGCTGGGGCAAGTTGTTCACCCTAGCAAGAATTGAGTATCGGGGAATCGTGTCATTACCCTGCCGAAACCTGAACCTTCTGAAGAAGCCTTGTTGTTATCCTACAGCCTAACCGGCTACTTGACTCCATGATTGGTAGCCTGTATTCCCTGTGTTGGCGTTGTTGAATCAGGATTGTTTCTCCGCAGAGATGTACGGTTTGAGGTCGTTCCCCCTGTACAGTTTGAGACTACAGCAGATTGAGATGGCGTTTACCCCTCATCAGATTAGGGTCAAGATTGCCCTCAGTAGACCAGGATTGATATCCCCGAAGCAGGATGAGTCCTCCTTCTCCAGCAGAGTTCAATAGTCTCTCCTCCGCAGGATCAGAATCAGAATAATGAGCATTGATATGTCTTCCCCCAGGTAGAGGTGATTCTCTTCCCCAAGCAGACGCATCCTGAAGGAATGTCACCTCATCAGCTGAGCCAAGCACGGAAGCATGATGATTTCCCCCAGCACCGGGTCACAAGTGCAGATTTCAGAGAAATGTTCGGGAGCTGAAGCTCGTGTTCTCCCCAGTAAAGTCGCCGAAGCAGGTGTCTCCCCAGCACCGGGTCACAAGTGCAGGTTTCGCAGGAAGCTGTTCGTATGCCGAAGGATGCAATAACTGATGGTGCCAGACTGAAGTCTCCAGTGGAATTGAGATTCCTCACCAGAGTCAGGCTCTCTCCTGAAGTTGGATGATTCCCTCTTCCCCAGTAGAATGTTGGTACAGCTGATGTTGTATTTCCTTGCAGAGTTGTACTCTCCCCCGAAGTCAGATGATTCTTTCTTCCCCAGCGGAATTGAAATTCCCCATCAGAGTCGTACTCTCCAGTGAAGTAGAATGATTTCTCTCCCCGGCTGAGTCCGCAGAAAAGCAGAATCCTTGGAAGTCGATCAGATCATGATCGATGTTCCCCAGCAGAGCGTAGAACAGCCAATGCTGTATTTCCCCCTGAGTCGCACTCTCTCCAGCGAAGCAGAATGATTTCTCCTTCTTCCAGCCGAGTTTGCAGATGTCCAAGGGATCCGAATCCTTGAAAGTTGATCAGATCATGATTGGTTTTTCCCCAATGGAGTGATGAGCAGCTGAAGTTGGTTCCCCGCAGAGTGGTCATCCCCAGAAGAGTAGCCGAGACGGCCGCGCAGTTCATTCTCGCGAATGATATCAGCAGATCCAAGTTCTCGTAGAGCTTCATCCCCTGCCGCAGTCAGCTGAAGTTGTTTTCCCTGCAGCAGTCAACGGAAGATCAATTCTCCGGACAGAGCCTAATTGATATTGGCGTGTTCACGTTCTCTTCAGCAGGATGAGTCCTCTACCTGAGCGATTCCTTCTCCTTGACAGGAGGATTTCCCCCTTCGGCATTTATTTTGCTGATGGGATCGCATCATTGTGCATGACTGCATAGCATTTAACATAGTATATCATTGTGCATGATTGCATGGTATTGTGCAGGATTGCACAGCATTTAGCATAAACGCATAGCATTCCCACTGTGTGGGGCATAGCGCAGAAGCATACGCATCATAAGCATGACCTAGGTCATCATCATCCTTGTTGAACAGGTGTACTACCGAAAGACCGGTTGCTCAGGACGATTCTTGATGTTCTTCCCAGCAAGGTTGTTTTCTTAGATGATTCTAAAGACCTCGGTGTGATCCCCGCAGTCGCTCGCTCAAGATGATTTTTGAGATCCCCAGCTAAGTCTTCAGTCGGAGATGATTCTCAAGTCCCTCAGCAGGGCCATTTGCTTAAGACGATTCTTAAGACCTCAGTACAGCTTCCCGAGTGGTTCGCCTAGTATGATACTTGAGCTCCCCGATAGCACCTCCAGCAAGGTTTGCCCAGGAAGATTCCTGGAATTCCCAACAGAATGTTTGCTCCGGAAAGGTTATTAGTTCAGGACGATTCTTGAAGATGCCCGACGGATCTGTTTGTTCAAGTTGACTCTTGAAGTCCTGAGCAGCATGATATGTCTGCTCCAACAACGATGTCTAATCTGAAGATGGATTTCGTAAGCGCCCGAAGGCGATATCAGAAGGTTCCGGTGAGTCCAGATTTCCGTGTTGAAGAATCAACAGGTGGCCGAAGACAAGGTTCCAGAGTTGTAGATACAACAGAGTAATTCGTGTAAGTCTGAAGACCAAGTCAGTTGTCCTGAAAAGATGATTGAGCGCGATCAAGTGAATGATACGTCTTCTGATTGAAGTCGAAGATGTTTCTCCAGCTGAAGCGGAGTTTTGCCTGAAGGCAAAGTGTTTGAATCCCCGTAGAGTCATGAATGGCTCAGGATACCATTTCTCTGACTGAAGTCCCAGATTTCCCAAGCTGAAGCGAAGGTGCCGGAAGGCAAGGTTATCCCCCAAGGTCATGAATGACCTAGGATTCATTTTTTCGGACTGAAGGCCGAAGTATATCCCTGACCGAAGTCACGGATACTCTGTAGCAGAGGTGGAGTTGCCTGAAGGTAGATCCAGGTATCCTTGAAGGTCAAGGACCATTGCTTTAGACTGAAGTCAAAGATACCTCCTGCAAAGTTGCCGACAGGCAAGAGTTTACATCCTTGAAGGCCAAGGATGCTTATCTTCAGAAGTACTTGAAGATCTTTTCTAGCTGAAGCTAGAAGTGGCCAGGGGCCAGGGTTTCATATATCTTTAATGTTGAAGTTCTACGGTGGGCAGTGTGCAGCAGTATTCCGATGTTCGTTATGGTTCTGAGGGTGAACCCCAGATCAGAGTGTGCTCGGTTAGGTCTCTCATTCCCAGCGGAGTAGCTTCAGGTATGCAAGTGTACTTGTTGTTCCATTTACCAGGGGTGAACCCCAGGTCAGAGATGTTTAAGATCATCATTTGTTCGGCGGCAAAGTTGGATGTTTGTTTGACGGCAAGGTCAGACTCTTTAAATCCCCAGTAGAGATGATGTTTGTTTCCGGCGGTGATGTCAGATTTAGTTCTCCAGCGGCGATGTTGGGTATTTTGATTGTTCGACGGCAATGTCAGATGGTTTAGTCTTCCAGCAGCGATGTTGGGTGTGGTGGTTGTCTGAAGGCAATATCAGAAGAATTTAATGTGGGTAACTGACGGTGACGTCAGATCGATATTTCTCCAGCTAGTTGTCGTGCGGCTAGTGTTGCAGTATTCAAAAATTTGTTCCCCGCAGAGTACTGTGTGGTCGTGCAGTTGGCAAATTTTCGGGTTTACCGATATTCAACCGTCTCGCACCTTGATTGGTTGAGAGCCGTTCGCTTCTCACCCAGTCAGGTTCAAGCCGTTTGAATAGGGGCAGCTGTTGCACCCCAAAATTTGACCAACATTTATTTTCCCATCAAGTGTTTGCAGGTTGATACCTTCATCAGAAAGTTCAAGAGATCCCCAGAGAAGTGGTTTGAAACCAGGGTTGTGTGCTTCACAATTTGAAAGTTGTGGGTGACCCTCAGATGATTCTGAGACTTTGAGAATGAACTAGATGTTTTGAGAAAGCTTATGAGATGTCTTGATAGCCATCATGAAGCCCAGAGAGGTCATTATGCAAGAATTCAGAAGATTCAACCATGAATGGTAGAATTAGGGTTTTGACTGGGTCAACCCTAGATCAGCTGAAGATTTGGAGAAGGTTGAGACTCAATCCAAGGGACATGAGATCATGGAATGATGCATAGAGATGTTACAAAGATGATTCCTAGACCAACTCATCATGATTGAGGAGTTTGAGAAGTTTTGAGTTAGGGTTTCTGAGGATTGTCAGTGAAAAAACCCTAATTTGATCCCTATTTTCCAGGCAGTTTTAGCTCTAGATGTGATTGATATCTCATCTTCCCCACAACATGAATGTTGTAGAGCTTGTTCTAAGCTTTAATTTGAGTGGTGGAAGTCCTTGATAGGAGTTACAGGGCTCAAGTTATGGTTTTGACAAATTACAGGTCAGCAGAGGTGTGTGAATCTGGGTCCTTGAAAGTCACCCAACTTGCAGACAACTTTTGCCCTAGTAGGAGGATTCCTATGGATTCTTGGTCAACATGAATGTTGAAGAGAATCCTCTTAGCTTTAATTTGAGTGGTAGAAGTCCTTGATTGGATTTGTGGAACTCAACTTATGGTTTGAACAAGACAGGGGTATTTTGGTCATTTGTCAGTTATAGGTCATTTTAGCCAATGCCTAAAACTCCTATTTCCAAGCCTCAAATGGAAAAACTCAAAACATGAAAGTTGCTCAAAATGTGATTTTAAGTCTAGAAAGAAGGTCACAAATTGTTGAAAAAGCTCATAGCACAAGATTACATGATTGGTCAAAAATGAACTAAAAAGGCTTATAACTTTGAAAAGTTGAAATTGAAAAGTGATTTGGGAGATCCACAAATCCAAAATAGGTCATCCAATATATCATTTTGATTGGAAAAACCATTTTGAGAACATTGGTTTAAGTAGAATTTTCATTTGAGGCTTAAAAAATGAGGTTCCTTTGGAAATTTGTTGCTTGCAAAAGAAGGTAACATTGAAAAACCCTACACAAGTGAAACTAAAGGCTGATTTGCATTCCTTATCACTCAATAACTCATGTAAGGACAATTTGGCATAGAATTGAAGGCTTGAAGCAAGGGATATGAGATTTTCAAAGTCTCATTTAAGGAGAAGTTCATGACTTTTCTAGATGGTTCTAGACACTTCTAGCCACTTCCATTGATTATTATATAAAGAGTGCATCAGAAAGTGATGGAGGTGGGTGAAATTGGTGAAGAGAGTGAGAGGAGAGAGAGATATTCAAGGGTGGATTCCATTGCAAGCAAGCTTCGAATCTCATGCTACAAGCCTTCATCCTCCAAATTGTTGCAGACAGAAAGGAGATTGATACCTGAGGATCATAGAGAGGAGGATTCAAGCACTGAAACAAGCTGGTTCTACCTCTGCCATAGCTACCTAGCAGGTTAGCTTTTTCTCTCATATCTCTCTAATTATGTGTAATTAGTTAGATTTCTAGGGTTAGAATTGCTGGGTTAAGTTAGGTGATCATTCCCATGAAGATTAAGAGCATTTCATGGAGTTTGAGTTTTTGACTTGAATCTTGAATCACCAAGAACTGCTTGTGGGTTGAGTGTTAAGATTAGATAATTATATCAGAGTAATGAGGGCCATGAGTAGAGTAGGTTAGTGTCAAGAAACGCAAGAAACAAGGAGGTCGAAAATGGAGTGTTTACTCAAGTTGGTACTATCGGTTTATTCAGTAGGGAGTGTTTTAATAAAAACTATCGGTCCAGCTGTGTAGAGCTTGAAAAATGGAGCAATATTGATGTTTACACCTTGGCATTTCATTGAGAAACAAGCACGAACGAGGCCATGGAAGTTTCACGTGTAAAGCTGCATATTAATGGAAGCTGTAAACCCTAACTCATGGCCAAGGAAGAAGACAACCCGTGGCCGTTGGATCTCCTCAAATACTTGACCAAGACTCACGATCGGGCGGCCCACAATTGAATTCAGAAATGGAGGGAATTGAAACGCGCATAAAACGCTGCGTTTAGATTAGTTGCCCCTCATGGGCTTGGCGCTATCCGCACCCCCCCCCTGTTGCAGGCCCAGTTCATTTCAACTAGCGTGATGTGCTATTCCAACCCCCCCCCCCCCCCCCCTCCTTATTGATTTATTTCTTTTATTTTCTTTTTAATATTTCTCTGTTTTGATTAATTCATTTAAAAATGATAAAAAATGTTTTTTTACTTCTTCTTTTTTCTATGATTAGATGAACATGTGTAGAAAATTATAAAAATAAAAGTGGGATTTTATTTTTAAGTTTAGTATTTTTAATAGATTTTCCAAATAAATAGCCTTTTAATAGTCTTAATTTGGTATTTGATTTTGTAGGGGTTGTTTTAGAACCTTCCCTTAGGGTTTTTAATCCATTCTTTTTTGTGCAATTAGATGATGAGTCATAGTTCCCCATAGGATTTTTTCTAGATTTTTAGAATTAAATTTTGATTAGTTTAATTAGGGTAGATTTAGGGTATCCTAATTAGGGTTTAGATTGTGTTTAGGTGATGAATCCCTTTCTTTGATTGAGTTTTGTCTTGATTTTTAGGTAGAGGCCTATGTAGATGTTATGAGTAGGTGTTGAGGACCCTTGTGAATAATTGTTAGATTTTTCCCCATTAGTTTAGTATTTTTAGGTATTTTCTGAAGTTGCCTATTGATTTGGTTTCCCCTGTGGTTATCTGTTCATCTTTGGGGTTCATTGTGGGAAATTTGTTGAGGGGCTTGTGTTGCCTTGAAGACCTTGATGGAGAGCATCATGAAGTGAAGATTGTAGATCAAGATTCAGAGACCCAGAGCTTGGATTATTCCCTGTCTGTGAGGTTTGAGATCCTGAAGTTTGAAGGAAGTTCATGGTACTTTCCTGAGGAAGGCACTGTGAATGACTTTCATCCTTTCTTCCCACCTCTTTCTTAAGTATCCAATGATGTTGGAGCCAACTTGTGAGTTTAATTTCTCCTGAGGAGGAATGTAAACTGATCACATGTTGTTGAGCCACATGGGATACAACTCCTAAGTGGAAGCCTCCTAGTACTTTCCTAAGGAAGGTCCTATGGGTCTATTCACTTAGTTCCCTTAGTTTATCTAGGATTTCTCAAGTATCCAATGATGTTGGAGCCAACTTGTGAGTTTAATTTCTCCTGAGGAGGAATGTAAACTGATCACAGTTGTTGAGCCACATAGGATACAACTCCTAAGTGGAAGCCTCCTAGTACTTTCCTGAGGAAGGTCCTATGAGTCTATTCATTTAGTTCCACTAGTTCAGATAGGATTTCCTAAATATCCAGTGATGTTGGAGCCTGCTTGTGAGTTTAATTTCTCCTGAGGAGGAATGTAAACTGATCATAGTGGTTGAGCCACATAGGGTATGACTCCTGAGTATACACCTCTTAGTGCTTTCCTGAGGAAGACACTATGAGTCTTCCTGCTTAGCTCCCTTTCTTTGGTAAGCTTGTTCTGAAGCTTGAAGACTGGGATTGATTTCTCTTGTTTAGAGTTTTGCTTGAGAGCTTTGCTTAGATTTGATTTAGACTCTGTGATTAGGGTTAGGATTAGAGAGTAGATGATTCTTTCTCAAGCATGTGTGTTTTGTTTACCTGATGGTACTTCCCTTCTTTTATCTGTTTATTGCTTGATAGCATGTTGTTTATTTTCAGCATGATTACCGTTATTTCATGACTGGCTTGAGGTCGAGATGAGCTTGTGGAGGCTGAAGCCCCACACACATTTCCTCCCTCACTTGCATTGCATGCATTTTACCGTTAAAGCTGATGTTTTTGTCTGTTTTGGTGTATCCTTGACATGATCCCCTAGGACTCTCATTTCTTCTGATGAGGATTTGATGATAGACTTTTAGGTTGAAACCTATGCATGATAACATCTAGGAGTTCCCGGTTCAAACCTCAACCATAGGATGAATCCATGGCATGACAACAGTAGGACTTGATAGTCTCCCTCCTAGTTGAGCCATTTTTCCTGTAGTTTCCCGAACTACGTTTGCTCTGATCTTTCATACCAGATGAAAGTACGTAGGCATAGGATGCGACGTCCTAGCGAGCAACCTTCCCCACCTTCCCCCGTAGTTAGCCGAACTACGTTGACTCTGATTTCTCGTTCCAGACGGGAATACGTAGGCATAAAGCGCGATGCTTTGCCGAGTCATTTTTCTTTTCTTTTTCAGCCAGCCTTGATAGGTAGATAGATTATAACCAACCCGTCCAAGTAAACAAACAAGCGAGGATCCCGTCGAGTACGACGGACGTGAGGGGTGCTAATACCTTCCCCTTGCGTAACCGACTCCCGAACCCAGACAATGGTTGCGATGACCTTGTCTTACCCTTATTCGTCAGGTTTTTTCCGATCGTTTCCTTTCCCGCTCTGAGGGATAAATAACGAAAGGTGGCGACTCTTCTGTTTTGCCGGCACCTTATTTTCGCGCAAGCGACAATCACAAACTGTGATTTTTACACTTAGATTAAGAACGAATACAACTATTCAGCTTATGAAATGAAATTGTATGAGAGCTTGAGAGTAGTTTTAATTTGATTTCTCAGGAATTCGTCAATGATTCGTTAACCTTGAAATGTTGTTGAAGACATCCTTTTATAGACTAGAAAGTCCAATGCTTGAAGATTGTGCCTTGCCATGTAGCTGTAGCCTTTTGTCTTCTATTGACTCTAGCTTTCCTAGAAGAGGAATGTTCAGACAAATCCCTTTTGTATGATTTCCTGTGCCATACATGAATAAGGATAGAGTCGTTTGGGATATGCCAACGGATATATCTTTGAATAAACTTTTCTTCCACAAAGCTTCTGTCTCAAAGTTATCAACATCAGAGTATTGATGTTATCAGAGTTTTGCAGCCAGTGCTTTCAGCGTAAATATCACTCAGAGCAGAGTTTGAATAACAAAGCCTCTGTACTTGCAGTGTAAGGTACTTCAGAGTCTTCTTGAAACAATGCTTGAAACTCTTTATACAAATTATTCAACTACGCTTCAGAGTCTTCTGCAGCTTCTGCTTTAGAGTCTTCTGCAACTTCTGCTTCAGAGTCTTCTGACTGCGCTCAGAGTCTTCTGATCACTTGCGTTTGATGCTTCAGAGCTTTGCGTAGAAAACTGTTCAGATGCAGTTTTGCTTCCATAATAATATTTATTTTAATGTCTGAAACAAAAACACTAGAACAAAATTAGAGTATATATTTTCTTAATACAAAATTTCATTAGAGTTATCATCAAAACATAGAGATATAATTAAACACCAATCTGTGTTCTAACAATCTCCCCCTTTTTGATGATGACAAAAACATAGGAAATTTTGTTCAATAAAAAGGATAAAATATATAACTCCCCCTGAGATAAAGAATCTCCCCCTAAAATGAATACTCTAATAGAAGAAAATACTTCCCTTTTTGCATGAGTATACTTTTCAGATTAAGTGCCTGGTTAGAATCCTGGTTAGAATATACTTTCCAGAATCAGAGCTTGGTAATAGCTTGATTTGCTTTCCAGAAACAGAGCCTGGTTTACTCTTACTGATTTGCTTTCCAGAATCAGAGCCTGGTTAGCTTTTAGGATCAAAGCCTGGTAATCAGAACCTGGTTTGAATTATCAGAGCCTAGTAAACCGGGTTTGAATAAAAGTCTGGTTTGGGGATTCTCAAGGTAACTTCAATGAATTTTGTCAGATGATTCGTTAGTTCTGAAAGACTAAAATTCAATGTTAGTTATAATTTGTTATGTCTGAATTCCATTTTAGCAACTATTTATATTTGAACAAACATAATTTCTTTTTCTCCCCCTCTTTGTCATAATCAAAAAGAAAAACTTTTTAAGACATAAAAGATTAACAGAGAAAAACAATATAAGAATAGATAATGAAACATCCAACTTCATAGATAAATAGAATCCAGAAAACATTCAGAGAAAACAACAAGATAGCATCAACAACAAAACACAGCAAACATGTGCACAAACATAATAGAAAAAGAAACTAAGATTGGCGAGAGGCTATCAACTTCAGAAGATCTGTAATCTGAGAATTTAGATTCCTCTTATTTAGACATCCAAGTCTTAATCTCTTATGTGGTTTGTTCTTGCTTGACCATCCATGTTCTGATCTCTTTTTTGCTGGCTTCTAGCAGAGCAAACTTTTCTTCAAGATCTGGTCTTTCTGTCTTGATCTCAAAAGAAGCAGGTGCAGATGCAGATTCAGTAGCTGGAGCACTATCAGTGACCATTGTAGATGCAGATGCAGGTTCTTGAATCACAAAAGTAGAAGCTTGTTCCACAATTATCAGAGAAAACTGATTAGGCACAACAGTTTCTTCAGCAACAGTTGCTTCTGGAGGAGTATCTTCAGACATAGGTTCAGCAGCAGGTGCATCTTCCAGAGCCAGAACTTGAGGTTTACTCATGTTCAGAAAAGTTTGTCTGATAACTTCAGCGAATTTCACTTTTGCATCATCAGAGCAAATGGTGCGAAGATTTGAAGCAACAATGTTGAACCTTGAGATGAATCTGTTCCAAGAGGCTTCAGAAGCATCTGGATTCACACTTGAAAAATAGTATTTCTTCATAGAAGAGATCCACACATTCATTTCCTTCTTGAAGCCATAGAAAAGTGTACCAACATCCATTCTAGGTTTAGGTCTTAGGAAGTTTTCTAGAGATGGTGTTTTTGGTTGTTCTGGTGGGGATGGTATTGTGAAGGTTGGGATAATGAACAGAGGACGAGGATATGGTGTAGAGGATGTTTGGCCAGTTGATTCCGCAGAATATTGATGTTTTGGATAAAAGTGTTTAAGCTTGAGTCCAGATGGAAGGTTATCAGAGGGTAAAGGTTTGAAAGAAGCAAAGGAAACAAAATCAGATGATCTTGGTTCATAGCCACGTAGTGAGGGTGGTGAGTTTACTTCTGGGGGTACATCAGATTCAGAAGAATCATATGAGGCAGAAGAATGACAGGATGTTGAAGAAACATCAAACAACATCTTCAAAGGTTGAACGTCAAGAACCTCAGAATCAGATATGAATGATTTAGAAGGTTGATGTTGTTCTGGTTGAGGAACAGTTGGTTGATGATAAAATGGAATGGGTTATTCTGGTTGTTATGGAGTAGGTTCTTCTGGCAGTGGTTTAGAAGTTTGTGGTTCTGGTGGGGGAATTTCATATGTTTGTTGTGGTGTAGAGTTTTGTTTGTTAGAGGGAGGAATATCAGAAGGTTGTTTTGGTGCAGAGTTATGCTTTTCAGATGGAGTTGCTTGTGGTTGGGGTACAGAAGGAGCTATAACAGATGGTTTCTTAGGTTTAGAAACACGAGGAGAAGAAGGTGAGGGTGAGGGTAAAGGTTCATGAATAGGTTGATCAGATGTTAGTACCTCTTTAATAGTTTGCAAGATAGAAACTAAGCTTACCTCAGGAGGATTAGCCTTTTGCTTCTTGACCCTCTTAGGTTTGACAGCAGCAACTTCACCAGTAGCCTTCCTCTTGGGTTTTGAAGATCCTTCTTCAGCAACCTTCCTCTTCTTCTTGTGTCTTGCCTCATAAATATTTGGAGCAGGTTCACCTGCTTTCTGAACCAGATTTGTTGGTAGAGGAGTTCCATCTTTCAGACACGTTGCAATGTAATTCAAAATAATTTCCCTTTGTTCATTAGCGGAGAACATAGGAAAATCATCCACTGGTATCCTTCTTTTACTGACCTCTTCAGTATTTATTTTCTTTGGTGCAGAAGTTACTTCTTCTACAACTTTCATCCTCTGAAGACTTTTCCCATTCAGAGGTTTTCCTATTACAGAAGCTAACTCTTCCTTTAATTCTGCTTCTGTCAGATGTCCAACTATACCATTCTCAGTCAGAATGTCTGAAATAAGTCTTCCCATAGGAATCCAGTTCCTCATCTTCTGATGTTTGGTTCTGACTTCTTCCCTTGATTGTTTAACGTGTGTCCATAGATGATTGAAAAGTAGATAAGGCAGATCCACTTTTGTGCTCTGACTCAGACAGTACATGAAGTACATCTGATCAGTGTTTACATAGTCAGGAGAGTTTGAAGACTTCCTGTGGTGAATACATCCCATAAAGATCTTGGCCCAGATCCTGTAGTTTGGATTCAGATCTTTCACCTTGTTAGAAGCTTATCCAGATGAGAAAACTTCCCTATACACATCAGTCATATCTACACGCCCAGCTGGCAGATTTGTAACTCCATCAGTTTCTTCATAGCCTATGAGTTTCCTTATCAGATCCTCAGTTATGATGATTTCCTTCCCCGGAACATAAGAAACAATGAACTTAGGGCATGTAGTAGCATGGATCCAAAATTCCTTTACCAGACAAGGATAAACTAGTCCCATCAGCCTATCAAAGAACTTAGTCCAGCATTGAGCATCAACAATGGGACGAAGATCATACCCATTTTCAGCAAAAGATTCAAAGTTTACAATGGATTCACACAAGACTTCCAGCTTGTCAATAGGTGTAAGTAAAGTTCTAACCGGTTCCTTGAAGGCAACAACACCCATGTTGGAAGAAGAAACATCAGCCATTGATGATTGAAATTGAGCAGAAGTTGATGAAGAAGTAGCCATTGATGTTCTTGAGAGAGTTTTAGGGTTACGAACGGTTTTAGGTTTGGGAGAGAGATGAAAACAATGAAATAAGCAGAAATGCATACAAGAGTGTAAGAGAGTGAAAAGTGTGAAAAGTGTGAAAAGTGAAGTGTTGTGGTATTTATAGAAGAAATTAGGGCACACAAGAGTCACACGTTCAACACGCTTACACTTAGCATTTAATAAAAAGAATATAATTATTTCAAGCAATTAATGATTCTGACAATTGGAGGGAAACGAGAAACTCAATATTCAAAAACAGTACCTCAAACGTCAATTCAGTAATGTGCACTCCACCTTTTCAGATTCAGAGTTACACGTGTTTGCTTGCATGTGCTTCTGAAACTTCTTTGAGAAATGAAACGTTAGCCAACGTTCAGATCCTCTGAGGCTTGTTAGTTCAGATTTGCACACAATAAATAAAATAATAAACAATAAATAAATAGATGTAATACTTCAGAGTTAAAACACTTTCATCTGAGGAAATTTTCTTCTGATAAACATTTTATTCTGATAAACATTTTATTCTGGACAGAAATCCATACTTATATTTTTCAGAATAAATTTGAATCTATCTTCAGCAAGGGGTTTTGTAAAAATATCAGCCCATTGATGATCTATATCAACAAAGTTTAAACTGATAATTCCCTTCGGAACATAGTCTCTGATGAAGTGATGTTTTATCTCTATATGCCTTGCCTTAGAATGTAAAATAGGATTTTTAGAAAAGCATATAGCAGAAGTATTATCACAAAAGATTGAAATGTTACTCTAATGGATCTGATAGTCTTCTAGTTGACTCTTCATCCAGAGCATCTGAGTGCTACAACCAGCAGCAGCAATGTATCCTGCTTCTGTTGTTGAAATCGCAATTGTGGGTTGCTTCTTGCTGAACCAAGAGATCAAATGACTTCCAAGAAACTGGCAGCTTCCAGAAGTACTTTTCCTTTCAACTCTGTCTCCAGCATAGTCAGCATCACATAATCCAACTAATTTATAGTCATCAGATCTTCTGTAACACAAACCCACGTTAGTAGTACCTTTCAGATACCTTAGAATCTTCTTAACAACTGTTAAGTGAGACTCTCTAGGATCTGATTGGAATCTGGCACACAGACAAACACTGAATATAATATCAGGTCTAGAAGTAGTCAAATACAGAAGAGATCCAATCATACCTTTGTAAAGCTTTTGATCTACTTTCTTACTTACCTCTTCCTTACCAAGAGTGCTTGTAGGATGCATTGGAGTTTTAGCCAATTTGCTTTCAGTCAAATTAAACTTCTTCAGGAGCTCCTTCACATACTTAGTCTAATGTATGTAGGTGCCTTCTGGAGTTTGGTTGACTCGGATTCCCAGAAAGAATCTGAGTTCTCCCATCATGCTCATCTCAAATTCAGCCTGCATAGATAGAGCAAACTCCTTTCCCAGCATAATATTGGTAGATCCAAATATAATATCATCTACGTAAATTTGACAAATTAACAAGTCTTTCTTAAATGATTTACAGAGAGAGTTGTGTCCACTTTGCCTCTGATAAAATTCTTTTCCAAATACTCAGCCTCTCATACCAAGCTCTGGGAGCTTGTTTTAAGCCATAGAGTGATTTCTTAAGCTTGAAAACATGTTCTGGAAATTTATCATTTTCAAAGCCAGGAGGTTGATGAACATAAACTTCCTCTTCTATAATACCATTTAAGAAGGCACTCTTAACATCCATCTGATACAGAGTGATGTTATTCTGTGCAGCAAAAGAAATGAGTAGGCGTATAAACTCTAACCTGGCCACAAGAGGATAAGTCTCTGTGTAGTCAATTCCTTCTTGCTGACTGTATCCTTGAGCAACTAGCCTTGCTTTGTTTCTTACAACTTCTCCTTGCTCATTCAATTTGTTTCTGAAGACCCATTTAGTTTCAATGATGTTGAAACCTTTTGGTCTTGGAACCAGATCCCAGACGTCATTTCTGGTGAATTGATTTAGCTCTTCTTGCAAAGCAAGTATCCACTCATTATCGTTCAGAGCCTCATCAACAGAAGTTGGTTCAATGATAGACATCAACCCAAAGAGTGACGTTCCAGATGATCTGAGGAAAGACCTTGTTCTGATAGGGTCATCGTTCTTTCCAATAATCATTTCTTCTAGATGAGCCTTTAACATTTGGTCCTTCAGAAATATTCAAATTGTTCATCTGAGCAGCCAATGGAGTTGCATATGGCGTAGCTTCTGGTGCTTCTGCTTTATCTGCCTCTGAGTCTTCAGAGTCTATGAGAATGACTTCTCTATCTGCAGAATTTTCAAGCTGCTTTGGCTTTTGATTGCCAAGCTTATCATCAAATCTAACATGTATTGATTTCTCCACAATCTGTGTCTCAGTATTGTATACTCTGTAGCCTTTAGAGCGTTCAGAATACCCAAGCATGAAACACTTTTGTGCTTTAGAATCAAACTTGTTCAAATTCTCTTTAGTATTCAACATAAAACATACACATCCAAAAGGATGGAAATGAGAAATGTTGGGCTTTCTATTTCTCCATAGTTCATAAGGAGTCTTCTCCAGAAGAGGTCTAACTGACACTTTGTTCTGAATATAACAAGCTGTATTCTCTACTTCTGCCCAAAAATGTTTTTCCAGATTAGTCTCGTTGATCATGGTTCTGGCCATTTCTTGCAATGTTCTATTTTTCTTCTCTATAACTCCATTATGTTGTGGAGTTCTAGGGCAGGAGAAATCATGTGCAATTCCATTTTATTTAAAATATTTTTCAAAATATTTGTTTTCAAATTCACCACCATGATCACTTTTGGCTTTAACAATTTTAAAATCCTTCTCATTCTGGACTTGTTTGTAGAAGTCAATGAATTCAGCATGAGACTCATCCTTGTGTTTCAGGAATTTTACCCATGTCCATTTGCTGTAGTCATCAACAATGACTAATCCATACTTCTCGCCTCTGATGGATGCAGTTTTCACTGGTCCAAACAGATCAATATGAAGCAGCTCTAATGGTCTTGAGGTTGAAACAACATTTTTTGTTTTGAAAGAAGATTTTGAAAATTTTCCTTTCTGACATGCTTCACAAAAAGCATCTGAGTTGAACTTCAATTGAGGAAGTCCTTTGACCAGATTGAGTTTATTAATCTGAGATATACTTCTCATACTAATATGCCCCAATCTTCTGTGTCAGACCCATTGCTCTTCATTAATAGACAGAAGGCATTTTACATTATGAACCTTAAGTTCTGAAAGATTGATTTTATAAATGTTGTTCTTCCTTTTTCCATTAAAGAGGATTGAACCATCCTTTTGACTGGCAGCCTTGCAACATTTTTGATTGAAGATTATGTCATAACCATTGTCACTTAATTGACTTATGGATAATAAGTTATGCGCTAATCCTTCAACAAGTAACACATTAGAAATGGAAGGAAGGTTACCATTACCTATGGTTCCAGAGCCAATTATCTTGCCCTTCTGGTTCCCTCCAAACTTGACATCACCTCCAGATCTAAGCTCCAGGCTTTGGAACATTGACCTTCTTCCCGTCATATGACGTGAGCAGCCAGAGTCCAGGTACCAGGACTGGTGTTTCAACTTTGCTGCTAAGGATGCCTGCAACAAATATTATTTTGTTTTTAGGTACCCAGATCTTTTTGGGTCCTTTAGGGTTAGTTGCCTTAAAGTTTCGTCTGAACTTCTGTCTTTTGACAGCAGGTTTGTTCTGACTAACTTTAGGTTTAAACACAGGAATGTTCAGACTAGAACGTATGTGTTTAATATCATTAAGATGACCAAATTTGAAATGAGTATATAGAGGAGAATACTTTATGATCATTTTATCAACAGGTTTTGGATTTAAATCCTTCCCAGAAGAAGATTCATATCCAACACCCTTCCTGTTGTTTCTGCTAACGACATAGATCATTGAAGCCATCTTGCTTCTATCTAGGCCTCTAGCTAGAAACTTCTGAAAGCTATAGTCATACTCTTCTAAAATATTCTTTGAACATGATATAGGTTCTGAGTCAGATTTCTGAGCATTTTCTAAATCATTTTTAATTTTAAGATTTTCTGCTCTAAGCTCAGCAACCTCAGACCTCAGCTGATCATTCTCAGATGCAAGACAACTTTGAAGCTTCTTGTATTTGAGTTTGATTTGGCTGTAGCTTTCCAGAATTTCTGATAAACTTTCAGAAAGTTCTTCTCTAGTGAGTTCAGAAAATACCTCCTCAGAATCTGATTCTGATTCTGATCCAGAAGTTTCTGCATGGTCTTCTACGTCAGCCATGAGTGCCATGTTTGCACATTCTTCTTTTGACTCTGATGACAAATCAAATGCATCTGAATCATCCCAGGTTGCCATCAGAACTTTATTTTTATGATCAGACATCCTTTTTGGCTTCTCCTTCTGAAGTTTTGGGCATTCATTCTTATAGTGCCAAGGTTCCTTGCATTCATAGCAGACAACCTCTTTCTTCCTAGATCTTTTGTGTCCAGAAGACTCTTTATGTTGATCTAGTTTCTTGAAGTTCTTGAACTTCCTCTGTTTATGCTTCCAGAGTTTGTTGATCCTTCTAGATAGCAGGGACAATTCATCTTCTTCTTCAGAAGAAGACTCTTTAGAACTTTCTTCTATAACCTGCAACGCTTTAACATATTTGTTATACTTTAACGCAACTGACTTACCTTTCTTTTAAGGCTCGTCTTCCTCTAGTTCAATCTCATGACTCCTCAAGGAGCTGATCAGTTCTTCCAGTGTGATCTTGTTCAGATCCTTCGCAAGCTTCAGAGCTGTGACCATTGGTCTCCATCTGGTTGGTAAACTTCTAATGATCTTCTTGACATGGTCAGAAGTAGATTAGCCTTTATCCAGAACCTTCAACCCAGCAGTTAGGATCTGAAATCTAGAAAACATAGTTTCTACAGATTCAGACTCTTCCATTTTGAAGGCTTCATACTTCTGGATGAGCGCCAATGCCTTGGTCTCCTTTACTTGTGAATTCCCTTCATGAGTCATCTTCAAAGATTCAAACATATCAAATGCAGTATCTCTGTTTGTTATTTTCTCATACTCTGAATGAGATATTGCATTTAATAAGATGGTTCTTGCTTTGTGGTGGTTTCTAAACTCCTTTGTCTGAAGATCAGACATATATTTTCTGTCAATCTTCTTCCCTTCATCATTGGTAGGATGAGTGTAACCATCAGTTACTAAATCCCACAGATCAACATCATAACCCAGAAAGAAGCTTTATATTTTGTCTTTCCAGTAGTCATACTTCTCACCATCAAACATGGGAGGTTTGGTGCTAATTCTATCTTTATCATCGTATCTGTTGTTGTAAGAAGTTGAAGTAGAAGCTTCAGCAGCCATGATGAATAAAGAACAAGATATATGGAGTTTTTCTCAACTGGATCTTTTTTGTTCACAGTGATGTGAGAGCACTAACAGAACCGGAGCTCTGATGCCAACTGAAGGTGAGAAAAACACATAGAAGGGGTGGTTGAATAAGGGTCTAGAAAAATCATGGCAATAAAAACAACATAATATTTTTATCCTGGTTCATTCAACTCAACTAATCCAGTCCACCCTATCAAGGTGATTTGCCTTTCTCCACAAGGACTTAATCAACTATATTCAAACAGATTACAGTGTCAACCACTAAGAACAACTATGTTAGTCTTCTCAAGAAATCCTGACCACAACTTGGTCTTCTTAAGGAACCTTTTACAAATTAATGTAAACTAACAAGTGTTTAAGTTGGTTCTAAAAAGCTATATCATAAACTGTGATTTTTACACTTAGATTAAGAACGAATAAAACTATTCAGCTTATGAAATGAAATTGTATGAGAGCTTGAGAGTAGTTTTGATTTGATTTCTCAGGAATTCGTCAATGATTCGTTAACCTTGAAATGTTGTTGAAGACATCCTTTTATAGACTAGAAAGTCCAATGCTTGAAGACTGTGCCTTGCTGTGTAGCTGTAGCCTTTTGTCTTCTATTGACTCTAGCTTTCCCAGAAGAGGAATGTTCAGACAAATCCCTTTTGTATGATTTCCTGGGCCATACATGAATAAGGAAAGAGTCGTTTGGAATATGCCAACGGATATATCTTTGAATAAAATTTTCTTCAACAAAGCTTCTGTCTCAAAGTTATCAACATCAGAGTCTTGATGTTATCAGAGTTTTGCAGCCTATGCTTTCAGCGTAAATATCACTTAGAGCAGAGTTTGAATAACAAAGCCTCTGTACTTGCAGTGTAAGGTACTTCAGAGTCTTCTTGAAACAATGCTTGAAACTCTTCATACAAATTCTTCAACTACGCTTCAGAGTCTTCTGCAGCTTCTGCTTTAGAGTCTTCTGCAGCTTCTGCTTCAGAGTCTTCTGACTGCGCTCAGAGTCTTCTGATCACTTGCTTCTGATGCTTCAGAGCTTTGCGTAGAATACTGTTCAGATGCATTTTTGCTTCCATAATAATATTTATTTTAATGTCTGAAACAAAAACACTAGAACAAAATTAGAGTATATATTTTCTTAATACAAAATTTCATTAGAGTTATCATCAAAATATAGAGATATAATTAAACACCAATCTGTGTTCTAACACACTCTTCTCGACACGCGAGCTTTAAGCAAGCCATCTTTCCCAACAAAGCTTCAGCAAGAATAATGCGAGACAAGTCATTGACTTTCCAAAATCAAAATTTTCTTCTCGCCAAGTGAGGATGTGACGAGTAAGCTCGCCAAGAAAGCCTTTTGTCCCCCTAGTGAGACAAAGCGATTTGAGATGATGAGTTGGCATATACTTCAGAGTGAAGAAAGGTTGCTCACATGGAGAAGCAACAACTTTCCAGGAAAGAGCAGTAGGACACAACCACTATATATAGTTTCAAAAACATTCCATTGAAGAGAGTTGGAGAATTTTAGAGAAATAGAACAAGAGAGAGAGAGAGAGAGAGAGATAGAGATAGAGAGAGAGAGAGAGAGAGAGAGAGAGAGAGAGAGAGAGAGAGAGAGAGAGAGAGAGAGAGAGAGAGAGAGAGAGAGAGAGAGAAGAGTAGAACTTGAAGAGTACAAGCTGGATACTCATCAATCATCAGGAAATCAACATTAATACTCATCCATATTTATTTTTTCTCATTTTTAATCAAAGCTACCATGAGTAGATAAACCTATTTTTTGTTAGGATTAGATGTAATCCATCGGTTGTCGCTACTCGAAAAATGCAATGATGGAGAGGCAAAATGTGAAAGAACAGAAGAGTCGCCATCGAACTTTATTTATCCCAAAAGGAGAAGGGAAAACATCAAGAAAATCCCAAGAAAGAAATGGATAAGATGGTCTCGCAACCAAGAGAAAGGGTTCAGAAGTCGGTTATGCGAGGGGAAGATATTAGCACCCTTTGCATCTATCGTACTCGATGAGAGCCATTTGCTTGTCTATGTGTGAGGATATCTACTAAAGGATATTTATTTCTAAGTGTATTCTAAGGAGAGATAGAAAGGTATTAAAAAGAATATAGAAAAAAGAAGGTGGAAAAAGAGGAGGAGACTCGGTAGGACTTCGCGGTCCTATGTCTCCGTATTCTCAACAGGTATGAGAAAATCTGAGTCAACGTAGTTTGGAGGACTACGGATAAAAGACGGGAAGTGTGCTCGCCAAGGATTGGGGCCCTTGTGCCTACGTATCTTTACTTAAAATAAGTGAAGAATCAGAGCGTTTGTAGTTCGGACTACAGTTTGTTAGTGTTTTTATGGATGTTGCTAACATACGCATTCTAGAAGTTAGGTGTATTGCAGCTCGCTTGTGGAGTCTTAGGCGTTACCTGTTTGCGGTAAAACGGGCGTAACATGTCCTTTTGGAAAGATTTAGTTTTCACCGTCAAGGCAAGATGTCACCTTTGATTTGTGGATGTTATTTTTAAGGGTGAAATAAGTCCTCGGATAGTAACCCCTCGCGGGTAGTACCCAATTCTTTATCTCAAAATATTTATTGTGAAAATAGTGTGGCGAATATAGTCATGTCTTCATATTGAAAAACGAGTATCGAGACCACACACTATAACGTGAGTATCCTAATACTCAGAGAGGAAGAAGTCTTCACTCAATCCTCTCTCTTTAGTTCAATATAAAGACAACTTCATTCTCTTATTAAATATATTTTGATTTTGAATGGTAAGTACTTTATGACAGTAAGCCCTAAAGGTAATGTCAATCACTCGGGATAGGAAAAGGCCTTCGCCTAACCACTCCATAACCATCCAAGTTTATTAAGAATTTTTTTTTTGAAAATACACTTGGTACAAGACCAAGGTTTTTAGACTCAAGGAGACAAAAAAAAAGTTTTGAAAAGAAAGGGTGGTGAATAGATCAAGGTAGGTTGATGGCGACGCATGAAGCAATCGACTTACAAGGGTTGAATATATACAAGGTTGACATGAGGTTTAATGGAGGTGATAGGAAAGGAGAACAGAGAAACCCTAAGGTGTAAACCAAGTTAAAGAGTTTGAAAATGACTTGACATTGGATCAAGCCTCATTTGTTCTTTATTTTGAAAATATGTTCTAGCCTAGTTCATTTTATCTTTCTTAGCAAGTAAGCTAGCAAGCATGAAAATAAACTAAGCTATTACATTGTAATGTGGAGAGGGATAATGTAAAGTACACGGGATTGCGAGAAATAAATGGGGTCGTTGTCAGGTAGCCCAAGAGGAAGCCGTGTGTGTGTAAGGTGTTCTAAACTAAACAATGAATAAGAGCTCAGGAAAAAATACAAACCAAGGGTTTATGTACAGGGTCTAAACTCCAATACCCAAGATAGTGACCAACAACCCTCCAATTAAGCATTTTTTAGGGTTTCAATAGTTTTATTGTGTTTTTGGTATTTTTGAATAAGATAAATAAGAAAAGGGTTAAATGAACAAGAGATGAATAATATGATAAGATGAACATGAACAATGATAATAAGATGAATGATATAATGAGCAAGATAATATCAACAATAATATAAACAATAGTATGAGCAAGGATATATAAACAATGATATATTAACAAAAAAAGTAAAATAAGAGTATATTGAACAAAAATTAAAATCAATGGTTAATGATTGATTGAATGAATCGGGTCCATTATTATGCAAAACCTTCGTAGTACGATCTATGATGAAGATCATGATATAGGAGGTCACGCAATCAACAATATTTATGCTAGAAACAAGATAGAGAAATGATATTGATGATCATTTTCCAATTAAATCGTGCCGCACGGATAAAAAGAAAGGTGGGATCTCGTCTTAATCACAAACCTTATGTTAATTAATTGAGGGTAACCTCTCATGATCCTAAAGTATAGAAAAATGATCCAAATGGTCATTTTCTACAGGTTTTAAATAATGAAGGTTAACAACCTCGAAAACTAACGTTCGTGAATCGAAAAACTTCATTGATTCGAACGGGCTATCCGGTCCAGCAACACAACTATGGCCTGAACCCTGAATAACAAGCCCACACCCATCTTGATATAGCATCAGGATAGAAGCCATAAATGACAAAAAAAAGAAAGAAACAAAGACCACTCGTTAACATCTCACAAACACGATATTTATTATGGAGAAGAAATTAAAACCTATACGCTCATAATCATCATCATCATCGCGTATCAAAGATCAAGAACAATAGCAAAATATTGTGCTCAACCTTCTCTTCGTGGCTTTCCTGATATTTCTCTCCTTCACGGATGATTTGTTCAGGTCCGTGTTCTTTTGTTTTGATCTGTTTCTCTTTTCCGTCTCAAAAACTTTATCTTCTTTTCATCTCTAGCTATGTGCAATCTATGATTATTCTAGGTTATTTTGAGTTGCTGAGTTGGATTTGGTTTATATGAATGGGTTTGACTGGAGATTAGGTTTGAAAAGGGAAGAATAGAGGAGGGTTTAAAGGTTGAAGAAAGAGGAAAAGGTTTTTGGGTCGATGAGTGAGGGAGAATTTTAACAACATAATTTTGGTTCCCCCCGAACTTTTTCTCTAGAGTGATTGGGAGGCCCTTTATATATAGTAAGAGATGTGTATTTGAGGAAGAAATTTTGTCTGAAAAATGTGTTGCCAATGCGTTTTGGCACTGTGAATCTTGTGTGATTTGTTTTGTTATGCGTTTTACTTGAGAAGAAATAGGAAATTATAAATTGGTGACATGGTTTGTTTTGGAATATTCTTGGATTCGTTTCTGTCGCTGCGTAGTGGTACAGTTTGAGGTTGTGCTTTGGTGTGGCAGTTTTGTGATGTAGTGATTTGCACCTTTTTACCATTGTGAATTTTTTTTGGAATGCCCAGATTTGTTGAATGATATTATGTGTAAGGCTGCAAGTCGCGTAAGACATGGTCTGGTGGTGCAGTATTTTTCGTACAGTTTGTTGCTGCAGGGTTGTATTTACTCGGTTTGGTTCTATGGTGATGGTAGGAAAGAAGAAGGAGAACCACGGCAGTGTACGGTTTCCGTTGTTGCATTTGAGAAAGGATTTTCCAGCCTGTATTTTCCTTAAAGTAGGGCCTGATGATTTCTCTCTTCTTTTTATTTAATGGGCCAAATGTCTTTTGTAACCTTCTTTTTTTTTTTTGTAAAATATTTTTGTAATAAATGATGAACCTTCTGTAGATGTAATGGGGCTTTGTGTAGAAGCCTTATTTTGTATTCTTTCTTATAATTTGGATTTATATAATGGACTTCACTTCTCATGGCCTCTTTATGCAACTTGTTATCTTGCAATTTTTTGTAAAAAAACAGTGGGCTCCTTTTTTGTGAATTGATTCTGGATGATACTAATAAAAAGGATAATGAATTTACATGGTAATATATTTTTGAAAAATGACACATGGATATGAAGTGAAGTTTGAATATGGTTTGGGATCATGGAGAGTGGATAATGGATGGGGATAAATTTAGATATGGATTTAGAGAAACGGATAAGAATGGATGGTTGTCTAGAAAAATGAATTCTCAAATCCCAAACTATATTTGAATCAGATTCACGAACGCACTAAGAACCAAATCCCAATAACCTCTGAATGCACCTTGATATGAATTGCTTGAACCAAAACCCTGATTGAAAATACAAAGACCCTACATGATTCTCCATCACGAAACATTCAATATTCAGCTCAACCCAACATTCTGATACCCATACACCTATGATTTGAATCGACATAGACCCTAATTGAAGCTTTAGTCACACATTACTATTTGAGACAAATACCTAGGTCTTGATCAGGGAACAAACCCTTGCTTGACCGAAATTAGGTCAAAACCCTTGAGCCTTTGTCTATACCACACATACACCTGACTTGATACCTTGAATAACCTTGCACAAACTTGAACAACAAGCATAAACAACATATTTTGATTTTTTTGAATAATTGTTAGTGGACGGATATACATATGAAAGCTATACAAGTGGAAAAAATTTGGGGTATGACAGATGCCCCTATCTAATTGGCTTAAACCTTGTAAGATGAATTGCTACAATGTTCACTCCTTCAAGGTAGAAGTCAATTAGATACGAAGAAGACCCCAAATTTGTCTGAAAAGAAAGGAAATGCTTGGGAAGTGGAACAGTAGATCAGTGTCAACCCTCGAGTGAACACTGAAAAATGGGCAAAAGTCGTTATTACCAAAAGGAGGATAACAGAGGCAACCTGACACCAAAAAGATGATAAGCCTATCACCAAAAGGATGATAGTTACTCACGCACACAACCCTGACACCAAAAGAATGATAAGGGGTCCATTACCCAAAGGATAATGAGGAACACTTACACAATCTGACACCAAAAGGATGACAGACTCATCACCAAAAGGATGATGGAGCGACACACATACAACCCTGACACCAAAAGGATGCAGGGGACACTCGCACAATCTGGATAACACGATCAAATAAATTTCTGCTAAAGCAGAAAAGACTCCTGAACAAAAGGTTAGGAGATAGTTCCTCCTATGAAAGGTAGTGAAGGCTCCAGAACAAAAGGCTCGGAGATAACTTCCTTCTACGAAAGGTAAAAAGAACTCCATAAACTAGGACATGTGAGTGCTGACTTCCTGCAACTCAGCCCGAACCTGATCCATAATCCTTTGCTGATTCCCTTGAGTTTAGTATCTATGGAAACTGAACTCCTTAATCATGTTACTGAAGAAAACCAAGCAGAGATAAGAACAAAAGGCCACTGCAGACACCTGCGATGCAAATAAAAATGCAAAATGCAAAATGCAAACATGTCTACGTATTTACTTTGAGGTCTCCCCCTTGATTCTGGTTTCAATAAACATGAACAATAGAGATGGATTAGAATACCACAATAATCTTCTCATATATCAAGTAAAGATGAGCTAATATGTATCAACAAATGAGAAATATCTGAATACAAAAAGGTATTGATCCCACCCAACAGATCTGGTGATGATCAAGATACAAATGAAGAGAAATTACTAATACATATCAAAAGATGATCCTCCCCAACAACCGTGCTCCTCACTCCAGGTCTGAGGCTCCTTGAGCATCGTCTTTGTGTTTAGATGATCTGGCCTGGAGACCAATTCTCTAATGAGAGTTTCCATTCTATGTATAACATCTCTAAGACAATGGTAAGACTCCTCCCAAACATCTTCATCAAAGGCATCTTCCAACCTGGGTCTCTTCGAATCTTCCCGAATCTTGAGCTCTTCAAGCACCGATAGAGTCTCATGGAGTTTCTGCTCACTTGTGCATCTACGGGATGATTCTACTATCACCTCTCTTTCTTTGACCTTGAGTTGCACCTTCAGCTTATCAATCTGACTGTGAAGCTGGTCTTCTCTATTCTTGTTAGAAGTTACCATAACATTCCATTACTCATTGAATTTGGATATCTCCATATACACTCTGTCTAAATCCTTCTTTCTATGTTTCAAAATGCTATCAATACTCTTCAGATCTTGACTGATCCTCTCTCGTACCATGATCTCCTTATATAGCTCCTTCTTTGGCTTGGTTAAAGATTCTGACTTCATCATAACAACTTCACCTCTATCATGCTTCAATTGAATGATCTCCCTTTTCAAATTTTCATTCTCTTTGCGCATTTCTTCCTTCTCTTCCCAAAGCTTGTTGTATCTAAGGATGTCAATCATTGTAGGCTGCACAATGACCAAAGCATACAAGGGCTCCTCAACAAAGAAAGGCAATAGTATATCCTCAATCCTCATTTGAATCCACTCCATGTAGGGATTGTAGGATCTGCAATCACTCTTCCCTAAAGAAAGCTTCCCCTTTTGTGGATTTTACTCCATGCATCAACAAATCTCTCCAGAATACCAAGGCCATCTACTCCAGTAAAGTATAGAGATTCCTACACTTTTTCGTCCTTTCGGGGTCCCCTCAAAGCATACCTAAGTTGTCTGACGGCGAGTCAAGGGTTGTAGTTGATTCCCCCTTTCCTCCCCATCAAAGGCACATTTGGGAAGCTACCACAACTGAAGAAAATCTCCTTACCAAGCAGATCTTAGTTAAACTAGACTATCTTTGGTTGTCAGACCCATGAGTCTCTTAGACCATTCAGACAAATTCCTCGAGTCGACAAAAGCTCAGGAACAAGGAAGATGATCCATAAACCACTTGTGGAAAAATGGTGTATAACAAGAAACAGTCTTTCCTCTCCTCTTCTCGTTCTTGTAATGTATTGAATGACACAAATCGCCTAGGAGATTGGGTACTGGATTCCTGGAAAAGAAGACACGAAAGGGATCCATATCAATAAAGTCTGGTATGTTAGGAAACAACACGATGCCATAGATACACACAACCAAGATTTCACTAAAGACCACCCAAAAACCTTCTTTGGCATATTTCTGGGCTTTATCCACCAAGAAATGTAAGGTAGAGCCAAAAACTCTGTTTCTGCTGACGACATGATCGACCAACTCAGATGCACTCAAATAAAGAGCGTTAGAAAACTTCTCTAGATCGGGTTCTTCCTTTAAATGAAAGAATGACACCTCGTCCTAGACCGGAACTCCAAAGATAAAAGTGAACTCCTCCAAAGTCGGAACCAACACATAATCTAGGAAGGTGAAACAACATAATGGAGGGTCATAAAACTGCAATAGAGTGAGAATGGCTCCCTTCTCGTAGCTTGTGACCTTACGGACAAGACTCATAATCCTCCCATGATCCCTTCTGAATACCTCAAGGGCACCGGGATCAACCATGGCAATCAGACCAAATAAAGGTCCAAAGTCTGGTGACAGAAACTTGTACAAAGTGATCTTCCATTTCTCAGCCTCCATCTCTATGGAAAACCAAGACTGGAATTAAAGGAGAGACAAGAACTTGTAAAACACACAAATATGCAATGTTAAATGCAGGATGATTATGTAGATGCAAACATGGGATCAAGGTATCCAATGCTCAAGATTACTATTGTATTGTTGACCGAATATAATAAGAATTCCACTCTGAAAAGAAAACCTTGAAAACCAGAACACCGAGGTGATAGGAGACCAGAATACCCAAGATCAAAGGTCTGCTCTGACAAGAAAACCAGAAAATCGGGTTGGTTGAAGGTCAAAGTTTCTTGCAAAATCCATACCCTCTCACATGTGGGTTCTAGTCTTGGACAATATCACATCCTATGCAGGTCATCAATACCACGGACTCTCAGGTCGAGAAACGATGATATGTTCACCATTTCTGGTTTGGCATCATGGTCAATCAAGGAGGTCTCAACTGACTTCCCAATGAACGAGCCCCAGAGTCGTTAGCTTTATAATTCAACACCTCCTCAACTGTCCTCAATGCACTAGATATGATGTCTCCAAAGAAAACCTCGGCTGGACGTGAATTTCGCACGAACTCTTGCGTGACTAAATGTCATACAAGTACACACTACTCTCCACACTAATCCTTTGTGTATACTCAAGCTTGGGTATTGAGCTTATCTCTCATGGAATAACCCACCCAACAACACAACAACAACATAATATAATATGCAACAGTAAAATGCAAATGCAATAATATACAATAGATAATGTACATAAAAGAAAATAACTGCACAAAAGTAAACACCCAAAGAACAAAAATAGAACCAGAGTCCGCAGCAGAGTTGCCAGATGCGAAAAACACCCGGCGCAAAAATAGAAGAGTCGCCACCGAACATAAATTATCCCAAAGAAGGGAAAGAAAATGATCGAAGAAAACCTGAAGAATGGGAAAAGACAGGGTCATCGCAACCAAATCTTGGGTTCCGGAGTCGGTTACGCAAGGGGAAGGTATGAGCACCCCTCACGTCCATTGTACTCAACGGGATCCATGCTTGTTGTCTAATCAAAGGGTGTGTTTTCTATAAGCTACTGCTAAACAAAAATGAGAACAAAGAAAATGAAAGAGACTCGATAGGACATCTCCACCCTATGCCTACATATTCCCTCATGTAATAGGAAAGTTAGTGTCAACGTAGTTCGGAAAACTACGGGTAATGGAGGAAAGGTTGCTCGCCAAGAAATTGTTGTCTTGTGCCTACATATCCTCATCTGGTATGAGAAGTCAGAGAAAACATAGTTCGGGTAACTACAAAACCACAGGTTGGTTAAGTGTTTTTTACGTGCGACGTTAAGTTCCCATTCTAGTAGTTAGGGTCGATGCCTGTTTGCGGTAGAATAGAAAAGTAACGTACTCTTCCTGAAAATGATTTTGAAACACAATTCCGAAAGATAAAAAGGTTAGAATTTTGTTTGTGAGGATTAGTGAAGTGAATTAGTTTTCTTTGTGATTCACGTTGCACTAAAGACTATGATATAGGAGCGAATGTGTTGCGTATCGCACACAGGGCATACACTAAACACTCTAGACAAGTGAGGAGAAACCCCCCACTAATCATTTCTCATATACTTAAGGCTCGTGGTGCACAATGTTCATCGTCTTTATTAAGTGTATTAACATTATTTTGAGATGAGAAGAGAGAAAGACGCACGGAAGGTCTATGGGAAACTCAGTCCTAACATTGTCATACAAAGTGGCCCTAAGGTCGGGATGCGAAAGGAAATTCTACCCTAATGTTAGCATGCAAAAGATGGGCCTAAGATTGAGGTTAAAAGGGACTAGCCTACTTGTTATCATGCATGGATTGCACTCCTAATGTATATCCTAATCCTAAAACTAATCGGAAATTAAAGTGGAATAGGAATGCTAAGGGAGCATGCAAAGACAAGGCAAAAGCCAGAAAATAAGGTAAAAACAGCACCTACAACAATGCCTCCTACACAAGACAACAATGAAATCTAGCAAGGCAGCATAACAACATTTAACAGCTACTAATTCAACATAAAAGTAGGTGTAAAAGGCAGGCAACAAGCAAGCAATAGCATAGACAACATGCAAATTCAGAATAAGGCAGCTGTAGAAAGCATGGCAGCAAGCATGTTTCAATATCATGCAAGAACGAACATGCATCAACAATTACACACAAATGTTCAACAAGAATGCATCATAAAGAATCAACAAGATCAACATGCTTTTCAAATCAATTCAAGCAATTAAACGATCATGGGACAAATGGAACCGGAAGCAAACACACACATGCATCACAAGTCCAGCAAGATAATCATCAACAGTTAATCATCAACATGATATAAGCGAGCAAAGCATATGATCATTACATCAATCAAGAAACATGAACATGTAAAGCATTCAAATGGAAACCAAAAGTCACGCGTCAAAAAATCACAATCAAGCGTGATGAAACCAGTCAAAAGTAGTCCACACAAATGCATCATATCAATCCATGAAGGTTGGAGGTGGGAAGAAATCAAAATGTGCTTGAAAACAACCAAAAATCACATTCTGGTCCAATGTTAATCGATTAACCATTTTCTAGTGCAAACTGGTTAATCGATTAACAACTAAAAAATTTCAGACATTGCACTGGTTAATCGATTAACGAGTTTCGTACTGCAACTGGTTAATCGATTAACACTGCACAAAAAGTAGAAAAATAACAATTCAAAAGTACTTTCAGTAGTTAATTCAACGTGCAATCATCCAAATGATCATGTAATAAATTATACACGAATTTAACACCAAAAATCATAGAACAAACATCAATCAAACTTAATCAAGCATTGAGATCACACATCACAAAGATCAAAATCGCTAAAGTCAATCAAAAGTTGAAAATCTACATTGTGATTATTCAAATAAGCTCAAAACAGAATTGGATCTAGAATTAACTAACCTTCAAAGCTGAGATTTGTTTTGGTAAGTGTTGATTCACTGCAAATTGATAGATCCAAGCTAGAAACCCAAAAAATCTTCAAGATCCAAGAGCTTTCTTGCAAGAGGAGTGAAGAACAAGCCAAAATAAGCCAAAATTGATCCAAGAATCACTTATAAACTTGCTTCTAAGATCAGATCCAAATCCAAACGAAAATCAAGTGATGAATTGAAGATGAGGGAGATGAATGATGGAGGTTTAGCTATAGAATTTAATGATTCCAATGAAGAATAAAAGCACTCAAGTGAACAGAGTTTTAATGGAGGTTTTTGAGTGTAGAAAAGTTGAGAGAATTTTGAGAGAAAATTCTCAAGAATGAGAGAGAGTGAAAACTGAAGTTGGAAATTATGGTGAATTGTATGGAGGTTTGGAGCAAATTCATTTAAACAAGCTCTTGGTTAGGAGTAGAATTATGGTTTGGAGTGATGTTATGAAAATTGAAATGGGATTAGGAATGGAAAATTGGAGGGAAATTGAATTGATTTTGAAAGCTAATCCAAATTTAGAGTGATTCTAGATCCTTCTTCTGGTGTAAAATCAAATTCACAAGTGATCAAAATAGACCCCAAAAGTGGCAGCATTGAAATGCACATTAATGGGAAAAATTTACTATGGTTAATCGATTAACCATTTGCTAGTGCAAATTGGTTAATCGGTTAACCACTCATAAATTTTCAAAAATAGCGCCATTTGGAGGGAAACTTGCACATTTACCCGTTTTCACCTGTTTTGAGCCCTGTTAAGCCTCTGAAACTTGCCCTTTGACATTATAACTGTGAGAATGCCTAAGATATCATGTGACTTGTAGCTCGTTGTTGAAACTCTTGCAATTAAAGATAACCCTGAGCCACAGGAAAACCTTGATCCCATGTTTCAAGAGTCAATGCCATGATATGCAGAAATGCAAAAATGTAGAGAAAAACAAGTCAGTAGATCAAGAAATGATGAGGCAAACTTTGGGGTTCTACACCAACTACAAGTTACTGAGTAGTTTAGCATAGAAAAAGATTACCAACTATCGGTTACTATATAAGGTAAAGAAAATATCAACTACCTGCTACTGAGTAGGAAAAAGAATATTACTAAAAGAAAAGATTACTAACTACTGGTTACTGGGTAGAAAACAACGGTAACTAACCAAAGGAGAGACAAATGCTACCAATTACCTGTTACTGGGTAGAAAAATAAAGGCAATGAGCTCAGGAGAAAGGATTACCTTTTACCGGTTACTGGGTAAAAAAACAAGGATCACCAACCAATAAGGAATGAGAAAAATCACCCGCTACTAGTTATTGGGTAGAAAATAGAGGCGATATACTCAAAAGTTGGAGAAACATTACCGACTACTGATTACTAGGTAGAAAAATAAAGGCAATGGACTCAAATTAAAAGATTACCAACTACTTGTCACTGGGTAGGATAAACAAAACTCGACTACCTGTCACTGGGTAGGAGAAATAAATAAAGGTTGACTACCTGTCACTGGGTAGGACAAACAAAATTCAACTACTTGTCACTGGGTAGAAGAAGGAAATAAAGGTCGACTACCTGTCACTAGCTAGAACAAGCATAATTCGACTACCTGTCACTGGGTAGAAGAAGGAAATAGAGGTCGACTACCTCTCACTGGGTAGACAAACATACTTGACTACCTGTCACTGGGTAGGACGAGACATATATCATTAGCTACCTGTTACTGGGCAACTCAAATCACACAACATATTTCTCAAATAAAGCGACAACCATCTGCTGGGGATGAAATATTCACTTGATCACAATAGGATTCTCATATAAAGAGATAAACATCTGTTCAAATAACGAACCAAGTCGAATGGTAACAATCTTCCACTATAAAGATAGGGCTCAACTTCTTCTTTAATCAAGTCTTGAACTCTAAAAAGGACCAAATACAAATTGTCTCCGCTGAAGGAATTTCCATTTGCTAGGACTTAGAGATTAATAACTCAGCCAGGGATCTTCAAAAGAGATACGGGCAGGTTAAATCATACAACAAACTTCACAAATAAAGAGACAACCATCTGCTAAAGGTTTCAAAACAAACTTACCGAGACTTCTTCCACAGAGATGACATTTGATGGAAAAGCTGGTTAGATAAGAATCCAACATTTAACAATAAATTTCTCTGCTGAGGATGAACTAGAGAGATCCATTTATTGCGAAGATACAAATAAATTCCTGGAGATTATACAAGTTTCTCAAATAAAGAGGTTTCCACTTGTTACCAGATGAGGTTTACGTTGCTGGGGACACACAATCTGCTCAAATAAAGAGAACATCACTTGCTGTTAGGAAAAAATACCAAGAGTGTTATCATAACACTGTTGGGGAAATTCAAATCTTCATCTGTTGATGAGGATCAATAAACAACTTTTTGTAGAGGAAAATAAATCCTTAAAGGGTGAAATAAATATCTTCTCGTCATCTAGGTTTCACAACCCAGAGAAAATAAAAATAACTGCTAGAAGAGATCAAAGTTCAATCCAGGAACAAACTTGACAGAAACGGTCAAACAAGACTCGACCCAATAAGGAAGCAACTCAACTGGGGAGTAATTCCATCCAGATAAAAGATGGGGAGGAGAGTTAAAACAAACATCTTTCACGAGGCATACACTCAGTGGGGAATTAGAAAGGATATGCACTTTTTGCTTAGGGTCGACACTCTAATGGAAAGAGGACACACGTACTCTATGGTGACAACAACACCAAAGAGCAAGGAAGCATCAACAAAAATGCAGGATGCACAATGCAACAAAAAACATGTTATGCTCAACAAATGAATGCGCATGCAATGAGGATGAGTATGAATATGCTGAAAAAACGGAAAAAGATAAACAAAGGATGAATAAACATCACAAAACCACTAAAAACTCGACTAATCTGAACAAGGTGGAGACATCACTGGAGATCCTGCTAGGGATTTAACTGAAGAAATCTTGCAAGAGATAAACAAAAGCCATCAAAGGAAAATAAATCCTACTACAAGGCTCAAATCTTGCTAAGGAGAGGCAAATATTGCTCGGATGGAAAACCCAAAGATCAATCTTCAATAATTAGTAATCCACAAAGGGGATAACAACAACAACTCTGCTTCGAGGACGAAAAATGAACTGTTGGGGTGAACGTCAATCCAAATCTTCTTGACTCTTCCTTGGGATAAGAAGAAAATTCATACAAAATCTGATTCAAATGGATGGAGAGGTCTGATGCGGAAAATAATGGATCCACTGGGGATTATAATCATGTAAACAGCTACACAAACTCCACTGGGGAATAACACAAATCTCCTGAGGGTATAAGAAAAGTTCTCCGAGGACTAGCGAACTTTGAGAGAAACATCCTGGACTTGCCCGACGAAATAAGAAGTTAACATTATAGAAAAAAGTAAGATGTGAGGGATTTTACATCAATACCCAACTCAAAGTGAGAGAAAACCCAACAGGTGACTGGTCTTTTAACACTTCTTAAAAGAAAGCAACATTGATCTTTGCTTGGGAAAAAACTAAATTAAATATGCATAACCTCCAATGGGGATCAATAAAGACAAATCTTTGCATGGGCAATAACATCAAGGAGAGGTGGACCTCAAAACTGCTTAACTGACTGACCATAACCTGGCTGGATGAAAGAAACATACTCAACTGGAGAAGATTTGAATCAAGACTTATCTGAGGAACACTGTCTCTACTGCGAAAATCGGCGTCGACATAACAGAAGAGTCGCCACCGTGCGTTATTTATCCCAAAGGAGGGAAAGGAAACGCTCAGAGAAAACCTAACGAAAGAGGGAAAAGGAATGGTCATCGCAACCATTGCCTGGGTTCGGGAGTCGGTTACGCAAGGGGAAGGTATTAGCACCCCTCACGTCCATCGTACTCGTAGGGATCCATGCTTAATTGTTTATCTAAAAGGGTTGATTAATACTATCTAGCTAAAGGCTTAGGGACAAAAGAAAAGAAAAGTGACTCGGCAAAGTATCGCGCTTTATGCCTACGTATTCCCGTCTGGAATGAGAAATCAGAGTCAATGTAGTTCGCCTAACTACGACCTAAGGTGGGAAGGTTGCTCGCCGAGATATCTCATCTCGTGCCTACGTACTTTCATCTGGCATGAAAGATCACAGCAAACGTAGTTCGGGCTTACTACGGGGAGACTAGTTTAATCCTAACGTTATCATGCCAAGTTCGTCCTAAGGTTGAAGCTTGCAAAGGGGAAGACTACCCTAATGTTGTCATACATGGTCGCAAATCCTAATGTCTATCACATTCCATCTTCAACAAGAAGGAATGAAGATCCTAAGGGAAAGGCAAAGGAAGCAACAGAAAACAGATGAAGTAACAACATACAGGAAATGCAAAGTCATAAGAGTAAACATGGAATGCAAGTGAGGGAGGCAGGTCATCTCAAACTCAAGCCCATAATGAATGGAAGATGGCCTGTTCTAAACATACAATCTTGGCCACAAGTGATTATAAAGAGATGCGAGGCAATAAAACCTACGAATGATGTACGCATACCACAATTTGGAATCATAACGCGCTATCACGGAAATATGGAACCTAATGGGCAATTATGTATGATAAAACCAGCCAATCAATGATCTACATATCCTATATAATGTCTATAGTAAGCAATAGGAACCCTAGCGTTCACCACACAAACAATTCGAGGCCGTTGGAGCCGAAAGAAAAGCAAAGTCCGTTCGAAAGTCCAAATGACAAGTCCGAATACAAAAATATAAGAAAAATAGCAAAAGGTGCTAAAAAATTCAAATAAAAAATCTCCAATGCCCTACATCAAGCCACAAACCAGGGGTGAGAGATACCACAAAAATATCCAAAGAGAATTGGTCAAACGAGTTGAAAATATGTCATGTATACAAGAAGAAAGCCAAACTAGCACATGGTGAAGAAAGACCTTCAAAACCCTTCAAAATAGTACCTCAATGTGTGTATGAATACCTTTCAAAAGATTTGGAATTTAAATTATGTATTGGTAGGTCAAAGAAATTCAACAAAATCATGACACAAGCATTGGCCTTTTTATGACGACCCAAATGTAAAAAATTCTAATAAAATGTCAGAATGTGATAAAATCGTGATTCCAATTTTATTAAATCCTAGACATCTTAAAGATTCATCACAAATAAATGGGGATCAAAAAGATTAATTTTCCTATTTTTTATAATTATTTGAAATCAGCATATAAAATAGAAAAATAAAAGAAAAGTGCATAGAAAATAATATAACACAAGAAAATGTTGTGAATGAGCAAAATTGTGGCCAGGGGGAATCGAACTGGGGTTCTTGGACACCCTGGGGCTGAGGTGGCGCCATGTGGTTTAATGAGAGATGATGTGGCCGCGCATGTGGATTATTCCTGGCCGTGTGATGGTAGACCAAGTCAAAGTCTTTGCACGGATCCAACGGCGTGACAATCATCTTTTTCATTGAGCTTTCCTTGGACATGAACGGTGCAGCGCTCGGCCGGCGGGGGGAGAGCTTACGACCGGAATTCTTCATGGACCCCTATCTCTTCCGTTTCTCCACCAAATCCCACGTTTTTTTGATGAAAATTGCGTAGTTTTTCGAGGGGAATCCAAATATTGCCTTAGTTTTGAGTGAAAAAGCCTCTAGCTCCAAAACCATGTTTGAATCTTGAAACCTCAAGAATACAAAAATGTTGTAAAAACTCTTCTTTCTTTACCAAAAACCATCTACTACCCAAGGGGATGTTGAATATGTAACAATGGTGTAAAAAGAATGCATAATTAGTGAGTAATGTTGATTTTTTGATACCTCTGAAAATTGAGTTGTGGAGCTTCAATAGAGCACGAATTCTTCTAGAAAATTATGTAGAATCACTCAACAATATTTGGTGAATATGTTTGAAGCCTTGAGAAGTCTTGAATTGATGAAAAAATGAAAATTGGAATTTGAGTTTTCACCACTTTTTCATGTTACTACAAGGTTCCTCTTGCTCCAATTCTCTCAAAAAAAAGGATGAACAATCTCTATAATTGTTGCGTAATTGATTGGTGAAGAGAAAAAATATGGAAAGTGAGAGAATAAAAAAAAATGAAAATTCAATTTTTCAAATATGTGAAGTGTGGAAAATGACCATCGGAGAGAATTTTTGCCTTGATTTTTAGTTTTTATATTCCTTGCATCATAAGGAAGGTTTAAGGCCCACAATAGTTCCTTGTTTCTAAGCCCAAGCCCAAGATCCATTATGTTACTTGAATTGTAAGAAATCTCGAAGTAGCTCGTGATAAAATCCTCAAATGAAAAATGTAATAATGTCATTGTTCTTAAAACATGATTTCCATTCAAAATGAGTACAAATATGGATTGGTTTGGTTAAATTTTGACAAAATACCAAACTAGGCCTTTTCACATGTCTTCACCAAAATCACTTTCATCAATCTTCAACCATGAGCTGGCCCATTAAAACCTTGAGGTTTAGTTGACCAAATGACCCCATTTGGAGCAACTTTCACGTTGGAAAAAAGTCCATTTGAGTTATGCAAAGTATTGAACTTGACCTGTAATTTTATGACCCGTAATCATAGTTTTCCAAGATGAACCCCACACAAGCATCTGAACTTCTCAAGGGCATGAACCACTTCCTGGTGACTTTAGTGATTCCTCAAGCTCGAATAAAACCTCTAGATAGGCCTCTCTCGATGTATATCACACTTGATCCCCTGCATAAATGCTAATGCTATGCTATGATAATGCTATGATGATGTTATGCTAATGCAAAAACAAGAAGGAAAAGGTTGGGCAAATTTTGGGGTGCAACAAACACCAAACAACATCCATCTGGTTATCCATAAGAACAAACCTCTACTGAGGAAATATCAACAAACTCTACTGGAGAAAATATCAATGTAACTCTATTGGGGAGCTGCCAAAAAGTTCTATCAGAGGAGTAAGAACGAATCCTACTGAGAAAAACATACACAAACTCTATTTGGGAAAAATATCAACAAGAATAAACTCTGCTGAGAACAAACACTAACTTTTGCGCTTCGAGATTTTACCATTCTTGGAATAACTGTTCACATTCCTTTTTGTATTCTTAAATTATAGGAAAATGTTTTTATAATTTTCAAATTTTAAATCAATTATTCACATTTGTTTCAAAAATCATCATAAAAAATAAAATGAAACTCTGTAAACATAAACAAAATAAGAATTGCAAATAAAAGGACAAATGGACAAATTTTATTGATAGAATGGTAGTCCGCAAATGGCGTAACTCCCTAACAACTTTGAATTCCATTGTGCTTGAGACTTCAGCTGAGGATGATTGAAGTAAATTCCTTGATAGGAAATGTTGCTTCAAACGATCAAGACTGGCAAGATGTAGTTACTTTCCATAATCCCTAACTTTTGCCTAGATTTCCCTCTCGGGTTTTCAATCTACCAGGACAATTATTTCTGTTTTTGTCTCTAATTTTTTCCTGGATCGCCCTTTCGGGTTTTCAACCCACCGAGACACTCATTTTTGCCTAAGCCTTCCTTTCTAGTTTTCAACTTAGCGAGTTGTTCTTTTATTTATTAGACAAAGTATTTCTTGACTGCATCGGCATTCAAAGGACGAGTGAACTCTTCACCATCCATAGTTGTAAGAATTAATGCACCGTCAGAGAAAGCTTTCTTAACAACATATGGGCCTTCATAATTAGGAGTCCACTTACCCATAGAATTAGTGGTAAAAGTGGAGATCTTTTTTAGCACGAGGTCGCCTTCTCTAAACACAAGAGTTCAAACCTTCTTGTCAAAAGCATTCTTTATTCTCTGTTGATACAATTGGCCATGACACAAGGACGTCATTCTTTTCTCCTCAATCAGACTCAACTGGTCATATCTACTCTAACACAATTCAGCCTCACACAATTCAGCTTCCATCAAAACTCCCATAGAAGGGATTTCAACCTCTACCAGGAGCACTTCTTCCATACAATAAACAAGAGAGAAAGGGGTTGCTTCTGTTAAAGTACATACGGATGTATGGTACCCATGCAGAGCAAAAGGGAGTGAATCATGCCAATCCTTGTATGTAACAACCATCTTCTGATTGATCTTCTTAATGTTCTTATTAGCAGCTTCAACAACCCCATTCATCTTAGGTCTATAAGGAGAAGAATTATGATGCTCAATCTTGAACTCATCACATAATTCCTTCATCATCTTGTTATTCAGATTTGACCCAATATCAATGATAATCTTGCTCAGAACACCATACCGACAAATGATTTGGTTCTTGGTAAATCGGACCACTACTTGCTTGGTCACATTGGCATATGATGCGCTTCAACCCATTTGGTCAAATAGCCAACAACCACCAATATGAAACGGTGTCTGCTCGACACTTTAGGCTCAATCATTCCAATTATATCAATGCCCTACATAGAGAAAGACCATGGAAAAGAGATAACATTGTGAGGAGTTGGAGGCACATGAGTTTTATCAGCATAAATCTGGAATTTATGGTACTTCTTCATATATTCACAACAGTCAGATTCCATTCTCAACTAATAGTAACCTACCCTTAACATCTTCTTAGCCATTGCATGTCCATTTGCATGGGTACCAAATGACCCTTCATGAATTTCTTTCATCAACATATATGGTATATGCTTGTCTGCACATCTTAGCAAGACCATGTCATAATTTCTTTTATACAGTACATCATCATTCAAGAAGATACTACCAGCTAATCTTCTCAAAGTTTTCTTATCCTTCTTGGATGCCTCAAGTGGGTACTCTTGATTCTGAAGAAAATATTTAATATCATAATACCATGGTTTATCATCAACGACATCTTCAACCGCAAACACATGAGTTGGTTTATCAAGATGCATAACATCAATTTTTGGCACATCATTCTAATGATTTACCACAATCATGGAGGATAAAGTTGCTAAAACATCTGCCATTCAATTCTCTCCTTCGGGTATATGGTGAAACTCAACCTTGTTGAAGAAAGTTTCCAATGTCCTTGCATAATCTCGATAAGGAAACAAATATGGTTGACGTATCTCCCACTCCCCTTTAATATGATTAATCACCAAGGCTGAATCTCCATATACATCAAGGATCTTGATTCTTAAATCAATAGCTTCTTCCAAGCCCATAATACATGTCTCATATTCTGTCGCAATATTTGTGCAAGTGAATTGTTAGATGCCCAATTGTGCTTATTTGAGCTATCAAATGTGGGCATCTTCCGCTTCATTTTGTGCAATTTTGGTTCAAATCCGCCTTGTTTTTGTTGATATGCGATATGTCATGAAATGCTCTTGTTCTTTTTAATTTGTGTGTTATTGTGCAGTATTTGAGCCTGAATGAGCAAAAATTGAAGACACAAGAAAGTTGACAAAGGAATCAAGAAAGTCCAAGAGCAAACGCATGTTCGCTAGGCGAACATCTGGCGAGTGTTGCAGCGAGTTGTTCGCTAGGCGAGCATCCAGCGAGCTGCTAGCGAACACTCCCAGATTTCGGCAGAACCAAAAATGCATTATTCGCGGGCAGCGAGGCAGGTGGCGAAGAGCTCGCTAGGCGGGTACCTAGCGAGCAAGTAGCGAAGCATTCCAGAACCTTTTCCTCATCCCTCGCTAGCATGTTCTCTAAGCGAAGCTGTAGCGAACGTTCGTTTTTAGCTTGCTAGGAAAATGAAGTAGCGAGCACCTAGCGAGCAAGTAGCGAAGCATTCCCGAACCTTTTCCTTAGCCCTCGCTAGCATGTTCGCTAAGCGAAGCTGTAGCAAACGTTCGATGTTAGCTCGCTAAGCGAATGAAGTAGCGAGCGTGATAGGACAACAACTTTTTCTATATATAACCTTTGTACTTTTTGAGGGAATAATTATTATTTACTTTATTTTGCTGCATAAGAGATTTTGTGACCTAGAAACACTCTACCTCTTATTTTCTTCATAAAAAAACATTAATCCACAAAAAGAAGGTGGATTCTCATCCAAGTTGGATTCTTTGACTCGTATGTTCATCAACCTTCTTCCGAATCTTCTTTTGCAAGCTACCATGAAAATGAGTAGCTAAGTTCTTCATTTTTTCAAGGTTAGATGTAGGTGATCATTAAGCTTTGTAAGTATATGGATGACCTTCATTTGTAAACTCTTGGATGATGAATATATGATGAAAACCTTGCTTTATCTTTAACTCTTTGTGTTGGTTTATGATCGAAAGATATTTTCCAACTCTTGACCTAGGTTTTTATCCTTCTATTTTCTTAAGCTAGAGATAGTTTCGAATGTGGTTATTCACAAAAAATGTTAAACCTAAATGTTGTCATTTTGATAGATTGTGTGAGAGATCAACAATGGATCAAAATGGGAAAAATCACAATGTGAGTTAGAGATAATCACATTGGGAGGATGTTGTGAATGTGTTTATCATCTGAAGAAGTTTATGCTTATTGTTGATCGGACATATACAAGCAAAGTGATTACCAAACTCTAACTTTGGCAATCTTTATTAAATCGTAAAATCAATCTTTTACCGCGATTCAGTACTTTCTATGCAAAGATACCGTTATCAAAAACCAAACCCCTTTCGTTACTAAAAAGTTAAGAACTCGATAACTGTCGAACTGCGACAATATCTTATATTCCATGTGGAGACGATAACAAAAACCCGAAACTTAACCACTGCCAATACCAACATGAACATCAACCTTACAGTAAAAGGAATATGAGAATGATGAGAAGTAACAATAAATTCCCCAATACCATTTCCATACTCATTAACAACTCCATCAAAAATCAAACCCCATAGGGATCCAGGCTCATGTCCTTCTTCAGGTAATGGTTCCTCAGAATCTTTAAGCTTTAGATACATCACATCCTCATCAAGAAAGTTAAACCTGATAGGTTGATAATCATCAATTACCTGGTGTGCCAAATGATCAGCCAAAACACTTCCTTTTATCACCTTTTGAGTTTGGTACTTGATATCATACTCTGACAACAACATTTTCCAACGAGCAATCCTCCTAGTAAAAGCAAGTTTTTCAAAGATATACTTGATTGGGTCCTTTTTGGATATCAAACAAGTTGTACGATTCAACATATACTAGTGGAGGCGCTTGGCAACCCAAGCTAAAGCACAACAAGTATTTTCAAGCATTGAGTATCGAGACTCACAATTGGTGAACTTCTTGCTCAAATAATAAATGGCAAATTCTTTTCGACCAGATTCATCTTGTTGACCCAAAACATAACCCATAGACTCTTCTAGCACAGTTAAATACATGATCAAAGGTCTTCCTTCGAAGGGAGGAGACAAAATAGGAGGTTCAAACCAATATTCTTTAATTCTTTCAAAAGCTTTCTGACAATCCTCTGTCTATTCACAACCTTGATATTTGCGGAGAAGCTTGAAGATTGGCGCACATGTGGCTGTCATATTGGATATAAATCGAGAGATATAGTTCAAACGTCCCAAGAATCCTCTTACTTGTTTTTCTATTTTATGCGCATACATTTCCTGAATAGCTTTAACTTTACCAGGATCAACTTTAATGCCTTTCTGTTTGACAATAAAGCCCAACAACTTTCCAGAACAGACATCAAAAGTGCATTTATTAGGATTCAGACGAAGCTTAAACTTTCTCAAATGTTGAAATAGATTCAATAACTATTCAATATGATCTTCCTCAGTCTTCAACTTACAAATCATATCATTCCCAAAGACCTTAATTTCTTTATACATCATATCATGGAACAGAGTCGTCATAACTCTCTGGTACATTGCAACAACATTTTTCAAACCAAAGGGGATCACTCTATAACAGAATGTTCCCAAGGGTGTAATGAATGTTGTTTTTTCCATATCCTCGGGTGCCATCTTTATTTGATTATAACTAGAAAATCCATCCATAAATGAAAATATTTTGAACTTAGCAGTATTATCTACCAGCATATCAATGTGAGGCGGTGGAATATCATCTTTTGGACTTGCTTTATTCAAATCTCTATAGTCAACACACATTAGGACCTTTTCATCTTTCTTTGGAACAAGCATAATATTGGCCACTCATTGAGGATACTCAGCAGTCACAAGAAAACCAACATCAATCTGCTTTTGAACCTCCTCTTTAATCTTCACAGCCATGTCAGGATGATTTCTTCTCAATTTCTGTTTCACAGGTGGACATTCAGGCTTCAATGGAAAATGGTGCTCCATAATATCAATATCAAGACCAGTTATGGCTTGATAGGACCAATCAAACACATTAACATATTTTCTAAGAAGCTCTACCATCCTCTTCTTAACATCTGACTGAAGCAATGCCCCTATCTTAACTTATTCTTATCATCATCGGAACTAAAATTGACAAATTCCATCGGCTCTTCATGAGGTTGAATGGTCTTTTTCTCGTGCTCAAGCAATTGGGAAATTTCATTAGGAATCTCTTCAACATCCTCTTTTTACGCTTCAAACGCAGGGAACTCAAAGTTGGGAGATGGCATAAGGACATTGGTTTCAATGGGTTTAACAAACAATCCGCACAATGATTTATGTTTGATTTTAGAATATGAACAAGAAGTACAAATATCATGTAAATAAAAGTGATTAATGTAACACCCCCTTCTATACCCCCAAATAAAACAAATAAACATTTATGCACGTTTTGAAATTCATCAGAGTATAGTTTAAAATATGGCTTAAAAGAAGTATGTCACATCATCATCAATAAAACATTCAACACCTGCTCTATAAATATATGCAACAGTGGGATAGTTTTCAAAATAGAGGAACTTAGTCCTTAAAACCCACATCTCGATATTTAAAATTAAAGCGGAAGATTAAAAAATTTGAACTACCTCAAAACATTTAATCACATAAATATATCTTATCCAGTTTGGTTCATCAATCATTCATGTTACAAAACATATCATCAGATACATATACAATGTATCTCAAAAATGCTATACAAGCCTAACTACCCGATGTTACATATCAGAGCAGCCGACTCAAAAGAATGAAGCTAAACTTCACAAAAGAAACCTCCAGCAACCTAATCTGCAATGCCTCATAGAGCATTATAAAACAGCAGAAGGTTGAGAAATATTACCATAATAATCAATGCATAAGATTATATATATGAGTAACAATTACATGTAATCCACATTTTCCCACCACGATTCATTTCCATAGTCATATCAATTGCCACATACATATAAACAAACATGAATATTCACCAAGCACAACTCATCATGCATACTTCTTAATTATCCAATAAACATTCCATTCACAAGCATACTTCATATATCAATCACATTATGCAATGTGACTCAATACAACTCAATGCAACTCAATGCCATGTGGTACCAACACTCGTTATCATTTTTCGGTTTTTACATTAAATCGGGTCCACTCTTCTAGACCGATAACCACCAAAAGCCCATCCTCTAAGCTTTCAAACCCATTCTTCTAGGTCTGGGACAAGTCACTAGTCTCCACGAAACCAGCAAGCTTTGCCTCTTGACTAAATGATGCATATGCAATTAACCACAAAAATGCACTTAAGACCGTTCTCGCATCTTAATCTCATGCATTCAAATAATTCATCTCTTCAAGAATTATATCATGATTGCACACACAACATATTCACATAACATTCATACATATATTCAAGCAATGCACACACATCCACGACATGTTCTCATGCATTCTATTCATACCATCGCATACAAACAATATGTGTTCATAATTCAATATTATCACCACATTATCAATAATGCACACATATCTACAATATGTTCTCATGCATACCATATCGTGCCATTGACAACGATTCAATTACATTCATCATGCATTTTAAATCAATCTAAACAATGCATTATATTGGTCAAAGACCACATTCATTAATCAATTCAAAATCTAGGATTCATGCCCAAAGGCTACCCACAGCAGGTCGCAATAGTACACAACTATGCAATTAAATAAACATCAAAACATAGTCGAACCATGCAATCGACCCTTGGATGAAATCACAACAAAACCAAAAGCTGTCATGCTCTCTACCTTGCTCGCTTAGCGAGCCTCTAGCGAGTATTCGCTAGGCAAGCTCGCGAAGGCAAACAGAAGCCACTGACTTGGTTCGCTACCAAGCTCTCCTGAACGAAGGGCTAGCAAACCTTCGCTACCCAGTTCGCTACCAGCGAGGAACCCCAAATCCATTTTGTCCCAGGTCTGGGACCATTCACTACTAGCTCGCTCAACGAGCTCGTAGAGAACATTCGCTACCACCTCGCCTAGCGAGCAAGCTAGCGAGCGTCTGCGAACATAATTTTCCACTTACTGTTATCAAATCCAAAACTCACAAATCCATCCAACTTTCACCAAACCAATTCCATTAACCTTAGTCTAACATCCCTTGACTATTCTACATCATTTATTTCAGCTTTTAACCGATTAAACTTGATTTCTACCGATTAAATCCAATTTTGCCCTAACATGAAAAATGGTGGAAAAACCCCAACAACCCAACCCAATCATACATAACCACACACATTGATCAAATAATAATGTTTCTCACCCTTACTTTGATTGGATTGAAGCTTGAGTTGTTCTTGAAGATTTCCACACTTTCCTTCTTCTTCTTCTTCTTCTTCTTCTCTTTTCTCCTCTTTCTCCTTCTTTCTCTATTCTTTCTCTTCTATTTCTTTCTAACAAATTCTCTCCACTTATCCTTTATATACTTCCTTATTTTCTTTCCTTTATTTCCTTCCATTCCATTTCTCTCTTCAATTATCTACCAAATAATTCCAAATCGTTAAATTAATTCCAATAAGTCAATTAATTAACATAATTAATTAATTAGTGAAATTTGGGCTGTTACAACCCTCCCCCACTTTAGGAATTTTCGTCCTAAAAAATGTTACCTGATTCAAACAGCTCTGGATAAGACTCTCTCATCTGGCTCTCCAGTTTCCAAGTCACATTTCCACCAGCCAGTCCTCCCCAAGCGACCTTCACCAAAGCAATCTCTTTACCTCGAAGTTGCTTCAACTCCCGATCCTCTATCTGCATAGGTGATGTCTCAACAGTCAGGTTATCTCTCACCTGCACATCATCTACTTCGACTACATGAGATGGATCCGCAATGTATTTCCTCAACTGAGATACATGGAACACATCATGGAGATTATCAAGCGACAGCGGTAAAGCCACACGATAGGCCACTTCTCCTATCCTCTGCAAGATTTGATAAGGACCAATGAAACGCGGCGTCAACTTAGACGACTTCAATGCCCTACCAACACCAGTCATCGGAGTGACTCGAAGAAAAACATGATCTCCCTGTTGAAGTTCAAGTGTCTTCCTCCTCTTGTCATGATAACTCTTCTGACGACTCTGAGAAATCCTCATCTTTTCGTGAATCATCTTAATCTTGTCCGTAGTCTGCTGAACTATCTCGAGTCCAACTACAGAACTCTCTCCGGACTCATCCCAACACAATGGCGTCCTACATCGCCTACCATACAATGCCTCGAACGGTGCCATACCAATACTCGAATGAAAACTGTTGTTATAAGTAAATTCAATCAAAGGCAAGTAGCTATCCCAAGCTCCTCCCCTCTCCAACACACAAGCTCTCAAAAGATCCTCAAGTGATTGAATAGTCCTCTCAGTATGACCATCTGTCTGAGGATGATAAGCTGAACTCAAGCGCAACTTCGTACCCAAAGCACTTTGCAAGCTCTCCCAAAATCTCGAAGTGAACCTCGGATCTCTATCCGACACAATACTAGACGAAATACCTTGCAAAATGAAAATCCTCTCAATGTACAGCTTTGCCAACTTTTCCAACGGATAATCCATTCTCATAGGAATAAAGTGAGAAAATTTAGTCAATCTATCCACAATAACCCAAATAGCTTCAAAATTACCCGGCGTCCTAGGTAATCCAGACACAAAGTCCATAGAAATGCTATCCCATTTCCACTCAGGAATAAACAATGGTTGCATCAAACTCGACGATTTCTGATGCTCAATCTTTGACTTCTGGCAAGTCAAACAAGAATACACAAACTCGGCAATGTCCTTCTTCATACGAGGCCACCAAAATACTTTCCTCAAATCTTGATACATCTTAGTAGCACCCGGATGAATACTCAATCCGCTACGATGTCCTTCCTCAAGAATACTCTTTTTCAACTCATCAATATTTGGAACACAAACTCTACCCCGACACCTCATAATACCATTCTCATCAATCCAAAAATCACCACCTTGGCCTTGGTTAATCAAAGTCAACCGATCAACTAAACTCAAATTATATTTTTGTCCTTCTTGAATCTCGTCTAGAATACCACTAGTAAGCTTCAACATTCCAAGCTTAACTCCCCACGAAGTCTTCTCACACACCAAACTCAAATCACGAAATTGCTCAATCAGTTCCAACTCTTTCACCATCAACATCGATATGTGCAACGATTTCCAGCTCAATGCATCAGGTACCACATTCGCTTTACCCAGATAGTAATTTAAACCAAAGTCATAATCTTTCAGAAGTTCTAACCATCTCCTTTGCCTTGCATTCAATTCCTTTTGATCAAAGAGATACTTCAAACTCTTGTGATCGCTAAACACCTCAAATCTTGCACCAAATAAATAATGCCTCCAAAGTTTCAACACAAACACAAAGGCGACCAACTCTAAGTCATGCGTCGGATAATTATTCTCATGCACTTTGAGTTGCCTCGAAACATAAGCTACAACTTGATTATTTTGCATCAACACACCTTCCAGACCCATCAAAGAAGCATCACAATACACAACAAACGGTTCTTCCGGGTTTTGCAAAATTAAAACAGGAGTTGTCGTCAATCTTCTCTTAAGTTCTTGAAAACTTTCTTCACACTTGGCATCCCAAACAAAAGCTTAACCCTTCCTAGTCAACTGCGTCAAAGAAAATGATAACTTAGCGAATCCTTCAATGAACTTACGATAATAACCTGCCAAACCAAGAAAACTTCTAATCTCAAAAACTGATTTCGGTGCCTCCTATTGCGATACCGCTTCAACCTTCGACGAATCAACCGCAATACCTTCACTTGAAATCACATGATCAAGGAAACTCACTTCCTTCAACCAAAATTCACACTTAGAAAGTTTCGCACACAACTGCTTCTCTCTCAACACAGATAACACAATCTTCAGATGTTCGGCATGCTCTTCTTCACTCTTCGAATAAACCAGGATATCATCAATAAACACAACCACAAAATTGTCCAAATAAGGATGGAAAATCCTATTCATGTACTCCATAAATACACCTGGTGCATTAGTCACACCAAATGGCATCACAGAATACTCATAGTGTCCATACCTCGTTCTAAAAGCAGTCTTCTGAATATCCTCAGCCTTCACACGAATCTGATGATACCCAGACCTCAAATCTATCTTACTAAACACACTTGCACCAACCAACTGATCCATCATATCATCAATCCTTGGAAGTGGATACTTATACTTGATAGTCACTTTGTTCAACTGTCTGTAATCCACACAGAGCCTCATAGAACCTTCTTTCTTCTTAACCAACAACACCGGTGCACCCCAAGACGACACACTCGGACGAATAAACCTCTTCTAAAGCAAATCTTCAAGTTGACTCTTCAACTCTTTCAATTCTAATGCGGGCATACGATATGGAGCCATCGATATTAGACTAGTTCCAGGAATCAAGTCAATCGAAAACTCCACTTCTCGTTCCGGCGGTAAATCTCTTATCTTATTAGGAAAAACTTCCGGAAAATCACCGACAATTGGTAAAGCATCAATTGCTTCTCTCTCACCAATACTCAAAGTTGCCATCAACATAAATACCTTTGCACCATCTCGTACGGATTCCTTTACTTGCTTTGCCGTCATAAACAAATCCCATTCATCATCCGATTTAGGAAAAATAACCGTTTTGTCAAAACAGTTAATATACACACGATTAAATTCTAACCAATTCATTCCAAGAATGACATCAAGTTGATCTAAGTGAAGACACACTAAATCAACCCCAAAGTCCCTACCAAAAATACTCAAAGGGCAATTCAAACACACATACGGTGTAGTTACCGAACCCATAGCAGGAGTATAAATAACCATACCACCACCAATCACAGACATCTCAAGATTCAACCTCCTAACACACTCCAAAGAAATAAAAGAATGCGTAGCTTCAGTATCAATTATAGCGATCAAAGGTATACTATTAATGAAACACGTACCTTGGATCAATCAATCATCACTAGCAGTCTCGGATCCAGATAGAGCAAACACTTTTCCGCTCCCTTGATTCTTCTTTGGCTTATCACACTTGGTACTAATGTGCCATTGCTTACCACAGTTGTATCAAGTCACATTTGCACCGCTTCTGCACTCAAGAGCTTTGTGGCCTGGCTTGCCACACTTAAAACACTTCTGCTCAACACTCTTGCACTCAGGAGCACGATGCCCCGCTTCACCATAATTATAACATTTCACCGGAGTAGAAACTCCCCCACTTGGCTTCTTGCTGTAACCACCCTTTTGTTTCCCCTTATCAGCAGGAGTAACGTAAGGTTTCCCTCTAAATTGACTCTTCCCTTTCTTATCACTTAGGCTTTTGTAGTGGCTAGATCGAGCCCTACTATCTTCGTCATAAATCCTACTCTTGTTTACTAACTCAGAAAACCGCCTGATTTCCTGATATCCAATAGCTTGCTTGATCTCAGGTCTCAAACCATTCACAAATTTGAGACACTTAGATCTCTCAGCATTAACAGTGTTGTAGTGAGGACAAAACTTGATCAACTCCTCAAATCTTGCCGCATACTCAGCTACTGTCGAATTACCTTGCTTCAGCTCAAGGAATTCAATCTCTTTCTTTCCACGCACATCTTCTGGAAAATACTTCTCCAGAAATGTCTCTCTAAAAAGATCCCACGTAATCACAATCACATCCTCTTCAAATCTTTGGCGGGTATTACCCCACCAGTCCTCGGCTTCCTCTTCGAGCATATGAGTTTCGAACTGCACCTTTTGTGTATCCGAACAATTCATAACCCGAAAGATCTTCTAGATAGCTTTCAACCAAATTTGTGCTTTGTCAGGCTCATGGGTTCCCTTGAATATCGGTGGATTATTCCTTTGGAACCTTCCCAAAGCACGAAACTCATCATCAGCATTATTCCTCGCATTCACATTGGCCTGAGGATTCTGCCCAATCGCCCCAGCCAACCTCGCCAAGGCCTCAGCAATCGCCTCATCATTCCTACCTACAACCATCTTACTGAATTCCAACAACAGAACCACGTAAGAACAACCAATATTGATAGTGCCACTCACACATATCAAATATACACAGGGAAGAACACACTAACAACTTGGCCGGACGGACCGACCTGCTCTGATACCACTTAATGTAACACCCCCTTCTATACCCCCAAATAAAACAAATAAACATTTATGCACGTTTTGAAATTCATCAGAGTATAGTTTAAAATATGGTATAAAAGAAGTATGTCACATGATCATCAATAAAACATTCAACACCTGCTCTATAAATATATGCAACAGTGGGATAGTTTTCAAAATAGAGGAACTTAGTCCTTAAAACCCACATCTCGATATTTAAAATTAAAGCGGAAGATTAAAACATTTGAATTACCTCAAAACATTTAATCACATAAATATATGTTATCCAGTTTGGTTCATCAATCATTCATGTTACAAAACATATCATCAGATACATATACAATGTATCTCAAAAATGCTATACAAGCCTAACTACCCGATGTTACATATCAGAGCAGCCGACTCAAAAGAATGAAGCTAAACTTCACAAAAGAAATCTCCAGCAACCTAATCTGCAATGCCTCATAGAGCATTATAAAACAGCAGAAGGGTGAGAAATATTACCATAATAATCAATGCATAAGATTATATATATGAGTAACAATTACATGTAATCCACATTTTCCCACCACGATTCATTTCCATAGTCATATCAATTGCCACATACATATAAACAAACATGAATATTCACCAAGCACAACTCATCATGCATACTTCTTAATTATCCAATAAACATTCCATTCACAAGCATACTTCATATATCAATCACATTATGCAATGTGACTCAATACAACTCAATGCAACTCAATGCCATGTGGTACCAACACTCGTTATCATTTTTCGGTTTTTACATTAAATCGGGTCCACTCTTCTAGACCGATAACCACCAAAAGCCCGTCCTCTAAGATTTCAAACCCACTCTTCTAGGTCTGGGACAAGTCACTAGTCTCCACGAAACCAGCAAGCTTTGCCTCTTGACTAAATGATGCATATGCAATTAACCACAAAAATGCACTTAAGACCGTTCTCGCATCTTAATCTCATGCATTCAAATAATTCATCTCTTCAAGAATTATATCATGATTGCACACACAACATATTCACATAACATTCATACATATATTCAAGCAATGCACACACATCCACGACATGTTCTCATGAATTCAATTCATACAATCACATACAAACAATATGCGTTCATAATTCAATATTATCACCACATTATCAATAATGCACACATATCTACAATATGTTCTCATGCATACCATATCGTGCCAACGGCAACGGTTCAATTACATTCATCATGCATTTTTAATCAACCTAAACAATGCATTATATTGGTCAAAGACCGCATTCATCAATCAATTCAAAATCTAGGATTCACGCCCAAAGGCTACCCACAGCACGTCGCAATAGTACACAACTATGCAATTAAATAAACATCAAAGCATAGTCGAACCACGCAATTGACCCTTGGATGAAATCACAACAAAACCAAAAGCTATCATGCTCGCTACCTTGCTCGCTTAGCGAGCCTCTAGCGAGTATTCGCTACTTGCTCGCTTAGCGAGCAAGCTCGCGAAGGCAAACAGAAGCCACTGACTTGGTTCGCTACCAAGCTCGCCTGAGCGAAGGGATAGCGAACCTTCGCTACCCAGTTCGCTACCAGCGAGGAACCCCAAATCCATTCTGTCCCAGGTCTGGGACCATTCGCTACTAGCTCGCTCGACGAGCTCGTAGCGAACGTTTGCTACCACCTCGCCTAGCGAGCAAGCTAGCGAGCGTCTGCGAACATAATTTTTCACTTACTGTTATCAAATCCAAAACTCACAAATCCATCCAACTTTCATCAAACCAATTCCATTAACCTTAGTCTAACATCCCTTGACTATTCTACATCATTTATTTCAGCTTTTAACCGATTAAACTTGATTTCTACCGATTAAATCCAATTTTGCCCTAACATGAAAAATGGTGGAAAAACCCCAACAACCCAACCCAATCATACATAACCACACACATTGATCAAATAATAATGTTTCTTACCCTTACCTTGATTGGATTGAAGCTTGAGTTGTTCTTGAAGATTTCCACACTTTCCTTCTTCTTCTTCTTCTTCTCTTTTCTCCTCTTTCTCCTTCTTTCTCTATTCTTTCTCTTCTATTTCTTTCTAACAAATTCTCTCCACTTATCCTTTATATACTTCCTTATTTTCTTTCCTTTATTTCCTTCCATTCCATTTCTCTCTTCAATTATATACCAAATAATTCCAAATTAATAAATTAATTCCAATAAGTCAATTAATTAACATAATTAATTAATTAGTGGAATTTGGGCTGTTACAATTAACACATTATTATTTTGGTTCTTTATGTTACCATTTTCATAAATAAAGCATAAAGGGAAACAAAATATGGATAAACAGGAAAATATTTTATTGATGATAATAAAAGTTAAAACAAATCCCTCACAAATTCACTTTCACCTTGGGCAAAGTGAAAGGACTTTTGAAAGAAACAAAAAAATATTACTTTGAAACATGAACAATAGTAAGAATGTCAACAGCGATCCAATTTTGGCATATCAATCCACGCGTCACAAAGTTGGGCGTTGACTTCATACTCAGGTTCCTTAAGCTTCGGCCGAGGAGAGTAAAAGGGTACATCTATCTCAGAACTGTATCCAGGATCTTCCAAATAAGGCTCCCAGTCTTGAGCAGGAATGAAATCATCTTCAAAGTCGTCTGAGATTTAATCTTCAGAGTCATCTTCAAGAATTGCAGCTGTATCAAAAGTACGGTACGTGCGAGAATAACCATATACCATATTGATAGACGTGTTACCATGCTTAAGAAACAAATTTGATTGTACATTATGATTGGTGTCTTTAAAAGACATAATACCACTTCTTATAAGCTTTGCCACTTCGTATTTGAAGGGATAACAATTTTTGATATCATGCCCAGGGGCGCCCTGATGAAATGAACAATGGGCCTCTTGCTTATACCACCATCGAATATCTGTAGGAACATCCGACGGATCACGGGTGTGAACCAAATTCTTATCAAAGTCGGAAATAATTCAGCGTATGGCATCAGAATGGGATCAAATTCTACTTTCTTCTGCACACGACTTTGATTATTATTTTTATGTATTTTTAGTTGGAACTAGGATCGATAATTTGAAGTAGCTTGAGCAGCTGGAGTGGCACTGATGATGGGCATAACAGAAGCTACTTTTTGATGACGATGATGACCATTGTTGTTTATGACCCTGTGTCTTCTAGACCTCTCTCGAGAGATGGCATTGGTTTCTACGTCCTTTTTCTTATAAAAACCAGCATCAAACTTCTTTGCACTTCCAGAACTACCTTCTTTTGTCAGACGTCCGTCACAAACAACTTCCTGTAATCTCATTTCCATATTAACCATCTTTGTAAAATCACTAGGAACCTCGCAACCATCTTTTCATAATAAAACGGACCCAAAGTCTTCAGGAAAATTTTAGTCATCTCTTTCTCTTTAAGAGGAGCACTTATCTAAGCTGCAATCTCGTGCCATCTCTACACGTACTCTTTAAAAGTTTTCTTCTCTTTTTGCGACATCGCACGAAGCTGATCACGATCCTGCGCCATATCCATATTATACTTATACTGACGAATAAAAGCTTCTCTGAGGTCATTAAATGTCTTGATTTGGGATCTATCCAGTCCCATGTACCACTTTAGTGCAGCACCGGTAAGACTATCTTGGAAATGATGAATCACCAAATGATGGTTGTCGATATGAGTGGGCATTTTTCTGGCATACATAACCAAATGGCTTTGTGGGCAAGTGTTCCCTTTATAGTTCTCAAAATTTGAAACCTTAAACTTCGGAAGAATCTTCACATTTGGGATAAGACAAAGCTCGTGAGTATTCTTTCCAAATAACTCTTTCCCTCTTAAAGCCCTAATCTCTTTGTGCATCTCAGCAAACTGTCTTGAAAACCATTCATACGATCATCCAAACTCTCGCTCAGAGCAGTGTGGAAAACATTTTCTTCAATATAAGGCATAGTGTGATCCACGGGTAGTGGCACAGGTACAGCAGTAGGAATAACTATAATCTCAACATTAAGAACAACATTAAACACATGAGGTGGTACCGTCATAATAGCAGGAACTCTTGGACCTTCATAAGTAGGAGGTTGTTTGTAACACCCTTCTAAACCCCACGGAAAATATATGAATAATGAGAGTAAATAATCATGCATTCACAAAAGGGCGTCACACATAACTTTCAAACATCAAAAACCACCTGTCATGCTCATTAACACTTCAATAAATAATCATGCTTTTCAAAGTTTCACTTTGCATGTAGCTGTGGATTCAATTATATCACAATCTTCATAAAAGAAACATTTGAATTCACCACCTAAATCAACATCATTAGGCACTGGGGCCAACATCATAATAATTTGATAAATATAAAAACATAGTATAAAGTACATAATGTATCTCTAAAATATATAAACCAAGCGATCCTAGTGTTACATGACCAGAGCATGACTCGACCCAATGACTAGATACATATACAATGTATCACAAAAGAATCCTATACATCCTAGCTAACTGACCAAAAGATGAAGGCACGATTCACAAAAAGGACCTCCAGCCAACCTACTCTGCATTGCCTCATAGGGCACCATAAAATAGCAGAAGGGTGAGAAATATTATCATAATAATCAATGCATATAATCATATATATATATATACACAAGCATAGAATACACATATTCCACATTTTTCACCCAACTCATCATACACATCACAATGTATATATAAATAAATATGGATAATCACCAAGCATATTTCATCATGCATACATCCTAAATTCTCAATTCAACAATTCATACACATATGCACACTTCCATACAACAATTATACCTATGCCATGTGACTCGATCCAGCTCAATGCAACTCATGTCATGTGGTACCAACACTTGTTATCATTTTTCGGTTTTTATACTTAAACCGGGTTCGTTCCCTAGACCGATAACAACAAAAGCTTATTCCCTAAGCTTTCAAACCCCGCTCTAGGTTTGTGACAAGTCACTAGTCTCCACGAAACTAGCAAGTATTGCCTCTTGACCAAATGATGCGTATGCAATGAACAATCATATGCACTTAAGACCGTTCTCGCATCTTAATCCCATGCATACTCAAATAATTCATCACACAAGAATTATAACATGATTGCACACACAACACATTTCATAATAATCAAAGTATTCATACTTTCAACATCATCACTACATTCTTCAAGTAGTACACAAGAATCAAATAGATTCAATCACAAATACATATTCATGAATTCTTCACATACAATCGCATATAATCGGTATGCATTTACATTATCACGCCAAACGACAACGAACTCCATCACAATCATCATACACTTTTAATCAATTTAAACAATGCATATATTTACCAAAAGGCCACATTTCACAATCGATTCTATAATCTAGGATGCACGCCATACGGCTACCCACGACATAACATATCACAGTATACAAGTATGCAAATCAGAAAGACTGATCATACCCGAGCCGAACAATCAACGTTGAATGGAACGAAACAAGAAATAAAAATGCTATCACTTTCGCTACACCACTCGCCTAGCGAGTCCTTGGCGAACACTCGCTACGGGTTCGCCTAGCGAACAAGCTCGCGAAGGGAGTCTGAGAGCTACTAGAAGTGCTCGTTACCTGCTTGCTTAGCGAGGTCCTAGCGAACCCTTCGCTACCTCACTCGCTACCAGCGAGATTGGATTATTTGGTTCTACCCAAGTCTTGGACCGTTCGCTACTAGCTCGCTGCTGGCTCGCCTGGCGAATAACTCGCCACCCTGCTCGCCTAGCGAAGGTGCTAGCAAGCGTCTGCGTTGTTCAAAACCCTCAATTTCCAAAATCATCAGAAACTCATAAAATCTCCCGATTCAAAACCTACAAGTTCTAGTAGACTTAGCCCAACAATCCTCGACTAAACTACGCCATTTAATCCAACTTCTAACCGTTCAAACATCGATTTCTATCGATTAAACCCATTTCTGCCCTAGAATGGAAATGTAGAAAAAACACCCAAACAATCCAAACAAGTCATACATAATCATATACATTAATAAGATAATAAGATTTCACACCCTTACCCGATTAAATCGACTCCTAAGGGTTGATCTTGATGAATCCAAGCTTTCCTCTCTTTTCTTTCTCTTTTCTCTTCTTCCTCTTTCTTTCTCTCCTTTCCTTCTTTTCTTTCTATCCTTTCTTTTCTCTCCTCTTTCTCTTATATCTCTTTCTATTCTATTCCTCTCCATCATATTTTCTTCTGTCAAAATATCTACCCATTCATTTAAATTAAAGAAATCACATAAATCAATTAATTAACATAAATAATTAATTATTAAAAATTGGGTTGTTACATTGTGATCCCTCTAGCACAAAATTGAGAGGCATGCCCCATAGGAAGCCAAAAGGCATCTGATATTGAGAAGCATTAACTAGGGGAAGGATGAGATGGTGGTGGCTGATTCTGAGCAACCACCAGAGCTTCCATCACAATAGTGAGTCTTTCCAAACTATCCTTCAGAGTTGTCACTTTCTTACCAAGCTCACGGTTCTCTTGTTGCAATTGATCCATCTTTTTCTTGAGATTAGCTCGAGTTTTGTACTAGTGCAACAACTTGGCTGAACGAAGACCAAAAGAAACATAAGACACTTGGAAAAGGCAAAACACAATCCAAAAGATGTGAATGCAAATGTTTCATTCAACTTTCAAGGATCTTTTAAATATAAAGCAATTACAAACATCGTAAAGAAATAACACTTTTTGAAATACTGATAAACATCTCATTTCATTGAATATTGGAAAGAGCTACACTTGGAAGTACAAGTTATAGAAGATTGAAATTCGATAAGAAAAAGCTAGATCCTAAGGATTATAAAGAGTATTTGATGATGATCCAATCTTATGCTTCCTTCGGAGTCTTTTAATCTCTCTCTCATAGTTGTCCTTCATGGCGGTCTTCTCTAACACGAGCTGATCCACAACACTTTTCCAAGCATCGAAAGTAGGAGGATATGATGATGAAGTAGTAGAGGAAAATAAATCCTCTACCAGTATCACAGCAAGGATGTGAGATCTGCATACCAGAATTTCAATTGGTATCAAAGCATGCATCCTGTTCTGTTTCTAGATGAGTTCTAGGGAAGATACTTTCTAGTCTTTCAAACAAGGAAGGAGATTGTATGTTCAGACCATCCATTACTGTTGTGTTCAAGGGGATTAAAAGCTAGGATGATAGCTTTTTGAATCTAGCCTGACAACTACTAATGGTTGACTAATACTTCTGTGAAGATTCTACCGCTGCTGCTGATAATGATGCTATTGTTATGCATGGTGTCTTATAAAATGTTCTGACATCTTACCTGTCACTTGTTGAAGATGGTGTCAACCTCTATAGATGTTCATGCCATCACTGGCTGGGAGTAATATAAAGGAGAGAGCACTGTGATCTGGATTCCACCGAAGGATCTTCCTATGTTGCTTGGGAGATAGTTTCAATCAGGTCCCATGAAGGGTAATAGGAGGAAAAAGGTTAAGTTGAGGTCTTGTTTATCAAAATCATGATCTATGGATTTGGTAAACACTCTATGTCTTGTTTAAAGTAGCCCAAGATACTTGAGTTTTCTCTCAAGTCCACTCATAAAGGCACTTTCAATGTGTTTGATAAATAGAGTTCAGAAGAGAAGATGGTCAAGAAGAAGACCCATAGGTACTTATTTAAGAAGTGTAACATGAGAATGTCATACAATTGAAGAAAGAAAGTAGAAATTTATTTTTCTCCCAGTCCTATAAGAGATTGTCTATGTTTGAGGATTTCCTATCAGAATTCTTGGAAGGCAGTCTATTCTGGAATAGAAAAGAAGGAACAGTATGGTTGTTTAAATGTCAGCACAATTGTATTGACATTTAACTAGGCTGGATCTGGAGTAAAAGTTAATCAATGTCAAAGCATTCTTATGAGTGTAAATACATTGGATCTTTGTGGAGAAATTTTTCCTACTGATCTTAAGAGCAACTACATGAGGTTTCTAAATCTTGCAAAGTGATCCTAATTATCCAAGGATATTACAGGTTTGTCTGAAGATGGTATTTGAAGGAAGATTTATGCTTTGAATATTTCTTCCTAGGTTGTAGCTAGAGTAAGGAGGGGTGTCAACCTGAAGAAATAGGATTCTGCAAGGACTGAACAGTTGTAGAGGGCCCATCTAGAGAAGAGGTTTTTGGAAGATTCAGAAGGATATGGTTTTCCTAGTCTGAACACCAAAGAGAACATTGTAATCATCATCAAGATTCTCTAGATAAAAGGAAGTATTATGACATTTGGTGACTGAATAATACATAATTGTCAATTGCTATTTATGGCCTTAACAAGTATTTAATTGATTATCCTTTTGCTTGGTATTTAAGAAAGATGATATTAAAATGCCACACCAGAAGGTGCAGCTTCAGACAGATGCAAGAACTCAAGAACCTATTCTATGTATCTGATTTGTCTTGAAAAATGGATACAGTCGGTATCATCTGTGAAGTTCTTAAAAGGTCCTTGTCTTGTCCTTAAATGTAATCAAGGTGTGTAACTCTAGTAATGGCTTCAGAACCAATTTTAATGTTCTATTTATTGGAAAAGGAATTGATGTTCAACCAGATGTTGAAACATCATTCCAAAAGAGTGTGTGAAGAATCTTGTTGATCCAAGGAGTGAACTTCTTAGACAAAGGAGTGATGTAGCATATGCTCTGGATGCTAAACAAATGTGTGTTGATCAAAAGTGTTGATAATCTTCTTTAGATTGGAATTGAAGAGACATTTGGTTTGCAGTCTAGGAAGTCTCTATCCAAGAAACTTGTTACGGATATGTGTGATGTTGAAAGTGAAGATTAACACATGATAATCTTGATGAACATTCCTTGGGTTAGTTTATTTATGATCTAAGTGCATAGGGGTGCAAAATCTATGTTCAAGTATCTCTTATAGGAGTATGTGCTCTAGTTCTTAGTGGAGGACTGTTAAAGGCATCTTAATCAGATTATATGGAGGTCAAAATCAAATATCTATGACCTTTTCTCAGATATCTTAAAGATTCTTTTTCTCATAAAAAGCCAAATTTGTGTGAACCTTCTTATGGATACTCGTTTCAAATAGAATAGTATCTGGTATGGATGATTATGTTGGAGAAGGGAATTTAAATAAGAAATTGATCAAGATGGTTTTTCAGAAGACTGGTTGTTGTTTTTCTTAAAACATGATGGAGGTTGTTTACTCAAACTTGAATATAAGTTTCAAGTCTATGATAGCATGGAACTCTTGTTCTGTTGAGGTAGAGAAATTCTTCAAGGTGGGATGAGATTTTCAAGAATTATGTCTGGCGTAAGGAAGAGTTAGAATTGGAAGATCCAATTTCTCTGGTGGATCAAAAGATCATTCTTTTGGAACTCTAATTGATCATCCTTGTAGGGAGCTGTGTCAAATAACCATCGTTACTTGTATGCTTAAGGGAAGTTTTCATTTTGCTTAGGGTCCAACAAATGTGTGCCATCACATGTTTAATTTCTACTAAACTCGTCATAAGCCAGCTGAAATGACTTCAGGACTTTCTACTCTTTCTACTCCTTGATTTCCTAGGTTTATTGTACAAAAGGAGTTTTAGCCAAAGTTTGTCAAAACGGGGAGATTGAAGGCTCTAAGATTTGAATAAATTTTTGTTAAAACATGATGTTGAACAAGATGATATAATATGAAGAAATTTGTAAACAACAACATGTCAGACAAAATGTCCTATCTTGAGGCCTCGACATCTTGGTCTGGTACAACAGGTTTGTTGCAGATCTGTTCCAAGATTTAAGGCGCAATCAGAACATGGATCAAGAAATGATTGGACAGAGATTTCGAAGCTCATGGACATCTGAAGATTATAAAAGGAAGACAAATACCTAGGGAAAATTACTAGTCTTTGTTAAGACTTTTGCAAAGAAAAAAAAATAAGGGTTTAGGATTTTGAGAGTCGTGTGTTTTTCTTGTATTGTAAGTCAGCCTTTGTATCGGTTTGATACATTACGGTAGACATGGTTTTTCATATTTAGAAACCTGTAGGTAATGAATTTTATATTGTTCTTGAATGAATCTTTTAAGAAAATTCAATTATTAGTGTTAATCAAGAGTATTGACTGAATATTAAGTTGAAAAGGGTTGTCTTTCAATTGAACAGTTTGATACAGTCACCGGAGGTTGTCACTGTTAGATATCCCTAAGGTGATTTAGGAATTGAGATGAGTTTTTCTTATCTAGATGGGTTTTTAGGTAGAAGTTGCACTGGGTAGGGAGTTAAGTGATAAGTTACCGGAGGTTGTATACTTAGAATTAATATTACTGATAGTGAATTCATTCCTGGCTTGGTAGCCTCCAGATGTAGGTGTTATTGTACATCGAGTTGGGTCATCATATCTTGGTGTTATTTATCATTCTGCTATGTATAATTCAGTCTATTATTATGCTCTAAAATATATGTCTTAACAGATGTTGAAACATTTGTCATGACACTGTTATGACCTTGAGATATCAGAATGTTCTTGTTCTGTCTTTGTTTAGTAAAGCAGAAATCAATGTCTCAATATTTCATGGGACATCTGAGATTTGCATACTAGAATTTCACTTATTTTTTCTAAATATCCCTCTTGATGTCTTCTATAACTTTGCTTTAGAGGTCAAACATCAAGTCATGCTCTAAAGACCTCAAATCTTGAAGGCTATTTGTGCACAAAACTAGGTCATGACATGTTTGACCTAATACCTGGCCTAATTATTAGGGCCATGACCTCAACTTTCACCTCATGCCATTTTCACCTCAAGCATCCTTTTGGTTTGGTTCCTTTTGCATTGTGCTCTACTCCATGAATAGATCATTTGGCTCAAAGAAAATCAAGAAATGCACGAGTAGGTTGTATTTGGCCTAGCTATGAACATGGCTACTTGAAACTGAGCCATGACTCATGATCAATTTTGCAAAATCATCCAATTCTCAATGTTAAGTCAATGTGTGCATGTGATTAAGACCTGGTGATATTAAGTGATGCACAAGGAGCAAAAGTGACTTAAAATTGCATAGAATAGCCTACGTTTTGGATGACTTCATAATTAAGGATTGTCACACTTTGCTTGCTCATGATTTCACATAAATTCAAGCTAATTCTCGCACGTATGAATTCCATTCTCTTCAGTTATAAATAGAAGGCTCATTTGTATTAAAACCAAGCTTAGAAAGCCCTTATAGCCTCTGCTCGGGCTCACACTTCACTCTGAAATTTCGTGATTTCTTTTTCAATTTCTGAGCTCAATTGAAAGGGAAAAGTGCAAGGAAACTTCTCCAAGCTTCTAGGAAGTTCTAATCCCATCTATATATTCATGCAAGCTGGTTCATGCAAGGGTTGGTGCTCCCATTTTGTCCAAAACCTCCATTTTCATTCATTTTTCCATTCTTGCATAAGCTTCTCAAACTCTCTCAATTTCTCCCCAATTTTCAATATTCTTGATTGAGTTTTCATCATCATCTCACAAGGATCAGAATCCATACTTTCATTTGTCAAATTGAGGAAGGAATTGAACCATTCACCATTATCATTCAAGGAGCATGAACTTTGGAAATGAGTAATTCAAGGCTTTAGAACCACACTTGTTGCATACAGAAGCAATCACCAAGCCTACTGATCACATTCCCTTCATCACAAGCAGTTGATTTGAAGATCTCAGCACCTGTATCAAGGAATTACACCAGGTTTGTATTCTGTTCGAATTGCTTAGTTTAGGTAGAATCTCAGGGTTTTGATAGCATAAAACGGTTAAGCATAGGTAGATGACTGGTTGTGGTGATTTTAGAGAAGTTTCATGAAGTTTGAACATGAGGTATTAATTCTGTTGAGGCTCTTAACTCTTGGATTAAGGCACGAAAATGTTAGTAGAATGGCATGTTATGATCATGAGGAAGTGTAGATCAGCTTAGGATGAGTTTTGTGAAGAATTGGAAAGGTTTCATATCAGGCACTAATGGTGGTTTCCATCTGTTACCTTCTTCGAATTGGCTGATTGTTTGATTTTTAATGGAAGCTATGGCCATAGACTTGTAGAGGGAAAGAAATGGAGGAGTTTTGCTTTTTACATCGTGTGTTTTCATGGCGTGTGGAGAGAGTATGAAGAGATGGAAGTATTGTGCATGGGAAGGGTTTCTGAAACCCTAGACGGCTGGAGGTTGAAGAAGGGTTGGTGGCCATGCGATTGAGGTTGGACCTTTGACCTGGGGGGAAGTATCCAACGGCCACGATTAAACTTCAGTCTGGTGGGAAAATTTAAAAATTAAAACGCACCGTTTCACTTATTGGGGGGATTGGGCTCAGACAGCTATTCGCACCCCCCAAGTTAGTAGGCCCAACACGCTGAACATGAATTGCTTACTATTCTCACCCCTTTGGCTATTTCTTTATATTTTCTTTTTTATTTTCTTTTCATTTTTCATTCATTTTTAAAAATTCATAATAAATAGAAAAATCATCATTTTTAATTCATTCTTTTTGCATATTTTTCTTTAGGATGTCAAGAAAATTATAAAAAATAAAAATGGCATTTTATTTTTTATTTGATATTTTTCCCATATTTTCTAAATAAATAACATTTTACATAATTTCATTTCATACATGATTTTGTTATTTTTTGTTCTATTAATTGCTTTAGTATTTTTTGCCCATTCTTTTTAGGTTGTTTAGTTTAGACATTAAACTTGTAAATTCAATTTAGTTCCCATTTTTAGAAATTAAATTTAGGTGCTTAGTGTAAGTGTGAACAACATGGACAAAATTAGGGTTTTAGGTGATGACTTAGGAGGCTTGATTCTTTTCCCTTAGGACTTAGGGTTTGATTAGTTTAGCTATGGAACTATAGGGGCTATGGGTAGTTATTAAATCCCCTTAGAAAAGTCAGGATTCCCCTACTGCTATTAATGTACTGTATATATCTGATTGACTGGTGTGGTGTGCCCTCAGGGGATTATTGCTTGTATGTACGGGTATTGGGATTGTCTGGGGATTTGGGAGAGCTGAAGACTTGAGAAGGTGAAGCCATTGGAGATCCAGAGATTGAAGTTCAACTTCCAGAGTTGAAGAGAAGATTCTTGCTAGCAGCTGCTGAGAGACTAGGGTTTAGGAGCTAGGTAGAGCTCTAGATTAGAAAGCTTGTTTCTCAAACATGGATTGCCTTGTCTGCATCCATTCTTCTCTGTGATTCAGAGTCTCTCTAAGACACTCACCCCCTTCCTTTGGAAGGCTTGGTGATAGTGTCTAAGAGATAGAGCTCTTGAGAGAAAATGTCTTTTGTGTTAGAAGCAGTCTGTTCACCACCCTTGGTAGTCAACTGATTGCTTAACACCCAATTCACTCTTGTGACTGATCCCTCATCCTGGAGGTTTGAACTTGAAGAAAAGCCATTGCAGATAGAAGACTGATGATCAAAGCCCTTACCTGAAGGCCATGAAGACGGAGATTGATGCTTGTTGAAGCCTGTAGCTGATTGGAGATTACTTGAAGCCAGATGTTGATTCAGAGCTGTTGATGTTGTTTCTTTTGCTGTTGTATTTCATTTCTTGATGTATTGATTGGTTTTCCTAACTGTATTGTTTGTTGTTTACCCTGTTGGGTTGAAAGTGAAGTCTGTTCACTTTTGCCTATTGTTTTCTAGGTTCGAGGTTGAGTGGGACTCCCTTGCCTCGCTTGTACTGTTGCATCCATGCATTTTACTGTTTTACTGTATATATCTGATATTGTTTCTGTTTCTGCCTATCCCTTAGGATCTCTGTTTCTCTCTGTGCAAGAGAGGAGCATGATAGACACTAGGTCTTAACCCATGCATGATAACATTAGGTTAGTTTGTTTCCCTTCGCAACCGTAGGTTAGAGTTCTGTCTCTTTCTTTCTCAAAACAAACAGAAAAACACATAAAGATTTCAAACACAATAAAAGACACTTCTTCCGTAAAAGAATGTGAACTCATCAAAGCGTCATTTTTGTCCGCCGGGACTGTTAATCAAGAAAACCTTTTCAGAAGGAATAAAATCAACCAAGACAAGCTTGTGTCGTACGTGGCCCGAACTACGTTTGCTCTGATCTTTCATGTTGTATGAAAGTACGTAGGCATAGGATGCGATATCCTAGCGAGCAACCTTCCCCTCCTTTCCCGTAGGTAGGCGAACTACGTTGACTCTGATTTCTCGTTCCAGGCGAGAATACGTAGGCATAAAGTGCGATACTTTGCCGAGTCATTTTTATTTTCATTTTATTTTCTTTTTAACCCTTGACCTATAGTTTAGATAGAGTAACAATCCATACCTGAAAACAAGCGTGGATCCCGTCGAGTACGACGGACGTGAGGGGTGCTAATACCTTCCCCTTGCGTAACCGACTCCCGAATCCAGGTTTTGGTTGCGATGACCATACCTTTCCCGTGTTGTGCGAGGTTTACTCTGAGCGTTTCCTTTCCCTCCCGTGGGATAAATAACGCACGGTGGCGACTCTTCTGTCAGCCGGCGCCGATTTTCGCAGTAGCGACAGCTGGCGACTCTGCTGGGGATCCAACGTCCCCTGGCTGCTAAGGACTGCGATAGTTCTTATGCATTTGGGATCCAACGTCCCTTAAGAGAGTCAATCCTAGCGCTTGTTTTCCCGTCGAGGATTTTGTATGAAGTTATTTTATATTTCTAACCTTTATTTTCAGCATTATATATATTGATTATTATTGTTGTATCTGGGGTGTGACGGGTGTTCTGATATTGAGAGAAAAGCCGGACCTGGGCTTGAGTGCACCTAGAATTAGAGTAGAAATTAGTGGGTGCCCGCTTGCTTTGCTTGCTTTGGTGTCCCATGAAATCTACACTCAGACGAGGTTCCTCTGGTTGGCCTCCTGCCCCTTCCTTTGGTTGGCGTGGGTTGCTGGTTAGTTGGATTGTCGACTCTAGGGACCGATCATTTGGAAGTTGGCTAAGTGAGGCCTCTTCAGGAATTGATGATGCCACTCCTTCTGGGAATCGTATCATCAACCCTGAAAGTCTGTGACGCCGACGACCGCATAGGATGCCGTACCTTGTGCCAGTTATAGGGCCACCCACCTGTGAGGGGATTCAGGGTTATGCAGGTAACTAGACCTTCAGACCACCGGTTTGTTTCTTGATCAGGATCTTGGATATTTATGGAGGGTTCTAAGGTCTGTCAGAGACCAGTTGGTGTGTTCCGAGGTCTGTCAGAGACTATTTGGAGATGTGTTCTGAGGTCTGTCAGAGACCAGTGGGGGATATGATCTGAGGTCTGCCAGAGACCATTCAGGTTATGATTATGGGGTCTATCAGAGACCAATATTGGAGCTTTGTTTGAGGTATATCTGAGACCAGGGCTTGAGGACTTCTGGATGGTCTATCTGAGACCTTTCTTGATTGGGTTCAGGCTATTCAGCTACAGCTTTGGTCCCTGTTGCATGTTACTTGCATTGCATTACTGCATATCCATTACCATTTGCATTTCACTAACGTGTGTCTGTGCTGCAGGTGCATTTGCATTTCCCTAGTTCTAGTGCCCAGACTTCTGAGTGTTTGATCATGACTAGCTTAAGGAGAACGGTTGCTTACAAATTGCCTACGCCTGATATTGTTCCTCTACTTGGGTTGATCTCTCTGGCTGATGAGGGTGTTCGTAGGAGCTTCCGGATGAGCTATGGTAGACTACTGAGATTGGTGTGCAAACCTACAGAGGTAGAGTTAGATGGGTTGTATGCTCTGATGCAATTCTACGACCCTGCTTTGAGGTGCTTTACGTTCTCTGACTTTATTATGGGACCAACCCTGGAGGAATACGCTGAGTATGTTGAGCTGCCCGTGCAGAACCAGGTTCCATTCATTCATTATGACGCCAAGCCCAAGCCGGAGGATTTGGCAAAAGCCTTGCATATTGATGCCTCTGAACTTGTGACTACTGTTTCCCGTGGAGTTCCAGGCTTCTCACTTCAGTTCTTAGTTGGTAAAGCCCAGGAGTACGCCAAGAGCGGGTGCTGGGTTGCTTTCAATGCTGTGTTGGCTTTGTGCATTTATGGCATAGTTTTGTTTCCCAACATACCGGATTTTGTGGACTTCGATGCTTTCTACTTGTTTGCCGCTGGTAATCCTGTACCTACCTTACTCGGAGATCTCTACCACTCACTGCATTACAAGAATGAGAAGGGAAGAGGAAAGAATGTTCATCTTTGTGTACCCTTGCTGAGTATGTGGTTTGAGAGTCACCTTCCTAAGAGAAGATCTGTTGCAGAGACTACAGTCCCAGTTGGTTGGCCAGAGCGCCTGATGAGGCTATCGTCGGAAGATATGGAGTGGTTTGATCGAGACCTGTTGGGATCTGAGCTTATATTCAGTTGTTCTGGTTACCCTAATGTCCCGCTGATAGGAAGGAAAGGGTGTATCAACTACAACCCATCTCTGTTGGTCCGTCAGTTCGGATATGCGCTGAAGAACCCGCCAAAGGAGGAAGAAGTACAGGAATCTCTGTACTTCACCGGAGATTTGAAGGGGGAGTTACTAGCCAAGCTGCAGCATGCCTGGACGCGTATTAACCGCAGAGGGAAGCCGTTGTTAGGAAAGAATGACTGTCAGGCCTATGCACCATACAGGGTTTGGATCCAGGAAAGAGCAAGTCAGTTACTAATGCCATTTCCAGCTGCACCCGTCATTGTTCCCATTCCGGCAGAAAAGCCAACCACTGTTTCTAAGGAAGCCTATGAGCAGGTTGTGAGAGAAAAGGAAGCCTTGTTGAAGATCAACGAAGGGCTAGAGCAGGAGCTAGCTCAGGTACGCAGTGAGAAAAACAAGGCCGTATATGCTTTCCAACAACAGATCGAGCTGTTAAACAGGTTAGGGGATGAGTTGACCGAGGAAAAGAAAAAGCGCGAACGTCTGGGGCAAGAGTTCAGAAGCTCCCATGACATGCTTGAAGCCAAAAAGAAAGCGCTTGACGCGGCACATCGAGAAATCTCCTCTTGCAACAAGACTTGGAATGCTACGCTCACCAACAACAAGAAGAGGGAAGATAAGCTAAAGCAGCAAATCTCTGACCTCGAAGAGAAGTTGAAGGCTAGCATCAAGAAGTGTGAAGAAGAAGTGATGACCCAGTATAGTGTCCAGCATGCACTGAACAAGGCAATCAAATGCAGAGATGAAGCAGTGTCTCAAAAGCGAAAATTAGAAGATGGCTTCGGAGAAGCGACATGGGAGGAAACTGCTGGAGACGTGCGCCGTGTTCTTCAGAAGAGAAACCAACTTGTTGAAGGGCTGCTTGATCGACCAAGTCATCCAGAGACCAAGAAGTTGATAGAAGAATACCAGACTTTTGGGAGGATTTGATCATTTCATGTAGTAACTTGTAGTAACTTGTATGCTTTATTTGCATAGTGCTGACCATCACCAGGATTGTTGGTTGAGGTCATGCCTTCTTGTTATACTCTCAGCGACATTGTATTCTGGTTTTCTCAGCAATGAATGAGGCTTTCTATGATTCAGCTATGATATTCCTATTGTCAACACTGTCACTGCACTGGCACCTTCACACTAGAACTGGGGGGATGAATTTCCCTAATGCACAGACACCTTGCATTGCATTCATATTCATATTGCATTACAAGTAATCTTTGAATAGCGTCTTATGTCCTGCTCTGTACCAGGTACTTTTCAGCACCCGCACCGCTATTCTACCCGCACCAACTGTCGAAGAATCATGGATCAAATGCAGAACGAGATGCAGGATGTGCGCGAAAAGCTCGCTCTCTTCATGCAGACCATGGAAGCTATTGCAAAAGGGCAGGAGAATTTGCAGGCCATGGTCCAGCCTCTGTTGGCCCGAAACGCTGGTCATGGTAATGAAGATCATCAGTCTGTACGGGTCGATACTGTTCATGGAGACGGCACTCCCACGCCAGTGGCTCCACCTATAGTCAATATACCTGCTGCTAATGTCAACAACGCTACCGCTGCTGTGAATGGTAACGTCGGAGTTGGGAATGAGACTGCTGTCCATAACGATGGGCTGGGTGATGTCAATTTGGGAGATAATACGGGAGGCAACGACTTTGTTAATGCTGGATTCGGATTCAATGATCAGGGATTCGATAACACTGGGAAATATGGTTTCAATGCTCAAGGCTTTGGGCAAGATGGTTATGGTGCGACCAATCAGGGTTACGGAGGCTTTGGAAATGGAAACGGCGCGGGATTTATGGCTTTTGGTCCTGCTGGAGGAGTTCAAGGGTACGGCAACAGAGGCCGAGGTCCGGGCATGAATCAGATCAGAGCTGGACGTAATAATGGATATGATGGGTATGGGGCTGGAAATGGTATGTGGCAAGAAGATCAGCAGGAGGACGCTTTCTCCGGAGGAGGTTTCGTAGGGCCGATGGATGACTCCCAGAAGATCAGAATGCTGGAAGAGCAGATGAGGGGAGTCCTGAACCAAAGTGCTGTGGGTTTGGACATGGCAACAATGGGCTTGGTACCTGGCCTGAGGGTGCCAATCAAATTCAAAGCTCCTGCGTTCGACAAGTATAAAGGGGACACATGTCCGAAAGTGCATGTACGAGCTTATTACAAAAAGATGTCTGCATACTCAACTGATGAAAGAATGCTAATGCATTTCTTTCAAGATAGTCTGTCGGGTCCTTCCCTAAAGTGGTACATGGGGTTGGAGCCAACTGATATTAAGACATGGAAGCAATTAGCAGAGGCATTTGTAGCTCATTACAAGTATAACAGCGACTTGGCACCCAATCGGGTCCAGTTGGCGGGACTGTCGCAGAAGAAGGGGGAGAGCTTTAAAGAGTACGCGCAAAGGTGGCGCGATATGGCTGCCAGGGTCCGTCCTCCTGTGGAAGATAAAGAAATGAATGACATGTTCGTCGGCACATTCACAGGCTTGTTTCATGACATGTTATTTCATACGTCTCTGGCCAGCTTTTCAGACCTAATTCTGATGGGAGAAAAGATTGAACGTAACATTAAGCAAGGAAAATTCCACGTGGAGGAATCAACTGCATCTGGCAGTAATAGGAAGGCTTTTGGTGGGCGCCGTCAGGGCGAGGCAAGCGCAGTATTTGGAGGCCGAGGCCGAGGCCGAGGCAGGGGACGAGGTCAATATCGGCAGCCGCAGCAGGTGGCGAGTGTTACTATCCCGTATCAACAACAACCACTCCAGCAACAACAATCGGCTCAGCAACAGCCAATGCAGCAGCAGCAGCCTCAGCAGGGGGCACAACAGGCTCAGCGAAGGTTCCAGGGTGGCAAACCGAGAAGAGTGTTTGAGAAGCCTCCCTCGACATACGCTGATTTACTACAGACATTGTTGGGATTGAACCTGGTAGAGAAAAGAACCCTGGCACCGATAACGGGAGCTCCCCCGTTTGGTTACGATGCAAGTAGGCACTGTGAGTTTCATTCTGGGGCTCCGGGCCACGATATAGAAGGTTGCCATGCTTTTAAGCATGTTGTGCAGGATCTTTTGGACAATAAGACTATCAACTTCGGAACGGCAGGTCCGAATATAGTGCAGAAACCCATGCCTAATCATGGGGCAAACGCCATTCTGACTGAGGAAGGGTTGAATCTGATTATGAATGTTGAAGATTTAAAGACGCCGCTGAGCGAGATAAAGAGCCGACTGTTACAAGGGGGTGTTTACCCAGGATGTGACGAGTATTGCTTAGAATGTTGGGCCCTAGCTGGGGGGGTGTGATGATTTGAAGAAAGGCATTCAGGCTTTAATTGATGGAGGTACATTGCAGTTTGGCCAAGCAGCAACTGAAGAGCCCGCAGGGGCAGGGGCAGATGATCGGAATGATGTGGCCACGGTAACGATTCCTCGGAAGACGATCACTATCGCAGCACCAGCTCAGCGCCCACCGATCACCATAACTAAGGCCGGGCCAATCCCGTACGAGAACACGAAAGCAGTCCCATGGTCATATGGGTTGGAAGTATATTGTGACGGAATAAAAATTGATGTTAATAAACAGCCAGCCGAGACTGTGGATAATGTTGTTGGTTCAGGAGGCATGACGAGGAGTGGCAGGATCTTTATATCCCCTGAAGTGGAGGCCGAAAGACTCACTAAAGGAAAAGGGAAAGCGGTTGAGAATGGCCCAGTGCAAGCAAGTGACAAAGGATCGGCGTCAAAAGACGTAGAAAAGTTCATGCGCTTGATTCGAAAAAGTGATTATAAGATTGTGGAGCATCTGCAGCAGACGCCGTCCAAAATATCTATCCTATCATTGCTGTTATGTTCGGAAGCTCACAGAAATGCTTTGCTGAAAGTCCTGGATACTTCTTTTGTACCCCAAGACGTCTCCGTGAATCAGCTGGAAGGAGTGTTGGCACATGTGAATGCAGGCCACAGCCTGGGATTTACTGACTTTGACTTGACTCCGAAAGGGAGAGATCATAATATGGCGCTGCACGTATCTGTTGAGTGTAGAGGATCAGTAATGTCACACGTATTGGTTGACACCGGGTCATCTTTGAATGTGCTGCCCAAGAAGGCGATGATGAAGTTGGATGTTAGAGGAATCTTGTGCACACCCAGCGACTTGGTAGTCAGAGCGTTTGACGGCACGCGAAGAACAGTTTTCGGATCGATTACATTGCCTCTACAGGTGGGGCCGGAGGTGTTTGCAACTGAGTTTTATATCATGGATATACAGCCTGCGTACAGCTGCTTGCTTGGAAGACCCTGGATTCATGGGGCGGGGGCAGTCACGTCCACCCTGCATCAGAAGTTGAAATATATGGTCGGAGACAGCGTAGTCACTGTATGCGGAGAAGAAGACATCCTGGTCAGCCATCTATCGTCATTTAAATATGTGGAAGTCGACGGAGAGATCCACGAAACACCCTGCCAGGCATTCGAAGGGTTGCGCATCAAGGACAAAGGTCCCGGGACGAGCAAAGTGCCAGAGATAGCCGTCTCATCGTACAAAGAGGCTCAAGCTCTAGTAGAAGCAGGAGAAGCAAAGGGCTGGGGCAAAGTGCTGGACATTCCTGTAAAGATGGACCGGTTCGGGCTAGGATACCGGCCATCGTCATCAACTCCTTCCGTAGGGGCACCTCGTTTCAGAGGGCCAATCACCATCTCTGCCAGCGGAGTGTGTCATGAAACCGTCAATGCTGCTTCGGAGTCTGACGAAGGAGACAGCGACTGTGATATGGATGCCTGGATTCAGCCAAGCACGCCAGGACAAGGACTATGCAACTGGTCTATTCAGGAGCTTGTTTCTGTGACTTTTAAACAGTAATACTTTGCTTTATTAATTGTTGAATAATCTGATGTCTTGCCCGGGGCATCAAGATTTGCTTAGGGCTGTGTTGTTATGAACATTGCGTGTTAATCATTAAATAAATGGCGTTTTTTCATGTGCAAATACTGTAATCCCTGTCTTTCTTGTTTTATATTTTTCAATAAAATGGCAACGTGGTTGTTCGCTTTATACGCATTTTGAAGCGCTTAACCATTCCTTTTGCAGGACAACATTTTCAGATGACATCCTTGAACCACCTATGACTCGTCCCGACTTCGAGCACCCGGTATTCCAGGCCGAAGAAGAGGTTGTCGAAGATAACGACGTTCCTGAAGAACTGTCTTGGTTAGTGAAGCAAGAGGAAAGAACCATTCTGCCTCACGATGAGGTCATCGAAATTATCAACTTGGGGTCGGAAGGGGTTGAGAAGAATATTCGTATCGGAGCCGCACTGCAGGATGATATCAAGCGAAGACTGGTTGAAATGCTCCGAGAGTATAGTGATGTATTCGCTTGGTCGTATGAAGATATGCCAGGGCTCGATACAGACATGGTTGTGCATCGCCTGCCACTGAAAGAAGATTGCCCGCCGGTCAAACAAAAGCTTCGCAGAACTCGACCAGATATGGCAATGAAGATCAAAGAGGAAGTTCAAAAACAGTGGGACGCTGGGTTCCTGGCTGTGACGAAGTATCCTTCATGGGTTGCCAACATCGTACCAGTGCCAAAGAAAGATGGCAAGATTCGAATGTGCGTAGATTATCGAGATTTGAATAAAGCAAGCCCAAAAGACGATTTTCCACTTCCTCACATTGACGTGTTAGTTAATAATACTGCTCAATATTCCGTATTCTCCTTCATGGATGGCTTTTCAGGCTATAATCAGATTAAAATGGCACCAGAGGATATGGAGAAGACTACTTTCATAACGCCTTGGGGAACATTTTGCTATAAAGTGATGCCCTTTGGTCTGAAAAATGCTGGGGCAACATATCAGCGCGCGATGACGACTCTTTTCCATGACATGATGCATAAAGAGATCGAAGTTTATGTTGACGATATGATTGCCAAATACCAGACGGAGGAAGAGCATCTGGTGAATCTGTTGAAGCTATTTAAAAGGCTTAGGAAGTTCAGGCTAAGGCTGAACCCTAACAAATGCACCTTCGGGGTGAGATCGGGTAAGCTGCTGGGATTTATCGTAAGCGAAAGAGGGATAGAGGTCGATCCTGCTAAGATAAAAGCAATTCAAGAAATGCCGACGCCTAAAACAGAGAAAGAGGTGCGCGGGTTTTTAGGGAGGTTGAACTACATCGCCCGGTTCATATCTCACCTAACGGCCACGTGTGAACCATTATTCAAGCTGTTGAAGAAAGATCAAGCTGTAACATGGAACGAAAATTGTCAAAAGGCGTTCGATAAAATAAAGCAGTATTTGCAGGAGCCTCCCATTCTGATACCCCCAGTGGCAGGTAGACCCTTGATAATGTATTTGACGGTTCTTGAGGGAAGCATGGGTTGTGTTCTCGGTCAACACGACGAGACAGGGAGAAAAGAGCATGCAATCTATTACCTGAGTAAGAAATTTACAGATTGTGAATCTCGGTATTCAATGTTGGAGAAAACTTGTTGCGCGCTAGCCTGGGCCGCCAAGCGTTTGAGGCAGTACATGCTGAATCATACAACCATGCTCATCTCGAAGATGGATCCTATCAAATATGTATTTGAAAAGCAGGCGTTGTCAGGTAGAATTGCCCGTTGGAAGATGGTCTTGACTGAATATGATATTCAATACGTCTCGCAAAAGGCTATAAAGGGGAGTGTGCTGTCTGAGTATCTGGCGGAGCAGCCTATTGAAGAGTATCAATCGATGAGGTTTGATTTTCCTGACGAGGATATCATGTACCTAAAGATGAAAGATTGTGAAGAGCCGTTGCCAGACGAGGGACCAGAGTTGGGTTCCAAATGGAAGATGATATTTGACGGAGCTGTGAATGCTTACGGTAGCGGAATAGGGGCAATCATCACTACGCCACACGGGTCGCACATCCCGTTTACTGCCCGATTGACCTTTGCCGTTACCAATAATGAGGCCGAATACGAAGCTTGTATAATGGGGCTTGAAGAAGCCATTGATTTGCGAATCAAGAACTTAGACGTATACGGAGATTCAGCTCTGGTGGTGAATCAGATCAAAGGGGAATGGGAGACACGGCAGCCCAATTTGATACATTACATGAATTATGCAAGGAGATTGTTGCCTTTCTTCGACAAGGTTGAATTGCATCATGTACCGCGGGCAGAAAATCAAATGGCTGACGCCCTCGCCACTTTGTCTTCCATGTACAAAGTCAACTTCTGGAACGAGGCTCCCCGGATCGTCATCTCTCGGCTTGACAGGCCAGCTTATGTATTTGCTATTGATGAAGCATCTGATGGCAAACCATGGTATTTCGATATCCTTAATTTCCTGAAGAATAAAGAGTATCCGGCTGGGGCATCCAGTCAAGATCAGAAGACTCTCAGGAGGTTAGCAGGCAATTTCTATTTGAACCCGGATGGCGTATTATACAGAAGAAACCACGATTTGGTGCTGTTGCGTTGTGTAGACGAAAGAGAGGCAAAGTTGCTCATGGAAGAAATACACGAAGGTACCTTTGGTACGCATGCGGGCGGGCATGCTATGACGAGAAAGCTGCTGCGGGCAGGTTATTTTTGGCTGACCATGGAAACTGATTGTTTCAAGTTTGCGAGGAAGTGTCACAAGTGCCAAATCTATGCTGATAAGATCCATGTGCCTCCGAGTCCTCTAAATGTGATGTCATCACCTTGGCCATTCTCGATGTGGGGGATCGATATGATTGGAAAGATCGAGCCGACAGCTTCTAACGGGCATCGGTTCATCCTAGTAGCAATCGATTATTTCACCAAATGGGTAGAAGCGGCGTCCTACGCAAATGTAACAAAGCAAGTGGTGGCCAGATTCATCAAGAGAGATATCATTTGCCGATACGGAATCCCCGAGCGGATAATCACGGATAACGGTTCAAATCTGAACAACAAAATGATGAAGGAGCTCTGTCAGAATTTCAAGATCGAACATCACAACTCCTCCCCTTACCGACCCAAGATGAATGGCGCTGTTGAGGCGGCCAATAAGAATATCAAGAAGATCGTTCAGAAAATGGTGGTGACCTATAAGGATTGGCATAAGATGCTACCTTTCGCTTTGCACGGTTATCGTACGACGGTACGCACATCAACCGGGGCCACCCCGTTCTCATTGGTGTATGGAATGGAAGCGGTATTACCATTGGAAGTCGAGATCCCTTCTCTGAGGGTATTGCGAGACGTTCAGCTAGACGAGGCAGAATGGGTGAAAAACAGATTGAACCAACTGAGCTTAATGGATGAGAAGAGGCTAGCTTCCCTAGCATACGGTCGTTTGTACCAGAGCCGAATGAAGAAAGTGTACGACAAGAAGATACGTCCGCGAAGCTTTCAGACGGGCGACCTTGTGCTGAAAAGAATTCTCCCGCCGCAAGCAGATCACAGGGGCAAGTGGACCCCCAACTACGAAGGGCCATACGTTGTCAGGAAAGTCTTCTCAGGAGGAGCGTTGTTGTTGTCCACCATGGACGGGGAAGACTTTACGTCGCCTGTGAATTCGGACGCAGTTAAAAAATACTTTGCTTAAAATAGACCCGCTGGACAGAAAAAGAGAGTCCAGGCAAAAATGGGGCATCCTGGCGAACCAAAAACAGAATGAAAGGTTCGGGCAAAAGTTAGGGATAAAATTGAAAAAATGTACACCCACGAAGTTGAAAACCTACACTGGGCGGCTTCGGCAAAAAAGGGTATCCCGGTGAACTGAAAACCCGTAAAGGGCGGTTCACGCAAAAGTTAGGGATTTGAAAAGCAAATGACTGCGGTCCGAATTTAATACCATATTTGGGCATTGGTGCGGGAGAATATACCTGAGGGGTCGACTATCGGATACAATCTCTTCGGAAGTATGGATACCGGGAAAGCATTCGAGTCGGACGAGTCATAGGAGGATCAGTTCGTGGTGTTCATCTGCATCCCGTTGCTGACATGTGTACAAAATTTAGTTTGTCGATATATTTATGTTTTCTGTGCATACTTGCCCATTTGCTTTGTGTAGCTTCCTCTTTTCAGGAGTTACATCCCGTGTACAGAAATTCCGCCCATTCAGGGGCCCAATCAATAAAACCCGTTATTCAATACTTGACACTGTTCTTTACTGTTTTGTGCATGAGTAACGCCTAAGTTTGATGAAACTAGCATGTGTATAACGTCACTGGCCCTTGCCAACGATTGCTAAAGCTTTGGATTAACTAAAAAAATAACGTCACTAACCTGAATTGATTTGGTTGCATGGGCTTGTTTTGTCTTGTTTGTGTTGTTGCAGGTTTCATAACCGTATGAGGAAAATGATCAAAAGATTGCAATAACGAAAGACTCCACGCAGGCCATGCAGGTTCTTCCTGAAGAAGGATCGAACTCTCCAGCTAGTCGTAGCTTGTGCAAAAGGATTATCCAGCAAAGTCATTCATCCTCAACAGAATTGACGATTCAAAGATTGTAGGCTGTATGTAGGCAGTGTGGTGTCCCCCAGAAGGATTCCTTATCTCAAGCAAAGTGGTTCAACCTCAGAAGATTTCCAAATTGGTGAGCTGTATTCAGGCGGTTCCCCTTTCCCCGCAAGGTCATTTATTCTTCCCCAGTGGAGTCAGTTAATCATCCCATCCTCAACGGAATTCTCTCCTTTCAGCAAATGTCTTTTCCTCCCAGTAGAACTCGAAGATTAAGACTCTCCCCAGCAGAGTTGGTTGTGGGTCCTGGCATTTATTTTGTCAGGGATACTGTGTAATATCAGTTCACTCTCCAGCAGAAATCCAATCGTACTGTGCACATCTGCTATTCCCCAGCAGAGTTATATTCCCCAGCAGGATGCTACTTCAATAGGGTGTTTGGTTTGAGTTCCCAATTTCCCAGCAGGATTGACTTCACCCTTCCAGCATTTATTTTGCTGAAATAATTCTGTAGCATCTGGCTATCCCCGGCGGAGTCGGCATTATCTTCAGCATTTATTTTGCTGAAGCAGTTTCTGTACTCTAGCAGTTCAGGTGGAGAGAACTCTTGCTCAAATGAACTACCAAACCTTCGAGATCTCGGCATGGGACATCCAATGATAATGTCAGTTTCGGCCGTACTCCCCACAGAGTTATCAGGATAAGTTTCTCTTTATTCCCAGGCAGAGTTAGTTGTCATCAGGGGTTCCATGAATCAGAATTTCAGAGGCCACCGCCGGTTATCAGAGCAGGCGTCCGGTAGTTTGGTTTCCAAATATCCCCAGTAGAGTCCACCTCAAAGTCGCTGTCACGTCGGTGCTAAGAAGTTTGTGAGTTGAGATCAATGGAGAACTGAGTCCTGACGGGGACAAGATGTGTTTTCTCAGCAGAAAAGATGTAGTCCTCACGTGGACAAATCAAGACGAAACATGGGTCCTGACGTGGACGAATCTATTCCTTACGTGGAAAAAGAGGTTTCAGTTCCTTATGTGGAAGAGCAAGTTCATTCCTTACGTGGAAAGATGGAAGTCCTTACGTGGGCAGATTAAAATTATGATTCCTTACGTGGAAAGAAGATGTTCTCCTTATGTGGAAAGACGAATTTATTCCTTACGTGGAAAGAAGTTGGTATTCCTTACGTGGAAAGATTGAGTCCTTACGCGGACATATCGAAATGGATTCCTTACGGGGAAACAAGTGCATTCCTAACGTGGAAGGGTTTAGTCCTGACGCGGACAGATCCAGACGAAGTCTTATTCTTTACGAGGAAAAATGGTGATTCCTTACGTGGAAAATAGATTGATTCCTTATGTGGAAAAGTTTAGTCCTGACGCGGACAGATCAAAGAAGTTATTCCTAACGTGGAAGAAGATAGACTCCTTACGTGGAAAATTTAGTCCTGACGTGGACGGATTCAGAAGAAGAAGTATGCCTAACGTGGAAAGAAGGCGTGTTCCTTACGTGGAAGAGAAAGAGAAACTTCAGGTCCTTACGTGGAAAGATGGGAGTCCTTACATGGACAAATCAGAAAAATGGTTCCTTACGGGGAAAGGAGATCGTGTTCCTTACGTGGAAAAGATTGAGTCCTTACGCGGACACATAGGAGGAGGATTCCTTACGTGGAAAGAGCGGAGTCCTTACGTGGACAGATTAAGATGGCATTCCTTACGTGGAAAAATGTAGTCATGACGCGGACAAATCGGAAAGAATTGGTTTCCTTACGTGGAGAGATTGGGGTCCTTATGTGGACGGATTCAAGAAAAGTTGATTCCTGACGTGGAAGAATGATGTACTCCTTGCGTGGAAAGGTGGAGTCCTAACGTGGACAGGTTCTAGTTGAGATTTCTTCGTATTGATGACAGACAGAGTCCTAATGTGGACAAGCAAGCAATCTGTTATCCCCAGCGTGGTCGTTACGAAATCAGTGAGCGGCTGCAAACAGTCAGATCCAGGCAGTGGATGTCGTTACCCAAACAGGGGTGCAGTTTATTTCTGCGGTTGGCAAATTTCCGGGTTTCTTAGTATTCAACCGTCTCGTACCTCGAATGTTTGAAGGCCGTTCGCTCTTCACCCAATCAGGTCCAAGTTGCTTGAATAGGGGCAGCTGTTGCACCCTAAAATTTGCTCAACCTTATTCACTTGGTTTATGTTTCAATATCATTAGCATTTGCATATAGAGTCATGTACATAGCCTAACCATCTGCATAACATAAGCATAGCAAGTCATTCAACAGGGGATCAAGCATTATTCTCATCTCTAGAGGCCTATCCAGAGGTTAGTATCCTAATTCAATCTTATTCAAGTCATCAAGAAAGAATTTGAAAGCAGGGAGTTCAGTGGATCAAACACTGAGTATATCTCCTAACTGAGGGTGTCTGAGGATCAACAAGGGAATTATGAGTTGTGAATTGAGAGCATGGGGAGTATCTAGACATCTTGGAAGACTTAGAAAGTCATTTGGAGAACAAAACAAGTTGGTGATGGGATCACAAGAATTGCAGTTGAAGACAGTCAACTAGGGTTTCATCTGGGTCAACCCTAGGTCAACCCTAGACCAAATGATTGATTGAAAGGCATTCAGGTCTATTGAAGGGATGTGGGGTTCATCATTTTACATGGAGAACAAGGATATGTTGTTATGCTAAGAAGAATTCAAGAGAAATCAAGGAGAAGAGGAGTCTCTAAATTAGGGTTTCTGTGTAAAATCCCTAGTTTAGGTCAAATTTCCAAGCAAGATAAGTCAAAATGCAAGCATCAAATGGCTCCTTGGCCAACATGAAACTTGTAGAGGATATCAAGACCTTTAATTTGAGTGGTGGAAGACATCAAGGAGATTTATAGAACTCAAGTTATGGTCCTTGCAAGTTACAGGTCATCTGAGGTATCTGAAATTTTGTCTGTGAAAGTGACTTGACTTCCAAGCAATTTTTACCCCTCAAGGAGATTTCAAATGAATTTCTGGTCAACATAATAATTGTTACTCATTGTCTTAACTTTCTAGAATGGTATAGTATGCCTTCATATGATGTGTGGAACTCAACTTATGGTCTTGGCAAGCAAAGGGTATTTTGGTCATTTGTGAATTACAGGTCATTTTAACCTATGTCCAAAACTCATACAAGGAGCCCTCAAATGGAAAAACTTACAACATCAAATTTGCTCCAAATGACATTTTGAGTCTAGAAAAGTGACCATGAGAGATTGGAAAAGTTCATAGCACAAGGTTTCAAAATTGTTGAATTTAATGAAGAAAAATGGCTTAAAAAATGAGATTTTTCATATATTGGCCAAATGATGCAAAATTATAGGTCATTTTGAATGGAAAGGGAATTTTAAAGACATTGGCTAAAGTGGAATTTTGAGTTTAGGTCATAATTTGAGAGTTATTCATGGTTGCTTGAATTGAAAGTTACATAAACCAAATTGAAAGGGAAAAGTGCAAGGAAACTTCTCCAAGCTTCTAGGAAGTTCTAATCCCATCTATATATTCATGCAAGCTGGTTCATGCAAGGGTTGGTGCTCCCATTTTGTCCAAAACCTCCATTTTCATTCATTTTTCCATTCTTGCATAAGCTTCTCAAACTCTCTCAATTTCTCCCCAATTTTCAATATTCTTGATTGAGTTTTCATCATCATCTCACAAGGATCAGAATCCATACTTTCATTTGTCAAATTGAGGAAGGAATTGAACCATTCACCATTATCATTCAAGGAGCATGAACTTTGGAAGTGAGTAATTCAAGGCTTTAGAACCACACTTGTTGCATACAGAAGCAATCACCAAGCCTACTGATCACATTCCCTTCATCACAAGCAGTTGATTTGAAGATCTCAGCACCTGTATCAAGGAATTACACCAGGTTTGTATTCTATTCGAATTGCTTAGTTTAGGTTGAATCTCAGGGTTTTGATAGCATAGAACGGTTAAGCATAGGTAGATGACTGGTTGTGGTGATTTTAGAGAAGTTTCATGAAGTTTGAACATGAGGTATTAATTCTGTTGAGGCTCTTAACTCTTGGATTAAGGCACGAAAATGTTAGTAGAATGGCATGTTATGATCATGAGGAAGTGTAGATCAGCTTAGGATGAGTTTTGTGAAGAATTGGAAAGGTTTCATATCAGGCACTAATGGTGGTTTCCATCTGTTACCTTCTTCGAATTGGCTGATTATTTGATTTTTAATGGAAGCTATGGCCATAGACTTGTAGAGGGAAAGAAATGGAGGAGTTTTGCTTTTTACATCGTGTGTTTTCATGGCGTGTGGAGAGAGTATGAAGAGATGGAAGTATTGTGCATGGGAAGGGTTTCTGAAACCCTAGACGGCTGGAGGTTGAAGAAGGGTTGGTGGCCATGCGATTGAGGTTGGACCTTTGACCTGGGGGAAGTATCCAACGGCCACGATTAAACTTCAGTCTGGTGGGAAAATTTAAAAATTAAAACGCACTGTTTCACTTATTGGGGGGATTGGGCTCAGACAGCTATTCGCACCCCCCAAGTTAGTAGGCCCAACGCGCTGAACATGAATTGCTTACTATTCTCACCCCTTTGGCTATTTCTTTATATTTTCTTTTTTATTTTCTTTTCATTTTTCATTCATTTTTAAAAATTCATAATAAATAGAAAAATCATCATTTTTAATTCATTCTTTTTGCATATTTTTCTTTAGGATGTCAAGAAAATTATAAAAAATAAAAATGGCATTTTATTTTTTATTTGATATTTTTCCCATATTTTCTAAATAAATAACATTTTACATAATTTCATTTCATACATGATTTTGTTATTTTTTGTTCTATTAATTGCTTTAGTATTTTTTGCCCATTCTTTTTAGGTTGTTTAGTTTAGACATTAAACTTGTAAATTCAATTTAGTTCCCATTTTTAGAAATTAAATTTAGGTGCTTAGTGTAAGTGTGAACAACATGGACAAAATTAGGGTTTTAGGTGATGACTTAGGAGGCTTGATTCTTTTCCCTTAGGACTTAGGGTTTGATTAGTTTAGCTATGGGACTATAGGGGCTATGGGTAGTTATTAAATCCCCTTAGAAAAGTCAGGATTCCCCTACTGCTATTAATGTACTGTATATATCTGATTGACTGGTGTGGTGTGCCCTCAGGGGATTATTGCTTGTATGTGCGGGTATTGGGATTGTCTGGGGATTTGGGAGAGCTGAAGACTTGAGAAGGTGAAGCCATTGGAGATCCAGAGATTGAAGTTCAACTTCCAGAGTTGAAGAGAAGATTCTTGCTAGCAGCTGCTGAGAGACTAGGGTTTAGGAGCTAGGTAGAGCTCTAGATTAGAAAGCTTGTTTCTCAAACATGGATTGCCTTGTCTGCATCCATTCTTCTTTGTGATTCAGAGTCTCTCTAAGACACTCACCCCCTTCCTTTGGAAGGCTTGGTGATAGTGTCTAAGAGATAGAGCTCTTGAGAGAAAATGTCTTTTGTGTTAGAAGCAGTCTGTTCACCACCCTTGGTAGTCAACTGATTGCTTAACACCCAATTCACTCTTGTGACTGATCCCTCATCCTGGAGGTTTGAACTTGAAGAAAAGCCATTGCAGATAGAAGACTGATGATCAAAGCCCTTACCTGAAGGCCATGAAGATGGAGATTGATGCTTGTTGAAGCCTGTAGCTGATTGGAGATTACTTGAAGCCGGATGTTGATTCAGAGCTGTTGATGCTGTTTCTTTTGCTGTTGTATTTCATTTCTTGATGTATTGATTGGTTTTCCTGACTGTATTGTTTGTTGTTTACCCTGTTGGGTTGAAAGTGAAGTCTGTTCACTTTTGCCTATTGTTTTCTAGGTTCGAGGTTGAGTGGGACTCCCTTGCCTCGCTTGTACTGTTGCCTCCATGCATTTTACTGTTTTACTGTATATATCTGATATTGTTTCTGTTTCTGCCTATCCCTTAGGATCTCTGTTTCTCTCTGTGCAAGAGAGGAGCATGATAGACACTAGGTCTTAACCCATGCATGATAACATTAGGTTAGTTTGTTTCCCTTCGCAACCGTAGGTTAGAGTTCTGTCTCTTTCTTTCTCAAAACAAACAGAAAAACACATAAAGATTTCAAACACAATAAAAGACACTTCTTCCGTAAAAGAATGTGAACTCATCAAAGCGTCATTTTTGTTCGCCGGGACTGTTAATCAAGAAAACCTTTTCAGAAGGAATAAAATCAACCAAGACAAGCTTGTGTCGTACGTGGCCCGAACTACGTTTGCTCTGATCTTTCATGCTGTATGAAAGTACGTAGGCATAGGATGCGATATCCTAGCGAGCAACCTTCCCCTCCTTTCCCGTAGGTAGGCGAACTACGTTGACTCTGATTTCTCGTTCCAGGCGAGAATACGTAGGCATAAAGTGCGATACTTTGCCGAGTCATTTTTATTTTCATTTTATTTTCTTTTTAACCCTTGACCTATAGTTTAGATAGAGTAACAATCGATACCTGAAAACAAGCGTGGATCCCGTCGAGTACGACGGACGTGAGGGGTGCTAATACCTTCCCCTTGCGTAACCGACTCCCGAATCCAGGTTTTGGTTGCGATGACCATACCTTTCCCGTGTTGTGCGAGGTTTACTCTGAGCGTTTCCTTTCCCTCCCGTGGGATAAATAACGCACGGTGGCGACTCTTCTGTCAGCCGGCGCCGATTTTCGCAGTAGCGACACTTGCTACCAGCTCGCTTAGCGAATACTCGCCACCCTGCTCGCCTAGCGAACGTGCTAGCGAGTGTCTGCGTACTCAAAAACCCCAACTGGCCAAAAACCTCAAAAACTCCCAAAATCACCCGATTCAATTCCAACAAGTTCCAGTAGTCTTAGCCTAACATTCCTCGACTAAACTACACCATTAATTCCAGATTCTAACCGTCCAAACCTCGGTTTCTATGGATTAAATTCATTTCTACCTAAAATAGAAAAAGATGGAAAACATCCAAACAGTCCAAACACACACATACATAATCACACACATTGATAGAATAATAAGATTTCACACCCTTACCCGATTAAATAGACTCGTAAGGGTTGATCTTGAGCTATCCAAGCTTTCCTCTCCTTTCGTTCTCTTTTCTCTTCTTCCTCTTTCTCTTCTTTCTATTTCCTTCCTTTTCTTTTCTTTTCTCTATTCCACTTATATCTCTTTCTATTTCTCTCTATTATATTTTCTTCTCTCAAAATATCTACCAATTCATTTCCTCACAAAATATCTCATCTTATCATTAATTGAGAAATATCTAAAATACTCTCCAACTTAATTTCCCAAAACTCCAAATGATAAAATAGCATAATATGAAAACATAACATATTAACACATTAATTCCACAAATAAAATAATAATCATCCAATAATTCAAATAATTAAAATAACCCTAATAAATCAATTAATTAATAGAAATAACTAATTATTAAAAAATTGGGCTGTTACAACTCTCGCCCACTTAAAAGATTTTTGCCCTCGAAAATTACCTCAATGGACAGAGTCAGATACGGATCTCTTAACTGGTCTCCCACTCCCAAATCCAACTTTCTCCAGCTGGTCCTCCCAACTACCTTCACCAAAGAAATCTCTTTACCTCGAAGTTGCTTCTCATTCATCAATCTGAACCAGCAATGCCTCAACAGTCAAATCCTCTCTCACTTGTACACCATCTATCTGAATGAATGCACTTGCACTTCCTCAACTTAGGCACATACCACATCATGTAAATTCACAAGCGACAATGGTAAAACAATCTAACATGCTACTTCTCCCACGCTTCCGCTGCGCCACTCTGATACAAATCAACAAAACAAGACGTGTGCTTCCGAGACTTCAAAGCTCGACCAACGCCAATCACCACTGTAACTCTCAAAACACGTCTTTTCTTGGATCTTCTTGATCTTTTCAGTCGTCTCTTACACATTTCTCAGGTCCGAGCACACACTCTCGCCTGAATCATATAAATACAAACGAGTCCTACACCTCCTACCATACAAAGCTTCATACGATGTCATTCCGATACTAGAATGATAGCGGTTATTGTAGGTAATTCAATCAACGATAATTAACTATCCCAAGATCCACCTTGATCCAACACACAAGCTCTCAACAAATCCTCTAAAGACTGGATAGTTCTCTCTGTCCGTCCATCCGTCCACGAATGATAGGCAGAGTTCAACTTTGACATGGTACTTAAAGCGTCTGCAAACTCTCCAAAATCTCGAAGAAAACTCAGATTCCCATCTGACACAGTATTCGACGACATCACATACAACTTCATCACTTCATTGATATACATCTCATCTAGCTTCAATATAGAATGATTAATCTTCCTTGGTAGGAAAAGAGCCAATCTAGTCATTCTATCCAAAATCACCTAATTAAAATCATATTCCTCAAATTCTTCGAAAAACCCAACACAAAATCCATGTGAATACTATCCGATTTCCACTCTGGAATATTCAACGGTTGCATCGGACCCAACGGTCTCTGACGTTTATTCTTCGACTTCCGACAAGTCTAACCAGCATATACAAACTCAACCACTTCTCTCTTCATCTATGGCCATCAAAATAATTTCCTCAAATCCGGTTACATCTTCATAGCACCGGGATGGATACTCCATCTACCTCAATACTCTTATTCCACCTAATAATATCTAGAACACAAATTCTATCACGACATCTCATGATACCATTTCCATTAATCTGAAAATCAGCCCTTCAACTTTAATTCATCAAATTCAACCATTCTACCAACTCAAACCAGAGTTGTGACCTTATCGAATCTCATCAAGAATACCACTAGTAAGGTCCAACATACTAAGCTTAACTCCATAAGAAGTCTCTTAACAAACCAACTCATATCACAAAATTGCTCAATCCGTTCTAACTCTTTTCACCATCATCATCAATATATGAAAAGATTTCCAAGTCAAGGCATAAGCTACCACGTTTGCTTCACACGAATGGTAATTCAATCTAAAACCATAATCCTTTAGGAGTCCCAATTATTTTCTCTACCTCATATTCAGCTCTTCCAAATCAAACAAATACCTTAAGCTCTTGAGATCACCAACCATTTCAAACCTCACACTAACCAATTGAAGCCTCTAACTCCGACACAAACACAACAACAACCAAATCTAAATCACTTGTCAGATAATCCCTCTTATGTACTTTAAATTGCCTCCAAGCATAACTAAACCTGTTGATGTTGCACTTAACATATCTCCCAATCATATCAACAAAGCATCACAAAACACAACGAACAGTTATGTCAGATTCGGCAAAAATCAACACACGAGCTGTTGACAGCTCTCCCAAAACTCTTTGAATATATCAAAATATCATCGGTTAACTCAACCATTGACTCGCTCAATTAAGTATGGAAAATCTCGTGCCAAACGGACACTCAATTTGTGAGTTATGGCGGAAACACAAACCGCACTTTCTGCACTTACTACAACATCCAAACATATTCCATCAATAAATAACTTAATTCTATGTCACTACTTCACCATCATATAGAGCGTTGTAATAGCATCCAACGCTTCGAACCGTGCGTCATTCCGAGTTACGGTTCTCCCGTTACGTCAAAAATACGAAAACACATTTTCACACTTAGAAGGCCATTCAACACATCTTCAACTCTTGAAATTTTTAAAGGTCTAATTATACCAATTTTGTATTCCACATCTTACTTTCTTTAATAATCACCGGAAGTCATTATCCACCCTTATACTCGACCTCACCATCTGTTGTCGTAGCATACACACGAAACACAAGTCTCAAACTACTCAATCAATTTTAATTCCTTGACCATCCGAACAGACATATAATATGGAGCTCTCAATATCAGATTAATTTCCGTAACTAAGTCGATCACAACTCCACTTCACGTCCTGGCTGTATATCACTATCTTGTCAAGATAACTCCCAGACAATCACAATTAATCGGCAAACCGTCAACTTCCCCACTTTCATTAACACTCTAAAATTCCCATCAAAATTAAACATCTCGACACTGTCCTGCGCCGACTCATCAAAACAATTCTGAAGCACTTAGCTTAACTCAAAACAATTCACTGCATCACACTATCTAAGCTTGCAAGATACATCTATCCCATTCAACAGAATCCCAACTACTATCAACAAGAGATTAAGGGTGATCAGTTTCTCAATTTGTCAATAGACAGCCGGAAGTAATGATGGGGTATAAACCATCTTTACCAAACTATAAGAGCGTTCAACCACACACTGAGCTACAACTCCACACTTGCAACATCCTGGAGAAGCACAAGTTTCTCCCCCACTTGAATCATTCCCACTTCCTGCAGACAAAGGTTAGACAACAAACATGTATCGACAGTGTTTTCACACACATGTCGCATACAAGGGAACAGCCAACATTGTACAACTTGGACGGACGGACCAACTTGCTTTGATACCACTAATGTAACACCCCTCTAAACCCCACAGAAAATATATTAATAATCAGAGTAAATTATCATGCATTCACAAAAGGGCGTCACACATACTTTCAAAACATCAAAAACCATCTGTCATGCTCATTAACACTTTAATAAATAATTATGCTTTTCAAGATTTCACTTTGCATGTAGCAGCGGATTCATTTTATATCATAATTCTCTTAACAGAATATTCATGATCATCACATAATTCAACATTACTTAGGCACCAAGGCCAAGATCATAATATTCCAATGAATATAAAAACATAGTATAGAGTACATAATGTATCTCTAAAACATAAACCAAGCGATCCCAGTATTACATGACCAGAGCATGACTCGACCCAACATAACTAAAATACTAAATAGCTACACCAACCGCGACCACGCAACTACAAGTAGCTCTACTCTTGATACCTGCACGATGCCAGATAGAACATCATTCCAGCAGAAGGGTGAGAAATATTATCTTAATAATCAATGCATATAATTATATATATCTACAATCTTAGAATACACATAATCAACATTCTCACCACAAGTCATCCATATACGTCACAAGGTATATACAAATAGATGGATAATCACCAAACACATTCATCATAATTCACTCATATACATCCCAATATATATATATATATATATATATATATATATATATATATATATATATATATATATATATATATATATATATATATATATATATATATATATATATATATATATATATATATATATATATATATATATATATATATATATATATATATATATATATATATATATATATATATATATATATATATATATATATATATATATATATATATATATATATATATATATATATATATATATATATATATATATATATATATATATATAATCCAAGCATAACATCATGCACATTTCTACAATTTCAATCAATCCACAAAACATACACATTATGTTTAATTCACTACAATTCATATAAACATATACAATCATGTTTATTCACCAAGTCATCAGTCAATATCATTCACAATTACACATTCACAATCCACAATTCAACAATTCACACACATGCACATACCTTCATACAATCATTATCTATGCCATGAGACTCAATGCAACTCAGGACATGTGGTACCAACACTTGTTATCATTTTTTTGGTTTTTACACTTAAACCGGGTCCGTCCTCTAGACCGATAACAAACAAAACCCCGTCCTCTAAGCTTTCAAACGCACCCTTCTAGGTTTGAGACAAGTCACTAGTCTCCACGAAACTAGCAAGCATTGCATCTTGACCAAATGATGCGTATGCAATCAACCATCATATGCACTTAAGACCGTTCTCGCATCTTAATCCCATGCATACTCAAATAATTCATCACACAAGAATTATAACATGATTTCACATACAACACATTCATCAAAGTAGTACACAAGAATCAAATAGATTCAATCACAATTACATATTCATGAATTCTTCACATACAATCGCATACAATCAATTTGCATTCACATTACCGCGCCAAACGGCAACGAACTCCATCACAATCATCATACACTTTTAATCAATTTAAATAATGCATACATTTTCCAAAATGCCACATTTCACATTTGATTCCACAATCTAGGATTCACGTCATACGGCTACCCACAGCATAACGTATCACAGCATACAACTACGCATTCAGAAAGAACGATCATAATCGAGCCAAACAATCAACATGGGATGGAACACAATAAGAAATAGGAATGATGTCACACTTTCTACACCCCTCGCTTAGCGAGTCCTTGGCGAACGCTCGCTACTGGTTCGCCTAACGAACAAGCTCGCGAAGAAAAACAGAAGCTACCGGAAGAATTCGCTACTGGCTCGCTGGAGCCTCGCCTAGCGAACAACTCGCTACATCACTCGCTACTAGCGAAAAGGATCATTTCCATTCTGCCCAAGTCTAGGGACGTTCGCTGGAAGCTCGCTACCAGCTCGCTTAGTGAATACTCGCCACCCTGCTCGCCTAGCGAACGTGCTAGCGAGTGTCTGTGTACTCAAAAACCACAACTGCCCAAAAACCTCAGAAACTCCCAAAATCACCCGATTCAATTCCAACAAGTTCCAGTAGTCTTAGCCTAACATTCCTCGACTAAACTACACCATTAATTCCAGATTCTAACCGTCCAAACCTCGGTTTCTATGGATTAAACTCATTTCTACCTAAAATGGAAAAAGATGGAAAACATCCAAACAATCCAAACACACACATGCATAATCACACACATTGATAGAATAATAAGATTTCACACTCTTACCCGATTAAATAGACTCCTAAGAGTTGATCTTGAGCTATCCAAGCTTTCCTCTCCTTTCCTTCTCTTTTCTCTTCTTCCTCTTTCTCTTCTTTCTATTTCCATCCTTTTCTTTTCTTTTCTCTATTCCACTTATATCTCTTTCTATTTCTCTCTATTATATTTTCTTCTCTCAAAATATCTACCAATTCATTTCCTCACAAAATATCTCATCTTATCATTAATTGAGAAATATCTAAAATACTCTCCAACTTAATTTCCCAAAACTCCAAATGATAAAATAGCATAATATGCAAACATAACATATTAACACATTAATTCCACAAATAAAATAATAATCATCCAATAATTCAAATAATTAAAATAACCCCAATAAATAAATTAATTAATAGAAATAACTAATTATTAAAAAAATTGGTCTGTTACAGTAGGCACGAGGCTCAGAAAGTCTTGTCAAACACCAAAAACCCTAAAAAGTATTTCTCTTCTCATCTCCCTAATTTTTTTTTGCAAACAACACCTTTTAAAGCCAATTATATATTTTCAAAAGTTTCCTATATATATTATTATAGATATTTTAGGTGCTAACACCTTCCCATTGCATAACTAAACCCCTTACCCTTGTCTCTATTTTTATTAGTTTTGTTTTAAAACTTCTGTAGGTTTTGTTCGTTCTTTTCCCCATTCCTTTGGAAAAATAAAAGTGCGGTGGTGGCTCTTGTTTTACTCAATAGCTTAATCTCAAATTTTCCCGCTACACATAGTTTTTACTCAGACTACTTAAGGCGGGGCTTCCTTGTACTTCAAGACTTTGTCAAATACTTTCCTTCTTATAGATACTTGTATGAGTTTATTTGTACGAGGCTTGAAATAACTTCTATAAGGTTGTCATCATCAGATAGTTAAGTCTAATAAACCCTAATTTTTTTATTTGCATATTTAACCACTCTAACCACTTATGCCCGACTTGTTATCAATACTTATCATCATTAGAAAAAAGTTGCATTCCTCAAAAGTAAACTAGATGTCTTTGTTAAGAGCATATCACCTGCAAAACAAGGTTCCACACTTCGAACCTCTTTAAACCATTGATGCAACCAATCTCCTCGTTCTTCAACCACGTCTGAGAGCTCTCCTTCCTCTCTTTCTTCTAACAGACATATATTGACATCCACAAGCATTGCTTTGATGGAGAAAAAACCTTCTGCGTTGAACAAGTTTTAAATGTTGTAAGATAACCCTAAATTTTTGACAATTCCCACGTAAGCTTTGGAGAATGTCTCCTCCCACTCTTTGTCTGCATGGTGGAAGTCCAGCGTTGCACATGCAACTATTGATCTTTTCTAAACATTTTCTTTGACCTTAAGGGTGTTGACATGCGACCTACCACCTCTGAAACCTCCAGATCAAACTCCTTTCTTTTGTTTGAAATGACTAACGTTTCTAGAGGTATTATTATTTTTAGCATCATTTGATTTATTCTTCTCAAATATTGAGAGTGTTCCACCTACCCCTTTCCTCTTAAACCTAGGTAAGTTTTTAAAAAACTTTTGATCTACAATGAACACATTATCCAACTTGGTTGCCAGGAGTCTATCACTTTCAACGATGAAAAATCTCACAAAACTATAGTAGTTTCCCGAATATCTCACTAAGCCGGAATAATCACCTCGGTTACCTCTCCATGTGATGGGAAATTAAGATACAATATACCAATACGCAGCGGATATAAAACTTCCCAAACTTGTAAGAACCTTGAGGATCAACAACAAATATAAGACGACAAATCGAACAAATAAAGGCACAAAAGAACACTGATATTCTTAACATGGAAAACTCCTCAATATGAGAGTAAAAACCACGACTCGTCCAGAACAAAGAAATAATTCCACTATAATCAATTAAGGGTACAAGAGAGTCTTAAAGTGATTCACAAACTAGTGCTAACAACTGCAAATCACAAAGCAAACTATCTTACAAATAAGAATCAAAAGCTAAATTTTTTTCCTAAATCTGCAGCTTAGTGTGAAGCAAATAACTTTCACCTCAGACGTTTTTTTTTTTAAATTCTGAACGGTCAAAAGTTAGATATGTGTGTTACGAATCTTTCTTCCGAATTTGAGTTCAATCCAACGTTAACAAATCGGGGATCATTGATTTAGTGAGACTTATTGTATAAAAACGAGAATGAGTTTCTCTCATCTTTTCTCTCTTTTGAAATTTTTTCTCTATCTCTCTCAATCCTAAATGAATTCTCTCCATTAAAATAAGTGAAGCAAATGAGTTAATCATATTGGAGTCTTTCTGCACATAGGAAGGAAATCCAAACCCAACACCATGCTCATAGAAAATCTCATACATCTCTTTCACTCTGAGCTTGACTGGGAGGAATGTAAAGAAAATGGTCGTCTTGTCTCTTACCGTCTTAACTCCCTCTGAAAATTCATTCTTACCACGATTCTTGCTTTCGATGTCCCACCGAGGGTGCTTTTCTTTCCATATCTTCTTCTTCCTTCAACTCACTTCCATTATTGATGTTGAGGTTGTTGTTTGCTTTCGGTCTCACTCTCCATTTAAGAATATCTTGAGTCAAAGTTTGAAGACATTCAATGGCCACTTTCATTTTGTGTCAATTGTTTAATCTATAATTTCAATCTAAACATTTATTTATATACATTTTTATAACTATCATTTGACCTCTAGACATCTTTAGTTTTTATTTCTACTAATGAAGTTGTGTACCTATTTGATATTAAATCATCAAAATATAATTGACCCACACATTTCAAATAAACCAAATTTGTTTTTCAGATTTGCATGAGCTATAAGGTCAATATGAAATCGACAACTTTTGTCCTTTCTAAAAGCAAGGGAAATTTCTAGGAAGAATCTAATGTAACGGTGGATAATATAAAATCCAGATCATATGTCGTGCTCTTACTAAACAAGAACACTTTGTCACTCATCCATTCTTATATTATATATACCATAATCTTTAAATTAATATAAATAATACAACATCTTATATTTTAACATTCCTTAAACAATTTGTTATTATTTTCTATTCCTTTTGTTTTGAACAACATGTTGTCACTTTCCAATTGACTATATCACAGGTTGTCATGCACTCGTGCATGCATGCATATTGTTAAGTATATTGTTCTAATATTCAACAACAGTATCCTAAAACCATTAACATATCCAAAAGGAACTTTCCTTTGGACAAACTTTGTACCTTATAGCTGTTACAACTATCCCAAATCCGTACCATAAAAGGACACTTCATTTTTGCTTCCTAATCTAAATCTTAGATCTACTTAGTATAAACAATTTTCAATTAGTATTTATCACTATATAAACCTATTGAACCACCCTTCAAGCTAATACCATAATTATCACCAACATATTCTAGCTCTCTAAAATTTTCTAACAAAGTGCAAACATCTGCAAATTCAAAATGGGGCCACTTGATTTTGATGCACTTAAAGACATGCAAAATTCGGCAAATGATCTTCTTCATTCGCCAATTGTACAACAAGAACTCGTCAACCAAAGAGAAGAAAAATGGGTTAACTATGTTTCGGAGTCGTCGTTAAGGATATTAGAAGTGTGTGGTATGTCGAAAGATGTTCTTTTGTTTGTAAAAGAACATCTTCAAGAACTTCAATTTACTTTGCGTAGAGCAAGCATTGGAGAGCCCGGAATCGAGGAGAAAGTCACTTCTCATAATTGTTATAGAAAAAAGTTAAAGAAAGAGACTTTGAAGTGTTTGAAGTGGTTGAAGGGTGTGAAAAGTAAAACACAGGCTCTGCACCCCCCAATGAAGGAACAAAAACTAACATTAGTTGTTGATGTTTTGAGAGAAGTAAGGATGACAAGTATTTCCATTGTGGAATCTTTGTTGTCGTTGATTTCAACACCATGGTTGGAATCTAAACATGGTGGTAAAAGGACTTTTGCATCAAAGTTTGTAAGGGGGAGTTTGCAAAATTGTGATGATGATATATTTGATACTATGATGCTTCAAAGTGCAAAGAAAAGGTTAGCAGGGGTGCAGATAGCAATTGAAGATCTTGAGGTTGAGTTGGAATGCATGTTTAGGCGTTTGATTCATACAAGAGTTTTGCTTCTTAACATTCTTACCAATTGTGAGGCTTAGTCATAATAACTCAACACCAATTAACTAGCTAGCTAGTTCAAATAATTTAGATACAACACTTTAATTTGTTGCTATCTTAAGACTATTAATATTGCTTATATTATTTTTAACTATTAGTTCATCTATTCATTGATTGTTTCAAATAACTATATTGTAAATATGATATTACTAGAATGTATCACCATTTGTTCCAGTTTATTAAGATTTGAAGTTGTGGTAAGGACAATCACTTCCGTTATACTATAATATCATTTAAGGTTTCTTTTGTCTCTTTTGTTAAGATTCTTTGTAATATGAGTGGTGAGTTTCCTTTGGTTAGGTTCTTTGAAATTAACTTGTCCTAAAACTGTGTGATCAATGAAATTTATTGAGTTTTGTTATATGCAATTGTGAAACTAATTATCATTTAAAAAATGTTAGTTCGTAAAAATATTATTTTTGTTGTTTAACTTTACCTGGGTCTATTTTAATCTTTTAATTTTAAAAAGTTTTAAACTGATCATTTAATTATTTAAATAGTGTTACGTTAGTTCTTTTTGTTTACACTGTTAGTCAAAGTCAACAGAATGATCTATGTCGCTCTGATGTGAAATCTAAAATGACACATATACTTTTATTTTGTCAAGGTGGATGACATTTCATATGTCACATAATTAATAACATTTATATGAAATATAAAAAAAATATTCCAAAAAAAAAAATAGTTCTGTTCACTTTCGTCTTTTTCTTCCTTCTTCACTATTGTTCTTCTTCTTCAAAACACAGTGTTTCTTCTTCTTCAAACCCTTTTCTTCTTCTTCAAACCCTTTATTATACACTGCTCCTACTTCAAACCCATTCTTTCCCTTTTTCTTCTCTCATTCTCTCTTATGTTCATAAACATTCATTATATTCACTAATCAACCAACAACAACAATTTCACTAATCTGTGAAAAATAATGAAATTCTAAAAGCTAAATTAAATGGCAACGGTGACGAATTAAGGCATGTAAGTATGGGGATATGATTTTGTGTGGGTGCAGAAACAAAACCATATCAAAAAACCATAGAAATAACGTGAGTTTGAAGTTCTAACTGATGAAGCTCAAGAACATGATGAAGATTTCAATGAAATATGCAGATTCCAACTAGTCTCCGACTAAGTTCCGGCTAGGTGTTTTTTAAACTTTTCTATACATGAGATTGGTGTTGATTATTACACTAGTAATTTGCACTAGTGATTTTTTTTGTCCACCTTTTGTTGTTGGTTTGAATTTCTTCAAGATCAAGAAAACAAGGACTTCTTGTCGTATGTAGATCATACTTTATATCAAGGAAAATAGCTACAACGTCATCTTAAGATTTTAGCTTTTTTGTTTATGTTGCGCTTAATTTTGCAGTCATTCCATGAAAAACAGTGTTGTAACTATAAGTGAGCAATCCAAGTTGAATAAAGAGTAATAATTCTTTAGTTATTAGGATCATAATTAAATATGTATATTTTTTGTTAGCAGCAATATCATTTTGTGTTTTATACATATCATGTTTGTACCACAGAATCATACTCAGTATCAATTGAAGAAGGAAATGTTATGTTCATACCACTCTATATTAATAATTTATAATATAATATTTTTCTCAATTTTAGTGATATGGAAGTGAACCATTATAATGACAAAACAAATTATATTAAGTGTAGCATATGCATTCAACTCCAAAATTTAATTTCTTGAGGAGTAATAGTAGCATTAGCATTAATACCTTGAATGATTTGGCAAGAATCATATGCTTAGATTCTTTTGTTGTAGGAAATTATATCATGCATGTTGAATAAGATAGAAAGAATAAGAAAAAAAATCAAAATCAGAGCAGAGAAAAATTTGTAGTTTGGAGAAAAGAAAAAATATTTGTAAATATATATTTCATTTTTAAGTTAAATTTTTAAGAGGTGAAGTGGTCTAGTGGAAACTATAATGCATATCAATTTTTTGTTAGCATATTCATAGAAACAGTGTGGCGGGCCATTTCTATCTTTTTCCATCATCTTCTTTCTTAATTCCAATTTATTTCAATTCTGCCCAATTTCAATTATTTCTTGTAATTTCCAGATTATACTCTATCTTATTACCATAAATCACAAGTTTCATAAATTTAACAAAGTGTGGGTAAAATGGTAGAACTTCAAATTGGTTAGGCATCAAATGGTACTCTAGAGGATAAGACATGTATTGACATGCGTTGTTGATACAAAATGCAATGTTTGGCCGAGTCAGAGTTAAATATTGAAGTGCTCCCATAGAGGATCTATGAAGGAAAGGATTTGATGACTTGTCATCCATATGCTTGCTCAGTTTGTAGGTGCTGAAAATAGGTGTCCTCACACCATTTGCTTTAGTCATATTGTCTTTGGGAAGCAATTCCCATATATATTTCGTTTATGTGAGAACCATAAAGTCGTTGTCCTAATAATGAACTTCAAGTCCTAGGAAGTATTGAGGATTTCCTAGTTACTTAAGAGCCAACTTGTCATGAAGCATGTTGATGAGTTTATGGAGTAGGGAAGAAGATGATCTTGTGAGTGTACAAATCAAGCTTTGATACCCTGTTTGATGAATAGGAATGCATGATATTATTATGAACTAAAATCATGGTGAAGAGAAGATGAGAGAACATGACCTTCTTGATCTTGTGTTATACTTCTCATTGCAATGTGTTATTGCATTTGGATTGACTGTATTATGAAAAACAACGTGTAATGTTCAATCTTCTTTTATGAAAAAAGAACACATCTGGGAAAAGATGTCCTAGGATGTGGCCCTTGTCTAATGGACAATGTTGTTCCTGTTTGGCACATATTTCTACAACATTGTGCAACAAGATTTGTTGTTATCTTTTAAAAATGTGTGATGTGATCTATTCGATAGTTGTTTGAAGATCAAATCAATTTAAATGAAGATTGAATTTGAATTTGAATTAAAAACAAATCATATCGTTTGTTGGAGACATTTGTGGGGCAAATCAAACCCAGCTACATCATCTATAACTCAAGACCAAATCAAATCAAATATCTAAAGGAGAAAAGCTCGGAATTTAATTTCTATTTAAGGAGAATCTCACATCATCATTGAGTGTGTGCGACTAAGAAGACGTCGTTTGTGAAAATTGGAAGGAAATGACTTAAATGACGTTGTTTGAACAATTAAAGGATTAACTTGGAACTTTTTTAAATTGAGGGATCAAAAAGGATATTTTTCCTAATGTTTTTTATTCATAAACGAGTGAGTAAACTGGTCCCAAATTGCACAAGAGTACTATTATAATTAACTAAAATAAAATAGAATTAGAGTTATATTTAATTGGAATAAATAGAGTGAAAATTCACTGTAAGTTAAAGATAGTGAAAAAGGTTAGAGTGAAACAAGAGGCAGAAGCATAAGAGAGCGAAGGTTAGAGAAGAAATTCCCAAAGGCCAAAAGCTTCACTACTCTGCAAATTCTAGGTAAGGGGAAGAACTATTCATATGTGGGTGGCTAAACAGAGAGATAGTGAGGGTTCGTTACCCTCATGCCTTCTCCCTGATCCTTCTTTTGTATTTATGATGTTTGTGGCCAAAACAATTTGGGTAAAACCTTGAGTCGAGTGATTGATAATATTCTCGTTTACTTTTGAGAAACATCATATGTATTCTCATTTGATATGCTGATTGTGATTTGATAACCCTGCTGATGCCTTTTGATAAGGCGGATTCATTGAATGAACAATAGTTTTAACCTGTTTGTTATGGCAGTTGCCTATGAGTTGTAGATATGTTCAATATGGAAAATATAATAATAATCGAAAAATCAAATATGTTATTGATAATCCTAAATTTGCGCCCTTTCAATGGTGCAACTTTTATGTGTGATTTTTAGGGCGGTTAGAACTTAAAACTAAAATAAGAGAAATATGCGAGTTTTAAATTTGTTCAATTGGGAGAAAATGAAAAGAAATTGTAGGTAGACGTAGAAAGGGATTGTCCGCATTATTTCTGGTGTAACTTGAGTTTCGTAAGTACGTTTGAAGTGATGTTAGTTGCATTATAAAGATAATGCAATAATCGTTCTTTTGAAGCGAGGAAATTAGGTCAAAGAGCGCTCCAACATAAGAACTTCTCTGGTTTTAATACCATCGACATAGTCAAATTTTAGTCTTACATTCGTCGTCTTGTTTCATGTTTAACTTGAGTTTCATAAGTCTGTTTGATGTGCGATAAGTTGCGTTAGAAAGAGGGTTTAACTAAATTTCAAAATGAAAAGTTTTATAATTTTATCATAAGCCTATAATATTTGGTGCTATTGTGAAGTGAGAAAAAGTTTTAGTTAAGACAAGGGTTTTGGGAAACCCTTAGAGCGACTTATAGAATTTGAATATATTTATAAATAACTTGAATTTGAGTAATTTGATTTTTTTTAAGTTGAGTTTGTTAGAACACAGATTGGTTCTTATGAATATCTCTATGTTTTGATAATAACTCTTATGAAACTTTGTATTCAAGAATTATATACTCTAAAATTTGGTTTAGAATGTTTGCTGCAAATATTAAAAGTGAATCTTATTCTGAAAGCAAATTAGATATGAACATGAAAACATGCAAGGCTCTGAAGCGTCAGAAGCATCTCTTAGAAGATTCTTAACGCTGCCTACAGAAGGTCTGAGCGCTGTCTACAGAAGGATCTGAAGCAGAAGCTACAGAAGAATCTGAAGCAGAAGCCAGAAGCATCTGAAGCATTGAAGAATTCTATATGAAGAGTTTCAAGCTTATTTTATTTTAGAAGACTTTGATAGTACTATGTTGCACCCCAAAATTTGCCTAACCTTTTTCTCACTTGGCTTTTGTTTCATTGCATTAGCATATCATTGTTCTAGCATGTTCATAGCATAACATTGCTCATTTAGCAGGGGATCAAGTGTGTTTTATATCAAGAGGAGCCTATATAGAGGTATTATTCAAGCTTGAGAGGTCACCAAAGTCATCAGGAAGAGGGTTGTGTTCTTGAGAAGTTCAGATGCTTGTATAGGGTTCATCTCCTAACCTGAGGGCCAATTGAAGACCATTAGTGGATTGTGAAGCCTTTATCATGGATAGAGTGTGGATAGGGCTCGTGGAGTGCCTTGAGGGTCATGAGAGAGCTCAGTCAAGTGTTTGTGCCAAGTATGAAGAGCCACAGTTGAAGGTGTTGCAATTAGGGTTTTTGTCTGATTAACCTTGAGTCAACTGTGCAATTGAAGAGGATCAAGACTTAATTCTAAGTCTTTGTGATCATGTAAAGTTGTGTTGAGATACATAAGGTTATATTCTAAGATCAATCCAAGAAGAATTCAAAGTGTGAGGAGTTGCTAAACTAGGGTTCTCAGGGTAAAATCTCATATTTAGTGCCTAACTTCAAGACCACTTATCTCAAGATGCAAGTTTCATATCCACTTTTGGCCAACATGAAACTTGTAGAGCATGCTCTTATATTTAATTTGAGTACTAGAAGTCCTCCATTGGATTTATAAAACTCAAGTTATGATCCAGACAAGTTACAGGTCATCAAATGAAGGTGAAATTTGTCTGCAAAAGTCAACCAACTTCCAAGGAACGTTTGACCTAGAAGGGTGTGTCTCATCAATTCTCGGCCAACATGAAAGTTGTAGGTCTTGATCTTAGCTTTCCAAATTGTACTAGAAGTCTTCCATCAGATTTGAAGAACTCAAGTTATGAGGTTTACAAGTCAGGGGTGTTTTGGGAAATGAGATTATAGGTCATTTTCCATTATAGGTCATTTTCTCTATCTTGCACATCTCAAATGAAGTTTTTTCCAACATGAAACTTGTTCAAAATGGCATTTTTAGGTCAACCATGCATCAAGTATGTATTTATTTGGCTTAGGGTGAGATTTGGTTTGAAAGAGATTGACAAAAGGGGAATTAAAAGGCATTTATGTGAAAAAACTCAAATTAATTCATGTGTGTTCAAACAAGACCAAATGTGTGTTCATTTTAATCAGAAAAGTCATTTTGAACACAATGGCAATATTAAAAATTTCATTTGAGGCCTAATTCATGACATTTCACTTTGTTACTTCTTAAATAAGTAACACATCAAAGGTTGGCCTTATGATGGAATTAAGGACTCAAATTGATCCATACTCTCTCCATAGTCCATAAGCATTGCATTTGAAGCTTCTTGGAGAAGTTTTGAGCTCAGAATCGTGCATAGCCATAGTTGGATTTTCAAGCAAAGGTGAAAACTTGGATTTATGAGTTTGGGCCTCCAATTGGCCTCCAAATCACCCAAAGTCATTCTATATAAGTTCATAAATTAGTTAGGATCAAGGTTGGTGCTGATTTCGTGCTAGAACCAGAGAGTGCCAGTTGAATTTCAAGGGAGCAAGTGCAAATCGAGGTTCTTTTGACCTCTTTGGGTTTTAGGATTTCTTTAGGTGCCTGCCCTTTAGATTAAGGCTTTGATCCTTTGCCCACAAATCAATAACATGCTTAGGATCCCTTAGAAAATATGGTAGAAATTTAGAAGGTGTTTTAGGATTTTAAGTAGATTTAACATTTAAGGTGCTGATTAGGGTGCTTCTAGTGTAGCTTTTCCCTTAGTTGAATCTCAAAGGTGGATTTTAGTGCAAATAAGCTTCTAAATCTCTTTTGGTGGTTCATTAGACATCTTGATGTTTCTTTAGCTTGAATACCTAGGCTTGAATTGATGTTTTTCCTCCTTTTAATAGCTTTCTTGTAGCTTAATCAATTAAGGTTTATGAAGAGCTTAGTTTGATTTCTCTTTCTTCAAATTAACATGGATTGCTTTGCTTGCTTTCCATCCTCATCCAATGATTCAAAGTCCCTATGTGGAAGCCTCATCTTTCCTTTGGAATGATGTGTGGCATTTCACAAGAGGTAGAACCTTTGAGGATGCTTATCTCAGATGTATGGTTGAGTGCCATGATGGATTACCTTGGTTTCCATCATGCTTCCCATCATCATACAATCATCTTGATGTTAACCCTCTTCTCTCTTGTTGGAGCTTGAAGTTGGAGCTTTCATTTCCTTCTCTTGAAGATGGCTTGGACTTGAAGTTGATTGCAGACTGTTGGATTTGTTTTGCTGTTGATCTGCTTTGCTGTTTTGTCTGCTGTATTTTTTGATTGCTTGACTGTTGCTTGTATGACTGTTTGGTGTGTTGCATTAGACTAGGCCTCATGTAGATGTTTTTAGGCCTAAGAGCATCCTAAAGGTTGAGTTTCTCCCTTTTCTTGTCTGCATTAGAGGTTGAGATTATCTCCCTCTGCTTGACTGTTATTGCTTTGCTTTGCTTGCTGGTTTAAGGTTGAGTCTGTCTCCCTTGCCTGTGTTGTGTGTTGCCTCTGGCTTGTTTGCTCTAGAAGTTGAGCTTGGCTCCTTCTACTTGGTTGTTGCATTGCATGCATTTTACTTACAGTTATTTCTTTACAGTTATTTCTGTTGTTGTTGCTTTCCTTTGCCATGTTCCCCTGGGACTCTGACTTCTCTTGTTCAAGAGAAGTTATGACAGACATTAGGGTTCTAACCATGCATGATAACATTAGGTAGTTCCCTCCTAACCTCAACCATAGGATCAAATTTGCATGACAACTTTAGGATTGGATCAATTCCCCTTTAGTGCGTCCTTTCTCCTCTCATCTTCAAACAAATCAAAATATAATAATAAAGGTTAGTTGATATCGTACGCTACGAGCCTTAAGCTACTTGAGAAAGGTTTGTTGGAGAGTTTCTTTCCAACAGCTTGGATGTTTAGTATGGCACCCTTTGGGTGACATGCGACACATTCACTCTCAGGTCATAGTCTCTAGTGCGATATTAATTGCAAACATCCATAAAAGATACCTCTTCTAAAAAACAGAAAACAAAGATCAAACATCTTTTTGTCCTCTTGGACCTTTAATCCCTGGAATAAGGAGAGTTCTGTTAACTCTCGGTTCTACCGCAAATGGTAAACGCCTAAGTCTCCATCGAGCGAGCTGCATACACCAATTGTTGGAACCGTCTGTTAACCCTACTCGGATAAAAAAGAAAAACATGTGTCTTTCGTGTCCCGAACTACGTTTGCTCTGATCTTTCACGCTGTGTGAAAGTACGTAGGCACGAGATGCGATATCTCGGAGAGCAAACTTCCCCCGTAACCCGTATTTAGGCGAACTACATTGACTCTGATTTCTCGTTCCAGACGGGAATACGTAGGCATAGAACTGCTGTGTTCTGCCGAGTCATTTTCTTTTCTTTTCAGACCAGACCTTTAGCGTAGATAGATATAACCAACCCGTCAGATAAACACAACAAGCGTGGATCCCCTCGAGTACGATGGACGTGAGGGGTGCTACTACCTTCCCCTTGCGTAACCGACTCCCGAATCCAGACATTGGTTGCAATGACCTTGTCTTATAACTTTTCATCAGGTTTTTCCGATCGTTTCCTTTCCCTTTCTGTGGGATAAATAACAAAAGGTGGCGACTCTTCTGTTTTGTCGGCACCTTATTTTCGCGGTAGCGACAGCTGGCGACTCTGCTGGGGACGGTCAAGTTCCCTATGCGAGTCAATCCTGGCGCTTGTGTGTTTACGTGTTGGGTTTTATTTATCGCACTTTACTTTCCGCATTTTATTTTTCAGTATGATATCATTATTGTGCTGTTGGGGGAATGGGCTCTGATGAGTGATAAGCCAGACCCATGTTTGAGTGTACCTAGCATTAGTTGTGGAAAGTAGTGGGCGCGTGCTTGCTTTGCAGGTACTAGTGTCTCACGAAATCCAAGCTCAGACGAGATTCTCCCGGTTGACTTCTTTTCCAGCCCTTTGGGCTTGAGGGGTTGTTGGTTTGGAGGATTGTCGACTCTGGGGACCGATCATTTGTGACTCAGTTGAGTGATGCCACTTCAAGAGATGATGATGCCACACCTTCTGGGTATCATATCATCGTTTCTTGAAAGTCTATGACGCTGGGAAACGCATAGGATGCCATACCCTATCAGTGACTAAGTCCATACCTGTGAGCGGGGTTGGGTTATTGCAGGAAACCTTAACCTTCAGACTACCTGGTTTTCTTGGTAGGGAGTCAGTATTGTTGGGTTTAGAGGGTTCTTATCATCAGAGATGTGGTTGATCTCGCCAGTGCCTAATTATTGGTCTTCTTCAGGGGATGTATTATCAGAGCAGTGTTGTGATTGTGTTGAAACAGAGCTTCGGTCTCCTCAAGAGCACAATCTTGACCCCCTGTTGTATGATTGCATTTTGCATTTTGCATGCTCATTTGCATATCATTAACGTGTGTCTGTGTTACAGGTGCATATATTATCCCCCAGTTTCGGTACTCTTGCCTTCTGTTGTGCTAGCATGGGATCTTTGAAGAAGAATGTGGCCTACAAGCACCCCGCCCCAGATGTTGCTCTACTGTCTAGTTTGATTGTCTTGGTAGATGATACAGTGAGAGGGGAATTCAGAAAATCTTATGGGAAATTGCTCAGTCTGGTTCGTAAACCTTCGGTATATGAGTTTAATGGGTTGTATGCCTTGCTACAGTTCTATGACCCTCCTTTGAGATGCTTCACTTTTCCGGACTTTATTCTTGCACCTACATTAGAGGAGTATGCTGAGTTGTTGGGTGTACCTATTAAGAGTCAGATGTCGTTTGTTCACATGGATGCTAAGCCTAATCTGGATAATCTAGCTCTTGCTCTTCATCGGGATGCTTCTGAGTTGCTTCTGTCCAGTTGGAATGGGGTTCCTGGATTTTCTCTGCAGTTTCTAGTTGGGAAAGCCCAACAGTGTGCCAAAGACGGTTGTTGGATCGTATTCAACGCTATTCTTGCCCTCTGCATATATGGCATCATCTTGTTTCCCAATATGCCTGACTTTGTAGACTTGGATGCCTTCCACATCTTTGCATCAGGGAATCCGGTTCCTACCTTAATTGGAGATGTATATCATTCCGTCCATTACAAGAACGAAAACAGAAGGGGTAAAAATGTATCATGCTATGTGCCCTTACTCTACTGATGGTTTGATAGTCACATGCCTAAGAAAGGTCTCTTTGCTTCATCTGCAGCCACAACTGAGTGGTCTGAGCGCTTGATGGGTTTATCAGCAGAGAGCCTTGTTTGTATTGATCGAGATATGTTGGGTACTGAAGTCATCTTCAGCTGTAGTGGTTTTCCGAATGTGCCTTTGATTGGAAGAAATGGTTGTATCAACTACAACCCCTCTTTGCTTGTCAGACAGTTTGCATATGCTTTGAGAGGTCTGCCAAAAGATGAAGAGGTGCAAGAATCTCTGTACCTCACAGGTCTTCTTGAGGGGGATATGTTAGCTAAGCTTCAGCATGCCTGGAATGATATCAGTAGACGAGGAAAATCATTGTTGGGTAAGAGCAATAGCCAAGCTTATGCTCCTTATGTGACCTGGATTAAGACCCGAGCAGAGACAATAGGGATGCCATTTCCACCTACTAAGCAAGATGCCCGCCAGTGGTTTAAGGTCCTACTACTGTGTCTACTCAGCAGTATAATCAGGTGTTAGCCAAGAAGGAAGAGCTGAAAAAGGCCGACGAAGAGTTGGAGAAAGAGTTGGCACAACTTAGAAGCGAGAGAAACGAAGTCGTCCACTCCTTCAAAAAGCAGACAGAGTTGGTAAACCGGTTAAGCACGGACTTGACCAAACAGATAGCTGATCGTGAACGTTTGGGTCTGGACTTCAAATCTGTCAATGATGTGCTTGCCACCAAGAAGCAGAACCTGGATGAAGCATACCGGAGAATCTCCAAGTTCAACCAGCAGTGGAATGCCACTATAGCCAGCAACAAGGAGAGGGAGGACAAACTGAAACAACAGATCTCCAAATTGAAGGCTCAGGTGAAGGCCAGCGAGAAGAAGTTTGATGAGGAAACTGCTCGCAGATATGCCACTGAAGACATGCTAAACAAGGCTATCGCTAACCTGAAAGATCGCAAGCAGATGTTCGAATCCAATAAGCGAAGGTTAGAAGATTGCTTTGGCCAGGGAGCGTGGGAAGATTCTATTGAAGGTCTCCAGTGCACCATCATGCAGAGGGAGTTGCTTGTTTAGGGGTTACTCACTCGGCCTGATCATCCCAAAACAAAGGAGTTGCTAGAAGAGTTTCGCGCCCGTTGTCGCCCTTGACTGTCTTTGTAACCCTTTGTATTTTTCTGATCTTTGCTGTAGGCTGACCATCACCAGACCTGTTGGTCGAGGTCATGCTGTGGATTCCCCATGTATTCAGTAACTTTGTATGCTGCCTTGTTGGGCCTTATATATATGATGTTATTTCAATGACTGGATCCGGACTTCTCACTATCAGCATTGGCACTCTGGCACTAGAATCGGGGGAGAAATCTCCCTAACGCACAAACACATGTTTGCATTCGCATAAATCATTTGCATAACAGGTACGTCGAGCTGTTTTCCTAACCCTCTGTTGGTGCAGGTTATTTCAGGGTGTCCGATCAGGAAGATTACAGATATTCCCACGAGGCCATGGAACAGGTACGAGCAGAGCTGAGTGAGGTTCGCGGCCAGATGAGGCAGGTTATGGGGAACATGCCAGAGTGGCATTCGACCCAGCAGGTACTCAGAGAGGAGAACCAGCAGTTGAAGACCCAGGTGGGCTTGATTATGGAGGTGTTAAAGAATGTGCTCAGGAAAGGAGATGATCAGCTACCTGAGGCTGCATCAAAGATGCCTGTTCCACTTGTGCCTGTGGAACTTGCGCCTGTTGTAACACCCGTTCATTTTTAAATTAACTTATTTATGAATTGTTGGTGCGCCATTATGTGGGAGTGTGGCTGAGAGCGTGGGTGGATGTCCTTAAAGTATAGGAAACCATTTATTAAATCATTGAGTTTGATAATAATATAATATATATAATAATGATGATAATTTAATAACTAGTAGTAATATTATATTATTATTATTATTATTATTATTATTATTATTATTATTATTATTATTATTAGTAGTAGTAGTAGTAGTAGTAGTAGTAGTAGTGGTAGAGAGAATAAATGGAATTAGGGAGTTATTATAGAGAAGTTGTGGGAGAAAGAGCAAAAGAACGATAAACGGCTCAGAAAACTAAAATGTAGGAAAAAGGTGGAGGAGATGAGCAAAAAGGAACGTGGCTGTTGAGAGAAATGGAGAGCAGAGAATCATCCATCAGGGAATTGGAAGATAGTTGCAGAAAAGTCGCCGGAGAGCAGAACCATAACCGGAAGCTTGGAATTGACCTCTATTCTAAGGTAAGGGTGGGGTTCAATTCTATAACTGTGGGTATGATCGATTTCATGTAGAGAATTGAACCATAGAGTTAATGTTCCCGTAGGTCGATATATATTGGTAAATATTAAGGGTTAATGTTTCCGTAGTAACATTCCCATAGTAAATGTTCCCGTAGTGACGTTCCCGTAGTAATGTTCCCGTAACTTGAAGAAATATTAAGGATTAATGTTCTGTAGTAATATTCCCGTGGAAATGTTCTCGTAGTAATATTCCCGTGGAAACGTTCCCATAGTAACGTTACCGTAGTAATATTCCCGTAAGTTGAAGAAATATTAAGGATTAATATTCCCGTGGAAATGTTCCCGTAGTAATGTTCCTGTAGGTTGAGCAATATTAAGGGTAAATGTTCCAGTAGGTTGGAGAAATATTAAGGGTTAATGTTTGTCTATGCCTGCATTAGTGTTTATGTCATTAGTTTATGTATTAATGTTGGGAATCGGCGTCGACACGCGCTAATTTGCCATTTATTGAGAAAAGGTTGTTATTAGGCTCTTACTTGATCGACTTCAGGTAGGGAATCGAATTATAGATATAGTTCTCGTTACTCGATAAATGTTAGGGACGAGGTTTTTCTATGTAGGAATGAATGTGTTATATCGTCAGTGTTGTACGATGTTGTATGGTTGCCCTTAATGAGGCAAGATTAGTTGCCCTGTAGTTAACGAACCTTTTCAGGAACTATAATTAATTTAGTGAGTAAAAGTTGTAATGTTGTTCTTACGATAATGTGTTGAATTCTTAACTGTCGAAAGTATGTTGTTATTGTTCCTCTACATGAACAGATTGGAAATGATGAATACTTGATGCATGTGAAGTTGTTATGTTACTGTTGAGAAAATGTTATTATAATATTCTCCATGGATTATGTGGATAAGCTGTAGTTATATTACCCGTATGAAGGTATATGAAAATGCTGTTGAGTTCTTAATTGTAGAGACGAGGTTGTTTTTAATTGTTCTCTGCGAAAATGTGTTAGAGTCTTATTCGTAGGAACGATACTGTTGGTAGTCCTCTGATATGAACAGGTTGAAGTGGTGAGTACATGATGTATGCGAAATGTGATGTTTCTGTTATGGATAATTGGTTGTAGGCTTAATGCCTTGTTGCACGGTTGTTGCACAGTTGTTGTTGTTGTGTTATAGTCCATAATAGTTGCATCTCATAGCATATCATTTTGCTTGGATTGGCGATGGTTGTGTCTTTAATGACAAAATAAAATGATTGTGGAGAGTTGTCTCCCGAATTATTGTGGAGAGTTGTCTCCCGAATTATTATGGAGAGTTGTCTCCAGAATTATTGTGGAGAGTTGTCTCCCGAATTATTGTGGAATGTTGTCTCCCAAAATGGTACCACATGCATATGCATAGTTGAGTTGCATTCTTGAGTCGCATTCTTGAGTTGCGTTGTTGATTTTTTTTGATGCGTTGTTGAGATATGATGATAATTTTTGTGGTTATGAATAAAGGGTGGTTGCAGTTTAATTATTACTAATATTTATGCGAACTGCTGGAATTATAAAGCTGTGATAATATTCTGACATGACTTTTATCATGCCTTATGTTATGTTGTTGATATCTCACCCTTTACGTTGTATGTTACCTCCGTTGGTGGTAATTTGCAGGTAATCCGGAATAAGTGTAGCTTTCCGTTTAAATTTTGGTCCCTCTGATACGTAGCACTCTTGGGGGATGAACGTTTGTGGTTTATGTTACTTAGTTAATGTTCCTTGTGGCTGAATTTTATCAAGTATTTTACATTGGTTGTTTCTGAAATATGTTAAATGAATGGTTGGAAGTATAGACCGATGTTGTGGTCGAAACTAGTTGTTTACGTGAATTAACACAAGATAATTACTTGCTGAATTTTCAATGAAATATAGTTGTTGAATTTATCATGAGTTGTCAAAAGTTTATTAAGTTCCGCTGCGAAATAAAAGGGTGTTTCATTATTAAGATGTTGAGCATGTTGTCGTTACTTGTTCATCCAAAAATCTGTGTTATGTATGATACTGAATGAATAATTGCAAGTGTATGGTTTCTGTTCAAGTTGAAGTGTAACATCTCTGATGCGTCCAGTTTTTGTGAGTGTTACGGTCGTCACGACTCCATGACGGTCGTCATGCAGTCTGTTTTTATGAACTCTGATATTTCTGTTGTTTATCTTAATTATCTGTCGGGTTAGATTGGGGTGTTACATTAGTCGTATCAGAGCAGGTCAGTCCGTTCGGCCAAGTTGTTTAATTTTGTGTATTCCTTGGTATGCGACATGTGTGTGAAAACACTGTCGGTACATGTTTTGTTGTGGAACCTTTGTCTGCAGGAGTGAGAATGATTCAAGTGGGGGAGAAGCTTGTGCTTCTTCAGGATGCTGCAAGTGAGGAGTTGTAACTCAGTGGGTGGTTGAACGCTCTTATAGTTTGGTAAAGATGGTTTATACCCCATTATGATTTTCGGCTGTCTATTGACAAATTTAGGAACTGATCGCCCTTAATCTCTTGTTGATAGTAGTTGGCATTGTGTTGGATGGGATAAACGTGTCTTGCAAGCTTAGATGGCGTGAACAACGAATTGTCTTGAGTTAAGCTAAGTGCTTAAGAGTTGTTTTGATGAGTTGGTGTAGGATGATGCAGAGATGTTTAATTTTGATGGGAATTTTTGAGTTATAATGGAAGTGGGAATTTTGCGATTTGCCGATTAATTGTGGTTTTTTGGAAGTTAGCCTGACAAGATAGTGATATATAGCCAGGACGTGAAGTGGTGGCGTGACCGACTTAGTTACGGAAACTAGTCCGAGAGTGAGAGCTCCATATTATATGTATGTTGGATGGTCAAAGAACTAAATTGATTGAGTAGTTTTGAGACTTGTGTCTGGTGTGTGTGCTAAGGCAACAGAGTGTGAGGTCGAGTATATTAAGAGTGGGCAGTGACTTCTGATGATTATTAAAGAAAGTAAGATGTGGAATGCGATATTGGTATAATTAGACCTTTAGATATTCCAAGAGTTGAAGATGTGTTGAATGACCTTCTAAGTGTGAAATTGTTGTCGTACGTCAAATTTCGAGTTCGCAGCTTTTTACGGAATCGATGTTTTTACGGACGAAAGTTGGAATAGATTACACCGTTGTGTCGGGTAATGTTAGGCCGTGATCGAGTATGCTTGTTTTATCGAATTTGATTGATTTTGTAAGTTTTTGCATTTTTGAAGAGTTGAGGATTTAAGATTCGGATTGAAATCGAAAGTCGTAGATTTCCCGTTTGATGGTTCTAAATCACGAATATACGTTTGGTATGAATGAGTATGTATTTGTTTCGAAGAAAACAATTGAATCGGTTGGATTTTTGGGCGAAAATGCTCAAACCCGTAGCAGTCTTTATGCAGAAAAATTCTGTTTTGGAAAAACTTCGAAAACTCATAACTCTTGAATCGTATGTCCGTTTTAGTCCCTGTTCAAAGCATTGGAAAGCTAACAAGATGCTCTTTCTAGGAAAAGTTGTTTTGAGGCCTGTACCTGGTTCAATTATAGTAGAAAATTGAAAACATATCGTGTCCTAATTTTTGCCGAACCCGACAGGACCATTTGTTGTGTTTTGTGATGCTTTGTTGATATGATTGGGAGATATACTAAGTGAAACTTCAGCGAGTTTTGGTTATGCTTTAAGGGAACTTGAAGTACATAAGAGGAATCATCTGATAAGTGATTTAGAGTTGGTTGCTGTTGTGGTTGTGCCGGAGTTGGAATTTTCAATTAGTTAATTTGAGATTTGATATGTTTGGTGACCTCAAGAGCTTAAGGCATTGATTTGATTTGGAAGAGTCGAATATGAGGTAGAGAAAATAATTGGGACTCCGGAATGGATTATGGTTTCGGATTGAATCACCATTCGAGTGAGGCGAACGTGGTAGCTTATGCATTGATTTGGAAATCCTTGCATATATCGATGATGATGATGGTGAAAAGAGTTAGAACTGATTGAGCAATTTTGTGGTATGAGTTGGTTTGTGAAGAGACTTCTTATAGAGTTAAGCTTAGTATGTTGGACCTTACTAGTGGTATTCTTGACGAGATTCGATAAGGTCAGAACTCTGGTTTGAGTTGGTAGATTGGTTGAATCTGAGGAATTAAAGTCGAAGGGATGATTTTCAGATTAATGGAAATGGTATCATGAGATGTCGTGATAGAGTTTGTGTTCTAGATATTATTGAATGGAATAAGAGTATTGAGGTAGATGGAGTATCCACTCCGGTGCTATGAATATGTAACAGGATTTGAGGAAATTATTTTGAGAGCCATAGTTGAAGAGATAAGTGGTTGAGTTTGTATATGCTGGTTAGACTTGTTGAAAGTCGAAGAATAAACGTCAGAGACCGTTGGGTCCGATCCAACCGTTGAATATTCCAGAGTGGAGATCAGATAGTATTCCCATGGATTTTGTGTTGGGTTTTTCGGAGAATTTGAGGGATATGATTTTACTTGGGTGATTTTGGATAGAATGACTAATTTGGCTCTTTTCCTGACAAGTGAGATTAATCATTCTATGTTGAAGCTAGCTGAGATTGTGCAAGAGACGACTGGAAAAAAATCCAAAGGATCCATGAACGACGTGTTTTGAGAGTTACGATAGTAACTGGTGTTGGTCGAGCTTGAGGTCTCGGAAGCACACTGTGTTTTGTGATCTGTACCAGAGTGGCGCAGCGGAAGCGTGGGAAAAATAACAGGTTAGACTGTTTTACCGCTGTCACTCGTGGGAATCTACATGATGTGGTATGTGCCTAAGTTGAAGAAGTACATTGATTCGGATGGATGGTGTACAATCGAAAGGTAATTTGACTGTTGAGGCGTTGCTAGTTCAGGTGGATGAACGAGAAGCTACTTCGAGGTGAAGAGATTGCTTTGGTGAAAGTGGACTGGTTGGGAGCTGTTTGATTGAGGTAATTTCGAGGACGAAATTCTTTTAAGTTGGGGAGAGTTGTAACACCCGTTCATTTTTAAATTAAATTATTTATAAATTGTTGGTGCGCCTTTATGTGGGAGTGTGGCTGAGAGCGTGGGTGGATGTCCGTAAAGTATAGAAAACCATTTATTAAATCATTGAGTTTGATAATAATATAATATAATTAATAATGATGATAATTTAATAACTAGTAGTAATATTATATTATTATTATTATTATTATTATTATTATTATTATTATTATTATTAATAGTATTAGTAGAGAGAATAAAGGGAATTAGGGAGTTATTAGAGAAATTGTGGGAGAAAGAGCAAAAGAACGATAAACGGCTCAGAAAACTAAAATTTAGGAAAAAGGTGGAGAAGAGGAAAAAGGAAGGTGGCTGTTGAGAGAAATGGAGAGCAGAGAATCATCCATCAGGGAATTGGAAGATAGTTGCAGAAAAGTCGCCAGAGAGCAGAACCAGAACCGGAAGCTTGGAATTGGCCTCTATTCTAAGGTAAGGGTGGGGTTCAATTCTATAACGGTGGGTATGATCGATTTCATGTAGGGAATTGAACCATAGAGTTAATGTTCCCGTAGGTCGATATATATTGGTAAATATTAAGGGTTAATGTTTCCGTAGTAAATGTTCCCGTAGTGACGTTCCTGTAGCAATGTTCCCCTAAGTTGAAGAAATATTAAGGATTAATGTTCCGTAGTAATATTACCGTGGAAATATTCCCGTAGTAATATTCCCGTGGAAACGTTCCCATAGTAACGTTACCGCAGTAGTGTTCCCGTAAGTTGAAGAAATATTAAGGATTAATATTCCCGTGGAAATGTTCCAGTAGTAATGTTCCCGTAGGTTGAGCAATATTAAGGGTAAATGTTCCCGTAGGTTGGAGAAATATTAAGGGTTAATGTTTGTCTATGCCTGCATTAGTGTTTATGTAGTAGTGTTGGGAATCGGCGCCGACACGCGCTAATTTCTCATTTGTTGAGAAAAGGTTGTTATTATGCTCTTACTTGATCGACTTCATGTAGGGAATCGAATCATAGATATAGTTCTCGTTACTCGATAAATGTTAGGGACAAGGTTTTTCTATGTAGGAATGAATGTGTTATATCGTCAGTGTTGTACGATGCCGTATGGTTGCCCTTAATGAGGCAAGATTAGTTGCCCTGTAGTTAACGAACCTTTTCAGGAACTATAATTAATTTAGTGAGTAAAAGTTGTAATGTTGTTCTTACGATAATGTGTTGAATTCTTAACTGTCGAAAGTATGTTGTTATTGTTCCTCTACATGAACAGATTGGAAGTGATGAATAATTGATGCATGTGAAGTTGTTATGTTACTGTTGAGAAAATGTTATTATAATACTCTCCTTGGATTATGTGGATAAGCTGTAGTTATATTACCCGTATGAAGGTATATGAAAATGCTGTTGAGTTCTCAATTGTAGAGACGAGGTTGTTTTTAATTGTTCTCTGCGAAAATGTGTTAGAGTCTTATTCGTAGGAACGATACTGTTGGTAGTCCTCTGATATGAACAGGTTTAAGTGGTGAGTACATGATGTATGCGAAATGTGATGTTTCTGTTATGGATAATTGGTTGTAGGCTTAATGCCTTGTTGCACGGTTGTTGCACAGTTGTTGTTGTTGTGTTATAGTCCATAATAGTTGCATCTCATAACATATCATTTTGCTTGGATTGGTGACGATTGTGTCTTTAATGACAAAATAAAATGATTGTGGAGAGTTGTCTCCCGAATTATTGTGGAGAGTTGTCTCCCGAATTATTGTGGAGAGTTGTCTCCCGAATTATTGTGGAGTGTTGTCTCCCAAAATGGTACCACATGCATATGCACAGTTGAGTTGCATTGTTGAGTCGCATTATTGAGTTGCGTTGTTGAGTTGTTTTGATGAGTTGCTGAGATATGATGATAATTGTTGTGTTTATGAATAAAGGGTGGTTGCAGTTTAATTATTACTAATATTTATGCGAACTGCTGGAATTATAAAGCTGTGATAATATTCTGACATGACTTTTATCATGCCTTATGTTATGTTGTTGATATCTCACCCTTTACATTGTATGTTACCTCCGTTGGTGGTAATTTGCAGGTAATCCGGAATAAGTGTAGCTTTCCGTTTAAAGTTGTTGGTCGCTCTGTTACGTAGCACTCTTGGGGGATGAACGTTTGTGGTTTATGTTACTTAGTTGATGTTCCTTGTTGCTGAATTTTATCAAGTATTTTACATTGCTTGTTTCTGAAAAATGTTAAATGAATGGTTGGAAGTATAGACCGATGTTGTGGTCAAAACTAGTTGTTTACGTGAATTAACGCAAGATAACTACTTGCTGAATTTTTAATGAAATATAGTTGTTGAAAGTTTATTAAGTTCCGCTGCGAAATAAAAGGGTGTTTTATTATTAAGATGTTGAGCATGTTGTCATTACTTATTCATCCAAAAATCTGTGCTATGTATGATACTGAATGAATAATTGCAAGTGTATGGTTTCTGTTCAAGTTGAAGTGTAACATCTCTGATGCGTCCAGTTTTTGTGAGTGTGACGGTCGTCACGACTCCATGACGGTCGTCATGCAGTCTGTTTTTATGAACTCTTATATTTCTGTTGTTTATCTTAATTATCCATTGGGTTAAATTGGGGTGTTACAATAGTGGTATCAGAGTAGGTCGGTCCATCCGGCCAAGTTGTTTAATGTTATGTATTCCCTGGTATGCGACATGTGTGTGAAAACACTGCCGGTACATGTTTTGTTGTGGAACCTTTGTCTGCAAGAGTGAGAATGATTCAAGTGGGGGAGAAGCTTGTGCTTCTCCAGGATGCTGCAAGTGAGGAGTTGTAACTCAGTGGGTGGTTGAACGCTCTTATAGTTTGGTAAAGATGGTTTATACCCCATTATGATTTTCGGCTGTCTATTGACAAATTGAGGAACTGATCGCCCTTAATCTCTTGTTGATAGTAGTTGGCATTATGTTGGATGGGATAGACGTGTCTTGCAAGCTTAGATGGCGTGAGCATTGAATTGTCTTGAGTTGAGCTAAGTGCTTAAGAGTTGTTTTGATGAGTCGGTGTATGATGATGCAGAGATGTTTAATTTTGATGGGAATTTTTGAGTTATAATGGAAGTGGAAAGTTTGCGATTTGCCGATAAATTCTGGTTTTCTGGAAGTTAGCCTGACAAGATAGTGGTATACAGCCAGGACGTGAAGTGGTTGCGTGACCGACTTAGTTACGAAAACTAGTCCGAGAGTGAGAGCTCCATATTATATGTCTGTTGGATGGTCAAAGAACTAAATTGATTGAGTAGCTTTGAGACTTGTGTCTGGTGTGTGTGCTAAGGCAACAGAGTGTGAGGTCGAGTATATTAAGAGTGGGCAGTGACTTCTGATGATTATTAAAGAAAGTAAGATGTGGAATGCGATATTGGTATAATTAGACCTTTAGATATTCCAAGAGTTGAAGATTTGTTGAATGACCTTCTATGTGTGAAATTGTTGTCGTACGTCGAATTTCGAGATTGCAGCTTTTTACGAAATCGATGTTTTTACGGACGAAAGTTGGAATAGATTACACCGTTGTGTCGGGTAATGTTAGGCCGTGATCGAGTATGCTTGTTTTATCGAATTTGATTGATTTTGTAAGTTTTTTCATTTTTGAAGAGTTGAGGATTTAAGATTCGGATTGAAATCGAAAGTAGTAGATTTCCCGTTTGATGGTTCTAAATCACGAATATACGTTTGGTATGAATGAGTATGTGTTTGTTTTGAAGAAAACAATTGAATCGGTCAGATTTTTGGGCGAAAATGCTCAAACCCGTAGCAGTCTTTATGCAGAAAAATTCTGTTTTGAAAAAACTTCGAAAATTCATAACTCTTGAACTGTATGTTCGTTTTAGTCCCCGTTCGAAGCATTGGAAAGCTAACGAGATGCTCTTTCTAGGAAAAATTGTTTTGAGGCCTGTACCTGGTTCAATTTAGCAGAAAATTGAAAACATATCGTGTGCTGATTTTTGCCGAACCCGACAAGACCATTTGTTGTATTTTGTGATGCTTTGTTGATAGGATTGGGAGATATGCTAAGTGAAACTTCTGCGAGTTTTGGTTATGCTTTAAGGGAACTTGAAGTATATAAGAGGAATCATTTGATAAGTGATTTAGAGTTGGTTGTTGTTGTGGTTGTGCCGGAGTTGGAAGCTTCAATTAGTTAATTTGAGATTTGATATGTTTGGTGACCTCAAGAGCTTAAGGCATTGATTTGATTTGGAAGAGTCGAATATGAGGTAGAGAAAATAATTGGGACTCCGAAGTGGATTATGGTTTTGGATTGAATCACCATTCGGGTGAAGCGAACGTGGTAGCTTATGCATTGATTTGGAAATCCTTGCATATACCGATGATGATGGTGAAAAGAGTTAGAACTGATTGAACAATTTTGTGGTATGAGTTGGTTTGTGAAGAGACTTCTTATGGAGTTAAGCTTAGTATATTGGACCTTACTAGTGGTATTCTTGACGAGATTCTATAAGGTCAGAACTCTGGTTTGAGTTGGTAGATTGGTTGAATCTGAGGAATTAAAGTCGAAGGGATGATTTTCAGATTAATGGAAATGGTATCATGAGATGTCGTGATAGAGTTTGTGTTCTAGATATTATTGAATGGAATAAGAGTATTGAGGTAGATGGAGTATCCACTCCGGTGCTATGAAGATGTAACCGGATTTGAGGAAATTATTTTGAGAGCCATAGTTGAAGAGATAAGTGGTTGAGTTTGTATATGTTGGTTAGACTTGTTGGAAGTCGAAGAATAAACGTCAGAGACCGTTGGGTCTGATGCAACCGTTGAATATTCCAGAGTGGAGATTGGATAGTATTCCCATGGATTTTGTGTTGGGTTTTTCGGAAAATTTGAGGGATACGATTTTACTTGGGTGATTTTGGATAGAATGACTAATTTGGCTCTTTTCCTAACAAGTGAGATTAATCATTCTATGTTGAAGCTAGCTGAGATTGTGCAAGAGACGACTGAAAAAAAATCCAAAGGATCCATGAAAGACGTGTTTTGAGAGTTACGATAGTAACTGGTGTTGGTCGAGCTTGAGGTCTCGGAAGCACACTGTGTTTTGTTATCTGTACCAGAGTGGCGCAACAGAAGCGTGGGAAAAATAACAGGTTAGACTATTTTACCGCTGTCACTCATGGGAATCTACATGATGTGGTATGTGCCTAAGTTGAAGAAGTACATTGATTCGAATGGATGGTGTATAATCGAAAGGTAATTTGACTGTTGAGGCGTTGCTAGTTCAGGTGGATGAACGAGAAGCAACTTCGAGGTGAAGAGATTGCTTTGGTGAAAGTGGACTGGTTGGGAGCTGTTTGATTGAGGTAATTTCGAGGACGAAATTCTTTTAAGTAGAGGAGAGTTGTAACACCCGTTCATTTTTAAATTAAATTATTTATGAATTGTTGGTGCGCCTTTATGTGGGAGTGTGGCTGAGAGCGTGGGTGGATGTCCGTAAAGTATAGAAAACCATTTATTAAATCATTGAGTTTGATAATAATATAATATAATTAATAATGATGATAATTTAATAACTAGTAGTAATATTATATTATTATTATTATTATTATTATTATTATTATTATTATTATTATTATTATTATTATTATTATTATTATTATTATTATTATTATCAGAAAACCAAAATTTAGGAAAAAGGTGGAGGAGAAGAGGAAAAAGGAACGTGGCTGTTGAAAGAAATGGAGAGCAGAGAATCATCCATCAGGGAATTGGAAGATAGTTGCAGAAAAGTCGCCAGAGAGCAGAACCAGAACCGGAAGCTTGGAATTGGCCTCTATTCTAAGGTAAGGGTGGGGTTCAATTCTATAACTTTGGGTATGATCGATTTCATGTAGGGAATTGAACCATAGAGTTAATGTTCCCGTAGCTCGATATATATTGGTAAATATTATTGGTTAATGTTTCCGTCGTAACATTCCCGTAGTAAATGTTCTCGTAGTGACGTTCCCGTAGTAATGTTCCCGTAAGTTGAAGTAATATTAAGGATTAATGTTCCGTAGTAATATTCCCGTGGAAATGTTCCCGTAGTAATATTCCCGTGGAAACGTTTCCATAGTAACGTTACCGCAGTAATGTTCCCGTAAGTTGAAGATATATTAAGGATTAATATTCCTGTGGAAATGTTCCCGTAGTAATGTTCCCGTAGGTTGAGCAATATTAAGGGTAAATGTTCCCGTAGGTTGGAGAAATATTAAGGGTTAATGTTTGTCTATGCCTGCATTAGTGTTTATGTAGTCGTGTTGGGAATCGGCGCCGACACGCGCTAATTTCCTATTTGTTAAGAAAAGGTTGTTATTATGCTCTTACTTGATTGACTTCAGGTAGGGAATCGAATCATAGATATAGTTCTCGTTACTCGATAAATGTTAGGGACGAGGTTTTTCTATGTAAGAATGAATGTGTTATATCGTCAGTGTTGTACGATGCCGTATAGTTGCCCTTAATGAGGCAAGATTAGTTGCCCTGTAGTTAACGAACCTTTTCAGGAACTATAATTAATTTAGTGAGTAAAAGTTGTAATGTTGTTCTTACGATAATGTGTTGAATCCTTAACTGTCGAAAGTATGTTGTTATTGTTCCTCTACATGAACAGATTGGAAATGATGAATACTTGATGCATGTGAAGTTGTTATGTTACTGTTGAGAAAATGTTATTATAATATTCTCCTTGGATTATGTGGATAAGCTGTAGTTATATTACCCGTGTGAAGGTATATGAAAATGTTGTTGAGTTCTCAATTGTAGAGACGAGGTTGTTTTTAATTGTTCTCTGCGAAAATGTGTTAGAGTCTTATTCGTAGGAACGATACTGTTGGTAGTCCTCTGATATGAATAGGTTGAAGTGGTGAGTACATGATGTATGCGAAATGTGATGTTTCTGTTATGGATAATTGGTTGTAGGCTTAATGCCTTGTTGCACGGTTGTTGCACAGTTGTTGTCGTTGTGTAATAGTCCATAATAGTTGCATCTCATAGCATATCATTTTGCCTGGATTGGCGACGGTTGTGTCTTTAATGACAAAATAAAATGATTGTGGAGAGTTGTCTCCCGAATTATTGTGGAGAGTTGTCTCCCGAATTATTGTGTAGTGTTGTCTCCCAAAATGGTACCACATGCATATGCACAGTTGAGTTGCATTGTTGAGTCGCATTATTGAGTTGCGTTGTTGAGTTGTTTTGATGAGTTGCTGAGATATGATGATAATTGTTGTGGTTATGAATAAAGGGTGGTTGCAGTTTAATTATTACTAATATTTATGCGAACTGCTGGAATTATAAAGCTGTGATAATATTCTGACATGACTTTTAGCATGCCTTATGTTATGTTATTGATATCTCACCCTTTATGTTGTATGTTACCTCCGTTGGTGGTAATTTGCAGGTAATCCGTAATAAGTGTAGCTTTCCGTTTAAAGTTGTTGGTCGCTCTGATACGTAGCACTCTTGGGGGATGAACGTTTGTGGTTTATGTTACTTAGTTGATATTCCTTGTTGCTGAATTTTATCAAGTATTTTACATTGGTTGTTTCTAAAAAAATGTTAAATGAATGGTTGGAAGTATAGACCGATGTTGTGGTCGAAACTAGTTGTTTACGTGAATTAACGCAAGATAGCTGTTGCACCCCAAAATTTGCCTAACGTTTCTTTACCTAGCTTATGTTTCATTTCATTCACATTAGCATTATCATTTACATTTCATTGAAATGTATGCAGGAGATCAAGAGGTATGATTACCAATCAAAAGTTACACAAGACTGTGGAGCTAGCTAAAGAAGGTTATTCAAGTGTTCAAGGGTTGATGTCCTTGTCAGAGAAGTTAAAAGATCCTCAGAGAGAGTGATTGAAGCCAAGTGTGTAGGTCTCCTAACTTGAGAGTTGTGGAAAGCCATCAGATGATTATGAGGCCATGAAGATGGACTTGTGGTCTTGAGATAGCTCATAAGAAATGTTGAAGTTCATGTGGGAGCTCAGACAAGTCCCTATGCAAGATTAAGAAGCCTCAGCCATGATTGATGCAGTAGGGTTTGACTGGGTCAACCCTAAGTCAACTGAGGATTTGAAGAAGGTTGAGAATTAATTCAAGAGCCATGTGATCATGGATTAATACATTGAGATGTTCTAAGGATGATTCCAAGGTCAACTCATCATGATTGAGGAGTTTGAGAAGTTTCAGGCTAGGGTTTCTAAGACTTGACAGTGTAAAATCCCTTAGATTGACCCCTGTCTTCAAGGCAATTTAACTCAAGATATGATTGTCATCTCATCTTTACCCCAACATTATTGTTGTATGGCATGATCTTAGCTTTAAATTGAGTACTAGAAGTCTTTGATAGGGTTTATAGAACTCAAGTTATGAGATAGACAAGTTACAAGTCATTTGAGGCATGTGAATTTGGAGCTTGAAAGTTACCCAACTTGCATGACACCTTTTCCTAAGAAGGATGATTCCTATGAACTTTTGGTCAACATGAATGTTGTTCCTTATTCTCTTAGCTTTCCATAGAGTGCTAGAAGTCCTTTATAGGATTTGTAGAACTCAAGTTATGGCTTTGACAAGTCAAGGGTATTTTGGGAAGTTGTGATTATGGGTCATTTTTGGTTATGGGTCATTTTCACCAACTTAGACATCTCAAATGAAATTTTATTCAACTTGAAAGTTGCTCAAAATGGGGTTTTAACTTTTACTATGTATCAAGGAGGCATTGAAATGGCTCAAGGAGAGACTTGATTCAAGAAATTTTGAAAAAGGAAGAATTAAAAGAGAATTAAAGACCAAAAATTTAAAATAAAGGTTATGTGTGCAAACAAGGCAAAGTAATAGCATTTTTTGAATGGAAAATACATTTTGGAAACAACGACATTATTAGAAATTAGGTTTGAGTTCATTTTCATGGCCTTTTGCTTTGATACTTCATGAAGAAGTTACATCTCAAATCCAAGCCATGGGATGAAAACAAGGGATGAATCCCCACCATTCAAGTTTAGTGGTTCACAAGGAGTGTGTTGAAGGTTTCCTGGAGGAGAAATGGATGAGATATCGTGACTGCCATGAATGAGATATTGAAGAGAAATTGAAAATTGAAATTCTCATTCTGAACCTTTGAGAAGGATCTAGATCATTCAGTCACATCCTATATAAGCCTATGAATGCATTCAGTTCATTTTTTGGTGAAGATTGAAGCCTGAAGCAGAGAGTGGAGTTGGAATTTCAGAGGTGCAAGTGAGAATCGAATTCTGAGTTCAAGGCCAAATCAAGATCAATTGAAGGTTTCATTGTGTTCATCAAGTGATTTGGAGTGTATATGCACTTTCTTGAAGGCTGAAGAGTGCAAGAACTACCTCTGTTACAAGCTTGAACACAGGTTGGTACATTTCATTTTTGTGCTTGATTTAGGTAGAGATAGTTAGCATTCTATAGGTGGTTAGGATCCTGGTGACATGTAGTTGGATTTAGGATCAGAAATTGGTGAATTAGAGACAAAATAGGTGTGTGATCAATTTCTGTTGAGCCTTGGATTAGGTGATTCTTGGACTGTTAATCAAGATTGGATAGTGTAGAATGATCACCATGAGATGAGGATTACATTTGTGCATTTAATTGAAGTTCTGATGAGATTCAAGATTGAGGTATATTTTGAAAGTGCTATCGGGTTTGAAAATCCAGAGGGAGTTAGATGATTCTAAGGGTATATTCGTGATCAGCATTAAATTCTAGAGAGAATGATGTATGGTTTGTGAATTTTTGATGACCTGTGTAAATGTCTTCACCGGAGAAGACGGTGGCGCCACCGTCTGGTTTTCCCCCAAAACTGAAGTTCAAATGAGGAAGAAACGCAGGAGCCATTGGATCTTGTCTGAAGCTTGACCTGGTAACCCTCATCCAAGGCCACGATTGAATTTCAGTTGCTGACTTTGACTGAAGCAAAACGCACCGTTTTCATTAATGTGCTGGCAACATGAGGACGTTTGGATCCATTGACCAGTCTCACCATCGTGTGTTCAAAAGCTTGCCACATAACTCTGCCTCAAAATGCCCCGTTTTGGATCAGCGAGTGATTCAGAGAAAGGGATGGGTTCGAATCCTGGCATGTATTCTTTTTTTTTTTCTTTTCTTCAATTTCTGAAGAGAACCATGAGTGAATTCAGGCGCATGGGCTTAGTGAATTTCCTGCTATCCCCACCCCTCCATGCAGGCCCAAAGTGGATTTTCAACATGATTCCCTTACTCAATACACCCCTCCCTGGTTATTCTTGTGAGCTGAACTGATGGGCCTAGCGCCCTCCTTGCTATGCGTACCCCCATTGTGATGGGCCCATGCGTTTTGAGCTGGCTTTATTTGCTGACTGCACCCTCTTTTCATCTTCTTGTTAATATTGTTTTATTATTTTTGTGCATTTTATACTTGTTTGATTTTAATCCATTAAAAATAGAATAATTGATCAATAAATCTTGAAATTTTTTCCCCTGATTCATGAATGAATTTAGAAATTTTAGGAACAAAAAAATTAGGATTAGCATTTATTTTCATTTTATTTGAGTTTTTCCCATTTTATTTGAAAATAAAATTGTATTGTTTGCTTCATCTGTTTGGTGAATTTTGTTTGAGCATTTGGTATTGAGTTTTTGCTTGATATTTGGCTTGTGATTAGGTTAGATATATATGCTCCCCTTAGATTTTTCTCACATTTTTTTGATGAACTTAGGTACTGTTTTAGGACTAGAACTTTAGGAGTTCCCTTTAGGGTTTAATGGTGATACCTTGAGATTTAGGACTTATTTGGAGGATTTAGAGGATGATTCAGGTCCTGATTTTTTAACTATAGGTTATTAGTGAATGCATGTTCCCATAGAAAAATAATCAGATTTTTAGAATGTGTTTTGGTATTTTTGATAGAATATTCTACTTGTGTGTTCATTTGGTGCTTCAATATTGATGATTGATGTGGATTGGACTCAAAGTTGGGCTTCCTTGCATAGTGGGCTTCTGGATCTCATTGGAGGATATCATGGAATTTATGAAGCTTGTGTGAAGTGGCTGGTGGAGCTTGGATTGAAGTTTTCCTTCCTTTTTGTTAGCTTTGAGTAGCTTAGGAAATTAGGGCTTTAGGAGAGAGCTTTAGAAATAGATATTTCTTCAAATAATGGTTGGTTGTTCCCATTCCATTCTCATCCTATGATTCAAAGTCCTCATGTTAAAGTCACATCCCTCCTTTGGAGGGATGTGTGACATTTACAATGAGTAGAACTTTTGAGGATGCTTCTCTCTGATAACTGGTTGAGTGTCGGACAGGATTCCTTTGGTTTACTGTCTGCTTCCCATTATCAAACAATAGTCCTGATGATTATTCTCTTGATTCTTGGTGGATCCTATTGAAGATTGAATCTTGAAGATGGAGTACCTTTCATTCTCTTGAAGAGGATAGACTTGAAGAACAGTTACAGACTGTGGACTGAACTGCTGTCAGAAGACTGCTTTGCTGTGAAGCTGTTGATTTGCTTTCTTGACCGTCTGTTTTCTTTCTGTGCAACTGTATTGGTGTGACTTTTTTGATTTGCTTGATGCATTAGAATAAGTTCATGTTTAGATTCTTTTAATCTAGGAGCATGATTGCATTAGAGGTTGAGTTCCTCCCTCTGCTTGTATTTTTACTTTGTGGCTTTGCTTGCTGGTATTCGGTAGAGCTCTGTTCCCTTGCCTGTGTGGTTTGTGATTTGCTTGATGGCATTTTATTTTCCTTTATGATTGCAGTTATTCATACTTGGCTTGAGGTCGAGACGAGCTTGTGGAGGCTGATGCCCCACACACATTTCCTCCCTCACTTGCATTGCATGCATTTTACAGTCGTTTACTGTTTACTGTTTAAGCTGATGCTTTATCTGTTCCTGTTTATCTTTGACATGATCCCCTAGGAATCTCGCTTCCTTTGATAAGGAAGTGATGATTAGAACTTTAGGTTGAAACCTATGCATGATAACTTCTAGGAGTTCCCTGTTTCAAACCTCAACTATAGGATGAATCCTTGGTATGACAACAGTAGGACTTGATAGTCTCCCTGTAGTTGTCCCTCTCTCTTCACATTTTAAAACAACAGTAAAAAACTTAATAAAGGCAAGTTAGTATAAGCGCGTTACGAGCCTTAAGCTACTTGAGTAATGATAATTGAGCGGCCTCCTCTCAATTGTCTAGAATGTTTAGTATACATCCTTTGGACGATATGCGACGCATTTGTTCCCAGGTCATAGTCTCTAGTGCTGTACAAACTACAGACAACTAAAAAACAGTTCTTCCGTAAAAGACAGAAAACAAACTTCAAACCTTTTTTCCCCGTGGGCCCATAATTCAAAGGAAGCTTTTCTGGAGAAAAGAGTGTCGATAACTCCTAGTTCTACCGCAAATGGTAAGGCCTAAGTCTCCAAGGATCGAGCTGAGTATGCCAAACTGCTGGAATTGTTTGTTAACCCTACTCGAAAGAACAAATGAAGCTGAATTCCCGTAATCCGTATTATCCCGAACTACGTAAGCTCTGATCTCCCATACCTGTTGAGAGTACGTAGGCACAATACTGATGTATTGGCGAGCCACCTTCCCCGTAACCCGTAGTTGGTCGAACTACGTTGACTCTGATTTCTCATTCTCTGACGAGAATACGTAGGCATAAAGTGCGACGCTTTGCCGAGTCATTTTATTTTCATTTCAGACCAGCCTTGATAGGTAGATAGCAAACAAACCCGTCAGATAAACACAACAAGCGTGGATCCCATCGAGTACGATGGACATGAGGGGTGCTAATTCCATCCCCTTGCGTAACCGACTCCCGAACCCAGACAACGGTTGCGATGACCTTGTCTTATACCTTTTCGTCAGGTTTTTTCGATCGTTTCCTTTCCCGTTTTGAGGGATAAATAACGAAAGGTGGCGACTCTTCTGTTTTGCCGGCACCTTACTTTCGCGGTAGCGACAATAATTACTTGCTGAATTTTCAATGAAATATAGTTGTTGAATTTATCATGAGTTATCGAAAGTTTATTAAGTTCCGCTGCGAAATAAAAGGGTGTTTTATTATTAAGATGTTGAGCATGTTGTCGTTACTTGTTCATCCAAAAATCTGTGCTATGTATGATACTAAATGAATAATTGCAAGTGTATGGTTTATGTTCAAGTTGAAGTGTAAAATCTCTGATGCGTCCAGTTTTTGTGAGTGTGACGGTTGTCACGACTCCATGACGGTCGTCATGCAGTCTGTTTTTATGAACTCTGATATTTCTGTTGTTTATCTTAATTATCCGTCGGGTTAGATTAGGGTGTTACACCTATGGAACCTGTGCCAATGGTTGATAAGCCTCAGATGTCTCATCGACGACAAAGAGCCTTGAATTTTTCTCTCCAACGCATTGCTTCTCGGGATAACCGTGTGACTAGGGGGGGTACGCTCAGAAGGTAAAATCAGCTAGCAGAGTTTACGACCAGGTCCCAATGACATACACTCAGTTGTTGCAAGTTTTGCTTCGTTTTTGGTTGGTCGAGCTTCAGACTTTGGATCCACCTAAGGGTAAGATACCATCAGGTTTTGATATGAATGCCCGTTGCGACTTCCACTCTGGGGCACTGGGGCATAACATTGAGAATTGTCATGCTTTTAAGCACAAGGTTCAAGATCTGATTGACTCAAAAGCTATTGAATTCACGCCGAGCGGCGTGACTGTACCTGATGGTCCTATTCCAGTTGTTGCCAAGGTGAGCGATGTTCCCGAAGCTGTAGTAGGCCAGGGGTCTATCTTGCAATCAATGGTGTCAGAATCCCGCTGTCCTCAATTGTTGCCTGTGCCCAGAACAAGCTTGAGGATGAAAGCACCTGAACAATAGGAGTCCTTGGTATCTCAGGCTCAATCTCCGGATGTCTTGACCGTTCAGAGTCAACCACCCGTAGGGTTCATGCATCAGACATCATCTCCCTCTGAGAATCAACGGTCATATCGCCCTCTGCAATAACAACAGCCGCAACAGCAGCAGAGACAGCAGCATCCTGCTCAGCGAAGAATTTAGGATAGGGATAGGGCCGCGAAAAGAGTAGTTGATGTGCCCCCAATGCCGTATGCTCAGCTTTTTCAAACTTTACTACAATTGCAGCTTATTGAGAAAAGGACAATGGCTCCGCCGAAGGGCACACATCCTTTTGGGTATGATGCCAATGCACATTGTGAATTCCACTCCGAGGCACTGGGTCATAGCATAGAGAACTTTCATGTATTCAGGCACAAGGTACAAGACTTGATCGATAGTAAGGCAGTCAACTTCTCTGATGAAATTCCCAACGTGGTACAGAATCCTCTGGCAAACCACAGACAAACTGGAAGCGGCTGAGTCGCCCACAAGTCAGATGTGAAAGCCCAGTTCCTAGAAGCTGGCGATCTGCATTTTTCATGTCATTTTCTTTACATTTGTAGTTTCTTTCCTGTTTAAATTGAAAATTTCGTTTGTAAAGCATGATGTTTTTCAATTGATATTGATAATGAAATAAATATGCATGTTTTGAATTAATCCATTCGTGTTCACTCTATTGCTTTTTTTTTATTCCAAACGCTTGTTTACGCGAAATCCGGGGAGGATGACGAAATCCAACGAAGCGCAAGTTTCCGAATGTATGCTTTCAAACAAAAACCTGTTGATGATGTACAGGAATTGTTTCAAATCCCAAACACCAGAGATATAAGGAAGATAATCCCTTGTTAACCCCTTTGAGCCTAGTTGTAGGAGTTTCTTTCTGAAAATGAAAAACCCTCAATCTTAACCCGGGGCAGGGTAGGTGTCAGTTAATTTGACCAAGCGTTCGAATTACAAAATGAGTGTCCGTTCGAGGATAGATCATACATATATAGGTCGTACCTAAAAAACCACAATGGTTAAGCCTGGTCGATCAGGAGTGAAACAGTCACAATCTCTTTAACAAGTCATACGAGCCGAGGTCATACGATTTGTTCCAAAAAAAAAAGAGAGAAAGAAAAGAATCAAAAGGAAAAAGCCCGCTAAGTCGAATCGTGAAAGCAAGCGACTTAGGCAAAAATTAGGGTACCCCGCTGGACTTCAAAGTTGAAGAAAATCTAAAGAGTTAGTCCATGCAAAAGTTAGGGGAAAACGAAAAACGAAAAGCGAAAAAGGATTGCGAAAGAAAAACGAAATCGTGTGGCTCCGGATGCCAAAAGACGAAAAGAGAGTGATTGTCACTTCGAAAAAGTGTAATTCCTTGAACTGTCACTCAACCTTTGAAAGGAGAACGCTAAGGTCGAATTAGCTCAACGTAGGACCGGAGAACATCACGGAGAATGGGTGGGTTAAAATGAATTTTGAGCCTTTATCTTTTCTTTCATAAATTGTGAACCTGACCATGTTACAACCTTTAAAAGTCCTAATTGAAATAGGTTTGTTTCGAAAGCATACTTCGGTAAAGATCGCATCAGAACTGACTCCTGAAAGGATTCTTCTTACAGCGTTGTATTAAGGTTGACATGTTAATGAATGATTTATACATTTTATGTCATAAATTTTTTTCCAGTGAACATATTGGATTTTCAAAACTGCCATATGCATTGCATTTGATATGTCTTGTATGCAGAACAACTTGTCTTACTAGCGAGTAAGTGCTTGACGGCTGGAAGGTTTCCACGATGGAAAGATTTGATCAGGAAAGAATGCAGGACACTAGAATATCCCGACGAACCGGGGCAGGCTATGTCAAATGATCGCGGCATGGGAGTCAGCCATCCAGAAATCAGGTAATCCGGGGCAATCAGGTCGATATTTGATGAATCTCTCGCAGCCAAGGGTACTACTCCCCACAGATCAGCCCATGAGGGACAAAGTCATGACAAGGTTGGGGCAGGCCACCCCGAGAGCGCCGAAACTACTCTTATCTTGAAGGCGATTAACTTGAAGTGCCTCCGTGAGGTTCAAAGTGCTGAAGTCATTAGTATCAAACCACCAGAGTACAGAGATCTCAGGTTTCCCTTTGAAAGGATACGACAAAGATCTCGCAGGCTGGGGCAAAAGTTGAAAGCGAAAGAGCCGTTTCTCTCCATACCCGCAGAGATTGTCAAAAGTTGTTATAGATTCTGGGGTAAGCCATTTCGAGTTCATTTCATGGCATGTTTTCCCAAGCCAGATGATTCCTTCTTCCCTAGCGGAGTTTTCCTCAGGTTGCTGTTATGTCAGCATTTTAAAATAAAAGATTTCACGGAGTAAGCCTTTGAGGTCATTACCTTTTGATCAAGGTGAATGTCTTGCAGTTGGCATCAGAAATTCCCCAGTAGAGTTTTCCTCGGATGGATGTTACGTCAGCGTTAAAAGGCTTTATAATTAGACTTTGGAGTTGTTGCCAAATATTCCCCGCAGAGTTGCTTGTTCAAGTCTTCGGATGCTCGATTTGCACTTTTATTTAGTGTATGCCCGTTTCTGCGGAAATGGAAGGTCAGAGATATTGACAGTCCACGCTTTTATTTAGCGTATGCCCGTTTCTGCAGAAATGGAAGGTCAGTGATATTGATGATTCTCGCTTTTATTTAGCGTATGCCCGTTTCTGCGGAAATGGAAGGTTAGAGATATTGACGGTTCGCACTTTTATTTAGTGTATGCCCGTTTCTACGGAAATGGAAGGTCAATGATATTGACGATTCTCGCTTTTAGCGTATGCCCGTTTTTATGGAAATGGAAGGTCAGTGATATTGACGATTCTCGCTTTTATTTAGCATATGCCCGTTTCGACGGAAATGGAACGTCAGTGATATTGATGATTCTCGCTTTTATTTAGGGTATGCTCGTTTCTGCAGAAATGGAAGGTCAGAGATATTGATGATTCTCGCTTTTATTTAGTGTATGCCCGTTTCTAAGGAAATGGAAGGTCAGAGATATTGACGATTCTCGCTTTTATTTAGCGTATGCTCGTTTCTGTGGAAATGGAAGGTCAAAGATATTGACGATTCTCGCTTTTATTTAGCGTATGCCCGTTTCTGCAGAAATGGAAGGTCAATTATATTGACGGTTCTCGCTTTTATTTAGCGTATGCCCGTTTATGCGAAAATGGAAGGTCAGTGATATTGACGATTCTCGCTTTTATTTAGCGTATGCCCGTTTCAGCGGAAATGGAAGGTCAGAGATATTGACGATTCTCGCTTTTATTTAGCGTATGCCCGTTTCTGCGGAAATGGAAGGTCAGAGATATTGACGGTTCGCACTTTTATTTAGCGTATGCCCGTTTCTGCGGAAATGGAAGGTCAGAGATATTGACGATTCTTTCTTTTATTTAGCGTATGCCCGTTTCTAAGGAAGTGGATGGTCAGAGATATTTACGATTCTCGCTTTTATTTAGCGTATGCCCCTTTCTGCGGAAATGGAAGGTCAGAGATATTGACAGTTCGCACTTTTATTTAGTGTATGCCCGTTTCTGCGGAAATGGATGGTCAGAGATATTGACAGTTCACACTTTTATTTAGTGTATGCCCGTTTCTACGGAAATGGAAGGTCAGAGATATTGATTGTTCTCACTTGTATTTAGTGTATGCCCGTTTCTGCGGAAATGGAAGTTCAAAAATATTGACGATTCACACTTTTACGTAGTGCTTGCCCGTTTCTCAGGAAATGGAAGATCAAGGATAATATTTTGATAGGGTCCTGTGGCTCGATGCCCATTTATTGTGGCTTATATTTGAAGTTTGATTGTTGCTGATCCAGTGTGTTGATTAAACGCATGTGGCGTCACACAGGTGGTTGATGTTGAAATCAGTTTTTGTATCGGATGATTGATCAGTGGTGGCCGTGACGACCGAATTCAATTTTCTAGATATTTTTCCCAAGCAGTTTGTGCAGTTTATTTCTTTGGTTGGCAAATTTCCGGGTTCTTTGGTATTCAACTGTCTTTTACCTCGATTGTTTGAAAGCCGTTCGCTTTTCATCCAGTCAGTTTTAAGCCGTTTGAATAGGGGCAGCTGTTGCACCCCAAAATTTGCCTAACCTTTTTCTCACTTGGCTTTTGTTTCATTGCATAAGCATATTGTAAGAACACAGATTGTGTCTTAATTATATCTCTATGTTTTGATGATAACACTTATGAATTTTGTATTCAAGAATTATATACTCTAAACGTGTTCTAGACTGTTTGCTACAGGTACTAAAGAAAATTCTCTTAAGAAAGAAAATTTGGATCTGAACAATGTTATTATGAAGGGCTTCATAGGTTCAAGAGCATCTTAAGTGAAGATCTGAACGCTGCTCCATGAAGAATCTGATTACTGTCTCTTGAAGATTCTGAAGCAGGAGCCTCTAAAGCATAGAAGACTCTGCTCTGATAGATTTACACGCTCAAGCACACAAGCTGCACATACTCTGATTCAGCTCAATCTGAAGAACATCCAAGACTCTGAAGATCCAGAAGATCTCTACTCTGAAAACTCTGAAGATTCAGATTCTTATGTTAAAAGCTGAACTTACTTTGTGAAGAAGATTTAAATATGTACGTTGGCTTATCTCAACAGCTCTTTCCTCTTTTGCGCTAGACACAAGGACACAGACAAAAAGGTTTTATCTGTGCATTCCATTCTAAGGAAAGATTCTGCAAAGTAAAGACAAAAGGCATCAGGCCTGTTTCAGCACAGCCTCCAATGTAAAGACAAAAAGCTTCAGGCTTTTCTGCACAGCCTTCAACGTTATCAAGACTTCATGGATCTAAGTGCCTATAAAAAGAAGTCCACTCCATCTTCTTCAGCATCGAACCTCTAGCAAAATCTCTCACCATAGCGAAACTCTCAAAGCTCTTATTATTTTATTTTGCTATAACATTGTTCTTAACTTAAGAGAAATATCACAGTTGTGATAATAGCTTATTAGAAGCATTCATACTCTTGTATAAGTTTTACATTGTTTGTAAAAGGTTTTCCTTAAGAGGATCCAGTTGGGATCAGTTGCTCTTGAGAAGACTAAGAACAGTTGTTCTTAGGTGTTGCTATTGTAATCTGTTTGATTAAATAGTGGATTAAGTCCTTGACAGAGAAAGGCAAATCACTCTTGAGAGGGTGGACTGGAGTAGTTGTTTTCAATGAACCAGGATAAAAATATCTGTGTTCAAATCTTTGTTTTTTAGTCTTACTTATTCAACCCCCCCCCCCCCCCTTCTAAGTAATTTTCTCACCTTCAGTTGGCATCAGAGCTCCGGTTCTGCGTGTGCTCCACTTAACCGTGACAGTTAAAGATCCAGTGAGAAAGATACTTTGATATTTATTTGGTTGTCAATATGGATAATACTTCTACATCAACTTACAACAACAAATATGAAGGAGATAGGATCAGTACTAAGCCACCCATGTTTGATGGGGAAAAATTTGACTATTGGAAAGATAGAATAGAAAGTTTTTTCCTTGGGTATGATGCTGATCTTTGGGATATGGTCATTGATGGATATGAACATCCTACTGGTGAGGATGGAAAAAAGATTGATAGAAAATCAATGACTAAAGTACAGAAAAGAGATTTCAAGAATCACCACAAAGCCAGAACTATATTGCTTAATGCAATCTCTCATACTGAGTATGAGAAGATTACTAACAGAGATACTGCTCATGACATGTTTGAGTCACTCAAAATGACTCATGAGGGAAACTCTCAGGTTAAAGAGACCAAGGCTCTGGCGCTCATACAGAAGTATGAGACATTTAAAATGGAAGAGTCTGAAAATGTAGAAACTATGTTTTCTAGATTTCAGATTCTTATAGCTGGTCTGAAAGTTCTGGACAAGGGCTACTCAACGTCAGATCATGTCAAGAAGATCATCAGAAGTCTTCCCACCAGATGGAGACCAATGGTGACCGCATTGAAGATGGCAAAAGATCTGAACAAGATCTCTTTAGAAGAACTTATCAGCTCTTTGAGAAGCCATGAAATTGAGCTGGAGGAAGATGAACCCCAGAAGAAAGATAAAGGTAAATCCTTAGCTTTAAAATCTAACAAACCTGTTAAAGCTTTGCAGGTAAAAGAAGAAAGCTCTGAAGAATCTTCTTCTGAAGAAGAAGATGAGTTATCCATGCTGTCCAGAAGGATTAACAAACTCTGGAAGCACAAGGGAAAGAAGTTCAACAACTTCAGAAGATCTGATAACAGAAAAGAATCTTCTAGTCACAGAAGATCTGCCAAGAAAGAAGTGGTGTGCTATGAGTGCAAAGAACCTGGGCACTACAAAAATGACTGCCCCAAACTTCTGAAAGAAAAACCTAAGAAGAAGTTCAACAAAAAGAAGAAGGTTCTGATGGCAACATGGGATGACTCAGATGAGTGTGAATCATCTTCTGAATCAGAAGAAGAATGTGCAAACGTTGCACTGATGGCCAAGACAGAGGATCAAGAGGAAGGTACCTCAGGATATGAATCAGAATCTGAATCTGATGATGATGCAGAAGAGGTAATGGCTAAACTTACCAAAGAAGAACTCATTAAAGTTTTAACAGAAGTTCTTAAAAGTTATAACAACATCAAACTCAAATACAAGAAGCTGAAAAGCAATCTTGAATCTGAGATTGATCTTCTGAAAACAGAACTTGTTGAGCAGAAAGAAATAAATTTAAAAATCAAAAATGACTTTGATAGAACTCAACAAGAATCTGAATCTGAGACTAAGTCATGTGAAAATATTTTAGAAAAATATGACTCTAGTTTTCAGAAATTTCTCACTAAGAGCATAGACAGAAGCAAGATGGCTTCCATGATCTATGGTGTTAGTGGAAACAACAGAAGAGGCATTGGATATGAGTCTTCATCTGGAAGCAATCCAAAACCTGTTGACAAACTTTTCATCAAGAAGACACCTCTGTATTCTCAATTCAAATTTGGCCACTTGAATGACATTAAACACACAAGCTCTGAGAAGAATACTTATGTGTTTAAACCCAAGGCAAGCCAGAATAAACATTATGTTGTAAAACAGAAGTTTAGGCAAACCTACAAACCAACTAACCCCAAAGGACCCAAGAAGATCTGGGTACCTAAAGACAAAATAATCCCTGTTGCAGATGTCCTTAGCAGCAAAGTCAGGACACCAATCATGGTACCTGGACTCTGGATGCTCACGACACATGACAGGAGAAAGGTCTATGTTCCAAAGCCTGGAACTTAGATCTGGAGGGGACGTGAAATTTGGAGGGAACCAGAAGGGCAAGATCATTGTCTCTGGAACAATAGGTAATGGCAACCTACCCTTTATTTCTAATGTTCTGTTAGTTGAAGGATTGAAACATAATCTATTGTCCATAAGTCAATTAAGTGACAATGGTTATGATATAATCTTTAATCAAAAATGTTGCAAAGCTGTATGTCAAAAGGATGGTTCTATCCTATTCAGTGGAAAGAGGAAACACAACATTTATAAAATTAACCTTTCAGAACTTAAAGTTCAAAATGTAAAATGCCTCTTATCTGTGAATGATGAGCAATGGGTCTGGCATAGAAGATTGGGGCATATTAATATGAGACGTATATCTCAAATTAATAAACTCAATCTGGTCAGAGGACTTCCTAAGTTGAAGTTCAACTCATATGCTCTGTGTGAAGCATGTCAAAGAGGTAAATTTTCAAAATCTCATTTTAAATCAAAAAATGTTGTGTCTACCTCCAGACCATTGGAATTACTTCACATTGATCTGTTTGGACCAGTGAAAACTGCATCCATCAGAGGCAAGAAGTATGGGTTAGTCATTGTAGATGACTACAGCAGATGGACATGGGTAAAGTTTATAAAACACAAGGATGAGTCTCATTCTGTGTTCTTTGACTTCTGCAATCAAGTCCAGACTGAAAAAGATTGTAAAATTATTAAAGTCAGAAGTGATCATGGTGGAGAATTTGAAAATAAACATTTTGAAAAATATTTTTCTGAAAAAGGCATTGCACATGATTTCTCCTGCCCTAGAACTCCACAACAAAATGGAGTTGTAGAGAGGAAAAATAGAACATTGCAAGAAATGGCCAGAACCATGATCAATGAGACGAATCTGGCAAAATATTTCTGGGCAGAAGCAATTAACACAGCTTGTTATATTCAGAACAGAGTGTCTGTAAGACCTCTTCTGAAAAAGACTCCCTATGAATTGTGGAGAAACAGAAAGCCTAACATTGCTTATTTTCATCCTTTTGGATGTATTTGTTTTATGCTTAATACTAAAGATAATCTGAACAAGTTTGATTCCAAAGCACAGAAGTGTTTCATGCTTGGTTATTCTGAACGCTCTAAAGGCTACAGAGTATTCAATACTGAAACACAGATTGTGGAAGAATCTATTCATGTTAGATTTGATGATAAGCTTGGCTCTGAAAAGCCAAAGCAGTTTGAAAGTTCTGCAGATAGAGAAGTGATTCTCACAGACTCTGAAGAGTCAGAGGCAGAAAAGGCAATAAACAAAGAATCTGAAGCAACCCCAGATGCTACACCTTTGACCTCCCAACTAAACAACTTGCATATTTCTGAAAGACCAACTGTCAGAGGATCTTCTTCCAGAATCAAAGCTTCTCATCCAGAAGATATGATAATTGGAAAGAAAGATGATCCAATAAGGACAAGATCATTTCTCAGAACTTCTGAATCTTCTTTATTTGGCTTAGTGTCAATGATAGAACCAACATCTGTAGATGAGGCTCTGGAAGATAATGAATGGATTATAGCTATGCAAGAAGAGCTGAATCAATTCACCAGAAATGAAGTTTGGGATCTGGTTCCTAGACCTAAAGGATTCAATGTTATTGGTACAAAATGGGTCTTCAGGAATAAGCTGAATGAAAAGGGAGAAGTAGAAAGGAATAAGGCAAGGCTGGTTGCTCAAGGATACAGTCAACAAGAAGGTATTGATTACACTGAGACATATGCTCCAGTGGCAAGGTTAGAATCTATTCGTCTTCTTATTTCATTTGCTGCACAGAATAACATCACTCTGTATCAGATGGATGTTAAAAGTTCTTTTCTTAATGGTATTATAGAAGAAGAAGTATACGTCCACCAACCTCCGGGTTTTGAAAGTGAAAACTTTCCAGATCATGTTTTCAAATTAAAGAAATCTCTTTATGGATTAAAACAAGCTCCCAGAGCTTGGTATGAGAGGTTGAGCAATTTCCTTCTGAAGAAAAATTTCATCAAAGGAAAAGTGGATACAACTTTATTCTGTAAAACTGTTAAGAAAGATCTGTTGATTTGTCAAATTTATGTAGATGACATTATTTTTGGATCAACAAATATTACGCTTGGAAAAGAGTTTGCTAAATGTATGCAGGAAGAATTTGAAATGAGCATGATGGGAGAATTGAGATTCTTCTTGGGAATCCATGTCAACCAGACTCCAGAGTGCACCTACATACATCAAACCAAATATGTTAAAGAGCTTCTGAAGAAGTTCAACATGGTTGATAGCAAAATGGCAAAGACTCCAATGCACCCTACAAGCACTCTAGGTAAGGAAGAGGTAAGTAAGAAGGTAGATCAAAAACTCTACAGAGGTATGATAGGATCTCTTCTATACTTGACTGCTTCTAGACCAGATATTCTGTTTAGTGTCTGCTTATGTGCAAGATTCCAATCAGATCCTAGAGAATCACACTTAACAGCTGTTAAGAGGATTCTAAGGTATCTGAAAGGTACTGCTAACATGGGTTTGTGTTACAGAAGATCTGATGAATTTTCATTAGTTGGATTCTGTGATGCTGACTATGCTGGAGACAGAGTTGAACGTAAAAGCACCTCTGGAAGCTGTCAGTTTCTTGGAAGTCATCTGATCTCATGGTACAGCAAGAAGCAACCTACCATTGCACTATCAACTACAGAGGCAGAATACATTGCTGCTGCTGGATGTTACACTCAGATGCTCTGGATGAAGAGTCAATTAGAAGATTATCAAATCTATGAGAGTAATCTTTCTATCTTCTGTGATAATACTTCTGCTATATGTTTGTCAAAAAATCCAATCTTGCATTCTAAGGAAAAACATATAGAAATTAAACATCACTTCATCAGAGACTATGTTCAGAAGGGTGTAATTAATTTAGCTTTTGTTGATACAGATTATCAATGGGCTGATATTTTCACAAAACCCCTTGCTGAAGATAGATTTAAGTTCATTCTGAAAAATATTTGTATGGATTTTTGTCCAGAGTAATATTTATCAGAGGCAACTTCTCAGATACAAAATGCTTAATGATCTGAAGTATTTCATTTGTCTATTCGTTCATTTATATTCATTCAATTATTTTTGTGTGAAACTCTGAACTAACAAGCTCAGAAGATCTGAAAGTTGGAAACATTTCATTTCTTGAGAGACATCAGATGCACATACAAAGCAAACACGTGTCACTCAGTATCTGAAACGATGGAGTGCTCAACTGAATTGACGTTTGAGGTATTGCTTTGAAAATCTCACTTTTCTTGGTTTTCCCCCCAGCTGTCATAAATTTAAAGTGAAATGATTATTTTTTCATTAAATTCTATCCAAACGTGCGTAAGTGTCCTTTGTTGTGCCCTATGCTTGATTATTGGTTCTCTATATATATCACCTATCACACTATTTTCACACTTTCCACATTCACTACATTCATGCGTTTCTGTTCTCTTTTCAATCTCTACCAAAACCCTAAACCTAAACCAAGATCCTCTTCTTCTTCAATGGCGTCTACTTCAAACACTGCTGTAAAATCCAACAAGACCATAATGTACAAAGAACCAGAATGAACCTTATTCACTCCAGTGGCAGATCTGGAGGTTCTATGTGAAAGCTTCATTGATCTTGATTCGTTAAAGGAAAATGGGTTCGACCTAACTCCTGCCATTAAAGCTCAAGGTTGGGAGAAATACTTTGAAAGATTAATGGGTCCTGTATTTCCATCACTGGTAAAGGAATTCTGGATTCATGCAAGCGCTGGTCCTAAGTTTATTCATTCATCGGTTCTTGGAATGGAGATAGTTATTACTGAGAAACTGATCAGGCAACTGTTTAGTTATACTGAATCTGATGGAGTTTCAAACCTTGCTTCTTCTCGCATTGATATGGCTAGGGTTTATGAAGAAATTACTATAGCTGGAATGCCATCAAGTAAGGTTAAAGATCTGAAACCCATTTATAGGATCTGGGCAAAAATATTTATGAGTACATTTTTTCACAGAAAACCATCCAACTCACCAGACTATGTGAGTTCGGAACATCTGTATTTCATGTACTGCATTAGCAAGAATGTCAAAGTGGATCTACCGTATCTAATCTTCAGTCATCTACTAACTCATGTCAAAGAAACCAGAGAGGAGGTAAGAGCTAAAGCTGGTAAAGTTAGAACTTGGATACCCCTGGGAAGATTGATTTCAGACATCCTTATTGAGAACAAGTTGGTACAGCATCTGACAGATGCGAAGATTACAGAAGATCTGACTTACATCATTGGCTCTGAAATAAATGGACTCAATCTGAAAAGGATGAAAATCATTTCAGAATTGAAAGGACAACTAAGGAAGATCAACTCTGAAGAGGTTCAAGGTAGAAGAATTCATGTGGAAGACTTTCCACTATTCAGTGCAGATGAACCAAAGGAATTTGTCTAGATGTACATTACTGAATGTCTAAAGGAAGGAATTCCTCTACCTGCTAATCTTGTTCAGAAACCAGGAGAAGAATTGCCCAATCTGATGAAGGAAAGGCGTAGTAAGAGGAAAGCTGAAGAAGGATCAGTTCAGAAGAAGAGAAAAGCATCTGAAGTTTCAAGAAAGAAGAAGAGAGAAGAAAAGAAAGCCAGAATCAGTCCTAGAGAAGCCACTCTAGAAGAGATCAAAGACACCATTCAACAGGTATTAGCATCTGATCCTACACCTACTGTTCATTCACCCCTTTCATCACCACAACTCTCTCCAAACCTTAGACAAAGAACTTCTAAATCCAAACAGTCTGTTAATCTTTCATCTGAACCACTCTCCTATGAACCAGTAAATTTACAACCATCTCCTGTACCAATTCCGTCTGAACCACAACCTCAAACAATTCAAATTGAAATTCCACCATCAGAACCAACTCAACCAGAAAACACTCAAACAGATAATCCTCAACCAACTTTGTCACAACCAGAGAATCCCCAATTAGAGACTCTCCAACCAGAAACAATTATTTCAGAACAAAACCAACCAGAGACTGTTCAAACTGAACACTCTGAACAAACAATTCCCTCAGAAGATCCAAATCTTTCTGACAATATTCTTGATATTCAACCCCTCAATCAATCAATTATAATTTCTTCAACATCTGTTCACTCAGATGAATCTTCTGATTCATCTGATTCATCTGATTGTGATTCAGAGTCACTCAAACAAGCTCGCTCTGAAAGTGTTATGAAGAAACATCTTAACATTGCCTTGTTTCATACCCCACCAAACTCTCCATCTCATCAACAACCTTCTGAAATTCAACCATCTGAATCTCAATCATCTGGAAACCAAACCATTCCTCAACCACCTGAAACCAATCCATCTGAAAATAAGACTTTTCCACAACCATCTGAACTCCCTTAATCTGACATCCACACATCTCAACCACCATCACCTCAGCCACAACCATCTAAACCTACTCCTGTTAACACCCCTAATCCTTTTTCCTCTGAACAGTCTGAACAGTCAGATCTAGGATCATGTGTTAATACTATGTTTGATATTTTCAAAAAGGAGATAGATTCTGAATATGATCGTGTTAAGGCTGTACGCATGTCTAGTTTGGATCCAACTGTTTCAAATACTGCTTGGAAGCGCTTCATCTGGATGTTCAACAAAGCTGCCTTAAAAGTTAGAGCTAAATGCTTTAAGCTTGCTAAGAATAAATTGGCAGAATTAATCAAGGTAACTCTGATGAACATGCCTCCTCCTCCTCCTGTGTTACTTTTGGAAGCTGCTCCTCCAGTAGTTCCTGCATCTGAAATGGTTGAACAAGCTTCTGATGAAAACCAATCTGAAGGGAACCCTGCTGCTACTGCATCTGCTCCGTCTTCATCTGTGGTTGCAGAACTTGTGAATGATGTGAAGGATATAAAGGACTGGATGATCAAGCAAGAGAAGACAACTGATGAAATCAAGACCTGGATGTCTAAGCAAGAAGAGTCAGCTGCCAAGATGACACAGCTTCTGACCCTTATTGCCTCTCGCCAGACTTAGTTTTATTTGTTGTTTTGCACATGAACTGCTTTTGCTGTCTGTTTGTTTTTTATTGTGTTATGTGTTTTGGCTTCTGCCTGTTTGACTGTGAACTTTGGTTTGTTTTAATTGCATGATAATGTGTTTGCTCCTATATGCCTATTTTCTTCTATATCTTTCTGTCTTTGAAAATCTTTTTGATTATGACAAAAAGGGGGAGAAAAAGAGAAACTGAGTGCTCAACCTATAAGCAATTACTAAAACTGAAATTCCGACATTTTATTAACTTACCTTGAATTTAAGTCTTTCAGATTACATTGTTATATCTGACATAATTCATTGAAGTTACCCTGAGACTGTGTCAACCAGAACCTGATCTGCGTATTCAATCAACTCTGATAACTCTGATATCTTACTCTGATACGTTTATTCTGAAAGAGAATTCAAGCAAGATGATAACCAGGCGCTCTGACTAAAGGAAGTCATATGTATCTGGCATCAAGATTTGATTATGAACTCTTTCATCAGGCTCTGAATCTGAAATATACTTAATCAGAAAGGGGCAGCTGTTGCACCCCAAAATTTGCCTAACCTTTTTCTCACTTGGCTTTTGTTTCATTGCATAAGCATATTGTAAGAACACAGATTGTGTCTTAATTATATCTCTATGTTTTGATGATAACACTTATGAATTTTGTATTCAAGAATTATATACTCTAAACGTGTTCTAGACTGTTTGCTACAGGTACTAAAGAAAATTCTCTTAAGAAAGAAAATTTGGATCTGAACAATGTTATTATGAAGGGCTTCATAGGTTCAAGAGCATCTTAAGTGAAGATCTGAACGCTGCTCCATGAAGAATCTGATTACTGTCTCTTGAAGATTCTGAAGCAGGAGCCTCTAAAGCATAGAAGACTCTGCTCTGATAGATTTACACGCTCAAGCACACAAGCTGCACATACTCTGATTCAGCTCAATCTGAAGAACATCCAAGACTCTGAAGATCCAGAAGATCTCTACTCTGGAAACTCTGAAGATTCAGATTCTTATGTTAAAAGCTGAACTTACTTTGTGAAGAAGATTTAAATATGTACGTTGGCTTATCTCAACAGCTCTTTCCTCTTTTGCGCTAGACACAAGGACACAGACAAAAAGGTTTTATCTGTGCATTCCATTCTAAGGAAAGATTCTGCAAAGTAAAGACAAAAGGCATCAGGCCTGTTTCAGCACAGCCTCCAATGTAAAGACAAAAAGCTTCAGGCTTTTCTGCACAGCCTTCAACGTTATCAAGACTTCATGGATCTAAGTGCCTATAAAAAGAAGTCCACTCCATCTTCTTCAGCATCGAACCTCTAGCAAAATCTCTCACCATAGCGAAACTCTCAAAGCTGTTATTATTTTATTTTGCTATAACATTGTTCTTAACTTAAGAGAAATATCACAGTTGTGATAATAGCGTATTAGAAGCATTCATACTCTTGTATAAGTTTTACATTGTTTGTAAAAGGATTTCCTTAAGAGGATCCAGTTGGGATCAGTTGCTCTTGAGAAGACTAAGAACAGTTGTTCTTAGGTGTTGCTATTGTAATCTGTTTGATTAAATAGTGGATTAAGTCCTTGACAGAGAAAGGCAAATCACTCTTGAGAGGGTGGACTGGAGTAGTTGTATTCAACGAACCAGGATAAAAATATCTGTGTTCAAATCTTTGTTTTTTAGTCTTACTTATTCAACCCCCCCCCCCCCCCCCCCCTTCTAAGTAATTTTCTCACCTTCACATATCATTGTTCTAGCATTTGCATAGCATAGCATTGCTCATTTAGCAGGGGATCAAGTGTGGTTTATATCAAGAGGAGCCTATCTAGAGGTATTATTCAAGCTTGAGAGGTCACCAAAGTCATCAGGAAGAGGGTTGTGTTCTTGAGAAGTTCAGATGCTTGTATAGGGTTTATCTCCTAACCTGAGGGCCAATTGAAGACCATTAGTGGATTATGAAGCCTTGATCATGGATAGAGTGTGGATAGGGCTCATGGAGTTCTTTGAGGGTCATGAGAGAGCTCAGTCAAGTGTTTGTGCCAAGTATGAAGAGCCACAGTTGAAGGTGTTGCAATTAGGGTTTTTGTCTGATTAACCTTGAGTCAACTGTGCAATTGAAGAGGATCAAGACTCAATTCTAAGTCTTTGTGATCATGGAATGTTGTGTTAAGATACATAAGGTGATATTCTAAGATCAATCCAAGAAGAATTCAAAGTGTGAGGAGTTGCTAAACTAGGGTTCTCATGGTAAAATCCCATATTTAGTGCCTAACTTCAAGACCACTTATCTCAAGATGCAAGTTTCATCTCTACTTTTGGCCAACATGAAACTTGTAGAGAATGCGCTTAGATTTAATTTGAGTACTAGAAGTCCTCCATTGGATTTATAAAACTCAAGTTATGATCCAGACAAGTTATAGGTCATCAGATGAATGTGAAATTTGTCTGCAAACGTCAACCAACTTCCAAGGAACGTTTGACCTAGAAGGGTGTGTCTCCTCAATTTTTGGCCAACATGAAAGTTGTAGGTCTTGATCTTAGCTTTCCAAATTGTACTAGAAGTCTTCCATCTGATTTGTAGAACTCAAGTTATGAGGTTTACAAGTCAGGGGTGTTTTGGGAAAGTGAGATTATAGGTCATTTGGCATTATAGGTCATTTTCTCTATCTTGCACATCTCAAATGAAGTTTTGTCCAACATGATACTTGTTCAAAATGGCATTTTTAGGTTAACCATGTATCAAGGATGTATTTATTTGGCTTAGGGTGAGATTTGGTTTGAAAGAGATTGACAAAAGGGGAATTAAAAGGCATTTATGTGAAAAAAAACTCAAATTAATTCATGTGTGTTCAAACAAGACCAAATGTGTGCTCATTTTAATCAGAAAAGTCATTTTGAACACAATGGCAATATTAGAAATTTCATTTGAGGCCTAATTCATGACATTTCACTTTTTTACTTCTTAAATAAGTAACACATCAAAGGTGGCCTTATGATGGAATTAAGGACTCAAATTGATCCATACTCTCTCCATAGTCCATAAGCATTGCATTTGAAGCTTCTTGGAGAAGTTTTGAGCTCAGAATCGTGCATAGCCGTAGTTGGATTTTCAAGCAAAGGTGAAAACTTAGATTTCTGAGTTTGGGCCTCCAATGGGCCTCCAAATCACCCAAACTCATTCTATATAAGTTCAGAAATCAGTTAGGACCAAGGTTGGTGCTGATTTCGTGCTAGAACCAGAGAGTGCAAGTTGAATTTCAAGGGAGCAAGTGCAAATCGAGTTTTGATTTCAAGAGTGATTCAAGGCAAATTGAGGATTGAATCATCTTCATCATCAATCATAGAGTGTATCTGCACAGTTTGAAGCCAAGGATCGTGCCCTAACTGCTCCAATTTGAAGTTGCAACTCAAGTATGCAACTTTCAAAATTGTTGTAGATTCATGATGTTCTAGCATGTTTTAGCATGAGGTTAAGGTTTAGGAAGATGATTAAATGGATTCTGGATCAAGATTGTGGAGTTTAGAGACAATTCTAGGTGTGAGCAATTTTCTATTGAGACCTATAACTCTTTGATCTTAAGGTTTTAGCATGAATGGAATAGTTTATAATGATCTATGAAGTGTAAGGAGAAGATATATGGCTTTGGATTGAGGTTTGGTAATGATCAAGAACTTGATGCATTTTCTGTTTGCTATCGTGTTTGGGAATCTAATGAGACTTAGGGGAAATGGATATGATATTTGAGATCAGCATGAAAAATGGAGTGAAATGATGTAAGGTTTGGATGTTTTTGTTGACTTGTAATTTGTGGCTCGCCGGAGTAGACGGTGGCTCAGCCACCGGAGCCACCGTCTGGTTCACCTGAGGCCATTCCCTCCATTTCTAGTTTGAACGAGGGAGATGAGCTGTGAGCCATTGGATCTGTTTAGAGCGAAGACTTTGTCCACTCCATCCAACGCTCACGATCTAACCTGAGAATTGACCTTGACCAAGTGAAATGCGCGCGTTTCATTAATGCTTTGTCACCACCAGATCCCTTGGATTAGCTGACTTGGTCCATTGATCCTACGCCTCTGATATTTTCCTGGCATTTAATTTTGTTAATTCATTTTCTTTTTATTTTAATTGCTTTATTCATTTTAAAATTCATAGTAAATTCAATATTGATTAGAAAAATACAATAAAAATATGTGGATAATCTAGATTTAATTCCTGATTTTCTGGTGCTTTTACATTTTATTTTCATGCAATTTTCAATTTAATTTGTTTTTTTGCATTTTTGTTTAATTCCTTAATTTTGGCTTATTGTCTCATTTTCTTGCTGATTTTTGTGTGATCAATTGGTATTGAATTTGGATGAGATTTTTTGCTGGTTGCTAGATTAGAGATGCATGATCCCCTAGGATTTAATTCAGACTGTTTAGATAACAATAGGTTCTGTTTAGGACTAGTTCCCTTGACCTCCCATTTGTAGGGTTTCTTTTGACCTCTTTGGGTTTTAGGATTTCTTTAGGTGCCTGCCCTTTAGATTAAGGCTCTGATCCTTTGCCCACAGATCAATAACATGTTTAGAATCCCTTAGAAAATTTGGTAGAATTTTAGAAGGTGTTATAGGATTTTAAGTAGATTTAACATTTAAGGTGCTGATTAGGGTGCTTCTAGTGTAGCTTTTCCCTTAGTTGAATCTCAAAGGTGGATTTTAATGCAAATAAGCTTCTAAATCTCTTGTGGTGGTTCATTAGACATCTTGAGGTTTCTTTAGATTGAATACCTAGGCTTGAATTGTTATTTTTCCTCCTTTTAATAGCTTTCTTGTAGCTTAATCAATTAGGGTTTATGAAAAGCTTAGTTTGATTTCTCTTTCTTCAAATAAACATGGATTGCTTTGCTTGCTTTCCATCCTCATCCAATGATTCAAAGTCCCTATGTGGAATCCTCATCTTTCCTTTGGAAGGATGTGTGTCATTTCACAAGAGGTAGAACCTTTGAGGATGCTTATCTCAGATGTATGGTTGAGTGCCATGATGGATTCCCTTGGTTTCCATCTTGCTTCCCATCATCATACAATCATCTTGATGCTAACCCTCTTCTCTCTTGTTGGAGCTTGAAGTTGGAGCTTTCATTTTCTTCTCTTGAAGATGGCTTGGACTTGAAGTTGATTGCAGACTGTTGGATTTTTTTTGCCGTTGATCTGCTTTGTTGTTGAGCTGTTTGTTTGCTGTATTGTCTGCTGTATTTTCTGATTGCTTGATTGTTGCTTGTATGACTGTTTGGTGTGTTGCATTATACTAGGCCTCGTGTAGATGTTTTTAGGCCTAAGAGCATCCTAAAGGTTGAGTTTCTCCCTTTGCTTGTCTGCATTAGAGGTTGAGGTTGTCTCCCTCTGCTTGACTGTTATTGCTTGGCTTTGCTTGCTGGTTTAAGGTTGAGTCTGTCTCCCTTGCCTGTGTTGTGTGTTGCCTCTGGCTGGTTTGCTCTAGAAGTTAAGCTTGGCTCCTTATGCTTGGTTGTTGCATTGCATGCATTTTACTTACAGTTATTTCTTTACAGTTATTTCTGTTGCTGTTGCTTTCCTTTGCCATGTTCCCCTGGGACTCTAACTTCTCTTGTTCAAGAGAAGTTATGACAGACATTAGGGTTCCAACCATGCATGATAACATTTGGTAGTTCCCTCCTAACCTCAACCATAGGATCAATTTTGCATGACAACTTTAGGATTGGATTAGTTCCCCTTTAGTGCGTCCTTTCTCCTCTCATCTTCAAACAAATCAAAATACAATAATAAAGGTTAGTTGATGTCGTACGCTACGAGCCTTAAGCTACTTGAGAAAGGGTTGTTCGAGAGTTTCTTTCCAACAACTTGGATGTTTAGTATGGCACCCTTTGGGTGACATGCGAAGCATTCACTCTCAGGTCATAGTCTCTAGTGCGATATCAGTTGCAAACATCCATAAAAGATACTTCTTCTAAAAAACAGAAAACAAAGATCAAACATCTTTTTGTCCTCTTGGACCTTTAATCCCTGGAAACCATTTTCATAAGGAGAATTCTGTTAACTCTCGGTTCTACCGCAAACGGTAAACTCCTAAGTCTCTGTCGAGCGAGCTGCATAAACCAACTGCCGGAACCGTCTGTTAATCCTACTCGGATAAAAAAGACAAACCTGTGTCTTTCGTGTCCCGAACTACGTTTCCTCTGATCTTTCACGCTGTGTGAAAGTACATAGGCACGAGATGCGATATCTCGGCGAGCAACCTTCCCCGTAACCCGTAGTTAAGCGAACTATGTTGACTATGATTTCTCGTTCCAGGCAGGAATACGTAGGCATAGAACTGCTGTGTTCTATCGAGTCATTTTCTTTTCTTTTCAGACTAGACCTTTAGCATAGATAGATATAACCAACCCGTCAGATAAGCACAACAAACGTGGATCCCCTCGAGTACGATGGACGTGAAGGGTGTTAACACCTTCCCCTTGCGTAACCGACTCCCGAATCCAGACATTGGTTGCGATGACCTTGTCTTATACCTTTTCGTCAGGTTTTTCTGATCGTTTCCTTTCCCTTTTTGTGGGATAAATAACGAAAGGTGGCGACTCTTCTATTTTGCCAGCACCTTATTTTCGCAGTAGCGACATACTACACTGCCAGTACTGAGGATCTGATCCCAAACTCTACTTTGAACAATTACACGCTCAAAGCACACATACTACAAAAACTCTGATTCAACAAACTCTAATGTACATCAGAAGACTATGACTGCTCAAGACTCTGATGATACTTTGCTGAAACTTGTTGAAGAAGAATTCAAAGTTATGTCCGTTGGAATGGCCAAACGACTCTTTCCTCATTAATGCTAGACACAAGAACACAGACAAAAAGGATTTTTCTGTGCATTCTATTTCTAGGAAAGGTCATGTGATGTGAAGACAAAAAGGCTCAGACCTTTTAGTACACAACCTTCAACGTGAAAGACTACGTGGACCTCTGTGCCTATAAAAGCAAGACTCCATCACTCTTCTTCAGTTGATGGATCAATTGAAAAGAATTCATTACAAGCTCTCATACAATTGATTCTCAATAGCTGAATTTATTTCATAGTTCTTAAATCTTAAGTGATAAATCACAATTGTGATATAGCTTAATTAGAAGCAATTTAAACACTTGTATTATTCTTACATTTGATTGTAAAAGATCCTTAAGAAGATCCAGTTGGGATCAGTAGTTCTTAAGAAGACTAAGAACAGTTGCTCTTAGTGTTTGCTATTGTAATCAGTTGATTTAATAGTGGATTAAGTCCTTGTTGAGAAAGGAAAATCACTCTTGATAGGGTGGACTAGAGTAGTTGAGTTCAACAAACCAGGATAAAAATCCTTGAGTTTTTATTGCTATAAGTTTTTCTATATACTTATTCAACCCCCCTCCTTCTACGTATTTTCTCACCTTCAGTTGGCATCAGAGCTCCGGTTCTGTGTGTGCTACCACTTTACAGTGACAGAAGAGATCCAGTGAGAAAAACTTTGATATATATTTGGTTGTTATTATGGCTGAAACTTCAACATCTAACAGTAACAACAGATATGAAGAAAGGGATAGAATCAGCACAAAACCCCCTATGTTTGATGGGGAGAAATTTGATTATTGGAAGGACAGGATAGAAAGTTTCTTCCTTGGCTATGATGCTGATTTGTGGAACTTGGTCTTAGATGGGTATGTTCATCCCACTGATGGGAATGGCAAGAAAGTAGGCAGAAAATCTATGACTGAAGCCAAAAGAAGGAGTTTAGAAATCACCACAAGGCCAGAACAATCTTGTTAAATGCAATATCTCACACTGAGTATGAGAAGATCACAAATAGAGAAACTGCAATTGACATGTTTGATTCTTTGAAGATAACTCACGAAGGAAACCTCCAAGTTAAAGAGACCAAGGCTCTGGAGTTAATACAGAAGTATGAAGCGTTCAAGATGGAAGAATCTGAGTCTATAGAAACTATGTTCTCTAGATTCCAGATCCTCACAGTTGGTCTAAAAGTTCTGTATAAAGGCTACTCAACTGCTGATCATGTGAAGAAGATCATCAGAAGCTTTCCTATCAGATGGAGACCTATGGTCATTGCTCTGAAGCTTACCAAGGATCTGAACAAGATCACTCTGGGGGAACTAATCATCTCACTAAGGAGCCATGAAATTGAACTTGAGGAAGATGAGCCTCAAAAGAAAGTTAAGTCAATTGCCTTAAAATCTAACAAATCTGTGAAAGCTTTGCAGGTGTTAGAAGAAGGCTCTGAAGAATCTTCTTCTGAAGAAGAAGATGAATTGTCCTTGCTGTCCAGAAGAATCAAAAGACTCTAGAAGCACAAGCAGAGGAAGTTCAAGAACTTCAAAAAGCCAGATCAGCGCAAGGAGTCCTCTGTACCAAAAAGATTTGGAAAGAAGGAAGTTGTTTGTTTTGAATGCAAACAACCTGGTCATTACAAAAATGAATGTCCAAAGCTTCAGAAGGAAAAGCCCAGAAGAAAGCCTGAGCATAAGACGAAGGTTCTAATGGCTACATGTGATGATTCAGATGACTCTGAATCTTCATTAGATTCTGAAGAAGAATGCGCCAACATGGCTCTGATGGCAGGCATTGAAGATCAGAATGAAGAATCATCTGGATCTGAGTCTGATTCTGAATCTGACTCATAAGAGGTACTTTCCGATCTCACTAGGGAAGAGCTTATTAAAGTCTTATCAAAAGTCTTGAAAAATTATAATCAGATTAAGCTCAAATGCAAGAATCTTAAATGCAATCTTGGTTCTGAGAATAATCTGTTAAGATCAGAATTTTCTGAGCTAAAAGAAAATAATTTGAAAATGAAAGCCAATTTTGAAAAAGCTCAACAAAATTTTGAATCTGAAAGTAAGTCTAAATGCAAAAACATTTTAGAAGAATATGACTTTAGCTTTCAGAAGTTTCTTGCTAAAAGTATAGACAGAAGCAAGATGGCTTCAATGATCTATGGGGTTAGCAGAAACAACAGGAAAGGAATTGGATATGAATCCTCTTCTGGAAAGGATTTAAATCCAATGCCTGTTGATAAACTTATTATTAAGAAAACTCCCTTATACTCTCATTTCAAGTTTGGTCATTTGAATGACATTAAACATACACGTTCTGATCATAACGTTCCTGTGTTTAAGCCAAAAGTAAGTCAGAACAAAACTGTTGTAAAAAGACAGAAGTTTAGACCAACTTTCAAGGCTGTGGAGGCAAGTCGCCACATATCACACAAAGCTGCAAGACATTGGTAAATGCAGGTTTCGATGATGACAAATTCCCAGGATAGACTGGAAAGCATGAGTTCCAGATTCACTAACCAGATGTAACATATCAATCAGCATATTATCCTTTTACTTGTCTTAATTTGTCTTAAAGAAATATACATTGAGTTGACAAACTGCAATCATGACTAAAGGCATGAGAAACTTCAAACTAACAACATTTTGCAGGATTACAGGACATGGGTCGACCAAAGGGTCGCCGTATCCATCAAAAACAAGGGAAGGACTGTCAGCGCACAAAGCATGCGTCGACCATTGGGTCAGCGCATGAAAGGATAATTTTCCAGCGGGTCAACGCATGAAAGCTTTGGTCGACCATAGGGTCGGCGCACAAAGGAAAAGAATTCCAACGGGTCAGCGCACGCCGACTGTATGGTCGACGCATACTGATGAAATTTCCCGAAATTCAAAAACATCACAGGCCATGCGTCGACGCATAGACCTGTTATGGTCGACCGTTCGCGCAGAAAAATTGTTTTTAACTGTGTTCCCTCTCATATTTGAAATACTGTTGTGTTTTGAATTTTGTGGGCTCTATATATACTTGCTTAAACACTTGTGTCTAACAACATTTGACATTCTTTTGATTCATGTGTTCAAAAACAAGAAGGAGTGAAATAGGTGTCCAAGATTCATCATCTTCATCTTCAACCTCTCACAACATTTCAATTACACACAATCATTTTTGAAATGCATTTGTGAGAGATTCAAGGCGATAAGGTTCGAGGCTTAGATTGGAGAATCAAACTCGGGTTGAAGATTGCGACAGGTTCTTTCTTGAATAAAACCATTGGGGTTTTGCCCTCCAAGATTGGTTCTGATTTTGGGGGTTTTTGGACGAGATTCTTCATCAACGATCAATCGAGCGAAGGTGATTATGAATAGGTGGTCTTCACAAGTCTAGTAGCTGATTCGGTGACTTTGAAGGGAAGGTCTCGGGTTCGATTTGGTACTGTTGAGATCAGCCGGAGCCAAAGGTTTGAACAACAACGTGTTCTTCAATAAGGTGGTTGGAGTCGGAGGTCCATCAACACAAATCGAAGAACTTGATTCAGCTTGAATCAAGGGACAAGGAGTGAAGGCAACTTTCAACACATTGAGATTTTTGTTGTAATTTTTCTGCCCAATCCTTGTATAAACTGTTCATTCAAACAGGTGATATCTATTCAATATATCTCAATTCTAGTTTTAGAATTGAGGGCAGACGTACCCCGAAGCGAGGACGACGGGGGAACTGCCTCACAAAATTACTTGTGTTCTTTATTTTCAGCATTTTCGTTACCGCTCAAATAAGTAATTTTTGTGTACGCTCTTGTGTCAAAACTGTGATATAAATTGAGTAAGAGATTAAAACATTGTTTTAAACTCTAACGTACAACAAAACGTTGTACTAGGCTGATTGAAATCACTTGCTCAACATAAACATCACTTGGAGTTTCTTTACACACCAAGTGTTTGACATATTGCTTGAACCAAAATTACCTTACTTGTGTATCTTGTTTTGGTTTAATTTTGGATCATTGGAACTAGGTAACCTTGCAATTGAAGTAAATAATTGATAAGCATAGTTTGTGTTGTGATTCTATCTTTCGAATTGTCATAAATCCATAGGCTTACGTATATCCGGTTTTCCAATAACCGTTCGTTTTAGACTATATTTTTCCTCGGCCGCTTCCGCACTTAAAACATTTTTAAAACCAATTTTAAATTGGTAGCGCCGACTCAATTTTTAATTGGGGATCTATTCAACGCCCCCTTCTAGATCCGTGCCATAATCTAACAAGTGGTATCCAGAGCTCCGGTTATTCGGTGCTTCAAATACAACGAGATAGAAAATGGCAAACGAACCTAAAGGGGCGTATAATAGGGCTCCTGTTTTCAACGGTGAAAATTATAGTTATTGGAAAGACTATATGCGTGTGCATATAAACTCCATAGACAGAAAAATATGGAATGTTATCCTTAATGGTCCAATAGAAATTACTATGACCAATGCGGATAATGTAGTTGTGCCAAAGCCTGAAGCACAATGGACCGATGACGATGAGAAAAAATAGAATTATGATTGGAAAGCTAAAAACATCTTAATCTCCTCATTAGGTGTAGATGAATATTATCGTGTATCCCATTGTCCTACTGCTAAGGCCATGTGGGATTCACTACAAATAGCCCATGAGGGGACAAACGATGTTAAGTTGGCTAGAATCAATACATTAACTCAAGAGTTCGATCTCTTTTTCATGGAGCAAGGGGAAACTATTGCTGACATGCAAAAGAGATTTACACATCTCATCAATCGTTTACATTCATTAGGTAGGCCTGTTTCCAATGATGTTGCTACTAATAAGATTTTAAGATGTTTAAACAGGGAATGGCAGCCTAAAGTGACCGCCATCAAAGAAGCACATGATCTTACCTTATTAGACTTAACAACATTGTTTGGAAAATTACAAGAGCATGAACAGGTACTCTTGAGCTTAGACCAACGCGAAAAGATGGAAAAGAAAGACAAAACAAAGGTGAGTGAAAAGAAATCTATAGCTCTCAAGACTTCCTCCTCGAAGTCTCAAGCAAAAGAGCAAAATGATTATTCCTCGAGCGACGAAGAAGAAGAGGACACAAGCGAAGATATGGGGTTGTTTGTTAAACGGTATAACCGTTACGTGAGAAAGAACGACATACAACATTCCAAGAAGAACTTGGTAAACTTCCGAAAACAATCAAGACACTCCAAGGATGATGACTCGAAAGGTAAAAAGACTAGAGGGACGTGCTACAGGTGTGGAAAGCCCGGTCACTACAAACCGGACTGTCCAATGAATAAAAAGGGAAAGGACAAGGAATCATCAAAATCACACAAGAAATCATCAAAGCCTAGGAGAGCGTACATAGCATGGGAAAGTGACATCGACTCTTCCTCCTCTGATGAAAGTTCTAGTGATAAAGAAGAGTCCGTGAATCTATGCCTCTCCGCCAATCAGAAAAATAAGAAAAAACAGGTACGTCACTCTAAATATGATAAGTCCTCAAATATGTCGCATTCAAAATTACTAGCCGCATTTCATGCCTTACATAATGAAGCAGTTGAAGCCTTCAAGAAACTTGCTTCTAATAAGAAAATCTTTACGTATTTAGAGCATAAGGTTAAAGAGTCCGAAAAGAAATTAGAGGACCTAAAGGCTTCCATTGTGAAAGGCAATGAATCGGATTGTAAAGACGATAGAAACTCTTTCAACTTCGGGTGTGGTACTTGTCACATTTGGCAAGGTGAGGTTAGACACCTCAAGGCCAAATTAAACAAGGCACTTGAGACTAAAGTCACATTTGCTATTGATAAAAAGGATTTTAGAAAAAGTATGATTAACCCATACCAAAAATATGCATATGTAATTAGGGATCAAGCAAGTGAAAGTGTCTCTAAAGTTGATTTTGCTTGCTTATACTGTTGCAGGAAAGGCCACTCCATTGGTAAATGCCATTTTAGAAGATTTCTTGTTCCTAAAGGCATCTACCAATGGTTGCCCAAACGCAACCTTTTTGTCGCTAACCTATTAGGACCCAATATGCCATTGGGTACCTCCTTGTGCTAATTATGTTTTGACAGGTGAAATGTGTCGAGACCACCGAGAGAAGATGGGTTCTCGATAGTGGGTGCTCAAGACACATGTCTGGAGACATATCCTTATTCATAGACTTTGTGGCTAAGAAGAAAGGGTATGTAACTTTTGGTGATAACAACCGCGGAGCAATACTAGGTAAAGGTAGTGTAGGTAATCCCGCCTCTACTATGATTTCCGATGTATTGCTTGTCGAAAACCTTAAACATAATCTGCTTAGCATTAGCCAACTGTGCGACAAAGGATACAATGTATCCTTTTCAAAAGATTGTTGTAAAATTGTGCACAAAAATGATAAGAAGAATATGTTTAATGGTTTTAGAGTAAACAATGTATATATGCTTGACTTAAATGAAGTATCATTAACAAGCGACAAATGCCTCATAACTATGAGTGAAGACTCATGGATATGGCATAGGCGTTTAGCGCATGTTAATTTTGACTTACTCAATAAGGTAGTCTTAAAAGACCTAGTCTTAGGACTTCCCAAAATAAAGTTCACCAAGGATCACCTTTGGGATGCTTGTCAAAAAGGGAAGCAAACGAGATCTCATTTAAATCCAAAAAGATAATTTCAACAACGAGACCTCTTGAACTTCTACACATGGACTTGTTTGGGCCGTGTAGGATCAAAAGTCTAGGAGGAAACTATTACGGGTTCGTCATAGTGGACGACTTTTCTAGGTTTTGTTGGACCATCTTCTTAGTAAGTAAAAGTGATACATTCGCCGCTTTTGAAAAGTTTGCTAAGCTTTCCCAAAACAAGTTAAATACAAACATAGTGTCCATAAGGAGCGACCATGGAGGTGAGTTTGAAAATCATTTGTTTGAAGAATATTGCGGTAACCATGGTATTGATCATAACTTCTCCGCTCCACGCACTCCTCAACAAAACGGGGTTGTGGAGCGCAAAAACCGTATTTTAGAAGAATTGGGAAGAACAATGATTAATGAAAGTGGTTTACCTAAATACTTTTGGGCCGAAGCCATTAGTACGGCATGCTATGTTTTGAATAGGGTACTTATTTTCCCCATTCTAAACAAAACACCGTACGAACTCTTAAAAGGGCGAAAGCCAAATGTCTCTCACTTGCACGTGTTTGGATGTAAATGTTTGGTATTAAACAATGGAAAGGAAAACTTGGGCAAATTTGATTCCAAAGCCGATGAAGGTATCTTTCTCGGATACTCTCACTCGAGTAAAGCATATAGAATATATAATAAACGTTTACTTGCTGTAGAAGAGTCTGTGCATGTTACCTTTGATGAGTCCTACCCGAGAAATGTCGGAAAGGATAGTGTTGTTCATGGTGCAGGTACATCCACTGAAGACATACTCAAAAGTGGCGATATAGGGATTGATCAACCTGACAAAGCCAAAGTTGAGGAGGATAAGGATGCACACCGTGATGCAACAGAGGAAGTTCATCCGCTTTCAAACGACGATCTTCCTCATGAATGGAAGTCATCTAAAGACCATCGTATTGAAAACATTATTGGAGACATCACAAAGGGTGTAACAACTCGTGCTAAGCTAAGTAATTTCTGTTATTACTTCGCTTTCGTGTCACAAATGGAACCTAAAAACCCTAAGGAAGCCCTACTCGATGAACATTGGTATTTGTCAATGCAGGAGGAACTGAATCAGTTTACTAGAAATGAGGTTTGGGACCTTGTCCCTCCTCCACGAGGTCATCGAGTAATCGGTACCCGATGGGTGTTTAGAAATAAACTGGACGAGAACGGAGTAATAACTCGTAACAAAGCGCGTTTAGTCGCGCAAGGGTATAACCAAGAGGAAGGCATCGACTATGAGGAAACTTATGCGCCGGTTGTCCGACTCGAGGCTATACGCCTTTTACTTGCTTTCGCTTGTGCGAAAGATTTTAAGTTATTTCAAATGGACGTCAAAAGTGCTTTCCTTAACGGATTTATAAATGAAGAAGTCTATGTTGCTCAACCACCTGGTTTTGAGTCTCATGAGTATCCTGATCATGTCTATAAACTGAAAAGAGCTTTGTACGGTTTTAAACAAGCTCCTAGAGCTTGGTATGAGAGACTAAGCAAATTCTTACTTGATCAAGGCTACTCAAGAGGAAAGGTTGATACTACTCTCTTCATTAAACGTCAAGGAAAACACTTAATTCTTGTTCAAATTTATGTTGACGATATCATATTTGGATCCACTAACATGAATCTCGTAAGAGAGTTTGCTACGCTTATGCAGGGTGAATTCGAGATGAGTATGATGGGTGAACTCACATATTTTCTCGGGTTACAAATCAAGCAACTGAAGGAAGGAACATTCGTGAGCCAAACAAAATATTGTTTGGATCTTCTCAAGAGATTTGACATGGCAAATGCAAAAGCCATAGACACCCCTATGCCAACTTGTGCAAACATGAGTAAAGATGAAAGTGGCAAAGATGTTGAGGTAAAAAGGTACAGAGGTATGATTGGCTCGCTTCTATATCTTACTGCTTCGCATTCCAATATTATGTTTAGTCTGTGTATGTGCGCTAGATATCAATCATGTCCTAAGGAATCCCACCTAAAATCTGTCAAACGCATACTTCGATACCTATCTGGTACTCCGAAGTATGGATTGTGGTATTCTAAGGGTAATGATTGTTCTTTGGTGGGCTTCTCTGATTCTGATTTTGCCGGTTGTAAATCAGATAGGAAAAGCACCAGTGGCACATGTCACCTATTTTCAAACTCTCTGGTTAGTTGGCACAACAAGAAACAAGTGTTTGTTGCTTTGTCAACCGCCAAAGCGGAATACGTAGCCGCCGGTAGTTGTTGTACGCAAGTCTTATGGCTTAAACAACAACTATTGGACTTTAATTTGAAACTAGAACGTATTCCAATATTGTGTGACAACACCAGTGCTATAAATCTTACCAAGAATCCAGTGTTACACTCGCGTACTAAACACATAGAAATTCGACACCATTTTCTTAGGGACCATGTAGAGAAGGGTGACGTTGTCTTTGAGCACGTCGATACTAAAAACCAACTAGCGGACATTTTCACAAAGCCGCTAGCCAATGAGCCCTTCTTTCATATCCGTCGAGAGCTTGGTATTCTCGATATTTCTGATCGGGGTTAAACAACTATGTTTTTTGTACCACTAACAACTATGTTTTGTACCACTAACAATCGCTGAGTTTATTACAAGTACAAATCAGTGATAAACTAGAATAATTCATATAAAGGTGATATTGCTCCTTTCTCCTTCTCTTTCTTCTCTCTTAGCATTCATGACTTGAAATCATCTATATCGTTATACAATCATGGTATTTATATATGAATATGACTGTTGCTGGATGATACTATGTGTGTTGAATGCAGGCTATATTGTAAAAAAAAAAGGTGCATAGGCATGATTAATAAGCAAGTGTGACATGTTGTATAGCTTGAAAATTGAAAATTTTGAGTTTTTGAAAGCTTGAGTCGACCTAAACAGGACAATGGTCGACGCATGCTGTAAAATTTTCAAAATTATCAAAAACTGAACAGTATGCGTCGACGCATGCAGGGCTATGGTCGACGGCTCGCTTGAAAACCCAGAAATTGTCTGGTTTGAAAACCGTTCCACTTTCCCTCTTCCCTGCATTAAATGTGTTGTAATACTTTGACATGACATTTTTTCTTGTGAATTGCATCTAGTAACCTATATTGTCTCCTTGTCTTCTCCCTCTTCCCAAAAACCCTAACTTCTTCATCTATTAAAGACCCAAGCATTCCTCTTCTCCAACATTACTCCTAAACCATTATTCCTCTTCAAAGTTTCTCTTCCAAATCTCCAAAACTCTTCATCAATGGCTTCCTCTCTTTGCAAAACTACCGATAAGCAATCAAGAGCATCTTCATCCTCTGCTTCAGTTCCGGTAACTGCTGTCTCGCTTGTTCACCCTCCTGCGGTTGAAAACTTTCACAAAAGTCTCAACAAGAGGGCCATAGTTCCACAGCATGCCTTCTACCATGCAACAAGTGAGCGCTTGCATCTCACTCGGCTTCTGTCCCTATTAGACTTTCAAGGATTCGTAAACTTCCTGGAGTGTAATACAAAGTACAGTGAAGATCTGGTCAGAGTGTTCTACACAAATATGAGAGGTAACTTTCAAGACCAACACTTTCACACATCTGTAGGAAATAGACTAGTCAATGTCAATTCTGAAGTATGGAATAAATATTTTGATATGACTGTTGATGCTGATGCACCCCCTCTCCATGAGGTAACTGATACTCGTACGGTGCCGGCTTATGAATATAAGAGGGATCTGAATGGAATGCTCAAACGACCGTATCCAGAGCGATGCTTTTCCTCGATCAGTCACTGCCGGTAAACTCAACACAGGGGAGCGCATTCTTCAATGGATTGTCGCTCGTATTCTACGACCGAAGAAAGGTGGTCTGTCACGTGTAGAACAAGCTGAGGTACATCTTATCTACATTCTGCAAAACATGATAAAAATAAATTGGCCTTACTATATTGCTAGCAGGATGTTTGCTCTGAGAGACTCAAGTAGAGGCACTGCTTTAGCCTATGGGTCATTTATTTCAGAAATCCTTGCTGCTGCAAATGTTGTGTATCCAACATTTCAGTGTGTATCAGTTTCCCCAGATAAAGAATTTAGCACCAAAACCCTTGCAATGATGGGGTATTTTTGGTGTGTTGAACGTCGTTCGTAAAGATTTGTCCGACGGGCTAATATCCCTCTGGTTCTTGATAACGATTATGATGAAGAAGAAAGTGAAGATCAGGGTGAAGAAGAAAGCGACGAACAAGGTAATGAAGAAAGTGAAGAGGAAAGTGAAGAAGAAGATGCAGCAGACAACACAAATGCAGAGATCCCCGAACCTATCTATGAAACTCAAGATTATCATCAATCTCCAGTCCATGATACGGCTACAAATACCGATTGGGTCCAGTACTCATATCGATCAGAAGACCAAGAAGGCGATTCTACAAATCAAGGTTGGGGCGATTGGCAATATACAGACTAGACTACCTTGGGTAGATTCTATGACCCATATCACGACTACCCTCAAGACTACCAACCCTCTGAGCACTCATCACCTCCTCCGCCTTCAGATAACTCCGAAGTCATTACTATGATGCAGTCAATGCAGTTAGAACAACAAAACTTCATAAGGCGTCAAGACACTCAGATGGAGCAAATTAGAGCTGACCTTCATGCCCAAAATGAAAGGTTCAATTCTTTCTCTACTCGGATGGACGCCCGTATTGACTCTATGGTTGAATCTCATGGGCGACAATATTGGGAAATCACCAACGCTCTTAGTCATCTCAACATGTCCGTCGAGGCCTTTTTGAACTTCTCGGATCCCTACCAAAATCCAGATGCTCCATATCGAGGGAGAGGACGAGGACGGGGGCGTGGTTATTAGATTCATAGCTGCATATTTCATATTTGCTTATATGTTTTAGACTATGTACTTTTCATTTGTTTTGTATTATCTGTGCCTAAACTTTAATTACATGTGTTCGTCATTATCTATTAATTCCAGTATTTTGTTCATTATCATGCTTGTGTGTGAAGTTTGGTAATCAACTATCACCTATTCTCTGCACTATGTTATTTGATACGTTCCTCTTCTCTTTTTGATGGTGTCAAAGGGGGAGAAGACAATGTTGCAAGCAAACACCAAAGCCAATAGTTCAGGATAGTAACAACATTTGATGACTGTTGTTCTACAACCTCATAGTGCAAAAGAAAGGGGGAGCTTGTGTATTCTTGTGTGCATGTGTATATGTTGCATATTTTGGTGTTTTTAAATGTATACAGGTTGTCATCATCAAAAAGGGGGAGATTGTGGAGGCAAGTCGCCACATATCACACAAAGCTGCAAGACATTGGTAAATGCAGGTTTCGATGATGACAAATTCCCAGGATAGACTGGAAAGTATGAGTTCCAGATTCACTAACCAGATGCAACATATCAATCAGCATATTATCCTTTTACTTGTCTTAATTTGTCTTAAAAAAATATACATTGAGTTGACAAACTGCAATCATGACTAAAGGCATGAGAAACTTCAAACTAACAACATTTTGCAGGATTACAAGACATGGGTCGACCAAAGGGTCGACGTATCCATCAAAAACAAGGGAAGGACTGTCAGCGCACAAAGCATGCGTCGACCATTGGGTCAGCGCATGAAAGGATAATTTTCCAGCGGGTCAACGCATGAAAGCTTTGGTCGACCATAGGGTCGGCGCACAAAGGAAAAGAATTCCAACGGGTCAGCGCACGCCGACTGTATGTTCGACGCATACTGATGAAATTTCCAGAAATTCAAAAACATCACAGGCCATGCGTCGACGCATAGACCTGTTATGGTCGACCGTTCGCGCGGAAAAACTGTTTTTAATTGTGTTCCCTCTCATATTTGAAATACTGTTGTGTTCTGAATTTTGTGGGCTCTATATATACTTGCTTAAACACTTGTGTCTAATAACATTTGATATTCTTTTGATTCATGTGTTCAAAAATAAGAAGGAGTGAAATAGGTTTCAAAGATTCATCATCTTCATCTTCAACCTTTCACAACATTTCAATTACACACAATCATTTTTTAAATGCATTTGTGAGAGATTCAAGGCGATAAGGTTCGAGGCTTAGATTGGAGAATCATGCTCGGGTTGAAGATTGTGACAGGTTCTTTCTAGAATAAAACCATTGGGGTTTTGCCCTCCAAGATTGGTTCTAATTTAGGGGGTTTTTGGACGAGATTCTTCATCAACGATCAATCGAGCGAAGGTGATTGTGAAGAGGTGGTCTTTACATGTCTAGTAACTGATTCGGTGACTTTGAAGGGAAGGTCTCGGGTTCGATTTGGTACTGTTGAGATCAGCCGGAGCCAAAGGTTTGAACAATAACGTGTTCTTCAATTAGGTGGCTGGAGTCGGAGGTCCATCAACATAAATCGAAGAACTTGATTCAGCTTGAATCAAGGGGCAAGGAGTGAAGGCAACTTTCAACACATTGAGATTTTTGTTGTAATTTTGCTGCTCTATCCTTGTATAAACTGTTCATTCAAACAGGTGATATCTATTCAATATATCTCAATTCTAGTTTTAGAATTGAGGGCAGACGTACCCCGAAGCGAGGACGACGGGGGAGCTGCCTCACCAAATTACTTGTCTTCTTTATTTTCAGCATTTTCGTTACCGCTCAAATAAGTAATTTTTGTGTAAGCTCTTGTGTCAAAACTGTGATATAAATTGAGTAAGAGATTAAAACATTGTTTTAAACTCTAACGTACAACAAAACGTTGTACTAGGCTGATTGAAATCACTTACTCAACATAAACATCACTTGGAGTGTCTTTGCACATCAAGTGTTTGACATATTGCTTGAACCAAAATTACCTTACTTGTGTATCTTGTTTTGGTTTAATTTTGGATCATTGGAACTAGGTAACCTTGCAATTGAAGTAAATAATTGATAAGCATAGTTTGTGTTGTGATTCTATCTTTCGAATTGTCATAAATCCATAGGCTTACGTATATCCGGTTTTCCAATAACCGTTCGTTTTAGACTATATTTTTCCTCGGCCGCTTCCGCACTTAAAACATTTTTAAAACCAATTTTAAATTGGTAGCGCCGACTCAATTTTTAATTGGGCATCTATTCAACCCCCTCTTCTAAATCCGTGCCATAGTCTAACAAAGGCAACTAACCAAAAAAGACCCAAAACGATCTGGGTACCTAAGTATAAGATTATCCCTGTTGCAGATGTTTTTAGCAGAAAAGTCAAGACGCCAGTCATGGTACCTGGACTCTGGCTGCTCACATCACATGACGAGAGAAAGGTTTATGTTCCAAATCCTGGAGCTTAAATCTGGAGGAGAAGTGAAGTTTGGAGGGAATCAGAAGGGCAAGATCATTGGCTCTGGTACTATTGGTAATGGTAACCTTCCCTCTATATCTAATGTTCTTCTTGTAGAAGGATTAAAGCATAATCTATTGTCCATAAGTCAATTAAGTGATGTTATGATATAATCTTTAATCAACAATGTTGCAAAGCTGTTAGTCAGAAGGATGACTCAATCCTGTTTAATGGAAAGAGGAAGAACAACATTTACAAAATAAATCTTTCAGAACTTAAAGTTCAAAATGTTAAATGCCTCTTGTCTGTTAATGATGAGCAATGGGTCTGGCACAGAAGATTGGGACATATTAATATGAGACATATATCTCAGATTAATAAACTCACTCTGGTCAGAGGACTTCCTAAGCTGAAGTTCAACTCAGATGCTCTTTGTGAAGCATGTCAAAAAGGAAAATTTTCAAAATCTTATTTTAAATCTAAGAATGTTGTTTCAACCTCAAGACCATTAGAATTACTTCACATTGATCTGTTTGGACCAGTGAAAACTGCATCCATCAGAGGCAAGAAGTATGGATTAGTCATTGTTGATGACTACAGTAGATGGACATGGGTAAAGTTTCTAAAACACAAGGATGAGTCACATTCTGTGTTCTTTGACATCTTCAAACAAGTCCAAAATGAAAAAGATTTCAAAACTATTAAAGTCAGAAGTGATCATGGTGGTGAATTTGAAAACAAATATTTTGAAAAATATTTTAATGAAAATGGCATTGCTCATGATTTTTCCTGTCCTAGAACTCCACAACAGAATGGAGTTGTAGAGAGGGAAAATAGAACTCTGTAAGAAATGGCCAGAACCATGATCAACGAGACTAATCTGGCAAAGCACTTTTGGGTAGAAGCAATAAACACAGCTTGTTACATTCAGAACAGAGTGTCTGTAAGACCTCTTCTGGAAAAGACTCCCTATGAATTATGGAGGAACAGAAAGTCCAACATTTCATATTTTCATCCTTTTGGATGTATTTGTTATATGTTGAATACTAAAAAGAATCTTAACAAGTTTGATTCTAAAGCACAGAAGTGTTTCATGCTTGGGTATTCTGAACGCTCTAAAGGCTACAGAGTATACAATACTGAAACACAGATTGTGGAGGAATCTATACATGTTAGATTTGATGATAAGCTTGGAATTGAAAAGCCAAAGCAGTTTGAAAGTTCTGCAGATAGAGAATTAATTATCACAGACTCTGAAGGCATAGAGGCAGACAAAGCTCAAGTGAAGGAACCAGAAGCAACGCCAGATGCAATTTCTTTAGCTTCTCAGATGAACAACTTGAACATTTCTAAAGAATCAATTGTTAGAGGATCATCTTCCAGAATTAAGGCCTCTCACCCAGAGGATGTGATCATTGGAAAGAAGGATGACCCCATTAGAACAAGATCCTTCCTCAAATCATCTGAAGTATCATTATTTGGGTTGGTGTCAGTTATTGAACCAACTTCTGTGTATGAAGCTCTGCAAGACAATGACTAGAGAATTTCCATGCAAGAAGAGCTAAATCAGTTCACAAAAAATGATGTTTGGGATTTGGTTCCAAGACCAAAATGATTCAACATAATTGGAACTAAATGTCTTCAGAAATAAGTTGAATGAGAAAGGAGAAGTTGAAAGAAATAAAGCAAGGCTTGTTGCTCAAGGTTATAGCCAGCAAGAAGGAATTGATTATACAGAGACTTATGCTCATGTAGCCAGGTTAGAGTCTATTCGTTTACTCATTTCTTTTGCTGCACAAAATAACATCACTCTATATCAGATGGATGTTAAGAGTGCCTTTCTAAATGGTATTATAGAAGAAGAAGTTTATGTTCACCAACCTCATGGCTTTGAAAGTGAAAAATTTCCAGAACATGTTTTTAAACTAAAGAAATCTCTTTATGGTTTAAAACAAGCTCCCAGAGCTTGGTATGAGAGATTAAGCAATTTTATTCTGGAGAAACATTTCATCAGAGGCAAAGTGGATACAACTCTCTTTTGTAAAACATTTAAGAAAGATCTTTTAATTTTTCAAATATATGTGGATGATATTATATTTGGATCTACCAATGTTATGCTGGGAAAGGAGTTTGGTCAATGTATGCAGGCTGAATTTGAGATGAGCATGATGGGAGAATTAAGATTCTTTCTTGGAATTCAAGTCAATAAAACTCCAGATTGCACTTACATTCATCAGACCAAATATGTTAAAGAGCTTCTAAAGAAGTTTAACATGACTGATAGTAAGATGGCAAAGACTCCCATGAATCCAACAAGTACTCTTGGTAAGGAAGAGGTAAGTAAGAAAGTAGATCAGAAACTCTACAGAGGTATGATAGGATCTCTTCTCTACTTAACTGCTTCTAGACCTGACATTTTGTTCAGTGTATGCTTGTGTGCAAGATTCTAATCAGATCCTAGAGAATCACACTCAACAGCTGTTAAGAGGATTCTAAGGTATCTGAAAGGTACTTCTAATGTGGGTTTGTGTTACAGAAAATATGATGATTTCAAATTAGTTGGATTCTCTGATGCTGACTACGCTGGAGACATAGTGGAAAGAAAAGGTACTTCTGGAAGTTGTCAATTTCTAGGAAGAAATTTAATCTCCTGGTACAACAAGAAGCAACCTACAATTACACTTTCAACTACAGAGGCAGAATATATTGCTGCTGCTGGATGTAGCACGCAGATGCTCTGGATGAAAAGTCAGCTAGAAGACTATCAAATCTTTGAAAGTAATATTTCTATATTATGTGATAATACTTCTGCTATATGTTTGTCTAAAAACCCTATTTTACACTCTAAGGCAAAACATATAGAAATTAAACATCACTTCATCAGAGACTATGTTCAGAAGGGTATTATAAACTTAGCCTTTGTTGATACAGATCATCAGTGGGCAGATATTTTTACAAAACCCCTTACTGAAGATAGGTTTAAGTTTATTCTGAAAAATATTGGTATGGATTTTTGTCCAGAATGATATTTATCAGAAGTAAATTTCTCAGATGCAAAATGCTTAAAACTCTGAAGTATCTCACTTGTCAATTATTTGATTTATTGAATTTTTTTTTGTGTATCTGAACTAACCAATCTTAGAGGATCTGAACGTTGGCTAACATTTCATTTCTCAAGAGAATTCAGAAGCACATGCAAGCAAACACGTGTCACTCTAAATCTGAAAAGATGGCGTGCACACTACTGAAGAGACATTTGAGGTATTGTTTGAATAGTGAAAATCTTGATTTTCCCCCCAAATTGTCAGAATCAATTAATGCTTTGAAATGATTTTTTATTCTTTTCATTAAATGCCATTAATTGCTAAGTGGAACGTGATATTTGTGACTGTTGGTGTGCCCTATTTATTTCTCTCTAAATGCCACATTTCACACCATTTCACACTTTTCACCTCACAGACAATTTATGCATTTCTGTCTTCTCTTTGCTCTTCACAAAAACCCTAAACCTTCGTCCAAATCATCTTCATCTTCATCAATGGCAACTTCATCCTCAACATCAGCTCAATTTCAATCATTTATGGCTGTTATTACATCTTCAAACTTGGGTGTTACTCCCTTTAAGGAACCAAAAAGGACTTTGTTAACCCCTGTGGACAAGCTTGAAGTTCTTTGTGAATCAATGGTGGAATTTAATTCTCTAACTAAAAATGGGTTTGAGTTACGTTCTATTATTGATGCACAAGGTTGGGTCAAGTATTTTGACAGGTTATTTGGACCAGTGTACCCACATCTTGTGAAGGAATTTTGGATTCATGCTTCTGTTTATCCAAAATTTATTCTCTCTTCTGTTCTGGGAAAGGAGATCATCATCACTGAAGATCTCATCAGGAAACTCATAGGGTATGAGGAGACTTATGGAGTGTTTCATCTGCCAGCTGGGCGTGTGGATATGGAAGAAGTTTATGAGGAAGTCATTACATCTGGACAGACCTCCAACAAATTTAAGGATCTGAAACCTAACTATAAAATCTGGGCAAAGATTTTTCTGGGATGCATCCATCACAGAAAATCCACCAATTCTCCAGATTATGTGAATAATGAACAACTCTACTTTATGTACTGTTTAAGTCAGAGTACAAAGGTAGATCTTCCATACATTCTCTTTATGCATCTGTGGAATCATATCAATGCATCAAGAGAATCTGTAAAGGATAAGGGACAGAAGATCAGGACGTGGATTCCCTTAGGAAGGTTGATCTCAGACATTCTGACAGAGAATGGTCTAGTAACTGCTCCTTATGAAGCTGGAGTTAAAGACGAGCTTGAATCAATTGTTGGAAAACCATTGAATGCAACGAGTATTCAGAGGCTAAAAATTGTGGATGAACTCACAGCTGCTCCTAAGAAGTTGAATGCTTCTGAAGTTAGTCAGAGAAGGGTTCCAGTTCAAGACTTTCCAATCTTTTGTGCTGAAGAACCAAGGGAGATTATTGTTAGATATATTGATGCGTGCAAGGCAGATGAAACCCCTATTCCTGCAGATAACCTGATAAGAGCAAGAGAACATATGCCAGATGTGTATGATGAGAACACAAGGAAAAGGAAACAATTAGAGGAAGAAGAAGCTGCTGCTCAGAAGAAACCAAGAGTTGTTGAAAAGCCACAGAAGCAGATCAAGAGAAAAGCTTCTGGAGAAGTTCCCTTTGTTCCCAACAAGCGCATAAAGACTAAAGGTACTAAATCATCTTTACCTTCTATTCCTAAAATTGTTGTAAATATATCAACAAATAGTTCTATGCTTGAACCCCTTCCTACTCAAAATAAAACAATTCCTGCTGCATCTCAAACATCTCAACCACCAAAATCATCTGATCTTGTTTCCACTACACCACATAAATCATCTGATATTTCACAATCAAAACCACAAACAAAACCAACATAATAAACTACACCAGAAATACAACAACCAGCTACATCTGAACCCATACAATCTGAACCAGTTGCATCTGAACAAGTTGCATCTGAACCAGTTGTATCTGAACCACCTCCATCCAAATCTTCTGATATTCAACCAGAACCATCCAATCCTCCTGAATCTAACATACCTGACTCTGAGATTCTGGATGTTCAACCTCTCAAGACTGTATTTGAAGTTTCTTCTACATCTTGTACCCCAACCACCTCATCTGATTCATCTGAATCTGATATTCATCTAGATTTTATCTCACCCCCTCTCTCAGAGAATTTGAATCTAAACAATCAGAACCAACTGTTTCTTCTGAAACTCTCATTCCCAAAACCTAAACCCAGGAGATCTGAGTTTGTCTCATTTGCTTCCTTTAAACCATTCCCCTCTGATCGACTTCCTTCTATTTTCAATTTAAAAAATTTCTATGACATAATAGAACCATCTGACTCTACCACTCCTTTTAAACCTAAACTTTCCATCATTTTACCATCTGTTCTTCAAACCTACATAAAAGAACTGCCAGAAATGATTTCATCAGAACCTCTATTGTCTGATAAATCTGCTTTCATTCCTTACGCTTCAACCACATTTGATGTCGTTTCTGATGTATCACATGTAAAACCATGTTTGGTTAATGCCTTAACCATATCCAAAACTACCACTTCATTTAACCATTCATCTCTTCCTTTCTACCCTCGTCCTCTGATCATCATTCCAAAATTCACCATACCACCTCCACCTCAACCCAAGCCATTCACCTTGGAAACCCTTCTGAAACCAAAAGCTAGACTAAATGTTGATAATTTATTTGCAAATTTTATGAAAGAAATAAAGATGCATTTAGGCTCTGTTCAGAAGAGATGCTTGTCAACCATGGATGCAAATGAATCTGATGCTATCTGAAATAGCTTCATCAACAGATTCAATACTGTAGCCTCAAATCTGAAGAATGTATGTTCTGATGATGCGAAGCTCAGATTTGCTGAAACTGCCAGAAGCATGATGTGGAATGTGAAACGATCTGCACCTTTGCTTCTTGAAGATGTTCCTTCATCTTCTGAAGTATCTGCTACAGAAGCTTCTACAGGATCTGCTTCTAAAGAAAATCCTCTGGCTATGATAATTGTGGAAAAGCCCTTTGGATCTGTTGCTCATGACTTTGTATCTCCTATGGAAATTGACTCTGTTCCTGCTTCAGAATCTTCCCTACCTTCTTCATCTGAGATCAAGAAAGAAAATCCAGATCTTGAAGATAAGATTGCAGTTTTGGAAGTTGGACAATCTGAGATTAAGTCATGGATGGCCAAGGAAGACCAGAAGACTGAAGACATGGCTCAATGGATGTCCAAGCAAGATCAGAAGAATGACAACATGGCTAAATGGATGACAAAGCAAGAAGAGTCTTCATCTGAGATCACTCACCTGTTGAAGATGATTCTGTCCAAGCAAACCTAGTTTATGTTTTTCTGTATCTGATGTTTGTGCACATGTACTTGAATTTATCTGGTGATTTGTCTGTTTTGAATATGAATGAATGACTTTGTTTTTTTTCTCCTCATGAATATATCTTTTCTGTATTTCCTTTTATTTGTCTTTAAAAGTTTTTACTTTTTGATTATGACAAAAAAAGGGGAGAAAATGGATCTGACTGTTCAAATAAACTCTACCTAAATGAAATTCAGACATATCAATTATAACTGACATGTACTCTCAGTATTTCAGATCATTTGAAAACTCTGACTATTTCTTTAAAAGTAACTCTGAGATCCCCAGATCAAGTTTAACCTATCAGGCTCTGATTCTGAAACATGCATCCAAAGTCAAGATCTAATTTTTCGAACAATCAGGCTCTGATTCTGAAAAGAATACTCATCCAGAAAGGGAAGTTTCTATTTCTTCTAAGTATTCAATTCAGGGGGAGATTCATTATCTCATGGGGAGTTATAATTATATTTTCTATTGAATAAAATTTCTTATGTTTTTGTCATCATCAAAAAGGGGGAGATTGTTAGAACACAGATTGGTTCTTATAAATATCTCTATGTTTTGATGATAACTCTTATGAAATTTTGTATTCAAGAATTATATACTCTAAAATTTGGTTTAGAATGTTTGCTGCAGATATTAAAAGTGAATCTTATTCTGAAAGAAAATTAGATCTGAACATGAAAATATGCAGGGCTCTGAAGCGTCAGAAACATCTCTTAGAAGATTCTGAACGCTACCTACAGAAGGTTCTGAGCGTTGTCTACAGAAGGATCTGAAGCAGAAGCTACAGAAGAATCTGAAGCAGAAGCCAGAAGCATCTAAAGCATTGAAGAATTTTGTATGAAGAGTTTCAAGCTTAGTTTATTTCAGAAGACTTTGATAGTACTACACTGCCAGTACTAAGGATCTAATCCCAAACTCTGCTCTGAACAATTACATGCTGAAAGCATACATACTGCAAAAACTCTGATTCAACAAACTCTAATGTACATCAGAAGACTCTGACTGCTCAAGACTCTGATGATACTTTGCTGAAACTTGTTGAAGAAGAATTCAAGGTTATGTCAATTGGAATGGCCAAACGACTCTTTCCTCATTTATGCTAGACACAAGAACACAGACAAAAAGGATTTTTCTGTGCATTCTATTTCTAGGAAAGGTCATGTGATGTGAAGACAAAAAGGCTCAGACCTTTTAGAACACAACCTTCAACGTGAAAGACTACATGGACCTCTGTGCCTATAAAAGCAAGACTCCATCACTCTTCTTCAATTGACGAATCAATTGAAAAGAATTCATTACAAGCTCCCATACAATTTATTCTCATTAGCTGAATTTATTTCATAGTTCTTAAATCTTAAGTGATAAATCACAGTTGTGATATAGCTTAATTCGAAGCAATTTAAACACTTGTATTATTCTTACATTTGATTGTAAAAGATCCTTAAGAAGATCCAGTTAGGATCAGTAGTTCTTATGAAGACTAAGAACAGTTTCTTTTAGTGCTTGCTATTGTAATCAACTGATTTAATAGTGGATTAAGTCCTTGTTGAAAAAGGCAAATCACTCTTGATAGGGTGGACTGGAGTAGTTGAGTTCAACGAACCAGGATAAAAATCCTTGAGTTTTTATTGCTATAAGTTTTTCTATATACTTATTCAACCCCCCTTCTAAGTATTTTCTCACCTTCAGAGTTTAGAATATTTTATGTTCTTAGAGATGAGTTTGACCCACTTGATATTTTTAGAGTCAAGTATGATGGATTTTAAAGCTTTCTAGTTCTTTTTGTAAACCTTTGATGGTTGTTAGCGTTAAGGCGAGGGTTTGGGGAAACACTTGTCAAATAACAGTGATACATTTCTTGAATTTAAAGAGAGGGCTATGAGAAACCCTTGCTAATTACAAGGAGACAATTTTTAAGTTGATTTGTGATTCATCTGATGGGTTAGAATTGAGTAGATTTTGTTTAGAGTTGTTATGAGTTAAATGAATTAACATTATAGTACGCCTTGAGACTATTTATTCTTAAATATAAATGGAAGATCCCTAATGAGTTATGTGGAGTTAGGAGCTGACCTTATTGATTATTTATAGTTGTTGGTATTATTTTTACCATGTTGATGAGTATTGTTGAGTAATTGTATAATCATATGTATTATGTTAAGCTATAATTATATATATCATTGTTGAGTTATGTTGGGATGTATGGTGCTAGAGGAATGCTATTGTGGCCTTATAATGGCGATGTTTATATATTATGTTGAATTATATAGAGGTGATTGTTGCTGAGAGAAACCATTAGTTGTGGCCTTGTATTGTCAATGGACGGACTTTGGTCTAGTGATAAGTTACATGTTTGGAGACGGGAATAATGATGAGTATGGGGCTTTAGTCCGATGATGAGTCTTAGGTTCAGAGAGGAACTTGAGACGAGTGTTAAAGTTGAAGGTTATGATGAGTATTGCATTTGTATTGTTTGTCACATTCATGCATCATGTATATCGGAGATAGGTGTACATACTTCGACTAGTGATGAGTTTCTAGTTCAAAAGTGGGGACTAGTGAATGGGACTTTGGTCCAATGACGAGTTCCAAGTTCATAAGTGTGGAATTGGGATGCGTTTTGGTTTAGAGAGGAACCATCGATGGATGGATAAATTTGTAACATAACTCTGATACCTAAAACTTTGTACCACATGCATTGGAGTAGATGTCTTAATTGTATTACATACATAGCTACACTGGTGAATTATTATTATTATTATTATTATTATTATTATTATTATTATTATTATTGATTACATGTTTGATGATTGAGTGAGTTATCGTTGTTGTTTTATACAACATTAACATTTTTTAATGTATTCTCTGTTTGTGTTTGTAATGTTCTTTACCTTTGTGGCATAGATACTCTGGTAGAGGATCATTAGTTGCTATTGTGTGGAAGGATTGACATAGATGCATGTTTTATTTATCGTTTTAACGAGTTTACTTAGTATTTTTGCGTTTCGCTCTGATAGGTAACATTGAGGACGGGTTGTTTTCATTACATGTTATGTTTTCTTAAGTTTTTTGGATTATTTAATTAAATAAATTACGTCGATACTAATAAATTAAATATTTCAAAGTTTTATGTTTAACGCTGCTACTTGTTTTATGTTATTATGTTGATGAAATGTGCACTTTTTAGCATGTGTAACGCCTATTTTTGAGCATGTAAAACATAAACACACGACCCCAAATTTTATATCTTGTCGTATGAGTCAGTAGCCTAGTATGAATCATTGTAAGCACGTAATGAAAACTTTTGCAATGTTGATGGAGCTTAGACGAGTTCTTGAGTGATCGTGCCACGTAAGTACCTTAGCATGCATTTCACTGCATTCCAATTGTGATGAGAACATGGAGAACCAAGACTTAACTGAAGTAATCCAAATCTTGAGAGGTCTTATGACAAAGGAATTTGCTAGGTGAGTCATTGGTGCTCTAACATAATTTATGAACAAACCAATGAGAGAAAAGGACCAATTGAGATGAAATGGGCCAAGAATTGTCGTTTTGATACAATCTAATGAAGAGGGCGTGTCATATGGGATTGCAACCTTAATTTTGATGTTTTTAATCACATATGTTGTAATAAAAGGTGTTAGCACCCAACTTGTAAAATTTTGGCCCGAAACACTTGTGTTTTTATTTTTATTTTTGTGTTTTAAAATATTTTAAAGCTCTTAGAGCTATAAATTATATGGACTTATCTTTCCAAGTAAATAATAGGAGGAAGAAATGAATAGGTAAAGCTTTGAAGGATGGAGAAAGAGCAAGTTCGAGTTGCATTGATCAAAGTGGCTATTGATTTCTATATTCATCAAGGCAATGAATATCCATTTCCTTCACTATATTTAAGTGTGTGACCCTTCACTGTCAAGCCATCATTAATAGAATAGTAGGTTGAATTTTTAGCATTTCATGAGCTAATATGGTAAATTCAACAAACTACCTTTTACCTATAAATAGGGAGTTATTCATGAATGAAAAACGAAGTTGAATGTTGATAAATAAAACACATTTGGTGAATTTGAAATGTTTGCTTTTTTTGTTCTAGATCGGACCAAGTTTTTGATTTTATTAAGAAACCATGTTTTTTGTGGTTATCTTGACCAAGGCTTATCATCTTTTCATATTCATAGAAACAGTTTGGCGGCCCATTTCTATCTTTTTCCATCATCTTCTTTCTTAATTCCAGTTTATTTCAATTCTGCCCAATTTCAATTTTTTCTTGTAATTTCCAGATTATGCTCTATCTTATCACCATAAATCACAACTTTCATAAATTTAACAAAGTGTGGGTAAAATGGTAGAACTTCAAATTGGTTAGGCATCAAATGGTACTCTAGAGGATAAGACATGTATTGACATGCGTTTTTGATACAAAATGCAATGTTTGGCCGAGACAGAGTTAAATATTGAAGTGCTCCCACACAGGATCTATAAAGGAAAGGATTTGATGACTTGTCATCCATATGCTTGCTCAGTTTGTAGGTGCTGAAAATAGGTGTGCTCACACCATTTGCTTTAGTCATATTGTCTTTGGGCAGCAATTCCCTTATATATTTCGTTTATGTGAGAACCATAACGTCGTTGTCCTAATAATGAACTTCAAGTCCTAGGAAGTATTGAGGATTTCCTAGTTACTTAAGAGCCAACTTGTCATGAAGCATGTTGATGAGTTTATGGAGTAGGGAAGAAGATGATCTTGTGAGTGTATAAATCAAGCTTTGATATCCTGTTTGATGAATAGGAATGCATGATATTATTATGAACTATAATCATGGTAAAGAGAAGATGAGAGAACATGACCTTCTTGATCTTGTGTTATACTTCTCATTGCATTGTGTTATTCCATTTGGATTGACTGTATTATGAAAAACAACGTGTAATGTTCAATCTTCTTTTATGAAAAAAGAACACACGTGGGAAAAGATTACCTAGGATGTGGCCCTTGTCTAATGGACAATGTTGTTCCTGTTTGGCACATATTTCTACAACATTGTGCAACAAGATTTGTTGCTATCTTTTAAAAATGTGTGATGTGATCTATTCGATAGTTATTTGAAGATCAAATCAATTTAAATGAAGATTGAATTTGAATTTGAATTAAAAACAAATCATATCGTTTGTTGGAGACATTTGTGGGGCAAATCAAACCCAGCTACATCATCTAAAGGAGAAAAGCTCGGAATTTAATTTTTATTTAAGGAGAATCTCACATCATCATTGAGTGTGTGCGAGTAAGAAGATGTGGTAACACCTTTAATGGGATATTTTCTCTTTGAATTTTGAATGCATAGTCAAATTAACTAAAAAAGCACCCTGCCCCAGGTTAACATAATAGTTTTTTCATACATAGAGAAACACAAACTTCTAGGCCAACAGGGGTTGAGTAGGGATTAAATCCTTATATCTCCGGTGTTTGGGAGTTGAAGCAACACCATACATCATCAGCAAAAGTTTTATTTGAAATTATTCTTTTAGCAATCTTTAGCATTTGTTTACATCATCCTCCATCCAATACTTACTTGAAAAAAGTTAATAAAGAAAGTAAGGTGGAGGAAACATTTATATATTTCTCTTTTTTTCTTATATATTTTAAGTGATAAAAAAGAAAGTAAAAAGGAATGAGCATAAAATGATAAATTCAAAAAGATACATGTTAATTTCATCAATATTATTGTTCAAAACAACAAATTCAAAAATAAATAGCACTTAATCAACAAGGAAATTGCAAATGATAAAAATATGGCATAATGATTATCAGCATCGAGGATGAGCTTTCTCGTCTGTTCCATTGGCTTTAGAAGATTACTTCTCGTGCTTGCCTCGTTCTTCACTCTTCGTGTTCTAGAAGAGTTTTACTTTTAAAATTCGGGCCCACATCTCTGAAAGATAAGATCTTACTGTTAATCATATCTTAGACCTTGGCCTTTAGTGTTATACATCCATCACGCAAGTGCCCAGGTGCCCCTTCATGATATTCGCAATGAGAATTAGGGTCGTACCAATGAGGATTTGACTCTGGCAACAGAGGATGTAATCTGGGGACCACTAAACCTTTCTCAAGTAAAGATGGGTACAACTGAATGTAGGTTATGGGAATAGGATCAAAATTATTCCTTTGATTGTGATTTTGATTGGCCGACACATTGTTATTTTAAGGAACCTTGGGCATTGGCAGTTGATAAGGTCGAGCGTAAAACACTTGCTGATATGGAGGAGCTATCAGATTCTAGAGATACCCTTGAGCAAAAGACTTTTCATAGGTAGGAGAAGCTTATTTCTGGTATGTGGGTTCCACAACAGCTATATAGGGTTATGCATAATACATCATTGACACAACCAGTTGTTGGTATATCAAAGGCTGTTGTGGCCACATTTGGTGAGACTCCCTTTATCAGTAGAGTAACATTAATATCTTTGTCCTTCTTCTTTTGAAAATTTCAAGAGAACTTCTTTGGGGCGCTGGATGCCCTAATATTGCTGAGAATCTTGCCATCTTTTAGTTCCTTCTTTATTCGGTCCTCAATTGTAACCACATCTGCAAATCTTGAGGCTCCACTGTTAACCAATCTATCAAAATAACGACACCGCAAGGTATCCACAAATATACTAGTCATGTTTTTCCAACAAGGGAGGGTTCACCTGGGCTTCTAACTCTCTCCAACATTATGCATATTCTTTAAAGGACTCTCTTTCCTTCATTTCCATACTCCATAGCTTCCTTCGGTCAGAAGCCATGTCTAGATTATACTTGTACCGTTTAAGGAAATAATTAGCCAAATCTTATCAGCTTTGGATACAACTTTTCTCCAAGCCCATATACCACTTTATTGAAGCTCCGCTCAAACTGTCTTGGAAACAGTGTATGAGTAGCTTATCATTTTTAATATGGCCTGTCATCATTCGGTAGTACATTACCAAATGGCTCTTTGAGCAAGTACGCATCTTGTACTTCTGAAATTTAGTTGTTTTGAATTTGGCTTTGATAATTAAATTCGAGACCAAGCACATATCCATGGCGGCAGCGTCAAAGATATCACCACCTTCCATGACCTTTACCCTCTTCTCTAGGGGTTGAGACATTTCTTTTACTTCAATCAGCTCTTCCATCTCTTATTGATCATCGTTGTGAGAACCAACATCATTGTAAGCATAGCGAGGATCATCAAAGTGTCTTGGAGCTATGGTATGGACCATACGTGGAGGTGGCATCTCAAAAATTGTCGGCAGTTGTACCATATGTATAATGGATGACCCTACTCCCAAAGCATCAGTAAAGGGTGAAGGGTAGTTAGGTGTCATACCAAACTCTAGCCATGTAGTGTAAATCCTTGGGGAAGGATGTGGCTCGAATGAAGGGCCCCTGATTTTAGATATTAGAATACGCATAGGAGGTTCCTCCTTTGTAGCTCATTCCTGCAACGTCTCCATCATATTTTCCATTTCCTCTTTTAGTTCATCGATGTTTCCTCTCATGTCTTCCATCTTCCTTCGTAAATTGGCTCGAGTGATATATTGGTGTTGTGTATTCAGTTTTGAATTGTGGGAAGAAGGACGGAATAATTTTTTTCATTTGATGATTCGATGAATTCATGTATGCATATTTTATGCAAAGATTTTGGTTATCTTTACTGAAATTCTGGTATCAGATATTAGATTTCGAAGGAGATGTTTACGATACAAATATATGTTTGTCAAGAACAGAGAACACAGCTAAGCAAATAACAATTAAAAGAGACATAGTAATTGTTAACCCAGTTCGGTGAAACACACCTACATCTGAGGGCTACCAAGTCAGGGAGAAAATTCACTATCAGTAGAATTAATTTGGAGCTAAACTCCCTGAAATTCTGGGATGCAGATCACATGTGTTCCAAGAACATTGATCTCTGCTCAACAAGGATGAGGACAGACCATGGCCAATTTAAATTTCTTTAAATTGTCCCAATGTCATGACCAATGTCACGACCTCTGTTGTGACATCTGCAGTCTGTCATACTATTTATCTAACCATTTAAAGTACAGAATTGTAAATGCAGAAAGATAAATAACACAGTAATTGTTCACCCAGTTCGGTATCAACAACACCTACTTCTAGGGGCTATCAAGCCAGGGAGAAAATTCACTATTAGTAGAATCAATTCAAAGTCAAACCTCCAATTTGCACTTCTCACTTAATCTCTACCCAATGACACTTCAGCCTAGAGACACTCTATTACTTGAGTATACCCACTCATTCCCCTTCAATCACACAACAGTGATATCAAACAATTACAAAAATAATATGAAGAGACACTTCATACACACCTAGATCTTGCTTCACAACTTTGATCAAGGAACTCACACACTGTTGCTTCACAGCTTCGAGTGAGACACAGCCTAGAATCTACCTAACCAAAACAATCATCCACCAGACAATTGCTTGGATTACAAGTATTCCTAAACAGACTTTACAAGTGAAAACTAGCCTGCTTCACTTACAAATATGTCTACCTCAATGTATCAAAAGATACAAAGGGTGACTTACACACAAGGGACTCACAACCCTAGACCTCTATTTTACACTCTCATTTTTCTTGATGTGAGTGCTTGCTTTTCTTCTGCTTCTGCTCCTCGTTTTATAGTCGTGCGGACTGGGCTTGGGCTGTGCAGAAGTAACAAATATTAGTTTTAACAAAATAAAACTAATTTCCACAATTCAAGGTGTTGTCCAATTAGGTCATGGCATGGTCAGCATTGCCTTGAATCTCTCTTGAGATTACTCAAAAGTCATAACATGTTTCCTGATATTTATCCTGAGATATATCAGGTCTCATAACAGAAAAACAAACTCAGCCAGTCTGATATCATACGATAAATGTCATAACATTGGTGATGAAATTCAGCTTCACTTCCTCTTAGTTGACCAGCTTGCCCTGCTGAACACTTCTGCAGAATCTTCATCATGACAGTCATGGTTTCTCCAATCTTCTGCAGAATAATATTAGAAACAACTAAATTCAAGTTTCCTAAAAGGTCTCCAAGATCCTTTTATGAATACCAATACAATCTGTTCTTGTTCCTAATCCATCTCCTTGACATATTTACTGATGAGGTATTTTCGACATGGTCTCATCAATCCAACCCAATTCTGTCAAGAGATATACACTAGCAGCTCCTTCTGTTTACATGCAGCTATGTCTTGCAACTATGTCTTGCTTAGAACACATGACAACACACCTCACTCACCACAACTAACATTGTTGTGGCTGCACACCTCACACTGCCTGTGAGGAACTAGGCTACTGCCAACCCATAGCAGTGCTTGTTGTCCCAGACAGCTATGTCATTACTTTGCTAATGACATCCATGACATTAGTCCTTTCTTCACCCTCTGCTAGCTCCTGTTTTCTCTTGTTGCACTCTTCTGTTGAATCTTCTTCATGACAGTAGAAACAAATGCTTTATAGTTCCCTAAAAAGTATCAACGATCCTTTTTGTGAACACCCATTAAATCTGCACTTTGTTTCTAACAAATCTCTTTGGCTTGTACATACTGATGTGGAATATCCAACAATACCAAAACACTTCTGTCAAGAGATATATCCTAGCATCCCCTGCTGTACCAGACATGATGTCATACGATCAATGTCATGACATTCAGTATGACATTCATGACAGCGGTTCTTCATGACAACAGTTCTGTCATCTGCTCTTGTTGGCTCCTGCTGCACATGGATGTAATGACATCCTATTTACAACCCATGACAGCATAACAACAGTTCTTCACCAACTCCTGCTGCATCAGTAGCAGTGTCATGAGTCATAAGCCCCTGCTACACCACTACTCTTGCTGTTACTCACACATGACAGTAGCTCTGTCATGACTGCAGATAGATGCCGTGATGGATGTCATGACATTCAGCATGACATTCACCTTAAAACACTCCACATCAGTTCTTTCGCCACATCAGATGGAGATGTCATAATATCCTGCTTAACATCAATGCAAGATCATGTTTTACCAAAATTTAGCCAATCCTAGAACCATAGAACCATGGTACTTACAATCTCCCCCTTTGGCAAATTTTGGCTAAAACAACTTATCAGGACATTCAGCAGTAGTTTACACAAACTATCATGCTCCCCCTTGATAGTTGCATCCAGCATGGCAGCAATAATGCTTTTCCTCATCAGCAGCAGTAGTTTTTCTTTTTCTTCCCCTTGGTTTAGTCAAAACTTTGACAGCAAATGAGGTACTTGTACATGCATAAGCTCAACACAAACTATACATACATTCATCTCACAAGCTGCTTAACCTCTAATAAGGACTTTACCACTTCAGCAACTACACACCAGACAGGTCCACATCTTCCCCTGTCAGCATAACAATTGCTCCCCCTGAAAGAGAGAACATAACCATATGAAGATTTACACCAATATCTTCATATTCACACACTGGAAGCTCATGCATCTCTGCACCCTTTGATTCACAACCCATACTGGAACCAATAACAGAGGTGGTTGCAGAATTACCATCTGGAAGATTTCTCAGATTTAGCTTTGAAAGACTAGAAACATCTCCCAAATGTCAGGGTTGAAATCATTCCATATGCACAAGATCAAGGTTGTTGATGTCTTGATCTTTATCTTCACCAGTCATGTAGTACTTGAATAGAGGCCCAAATACCTGACTTGATCCATTGTCACCTAATGACAGACCCAACAGGACTACCCTGTCATCTTCACCATGAGCTTAGAGCAGTAATCTAATGTCACAACCTCTTGTCTGACATTCTGCCTTCATCACGTCCCAGATTTGTTTGAAACCACCAACAATCTTGACACATAACTGCACTCTTGCAGCAACAGACCCTGGATAGAAGTATAACTCTCCCATATCAATGGTAACCAGATCACATGAATGGAAAACATAAGACGCATCTTTATGTCTTCAAGAGCTCATTCTCTGTTCAACACACATGTTGAACGCATTCACTTACTGCTTGAACCACAAGCAAGTAGTACACCCATCAAACAGAAGCTCTCCCCTATCTTTGATAACACCTGCTCCAAGATCACCACATTATCTCTTATGACCAACTCCATGCTCATACAGAGAGAAGACACCAACCTGATTCACCTCTTCCTAGAGTTACTTGTAGCAGAAGAGACCACTTCTCCATAAGTATTCTGGCCTTAGGCTGAGTACAAGATAGACACCGCATAGGGACTTTATCACATCAGAATGCACTCAGTATCGTCACATCATATTCCAAGGCAGTCCTTTTACCTTATCATTCTCCCGTATGACAAGATAGAGTACTTCTTAGCTAAGAAGTGAATCACAAGTTCCACAAGAGATCTTCACATATCAGTTGGTTCATAGACACACCATCCCATGGTTCTTTATGTGCCCATACAAGACTTACTGCTGCCTAGTAGTCCAACTGAAGATCTTCACAGCTCCACCAGCTAGATCAACTACATATCCACAAGAAGGTAATCTTCTATACACAGCTTAGGGCTTCTACCACAAGCTCCAATATGTGATCAGAAACAGATCCTCCTTTGGTCTTCAACCAATTACCCTTCTGCACAAGAGTAACTAGTTCCAAGCATGAACAGTCCCAGAACCTTCTTTGGTCTTCAAATAACTACCCTTCTGCACAAGAATAGTTCTCTAACGGCACACTACTTAAGTAACCAAATGCCACTGTTTGGTTATTTAGCATCTTTCAGAGCTCTGGAAAGTTTGCTAATCCACCAGGCCACTTTGATCTTCACATTCTTCTTGCTCCAAAGCAAGGTATCTACTCCTTCACACAGCTCCCGCAAACTGCATGATCTAATGCATTAATTCCATTCATACCTGAGAAGATCAACTTATCTTCAAATGATGTACCACACCATCACTTGAGGCCTTGAAGTTTCTACTTGATGTCACAACTTTGGTTAATACATTCAACTGGAGAGTTCAGGCTTTAATTCTTGAAGTGGATTTACTTCATGACACTCCTCTTTAGAGAAACCAAACATGCCAAAGCTTGATTCTGTTAAGGAGGAGGGATCACCCAAGTCTTTACAAAAGGGTTCCCGCTTTCCTTAAGTATAGACTTCTTCAGAAAATCAAAGATAACTGCCACTTATCCTTGTCCTCCTAAGCAGTGCTATCACCAACACCATCTTCTAGACAAGTTTCTTGCCAGGAAACTTTCTAGCTAATAGATCAGGTGCGTCTAGTAGAAACTAGAACACAACTGCTGCACTCCAATACTCATATAGAGCAGATTGTTCTCATCTTCATTCCCATCAACACTCCATTCCAGCCTTAGTTTCTTGCCAAGAGCCTTTCTAGAATGAGTACAGATCCAGCTACATCTTCTTTGATTTATGGATCAACAAAATTCTGAACAATCTCTGATGATTGAATGTATCAACATCTGGTTGAGCATTAGATTCTTGAAGTAGACCAAACAAATCAGGGGCCTTTTGCTTGTGCTGCTACTGATGAGACATCTTGATCATCAACAAAGGATAATCCATTAAATATTTGAGAATATCTCAAATAGCAATGAATCTTAAATCCTTGTAACAGATCCTTCTCCAAGGATGACATCCTTGACTTAACCTGCCTATGTCTTCTTCTGCTGATAGGATACTTGCAGGTCATGAGTGGTGAAAATAAATCAAATCCAACTATCTTCTCTTCATAGCTTCCAGCAAACCGTAGACCACAACAGAACAGTCCAGGAACACAACCAAACACAGCTGCATGCACCCTCTTCAAATCATCTACACAACTGCCACAGTCATGCATCAAACTGAATATAGGCCAATCTTCTTCAAGGGGCATCAGAGTTCTTTTATCAGAGAAATATGCAGCGGAACCACCAAAAGAACATGCCATACACAAGAGGTCTGATCATCCAACAGGCCATAGGATAGAAGTAGCCACTATTCCTTTGGCATACCATACAACTGGTCATAAAGCTCATATATCAGAGGGCACAACAGCACTTACAAGCTTCCCTTTAGCTCCATAAGCAGTAGCTCAACCATTCAGCAAGATCAACAACTCAGCTACAGCTTCTCCTTGTTCCAAAACACCAAAAAGTATCTCCTAAGATCTCATCCAGAACACACAGGATGCCTTCTCTAATGCCAATTGAAATTCTGGTATGCAGATCACATGCGTTCCAAGAACATTGATCTTTGCTCAACAAGGATAAGGACAGACCATGGCCAATTTAAATTTCTTTAAATTGTCCCAACGTCATGACCAATGTCACGACCTCTGTTGTGACATCTGCAGTCTGTCATACTATTTATCTAACCATTTAAAGTACAAAATTGTAAATTCAGAAAGATAAATAACACAGTAATTGTTCACCCAGTTCGGTATCAACAACACCTACATCTGGGGGCTACCAAGCCAGGGAGAAAATTCACTATTAGTAGAATCAATTCAAAGTCAAACCTCCAATTTGCACTTCTCACTTAATCTCTACCCAATGACACTTCAACCTAGATAGTACCTGAGTATACCCACTCACTCCCCTTCAATCACACAACAGTGATATCAAACAATTACAAAAACAATATGAAGAGACACTTCATACACACCTAGATCTTGCTTCACAGCTTTGATCAAGGAACTCACACACTGTTGCTTCACAGCTTCGAGTGAGACACAACCTAGAATATACCTAACCAAAACAATCATCCACCAGAAAATTGCTTGGATTACAAGTATTCCTAAACAGACTTTACAAGTGAAGACTAACCTGCTTCACTTACAAATATGTCTACCTCAATGTATCAAAAGATACAAAGGGTGACTTACACACAAAGGGCTCTCAACCCTAGACCTCTATTTTACACTCTGGTTTTTCTTGATGTGAGTGCTTTCTTTTCTTCTGCTTCTGCTCCTCCTTTTATAGTCGTGCAGACTGGGCTTGGGCTGTGCAGAAGTAACAAATATTAGTTTTAACAAAATAAAACAAATTTCCACAATTCAAGATGTTGTCCAATTAGGTCATGGCATGGTCAACATTGCCTTGAATCTCTCCTGAGATAACTCAGAAGTCATAACATGTTTCCTGATATTTAGCCTGAGATATATCAGGTCTCATAACAAAAAAACAAACTCAGCCTGTTTGATGTCATAGATCAATGTCATAACATTGGTGATGACATTCAGCTTCACTTCCTCTTAGCTGACCAGCTTGCCCTGCTGAACACTTTTGCAGAATCTTCTTCATGACAGTCATGGTTTCTCCAATTTTCTGCCGAATAATATTAGAAACAAGTATATTCAAGTTTCCTAAAAGGTCTCCAAGATCCTTTTATGAATACCAATATAATCTGTTCTTGTTCCTAATCCATTTCCTTGACATATTTACTGATGAGTTATTTTCAGCATGGTCTCATCAATCCAACCCAATTCTGTCAAGAGATATACACTAGCAGCTCCATTTGTTGTCATGCAGCTATGTCTTGCAACTATGTTGTGCTTAAAACACATGACAACACACATCACTCACCACAACTCACATTGTTGTGGCTGCAGACCTCACACTGCCTGGGAGGAACTAGGCTACTGCCAACCCATAGCAGTGCCTGTTGTGCCAGACAGCTATGTCATTACTTTGGTAATGACATCCATGACATCAGTCCTTTCTTCAGCCTCTGCTAGCTCCTGCTTGCTCTTGCTGCACTCTTCTGCTGAATCTTCTTCATGACAGTAGAAACAAATGCTTTATAGTTCTCTAAAAAGTATCAACGATCCTTTTTGTGAACACACATTAAATCTGCACTTTGTTTCTAACAAATCTCTTTGGCTTGTACATACTGATGTGGAATATCCAACAGTACCAAAACACTTATGTCAAGATATATATCCTAGCATCCCCTGTTGTACCAGACATGATGTCATATGATCAATCTCTTGACATTCAGTATGACATTCATGACAACAGTTATGTCATCTGCTCTTGTTGGCTCCTGTTGCACATGGATCTAATGACATCCTGTTTACAACCCATGACAACATAACAACAGTTCTTCACCAGCTCCTGCTGCATCAGTAGCAGTGTCATGAGTCATAAGCCCCTGCTACACCACTACTCATGTTGTTTCTCACACATGACAGTAGCTCTGTCATGACAGCAGATGGATGCCGTGATGGATGTCATGACATTCAGCATGACATTCACCTTAAAACACTCCACATCAGTTCTTTCACCACAGCAGATGGAGATGTCATAATATCCTCCTTAAAATCAGTGCAGGATCATGTTTTACCAAAATTTAGCCAATCCTATAACCATAGAACCATGGTACTAACACTCCCAGTTTATAACTCCTCACTTAATCTCTACCCAATGCAATTTTTTCCTAGAACCCACTAGACAATAAACACCTCTAACTCCCCCTCAATCACAACAATGATAACTTTCAATACAAAATAAAAAGACTTTAGAAGACACTCTTCAAAGTCACAACTTGATCTTTCTTAAAAGATTCAATCAAGTACAATACAGTCTTGCTTAACATCTTTGAGTGAACAATTAACAATTAACAATTAACAACCTAGTCCAATTCACACATTAAGCAATGAGTGAATGGCTTACAAACCTAACACAGAAGAAGCCTAAACTCTAATTAGATGCACATGATTTTTAATCTTTTCTTCTCTGATCTTCAAGCTAGGGTTTTAGCCTCCTTAAATAGTAGTGCAGAATGGGTTTGGGCTATGCTAAAAGTAACAACAACAATCTTCATAAACAACAGCAATCAATCAGATTTGATTTGGCTAATCAAATCAAATCATATCAATCTTCAAATCTGCAAATGATCTCTTGATATTAAATCCAAATCAAATCCAATATGATCCATAGAAAGTGCATCAGAAACGCCTGCATTAACACACTAGAAACACGATGTTTCCACATCAGGCAAGTGCAACTAGCTTGCACAAAAAGATATGCTCACACAAACATTCATACAGATTGTTTAGATCATGAATGTTAAGACACCTTGTTTGACATCATGAGAAAACATCTTACACAACACAAAAAGCAACATGCTAATTTCTGACTACATATGTCACGACATCCTGTAGGACATCTCGTGATTCCTTTTAGTTTTACCAAAATACATGCCAATCAAGAACTAACAAACTCCCCCTTTGGCAAATTTTAGCTAAAACCAATCACAGGAACAAAAAATTATAAAAGAGTACAGCACAGCAGAAAAACTCCAAATCAAGGGAAGTAAAAAACAAACTCCCCCTCAACAGATGCACGAACAAGCCCAAAAAAAAAAACAGCCCATAAACACAAACTATCAGCAACCTGTAGAGCACATCAGTACAACCCAAAACACAAACAACTAGGCTACTACAAAGTTCCAAAAGAACAAGCACACAACTAACAAGATCAGCATCCTGTCAATAACCATACATCTAATAGGATCAATCATTCTGTTAACACCAATAGAGCAGCAACTACCATCTTCACACCTGCTCAATACACCAGCAAAACAATCCTGAATAAGGTATACCCCAAGGTATACAATCAGAGCAACAACAAAGCACAACTACTTCACACTTCCACCTGACAGGGACAAATACAAAGATGTATGCTAGTATACAGCCAATCTTCTCCCCCTTTTTAGCCACAATTTATAGATCGTAAATTAATGGAATAACATTGATCAGAACAGTTAGAAAAAAATATGTTAAGAGTATGGAGACCCCAATATTACAAAAAAAAACTCATGAAGAGCAACCAACAAATATCCGTTCTTCCAAGGAAGACAACAAACCAACAGCCCAACCAAAAGCCAAACAAAAACCCAAAAACAAGTAACCAAAAACCATGTAGCAAGTCATCAACCCAAGACAAACAGCAAACCACCAAAGCAGGCAACTTAAACCTCATCCTCAGAAGCAGAACTGGAGCTAACATCTTCAACATCAGTTGAGACATCTTCATCACCATCTTCAGATTCTTCCCCTGACACAACCTCACTATCTTTTCCACTAGCATTATCAAAGCTAGGGGATGGATCTATGTGGGCAAGAGGAGTGGAAATACCATGCACAATACGACCTTTCTAGAGAATCTTAGTGACAAGTTCCCTAATGGATCTGTTCACATAAGCAGAACCTTCCTTGTTTTTCATTTTAGTGATGTAGTCATTAGAGGAATCCGAATTTTTACCTTTGTAAGGTTGTTGAGACTTGTTTGCATGCGGGGGTGTTGCCTCAGGAGCATTAGTTTGGGAAGCATCACGTTTGGGAGACATCTTGATGTTGAGAGAAGGAAAGTTTAGAGAAGGATGGAGATAAGTCGCAAAGTTCAGAGTGTGAAAGGTATTTTGAAAAGTAGAGAAGGTGTGGGAATTGTTGGTGTAGTTAGAGAGAAACGTTTGTGTGGAATAACGGGCTTTAGTAGTCAAGGGTGTGTTATGCATTAAAGAGGGATGATGAAACATCTTTATTCTAGAAAAACTTCTTTTAAACTCAAAAATCCCTCTTAACAGTAATGGCTATAGGTCCTCATAAATACAAATACCTAGCTTTCCTCTCAAAATCTTGAATTGATTAGCATCCAAGGCTTTGGTAAAGATGTCAGCCAGTTGATTTGCTTTAGTGACATGCTCAAGAGTGACGATTTTATTCTCAACCAGCTCCCTAATGAAATGGTGTCTAATATAAATATGCTTAGTTCTGCTATGTTGAATAGGATTCTTGGAGATATTTATAGCACTCAGATTGCCACAGTATAATGTCATGACATCTTGTGTGACATTATATTCTGTAAGCATATGCTTCATCCATACAAGTTGGGAACAACTACTTCCAGCAGCTATGTATTCTGCTTCTACAGTAGGCAGGGACACACAGTTCTGTTTCTTGCTAAACCATGAGATGAAGTTGTTTCCCAAGAAGAAGCGGCCTCCAGAGGTGCTCTTCCTATCATCAGCACTTCCAGCCCAATCAGCATCACAATATCCAGTTAGCACACATCCAGATCCATGAGTGTACAACATCCCATGCTCACTTGTCCCATTGATATGATTAAGAATTCTTTTGACTTGATTAATGTGGCTCGTCTTGGGTTCAAATTGATATCTGGCACAAACTCCCACAACAAAGGGAATTTATGGTCTGCTTGCTCTAAGATATAACAAGCTCCCTATCATGCTTCTGTACAGACTTTGATTCATATTAACTCCTTTTTCATCTTTGGACAGTTTTAGATGGGTTGGTGTAGGAGTTCTTTTGTGGCTTGCATTTTCCATTCCAAACTTCTTAACAATATTCTTGGTATACTTACTTTGAGATAGAAATGTGGATTCTTCCATCTGTTTAACTTGAAGACCAAGAAAGTATGTTAATTCACCAACAAAGCTCATTTCAAATTCAGATTGCATTTGCTGCACAAAATGTTGAACCATCTCTTTTGACATCCCACCAAAGACAATGTCATCCACATAGATTTAGGAAATCATGAGTTTTCCCTCTCTTTCTTTGATAAACAGTGTCTTATCTATGCCACCTTTTCTGTATCCATTCTCAACAAGAAACTCTGTTAGTCTTTCATACCAAGCTCTAGGGGCTTGCTTTAAGCCATACAGGGCCTTTTTCAACTTGAAGACATGATTAGGAAAGGTTGGATCAATAAATCCTTTAGGCTGTTCCACATAGACTTCTTCACTTAGATAACCATTTAAAAAGGCACTTTTGACATCCATTTGAAGCAGCTTGATTTTCCGAATGCAGGCAACTCCTAGAAGGAGTCTAATGGATTCAAGTCTAGCTACAGGTACAAAGGTTTCATCAAAGTCAATCCCTTCAATCTGAGTATATCCTTGAGAAACCAATCTGGCTTTGTTCTTGGTGACCACTACCTTTTCATCAGTTTTATTCTTGTAAACCCATTTGGTTCCAATCACATTTGTTCCTTCAAGCCTTGGCACAAGATCCCAAACTTCTTTGCTCTTGAATTCCCCCAATTCCTCTGGCATGTCATTTATCTAGAATTCATTAGTTAGAGCTTCCTTGATGTTCTTAGGTTCTCTAGATCTAGTGGTCACCCCTTTGTTTGGATCACCTATGATAAGATCAATAGGATGGTCTTTCTGAATTCTGATGGGAGGTCCATTATTAATAGGTTCAGCCTCAGTGATGGTGGGATTAGAGTCATTGTTGTTGTCTTCAGATTCAACTGTGATATCAAATGATGTTCTAACATCTTCTGGGACATCAGTTTCCTTATGCATGTCATATATGACAACATTGATAGATTCCATCATTATATTGGTCCTGTAGTTAAATACTCTATAGGCTCTGCTGTTGGTAGAATAGCCCAAGAATATCCCTTTATCACTCTTAGGATCCATCTTTCTTCTATGGTCACAATCAGAGAGAATGTAGCACTTGCTACCAAACACATGAAAGTATTTAACAGTAGGTTTTCTTCCTTTCCAAATTTCATACAGAGTGGTCATAATTCCTGTTCTTAGGGTTACTTTGTTGTGAACATAGCAGGCAGCATTCATGGCCTCAGCCTAGAAATGATAAGGTAGTTTTTTTAGCATCAATCATTGCTCTAGCTGATTCTTGGATGGTTCTATTCTTTATTTCCACAACTCCATTTTGTTGAGGGGTAATAGAAGAAGAGAATTCTTGGTTAATTCCTTCAGTGGATCAAAATTCAGCAAACTTTTGGTTTTCAAATTCCTTCCCATGATCACTTCTTATTCTGACAATTTTACTTTCTTTTTCTCTTTGAAGTTTTTGATACAGTTCTTGAAAAACATCAAATACTTCAGATTTTTCTCTTATAAACTTCACCCAGGTGTATCCTGAAAAGTCATCCACAACCACATAAGCATACTTCTTTCCACCAAGACTTTCTACCTGCATAGGTCCCATTAAGTCCATGTGAAAAAGTTCTCGCACCTTAGAAGTGGTGAGATGTTGGATCTTTTGATGAGACATCCTTGTTTGTTTCCCTATTTGGCATTCCCCACAGATTTTTCCTTCTTCAATTTTTAGCTTAGGCATACCTTTGACAGCTTCCATAGATATGATCTTCTTCATTCCTTTCAGATGCAAATGTCCATGTTTCTGGTGCCATAGTCTTACTTCATCTTCTTTGGCAAGGGCAAACTTCAAGTCCTGAGAGGCCCATAAATAACAATTGTCCTTGGATCTGACTCCTTTAATGATTAGTTCTCCTTTATCATTGGTAACCAAATACTCAAGTTTGGTGAAGTTGACACTTAGACCTTGATCACATAGTTGACTAATGCTGATCAGATTTGCAGTTAACCCTTTGACTAATAGAACATTTTCCAGGTCAGGTGTTCCTGAGCAGTTTAGCTTACCAACTCCCTTAATTTCACCTTTAGCCCCATCTCCAAAGGTAACATAGCTGGTTGAGTGAGGTTTAATGTTAACTAGCAGGTTTTCAATTCCAGTCACGTGTCTTGAGCACCCACTGTCGAAGTACCAATCTTCCTTAGCAGAAACCTTTAGGGACATATGAGCAATGAGGCAAGTAACACCAGTTTTAGGTACCCATTGTTTAGTGGCAAACCCTTTTGGAATCCAATTCTTGTGGTTAAGTTTTCTCTGAGTTGTAGAGTTTGGATATCCATGCAGTTTGAAACAAAATGTCTTTATGTGACCAAAGCAACCATAGTGATGACATCTCCATCTTTGGAACTTCCTTGGTTGACTGGTTTGTTTACTGTTGTGATATTGAAACATCTTCTAGAACATCACTTACTTTAGTCCAGAAGGTTTATGGAGTGAGGCAGAGTTGATGTCTTCATGGAATCCTAACCCAGCCTTGTCTCCTGATCTTTTGCCAGATAGAAGAATCTATTCTAAGGTTTTAGTACCACTGTTCATCATTCTAACAGATTTTCCCAGTTGGTCAAGTTGAGAAGTTCGTTGAGCAACTTCATTTCTCAAATCCTTCATAATTGTCAGGTGTTCCTTCCTTTCAGTCTTTAGCTTGATGATGTGTTTCTTCTGTTTTTCACCTTGCTGGCAGACTTCTTCACTTCTGAGGCACAGATCTTTGTAGGATGCTGCTAGTTCTTCGAAGGTTAGTTCATCTTCATTGGAATCTCCATCAGGTTCATATCTTCCAGTTAAGGTAGTTATATGTTTGGCAGATTCTTCTTCAAAATCACTGTTAGAGTCTTCATCTGTCCATGAAACAACTAGACCTTTCTTATGTTTCTTGAGGTAGGTTGGGCATTCAGATCTGATGTGACCAAAGCCTTCACACCCATGACACTTTATCCTTTTGCTTTTCATAGTCTTTTCTTCAGTCCCAGTTCTTCTTTCTGCATCATGTGACTTATCAATGTCAAGAGAGATGTTCTTGGCATTAGGTCTTGTATCCATTCTTTTCACAATCTTATTGAATTGTCTTTCCAGCATAACTATGGCATTTGCAAGATTTGTATCCTCATCAGATTCATCTTCTCTTCCTCCAGAATTTGAGACAAAGGCTATGCTTGAAATTCTAGGTACCCAGCAGTGGATGTTATCACTGATATTATGACATCCACTGTAACACAGACTACAGAACTTAATGACAGACTGTAAATGAAAACATTAAATAACACAAGTAATTGTTTACCCAGTTCAGTGCACACCACAGCTACATTTGGGGGCTACCAAGCCAGGGAGGAAATTCACTATTAGTAGAATTAATTCAGAGTTAAACAACCAGTTTGCACTCTTCACTTAAGACCTACCCAATGACACTTCAGCCTAACACTAGACCAGAGTTACCAACTCACCCCCCCTCAATCACAGCAGTGATATTAACCAATTCAAAGTTACAAAAGGCAATGAAGTCACACTTCAATCAGACCTTGATCTTGCTTCACAGCTTTGATCAAGTGACACAACACTCTTGCTTAAAAGCTTTATAGTGACACACTTAAAATATAACTTAAGAACTCTAGACCAATGCAATCATACATAAGATAATTGCTTGGTTTACAAGTATACCTAAGACACACACAAACACGTGAAGAACATATTTCTTCACTTACAAATACACGTTCTCTGAAACCCTGTCAAGAACTATCTTCAATTAGGATTGCTCCTTCTATATATATAGGCAACATACAGTGCTTAGACCTTCGTACATAGGTTAGGTTTACCCAAGATAAACCTCTCTTCATGAAGTTGCACACGTCCAATTGAGTCAGGGGCATTCCATGTTATCCTTAGCAATGCCTGAGATGTCGCCTTAGATAACTAGGCTTCCTAAAATGTTTCCTGAAGTATAGCCTGAGCTAATAACAGAAACTAATACCTGCGCGCCCTGATGTCATACGCTTGATGTCATAACATTCAGTCATGACATCCAACTTAAGTGAATCTTAGCTATTTAAACTTACCCTGTTGAATCCTCATTATGTATGTCATAACATCAGTCATGACATTCATACATCCATCAATGTTTTGCCATAAAATGCATCCAGTCAAAAGCATCTACAAACTCCCCGTTTGGAAATTTTTTGGCTAAAACATTCTATTAGCATATCAGAGATCACAAGCAGCAGAAATCATACCATACATGCAGGAAAGCTACTAGCTAAACACACACAGCTACAATACCATACCAGAGACATATTCACACCCTAAGAACTGCCTGCTAGTCCATACTACAGGTATCATACTGATTTGTGCATCAACTAGTGATACTCTCCCTCAACTGATGCGCATCACATCAGTGCACACACAACGTGCACAACCTGCAGTTACACACCAATGTTATGACATTTAGGATGACATCCTAAAGAACACAATCACATGTTATCCTAGGCTACAGGCTATAGATGTCACAAATTTCTGTGAAAGATCTTGTGCTACTCCCCCTGAAAAGAAGCACAACCACACATATTCTGCAAACACACTGCAAACACACACAAAACTAGCAGCTATCCTACTACTAGGTTCCATCAAAGAACACACACACATCTTATGCAGCTTCATCCAAAACTCACACAATTCTAACATACATTCCTACGCACATTAGGAAGTCACACATACAGTAGCATATCATCACCTCATGTAAACCTGCACAACAACAACAATAAACAAGTCTTCCACCTGAGAGATACACACATACACATCTAGCCCTGTTGTTACTACCACTTATCCCCCTTTTTAGCCATAAATTTAGATCAAAACTAACTAAATAGTATAGACCAAAAAGTATGGAAGTGTAGATGTTAGGTGTCATTACAACATAAAGCTCAGGAAGAGCAACGCCAATATTTCAGCTGTCAAACAAAGACAAAATCTAAGCAAGGAAATAAAAAAAATCACTAGTCACACCAGCACCAGTAACACACCCTCATCAGCCCAAGCAAACCAGCAAGCCACCAACACCACCATATTAATCTTCCTCCTCCTCACTAGAACTAGATCCACCCTCCTTAACACTAGTTGTGGCATCTTCATCTTTATCTGCAGATTCTTCCCCTGGCACACTCTCACTATCAATATTAACAACATCTCTTTCAAGACTTTGAATGAAGGATTCTAGCTTGATTTTTCTTGCAGTGGCAGTCCTGATAGTTTCCCCTAATTCCCTACAAGTTTCTCTTAACTCAGAAATGATCATTGCTTTAGAGATATTGGCCTTCTCATAAGAAGTCAAAACAATATCACAGACATGTCTCCCAGCAAAGAGTTTGAAGTGAAGAGATAATGTAGATTCTCTTTTGCTAGCAGCATCACCAGAGTTCAGAATCCCAGGGTATTGATTCAGTATAATCTCACAAATAAGGGAGGGAAAAGAAATAGGCAGCTTGATAGCACTGGTTGTAGAGTGCTTAATAATCTGTTCAAAAATGTACAGGCCAAAATCAAAGTTAACTTTGGTGCCTACAGCATGAGTGAACTTGCCAAGCCCAACTCCAATGGTGAATGTATGGTTGGTAGGAACCCAATTAGCAGCTCCAATTCTATGAAGAATGGCATATTTTACACTGATTTTTCCTGCAGAGAGCTTCTTTTTGGATGGCCATTTCTTTACCTGATTTGCAGTGATGATCTTGCAAACCTGGTTGTCTGACATAGACAACTCTTCCTCACCACTATTTGCACGTCCCAAACATCTGTTGATCACAGCAGGAGAGAACTGCACACACTTTCCTCTAACAAACACCTTCATATACTCTTTGTTGTGTCTATTTGTGATTAGATCAGGTATGTTTACAACGAACTCCTTTACCAGTCATTTGTAGCATTTGGAGAACCCAGTGACTGTCTTGAGTAATCCAGCCTTGTTGATTAGATCCATTACCTCCTTGATTTCCAAAGCATCCTCTCCCAATTCTCTTTCAAGATCTATTCTTCTTTGATAGATATATCTCCATTTGGTCACACTGTGAACAGAATGAAAAGAGATGTTGTCCAGAGGGGCAGCTGGCACAAGTTTGAGAGGTTTCTTAGCAAAAGATTTCTTTACATGAAAGATGTTAGGAACATCTTTAACAACATCACCATCAGACTCAGAGTTGTTACTAGAAACTTTTCTTTTCTTGGATGTAACTGACACCTTGCTCAATGTCTTGGGGGGCCAACAGGAGTTCTCTTCTTTTGACTTTTGGGAGGGGATTCCTCAAGCACAACTTTTCCTTTCCTGGTCACAAGTCGCTTGGCAATACCAGGGACTGCATTCTTGATGAGATCATCATTTGATGACACATCTTCAACAGTTACACCATTTACAGGAACATAATCCATGACATCCTCATTATTCGTATTCTTGGCTTCATTTTCATTATGGCCAACATCATGTCCTTCCTCATGTACCACAGAGCTAGCAAGATTCTCCAGGTTCTCAGTGTTAGGGTTAGTATTAGTAGAGGGAAAATCAATATTATCTTCATTATTCTCACTAGGGATTGGGGATGGATCAACCCGAGACAGAGGAGTGGTGATCCCATGCACATTGTGTCCTTCCAAGAGAATCTTGGTGACCAGTTCATTGATAGAACTGTCCACATAGGAAGAGCCTTCCATTCTATTAATGTTGTCCATGTAAGATTCAGGGGTTTTATCTTTAGAAGCTTGTTTTGCATGTGGAGGAGCAGAATTTAGGGCTTCACTAACCTTTCCAGGAACCATATTGAGAGGAGTGATATCAAGGACATCATCCAGAGAGACACTCATGTAGTGAACATGGTAAGACGTAGCAATATCATGCCTGGTAGGGATGGATTTTCGTTGTTGAGACATTGTAGGGGACTTTGGCCGTGAGAATGAGGGTTTTTTTGTGGTTGTAGAGAGAAGTATGAAAGATGAAGACTTGGTGTGGGCACAAACTGAAGCATCCGGAAAGTGTGTAGGGGCGTGATTGCAAAAAAGGAGGGAACTCAATATTTTGACCAATCAGCAGATGATTAATTTTCAACATACAGTTCCCAATTTTCATTAATTGCTATAATTTCTCAACCAACCTCCTTCCTCCACTTGCTTCTTGCATTTTCACTTAGAGTAGTTTTGTGATCCCTTGTGAAAATGTTAGTCCTTTGTATGTCAAAGTCCTTAGGCTCCACACTATCTTCTATAGAGTGATGTCTGTTATTACTATTTATTGCTCTATTAAGCTGATTGGAGTTCATATTGAAGTCACTGAGAGTGTCACAGAATAATGTCATGACATCCTGAGTGACATTGCTTCTTTTGTGCTGGTCACCTTTCATGGATTCCATTAGATTCCAGTATAACAGGTCTAGGTTTCTATTATGCCTATCTTTTGGATGTCCCTTCTTGACTTGCCTACTAGCCTAACATTTTACACAACCTGTTCTATTATATGGAGTTAGCTTTGAATTTTCTCCTACTGCTTCCTTGGATATGGTCTTCTTTATCCTTGGAAGATGTCCACCGTTTTTATTCCATAGTTTATCCTCATTTTCTTCTCCGATCAAGGGACGAATTTTCAAGTTACTTTTAGGATCCCATAAGTAACAATTGTTCTTAGCTCTAGACCCTCTCATCATTTCCTCACCTTCTTCATTGGTGACAGCACATTTACCCCTAGTAAATTTGACATTGAGACCTTGGTCACAGAGCTGACTGATACTTATAAGATTCACAGTCAGTCATTTAACAAACATGACATTCTCTAGTTTTGGAACACCAGGACAATTTAGTTTTCCAGCACCTATTGTAACAGCCCGAATTTCATTAAATAATTAATTATAGTAATTAATTGATTTAGTGGGATTTTTATTAATGTTGGAAATTAATTTTTATTAATTGGAATTAATAGAGAATTGAGAAGGAAATTGGAAGGAAGAAAAATAAAGGAAATATATAATAGAGAAGGAAAAGAAAAGAAAGTTGGAGAGAAAACATTTGGAAAGAAAGAAGAAGAGAAAGAGAGGGAAGAAGAGGAAAGTGGAAAATCATCAAGAACCAACATCAAAGCTCCGATTAATCGAGGTAAGGGTGAGAAATGTTTCTATTTGATCATTGCATGATGTTATATATGTTGGGTTGGGGTTTTGGTGTAGTTTCCATCCTTTTCCATTTAGGGCAAAAGTTGGAATAATCGGTAGATCTGTGATTTAATCGGTTGGAACTGAGTAATAATGCCGTAGTTTAGTCGGGTAGTGTTTAGCCGAGAGTATTGAGTTTCGTTTGAGTGAATTTGATCGAGTTTATGAGTTTTGCCATTTTTGGAAAAATTGGAGGTTAAGATTTGGGTGAAATTCGGAAGTCGTAGAATTAGTGTTTTATGATCCTAAATTATCCCTAAATGAGAGGTGATGATGAGTAAGTATTTAATCGGGTGAAAACTATTTAATCGGGCGACTTTTTGGGGCATTTAAGCCCGAGCCCATAGCTGTTTTTCTGAGATTTTCAGGTGTTAATCGGTTAACCATATACGTTAACCGATTAACACAGTGTTGGGGGCCTAAAAGCTGAGTTTTTGGCCTAAAACCTGAGTTTTTAGAGTGGTTAATCGGTTAACCATATGCGTTAACCAATTAACACTGTAAGTGTGAGAAAATATTATTTTTCAAAACTTCGAAAATTCATAACTTTTTCACCGTTTATCAGATTTTGACGTTCTTTATATCAAACTGAAGCTAATGATATGTTCTATAACTTGGTGAAAAGAAATATTATTTTTAGCCGAATTTTAGCCGATTTTACCAATTATTCGAGATTAACTATTTTAAGTAAGTGAGGCTTATGTAATTAGAGCGCTCGGTCGCGATCGACCTCTTCTCGAATGAGTAATTGTGTTGTGATATGTGTTGTGGGTAGCCTACAGGTGTGAATCCTAGAATTGTGATTTGAATGTTAATTGCATCAAGTATAAATACATGTGAACATAATAGGTGATTATGTGTGTATTATTTAATGAACTTGTATATGCTTGATGTGCATACAATTATGTGATGAGTATGCATGAGAACATTGTGAATATGTGTGCATAACTTGTAATTGTATGATTGGTATTGTGATGTGAATACCTTGATTGTTGTGATATATGTTGTATATGCAATCATTGTGTAATTCTTGAAGAGATGAATTATTAAATGCATGAGATTAAGATGCGAGAACGGTCTTAAGTGCATTGTTGTGGTTGATTGCATATGCATCATTTAGTCAAGAGGCAATGTCTGTTAGTTTCGTGGAAACTAGTGGCTTGTCCCAAACCTAGAAGAGTGGGTTTGAAGGCTTAGAGGACGGGCCTTTGCTGTTATCGGTCTAGAAGAGTGGACCCGGTTAAATGTAAAAACCGAAAAATGATAACGGGTTATCGGTCTAGAAGAGTGGACCCGGTTTAATGTAAAAACCGGAAAAAAATGATAACGAGAGTCGGTACCGCATTGCATGAGTTGCATTGAGTTGTTGAGTCACATTGATATATGACATGTGCATGAAGAGATGGTTATGTGTGAATGATAAGATTGTGGAAATGTGAGTGTATGCATGATGTGGGAATGCTTTGTGAATATTTATGTTGTCTATATATGTGTGGTAAATATATATAACTAAGAGAGTGAATTGTGGTGAGGAATATGGAGTTGAATTATATGATTACCTATATATATAATCTTATGCTTTGATTATTATGGTTATATTTCTCACCCTTCTGCTGTTTTATAATGCTCTACGAGGAATTGCAGATTAGGAGGCTGAAGTCCTTTTTTGTGAAGTTATCTTCATTCTTTTGAGTCGGCTGCTCTGATATGTAACACCGGGTAGTTAGACTAGTATAGTTATTCTTTTGTGATACATTGCGATGTATCAGCTGATGTGGTTTTGTAATTACCTGGCATGATGTATTAATCTGGATATCTTATGTGTATGTGAATTAATATTTTGGAAATGATTAAATGATTTTATCTTCCGCTTAAATTTAAATGTTGAAATGTGATTTCTAAAACCATGAAAATGTTACATATTTTATGCAGCAAATGTTAAAGTGTTTCATTGGTGAAATTGTCACATTCTTCCTTTATACCTTATTCTAAAATTTTCACTCTGATAAATTTGTATATGCATTTATTTGGGGGTATAGAAGGGGGTGTTACAATAGTGGTATCAGAGCAGGTCGGTCCGTCCGGCCAAGTTGTTAGAGTGTTTTTCCCTGTGTGTTATTGATATGCGTGTGTTGCATTATCAATATTGGTTGTTCTTACGTGGTTCTGTTGTTGGAATTAGTAAGATGGTTGCAGGGAGGAACGATGAAGCGATCGCAGAAGCTTTGACAAGGTTGGCAGGAGCGATTGGGCAGAATCCTCCTGCCAATGTGAATGCGGGGAATGTTGTTGAAGATGAATTTCGTGCTTTGGGGAGGTTTCAAAGGAACAATCCTCCGATTTTCAAGGGAACCCGTGAGCCTGACAAAGCACAGATTTGGTTGAAAGCTGTGGAGAAGATTTTTCGGGTTATGAATTGCTCAGATGCATAAAAGGTGCAGTTTGGGACTCACATGCTCGAAGAAGAAGCTGAAGATTGGTGGGGTAATACTCGCCAACGATTTGAGGAGGATGATATTGTGATCACTTGGGATCTGTTCAGAGAGACTTTTCTGGAGAAGTATTTTCCAGAGGATGTGCGAGGGAAGAAAGAGATTGAATTTCTTGAGTTAAAACAAGGTAATTCGACGGTAGCGGAGTATGCGGCAAGATTTGAAGAGTTGATCAAATTTTGTCCTCATTACAATACTGCTAATGCCGAGAGGTCTAAGTCCCTCAAGTTTGTGAACGGTTTGAGACCCGAGATTAGGCAAGCTATTGGATATCAGGAAATCAGGCGGTTTTCTTAGTTAGTGAACAAGAGCAGAATCTATGATGAAGACAGTAGGGCTTGGTCTAGCCACTACAAGAGTTTAAGTGATAAGAAAGGAAAAGGTCAATTCCGAGGAAAACCTTATGTGACTCTTGCAGACAAACGGAAGCAGAGAATGGGTTATGGCAAGATGCCAAGTGGGGGAGTTTCTACTCCAGTTAGATGTTATAATTGTGGTGAAGTGGGACATCATGCTCCCGAATGCAAAAGTGTTGAACATAAGTGTTTCAAGTGTGGCAAGCCAGGCCACAAGGCTCTTGAGTGTAGAAACGGTACTGGTGTGACTTGCTACAACTGTGGTGAGCGAGGGCACATTAGTACCAAGTGTGATAAGCCTAAGAAGAATCAAGGGAGCGGGAAAGTGTTCGCTCTATCTGGATCTGAGATTGCTAGCAACGATCGATTGATCCGAGGTACGTGCTTCATTAATGGTACACCTTTGATCGCTATAATTGATACCGGAGCTAAGCATTCTTTTATTTCTTTGGATTGTGTTAGAAGGTTGAATCTTGAGTTGTATGTGATTGGTGGCGGTATGGTTATTGATACTCCTGCTATGGGTTCGGTAACTACACCGTATGTTTGTTTGAATTGTCCGTTGAGTATCTTCGATAAAGATTTTGGAATTGATTTAGTGTGTCTTCACCTAGACCAACTCGATGTCATCCTTGGGATGAATTGGTTGGAATTCAACCGGGTATATATTAACTGTTTTGACAAGACGGTTATTTTTCCGGAATCGGACGTTGCCAGAGATTTGTTTATGACAGCGAGACAAGTGAAAGAATCAGTGCAAGATGGAGCTAAGGTATTTATGCTTATGGCAACTTTGAGAATTGGTGGAAGTGAAGAGATTGGTGCTTTACCAATTGTTAGAGATTTTTCGGAAGTTTTCCCTGAAGAGATAAAGGATTTACCACCGGAGCGAGAAGTGGAGTTTCAATAGATTTAATTCCTGGAACTAGTCTGATATCGATGGCTCCTTATCGTATGTCGGCATTAGAATTGAAAGAGTTGAAGAGTCAACTTGAGGAATTGCTTGAAAAGAGGTTTATTTGTCCGAGTGTGTCGCCGTGGGGTGCACCGGTGTTGTTGGTTAAGAAGAAAGAGGGCTCTATAAGGCTCTGTGTGGATTACAGACAGTTGAACAAGGTGATTATTAAGAATAAGTATCCACTTCCGAGGATTGATGATCTGATGGATCAGTTGGTTGGTGCAAGTGTGTTTAGCAAAATTGATTTGAGATCTGGGTATCATCAGATTCGCGTGAAAGATGAGGATATTCAGAAGACGGCCTTTAGGACGAGGTATGGACACTATGAGTATTCTGTGATGCCATTTGGTGTGACTAATGCACCAGGTGTATTTATGGAGCACATGAATAGGATTTTCCATCCTTATTTGGATAGGTTTGTGGTTGTGTTTATCGACGACATCTTGGTTTATTCGAAGAGCGAAGAAGAGCATGTTGAGCATCTGAAGATTGTGTTATCTGTGTTGAGAGAGAAGCAGTTGTTTGCAAATCTTTCTAAGTGTGAGTTTTGGTTGAAGGAAGTTAGTTTCCTTGGTCATGTGATTTCGAGTAATGGTATTGCGGTTGATCCGTCGAAGGTTGAAGCAGTATCACAATGGGAGACTCCGAAGTCAATTTTTGAGATTAAAAGTTTCCTTGGTTTAGCCGGTTGATCGCGACTTTCTATGTCTAATACAACTTAACAGCAAGTGCACAGTCTATCGCGTAGTAATAAAAGATATCGATCCCACAAGGACTCGTAATCAAACTAGTGTTCTCGGTAGTTACTATGTTTAGCTAGGTAGATAATGTTTAATGGAATAATTTCTATCACTAAAGGGAACTAAGAACGTTACTTGAATTGTAATTACGTGAATCAATATGCAGTAATTATGTTCTTCGGGGATTTGACAAGTTACCGGTATATCTGTGATTTAATCGGTTGGAACTGAGTAATAATGTCGTAGTTTAGTCGGGTAGTGTTTAGCCGAGAGTATTGAGTTTTGTTTGAGTGAATTTGATCGAGTTTATGAGTTTTTCAATTTTTGGAGAAATTGGAGGTTAAGATTTGGGTGAAATTCGGAAGTCGTAGAATTAGTGTTTTATGATCCTAAATTATCCCTATATGAGGTGATGATGAGTAAGTATTTAATCGGGTGAAAACTATTTAATCGGGCGACTTTTTGGGGCTTTTAAGCCCGAACCCGTAGCTGTTTTTCTGAGATTTTCAGTGATGGGGGCCTAAAAGCTGAGTTTTTGGCCTAAAACCTGAGTTTTTGGAGTGGTTAACCGGTTAACCATATGCGTTAACCGATTAACACTGTAAGTGTGAGAAAATATTATTTTTCAAAACTTCGAAAATTCATAACTTTTTCACCGTTTATCAGATTTTGACGTTCTTTATATCAAACTGAAGCTAATGATAAGTTCTATAACTTGGTGAAAAGAAATATTATTTTTAGCCGAATTTTAGCCGAATTTACTGATTATTCGAGATTAATTATTTTAAGTAAGTGAGGCTTATGTAATTAGAGCGCTCGGTCGCGATCGACCTCTTCTCGAATGAGGAATTGTGTTCTGATATGTGCTGTGGGTAGCCTACGGGTGTGAATCCTAGAATTGTGATTTGAATGTTAATTGCATCAAGTATAAATACATGTGAACATAATAGGTGATTATGTGTGTATTATTTAATGAACTTGTATATGCTTGATGTGCATACAATTATGTGATGAGTATGCATGAGAACATTGTGAATATGTGTGCATAACTTGTAATTGTATGATTGGTATTGTGATGTGAATACCTTGATTGTTGTGATATATGTTGTATGTGCAATCATTGTGTAATTATTGAAGAGATGAATTATTAAATGCATGAGATTAAGATGCGAGAACGGTCTTAAGGGCATTGTTGTGGTTGATTGCATATGCATCATTTAGTCAAGAGGCAATGTCTGTTAGTTTCGTGGAAACTAGTGGCTTGTCCCAAACCTAGAAGAGTGGGTTTGAAGGCTTAGAGGACGGGCCTTTGTTGTTATCGGTCTAGAAGAGTGGACCCGGTTTAATGTAAAAACTGAAAAATGATAACGAGTTATCGGTCTAGAATAGTGGACCCGGTTTAATGTAAAAACCGAAAAAAATGATAACGAGAGTCGGTACCGCATTGCATGAGTTGCATTGAGTTGTTGAGTCACATTGATATATGACATGTGCATGAAGAGATGCTTATGTGTGAATGACAAGATTGTGGAAATGTGAGTGTATGCATGATGTGGGAATGCTTTGTGAATATTTATGTTGTCTATATATGTGTGGTAAATATATATGACTAAGAGAGTGAATTGTGGTGAGGAATATGGAGTTGAATTATATGATTACCTATATATATATATATATATATATATATATATATATATATATATATATATATATATATATATATATATATATATATATATATATATATATATATAATCTTATGCTTTGATTATTATGGTTATATTTCTCACCCTTCTGCTGTTTTATAATGCTCTACGAGGCATTGCAGATTAGGAGGCTGGAGTCCTTTTTTGTGAAGTTATATTCATTCTTTTGAGTCGGCTGCTCTGATATGTAACACCGGGTAGTTAGACTAGTATAGTTATTCTTTTGTGATACATTGCGATGTATCAGCTAATGTGGTTTTGTAATTACCTGGTATGATGTATTAATCTGGATATCTTATGTGTATGTGAATTAATATTTTGGAAATGATTAAATGATTTTATCTTCCGCTTAAATTTAAATGTTGAAATGTGATTTCTAAAACCATGAAAATGTTACATATTTTATGGAGCAAATGTTAAAGTGTTTCATTGGTGAAATTGTGACATTCTTCCTTTATACCTTATTCTAAAATTTTCACTCTGATAAATTTGTATATGCATTTATTTGGGGGTATAGAAGGGGGTGTTACACCTATGACTTCTCCTCTAGCTCCATCACCAAAGGTTACATGGCTTGAGGTATGAGGTTTGAGGTTCGTCAAAAGATTCTCCATTCCAGTCATGTGTCTAGAATAGTCACTGTCAAAATACCGGACTTCTTTAGTTGGCATCCTAAGAGATGTATGAGCTACTAGAGCAACCTCTTTGGCAACCCATTGTTGTTTCTTGACCTGAGCATCCTTTTTGGGTCTCACTTGATGTTGTTTCTTGGCATGAATACCCTGTTTGTAATTGCCTTGATAAGGGTGACTAGGAAATCCATGTAACCTGAAGCAAAAAGGTTTAATGTGTCCAAGTCTTCCATAGAAGTAACACATATACCCTTGGGGTTTATTCTTGATCAAGTTCCAGTTTCTGTTTCCCTGATGTTGTGACATTGGTCGTGACATCTGGTTTGACCTCTGATTCTCAACCTTTGGCTTCTTGGGCCCTGTCGCGGTGAAATTTGGATACCAAACTATTGATTAACTTGAATCTTAATTCATTTTGCAACCGAACTTTGATTTTTCCAAAGGAAGGGAAAAAGATCGAAATACCCACAATGCAATGCAAATGCAAGCTAGAGAGTTATAGGTTCCGAGGTTGGTTAAACTTAGGGAAGGTGCTAGCATCCTAAGTTTCTGTAGTACTATACATAAACCTCTTGTTTTATGTTTGTTTTATTGCTAAGATTTATCTGCTTAAGGGTGAAAGACCTAGGGGTTTATTTCTAAGTATACTCGATAAGATATCGCATCTTATGCCTACATATCCTTACGGGAGTGAAATCAGAGTATCTGTAGTTCCCCTAAAGGGTTTGAGGAGTTCTTTGACTGTGGTCAAAGTTCCTACGGGTTTAGGGTAGTTGATTGATTGATTTTAGGAGAAAAGATGATTTATCATTTTAAGGGAGATTACTTGGTTTAAACCACCACAACGTTGTAGGAAAATTGACTGTGTTGTTATGGGGTAGAAGTTTTTTCACGCTTAAGATGATTATCATCTTATTCTCTAATTTGTTTGAATATGTTTGAATTGAGTTGTTGAATGTGTTTGTCTAAGTTGTAAAGATAAATGGTCCTCCTTATGGGGTAGGATCTAAACTTAAGAGATCGACTTGAATGAGATCAAGGATCATGGGGAAATGATGCAAATGGGATGCATACGCGCAAGTTTTACGTCACGTGCAAGTTCTTCCTTTGGACGGAATGCAATGCGATAAAGTAAATGCGGTAAATAAGGCGGATAAGTAAATTCATACACGGACGCATGAAAGCGCTAAGTGAGTGTGTGAATTGTGAATAGGTGAGTGAAAGTGAAGCGTGCACGATTGATTAAATTTTACGATGTTGGTTGATTTTAGACGAGGTTGATTTGATTTTAGGGAGACATTGTTTTTATGAGAAATTATGTTATTAACAAATTAGAAATGAATTTGATTTTAAGGAAATGTTGACTTAATTTTAAGAGAAAAGTTGTGTTGAATTTTCTAATAAAAGTTATATTAGTTATTTGAGTTGATTTGCAAGAAAACGTATTCTTGGTGGAATTGATTTTATAAAAAAGTTATATTAATTATATTAATTATATTAATAAAAAGGTTTTATTATTAAATATTTTAGTCATTAATACAAATTAAATTATTTAGAAAAAGGGTCGTTTAAAAAGTATAATAGGATAAATTATTTTGTTTAATAAAAAACTTTATTTAGAACATGAGAAAAAAAAGATTATTAATTGAACTGATAAAATATGTAAATTAATAAAGTTGAATTATTAATAAAATTAAGAGTTGATTATAAAAATTGGTTTTAATTACTTAATTATATAAAATATAAATTTATTTGACTTAAGGATTAATTATGAGGTTAATTTAAAAGTTATTATTTTAATAAAATGCTTAAGGTTAATAAAGGGATTAAAGGTTGATTAAATCTAAAAAAAAGGGTTATCATTATATTAAAAACAGATTATTAGTTTAAAAAAGGATTAATTAAGTTAATGAAGGGATGGGCGCTTGATCTGGTGTTATGAAGGCGTATAGTTTTACCGTGGGCTGCGCGATATGATCCGTTAGATCGTGATCTGTGGGTGATATGTGGTGATTGTGACGATGGACCACAGTACTACCGTGGTCGTGCATACATACAAGTCACAGCAATACAAAATGACAGAAAAATTAAAACAGAAAAAACAAAGACCGAGGATGGAACCCTAAGCCCCAAAAATTGCTCGCTCGCTCGCTCGGTCTCCTCTCTCGTTTCAATCTCTGTTTCGATCTCTGTTTCACTCTCCCTCGATTCTTCATCGCTTTGTTCTCCATTCTCGAACCTGAAACACCAATCAAAGCATCAACAGTTCAACAATTTTAACATGCATAAAGAATTTTACTGAAGGTGGGAGACGGCGACGAAATGGACGGTGGAGTGCGAATGGATCCTTCCGGTGGGTCGTGACGGCTTCGATGGTCCTAACGGAGGAAAAGATAAGTTTCTCACTTCTCGATTGCACGAGTTTTACTGCTTCGCTTTGGGGTTTCTTTTTTCTCTAGGGTTTCAAGCTGCGAATCCGTTCCCTTTTTATAGTCCTCAGATGAGATCTCTTGTTTTAAACCTTGATTGAATGCTTTGAATGTTGTGTTAAAACCTTCCATTTTGGTTTTAGACAACATTTGAAAACCTTCTATTTTCGTCTGAATCATGTTAATATCTGTTGATGAGAATCCTTTTTTGTGATTTTGTGATGATTGCGTTTGAAAACCTCTTACTTGTTTTGGGATACGATGCCTTTGAAATGTGAAAGAAAAATCTGCTAGTTGTCTTGAGTGAAATCAACTTTCCAAACAGGGTATCCTTAATTGATTACTAATCTCTGAATCGTTATTTGGCAGGGGTGGATAGCAAATGATTTTGGGCCCAGAGAAATTAACAACCCAGAGTGATTGGTGGTGAACTCAAAGCTACGAATTCACTGCTGCTGATGTTGCAGTTGATGATAATTTGATGGTAAGCCTGATTCTTTGTTCTGAAAACCAATCCTTTGATAAGCAAATGTGTATGGCCAAACTTGCTTTGATATCATTCTTATTTATCTTGTATGTTGCCATGGAGCTATCATGCTATGTATTGGTTTGCTTGCTTCATGTCTGTAGTAGTTTCACCATTTCTTTATTTCATTTCATGTGCCTATGGTGGTGAGGGTGCTTGGATGGCTAGATAATGGGAGCTGCTACGAATTGTTCAAACGCGAAGCTTGAGGCCTGAGCTTCAAATATTTGCGCCCCCAAAAGTTCTTGAGCATTCCTCGACGTCCCGTAGCTATTGATTGAGGAGCCTTCTCAATTAGGAGGTAAAAATGTAACAACTTCTGTCTGGTTTTATACCGCACATCAAACTCTGTTGAAACCCCTGAGTGGTTACGCCAGGGTACCCCAAAATGCGTTTTCCTACGCCTGTGAATTAACTTCTATCAGATTTTGCAGGTATTGTTGTTGTTGTGCCTATGATGATGGTTGAGGTCAAGACCAGAGGTGAAGGATAATTTGCTCAACTTGGTAACACTGATGCAACGCCTCTATTTTCGCAAGATGAAGCGGATTGAATACTACTGGACGGGTTTGATTACAGCAGTTGTTTGAGAAGTTTTGATGCACTGATAACACCTGCTAGAAACTCTGAGAAAGGTTTGAAAATAGAACAATTGGCCTTGAAATAATTGGTTTTGCAACAACTACTATTTCTACTCCTTCAATATCCCTTATCTAAATGTTGTTTATCCCTTGAAGGATGTGCTTTTATTGGTTATGTTTCTTCTTATATACAATGGCAACATTGTATAGGTTTATCTTATAGGTCTTTCATTATCTCCGTCTTGAATTATAATGAGAACTCTGGCGTGTTGTGAATTCATTTGAGCCACTCCTTACGTTGTGACATTTGATCCTCTGTGTTGTGAAAACAGGTTGCGAAAGCATGTTTGAGTCGTGCCGGCAGAAGTCTGAAGCTTGTTGGCAACTATCAAGCGTGCTTGCTTCAGAAATGATGATGGTAAGTTTTTCGAAACACCTTTAAATTCCTCAGTTACTTTCCTCCTTATTGACTTTGATGTATCTCGTTTTATTGTTTTTGTAGGATAGGTACTGTTGTTTGCTGTTTCGATGAGAATTCACTTCCGTGACGAAAACAACATTCTCTGCTGATACTAATGTTGTCTTCAACCTGAGCTGTTCTTTTACCAACTGGAGGTCTCTTGCCTTTATCATGTTGGTTCTCATATGGTTGTCTTAAGTTTGAATCTACACTTTCTGGGCCTAACCACAATTTAACAGTGTTGAGATTTGATGCAGGCTTTCTATCATAAGTTGAAGGTGCAGGATGCTGCTAAAGCGTGGAGGACTCTAGTGAGGAGACAATTTGCGAGCTTCTTCATATTCACTCTTGTCTACGATGCTTTGCAGACTGGGTTGATGGCATGCTTGAGTTTTAGCAATGGAGATTCTAGTCATTAGTAACATTAGGGCCCCGGATTTGCCTCATGTACGTCTAGTCTTCGATAGGAGTTTGTAACTGGTCTTGAGTTTAATAAGTAAACAGCACTGCCAATTTTATTTCCCACGTTAGTCTTACTTGTAGTTCATGGACATCTTGTACTTAATAAGATTTGAAATGTATTGAAAACAAATCATCACTTAGTTGTTCTTCCGTTTTTCAATGATTGAAAAATATCCTTTGTCCAAACGGCCATACATAGAAAATGGTAGCTAGAAAATAATGACCAAAAAGTTGGGCTCCAAAAATGGAATTAACTTGGCTCTTCAACCTGCATGAGCTCTTGAATATTTGCAAAGGCATAAAGCTCGCAGACTTTGTAACTCGGTCTTAAAACTCTTGAGTCTTTGAATCACGAAGGCTTGAGTCTTGTTTTCTTAAATTCTTTTATTGAATTTGAACTTCAAAAAAACAAAATTGTACAAGTCAGCCTCAAAACTAGTGATTGATATAATAATGCCCTTGTCTTAGCAATCTTTTGACATCATCTGAATGAACCGCCAATACTTTCCAATGCGAATGCCCAACACTATCTAGAGTAAGCGGAAACCAAACGCGAGTAGATTAATGGACACGGGAAGGCAGAGCTATTGATGTGGTTTGAATCCCTTCTTGTAGTCATAACGATATCTCTTGCAGAATTGAGCCTTAAAACGACCGGTGCTCTTTGAATCTTTGAATTGAATCTAATAGACTTGTCCATATGCACCATCTTCTTAAACTAAGCTTGAATTCTGGAACGGTGAACTTTGAACTCGAACGTATTAGTCACGTCCCTGTGATGCTTGGCTATAAGAATTTATACCTCAACATTACTGCTCCTGCACAAACTGGTTAGTTATGATAAAATATGCACGCAAAAGCGAGGAGACAATATGCGAGAAAAAGTGCACAAAGAGGTGGAATCTTGAGGTCAAAAATTAGGGTGCGACAGATGCCCCTATTTAAGTTACTTCTATTCGGAGATATGGAGAATGATATCTTCGTCTCGACGAGATAGGAGGGACTTAAATATAAACACTGCACACAATTTTGGCCCTAAGATGCCACCAAATGCATATGATGTGCAATGCTATGAGATGCAAAACAAAGGGTCATGTGGAGATAACGATGCCACAGAAGAGATTGGACACGACACACGAGGACCACAGGCTCAACAAAGCGAGACTCCACGGGAGAGAAGTGACAACCAGTCATTGGGGAATCTCCACAATAAAGATATAATGTGATAACAATACCAATAGTACGGTAATTTGAACAATGGCGAGGGACCTGAAAGTGAAGGATATCCTGCTACCAACAGGTGGTAGGCCAGACAGTAACCAAACGAACCTTCTTGATTGAAATAGAATTTTGTTTCTTAATTGAGTATGGTGTTGATAATAGTGTAAGCACAACTTCCCCACGCTTCATGGTGTGTTTGCCATGAACGGGTCTCAGTTCTCTTGAAATAAACCTCCCCAACGACTCATGGTGTGTTTGCCATGAACGGGTCTCAGTTCTCTTGAAATAAACCTCCCCAACGACTCATGGTGTGTTTGCCATGAACGGGTCTCAGTTCTCTTGAAATAAACCTTCCCAACGACTCATGGTGTGTTTGCCATGAACGGGTCTCAGTTCTCTTGAAATAAACCTCCCCAATGACTCATGGTGTGTTTGCCATGAACGGGTCTCAGTTCTCTTGAAATAAACCTCCCCACCGACTCATGGTGTGTTTGCCATGAACGGGTCTCAGTTCTCTTGAAATAAACCTCCCCAACGACTCATGGTGTGTTTGCCATGAACGGGTCTCAGTTCCTACCCAAAATGATGAAAACTCGGGAGAGTATCTTCACAGGGGATTGTAGATTTGTAGATTGTAGATGTCATTGTAGAACTTTGTAGATTGTAAAATTTCTTGGCTGTGAGCCATAATGTATTGGAGATTGTAAAACTTCACCGGGGATCTTCAGAAGAGATGTAGGCCGGTTAATTTGCGAAATATGTCTTCTTAAATAAAGAGAGACTGACTGTAATGAATTTCCTCGACTTCTATAGGGAGATGTCACTTGATGGAATTAATCTTGTGCGATGGACTCAATGAGGAATACATTCTTGGGGAGTACCCTCGTTGTAGCTGTAGAAGTATATATCATTGTATTGTAAATTCTCACCTAAAGAGAAATATTTGTAATGTCTTCGTCGCATTTCTCTGACAGATTTCTGGAGGAATGCCTTTTTGATGAATTGATAATATTGATAAATCTACTGGGGATGGACAAATTGCCCTGAAGAGACTGCCATTTGTCGTTTTGAATGAGATCTTGGTCAAAACGAGTTCCTCACATAAAGAGGACGCTTGCAGTCCATATGTAGATTGTTGAGAATGTTTTTGGAGAAATGTCCATCTTCGATAATCGTCCTCAGAAAGAACCTCTTAGGTAGTAAAGTGAAAAATAAATGCACGCTTAATCCATATTCGAAAGTTGGAGATATCCGACAATGTGATTGCCAAGGACCGAAGTTCACTTCGGGAATTAACCGAAGTGAAAATGTCAAGCAAGAATCGACCATTGAGGTATGAACTCATATGGGAATGTACTAAAACATCCGTCTTCCACGGGGATCGAACTCCATGGGGAAATAGAAATATTATGCTCTTTCTGCCTAAGGATGACAACTCTACTTGGAAGGAGAGGACACACCCAGTCACTTGGGGAAAAACACAGCCAAGGTAACAGAACAAACAAACACAAAAATGCAAAAATGCACATGCTACGCCATCTATCTATATGCTATGCGTATGTTAATGCTGACAAAACAAACGAAGAGAAGCAACCGGAGATGAAATAAACGTCCCAGAACAAACATCCGACTAATCTTCGAGGATAGGTGGAGAACTAAATATGGGATCACACTCCTGCTTTGGGGCCTCAAAAACTTTCATTTGGGGAATAGAAGGCGTCCCACTTGGGGATACAAACACCTTGATTTTAATCGGAGGATTGTCAAGATGAAAATCAGTTATCCTGTTGAAGATGAGAATAAAGATCTGCTGGAAATGAATCCATCTCATAATCAGAAACTTCATGGATAAAATAAATATCCTTTCAACGGGAAACCAGAGTTGACAAAGTTGTTGAATATGGCGGAGTCGAAACTTTGGCGGGGATGAAATAAACATCCGCTTCGCTCGAGAGGTGAAGATAATCAGTTCATTGGGAATTCTCAGGTCACCAACTGGAGATTCCTTGATGGAAAATATTCGTTACAGAATTATCACAACCCTCTTCGACTCTCGAGTGCCCCAAGCCACACGGTTTGTGAGAAAAATTCATCTCGAGAGGATTTTACAGAAAACATGGCCTCCAAATGCCCCACTGTTTTCAAACTCTTGGAGAGATTCGCCGAATCTCGACGTAACTGCCCCTGATTGACGGTATAATTGAGTCTTCAAACCTGTGTTATAGGTGAATCCAAACTTGTGCGGATCAGGTCTCTTGGAAAATGACTTTCCCCAAGTCAACAAAGTCCTCAAATTTCATCGTCAATGTCTATATGTAAATTTTCTAAGATATCGAGCAAAATTAGCAGGTCAGAAATGTTAATTCTGAAACTATTAATACAACATATATGTTCGTCTTGAAGAAATTTTTTTGAAAAAGGTATCGCAATAATTAGTGACCGAAATCACTAGTTAGGATATGAATTAGATTTATTTATAAGGCCGATACTAAATTTGAGCATAGCTCATAGGAGTATGCTTTCGAACTAAACCATACTTCAATTAGGACTTTGAGGGTTGTATCTGGGTTTAGTTTCTGATGCGTAAAACAAAAGGATAAAGGGTTAGAGTATATTTGTGCCCGCCCAGTTTTTTTGAAAGATGCTTATTTTTTATGATACCCTGCCCCAGGTTAAAACGGGGTTTTAATTTGGGAAAGACAGATTCTTTATCTAGTTTAGGGAAGTTTAAATATCTCGGTCGTTTGGGAGGTTGAAACAATGTGTCGCTACCGCGAAAATAAGGTGCCGGCAAAACAGAAGAGTCACCACCTTTCGTTATTTATCCCTCAGAACGGGAAACGAAACGATCGGAAAAACCTGACGAAAAGGTATAAGACAAGGTCATCGCAACCGTTGTCTGGGTTCGGGAGTCGGTTACGCAAGGGGAAGGTATTAGCACCCCTCACGTCTGTCGTACTCGACGGGATCCACGCTTGTTGTGTTTACTAGACGAGTTGGTTTATCTATCTACCTATCAAGGCTGGCTTAAAAAGAAAAGAAAAATGACTCGGAAAAGCGCGCGCTTTATGCCTACGTATTCTCATCAGAGAATGAGAAATCAGAGTCAACGTAGTTTGACCTACGACGGGTTATGGGGAAGGTGGCTCGCCAATACGTCAGTACTGTGCCTACGTACTCTCAACAGGCATGAGAGATCAGAGCTTACGTAGTTCGGGATAATACGGCTTACGGGAATTCAGATTCATCTGTTTTATCGAGTAGGGTTAAACAACAGTTCCAGCAGTTAGGGACAAAGCCTGTTTGCGTTGGCGCTGAAGTTTAACGACACTCTTTTCTTCAGAAAAGCTTCCTTTGAATTACGGGCCCACGGGGCAAAAAGGTTTGAAGTTTGTTTTCTGTCTTTTACGGAAGAAGTGTTTTTAATTGTGTTTGCAATTTCAATTGCACTAGAGACTATGACCTGAGAGTGAATGCGTCGCATGTCACCCAAAGGGTGCCATACTAAATATCCAGACTGTTGGAAAGAAGCTCTCCAACAATCCTTTCTCAGATAGCTTAAGGCTCGTAACGTACGAAAGAAATCATTCATGATTACTGTATCTTAAGCTGTTTTGAGATGAGAAGAGAATAGGTTCAACTACGGGGAGACTATCAAGTCCTACTATTGTCATGCCAAGGATTCATCCTATAGTTGAAGTTTGAAACAGGGAACTCCTAGAAGTTATCATGCATAGGTTTCAACCTAAAGTTCTATCATCATTTCCTTATCAAAGGAAATGAGACTCCTAAGGGATCATGTCAATGAGATATGGAAACAGATAAAGCATCAGCTTAAACAGTAAACAGATATACAGTAAACGACTGTAAAATGCATGCAATGCAAGTGAGGGAGGAAATGTGTGTGGGGCAGCAGCCTCCATAAGCTCATCTCAACCTCAAGCCAGAATGAATAGCAGTAATCATACAGCAAAAATAACAACGTTCTATCAAGCAAAATACAGTAAACTGCAGTCATACAGAAGAAAGTGAAATGCTATCAAGCAAAACAAACCACATGGGCAAGGAAGCAGGGCTCTACCGAATACCCGCAAGCAAAGCCATACAGTAACAATACAAGCAGAGGGAGCAACTAAACCTCTAGTGCAATCATGCTCCTAGATTAAAGTTATTCTAATCATGGACATATTCTAATGCATCAAGCAAGTCAAACAAGGCACATCAATACAAAAACAGACAAGAAAGAAACAGATCAACAGCTTCCTCATTCCAAGCCTCAGCTCTTCTAACAGCAAACCAGTCTTCAGACTTCAATCACCCTTCAAGGCTATCAGCTTCACTGGCAAGTATCAACTTGCTTCTCCAGGTTTCAACCCATCAACATAAGTTTCAACTTGTCCCTTCTTCTTCAAGCTTCAGCTCTTCAGTCAATTCCACCTTCAGACTTTACTTCTAACTACAAGTATCAACTTGATTCCTTCAGGTTCTCCAAGCATCAATGTAAGTATCAACTCATCCTCTATTCCACAAGCCTCAGCTCTACACTCAATCTCAATTGAATCCTCTTCATAAGTATCAACTCAGTCTTCAAGCTTCAGCTCTCTTTGCTTTACCAGTGTCAACTTGGTCTTCTCCTCCTATAAGCTTCAGCTTCTCAGAGTAGTCTTCAATCACATGGAAGTGTGACCTTCACTATTCACTTTTCTTTCAAGCCTCAGCTCTTCATTCAATCTCCATTGGATCTTCAAGTATCCACTTGTTCTTCTTGCTCTTCAAGCTTCAGCTGCTATGGCAATGCTCAAGGAATCATCCTCTTCCACACTCTTCAATGAAGTCCTCATCTTCAAACTCAAGCCTAACATCTTTCAAGATACTCAAACCAGAAGACAATTGATTTAACAAGATGAGGGGAAATGATAAACAACTTACTGACAACCAAAGGAAGCCTGTAAGGGTTCATCATTATGAAAGACGGGTTCCCTCAAAGTTCTACTTCCCATATAAAGCCACTCATCCTTCCAAAGGAGGGATGTGAATATCTGAGAAGGACTTTTAGTCATTGCGAGGAATGGAAGCACAATATGCTTTCCATATTTGAGAAAGAAATCATTCTAACTATAAGGCTCTCCTTATATCCTCCTATCTCCTAAACCTTCATCAGATACTTTCAGGCACAAGCAAATCCAAGCTCCAAGCAACTTCAAGCCACTTCAAGCATCCTTCTCTTGTCTTTAACTTGTCTTCAATCTTAACCAAAGGAAAACCAAGCACAAACCCTAATCTAAGGGGACTAAGGAAGTTAAACTAGTTGAATTAGTTGGTTAGGGTCACCTAAAACCTAGTACTAAAGTTAGTCCTAACTAAAATACTAAAATCAATTGAAAAATCCTACAAACATTTCTATGGGAGCCTAGGTCAATCATGACTCTACCACATTAATTTCAAAGATCAAATCACCAAATTAGACCTAGAACTAAATTCTACATCCTAAGGTATCAACCTTAAACCCTAAAAGGAAGCACCTAAATATCAATCTAGAAAGCCCACCTATTTTCATCACAAAAATGTGAGAAAAATACTATGGGACAATACATGTCTACCCTAATCACACACAAAAAATTAGTATCAAAATCATCACCAATTAATCACGCAAAATTCCACAAAATTATGCATCAAGCATAACCATTTTAATATCAATTAAAATGTAAAATTCCCATTAAATCAGAAATTACATGAGATGAAAATATTTTTTCTCTAAAAAATACTAGACTCAATCATGAGTAAAATGCAAAAAGAATGGGATTAATTGGATTAATTTTCAATTTATTATGAATTTTTCAAGAACCATGAACAAAATGAAAAAATAATGAAAATCAAATTAAAATAAACAAGCGCACGGTGTGGATAGTAATCAGAACCAGTTTAAATCATGGGTTGGGCCTTCAGGGGGGTGTGAATATTGTTGCACCCCAAAATTTGACCAACTTCTCTTTACCTAGCTTGTGTTTCATTTCATTCACATTAGCATTATCATTTGCATTTCATTGACATGTATGCAGGAGATCAAGAGGTATGATTGCCCAATAAAGAGCTATACAAGACCATGAAGCTAGCTAAGAAGGTTATTCAAGTGTTCAAGGGTTGATATCCTTGTCAGAGAAGTTCAAAGATCCTCAAAGAAAGTGGTTGAAGCCAAGAGGGTGTGTCTCCTAAACTTGAAAGTTGTGGAAATCCATCAGATGATTCTGAAGCCATGAAGATGGACTTGAGGTCTTGAGAGAGCTTAATAGAAGTTTTGAAGATCACTTTGAGGCCTAGACAGGTCATTGTGCAAGATTAAGAAGACTCAGCCATGAGTGGTGCAGTTAGGGTTTGACTGGGTCAACCCTAGGTCAACTGAGGATTTGGAGAGGGTTGGGACCTAATCCAAGATCCATGTGATCATGGATTGATGTATTGAGATGCTATAAGGATGATTCCAAGGTTAACTCATCATGATTGAAGAGTTTGAGAAGTTTCAAGCTAGGGTTTCTAAGGCTCGACAGTGTAAAATCCCCAGTTTGACCCCTATCTTCAAGGCAGTTTAGCTCAAGATGTGATTGTCATCTCATCTTGCCCCCAACATGAATGTTGTAGAGCTTGTTCTTAGCTTTAATTTGAGTATTATAAGTCCTTTATAGGATTTGTAGAGCTCAAGTTATGACTTTGACAAGTTACAGGTCACCCAACTTGCATCAAACTTTTTCCCAAGAAGAATGATTCCTATGAACCTTTGGTAAACATGAATGTTGTTTCTTATCTTGATAGATTTCTAGAGAGTACTAGAAGTCCTTGATAGGATTTGTAGAACTCAACTTATGGCTTTGACAAGTCAAGGACATTTTGGTCATTTAGAGATTATAGGTCATTTCAAGCATAAGGCCATAACTCCTATTTCCAAGCTTCAAATGGAAATATCTTCAACATAAAACTTGCTTAAAATGATGTTTTAAGGCTAGTAAGGAGGTCATGAGATGTTGTAAAAGCTTGTAGCTCAAAGTTGCAAAAATGACCTAAAATGAAGGCATAAATTAAATAAACCAAAGTTGGAAATTGAAATTTTCAACCTACACATCCAAACCATGGCATGTAATATATCATTTTGACTCTAGAAAACATTTTAAAGACAATAGTTTAGCCACATTTTTGATTTGAGGTCTAAATCATGGACTTGCTTTGAAAAGCACTTGCTTGCATATTAAGTAACATATGCATAACTTAAAATTGAGGCATGGGCAAGGAACTTGGCAAGCTAAACCCTTCCAAATTGTCAATAGGGGAGAAATTGAAGGAGATTGAGATGAATTTCAAGCTGCAAACAGAATTGAGCATTGCATGATAAGTGATTCAAAATCTCATGACATGAGATGTGTAAAATCTCATTGGAAGGATCTAGAGGGTTCTAGATCATCCAAACTTCATCTATATATTGAGTAGAATGCATTCATGGCAGGGGTTGGTGATCATTGAAGGTTTGAGCATAGTTTGGAATTGAGTTTTCATAGATTGCAATTGAAATCGGTTTCATCAATTTCCTCCATTTCCTTTCATTTTCTTGATTGATTCTTCTTCCATGAGTATCAAGGATTGATTCCAGATCATTTCCAAGAAGAATTGGTGGCTAGATCGTGTGGGAGCAAGTGATTTTCAGCACCTGCAACTCTTCATCGTGTTTCAAGATTGAAGCACTCTCCATTGAATCTTTTGCATACAGAAGCAAGGAGGAGGTTCAATGATCGTGTCCAGAAGATTTGAGAGCTTGAAGTGGAGATTTCGTGCATCTGTTATTCAAGAATTTCTAGGTTTGTAATCTTCTTCCCATAACATGATTTAGGTAGAATTAGGTTGAATTAGGGTGCTAGATTAGTTGTAGAATGGCTTAGGATGGTTTTCAGATGGTTAATTGTTGAATTAAAGACAAAATAGGAAGATCACCATTTTCGGTTGAGATTGGGAGATGATGATTCTTGGGGTTTCAGAAGAAACTATGGGCATGGTTGAGTTCATGGCAAGATTTGGAGTGTGTTTCATGTTTTGACCTCTTGGATTGGAGGCCTCTAGGAAGAACTAGGGTTGAAGGGGACGATCGGAGCTCCACCGGCAGTGGCCGGAGCTGGGCACGAAGCTCAGAGCTTTGAATTGGGGAAGATGAAGTTCTCACCATCAGATCATGTTTTGACCATTGACTGGGAGAAGATCCAAGGGTTGTGTTTTAAAGCTGAGTTGTGAAGAGTTTCTGATGAAACGATGCGTTTCATTTATTTGGTGCCTTGGGCTTAATAATCTGAGTGTTATCCACACCCCCCAGCAAGCCCAACCCATGTTTTGAACTGAATCTGATTGCTTTTTACACCGCGCGCTTCATTATTTTCATTTGATTTTCATTTAATTTTCATTTTTGTTCATGATTCTTGAAAATTTCATAATAAATTGAATATTAATCCAATTGAATCCATTCTTTTTGCATATTACTCATGATTGATTCTAATATTTTTTAGAGAAAAAATATTTTCATTTCATATAATTTCTGATTTAATTGGAATTTTGTATTTTAATTGATATTAAAATGTTTATGTTTGATGCATATTTTTGTAGAATTTTGTTTGATCTCATAGTGATGATTCTTGGCCTAATTTTTTGTGTGTGATTAGGTTAGACATGTATGATGCCATAGTAATTTTCTCACATTTTTTTGATGAAAATAGGTATGCCTTCTAGATTGATGTTTAGATGCTTCCTTTTTAGGGTTTTAGGTTGATATCTTAGAATGTAGGATTTAGTTCTAGGTCCAAATGGATGATTTGGTCTTTGAAACTAATGCGATAGAGTCATGGTTGACCTAGGTTCCCCTAGTAATTTTTGTAGGATTTTACAATTGAGTTTAGTATTCTAGTTAGGACTAACTTTAGTACTAGGTTTTAGGTGACCCTAATTGACTAATTCAACTAGTTTAACTCATTTAGTCACCTTAGATTAGGGTTTGTGCTTGGTTTGCCTTTGATTGAGATTGAAGACAAGTTGAAGACAAGAGGAGGATGCTTGAGGTGGCTTGAGGTTGCCTGGAGCTTTGGATTTTGTGGGTGCCTGGAGGTGTCTGATGAAGATTAGGAGATAGGACATAGGGAAAGCTTTGTAGTTAGAATGATTTCTTTCACAAACATGGAAAGCATCTTGTGCTTCCATTCCTCCCAATGATTAAAAGTCCTTCCATGGTATTCACCTCCCTCCTTTGGAGGGATAAGTGATGGTACCTAGGAAGTAGAACTTTTGAGGGAACCATTCTTCTGATGTTAAACCCTTATAGGCTTCCTTTGGTGGTCAATAAGCAGTTTAATATCCTAGCTTATCTAGTTAAGTGATTTCTTCTGGTTTGAGTATCTTGGAAGATGAAGACTTCACTGAAGAGTGGGGAAGATGATGATTCCTTGAGCATTGCCACTGCAGCTGAAGCTTGAAGAAGGAGGATAAGTTGAGACTTATGTTGATGGGTTGAAACCTGGAAAAGCAAGTTGATACTTGAAGACCCAATGAAGATCCAATGAAGAGTGAGTAAAGAGCTGAGGCTTAAGAAAGAAAAGTGAATAGTGAAGGTGACACTTCCATGTGATTGAAGACTACTCTGAGAAGCTGAGGCTTGTAGGAGAAGAAGACCAAGTTGAGACTGGTAAAGCAAAGAGAGTTGAAGCTTAAAGACTGAGTTGATACTTACTTGAGGATTCAGTTGAGACTGAGTGTAGAGCTGAGGCTTGAGGAACAGAAGATGAGTTGATACTTACACTAATGCTTGGAGAACCTGAAGGAATCAAGTTGATATTTGTAGTTAAGAGTGAAGCCTGAAGGTGGAATTGAATAAGAAAGCTGAAGCTTGAAGAAGAAGATTAAGTTGAAACTTATGTTGATGGGTTGAAACCTGGAGAAGCAAGTTGATATTTGTCATGCCTGAAGACTGGATTGATGTCAGAAGAGCTGAAGCTTGGAATAAGAGAGGGGTTGGTGTGCTTTCTTGTCTATTTTCTTTTCTGTATTGCTGATGTGCCTTGTTTGATTTGCTTGATGCATTAGAATAAGTCCATGATTAGATTGACTTTAATCTATGGGCATGATTGCACTAGAGGTTGAGTTGCTCCCTCTGCTTGTATTTTTATTGTATGGCTTTGCTTGCGGGTATTCGGTAGAGCCCAGCTCCCTTGCCCATGTGGTTTATTTTGCTTGATAGCATTTTTATTTCCTCTGTATGATTGCAGTTATTCATTCTGGCTTGAGGTTGAGATGAGCTTGTGGAGGCTGACACCCCACACACATTTCCTCCCTCACTTGCATTGCATGCATCTTACAGTCGTTTACTGTTTTACTGATTGAGCTGATGCTTTATCTATTTCTGTTTATCATTGACATGATCCCCTAAGAATCTCACTCCCTTTGATAAGGAAGTGATGATAGAACTTTAGGTTGAAACCTATGCATGATAACTTCTAGGAGTTCCCTGTGTCAAACCTCAACTATAGGATGAATCCTTGGCATGACAACATTAGGACTTGATAGTCTCCCTTTAGTTGAGCATGTTCTCTTCTCATCTCAAAAGAGCTTAAGATACAATAATCATGAATGATTTCTTTCGTACGCTACGAGCCTTAAGCTATCTGAGAAAGGATTGGTGAAAAGCTTCTTTTCAACAATCTGGATGTTTAGTATGGTACCCTTTGGGTGACATGCGACGCATTCACTCTCAGGTCATAGTCTTTAGTGCGATTGAAATTGCAAACACAATAAAAAACAGTTCTTTCGTAAAAGACAAAAAACAAACTTCAAACCTTTTTGCCCCGTGGGCCCATAATTCAAAGGAAGCTTTTCTGAAGAAAAGAGTGTCGTTAAACTTCAGCTCCAATGTAAACAGGCTTCGTCCCTAACTGCTGGAACTGTTGTTTAACCCTACTCGATAAAACAGATGAATCTGAATCCCCGTAATTCGTATTATCCCTAACTACGTAAGCTCTGATTTCTCATTCTCTTATGAGAATACGTAGGCACAATACTGATGTATTGGCGAGCCACCTCCCCCGTAACCCGTCGTAGGTCGAACTACATTGACTCTGATTTCTCATTCTCTGATGAGAATACGTAGGCAACAAGCGCGACGCTTTGCCGAGTCATTTTTCTTTTCTTTTTTTTAGCCAGCCTTGATAGGTAGATAGATAAACCAACTCGTCCAGTAAACACAACAAGCATGGATCCCGTCGAGTACGACGGACGTGAGGGGTGCTAATACCTTCCCCTTGCGTAACCGACTCCCGAACCCAGACAACGGTTGTGATGACCTTGTCTTACCCTTTTCGTCAGGTTTTTCCGATCGTTTCCTTTCCCGTTCTGAGGGATTAATAACGAAAGGTGGCGACTCTTCTATTTTGCCGGCACCTTATTTTCGCGGAAGCGACAGCTGGCGATTCTGCTGGGGACTTGATAGTTTCCTGGGATCCAACGTCTCGTATGCGAGTCTGTTTGGGGATCCAGCGTCCCCTGCGAGAGTCAATCCTAGCGCTTGTATGATTACTTGTTAGGTTGTGTTTATTTATCGCATTTTTATTTCCCGCACTTTATTTTCAGTATGATATGATTATCTGTGCCGTTGTGGGAGGGGCATTCTGATGAGTGAGAAGCCAGACCCAGGCTTGAGTGAACATAGCATTAGTTGTGGAAATTAGTGGGCGCGTGCTTGCTTGGCAGGCACTAGTGTCTCATGAAATCCACGCTCAGACGAGGTTCTCTCCCGGTTGGCTTCTTTTTCAACCCTTTGGGTTGAGGGGGTTGTTGGTTTGGAGGATTGTCGACTCTGGGGACCGATCATTTGCGATTTAGCCGAGTGAGACCGCTTCATGAGCTGGTGATGCCACACCTTCTGGGTATCGTATCACCCCTCTTGAATGTCTGTGACGCTGATGAACGCATAGGATGCCGAACTTGAGTCAGTTTAGGTCCATACCTGTGAGCAGGGTTGGGTTTATTGCAGGAAACTTTGACCTTCAGATTACCTGGTTTTCTTGACAGTGAATCAGTTTTGTTGGTACCAGAGTTTCTCGTCATCAGACGTATGATTGTTCTTGACAGAGCAGGTTTATGATTGGATCTGAGGATCTCATCAGCAGATGTATGATTGTTCTTGATAGAGCAGGTTTTGATTGGGATCAGAGGTCCTATTTATCAGATGCTTGTTCTTGACAGAGCAGAGTTAGGGTCCTGTATCAGAGGTCCTTATTATCAGATGTATGTTCTTGACAGAGCAGATTTATGTTCCTATATGTGTGTGTTCTTGACAGAGCAGATTCGTGGTCCGATACCGAGATTTTCTTCTTATCAGATATAGTGGTTGTTCTTGACAGAGCAGTATCGTGGTTTTGTTGATACAGAATCTCCGCCGCACAGTTGCCTTGATCTCCTGCTGCATGATTGCATTTTACATTGCTTTACATACTCATTTGCATTTCATTAACGTGTGTCTGTGTTGCAGGTACCGTTTTCCCCGATCCAGGATTTCTTGCCTACTATTGTTTTGTTATGGGTTCTTTGAGGAAGACCGTGGCTTACAAGATCCCTGCCCCTGATGTGGTTCAGCTGACTGGTTTGATTGCTTTAGCAGATGATTCTGTGAGAGATGAGTTCAGAAAATCTTACGGCAAATTGCTCAGTTTAGTTCGTAAACCTTCTGCGTTCGAGTTAAATGGGTTGCACGCTCTGCTGCAGTTCTACGATCCTCCGCTGAGATGCTTTACTTTCCAGGATTTTGTTCTCGCGCCCGCGCTGGAAGAATATGCTGAGTTGTTAGGTGTTCCTATCAAGAGGCAGATGCCTTTTATTCATATGGATGCTGAGCCTGATCTGGCTAGTCTAGCTCCTTCACTTCATCTGGATGCCTCCGAGTTGGTTTTGTCTAGTTGGAACAAGGTTCCCGGTTTCTCCTTACAGTTCTTAGTGGGTAAGGCTCAGCAGTGCGCCAAAGATGGATGTTGGGTCGTATTCAACGCCATTCTCTCTATGTGCATATATGGCATCATTCTGTTCCCCAATATGCCGGATTTTGTAGACTTCGACGCATTCCGCATCTTTGCTTCAGGGAATCCAGTCCCTACCTTGATAGGAGATGTATACCATTCCATCCACTACAAAAACGAGAACATAAGGGGGAAGAATGTCTCGTGCTGTGTGCCCCTGCTTTACAAATGGCTTGATAGTCATCTACCCAAGAGGGGTCCCTTTGTTTCGTCTGCAGCCACAGCTGAGTGGTCCGAGCGTTTGATGAGTCTAGCGGCAGAGGATATTGACTGGTTTGACAGAGATAGGTTGGGTACCGATATTATCTTTAGCTGCAGTGGGTTTCCGAACGTGCCTTTGACAGGCAGGAAAGGCTGTATAAACTATAATCCGTCTTTGCTGGTCCGACAGTTCGCGTATGCTTTAAGAGCTCCGCCGAAGGATGAAGAGGTGCAGGAATCTCTGTACCTCACTGGTCTTCTAGAGGGGGATATGTTATCTAAGCTTCAGCGCGCTTGGAATGGCATCAGTAAGAGGGGAAAACCATTGCTGGGGAAAAGCAATAATCAAGCCTACCCTCCGTATGTGACTTGGATCAGAGCCAGAGCATATGATATAGGGATGCCGTTTCCTCATGCCAGGCCAGAAAGCCCTCCGATGATTGGAGAGCCTACTACCGTGCCCATTCAACAACATAATCAGGTGTTAGCTGAGAGAGATGAATTGAAAAAGGCAAATGAAGAACTGGAGAAAGAATTGGCTCAGCTCAGAAGCGAGAGAAACGAAGCCATTCATTCCTTCAAGAGGCAGACCGAGCTGGTGAACCAGTTGGGGACAGATTTGACTAAGCAGATAGCCGAGCGTGAGCGCATGGGTCAAGACTTCAAGGCTATCAACGACGTACTGGCTACGAAGAAGCAGCACTTGGACGAAGCGTATCGGAGGATATCCAAGTTCAACCAGCACTGGAAGGCCTCCCTAGCCACCAGGAAAGAGCGGGAGGATAAGCTGATGCAACAGATTTCCAAGCTGAAAGCCCAGGTGAAGGCTAATGAGAAGAGGTTTGATGAAGAAACCGCTCGCAGATACGCCGCCGAAGGCCATCTCAACAGGGCTCTCGCTAACCTGAAGGAGTGCAAACTGACGTTTGAATCCAAGAAGCGGAAGTTAGAAGATTGTTTCGGCGAAGGAGCATGGGAAGATTCGGTCGAAGGTCTTCAGTATACCATTATGCAGAGGGAGCTACTCGTCGAAGGGTTGCTCACTCGGCCCGATCATCCGGAAACGAAGGGGTTGTTAGAAGAGTTTCGCGCCCGTGGCCGTACTTGACTATTTGTATTCCTTTTGTTTTGATCATTGTTGTATGCTGACCATCACCAGGCTTGTTGGTTGAGGTAATGCTATTCGTTCTGTTTGTACTCACTGATGCGTATACTGCCTTGATGGGCTTCTTTCTTTATATATGAGATGTTATTTCCATGATTGGACTCGGACTTCTTATTATCAGCACTGGCACTCAGGCACTAGGATCGGGGGAAATCTCCCTAACGCACAGACACATGTTTGCATTTGCATGAAGCATTTGCATAACAAGCACTTTGTCGTTTTTTCCTAACCCTTTTGTGTTTTGACAGGTTGTTTCAGGTGGTTCCAGGATTGATCAGAGACCTATTCACCGCTATCCGACCAGAGCTAATCAGACCAGAATCATGGAGCAAGTGCAAACTAATGTTCAGGAACTCCGCGAAAGAATGGATCGCTTCATGGAGCTCATGCAAGCGGTCGCCAATGGCCAGGATCAGCTCAGAACCTTGGTTCAGCCTCTGATTTCAAGGGTCGATAGCAATGGCGTACTCCATGGTGGGACTGTGCCTACCCCTCCGCCGGTTGAAACTCCGCAGAATGGTGTCCCCGTGACCGGGGGGAACGGCAGTGCCAACGGCAATGCGATGGCTAACATGGGACTCAATACGACGGACGTCGGTAATGGGAGTTTGGAAGCTAATGTCAACGTTGGGCTGGGCAACGGCAATGCGGGTGTTGGAAATCTGTCCGGGCCTCAGCCGTGGTTAGAAGACCGTCAAGACGATGTGTTCTCACAGAGAGGTGCTGAAGGTGAGCTGACTGCTGAAGCACGTCTAAGGTTCAAGGTACTCGAGGATAAGATGAGGAATATCGAGAATCAGAACACCCTGGGCGTTGATATGTCCAAGTTGGGACTGATTGTTGATTTCAAGGTGCCTCCCAAGTTCAAGGTACCTGACTTTGACAAGTATAAGGGCACCACTTGCCCTCGCGTCCACCTGAGATCATATTACAGGAAAATGTCCGCCCATTCTGAGGACGAGAAGTTGCTGATGCACTTCTTTCAAGACAGTCTGTCCGGACCATCCCTCGAATGGTACATGGGTCTGGAGCCTACTAGTGTGCGTACGTGGAAGGACCTTGCTGAAGCATTCGTGCACCACTACCAATACAATAGCGACTTGGCCCTGAACCGAGTCCAACTGCAGAATCTGTCACAGAGGAACAACGAAGGGTTTAAGGAATACGCCCAGCGGTGGCGTGAGTTGGCAGCCAGGGTTCAGCCGCCGATGGTTGAACGTGAGCTTGTGCAGATGTTCGTAGCTACCCTCCCAGGGGTTTACTATGAGAAGTTAGTCAGCGGTATGTCCGAAACCTTCTCAGATCTTATTATCACAGGTGAGCACATCGAAAATGGGATCAAGCTTGGGAAAATTCAAGGTGAGTCATCCTTAGCTGGAGGAGGCGGAAAGAAACCTTATGGTGGCAAAAGACGGGAAGGAGAAACGAGCGCTGTGACCAACGCTCGAAGGAAGGGTAAAGGCCCTCACCAACAGGTGGCCAGCATAACTATCCCGGCAGTTCAACAGCCACAGCAGCAGCAGCAGCAACCGAATCAACAAGGGTATAGAAAGTATCAGAATCGGGCACCTTTGTCGAGTCGTCACCTCGAGACACCGCCCATGTCGTACGCGCAACTATTGCAGACTTTGCTTCAGCTACAGTTGATCCAGAAGAGAACGCTGGCTCCCTTGACAGGGGCACCTCTGCCAGGTTATGACGCTAATGCAACTTGTGAATTTCACTTAGGGGCACCAGGCCACACAATAGAGAATTGCAAAGCCTTCAAGCATAAGGTGCAGGACATGGTGGATGCCAAGATCATCAACTTCTCGGATAATGTGCCAAATGTTACAAAGAACCCTATGCCGAATCATAGGGGAGGTGGAGTGAACGCCATTATCGAAGACGAGAGCTCGGATTTGTTGACTGACGTCAGAGATCTGAAGACACCGCTTAGCTTCGTTAAAGCTAAGCTGATGAAAAGAGGTTTCTTCCCAGGTTGCGGAGAACTGTGTATGGACTGTGCGACAAGTCCTGATGGATGTGAACAGTTGATAGAGGGAATTCAAAGTCTGATGACTGAAGGGATTTTACAGTTCAGCCGGAGGGCCGAAAGTGGATCAGGAGAGGTAATGCTGAAGCAAGATGATGAGGTTGCCACCATCACCATCCCTCGCCAGACGATAACTATTTCTGCGCCCAGACCGCCCACAATTACTATCACCAAAGCTGGGCCAATACCGTTCGAAAGTACTAATGCTATCCCATGGCATTACGGGGCTGAAGTCTACTGCAACGGACAAAAGTTGGATCTAGAACCGTTTGGGTCGTCTGTGGAGAACCTTGCGGGAATCAGTGGTATTACTCGCAGCGAAAGAGTGTTTGCACCACCGGAGGTCGTGGCGGATAAAGCGGTCAGAGCTGACGCGACTAATAAAGGTAAAAGTAAAGTCGGCGAAGAGATCCCACGTGGGGCAGAAAAAGACTTACTTGTTAAAGATACCGAGGAGTTTATGCGGTTGATTAAAAAGAGTGACTACAACATTGTGGATCATCTCCATCAGACACCCTCGAAAATTTCTATCCTGAACTTGTTGTTGTGTTCTGAAGCACACCGCAACGCGCTGCTGAAGGTGTTGAACGCCGCATATGTACCGCAGGAAATATCGGTAAATCAGCTAGAAGAGGTCGTAGCCCACGTAAATGCTGGAAATGGGCGAGGGTTCACTGACCTAGAGCTGACGCCGAAAGGGAGGAACCACAATAGCGCTCTGCACATCTCGATAGAGTGCAGGGGCACAATTATGTCGCACGTGTTGGTGGACACGGGTTCGTCGCTTAATGTTCTTCCGAAGAAGGCATTAATGAAGTTGGATACTCGTGGATTGATTTGCACACCCAGTGATCTGGTGGTGAAAGCATTTGATGGAACCAAACGCCATGTTTTCGGGGAGGTGACCCTGCCAATCCAAGTCGGGCCGGAAACGTTCGACGCAATATTTTACATTATGGACATCGTGCCTGCCTACAGCTGTCTCTTAGGCCGGCCATGGATCCATGTTGCGGGTGCCGTGACCTCCACGTTGCACCAGAAACTCAAATATGTTGTCGGGGTAGCATCGTAACTGTTTGTGGCGAGGAAGACATAATGGTGAGCCATTTGTCGTCCTTTAAGTATGTTGAGATGGATGGAGAAATCCATGAGACTCTATGCCAAGCGTTCGAAGCTGTCAAAGTGAAGGACGTAGCTCCCATAGTCACCGAAAAGCCAGAGATGACTCTCTCCTCATTCAAGGAAGCTGGGGCCGTTGTTCAAACCGGATCTACCCCAGGCTGGGGGAGAATTTTGGAGATACCTAACAAGCAAGATAAGTTCGGGTTGGGATATTCTCCTGGATCTGAAGCTTCTTCTTCTTCTAGCAGTGCGTCTCGAGGTAAAGGGCCAATCCAGTTTACCAATGGCGGAGTGATTTTCGAAGGCATCAACGCAGTGTCTGAAGACAGCGGAGATAGCGACTGTGACCTCGACTCTTGGATCCAGCCAAGCAAGCCAGGCGAGGGCCTTACCAACTGGTCCGTCAAGGATATCATCCAGATGACAAGCGAAGAGTAATGATTTACTTTTTTCAAGCATTGTACAACCCCATGTCCTACCCGGGGCATAGTGGTTTTATTGTCAGGGCCTTGTTAGATTATGTACATGCATTTTGTTAATAAATCAAAAGGCGTTTTTCTTCGTATTCAAATATTGTGATCTCTGTTATTCCTGTTTTATATTTGTTTCGAAAAACAATAAAATGGAAATGGGGTTTGTGCTAACCTGCACATCTTTGTTTTAAACTTAACCCTTGTTATTGCAGGATCCACATAACAGATGACATCGACTTTGGACCTTCTACGACTCACTTCGACTTCGATTGCTCGATCTATCAAGCCGAAGAAGAGATTGATGAGGACGAAGACCTTCCTGAAGAGTTGACCCGCTTGTTGAAACAAGAGGAGAAAGTTATTCTGCCTCATGAAGAGGAGATCGATATTGTAAATCTGGGTTCTGAAGAACTCGTCAGGAACGTCAGGATAGGGGCTGCACTGCAGAATGATGTCAAGCAGAGATTGGTCGAGATGCTGAGAGAGTATAGTGACGTCTTTGCTTGGTCATACGAAGATATGCCCGGACTTGATACTGACATCGTGGTCCACCACTTGCCGTTGCGAGAAGATTGCCCTCCCGTTAAGCAGAAGCTTAGAAGGACATGACCAGATATGGCCGTTAAGATCAAAGAAGAAGTGCAGAAACAACTTGATGCTGGCTTCTTAGCGGTCACTACTTACCCTCCGTGGGTCGCCAACATAGTGCCTGTACCGAAGAAAGACGGTAAGGTACGAATGTGCGTCGATTATCGGGATTTGAATAGGGCGAGCCCTAAAGATGATTTCCCGCTGCCTCATATCGATGCGTTGGTCGACAACACAGCCCAATTCTCCGTGTTTTCGTTCATGGATGGCTTCTCCGGTTACAACCAGATCAAGATGGCGCTGGAGGACATGGAGAAAACGACGTTTATCACCCCTTGGGGAACATTTTGCTATAAGGTAATGCCTTTCGGTCTGAAGAACGCAGGGGCCACTTACCAACGAGCAATGATAACTTTGTTTCATGATATGATTCATCAGGAGATTGAAGTCTATGTTGATGACATGATTGGGAAGTCCCAAACGGAGGAGGGACATCTGGTCAATTTGCTGAAGCTTTTTGAGAGGCTTAGGAAATTCAGGTTGAGGCTGAATCCTAACAAGTGTACTTTCGGAGTACGGTCCGGAAAGTTACTGGGGTTTATCGTGAGTGAAAGAGGCATCGAGGTTGATCCTGCGAAGATAAAAGCGATACAAGAAATGCCAGTGCCAAAGACAGAAAAAGAAGTTTGTGGTTTCCTGGGCAGAATAAACTACATTGCAAGGTTTATTTCTCAGCTCACGGCCACGTGTGAACCGATGTTCAAGCTTTTAAAGAAAGATCAGGCGATTATCTGGAACGAGGATTGCCAGAAGGCATTTGACAAGATAAAGCAGTATCTTCAGGAACCTCCAATCTTGATACCTCCAGTGGCTGGACGGCCATTAATCATGTACTTGACAGTTCTTGAGAATAGTATGGGGTGTGTTCTCGGTCAGCACGACAAGACGGGCAGAAAGGAGCATGTCGTTTACTACTTGAGTAAAAAGTTCACAGATTGTGAATCTCGTTACTCAATGCTGGAGAAGACGTGTTGTGCACTAGCTTGGGCTGCCAAACGTTTAGGACAGTACATGCTCAATCACACCACCATGCTAATTTCGAAGATGGATCCGATCAAGTACGTCTTCAAGAAGCAAGCTCTTTCGGGCAGGATTGCCAGATGGCAAATGGTGTTGACGCAATATGACATTCAGTACGTTTCCCAGAAGGCCATCAAGGGCAGCGTATTGTCTGATTACTTGGCCGAGCAGCCGATCGAAGATTACCAGCCGATGAAATTTGAATTCCCTGATGAGGATATCATGTTTCTCAAAGCAAAGAATTGCGATGAACCGTTGCCCGACGAGGGGCCAGATAGGAAATCCCAGTGGAAATTGATATTTGACGGGGCGGTTAATTCTTACGGAAGTGGCATTGGGGTGATCATCACGACTCCCCATGGATCCCACATCCCGTTCACTGCGAGACTGACGTTTCCAGTCACCAATAACGAAGCGGAGTACGAAGCATGCATCATGGGTCTAGAAGAAGCAATTGATTTGAGAATCAAGAACCTAGACGTATATGGTGACTCGGCGCTTGTGATTAACCAGATTAAAGGGGAGTGGGAGACTCGTCAATCGAATTTGGTTCCGTACATGAACTATGCCAGAAGGCTACTTCCGTTCTTTGATCGAGTGGAACTCCATCATGTGCCCAGAGCAGAAAACCAGATGGCTGATGCCTTAGCCACGTTGGCTTCGATGTATAAAGTCAATTTTTGGAATGAAGCTCCAAGAATTGTCATTTCTCGTCTTGATAGACCTGCATTCGTCTTTCCAATCGAGGAAGCCTCCGATGGCAAGCCATGGTTCCATGACATCCAGACCTTCCTTATGACTAAGGAGTATCCTGAGGGAGCGTCAACCCAGGATAAGAAGACTCTGAGGAGGCTGTCCGGAAATTTTTATCTCAATCCTGATGGAGTTTTGTATAAAAGAAACCACGATCTCGTGCTACTCAGATGTGTAGATGAGAAAGAAGTGAGTATGCTCATGGAAGAAGTCCATGAGGGCACATTTGGTACGCACGCCGGCGGGCATGCTATGACAAGAAAGATCCTGAGAGCCGGATATTACTGGCTGACGATGGAATCGGATTGCTTTAAATTCGCGAAGAGATGTCATAAATGCCAGATTTATGCTGATAAAGTTCATGTGCCGCCGTGCCCGTTAAATGTCATGTCCTCCCCGTGGCCGTTCTCCATGTGGGGCATCGACATGATAGGCAAGATCGAACCCACTGCATCTAACGGTCATCGTTTCATTCTAGTAGCCATCGACTACTTCACCAAGTGGGTGGAGGCAGCCTCATACACTAATGTGACCAAGCAGCTGGTGGCTAAATTCATAAAGAGGGATATCATCTGTCGTTACGGAATTCCCGAGCGGATCATTACTGATAATGGTTCGAATCTGAATAACAAGATGATGAAGGAGTTGTGCCAGAGTTTCAAGATTGAACACCACAACTCATCTCCTTACCGGCCGAAGATGAATGGCGCCGTTGAAGCGGCCAATAAGAACATCAAGAAGATTGTTCAGAAGATGGTTGTGACCTACAAAGATTGGCACGAGATGCTTCCATTTGCATTGCACGGTTATCGTACCACGGTACGTACATCAACCGGGGCAACTCCTTTCTCCTTAGTGTACGGTATGGAAGCTGTCCTACCGTTAGAAGTGGAGATCCCTTCTTTGCGAGTTTTGGTTGACGTGAAACTCGACGAGGCAGAATGGATTAAGAACCGACTGAACCATCTCAGTCTGATGGTCGAGACGAGGTTAGCATCGATTGCATATGGTCGTCTATACCAAAGCCGAATGAAGAAAGCTTATGATAAGAAGGTGCGTCCTAGAAGCTTTCAGACGGGTGATCTCGTCCTGAAGAAGATTCTTCCTCCACACTCCGATCACCGGGGCAAGTGGACTCCCAATTACGAAGGTCCGTACGTCGTCAGAAAGGTCTTCTCGGGAGGAGCTTTATTGTTATCCATGATGGATGGTGAAGATTTTGCATTCCCGGTGAACGCGGACGCAGTTAAAAAATACTTTGCTTGAAAGCGACCCGCTGGACAGTAAAAAGAGAGTCCAGGCAAAAATGGGGCATCCCGACGAACCATAAAAAAGTAAAAAGGTTCGGGCAAAAGTTAGGGATATAAATTGAAAAGAATGTACACCCGCAAAGTCGAAAACCTTGAAGGGCGACTTTGGCAAAAAAGGGTATCCCGGTGAACTGAAAACCCGCAAAGGGCGGTTCACGCAAAAGTTAGGGATTTGAAAAAGCAAATGACTGCGTTCCGCGTGTGGACTTTCATTGTTTAGTGGTTTGGAGGACCTGAGGGCCGTTTATCTGAATCAATCTCTTCTGAAGCTGAAGCGTCGGAGAAGTATCGAAGCCCAGTGGGCCATAGAGGGATCAACTCATGGTGTTCGTCTACGCCTCGTTGCCGACATTTGTATATACTGATGTATATTTATGCTTTATTTTTGCGCGGCTTCCTCATTCCAGGAGCTTGCATCTGTTGTAAAACATTTTTACCCATTCAGGGGTTCGTTATCAATAAAATGGGTACTATTCAGCAATTCTGCTTGTCTGTTTAGCATTTATCTGTTTTGTTTGCGAAAAAGAACGCCGATGTTTTTGACAAAATGCGCATACATAAACTTACTGGCCTACGCCAATGAGTGTTGAAACAATGAATTACTTAAACATTATCACAAGACGATAGACATGATAGGTCCCTTTGAGAAGGGCATCTTGTCTGTTTTTTTGTGTTGTTAAAGGTGTAGCATATTCCAGACGGTACGCCGTACGCGTCCCCAAGCAGGACGATTCCTCCTTCTCCAGCAAATTCAGCATCCTCTCCCCATGGAGTCTGAGCATGAGATCGTAAGCATTGATATGTTTCCCAGAGCAGAAAAGATTCTCTCCCCAATCAGATGTATCCTGAAGGAACGACATCCCCCAGCACCGGGTCACAGGTGCGGTCTCGTAGGAGACTACTCACCGAAGTGTGCAACAATTGATAGTTCCAGACTGAAGTTTCCAGCGGAATTGAGATTCCCCGCAGAGTCGTACTCTCCCCCGAAGCAGGATGATTCCTTCTTCCCCAGCCGAGTTTGCAGATCCCCAAGTGAGCCGAGTCCTTGGAAGCAGTTGGGACCATGATTGGTTTTCCCCAGTGGAGTGTTGAATAGCTGATGTCGTGTTTCCCCGCCGGAGCCGTTATCTCCAGAGAAGTAGCCGTGAAGGCCGTGCAGTTTATTTTCGCGATTGACATCGCTTTCCTCAGTAGGTCCAGGTTCTCGTAGAGCTTCGTTCCCCTGCAGAAGTCAACTGAAGTTCACTTCCCCACAGAGCCCGATTGAGATTAACGTGACTTTTTTCTCCTCAGCAGGATGATTCCTTACCCTATCAGAGTGGTTCCTTCTCCTTGACAGGAGGATTCTCCCTTCAGCATTTATTTTGCTGATGGGGTCGTGGCATTTTGCATGATTGCATAGCATTTACCCTAAACGCGTAGCATTTCCACCGTGTGGAGCATTGCGCCAACGTCAAAGCATACGCATAGGAAACATGAGCTAGGTCGTTATCGCTCTTGTTTTACAGGTGTTCCTCCGCAGATCGGTTGCTCGAGATGATTCTTGAATGCTCCCCATCGGAGTCGCTTGCTCAAGATGAATCTTGAATTCTCCCCTGGCAATGTCGTTTGCTCAAGATGATTCTTAAAATCCCCGGTGCAGTCGCCAGAGTTGCTTGCTCAAGTTGATGCTTAGAGTCCCCGGCAGAGCGCCTGCTCAGGACGATTCCTGAAATCTCCAGCAGAGTTATTAGTACAGGATGATTTTTGAAATCCCCACGGAGTTATTTGTTCAAGATGATTCTTGATTTCCTCAACATAGATGACTTACCCAGATCGATTTCTGGATCCCCGAAGCAGAGTTACTTGATAGTTCCTCAGAATCCCCGGCGGAGACGTGTCATCCCCAGCAGGTTGCTGAACAGCGAAGTTGAAACTTCCCTCGGAGACTTGACGACTGAAGTTCAACCGTATTGACGAAGCAGTTCTCTCAGCTGAAGCAGAGTGCCTGATGGCAGAAGTTTGGATATCCCCGATCAGTTCATGATAGACCGAGAATTCTATTCCCGACTTACTGATGAAGTCCGGCTGATGCCCGAAAGTCTTCTTTGAATGCCTGATGAGTCCCGAGGAATCTTGATGCCCGACGGCATGATCAACCATGTACTACCAGTTACCGTGAGACCAATCCCCCAGCCAGTTGCCGTGCAGCTAATATTTCAGTTTTCGAAGATTTGTTCCCATCAGAGCATCGTGTACTTGTGCAGTTGGCAAATTTCCGGGTTTGTCGGTATTCAACCGTCTCGCACCTTGATTGGTTGAGAGCCGTTCGCTTCTCACCCAGTCAGGTTCAAGCCGTTTGAATAGGGGCAGCTGTTGCACCCCAAAATTTGACCAACTTCTCTTTACCTAGCTTGTGTTTCATTTCATTCACATTAGCATTATCATTTGCATTTCATTGACATGTATGCAGGAGATCAAGAGGTATGATTGCCCAATAAAGAGATATACAAGACCATGAAGCTAGCTAAGAAGATTATTCAAGTGTTCAAGGGTTGATATCCTTGTCAGAGAAGTTCAAAGATCCTCAGAGAAAGTGGTTGAAGCCAAGAGGGTGTGTCTCCTAAACTTGAGAGTTGTGGAAAGCCATCAGATGATTCTGAAGCCATGAAGATGGACTTGAGGTCTTGAGAGAGCTCAATAGAAGTTTTGAAGATCACTTTGAGGCCTAGACAGGTCATTGTGCAAGATTAAGAAGACTCAGCCATGAGTGGTGCAGTTAGGGTTTGACTGGGTCAACCCTAGGTCAACTGAGGATTTGGAGAGGGTTGAGACCTAATCCAAGAGCCATGTGATCATGGATTGATGCATTGAGATGCTATAAGGATTATTCCAAGGTTAACTCATCATGATTAAAGAGTTTGAGAAGTTTCAAGCTAGGGTTTCTAAGGCTCGACAGTGTAAAATCCCCAGTTTGACCCCTATCTTCAAGGTAGTTTAGCTCCAGATGAGATTGTCATCTCATCTTACCCCCAATATGAATGTTGTAGAGCTTTTTCTTAGCTTTAATTTGAGTATTATAAGTCCTTGATAGGATTTGTAGAGCTCAAGTTATGACTTTGACAAGTTACAGGTCATCTGAGGTATGTGAATCTGGGGCCTTGAAAGTCACCCAACTTGCATCAAACTTTTTCCTAAGAAGAATGATTCCTATGAACCTTTGGTCAACATGAATGTTGTTCCTTATCTTTATAGCTTTCTAGAGAGTACTAGAAGTCCTTGATAGGATTTGTAGAACTCAACTTATGGCTTTGACAAGTCAAGGGCATTTTGGTCATTTGGAGATTATAGGTCATTTCAAGCATAAGGCCATAACTCCTATTTCCAAGCTTCAAATGGAAAAATCTTCAACATCAAACTTGCTTAAAATGATGTTTTAAGGCTATTAAGGAGGTCATGAGATGTTGGAAAAGCTTGTAGCTCAAAGTTGCAAAAATGACCTAAAATGAAGGCATAAATTAAATAAACCAAAGTTGGAAATTGAAATTTTCAACCTACACATCCAAACCATGGCATGTAATATATCATTTTGACTCTAGAAAATATTTTAAAGACAATGGTTTAGCCACATTTTTGATTTGAGGTCTAAATCATGGACTTGCATTGAAAAGCACTTGCTTGCATATTAAGTAACATATGCATAACTTAAAATTGAGGCATGGGCAAGGAACTTGGCAATCTAAACCCTTCCAAATTGTCAATAGGGGAGAAATTGAAAGAGATTGAGATGAATTTCAAGCTGCAAACAGAATTGAGCATGGCATGATAAGTGATTCAAAATCTCATGACATGAGATGCGTAAAATCTCATTGGAAGGATCTAGAGGGTTCTAGATCATCCAAACTTCATCTATATATTGAGTAGAATGCATTCATGGCAGGGGTTGGTGATCATTGAAGGTTTGAGCATAGTTTGGAATTGAGTTTTCATAGATTGCAATTGCAATCGGTTTCATCAATTTCCTCCATTTCCTTCCATTTTCTTGATTGATTCTTCTTCCATGAGTATCAAGGATTGATTCCAGATCATTTCCAAGAAGAATTGGTGGCTAGATCGTGTGGGAGCAAGTGATTTTCAGAACCTGCAACTCTTCATCGTGTTTCAAGATTGAAGCACTCTCCATTGAATCTTTTGCATACAGAAGCAAGGAGGAGGTTCAGTGATCGTGTCCAGAAGATTTGAGAGCTTGAAGTGGAGATTTCGTGCATCTGTTATTCAAGAATTTCCAGGTTTGTAATCTTCTTCCCATAGCATGATATAGGTAGAATTAGGTTGAATTAGGGTGCTAGATTAGTTGTAGAATGGCTTAGGATGGTTTTCAGATGGTTAATTGTTGAATTAGAGACAAAATAGGAAGATCACCATTTTCGGTTGAGATTGGGAGATGATGAAATTTGGGGTTTCAGAAAAAACTATGGGCATGGTTGAGTTCATGGCAAGATTTGGAGTGTGTTTCATGTTTTGACCTCTTGGATTGGAGGCCTCTAGGAAGAACTAGGGTTGAAGGGGACGATCGGAGCTCCACCGGCGGTGGCCGGAGCTGGGCGCGAAGCTTAGAGCTTTGAATTGGAGAAGATGAAGTTCTCACCATCAGATCATGTTTTGACCATTGACTGGGAGAAGATCCAAGGGCTGTATTTTAAAGCTGAGTTGTGAAGAGTTTCTGATGAAACGATGCGTTTCATTTATTTGGTGCCTTGGGCTTAATAATCTGAGTGTTATCCACACCCCCCAGCAAGCCCAACCCATGTTTTGAACTAAATCTGATTGCTTTTTACACCGCGCGCTTCATTATTTTCATTTGATTTTCATTTAATTTTCATTTTTGTTCATGATTCTTGAAAAATTCATAATAAATTGAATATTAATCCAATTGAATCCATTCGTTTTGAATATTACTCATGATTGAGTCTACTATTTTTTAGAGAAAAAATATTTTCATTTCATATAATTTCTGATTTAATTGAAATTTTGTATTTTAATTGATATTAAAATGTTTATGTTTGATGCATATTTTTGTAGAATTTTGTTTGATCTCATAGTGATGATTCTTGGCCTAATTTTTTGTGTGTGATTAGTTTAGACATGTATGATGCCATAGTAATTTTCTCACATTTTTGTGATGAAAATAGGTATGCCTTCTAGATTGATGTTTAGATGCTTCCTTTTTAGGGTTTTAGGTTGATATCTTAGAATGTAGGATTTAGTTCTAGGTCCAAATGGATGATTTGGTATTTGAAACTAATGTGATAGAGTCATGGTTGACCTAGGTTCCCCTAGTAAGTTTTGTAGGATTTTACAATTTAGTTTAGTATTCTAGTTAGGACTAACTTTAGTACTAGGTTTTAGGTGACCCTAATTGACTAATTCAACTAGTTTAACTCATTTAGTCCCCTTAGATTAGGGTTTGTGCTTGGTTTGCCTTTGATTGAGATTGAAGACAAGTTGAAGACAAGAGGAGGATGCTTGAGGTGGCTTGAGGTTGCCTGGAGCTTTGGATTTTGTGGGTGCCTGGAGGTGTCTGATGAAGATTAGGAGATAGGACATAGGGAAAGCTTTGTAGTTAGAATGATTTCTTTCACAAACATGGAAAGCATCTTGTGCTTCCATTCCTCCCAATGATTAAAAGTCCTTCCATGGTATTCACCTCCCTCCTTTGGAGGGATAAGTGATGGTACCTAGGAAGTAGAACTTTTGAGGGAACCATTCTTCTGATGTTAAACCCTTATAGGCTTCCTTTGGTGGTCAATAAACAGTTTAATATCCTAGCTTATCCAGTTAAGTGATTTCTTCTGGTTTGAGTATCTTGGAAGATGAAGACTTCACTGAAGAGTGGGGAAGATGATGATTCCTTGAGCATTGCCACTGCAGCTGAAGCTTGAAGAAGGAGGATAAGTTGAGACTTATGTTGATGGGTTGAAACCTGGAAAAGCAAGTTGATACTTGAAGACCCAATGAAGATCCAATGAAGAGTGAGTAAAGAGCTGAGGCTTAAGAAAGAAAAGTGAATAGTGAAGGTGACACTTCCATGTGATTGAAGACCAAGTTGAGACTGGTAAAGCAAAGAGAGTTGAAGCTTAAAGACTGAGTTGATACTTACTTGAGGATTCAGTTGAGACTGAGTGTAGAGCTGAGGCTTGAGGAACAGAAGATGAGTTGATACTTACACTAATGCTTGGAGAACCTGAAGGAATCAAGTTGATATTTGTAGTTAAGAGTGAAGCCTGAAGGTGGAATTGAATAAGAAAGATGAAGCTTGAAGAAGAAGATTAAGTTGAAACTTATGTTGATGGGTTGAAACCTGGAGAAGCAAGTTGATATTTGTCATGCCTGAAGACTGGATTGATGTCAGAAGAGCTGAAGCTTGGAGTAAGAGAGGGGTTGGTGTGCTTTCTTGTCTATTTTCTTTTCTGTATTGCTGATGTGCCTTGTTTGATTTGCTTGATGCATTAGAATAAGTCCATGATTAGACTGACTTTAATCTAGGGGCATGATTGCACTAGAGGTTGAGTTGCTCCCTCTGCTTGTATTTTTATTGTATGGCTTTGCTTGCGGGTATTCGGTAGAGCCCAGCTCCCTTGCCCATGTGGTTTATTTTTCTTGATAGCATTTTTATTTCCTCTGTATGATTGCAGTTATTCATTCTGGCTTGAGGTTGAGAAGAGCTTGTGGAAGCTGACACCCCACACACATTTCCTCCCTCACTTGCATTGCATGCATCTTATAGTCGTTTACTGTTTTACTGATTGAGCTGATGCTTTATCTATTTCTGTTTATCATTGACATGATCCCCTAAGAATCTCACTCCCTTTGATAAGGAAGTGATGATATAACTTTAGGTTGAAACCTATGCATGATAACTTCTAGGAGTTCCCTGTGTCAAACCTCAACTATAGGATGAATCCTTGGCATGACAACATTAGGACTTGATAGTCTTCCTTTAGTTGAGCTTGTTCTCTTCTCATCTCAAAACAACTTAAGATACAGTAATCATGAATGATTTCTTTCGTACGCTACGAGCCTTAAGCTATCTGAGAAAGGATTGTTGAAGAGCTTCTTTTCAACAATATGGATGTTTAGTATGTAACCCTTTGGGTGACATGCGACCCATTCACTCTCAGGTCATAGTCTTTAGTGCGATTTCAATTGCAAACACAATAAAAAACAGTTCTTTCGTAAAAGACAAAAAACAAACTTCAAACCTTTTTGCCCAGTGGGCCCATAATTCAAAGGAAGCTTTTCTGAAGAAAAGAGTGTCGTTAAACTTCAGCGCCAACGCAAACAGGCTTCGTCCCTAACTGTTGGAACTGTTGTTTAACCCTACTCGATAAAACAGATGAATCTGAATCCCCGTAATTCGTATTATCCCGAACTACGTAAGCTCTGATTTCTCATTCTCTGATGAGAATACGTAGGCACAATACTGATGTATTGGCGATCCACCTCCCCCGTAACCCGTCGTAGGTCGAACTACGTTGACTCTGATTTATCATTCTCTGATGAGAATACGTAGGCATCAAGCGCGACGCTTTTCCGAGTCATTTTTCGTTTCTTTTTTTTAGCCAGCCTTGATAGGTAGATAGATAAACCAACTCGTCCAGTAAACACAACAAGCGTGGATCCCGTCGAGTACGACGGACATGAGGGGTGCTAATACCTTCCCCTTGCGTAACCGACTCCCGAACCCAGACAACGGTTGCGATGACCTTGTCTTACCCTTTTCGTCAGGTTTTTCCGATCGTTTCCTTTCCTGTTCTGAGGGATAAATAACGAAAGGTGGCGACTCTTCTGTTTTGCCGGCACCTTATTTTCACGAAACACTTGCCGGCACCTTATACGGTCAAAACATGAAACTCATCCCAAATCTTGCCACGAATTCAACCATACCCTTAGTTTCCTCTGAAACCTCAAGATTCATCATATCTAATCCTCAAACGAAAATGGTGATTCCCCTATTTTGTCTCTAATTCTCCAATTAACTATCTGAAATCCATCCTACACCATTCTACAATAAATCTAACACCTTAATTCAACCTAATTCTACCTAAATCATGCTATAGGAAGAAAGTTACCAACCTGAAAACCTTGGTTGAACAGATGCACGAAACCTCCAATCCAAGCTCTACAATCTTGCAGACACGATCAATGAACCTCCTCCTTGCTTCTGTATGCAAAAGAACCAATTGAAAGTGCTTGAATCTTGAAACCCGATGGTGTGTTGCAGGTGCTGAAAATCACTTGCTCATACACGATTTAGCCACCAATTCTTCTTGGTAATGATCTGGAATCACTCCTTGACATCCATGGAAGAAGTATCAATCAAGAAAATGGATGGAAAGTGGAGAATTTGGTGAAACAGAATTCACTTGCAAGCTATGGAAAATCAATCTCAAACTATGATTTCTCCTTCAATGATCACCAACCCCTTCAATGGATCAACTCTATTCCTTATATAGATGATGTTTGGATGATCTAGAACCCTCTAGATCCTTCCAATGAGAATTTCCACTTCTCATGTCATGAGATTTTCAAACACATCTCATGTTATGCCCAATTCTGTTTGCAGCTTGAAGCCACTCTCAATCTCTTTCAATTTCTCCCCTAGTGACATTTTGGAAGAGTTTAGCTTGCCAAGGGCCTTGCTCATGCCTTAATTTTGAGTTTTGCAAGTGTTACTTAATATGCAAGCAAGTGCTTTTCAAAGCAAGTCCATAAATTGAATCTCAACTAAAAAATGTGGCTAAACCAATGTTCTTAAAATGTTTTCTAGAGTCAAAATGATATATTACATGCCATGGTTTGGATGTGTAGGTTGAAAATATCAATTTCCAAATTTGGTTTATTTAACTTATGCCCTTATTCTAGATCATTTTTGCAACTTTGAGTTACAAGCATTTCCATCATCCCATGACCTCCTTACTAGCCTTAAAACATCATTTTGAACAAGTTTGATGTTGAAGATTTTTCCATTTGAAGCTTGGAAATAGGAGTTATGGCCTTATGGTTGAAATGACCTGTAATCTCCAAATGACCAAAATGCCCTTGACTTGTCAAAGCCATAACTTGATTTCTACAAACCCTATCAAGGACTTCTAGCACTCAAATTAAAGCTAAGATCAAGCTCTACAACATTCATGTTGGGGGCAAGATGAGATGACAATCACATCTTGAGCTAAACTGCCTTGAAGTTAGGGGTCAAACTAGGGGATTTTACACTGTCAAGCCTTAGAAACCCTAGCTTGAAACTTCTCAAACTCTTCAATCATGATGAGTTGACCTTGGAATCATCCAGATAACATCTCAATGCATCAATCCATGATCACATGGCTCTTGAATTAGGTCTCAATCTTCTTCAAATCATCAATTGACTTAGGGTTGACCCAGTCAAACCCTAGCTGCACCAATCATGGCTGAGGCTTCTTAATCTTGCACCATGACCTATCTAGGCTTCATGATGGCTCATAAGACATCTCATAAGCTCTCTCAAGGCTTTAAGCCCACATTCTTGGCATCAGAATCATCTGAGGTGTTTCCGCAACTCTCAAGTTAGGAGGCACACACTCTTGGTTTCAACCACTCTCTCTGAGGATCTTCTAACTTCTCTGACAAAGACATCAACCCTTGAACACTTGAATAACCTTCTTGACTAGCTTTACAGTCTTGTGTAGCTCTTGTTTGGTACTCATACCTTTTGATCTCCTGCATACATGTCAATGAAATGCAAATGTGAATGAAATGAAACATAAGCTAGGTAAAGAAATGTTGGTCAAATTTTAGGGTGCAACAGCTGCCCCTATTCAAACGGCCTGAACCTGACTGGGTGAGAAGCAAACGGCTCTCAACCAATCAAGGTGCGAGACGGTTGAATACCGACAAACCCGGAAATTTGCCAACTGCACAAGTACATGGTACTCTGATGGGAACAAATCTTCGAAAACTGAAATATTAGCTGCACGACAACTAGCTGGAGAATTGGTCACACGGTAACCGGTAATACATGGTCGATCATGCCGTCAGGCATCAGGATTCCTTGGGACTCATCAGATCAACAATCAAGTTAATCATGCCATCGGGCATTCAAAGAAAACTTTCGGGCATCAGCCGGACTTCATCAGTAAGTCGGGAATAGAATTCTCGGTCAATCATGAACCAGTTGGGAATCTCCAACTTCTACCATCAGGCACTTTGCTTCAGCTGGGAGAACTGCTTCGTCAATGCGGTTGGACTTCAATCATCAAGTCTTCAAGGGAGGTTTCAACTTTGCTGTTCGGAAACCTGTTGGGGATGACACATCTCCGCTGGGGATTCTGGGGAACTATCAAGTAACTCTGTTTCGGGGATCCAGAAATCATTCTGGGTGAGTCAAATCTGCTGAGGGAATCAAGAATCACCTTGAACAAATAACTCCACGGGGACCTCAAGAATCATCCTGAACCAATAACTATGCTGGAGATTTCAGGAATCATCCTGAGCAAACGCTCTGCCGGGGACTCTAAGCATCAACTTGAGCGACCAACCCTGGCGACTTCACTGGGGATTTTAAGAATCATCTTAAGCAAACGACTTTGTTGGGGAGAATTCAAGAATCATCTTGGGTAAACGACTTTGCTGAAGAATTCAAGAATCATCTTGGGCAAACGACTCTGCGGCGGAACACCTGCAAAACAAGAACGGTAACGACCTAGCTCATGTTAGTATGCATATGTTTTGACAACGGCGCAATGCTCCACACGGTGGAAATGCTATGCAATCATGCAAAATATTATGCAATCATGCAAAATGTTACAACCCCATCAGCAAAATAAATGCTGACGAGAGAATCCTCCTGTCAAGGAGAAAGAACCATTCTGGTGGAGGAAGGAATCATCCTACCACGGAGAAAAGGTCACGCCAATCTCAAACGGACTCCGCATGGGGAAGAAAACTTCAGTTGACTGCTGCGGGAAGATGAAGCTCTACGAGAACCCATACCTGTTGTGGAAAGCAATATCAATCGCGGAAATAAACTGCGCGGCCTTCACGGCTAGCCTTCTTGGAGGTAACGACTCCGGTGGGGAAATACAACATTAGCTATTCAACACTCTACTGGGGAAAACCAATCATGGTCCCGAATCGCTTTCCAAGGACTCGGCTCTCTCGGGGACCTGCAAACTCGGCTGGGGAAGAAGGAATCATCCTGCTTACAGGGGAGAGTACGACTCTGTGGGGAATCTCAATTCCGCTGGGGACTTCAGTCTGGAACTATCAATTGTTGCATACTTCAGTGTATGACTCCGCTGGGGAGATGACGTTCCTTCAGGATGCATCTGGTTGGGGAGAGAATCTTCTCTTCCTGGGGAAAACATATCAATGCTTTACGATCTCCGGTTCAGACTCTGCGGGGAGAGACTACTGAACTTGCTGGAGAAGGAGGAATCATCCTGCTCGGGGACGCATACGGCGTACTACCTGGTACATGCTACACCTGTAGCAACACAAACAAACAGACAAGATGCCCTTCTCAAAGGGACCTATCAAGATTATCATCTTGTGACAATGTTCAAGTAATTCATTGTTTCAACAATCAGTGGCCTAGGCCAGTAAGTTTATGTATGCGCATTTTGTCAAAAACATTGGCGTTCTTTTTCGCAAACAAAACAGATAAATGCTAAACAGACAAACAGAATTGCTGAATAGTATACATTTTATTGATAACGAACCCCTGAATGGGTAAAAATGTTTTACAACAGAGGCAAGCTCCTGGAATGAGGAAGTTGCGCAAAAAAGTAAAAACATAAATATACATCAGTATATACAAATTTCGGCAACGAGGCGTAGACGAACACCATGAGTTGATCCCTCTATGACCCACTCGACTTCGATACTTCTCTGAGGCTTCAGCTTCAGAAGAGATTGATTCAGATAAACGGCCCTCAGGTCTTCCAAACCACTAAACAATGAAAGTCCACACACGGAACGCAGTCATTTGCTTTTCAAATCCCTAACTTTTGCCTGAATCTCCCTTCTGGGTTTTCGATTCACCGGGATACCCTTTTTTGCCAAAGTCGCCCATCCGGGTTTTCGACTTTGCGGGTGTACATTTTTTCAATTTATATCCCTAATTTTTTCCCGAACCTTTTTCCTTTTTTATGGTTCGCCGGGATGCCCCATTTTTGCCTGGATATTCTTTTTCTTTCCAGCGGGTCACTTTCAAGCAAAGTATTTTTTAACTGCGTCCGCGTTCATCGGGGATGCAAAATCTTCACCATCCATCGTGGATAACAACAAAGCTCCTCCTGAGAAGACCTTGCTGACGACGTACGGACCTTCGTAATTGGGAGTCCACTTGCCCCGGTGATCGGAGTGTGGAGGAAGAATCTTCTTCAAGACGAGATCACCCGTCTGAAAGCTTCTAGGACGCACCTTCTTAGCATAAGCTTTCTTCATTCGGCTTTGGTACAGACGACCATGCGCAATTGATGCCAACCTCTTCTCATCCATCAGGCTGAGTTGGTTCAGTCGGTTCTTAATCCATTCTGCCTCATCGAGTTTCACGTCAACCAAAACTCGCAAAGAAGGGATCTCCACTTCTAACGGTAGGACAGCTTCCATACCGTACACCAAGGAGAAAGGAGTTGCCCCGGTTGATGTACGTACCATCGTACGATAACCGTGCAGTGCAAATGACAGCATCTCGTGTCAATCTTTGTAGGTCACAACCATCTTCTGAACAATCCTCTTTATGTTCTTATTGGCCGCTTCAACGACGCCATTCATCTTCGGCCGGTAAGGAGATGAGTTGTGATGTTCAATCTTGAAACTCTGGCACAGCTCCTTCATCATCTTGTTATTCAGATTCGAACCATTATCCATAATGATCCGCTCGGGAATTCTGTAATGACAGATGATATCCCTCTTTATGAATTTAGCCACCACCTGCTTGGTCACATTAGCATATGAGGTTGCCTCCACCCACTTGGTGAAGTAGTCGATAGCTACTAGAATGAAGCGATGACCGTTAGAGGCAGTGGGCTCGATCTTGCCTATCATATCGATGCCCCACATGGAGAACGGCCACGGGGAGGACATGACATTTAACGGGCACGGCGGCACATGAACTTTATCAGCATAAATCTGGCATTTATGACATCGCTTCGCGAATTTAAAGCAATCTGATTCCATCGTCAGCAAGTAGTATCCTGCTCTCAGGATCTTCCTTGTCATAGCGTGCCCGCCGGCGTGCGTACCTAATGTGCCTTCATGGACTTCTTCCATGAGCATACTCGCTTCTTTCTCCTCTACACATCTGAGTAGCACGAGATCGTGGTTTCTTTTATACAAAACTCCATCAGGATTGAGATAAAAATTTCCAGACAGCCTCCTCAGAGTCTTCCTATCCTGGGTTGACGCACCCGCAGGATACTCCTTAGTCATAAGGAAAGTCTGGATGTCATGGAACCATGGCTTGCCGTCAGCGGCTTCCTTGATCGCAAAGACGAATGCAGGTCTATCAAGACGAGAAAGGACAATTCTTGGAGCTTCATTCTAAAAATTGACTTTATACATTGAAGCCAACATGGCTAAGGCATCAGCCATCTGGTTTTCAGCCCTGGGCACATGATGGAGTTCCACTCAGTCAAAGAACGGAAGCAGCCTTCTGGCATAGTTCATGTACGACACCAAATTCGATTGGCGAGTCTCCCACTCCCCTTTAATCTGGTTAATCACAAGCGTCGAGTCACCATATACGTCTAGGTTCTTGATTCTCAAATCAATTGCTTCTTCTAGACCCATGATGCATGCTTCGTACTCTGCTTCATTATTGGTGACTGGAAACGTCAGTCTCACAGTTAACGGGATGTGGGATCCATGGGGAGTCGTAATGATCGCCCCGATGCCACTTCCATAAGAATTAACCGCCCCGTCAAATATCAATTTCCACTGGGATTTCCTATCTGGCCCCTCGTCGGGCAACGGTTCATCGCAATCTTTCGCTTTGAGAAACATGATATCCTCATCAGGGAATTCAAACTTCATCGGCTGATAATCCTCGATCGGCTGTTCGGCAAGGTACTCAGACAATACGCTTCCCTTAATGGCCTTCTGGGAAACATACTGAATGTCATATTCCGTCAACACCATTTGCCATCTGGCAATCCTGCCCGAAAGCGCTTGCTTCTCGAAGACGTACTTGATCGGATCCATCTTCGAAATTAGCATGGTTGTGTGGTTGAGCATGTACTGTCGTAAATGTTTGGTAGCCCAGGCTAATGCACAACACGTTTTCTCCAGCATCGAGTAACGAGATTCACAATCTGTGAACTTTTTACTCAAGTAGTAAATGGCATGCTCCTTTCTGCCCGTCTCGTTGTGCTGACCGAGAACACACCCATACTATTCTCAAGAACTGTCAAGTACATGATTAGAGGCTGTCCAGCCACTGGGGGTATCAAGATCGGAGGTTCCTGCAGATACTGTTTTATCTTATCAAATGCCTTCTGGCAATCCTCATTCCAGATAATCGCCTGATCTTTCTTTAAAAGCTTGAACATCGGTTCGCACGTGGCCGTGAGCTGAGAAATAAACCATGCAATGTAGTTTATTCTTCCCAGGAAACCACGAACTTCTTTTTCTGTTTTTGGCACTGGCATTTCTTGTATCGCTTTTATCTTTGCAGGATCAACCTCGATGCCTCTTTCACTCACGATAAACCCCAGTAACTTTCCGGACCGTACTCCGAAAGTACACTTGTTAGGATTTAGCCTCAACCTGAACTTCCTAAGCCTCTCAAAAAGCTTCAGCAAATTGACCAGATGTCCCTCCTCCGTTTGGGACTTCGCAATCATGTCATCAACATAGACTTCAATCTCATGATGAATCATGTCATGAAACAAAGTGACCATTGCTCGTTGGTAAGTGGCCCCTGCGTTCTTCAGACCGAAAGGCATTACCTTATAGCAGAATGTTCCCCAAGGAGTGATAAACGTAGTTTTCTCCATGTCCTCCGGCGCCATCTTGATCTGATTGTAACCGGAGAAGCCATCCATGAACGAAAACACGGAGAACTGAGCTGTATTGTCGACCAACACATCAATATGAGGCAGCGGGAAATCATCTTTAGGGCTCGCCCTATTCAAATCCCGATAATCGACGCACATTCGTACCTTACCATCCTTCTTCGGTACAGGCACTATGTTGGCAACCCACGGAGGGTAAGTAGTGATCGCTAAGAAGCCAGCATCAAGCTGTTTCTGCACTTCTTCTTTGATCTTGACGGCCATATCGGGTCGCGTCCTTCTAAGCTTCTGCTTAACGGGAGGACAATCTTCTCGCAACGGCAAGTGGTGGACCACGATGTCAGTGTCAAGTCCGGGCATATCTTCGTATGACCAAGCAAAGACGTCACTATACTCTCTCAGCATCTCGACCAATCTCTGCTTGACATCACTCTGCAATGCAGCCCCTATCCTGACATTCCTGACAAGTTCTTCAGAACCCAGATTCACAATCTCGATCTCCTCTTCATGAGGCAGAATAACTTTCTCTTCTTGTTTCAACAAGCGGGCCAAATCTTCAGGAAGGTCTTCGTCTTCATCAATCTCTTCTTCGACTTGATATATCGGGCAATCGAAGTCGAAGTGAGCCGTAGAAGGTCCAGAGTCGATGTCATCTGTCATGTGGATCCTGCAATAACAAGGGTTAAGCTTAAAACAAGGATATGCAGGTTAGCACAAACCCCATTGCCATTTTATTGTTTTTCAAAACAAATATAAAACAGGAATAACAGAGATCACAATATTTGAATACGAAGAAAAACGCCTTTTGATTTATTGATAAAATGCATGTACATAATCAAACGAGGCCCTGACAATAAAACCACTATGCCCCGGGTAGGACATAGGGTTGTACAATGATTGGAAAAAGTAAATCATTACTCTTCGCTTGTCATCTGGATGATATCCTTGACGGACCAATTGTTGAGGCCCTCGCCTGGCTTGCTTGGCTGGATCCAAGAGTCGAGGTCGCAGTCGCTATCTCTGCTGTCTTCAGACACCGTGTTGACGCTTTCAAATATCACCCCACCACTGGCAAACTGGATCGGCCCCTTACCTCGCGACGCACTGCTAGAAGAAGAAGCTTCAGCTCCGGGAGAATATCCCAACCCAAACCTGTCTTGCTTGTTAGGTATCTCTAAAATTCGCCCCCAGCCTGGGGTGGATCCCGCTTGAACAACGGCCCGGGCTTCCTTGAATGAAGAGAGAGTCATCTCTGGTTTCTCAGTGACTACAGGAGCTACGTCCTTGACTTTAACAACTTCGAACGCTTGGCATAGAGTTTCGTGGATTTCCCCATCCATCTCAACATACTTGAAGGACGACAAATGGCTCACCATTATGTCTTCCTCGCCACACACAGTCACGATGCTACCTCCGACAGCATACTTGAGTTTCTGGTGCAACGTGGAGGTCACGGCACCCGCAACATGGATCCACGGTCGGCCCAAGAGACAGCTGTAGGCAGGCATGATGTCCATAATGTAAAAGATTGCGTCGAACGTTTCCGGCCCGACTTGGATTGGCAGGGTCACCTCCCCGAAAACATGGCGTTTGGTTCCATCGAACGCCTTCACCACCAGATCACTGGGTGTGCAAATCACTCTGCGAGTATCTAACTTCATCAATGCCTTCTTCGGAAGAACATTGAGCGACGACCCTGTGTCTACCAACACGTGAGACATAATCGTTCCCCTACACTCTATCGAGATGTGCAGGGCGCTATTGTGATTCCTTCCCTTCGGCGTCAGCTCTAGGTCAGTGAACCCTAACCCATTTCCAGCATTCACGTGGGCTACGACCTCTTCCAGCTGGTTGACCGATATTTCCTGCGGTACATATGCGGCGTTCACCACCTTCAGCAGCGCGTTGCGGTGTGCTTCGGAACACAACAACAAATTCAGGATGGAAATTTTCGAGGGTGTCTGATGGAGGTGATCCACAATCTTGTAGTCACTCTTTTTAATCAACCTCATAAATTCCTTGGCGTCCTTAACAAGTAAGTCTTTTTCTACCCCACGAGGGGTCTCTTCGACGACTTTACTCTTCCCTTTATCAGTTGCATCAGCTCTGTCCGCTTTGTCTGCCACGACCTCAGGTGGTGCAAACACTCTTCCGCTGCGAGTAAGACCACTGATTCCCGCAAGGTTTTCCACAGACGACCCAAACGACTCTAGCTCCAACTTCTATCCGTTGCAGTAGACTTCAGCCCCATAATGCCATGGGACAGCATTAGTGCTTTCGAACGGTATCGGCCTAGCTTTGGTGATGGTAATCATGGGCGGCCTAGGTGCAGAAATAGTTATCGTCTGGCGAGGGATGGTGATGGTGGCGACCTCATCATCTTGCTTCAGCACTACCTCTCCCGATCAACTTTCAGCCCTCCGACTAAACTGTAAAATCCCTTCAGTCATCAGACTTTGAATTCCTTCTATCAGTTGTTCATATCCATCAGGACTAGTCTCAAAGCCCATGCACAGTTCTCCACAACCTGGAAAGAAACCCCTTTTCAGCAGCTTAGCTTTAACGAAGCTAAGTGGTGTCTTCAGATCCCTGACGTCAGTCAACAAATCCAAACTCTAGTCTTCAATAATGGCGTTTACTCCACCTCCCCTATGATTCGGCATAGGGTTCTTCGTGACGTTAGGCACATTATCCGAGAAGTTGATGATCTTAGCGTCCACCATGTCCTGCACATTATGCTTGAAGGCTTTGCAATTCTCTACTGTGTGGCCTGGTGCCCCTGAGTGAAACTCACAAGTTGCATTCGCGTCATAACCTGGCGGAGGTGCCCCTGTCAAGGGAGCCAAGGTTCTCTTCTGGATCAACTGTAGCTAAAGCAAAGTCTGCAATAGTTGCGCGTACGACATGGGCGGTGTCTCGAGGTGACGACTCGACAGAGGTGCCCGATTCTGATACTTTCTATACCCTTGTTGATTCGGTTTCTGTAGCAGCTGCTGCTGCTGCTGTGGCAGTTGAACTGCCGGGATAGTTATGCTGGCCACCTGTTGGTGAGGGCCTTTACCCTTCCTTCGAGCGTTGGACACAACGCTCGTTTCTCCTTCCCGTCTTTTGCCACCATAGGGTTTCTTTCCGCCTCCTCCAGCTGAGGATGACTCACCTTGAATTTTCCCGAGTTTGATCCCATTTCGATGTGCTCACCCGTGATAATGAGATCTGAGAAGGTTCCAGACATGCCGCTGACCAATTTCTCATAATAAACCCCTGGGAGGGTGGCTACGAACATCTGCACAAGCTCACGTTCAACCATCGGCGGCTGAACCCTGGCTGCCAATTCACGCCACCGCTGGGCGTATTCCTTGAACCCTTCGTTGTTCCTTTGCGACAGATTCTGCAATTGGACTCGGTTCGGGGCCAAGTCGCTATTGTATTGGTAGTGGTGAACGAATACTTCAGCAAGTTCCTTCCACGTGCGCACACTGGTAGGTTCCAGACTCATGTACCATTCGAGGGAGGGCCCGAACAGACTATCTTGAAAGAAGTGCATCAGTAACTTCTCGTCCTCGGAATGAGCTGACATCTTCCTGTAATACGATCTCAGGTGGACGCGAGGGCAAGTGGTGCCCTTATACTTTTCAAAGTCAGGTACCTTGAACTTGGGAGGCACCTTGAAATCAGCAATCAGTCCCAACTTGGACATATCAACGCCCAGGGTGTTCTGGTACTCGATATTTCTCATCTTATCCTCGAGCGCCTTGAACCTTAGACGTGCTTCAGCAGTCAGTTCCCCTTCAGCACCTCTCTGAGAGAACACATCGTCTTGACGATCTTCTAACCACGGCTGAGGCCCAAACAGATTCCCAACACCTGCATTGTCGTTTCCCAGCCCAACATTGACATTAGCTTCCAGACCCCCATTGCCGACGCCCTTCGTATTACCATTGAGTCCCATGTTAGCTATCACATTGCCGTTGGCATTGCCATTCCCCCCGGTCACGGGGGCGCCATTCTAAGGAGTTTCAACTGGTGGAGGGGTTGGCACAGTCCCACCATGGAGTACACCATTGCTATCGACTCTTGAAATCAGAGGCTGGACCAAGCTTCTGAGCTGATCCTGGCCATTGGCGACCACTTGCATGAGCTCCATGAAGCGATCCATTCTTTCGCGGAGTTCCTGAACATCAGTTTGCACTTGCTCCATGATTCTGGCTCGGTTTGCTCTGGTCAGATAGCGGTGAATAGGTCTCTGATCAATCCTGGAACAACCTGAAACAACCTGAAAACACAAAAGGGTTAGGAAAAAACGACAAAGTGCTCGTTATGAAAATGCTTCATGCAAATGCAAACGTGTGTCTGTGCGTTAGGGAGATGTCCCCCGATCCTAGTGCCTGAGTGCCAGTGCTGATAATAAGAAGTCTGAGTCCAATCATGGAAATAACATCTCATATATGAAGAAATCCCATCAAGGCATTACACGACATCAGTGAGTACAAGACAAATCAATAGCATGACCCCAGCCAACAAGCCTGGTGATGGTCAGCCTACAACAATGATCAAACAAAAGGAATACAAATAGTCAAGCACGGCCACGGGCGCGAAACTCTTCTAACAACCCCTTCGTTTCTGCATGATCAGGCCGAGTGAGTAACCCTTCGACGAGTAACTCTCTCTGCACAATGGTGTATTGGAGACCTTCGACCGAATCTTCCCATGCTCCTTCGCCGAAACAATCTTCTAGCTTCCGCTTCTTGGATTCAAACGTCAGTTTGTGCTCCTTCAAGTTAGCAAGAGCTTTGTTGAGCTGGCCTTCAGTGGCATATCTGCGAGCGGTTTCATCATCAAACCTCTTCTCACTAGCCTTCACCTGGGCTTTCAGCTTGGAGATCTGTTGCATCAGCTTATCCTCCCGCTCTTTCCTGGTGGCTAGGGAGGCCTTCCAGTGCTGGTTGAACTTGGATATCCTCCGATACGCTTCGTCCAAGTGTTGCTTCTTCGTGGCCAGTACATCGTTGACAGCTTTGAAGTCTCGACCCATGCGTTCACGCTCGGCTATCTGCTTAGTCAAGTCAGTCCCCAGCTGGTTCACCAGCTCTGTCTGCCTCTTGAAGGAATGAACGGCTTCATTTCTCTCGCTTCTGACCTGCGCCAATTCTTTCTCCAGTTCTTCATTTGCCCTCTTCAATTCATCTCGCTCAACTAACACCTGATTATGCTGCTCAATGGGCACGGTGGTAGGCTCCTCAATCACTGGAGGGCTTTCTGGCTTGGCAGGAAGAAACGACATCCCTATAGCATCTGCTCTGGCTCTGATCCAAGTCACGTACGGAGGGTAGGCTTGATTATTGCTTCTCCCCAGCGAGGGTTTTCCCCTCTTAATGATGCCATTCCAAGCGCGCTGAAGCTTAGATAATAGATCCCCCTCTAGAAGACCAGTGAGGTACAGAGATTCCTGCACCTCTTCATCCTTCGGCGGAGCTCTCAAAGCATACGCGAACTGTCGGACCAGCAAAGATGGATTATAGTTTATACAGCCCTTCCTGCCTATCAAAGGCACATTCGGAAACCCACTGCAGCTGATGATAATCTCGGTACCCAACCTATCTCTATCAAACCAGGCAATATCCTCCGCTGACAGACTCATCAAACGCTCGGGCCACTCAGCTGTGGATGCAGACGAAGCAAAGGGACCCCTCTTGGGTAGGTGACTATCAAGCCATCTATAGAGCAGGGGCACACAGCACGAGACATTCTTGCCCCTTCTGTTCTCGTTTTTGTAGTGGACGGAATGGTAGACATCTCCTATCAAGGTAGGGACTGGGTTCCCTGAAGCAAAGATGCAAAAGGCGTCGAAGTCTACAAAATCGGGCATATTGGGGAACAGAATGACGCCATATATGCACAGAGCGAGAATGGCATTGAACACGAACCAACATCCATCTTTGGCACACTGTTGAGCCTTTCCCACTAAGAACTGCAAGGAGAAACCAGGAACCTTATTCCAGCTAGACAAGACCAACTTGGAGGCATCCAGATGAAGTGAAGGAGCTAGACTAGCCAGATCAGGCTCGGCGTCCATACGAACAAAAGGCATCTGTCTCTTGATAGGCACACCTAACAAATCAGCATATTCCTCTAGCGTAGGTGCAAAAACAAAATCCTGGAAAGTGAAGCATCTCAATGGAGGATCGTAGAACTGCAACAAGGCGTGCAACCCATTCAACTCGAACGCAGAAGGTTTACGAACCAAACTGAGCAGTTTACCGTAAGACTTTCTGAATTCATCCCTCACAGAATCATCTGCTAAAGCAATCAAACCAGTCAGCTGAACCACGTCAGGGGCAGGGAGCTTGTAAGCCACGGTCTTCCTCAGAGAACCCATAACAATACAATAGGAGGCAAGAAATCCTGGATCGGGGAAAACGGTACCTGCAACACAGACACATGTTAATGAAATGGAAATGAGTATGCAAAGCAATGTAAAATGCAATCATGCAGCAGGAGATCAAGACAACTGCGCTGTGGAGATTCCGTATCAACAAAACCATAATCCTGCTCTATCAAGAACGACCACTTTCTCTGATAAGAAGAAAACCCTGGTATCGGACCACAAATCTGCTCTGTCAAGAACAAACACACATAGGACCATAAATCTGCTCTGTCAAGAACAAACATCTGATAATAAGGACCTCTGATGCAGGACCAAAACTCTGCTCTATCAAGAACAAACATCTAATAATAAGGACCTCTGATGCAGGACCAAAACTCTGCTATGTCAAGAACAAACATCTGATAATAAGGACCTCTGATACAGGACCAAAACTCTGCTCTATCAAGAACAAACATCTGATAATAAGGACCTCTGATACAGGACCAAAACTCTGCTTTATCAAGAACAAACATACATCTGCTGATGAGATCCTCAGATCCCAATCAAATACCTGCTCTATCAAGAACAATCGTATATATGCAGATGAGATCCTCATATCCCAACAAAACTGATCAATTATCAAGAAAACCAGGTAGTCTGAAGGTCAAAGTTATCTGCGACAAACCCAACCGTGCTCACAGGTATGGACCTAAACTGACTCAAGTTCGGCATCCTATGCGTTCATCAGCGTCACAGACATTCAAGAGGGGTGATACGACACCCAGAAGGTGTGGCATCACCAGCTCATGAAGCGGCCTCACTCGGCTGAATCAAAAATGATCGATCCCTAGAGTCGACAATCCTCCAAACCAACAACCCTCTCAACCCAAAGGGTTGAAAAAGAAGTCAACCGGGAGAACCTCGTCTGAGCGTGGATTTCATGAGACACTAGTGCCTGCCAAGCAAGCACGCGCCCACTAATTTCCACAACTAATGCTATGTTCACTCAAGCCTGGGTCTGGCTTCTCACTCATCAAAATGCCCCTCCCACAACAGCATAGATAATCATATCATACTGAAAATAAAGTGCGGGAAATAAAAATGCGATAAATAAACACAACCCAACAAGTAATCATACAAGCGCTAGGATTGACTCTCGCAGGGGACGTCGGACCCCCAAACTGACTCGCATTCGGGACGTTGGATCCCAGGAAAATATCAGTCCCCAGCAGAGTCGCCAGCTGTCGCTACCGCGAAAATAAGGTGCCGGCAAAATAGAAGAGTCGCCACCTTTCGTTATTTATCCCTCAGAACGGGAAAGGAAACGATCGGAAAAACCTGACGAAAAGGTATAAGACAAGGTCATCGCAACCGTTGTTTGGGTTCGGGAGTCGGTTACGCAAGGGGAAGGTATTAGCACCCCTCACGTCCGTCGTACTCGACGGGATCCATGCTTGTTGTGTTTACTGGACGAGTTGGTTTATCTATCTACCTATCAAGGCTGGCTTAAAAAGAAAAGAAAAATGACTCGGCAAAGCGTTGCGCTTTATGCCTACGTATTCTCATCAGAGAATGAGAAATCAGAGTCAACGTAGTTCGACCTACGACGGGTTACGGGGAAGGTGGCTCGCCAATACGTCAGTACTGTGCCTACTTACTCTCAACAGGCATGAGAGATCAGAGCTTACGTAGTTCAGGATAATACGGCTTACGGGAATTCAGATTCATCTGTTTTATCGAGTAGGGTTAAACAACAATTCCAGCAGTTAGGGACAAAGTCTGTTTGCGTTGGCGCTGAAGTTTAACGACACTCTTTTCTTCAGAAAAGCTTCCTTTGAATTACGGGCCCACGGGGCAAAAAGGTTTGAAGTTTGTTTTCTGTCTTTTACGGAAGAAGTGTTTTTTATTATGTTTGCAATTTCAATTGCACTAGAGACTATGACCTAAGAGTGAATGCGTCGCATGTCACCCAAAGGGTGCCATACTAAACATCCAGACTGTTGGAAAGAAGCTCTCCAACAATCCTTTCTTAGATAGCTTAAGGCTCGTAACGTACGAAAGAAATCATTCATGATTACTGTATCTTAAGCTGTTTTGAGATGAGAAGAGAACAGGCTCAACTACGGGAAGACTATCAAGTCCTACTGTTGTCATGCCAAGGATTCATCCTATAGTTTAAGTTTGAAACAGGGAACTCCTAGAAGTTATCATGCATAGGTTTCAACCTAAAGTTCTATCACCATTTCCTTATCAAAGGAAATGAGACTCCTAAGGGATCATGTCAATGAGATACGGAAACAGATAAAGCATCAGCTTAAACAGTAAACAGATATACAGTAAACGACTGTAAAATGCATGCAATGCAAGTGAGGGAGGAAATGTGTGTGGGGCAGCAGCCTCCACAAGCTCATCTCAACCTCAAGCCAGAATGAATAGCAGTAATCATACAGCAAAAATAACAACGTGCTATCAAGCAAAATACAGTAAACTGCAGTCATACAGAAGAAAGTGAAATGCTATCAAGCAAAACAAACCACATGGGCAAGGGAGCAGGGCTCTACCAAATACCCGCAAGCAAAGCCATACAGTAACAATACAAGAAGAGGGAGCAACTCAACCTCTAGTGCAATCATGCTCCTAGATTAAAGTTAGTCTAATCATGGACTTATTCTAATGCATCAAGCAAGTCAAACAAGGCACATCAATACAAAAACAGACAAGAAAGAAACAGATCAACAGCTTCCTCATTCCAAGCCTCAGCTCTTCTAACAGCAAACCAGTCTTCAGACTTCAATCACCCTTCAAGGCTATCAGCTTCACTGGCAAGTATCAACTTGCTTCTCCAGGTTTCAACCCATCAACATAAGTTTCAACTTGTCCTTTCTTCTTCAAGCTTCAGCTCTTCAGTCAATTCCACCTTCAGGCTTTACTTCTAACTACAAGTATCAACTTGATTCCTTCAGGTTCTCCAAGCATCAATGTAAGTATCAACTCATCCTCTATTCCTCAAGCCTCAGCTCTACACTCAATCTCAATTGAATCCTCTTCATAAGTATCAACTCAGTCTTCAAGCTTCAGCTCTCTTTGCTTTACCAGTGTCAACTTGGTCTTCTCCTCCTATAAGCTTCAGCTTCTCAGAGTAGTCTTCAATCACATGGAAGTGTCACCTTCACTATTCACTTTTCTTTCAAGCCTCAACTCTTCATTCAATCTCCACTGGATCTTCAAGTATCCACTTGTTCTTCTTGCTCCTCAAGCTTCAGCTGCTATGGCAATGCTCAAGGAATCATCCTCTTCCACACTCTTCAATGAAGTCTTCATCTTCAAACTCAAGCCTAACATCTTTCAAGATACTCAAACCAAAAGACAATTGATTTAACAAGATGAGGGGAAATGATAAACAGCTTACTGACAACCAAAGGAAGCCTGTAAGGGTTCATCATTATGAAAGATTGGTTCCCTCAAAGTTCTACTTCCCAGATAAAGCCACTCATCCTTCCAAAGGAGGGATGTGAATATCTGAGAAGGACTTTTAGTCATTGCGAGGAATGGAAGCACAATATGCTTTCCATATTTGAGAAAGAAATCATTCTAACTATAAGGCTCTCCCTATATCCTCCTATCTCCTAAACCTTCATCAGATACCTTCAGGCACAAGCAAATCCAAGCTCCAAGCAACTTCAAGCCACTTCAAGCATCCTTCTCTTGTCTTCAACTTGTCTTCAATCTCAACCAAAGGCAAACCAAGCACAAACCCTAATCTAAGGGGACTAAGGAAGTTAAACTAGTTGAATTAGTTGGTTAGGGTCACCTAAAACCTAGTACTAAAGTTAGTCCTAACTAAAATACTAAAATCAATTGAAAAATCCTACAAAAATTTCTATGGGAACCTAGGTCAATCATGGCTCTACCACATTAATTTCAAAGATCAAATCATCAAATTAGACCTAGAACTAAATTCTACATCCTAAGGTATCAACCTTAAACCCTAAAAGGAAGCACCTAAATATCAATCTAGAAAGCACACCTATTTTCATCACAAAAATGTGATAAAAATACTATGGGATCATACATGTCTACCCTAATCACACACAAAAAATTAGGATCAAAATCATCACCAATTAATCACACAAAATTCCACAAAATTATGCATCAAACATAACCATTTTAATATCAATTAAAATTTAAAATTCCCATTAAATCAGAAATTACATAATATGAAAATATTTTTTCTCTAAAAAATAATAGACTCAATCATGAGTAAAATGCAAAAAGAATGGGATTAATTGGATTAATTTTCAATTTATTATGAATTTTTCAAGAACCATGAACAAAATGAAAAAATAATGAAAATCAAATTAAAATAAACAAGCGCACGGTGTGGATAGTAATCAGAACCAGTTTAAATCATGGGTTGGGCCTTCAGGGGGGTGTGAATATCACCTAATTCATTAATCCCAGCATAACAAATAAATGAAACGCAGCGTTTCATGCCTTCATATCCTTCACAAATGAACTTTAAAACGTGGCCATTGGATCAGCCTCAAAGTCAAAGTCCAACCAAGATCCAAGGGTCCCAGAGTCATCTTCTCCATTTCAAACCTCTGCAACTCGCGCCCAGCTCCGGCCACCATCGGTGGAGCTCCGGTTGTCTTCCTCAACCCTAGTTCTCTCTAGGAGCCTCTATTGAAAACGATCAAAACATGAAACTCATCCCAAATCTTGCCACGAATTCAACCATACCCTTAGTTTCCTCTGAAACCTCAAGATTCATCATATCTAATCCTCAACCGAAAATGGTGATTCCCCTATTTTGTCTCTAATTCTCCAATTAACTATCTGAAATCCATCCTACACCATTCTACAATAAATCTAACACCTTAATTCAACCTAATTCTACCTAAATCATGCTATAGGAAGAAAGTTACCAACCTGAAAACCTTGGTTGAACAGATGCATGAAACCTCCAATCCAAGCTCTACAATCTTGCAGACACGATCAATGAATCTCCTCCTTGCTTCTGTATGCAAAAGAACCAGTTGAAAGTGCTTGAATCTTGAAACCCGATGGTGAGTTGCAGGTGCTGAAAATCACTTGCTCATACACGATTTAGCCACCAATTCTTCTTGGTAATGATCTGGAATCACTCCTTGACATCCATGGAAGAAGTATCAATCAAGAAAATGGATGGAAAGTGGAGAATTTGGTGAAATAGAATTCACTTGCAAGCTATGGAAATTCAATCTCAAACTATGATTTCTCCTTCAATGATCACCAACCCCTTCAATGGATCAACTCTATTCCTTATATAGATGATGTTTGGATGATCTAGAACCCTCTAGATCCTTCCAATGAAAATTTCCACTTCTCATGTCATGAGATTTTCAAACACATCTCATGTTATTCCCAATTCTGTTTGCAGCTTGAAGCCACTCTCAATCTCTTTCAATTTCTCCCCTAGTGACATTTTGGAAGAGTTTAGCTTGCCAAGGGCCTTGCTCATGCCTTAATTTTGAGTTTTGCAAGTGTTACTTAATATGAAAGCAAGTGCTTTTCAAAGCAAGTCCATAAATTGAATCTCAAATCAAAAATGTGGCTAAACCAATGTTCTTAAAATGTTTTCTAGAGTCAAAATGATATATTACATGCCATGGTTTGGATGTGTAGGTTGAAAATATTAATTTCCAACTTTGGTTTATTTAACTTATGCCCTTATTCTGGGTCATTTTTGCAACTTTGAGTTACAAGCATTTCCATCATCCCATGACCTCCTTACTAGCCTTAAAACATCATTTTAAACAAGTTTTATGTTGAAGATTTTTCCATTTGAAGCTTGGAAATAGGAGTTATGGCCTTATGGTTGAAATGACCTGTAATCTCCAAATGACCAAAATGCCCTTGACTTGTCAAAGCCATAACTTGAGTTCTACAAACCCTATCAAAGACTTCTAGCACTCAAATTAAATCTAAGATCAAGCTCTACAACATTCATGTTGGGGGCAAGATGAGATGACAATCACATCTTGAGCTAAACTGCCTTGAAGTTAGGGGTCAAACTAGGGGATTTTACACTGTAAAGCCTTAGAAACCCTAGCTTGAAACTTCTCAAACTCTTAAATCATGATGAGTTGACCTTGGAATCATCCTGATAGCATCTCAATGCATCAATCCATGATCACATGGCTCTTGAATTAGGTCTCAATCTTCTTCAAATCATCAATTGACTTAGGGTTGACCCAGTCAAACCCTAGCTGCACCAATCATGGTTGAGGCTTCTTAATCTTGCACCATGACCTATCTAGGCTTCATGATGGCTCATAAGACATATCATAAGCTCTCTCAAGGCTTTAAGTCCATATTCTTGGCATCAGAATCATCTGAGGTCTTTCCACGACTCTCAAGTTAGGAGGCACACACTCTTGGTTTCAACCACTCTCTCTGAGGATCTTCTAACTTCTCTGACAAAGACATCAACCCTTGAAAACTTGAATAACCTTCTTGGCTAGCTTCACAGTCTTGTGTAGCTCTTGATTGGTACTCATACCTTTTGATCTCCTGCATACATGTCAATGAAATGCAAATGATAATGCTAATGTGAATGAAATGAAACATAAGCTAGGTAAAGAAATGTTGGTCAAATTTTGGGGTGCAACACAATGCCTTACATCATCAATAGGGTTTTTATTCAAAAGCATACAACGAGATGCTGCATTTTACTTCGTCATCCTCCCTCCAATTATTCACCAAAGTGAAAAGAAAATTTGATAGTTGGCATTATAAATTACGAAAAACGAATGGATTTCTTCAGGATAAACATTTTACTGTATTAATTATTCAAAATAACAAATTTTTACATGCCAAATATGCTTTTAATCAAAGAAACGAAAAACACAAAAACAAATGGGAAAACAACCTGATGAGCCCCTCCCAGGATTTTATTCGGTCTTTGCAGAATCGTCTGTTATGCAGCCTTCAGACACCATGTTGATATGAACTTCCCAAATAACTTTGGATCATGTTCACGGAGGACGGACCATGCTGAGGTAAAGGAGTGTCTTGCAGATTAGGATGGGAATCCTTAAAGGATAAAGTCCCGCACTTAAACAACCTTTGAACGTCTGCCTTCAAACCGTAACAGTTCTCAATATCGTGGCCTGGAGCGCCTTGATGGTATGGACAAAATTTGTCAGCTTTGTACCAGTACGGAAGTTTCTCGGGTACCTTAGGTGGAGCTCTTTTCTGGATATGACCTTTGCTGATCAAAACCGGGAACAAATCAGCCTACGCCATAGGGATGGGATCAAATCCACAAATTCCTCTTTTCGGAAAAACTTGAGGTATCTTCTGATGACGAAGCCGTCTCCGAACCCGTCGATTCTGTTGTCGATCTGGAGAGGCCAACCTATGCTTAGGAGATAATTGTTGTTCATGTTGAGCAGGAATTGCATACTGATGTTGAGGATGAGGTATTGGAGATGGATATGGCAGCGCCTTAGTTGATTTTCTCTCCTGAAGCGGCGGATGAACTTGGGCTGCCGATTCTTCCCATTGCTGCGCATATTCCTTGAAAGATTCGTTGTTATTCTTACCCATGTTCACCAAGTGATTACTATCTAGAGCTTTATCCAAATTGTAGTTGTATTGTTTCACAAAAGCAACAACTAAGTCTTCCCAAGATTGAACGTGGCTACTTTGCAGCTTCATATACCATATCAAGGATGCCCCACACAAGCTTTCTTGAAAGCAATGAATCATCAGTTTGTCATTGTCGATGTAGGCAGCCATCTTTCGACAAAACATCGTCAAATGGTATTTTGGACAACCAATACCCTTGTATACTTCAAGGGCAGGCATCTTGAACTTTAGGGGAATAATTACGCCTGGAACTAAACATAAGTTATGAGCTTTGAGACCAGATGTATCAGTTCTTTTCACCATCCTCAATTGCTGTAAGTATAGGATCATCCATTTTCTTCTCAGTATGAGTATTCCGAAGATCAAAAAACAGGTCATCTTGCAAAGGCTAAGGTTGCGTAGGAACATCCACTTGTTGAACATTGTTGTCAGAGGAAAATGATAGATTAGTCCTTACCCTGAAAGCAGTCATGCGATCCATATCTTTGTTCTCTTTACTATCCTTTAGCATGTACGTCGAGCTTGGTCAAATGGTCGAGACGTCGGCTGGCGAGACAAAGACAAAAAGACGGATGAGGACGCAGCGGAGAAGAGACACATGCACATGCTAAAATGTAAGATGTTGTGCAGAATGCAAGATGAAACTTCAAGAAACTCAAAGTGTTTTTTTTTCAGTATTATAACATTGGGAAATTTTTTTTTTAATATTGTTATTCGAGAAGCATTACAAAGCAAAGTACTCTTTTAAGAGTTTATTACATTGAAACAAAAGCAAAAGAGAACTAAGAGGTCTACTCCTTACGCTCCTTCTGCGCACAAAGTTCTTCCTCTAATTGGTTGACGCGTTCCTGCAATTCGTCCTTCTCACTGATGAGTCGATCTACACATTCTTTCCAAGCTACAGTAGCTGGGGGAAGATCATCCCTGGTGACAGTTCTTGAAGATGCGTGAGAGGAAAATAAATCCTCTCGCGCCTTCCTTTTTCTTGCAGATTCTATTTTGGGTATTTTTTAAGACTTCTCTTTCTCTACCTTGAGGGTGAAAAACTTGTTCCTCCAAGCGGCCTTCAGTTTTTGAGACTCGTCCAAGGCGGCCTTCAATTGATCTACCTCACTCACATCAAACCAATTAGGGTCATGAAAAGCCAACACCATAAGTTCATGAAAAGGGAACGACATCTTGAGGTCGAGAGCCCTCTCTTGCACCCAACGCAGATAGTCTTCAGAGGCGTCGCAATTAGGGAACCCTAAAGCAGTCTTTCCTTCCACGTTGACATACTTCCATGCATATATTATGACAACCTTCAAGTCGGGATCCTCCCCTTCCTTGAAAAAGATTCCCTCTAGCAGAGTTGGGTTAGGTACTTCATTCATTGGGTGCCCTAATTGTCGGCGAGCCAAAGCAGGGTTGTAACTGATGCATCCTTCCCTCCCAATAAGAGGTACATTAGGGAATCCTCTAAGCTATGAATCATCTCAACACCTCCATAAGTAGGGTCATACCACACAATATCAGAGTTAGTAAGGGCCATGAGTATTTCAGACCAACGGGGTGTTTCTATCTGCTCCCAAATAGACGGGTGCCGAGCTAGGAAAGCAATAAACCATGAATATAGCAAGGCGGTACAACAAATGACATGTCCTCCTCCTTCAGCATTCCTCGAGTGGATTGAATGGTATGTGTCAGCTAACAGAGTAGGAGATGGGTTCTTGAGGATGAACAGCTTAATTGCATTCATGTCGACAAAATCATCAATCTTTGGGAACCAGAAAATCCCATAGAACAACAAGGCAAAGGTAGCTTCCAACATCGAGACTTCCTTTCTTTCAGCGTGATGACGAACTTTCTCGATCAGGAAATCGGATGGAAACCCAAGGACTCCTTCCTTGGTGGTTAAGTGAGCTTGAACGTCTGCTAGGCTTAGACGGGTAGCATTTGCAATCTCTTGGTCACTGGGCGTGTCCTCCAATCCGGTAAACACGGGTCGAGTGGTTACGGGTATCTTCAAAAAATCAGAATACTCCTCCAGGGTCGGCATTAGCTGGTAATCTGGAAAGGTGAAGCAATGGTACAGTGGAGCGTAGAACTGAACAAGGGTCTCCAACAACCCCTCTTTCATCTTGAGCTCGAGAAAACAGAAGGCTTCTCCATATTCTGTTGCAAAAGCATGACGGTTCTCGATAAGATCTGCTAGTTCTCTTAAGCTTTCAATGTTAGGACTCTGAAAAGTGTACTTCAATGCTTCTCTTTTGAAGTCCATTGGTTACAATACCTGTGAAACGAAATTGAGTTTCTTGAAGTGAATAAAGAAAAAGAATGCAATGCAAGATGAGTAGGACTTCATGGGATCCCAACTATTTATAAACATTGCGGTAAAAGAAAATGTTTTATTAATATTGAAACGGATTACAAATAATTGCTTTTAAAAGTCCCAAATAAATAGCTAAATAAAAGCTAATGAAAGCCCTAAGGAAGTTCTGAATCCCGCCGCTTGAGCTCCTCTTCCAACTGAGTCTTCTCGCGGATAAGGTTGTCCACAATCAACTTCCAAATAATGCATTGTGGGTCGGAGGAAAATAAATCCTCTATAACTTTCCTCTTCTTGTGGGGAAGTAATTCTTCATCCTTCAACTGTAGCTGCTTCTGCAGTCATCCTTCTGTTTCTGAAGTTCATCATTCTCTGCAACCACTACTTGGTACTTGTTCTTCCATGACTCTGACTCATGTTGCGACTTCCTCAAAGTGACCTCTAATTTCTCAGCTTCGGACATAAAAACATAAGTGGGCTCTCTTCTCGGAGGTATAGGATCTTGACGAGAATAGGGCATCTTCAACTTGATTGCTCTCCCTCTGACCCACTGAAGGTATGCTTCCAAGGACACACAATTAATTTTCCCAAGGCTCTTCTTCCCTTTCTTGTGCAAATGTTTCCAAGCAGCTAGAATCTTATATCGGAGTTCCTTGTCATCCCTAAAGAAAATGCTCTCCACTTGAACACTCTTAGGTGGTTCTTTCAACGGATATCCCAACTGTCGTCGGGCCAAAATCGGATTATAACTAATCCCTCCATTAACACTAAGTAACGACACATTAGCAAAATCCCCACAACCATCAATAATTAATGTCCCATCATATGCTCGGTTGTACCAATCAATGTCTGAGTGGGTCAACGCCATAACTCTCGGAGACCAAAGCCCTCTATCGAGATTCAAAAAAGAACTAGACTTAGGCAAGTGCAAAATAAACCACTTGTAGAGTAAGGGCACACAACAGGTGATCATCCATCCACCATAGAAGTTTCGGAGATGCACAAAATGATAAGTATTCCCCAAAAGAGTTGGCACTGGGTTGTTCTTCAGAAAGATCTTAATCGAATTAAGGTCGACGAACCCTTCAAAACTTGGGAATAGGAACACTCCATAAATAAGTAAGGCGAAGTTTGCCTCGAATGGAGTCTTGTTCGTATAATCGGCATAAAATATAGCTTTACTGATTAAGAAATCTGTAGTTAAACCTAAAATACCACCTTTACTAATTAATTTTCCCTTAACGTCAGTTACCTTTAGATAAAGAGCCTTAGCAATATCTCTTTCCTCAGGGTCGCTCTCCAAGAAAGGGAAGGGAGATTCTTCTAGGATAGGTAGACCAACCAAAAAGGAGTACTCTTCCAATGTAGGTAATAGTTGAAAGTCTGGGAATGTGAAACAGTGATAAAGCGGATCATAAAATTGCAATAAGGTGGACAGAAGTCCTTCATCCACTTGGCGACTCAATAAAGATATTAGCTTTCCATATTTGCTCTTGAACTTGTCTTGGTCTTCAATTAAGGCTACCAACTTCCTTAGGTCACCCAATTTAGGACTCTTAAAAGTATATTTCAAAGTGTGTCTTCTGTTGGGATCCATAGTGCCCTACAATGTTCATAAACAAAGATGAATCCCATGAAGTCCAATGCGGTATGATGCTTTATGAATGCAACAAATACAAATAAGCACATAGATGCACAAAGATAAACAAACAAAGGGGGGGGACCCTAGGTTTGCAACTAGCATGGAGCCAAAGGGTATACCCATTCCCAAAGGATACGGACTAAAGGTTGATTGTACCCGCAGAACAAGGTTCTAAGAAGGTTCCCAAAGTCATTAGTCCATATTTCAGATATTATCAACTTCCCAAGTACTCGGTGATTAATAATATTCTCAAGAGAACCTCTTTTGAGTGTAGCATCACGTAGCACTATTTCGGGGGTACTCCCTCATAGTCCCGCACTACATCCTAATAAAGGCCAAAGTGGGGTTAAGGTAACTACGGTCCTCAATATCATAGGCTCCAACATCGAATATAATGCATGTTTCCACGATTAAAAACTCATTCAACAATACGACTTTCGAGAGAGCCTCAATTGAGCGTGATTTTCAAGTCAACTTGGTCGGGATTTCACCCCCTATAAGCCTCGTCGAACATATCACTCCTATCTTAAGTTCACTCAAGTCCTGTGTAGGACTTTGTCTCACCACTCAAAGAGGATCAACCCAAAGGCAATAAACAAGCAAGTATACAAGTAAACAATTAAGCAAATATAAGCAATTATATAAAACAAAACAAGTTAGGGAAACCCACTGAGAGTCCCCAGTGAAGTCGCCATGTCTGTCGCGGTGAAATTTGGATACCAAGCTATTGATTAACTTGAATCTTAATTCATTTTGCAACCGAACTTTGATTTGTCCAAAGGAAGGGAAAAAGATCGAAATACCCACAATGCAATGCAAATGCAAGCTAGAGAGTTATAGGTTAGGGGGTTGGTTAAACTTAGGGAAGGTGCTAGCATCCTAAGTTTCTGTAGTACTCTACAGGAACCTCTTGTTTTATGTTTGTTTTATTGCTAAGGTTTATCTGCTTAAGGGTGAAAGACCTAGGGGTTTATTTCTAAGTATACTCGATAAGATATCACATCTTATGCCTACATATCCTTACGGGAGTGGAATCAGAGTATCTGTAGTTCCCCTAAAGGGTTTGAGGAGTTCTTTGACTGTGGTCAAAGTTCCTACGGGTTTAGGGTAGTTGATTGATTGATTTTAGGAGAAAAGATGAGTTATCATTTTAAGGGAGATTACTTGGTTTAAATCACCACAACGTTGTAGGAAAATTGATTGTGTTGTTATGGGGTAGAAGTTTTATCTCGCTTAAGATGATTAACATCTTATTCTCTAATGTGTTTGAATATGTTTGAATTGAGTTGTTGAATGTGTTTGTCTAAGTTGTAAAGATAAAAGGTCCTCCTTATGGGGTAGGATCTAAACTTAAGAGATCGACTTGAATGAGATCAAGGATCATGGGGAAATGATGCAAATGGGATGCATACACGCAAGTTTTACATTACGTGCAAGTTCTTCCTTTGGACGGAATGCAATGCGATAAAGTAAATGCGGTAAATAAGGCGGATAAGTAAATTCATGCACGGACGCACGAAAGCGCTAAGTGAGTGTGTGAATTGTGAATAGGTGAGTGAAAGTGAAGCGTGCACGATTGATTAAATTTTACGATGTTGGTTGATTTTAGACAAGGTTGATTTGATTTTAGGGAGAGATTATTTTTATGAGAAATTATGTTATTAACAAATTAGAAATGAATTTGATTTTAAGGAAATGTTGACTTAATTTTAAGAGAAAAGTTGTGTTGGATTTTCTAATAAAAGTTATATTAGTTATTTGAGTTGATTTGCAAGAAAACGTATTCTTGGTGGAATTGATTTTATAAAAAAGTTATATTAATTATATTAATAAAAAGGTTTTATTATTAAATATTTTAGCCATTAATACAAATTAAATTATTTAGAAAAAGGGTCTTTTAAAAAGTATAATAGAATAAATTATTTTGTTTAATAAAAAAGTTTATTTAGAACATGAGAAAAAAAGATTATTAATTGAACTGATAAAATATGTAAATTAATAAAGTTGAATTATTAATAAAATTAAGAGTTGATTATAAAAGTTGGTTTTAATTACTTAATTATATAAAATATAAATTAATTTGACTTAACGATTAATTATGAGGTTAATTTAAAAGTTATTATTTTAATAAAATGCTTAAGGTTAATGAAGCGATTAAAGGTTGATTAAATAAAAAAAAGGGTTATCATTATATTAAAAACAGATTATTAGTTTAAAAAAGGATTAATTAAGTTAATGAAGGGAGGGGCGCTGGATCTGGTGCTATGCAGGCGTATGGTTTTACCGTGGGCTGCACGATATGATCCGTTAGATCGTGATCTGTGGGTGATATGTGGTGATTGTGACGATGGACCACGGTACTACCGTGGTCGTGCATACATACAAGTCACAACAATACAAAACGACAGAAAAATTAAAACAGAAAAAACAAAGACCGAGGATGGAACCCTAAGCCCCAAAAATCGCTCGCTCGGTCTCCTCTCTCGTTTCAATTTCCGTTTCGATCTCCGTTTCACTCTCCCTCGATTCTTCATCGCTTTGTTCTCCATTCTCGCACCTGAAACACCAATCGAAGCATCAACAGTTCAATAATTTTAACATGCATAAAGAATTTTACCGAAGGTGGGAGACGGCGACGGAATGGACGGTGGAGTTCGAATGGATCCTTCTGCTGGGTGGTGACGGCTTCGATGGTTTTGACGGCGGAAAAGATAAGTTTCTAACTTCTCGATTGCACGAATTTTACTGCTTTGCTTTGGGTTTTTTTCTCTCTAGGGTTTCAAGCTGCGGATTCGTTCCCTTTTTATAGTCCTCAGATGAGATCTCTTGTTTTAAACCTTGATTGAATGCTTTGAATGTTGTGTTAAAACCTTCCATTTTGGTTTTAGACAACATTTGAAAACCTTCTATTTCCGTCTGAATCATGTTAATATCTGTTGATGAGAATCCCTTTTTGTGATTTTGTGATGATTGCGTTTGAAAACCTCTTAGTTGTGTTGGGATACAATGCCTTTGAGATGTGAAAGAAAAATCTGCTAGCTGTCTTGAGTGAAATCAACTTTCCAAACAGGGTATCCTTAATTGATTACTAATCTCTGAATCGTTATTTGGCAGGGGTGGATAGCAAATGATTTTGGGCCCAGAGAAATTAACAGCTCAGAGTGATTGCTGGTGAACTCAAAGCTGCGAACTCATTGCTGCTGATGTTGCAGTTGATGATAATTTGATGGTAAGCCTGATTCCTTGTTCTGAAAACCAATCCTTCGATAAGCAAATGCGTATGGCCAAACTTGTTTTGATATCATTCTTGTTTATCTTGTATGTTGCCATGGAGCTATCATGCTATGTATTTGTTTGCTTTCTTCACGTCTGTAGTAGTTTGACCGTTTCTTTATTTCATTTCATGTGCCTATGGTGGTGAGGGTGCTTGGATGGCTGGATAACGAGAGCTGCTGCGAATTGTTCAAACGCGAAGCTTGAGGCCTGAGCTTCAAATATTTACGCCCCCAAAAGTTCTTGAGTATTCCTCGACGTCCTGCAACTATTGATTGAGGAGCCTTCTCAATTAGGAGGTAAAAATGTAACAATTTTTGTCTGGTTTTATACCGCACATCAAAATTTGTTGAAACCCCTGAGTGGTTACGCCAGGGTACCCCAAAATAGATTTTCCTACGCCTGTGAATTAACTTCTATCAGATTTTGCAGGTATTGTTGTTTTTGTGCCTATGATGATGGTTGAGGTTGTTGTACCCCAAAATTTGCTCAACCTTTTCTTACTTGGTTTATGTTTCATTTGCATTAACATTTGCATAGTTATATCATTTGCATATCATGATATCATTCATATAGCAGGGGATCAAGTGTGATTCTTGGGATCAAGTGTGATTCTTATCAAGAGGAGCCTAGCAAGAGGTCTCATTCAAGATTGAGAAGTTATCAAAGTCATCAGGAGGTGATTTGAGGGCCTAAGGGTTTAAATGTTTGAGTGTGAATCTTCTCCTAACTTGAGGATCAACTGAAGACCATCAGAGGGTTGTGAAATGTTGAATGTGAGAAGAGGATGTGTATGGAGCTCAAAGAATGCCTAGAGGGCCATGGGAGAGTTTAATCAAGTCATTGTGTCAAATGCAAGAGCCACAGTTGAGGTGCAAGCAATTAGGGTTTCATCTGGGTCAATCTTAGGTCAACTGTGCAATTGAAGAGTATCAAAGCCTACTTTTAGGTCATGGAGTTCATGAAATGATGTGTTGAGACATTTTTGGTGTTTTTCCAAGATCAAGTCAAGAAAAGTCAAGAGTGTGGGAAGTTGCTAAATTAGGGTTTCAGTGTAAAATCCCCTGTATAGTGCCTAACTTCATGACCACATAAGTCAAGATGCAAGTTTCAAATGGATCTTTGGCCAACATGAAACTTGTAGAGCATCTCAATACCTTTAATTTGAGTACTAGAAGTCTTCAAGGGGATTTATAGAACTCAAGTTATGACCCCAGACAAGTTAAACGTCCTCAGATGCCTCTGAAATTTGTCTATGAAAATCATCTGAGTTCAAACCTATTTTTGACCTAGAAGGAGGTTTCACCTGAACTTTTGGAAAACATGAAAGTTGTTCCCCATGATCTTAGCTTTCTAAATTGTACTAGAAGTATTCAATATGATTTGTAGAACTCAAGTTATGAGGTTTACAAGTCAGGGGTATTTTGGGAAATTAAATATGAAACACTTCAACAATGCAATTCAGGCCATTCTATTGTTTCAATTTCGCTCACAAGGTAATTTGCAGTTGATTGGGACCTTCTAGAGAAAGTTACACAGCCTGAATTCGTGACTGCTACATGGCATTTCAAGAGAAAAACAGAAAATGCAATTGGCTGGATTGGGCCTCAAATTGAATTCAAAAGCCCATAGAAACATTCTATATATTCATTGGATTGATTTCAGATCAATTTTTGGAGTCATTTTCGTGCCAGAAGCTGAAGTTGCAGTTGAACATCCAAGAGGAGCAAGTGAAATCGGATTTTCAGTTTGGAGCAAGATCAAAGCAAATTGAAGGTTGCAAACTCTTCCTAGTGCATCATTGAACGTATTTGGAGAGTTTTGGAGGGAGAATCAAGCTCCAAGTGCATCTGTTACTAGATCTACAACAGGTTACTAACTTTCAAAATTCCACACGATTTAGCATGAGATAGTTAAATTTGAACTTTTGGTTAGGATATAGGCAAGATGTAGATCGTTTTAGGATCAGTTTGGAAGCATTTGGTGATTGTTGATCTGGACATAGCAATTCTGTTTGGATTCGAATCTCTTGATTCATGAGTAATTAGAGCAAGATGATTAGATCTTAGTGATGTAGGAAGTGTGAGAATGATTTATGTGCACTTAGATTTGCAATTGGTGTTGTTTGATCTAGATGTTATTTCTGAACATTGCTTCGTGTTTTAAAATCCATTGAGAATTGGAACATTTGGACTGGAGATTTGAGTTCCTTGTGGAAAACTGAGCAGAAATAATATGGAGTTTGTGCATTTTGATTGACTGTAAGTTGCACCTCGCCGGAGAAGACAACCAGAGTCTTCTCCAGCCACCATGGTCCACCGTCCCTGATCTCCACTCAGGCCAGGCTGATTAGTGAGGAAGATGAGTGCTGAGCCATTAGATCTTGAGTTTGACCAAGACTTTCTCCTTCATCCAACATCCATGTTATAATCTGAGATTTGATTTTTTGAGACCAAAACGCTGTAGTTTCACTAATGTGCTGGCAGCTTCTGGAGCTTTGGATTGCTTGACCGGTCATCAGATCCCATGGCTGTGGTTTTATTTCAGTTTTTTATTTTCTTTTATTTCATTTTGATTATTTTAAAAGCACTATTGATTCTAAAAATCACAAGAAATTCAATTTTGGTCCAAAAATTATTTTTAAAATATCTCCATGATCTTGAGAGAATTTATGATTTTATGAAATCAATAAAATGCATTTTCATGCATTTTTCAATTTAATTTGATTTTTCTTATTTTGTTTAATTCTTTAATTTTTGCATATTTGATCATCTGCCTTATTGAATTTGTTTCTTCCAATTGGTGTTGATTCTGGATGAGATTTTTGAGTATGTTTTAGGGTAGATATTCATGTTCCCTTATAATTTTTGTTAGAATTTTAGAACAACTTTAGGTTCTGTTTTAGGTGTTGAGATTAGAGCTTTCCCAAACTTGTGGATCACCTTGATACCCTTCAACTTAGAAATTATTTAGATGACTTAGAAGTTGAATTAGGCTTTAATATTTTAACCCTAGATTTTTCAAACATGTATGTTCCACTAGGAAATTTATTAGAATTTTACAACTTTGTTTTCAATTTTAGTTGTATTTTGCAAGTTGCTTGTGCTTGTGGTGTTCTATCTTTAGTGCTCTTGTTTGTTTGGTCTTGTTGGTGACTTTGGAGCTGGATTTGCTTGGATTCCTTCTTAGGAGGTCTTTTGGATTTGGTGTAGCTGTTGTGGCTTGAAGATTGGAGCTTGGAGTTGAAGCTTTCTTCTCTTTTAGGAGCTTTTTAGGAGCTTAGGAAGTTAGGGTTTTAGGAAGAGCCATTAGGACTAGTTTTGATTCTTCCATCAAACATAGAATGCATTGTGTGCTTCTATTCTATCCAATGATGTAAAGTCCTCCGAGGGAAACTCCATCTCTCCTTTGGAGGGATGTGTGGTATGCCCATAGTTGAGTAGAACTTTGAGGATGCCTTTCCATTTCAATGTTGGTACTTGATGATTTCCTTTGGTTTTCATTTGGTTCTCAACATTGCAACCTTGATCTTAGTGATTAATCCTCTGCTTGGAGTGTGCTTGCTAGAGCTTGAAGATGATGTTTGATGAAGTTTGAAGATTGAAGCTAGCTTGAAGATGAAACCATTTTGCTGTCAACTTTGCTGTCAAGAGGATTTGCTGTCTAGAGCTGTTGTTGAGTATTGAAGTTGCTGAAGACTGTTGCTGCTGCTTGGGCTGCTTCCTCTGCTTCTTTTCTTTTGTTGTATTGTCTGTTTTCTTGTGTTGCTTACCTATAGGTTTGAGGTGGATCTTGTCTCCCCTTGCCTGTTGTTTTCTTAGGTCTGAGGTTGAGCCAGACTCCCTTGCCTCGCTTGTACTGTTGCATAGCATGCATTTTACTGTTTACTGTTTATTGCTTGTTTTTTTTGCTGTTTTCCCCTAGGATCTCTGATTTCCTCTGTGCAAGAGGGACTTATGACAGACATTAGGTTTTGACCCATGCATGATAACTGTTGGTAGATTTCCTTTCAACCATAGTTTTAGGGCGTCTTTCTCTTCTCATCTCAAAACAATTAAAAAATACAGTAATAAGGTTAATTGAAGTCGTGCGTTACGAGCCTTAAGCTATCTAGGAAAAGGTTGGTGGAAGGTCTCTCTCCAGTAATCTGAATGTTAGTGTGGTACCCTTTGGGTGACATACGAAGCGTTCACTCCTGGGTCATAGTCTCTAGTGCGACTGAGATTGCAAATATCCTAAAAAACAGTTCTTTCGTAAAAGATTCAAACAAACATTCAAACTCTGTTTTTGTCCTCTTGGACCTCTAATCAGGAAAACCCTTTCTTAAGGAGATAAAAAACTGTCAGACAAACTTGTGTCTTCCGTAGCCCGAACTACGTTTGCTCTGATCTTTCATGCCGTATGAAAGTACGTAGGCACGAGATGCGATATCTTGGTGAGCAGCCTTCCCCCCTTTACCCGTAGTTAGGCGAACTACGTTGACTCTGATTTCTCGTTCCAGACAGGAATACGTAGGCATAAAGTGTGATACTTTGCCGAGTCATTTCCTTTTCTTTTTAGACCAGACCTTTAGAGTAGATAGATAAACACACCCTTAGACAGAAAACAAGCGTGGATCCCGTCGAGTACGACGGACGTGAGGGGTGCTAATACCTTCCCCTTGCGTAACCGACTCCCGAATCCAGGATTTGGTTGCGATGACCATTCCTTTCCCTCTTTGTGTTAGGTTTACTCTGAGCGTTTCCTTTCCCTCTTGTGGGATAAATAACGCACGGTGGCGACTCTTCTGTCATAGCCGGCGCCGATTTTCGCAGTAGCGACAAATGTCAAGACCAGAGGTGAAGGATAATTTGCTCAACTTGGTAACACTGAAGCAACGCCTCTATTTTCGCAAGATGAAGCGGCTTGAATACTACTGGACGGGTCTGGTTGCAGCAGTTGTTTGAGAAGTTTTGATGCACTGATAGCACCTGCTAGAAACTCTGAGAAAGGTTTGAAAATAAAACAATTGGCCTTGAAACAATTGGTTTTGCAACAACTCCTATTTCTACTCCTTCAATATCCATTATCTAAATGTTGTCTATCCCTTGCAGGACGTGCTTTTATTGGTTCTGTTTCTTCTTATATACAATGGAAACATTGTATAGGTTTATCTCATAGGTCTTTCATTATCTCCGTCTTGAATTATAATGCGAACTCTGGCATGCTGTGAATTCATTTGAGCCACTCCTTACGTTGTGACATTTGATCCTCTGTGTTGTGAAAACAGGTTGCGAAAGCACGTTTGAGTCGTGCCGGCGGAAGTCTGAAGCTTGTTGGCAACTATCAAGCGTGCTTGCTTCAGAAATGATGATGGTAAGTTGTTCGAAACACCTTTAAATTCCTCAGTTACTTTCCTCCTTCTTGACGTTGATGTATCTCGTTTTATTGTTTTTGTAGGATAGGTACTGTTGTTTGCTGTTTCGATGAGAATTCACTTCCGCGACGAAAACGACGTTCTCTGCTGATACTAATGTTGTCTTCAACCTGAGCTGTTCTTTTACCTACTAGAGAATCCATCTTGTCTCACTCAGATAAGCAGAGAATCCATTTTCCATCAAAAACCAACAGACTGAACAAACGGTTAGCAGTTAGTTAAAATGCCATGCAGAATGAGATGACAGGCGACATGAACCTAAAAATCTCGGGCCGAAATTTGGGGTATCACAATAATCCATTTGATAGTAGAGTTAGTAGAATGAATAACAAGAATATGGTCCTGAGTTTGAATCCCACATTTCCCACTTTTTTATTTAAATAGTTATTTTTAAAATAGTTAAATTTCATTTTTATTTTTTTAATTTAATAAAAAATAATGAAAAATAGAAGAAAAAAAAAAGAATTTAAAAGTGTCCAGATTTGTTGTATTGAGTCATACTGTCATGTGATTGGTCCATTTTTTCATATCTCGTTTCTAATTGGTTGTACTTTGTCACAGTTAATTATTTTATATTTTTAGTGACCTCATTTGTCCTATAAATATGACTCTTTTTCTCACAATTTGGGGAGAACCAATTACACAAAATTTTACATGAGTCCCACAAAGTCCCCCCGAGTCTCAAATTTCTGCAAGGGTCCCAACTTTTAAATAGTTTTAAGTTTTTTTTTCTTTTATTCTATTTTAATTTATCTTTTTTTAATCATATGATGGTTCTCTGATGGTTATTTCTTCAAATTTGTTCCTTATATTTTTTGTAAAAATTATCATTTTATTTATTTGTTCACTAACATTTTACAATCTCTAACATTTTTTCAACATTATTTTTAATTTTATTTTAAGATAAGTAAAACCTTTTTCTAAAAAGTCAAATAACTTTTTTTTAGAAAACTCCTTCTTTCTTTTCTTTTAGGTTTTATCACATAAACCATAATAAAAAAACCATCCATGAACTTCAACCTTTTTTTTCTTCTAGAAAATCCGATAATAATCCACAATTTAAAAAATACATAGTGTAACAAGTAATTTCTCTTAGCACTAAAGAACAACAACACCAAAACCCTAAAGCATCCATTTCATCATTATCATCATCAATTTTTTCAAAAAGGCACGAGCAAAGAAGAAGAATTACAAGAAGGTCAGAATAAAAAACATGAAGAGTTCAGAGAAATAAAAAAAAATTCTTTTTTTTAATTCACTAGAGACAATCTCCTCCATATAGGTTGGCATATATTAATACCCCATTTATAGAATTATTTGAATTGTCCATGTTTGTTAGAAGTTTTATTTTGATTTCATATAGTTTGAATTCGTTGTTTGTTTAGAATTTCTTTATCTTGATATTATTTTTTCAATTTATTTGATAAATATTCACTTAGTTCTCTTTTACCGGTCATACAAGTGATTGCCTTTTTTTTTAATAGCTAATTTTAATTTTTTATTCTAATTGCATATAGAAAAGCCTTTTTTCAAAAAAAAATCAAAAAGTATTAATAACTAGAATATTTTTGTTTTAATAAAAAACTTTCACATTAATTTCCTTTTAATCTTGTAATTATTCTTTTTAATTTCTAACAAAAAATATAGATCTAACTTTTTGTTATAAAAAGGGATCCCACGCACAATTTTTCTATTAAAGTGGAATTATTATTGTTCTAATGAGATTGATGTTTTTAAATTAAATATTAAATTTGATCTTACCATTCGATCAAAATCTGAGATGAGGCAAAGATAAGCATCTGTGATGTTGGGTGTGAAAGAGGAGGAGGGGGTGTACCTGCAAGACACTCTGATGCTAAAGTAAGAAAACAAGTAAGAGAGAGAGAGAGAGAGAGAGAGAGAGAGAGTACAAAATATGTGTGTTTTAGGGTGAATATTGGATACCTGACCCTCTCAAATGAGAGGGTTTATATAATGCCCCCAGTGCTTGACCATTGGTCCCTATTTTCGAGGTGAGATAACCGTTTTCTGAAAAATGGGTAACTTCCAGAACTAGCCGTTGGGACGGGAAGACATGCCCATAACTAGCCGTTGGGACGGGCAGAGGTATAGTTACGGGCACAAGCGTCTTGCCTGTTTCTGGATGGTAGAACCATGCGTGATGGGCAGAGACTGACGGGGAAAGGTGTATTGACCAAGGGTAAATTGGGCAGCCTCCCCTGTTGCAGGGACAGAAAGGTAAACTATCCACCAAAGAGGTTAGACTTAGGCAATTGGGTCGTTCTGGGAGCAGAAGTGGATTAGGCCATGCCTAGCCATTGGGCCAGTTCGAAACAGTAGCCCCCTAAGTCGTTGCTACCGGGCACGGTAGCAATGACTTAAAGATGGTCTACTTCCCAAGCATAGTCTTCGTGAGCTTCCTTGTGTCTGGATGAATACTTGCCCGAACGCCATAAATATTGTAGTCTGGGAGCTTGGGATCCGGGGAACCCAACGGTTGATGGGATCTGAAGAGTGGAGATGGATCATCCCAGCAAGCGGGCCATGCTTGCGCAGGATGCGTTTGCCTTGGAGAGGATCTTTGAGATGGTCGTGGTGTATATCGAGGATGGATCCTTGCTTGAGCTCGAGCTGAAGAAATCTCAGGTTGCGGCGGCGACCCTGGAAGAAAAGCTAAAAAAGCTTCAGGAGGAGCGGGACAGGGAGCTCAAAGAGGCTGTACACAAGGGTTGCGAGGAGATGACTTCGGAGAGGGACACCCTGGCTGCCAAGTTGAAAGCGACAGAGTACTTGGTGGCGAAGCTGAAAGCCGCCGCTGAGGATGAGCCTGAGGAGATGAAGAAGTTATTGACCTGGCCACAGCTAGTCGCTTGATTTACTCAGGCCGCAGACGACCTTGTGGCCATCGGTGATGAGGCTTTTCAGAATGTTGTGGACCAATTGAAGCTGGTGAACCCTGGGGTTGAGATGACCACATAGGTCACAAGGTTCCTTTATACGATCAAGGAGGGCCAAATAGTTGTCCCCAATTTTCTCCAGTTCGGAAAAGGCGGTGAAGAGCAGGAGCGGGTGACTCAGGAGGAGGCTCAGCAAGAGGAGCAGTTAGCTTTCCCTAGTTTGTGCTTTGGCCTGCGTGCCACCTGATTAATGTTATAATTTGTGTAATTTTATTTTGTGGGGCTTGGCCCCTTTTTATTTTATCATGCACAGCAATGACCCATCATGGTTGCGTTATCTTATTATGTATCAAAATGTTGTGTGATTATTTCCATCTTGTCTAATATTTTCTAAGTGTCCTGCGCCGTCCAACGCAGTCGTAAGAGGCACTTTGTAATTTTTTATATTCCTGGTATGCTCGATGAATGATGTTCGACAATGTAGGGAAGTGATTGAAAGGTCTGGGTTGTTTCAGGGTAGGGTAGAGCTCATGTCACGATCATGGTCTGAGTTCGCGGTGTGAACTTCCCATCGTGAGTTAGGGGTTCTTCCGCTCATGGTACTATGACGACGGCGGGCTGGGTCAAGGAACTACTATCGAGCATGGGTAGGTCTCTTCGCCTGACCCTTGATTAAATCCTTTTTGGTGGTGCATCGCTTGTACCTGGGCGTGCACCTGTGGTTGGTTGTCGTGTCCACCGCCTGGATGAGGCATGTCGACAGCGGAGGGCCTTAGTTGTAATATTGTTCCAACTTTTCAGCGTTCCACGGTCGAGCTAATTCTTCCCTGGTGAGATGTTCTAGGTAGAAGGCCCCGCTATCCGTTTTTGCTCAAACGCGGTAGTGTCCCTCCTAGTTTGTGGCGAGCTTTCCCACTTGGGAATCTTTGTGATTCCTCCTTAGGAAGAAGCTACCCACTTGGAATTCTCGTCGGATGACCTTGAAATAGTAAGGGGAGTGTAATCATGGAACCGGCCGGATGGTGCCTTGTTGTCTCGGAGCTCGCGGGGACGGTATTCTCTTCTCTTATCTCCTAGACGGGATGTCGAGGGTTCGTCAAACCTGGATGGTCGGGCGTTTTCCATGTGCCTGGAATCACGGGCAGAGATGGCAGCCTCTTTTTCCTCGTACTGAATGTATGCTTGGGCCTTGAGGAGGAAGGCGTCTAGTGTTGCCAGGGGCCGGATACCAATAACTTTAGTGAATTCTATGTGGGGACTGAGCCCGCGTTCGAGCATAAACTTTTTCATGTCATCGGTGGTAGAGACTTGGATGGCCTCCTTGTTGAATCTTTCCATGTAGGCTCGGAGGGGTTCATCTATCCCCTGAATGATGGCTTCGAAGGAGGCTTCGGTCTTCGGATGACGGAGAGAGGCCTTGAAATGTCTGGAAAAGAGTCTCCCCAATTGCCTCCATGAGGTGATGGAGTCGTTAGGAAGCACTTTGTACCACGCCATTGCCACCTTCTTGAGTGTGTTTAGAAATAATCTGCACTTAATGGCGCCCCAGACGTCACGATAGTCTAGCAGCACATCGATGTTTTCAATGTACTCGTCAGGGTCAGTTGTTCCATCGTATTTGCCTAGAGTGAGAGGTTTCTCTAGTCCTTTTGGGAGCCACATAACCATGATCTCTTGGGACAACAGGCTGCGAGGCTCGTCGTCGTCGCTGCTGCTGGTCCAAGAGGGAGAGCGGACGTCCCCTTTGTAGGCAGGATGGAGGTCTCGTCGGGGTGACGGGGTTCGCGCTCGGCCCTTGGATCTGGGCGGAGGCAAACATTGGGATTCTTCCTGGTGGCCTCTTCTAGTCCTCTTGGGTTGTGGGGAATGCAGGTTTTGGGGAGAAATTTGGTCACATTTGCGGATGGTCAAGGTCTCTGGCTCTGAAGGCGTCTGACGGTTCCTCTCACGTCGGGGAGTGGGACTCCGTCGTAGCTGACGTTATTTCCTCGGTGGAGAGGATCTTTAACAAATTGGCTCTTCCAATGCTTCGATCCTCGCGTTCTGGTTGAGGATTAGAAGGTTGGTTTTGTTGAGAACCTCGAGGAGGGCCACCATGGTCGGGTCGGCGTTGGGCGGAACTAGAACTAAGAGTTGTTGCGGAACAAAAGGAATCTCGTTGTGATCTGTATGAGCGGGGGACGGAGAAGTAATGGCTTCGTCCCTTTGTCAGAGGACGTCACCGCCACGAGAGGTGGTGGCCTCATCAACATCAGTCTTGCTGACGGGGAGAAAAGCAGACTTACGATCATCAAGACTGTTGTCACGGGCGGCCATGATCATAAATTTGAAGAGTTGTTTTGGTCTTGTATTCTACGAAGAAAGAAAAGATGGGGATAACAAGATTCCCACAGACAGCGCCACTGATCGTACTAGTCGATCATAATCTGAGATGGGCCAAAGACAAGCATATGTGATGCTGGGTGTGAAAGAGGAGGAGGGGATGTACCTGCAAGGCACTCCGATGCTAAAGTAAAAAATGGAAAAGAGAGAGATAAAGTACAGAATATGTGTGTTTTAGGGTGAATATTGGATACCTGACCCTCTCACTTGAGAGGGTTTATATAATGCCTCCAGCGCTTGGCCATTGGTCATTATTTTTGGAGCGAGATAATCGTTTCCTGAAGAATAGGTAACTTCCAGAACTAGTCATTGGGACGGGAAGACATGCCTATAACTAGCCGTTGGGACAAGCAGAAGTATAGTTACAGGCACAAAAATCTTGGCTGTTTCTGGATGGTGGAACCGTGCGTGACGGGCAGAGACTGACGGGGAGAGGTGTTGTGACCAAGGGTAAATTGGTCAGCCTCTTCTATTGGAGGGGCAGAAAGATAAATTCTCCACTAAAGAGGTTGAACTTAGGCAATTGGGTCATTCTGAAAGCATAAGTGGATTGAGTCATGCCTAGCTACTGGCCAATCCAGTACAAAACTTATTATACTTTTATAGATTTTGATTTCGTTTTACTCGTTTAAAGTCAGATTTATTTGAGTAAAGTTCTATTTGGTCCGGCTAACCGGCTTATTTCAACTTTACTCATCTTTCAAAATATTTTCTTCATTTAAAAGTTCAAAAATACAAAAACTATCAATTTTATATTTAGTTGTTAGACTTTTTCTCTTTTCATTAAATTAATTTAGGTTAGTTTTTTATTAGCATAAAAAAATTATAATTTGTCACTCTCCTTTTTTTTTCACTAATATTTAATTAATTTTAAATAAATACAGAAAATTAGGCTCATTTGCTCATTTAATTATTTTTAATATTGTTAGGTCTCTCTCTTTTTACTTATCCTGGTGTCCTTTCCAACTTAGATTTTGTTAATAATTTAGTTTAATTTCATCTTATTTATCTTATTTTATTAGCATTTAATTTATCTTATTTTATTAGCATTTAATTTATCATACTAAATTATAATCCTATAACTTCTTCCATCAATTTTTTCTCTAAAACTTTTAAGGTTAAAATTGTGATTTTAATTTCTACAAATTTAAAATTTATGATAAATAATAATAATATTAAATATTTAATTAAAATTATAATTATACAAACCACCTCCACCACTAATATTAAATAATTTCCACAAAAACTTATATTAATAAATCTAAATAATAATATTAGTTAATTAATTATAATAAATAATTATTAATAATTAATTAATTAAATTTCTTAAAATTAAATATGAAACACGTTTCTAATTTAATTCTAAAAAATTAAATATGACACACATTTCTAATTAATTAATTAAATAATATTATAACTTTTCTACTCTCATAATTTTATTAACCACTTTCCACTCTCTGAAATGAATCTCTACTATCACTCTTTTCAACCAATATTCACAACCTATAATAGTTTAATAAAACATATCCGCGCGACGCGAGTAGAGTTAATAAATAAAATATTTGAAAGTTAACAGAATAAGAATGAAAGGATACAAAATAGATAATTATTTTGATTCATATATAAAAACCAAAAAATAATAATGATTTCTTTCTTTATTTTATTTAGGTTAATTTTAACCTTAGATTAGATGTCTTCTTAGTTATTAACTAACATATAAAAAAAAGTACAAAAACATGTTTTTTTATTTATTTATTCAATTAAGCTTAATTTAGTTATTACTTTCTACATAATTTTAGAATTCTTGATTAAATCGAAATATTCACACTCCACCTATCTCTTAGCAACCTCTTTTTATATTTACTATTTCCTATTATCTCATTGGTTTTTTTAATTCATTTTAATTACCATGAAAAAAGATACAATAAAAAATATAAACTTCATCTTGTTTAATTAGTTTTGGTGCGATCAATTTAATTTATTAGGTTTAATTATTAAATTAAATTTAAATGATTTACTTTATTAAAAAAATAAAAAAAACTAAAAACAATAAATCATAAAAATCTCAGAAATATTTAATTATTAGATTATTTAAAATCATTTTAGCTTGTACATGAGTTTAGCGTTTCCCGATTAAACCAGAGTGTTGATGCATTCACTTCATTTTTGCTTTGAGCTTAGAATCAACTCCATGGAGAGCATCTCCGATCCACTATTTCTTAACCATTTCACATCTAACCCTCTTGCTACTCTCCTTGAGTGCTTTTTCCTTTTCTTGACTTTCTCATTTTAAATCTTTGTTTTCTTTGATGGTTTGGTCAAGTTTGAGCTGTAACTTTGAATTTTCCAATTCAAGTCTCTGATATTAGCTCTAAGATCATTGACCTCTTCAACTTAGATAGGAACAGACTTGGGAATTTATGGGAAAATGTAGGAACCAAAGATGAAAGAAAGCTTGATCATCTAGACTTTTTCCTTCACCCACTGGATGTAAGGTTCTCTGGAAATGTTATTCCTTTTTCCCAACTCTTTGCATGTTCTCTTGACCTTTCTCCAAGCTCTTCTAATTTTTTGATATCTAGATTTTCTGCCCCAATGTCATGTAAGATTAATGCTTATAGGATTTCATCTAGTGGACCGTCCATTTGGTAACCAAATTGCCTCATGGATAACATTGGGTTATAGTTGAAACATCCTCGAGTTCCCATTAATGGCACATTGAGGAAGTCCCTGCAACTACGAATAATGTCCATTGTCTCTTAATCTCATTTATACCACTAAATAACACTAGAGGTAAGGGATTCCATCCTTTCAGGCCATTTAAGTTTCTTGGAGACAAATGGGCCTTCTTTAGGCATATGTGTCATGAGTCAAGCATGGAGAAGTACAATACAACATCGGAGAGTTCCACCTTTCTTCTCATGGTGTGTATTGAGAGAGTAGTATATGCTAGCTAGAAGAGAAGGCATAGAATCACCTAAGAAGAATACTTCAATAGCCAAGTTGTTTTCAAAGTTATCAATGTTAGGGAATAGTATAATTTCATAGATTAAGAGGGCTAGAATGACACTGAACGCCTTCCAATTTTTAGCCTTTTCTAATTTTGTGGCTTACCTTTCCAGGAACATCCTTGAGAAACCCTTTAAGCTCCCTTTGGTGTCCACGTTAGCTATCACGTATTTGAAATCAATACCCAAAGCTGAAGCTATATTTTCTAAAGTAGGAACCTTTCCTAACTTAGCAAATGGATTGTTCTCTTTAAATGTTCGACCCTAGATTCTATCAAATTCTTCCAAGGTGGGAGCCAATTGGAAATTTGAGAATGTAAATCAGCCTAGTAACAGGTTATAGAATTGAGCTAAGGTAATAATATCCCCCTGGTCAATCTTCTCGGTCAAGAGGCCTAAGATCTTCCCGTAGTCACCACTGAAATCATTGCGTTTGATATGTGTCAGTTTGGAGCTCAACATCTCAAGGCTTTCAATTTTTTTGCTCTTTGAGTTTAAATGGAAAAATGTTCCTTCTTTCTGAATTTGTTTTTTTTTCAAATTCTTGCAAATAACCCAAATTCCTGAAATAAATGTTAGATAATAAAAGCTTTGTCGTTTCTTTTATGAATATGCATTGGAATGTAAATGGATGCAATGAGATGTCATGCATTTTTTATTTAGTTTACATGGTTTCAAAGGTATGAGGTACGAATGACAGACAATTTTGATTTCTTTTCACATAAGGTTCTCACCAGGTCAAATCCAGGGTTGTAATAAAGTTTCCTACAGTCATGGATCCAACACGAAAATATTGCCGCCTACGCCAAATACTTGTTGAACCATAATATCATAACGAAGATCTCTTATAGGTAAGGTTCTCATACCAATCACACGAGATATACATCTCGTGGCCAACACCATGCAACAATCGACTCCAAAGTTCTATACACAGTTCCCAGAGTCATGGGTTCGCCATGAAAATATTGTCGCCTACGGAAAATACTTGCCACAAAAGAATATCTCTAAAGGAATCTATTCTGAGTGAAGTTTTTGATTTAACCTCCACAAGATATACATCTCGAAGGCCAAGACTAGACAACCATCGTTCTTAGTAGGGCATGGGTTTAATGTTCTAAAAAGGTTCTTAGAGTCAGAGGTCCTCATGAAAATATTGTCTCCATTGGCTAATACTTTCCAGACAACAACATCCTTAGGAGGATCTACTATAAGTGAGGCTTTCATGTAAACCCCAAGAGATATACACTTTGTAGGCCAACATTATGCAATCATCTTCCTATCTTTTGTTTTTCTCTAGATTCAGATGTAGAGTCTTTCCCGCAATGTGTTAAAGAAATAAGAGTAACCATACCAACCAAAGATGGAAACCATAGCAGATTTAGGGTAACCAAAAATATAACACATATGATAAACATAAGTATATTATAAAGGAAATCCAAACAAGTAATGCAAACACTTAGCACAAAATAACCTAAATTATGATTGACTTACTTTAGGGAACAAGGGTCCCCAACAGAGTTGCTAGCTATCATGACGCGAAAAATATACGACCACGAGCGCATCACACACTCGGGGTGACAAAAATAGTCACCATTAAATGTTTATTTATTCCTAAAAGGAAAGGGAACACATTGATAAAACCCTTAAAGATGAAAAAGATATGAGGGTCGCAATCAAATCGGGTTTAGGAGTCGATTATGTAAGTGGAACCCCTCACATCTGTTGTACTCAATAGGAACCGTTTACCTAGTTTTGCATAAAGTTTTAGCTTTAAAATGTTTGATTTCTTTGAGTTATTGAAAGTTTAAGAGAAAAAAGGAGAAAGACTACAAAATAAGTATTTTATTAGGCTGTCTGATAAGACATTGAATCTCACTCCTACATATCTCTAGCTGTGATGGAGAACTCAAGGCTACGTAGTTCTAGGTAGAAAATATTTATTGGCTGATCGATTTTAACAGAAGATATTTAGTCGCATTTGAACCTAATACATTGCTTGCTACCCAAAACATGGAGAAACAAAAAATGGATAACATAACCTGGATTCTCACAGATTTGTGTTCTCGTTGCGTTCGAGCATAAAACATTACTCACTACTCGCATGGTAGGAACAAAGCTTTGTTTGCATTGTCTCGGAGTGGGTGAAACATTTTTAATTTAAAAAAAAAGGGTTTGAGTTTTAAGAGCTAAAAGGCAAAAGGTTTGAATGTGTTGGATTATTTTTTTAATGGATGACGAATGCTCTGATGGTCTAGATATACACCTCGTATCCAAAAACTCGGAGAAAAGCATGGTATACACCACATTCCGTTATAATATTATTGGTGAAAGGGTTAGATATAATTAGGCCTTTTTCGGTTGGAAAACGAATATTCAAATGGCCGAGTTATACAACTCTTATTCATGTATTCAGGAAAAATAGTGATATACACCAAACCGTTCCTTTTTCGTCCGATTTTTTTATAAAAAAGGCTGCTCAAGATTGATTATGAAATAGGTTTTGGTATCAATCAAGCTAAGAGTTTTAAAAGGATGACAAATTATTGGATTGTCGAGATATACACATCGAATGCAAGCACTGGGGGAAAAGCGTGGTATATACCACATTCCTTTTTCATCTTACTTATGAAAAGATGTTTTATAATGATAAAATATTTTTGTTTTGATTTTAAAAATGCACTCGATAGTGATCGAGGTTTGATTTGCGCTGCAAAATAAATGACGAAATGATTCATTTTTGGTATATAATTATTTTTTGAAATTGAAATTGAAATGGTGATAAGAAGTTATTTTTGGCTTTTTTTATTTAAAATGTGAATTGAATTTTATTAGAAAAAGTGATTATTTATTTTATTATTTTTAATCAATAAAATAAATAAAAAATTGAATGTATAATAATGAGAAGTTTTTGTCATTAAGTTGCTTAAGTTTCAAAAAGTTTTTTTTTAGTTTTTATTAATCATAATCTAAATGGTCTAATAAAGTAAAAGTAAACAAATATATTTTTTGAATAGAGAAACTTTGGTTCTATTAATACAAACCCAATATACAAAAAGTTCAAGTGTTAGCCCTATCAAAACTAAACACCATTAACACAACAAATTGGCTACGTGAACCTTAAGCTTACTAGTATACCAACCCCTATAAACAATTGTTTCTATAATTTTTTCCACTATGTTATTATTATTTACATTTCTATTGAATATCTTGTCATTTCTAAGTTGCCACACTCCATAAATGGTTTCAGCAGCAGCTAGCTTCAGTAAAGCAGATTTCCACCCTTTGTCTCTTGTTTTATGCTTAATCCACTTCAACTAGTTGCTCCAATCACCCGACTGATGATTGATGATTGATGTCAATCCATTTTAGAATGTCTCTCGAAATGTAACTCAATTCTTTGCAGCAAAATAAAATGTGATTGATTGTTTCTTCTTTCTACAAACAAAAACACCAGGTACTCTCTTCTAACAAACCAAACCTCACCAATCTCTCTTTTGTTGCAAGTTTTCCATGACATGCCAACCATAGAGTTATTAATGCTCTAGGTCGAGCATTATTCTGCAGAAATACGTTTCTCCAAGTAACCTTGTTGTTGTCATCAATCAAGCAAGTAAACAAATATTTACATATAATATACAAGCATATATGTACAAAATAAAATAAAATAAAATAAATAAAATACAATATTAAAAAATATAATCAATATTAATTACAAATAATTATTAAAATAAAGTAGAAATACAAATAATATAATAAAATAAATAAAACAAAAAAAAAAGTAAAAACAAAATAGAAAATAAATAAACATATACAAATTGGCTAAAAAGCCCAAACAGGAAAGAGGTACCAAAAGGTAAACGTTGGGTACAAGTGAAAAATGGGCTAAGCCAAAGCCCAAAATCCCTAAAGAGGGGGGCTTGGTCTGGATTCAAATAAATGACTCAACATAGGTCTCTGATATAGTGAAAAGCATCACACGCGTTATATTAGAAAAATATAGGGAAGTCTAACCAATCCAAGGAGTGTCCATGTAATGCCCCATAATGCTTTCAGGATTACTGACTGACCCCACAAACCAACACGGGTCTTTTCAGCATGCTTTTCCCTCACTCACATGTTTTCTGGGAAATTTCCCAGAAGGTCACCCATCCCTAAATTGCTCCAAGTCAAGCACGTTTAACTATGGAGTTCCTATGAATGGGCTACCGAAAAGAAGATGCATCTTGTTGGTATAGATAATACAAATTAATCCTTATAAGCCTTCATTCAACCATGCAGTACCATACCTGCCACAACCTCCGGATCCCTCTCATTTTGATGTGAATTCAGTTTTCCCCTAGAAGCTGCTAGGAGTGTCTCATTGTCACGCCTCTTGCACAGACAACCACTCCCTCGCCCTCAGGTGTTACATGTAACCATTCTCCGCCCACTTCGACCTCAGATGTTACATGCCCACCAGCTTCCGCTTGGTTCGTCCCCAAACCACATCGTACTAGGAGAGGTCTGGCTCTGATATGTAACATCGGGTTGGGTTCCTTGAGTTGATTTTATACTGTTGAATTTATTTTGATTAATTTCCCTTTTTGAGGAAAAGTTTGATTTATGCTTTGAGTTCCGCTGTTTATGTGTTTTGATGTACTTTGGGAATAGACCCGTAGTTACAGAGTATGGACTTATTTTAAAGACTTTGAGAAATGTATGCCCTTTTAGTGGCTTTTTAATGAGATATATTTATTCACTCTGATTTTTGTGTTATTTTGCCTTGATAATTTGGGGGTAGAAAAAGGGTGTTATAGTCCATATAAGATCAAGGTTGACTGGGTTGAGTCAATTGATCCAAGGAATCAGGACTCAACCATGTGTCGGGAAACAAGTGGAGGAGAGAAAGGTTATACAAATGAAACTCAGAGAGAAATAGATCATTTTCATCTCTTTTTTATCTATCTCTCTCACCCACTCCGAAGAACAAACGAGTAAAATAGAAACACAAGGGGTTTCCCAGGATCAAAGTTAGTGGTTCATATGAACACAGTGATGCGCTATGAAGATCCACGGTGCCGTAGATAAACACCATAGTGGTGTTCATTATGCACCCGCCGGAGCTCCATCAACATTCAAATAAATCTCACCCCTTATGTTTTCGATCCTCCTGTGTCCAAATCTGGACTCAAAATACCCTAAAACTTCCTCTAAACCCTTAAATTGAAACAACATAAATGAAAATCCTAACTCCCAAAAATGTAAATCAAGCTCTAATCAACGATAATATTACAAATCAAACACGGTGAAGGATTAAACAACCATACTACAATAATCAATAAAGGGGAAAATGCACAATAGAATCCAAAATTTATCAATTCAGATGTTATTCGAGGGAAGCTCTTTGGGGTAAGTACTTCATACTTTTGTGCTTTAGGTCATACCCTAATTTTTGTCCGGTCATTTTAAAATTTTCATGCATCTGAATTTATTTTTATTTTGCATCATCTACATAGAATAACATGTCTTTCATCATTCATAATGCCTAAAATATTGGACAGAATAAAATTTTCAGATTTACAGGTTGATCGGTTAAACTGAATCTCAACTGTGCATAAAATCAATGGGGACAAAAATTTCAAAATTGAGCTTGGAGACATCAATATTCTTGATCTATGTTTCACATAGTTTAACCTGAAATGCTCTTTTTAATTTTTCAATTGTTTTTTCGGTAACATTTTGATCTGTCTGACCCTTTTTACCGGTCATATTTTATTTCAAAAGTTGAGCAAATGCTATATTTTACCGAGAGGTTTATTTTACGTTGATAGTTTTAGTGCATTCATTTTATTTTTTCGAGCACTTTCGCGCCCGATTTTTATTTATTAGTTGATCTGTTTATTTCTATTTTTTAGCCAAAATAATATTTTGATTTAATTAGAATTATTCATTTTTTAGTTTATGTTTTAATTAAGATTATTTGTTCTTAATTTATTTAATAAGTAGTTTCTTTAGAAAAAAACATACATAATAGTGATAATTCCAAAACAAAAGATCGATGATTTGCATTTGTATTGGATTCCTTTACTAATGATAATAGCCACGCGGACAACACAGAGAGGGAGCACCTGAGTTGTCCCCAACGCTTCTCACTCCTACACATTTTAGGTATTATCCCTCCAATTTAATAGGAAAACCATTGAAAAGATTCTCAAATGAATTTTTCTCTCCACTAAGTGACTCCATGTGTGACCTCTCTCAGCCAAGGAATAAAATGTGGCTACTCGCCCTCACTCAATTAAAAAGTTGCTCCCTCATTCTACACAAAGAACAAAAAGTAACAATACCCACAAAATACTCCTCCCTCTCATTTTTATCACCAAGACCCACTTCCACTTTTTTTTTCTTTTTTTTTCCACTGAATGTAATATTCCACTCCTCTCTCCAACGTATAGATAAAAACACTCTTTTATTTTTTACACTATATAATTTCTCTCTTGTTTCACATGAAAGAAGGGAAAATAGTTAAAATACCACAAATATCATTCTTCTCTGTCTCATGAAGAACCCCTCTCTCAAAAACAACTACTTTCTCTTTTTCTGCATCCTCTTCTCCAACACACCATTTCTTCAAACCACCCTATTCATTTGTACCTTTAACATTTTTGAACTCTCCTTCAATAATCATGCAGTAACCTTACTCCTTCTCCATATTCATATAATACAACAATACACTCACCTCCATTGTGGCTTCAACAAAACAACACTTTTTGTTTTTTCTCTTCCACCCTTTATTTAGGATGGAAGAAAATCACACACCATTACTCTTCTTCACGCAACAAAAACGGTGACTCGTTTCATCACCATTTCACCATCACCCCTACCAAGAAAAACCACTTAACCTATTCTACACTACCATAAAAACAAGTAACCCACCAAGTTAAACTCCTTCACTAGCGTCCACTATACCGCCGTTTTTGGAGAGGCACATGGGTCTCATTTTGACATGTGAGATTTTTCTTGGGATTTGTCTTGCCTAGGCAGAGCTGTTTTTATAATTACACCACCTGAGATTGCAACACCTCCCTCTCATTGTCCTTTTTATTTTATTTTCATTTCTACTTATTTTGCTTTCAATTTTTATTTCCAAATTATTTCCTTCATTTTTTTTAATTTTTATTATGTGAATAATTGTTTTTAGTTATTTTGATTTTTTTTCTTTTAATTTTCTCATTGTGTTACATGTTTTAAGAGAATAAATTTGTGTTATTTCTCTAACATGTTTGAGCATATAAATTTCTATTGAATGACCTCAGTAAGTGTGGCTTCTACATAAGTCCACTTACGATTGCTTAATATAGCGCTAAATTGTCCCGTCCGATAATTGATCATTAATCTTGATCATTAACCACTAACTCATTGGATTTACTTTCTTTCCCTTTAATCTGTGCAATTTAATTTCTTGCAATTTATTTTTATTGCTTATTTTTCATCCATCTTACTTCATGCACTTTATATTTATGCCATTTTATGTTCTATGATCTTTATTTCATTTCCCCTTGTTATCATAACTTAATAAGAACAAAAAAATGATAAAATTAAAAGAGCAAAAGATGTAACTTCTCATTTGAAACCTGGAGAATGGACTATGGACTCTATGATTAACCTTAGAATGGCTTGGAGTATTTTCAGACAAACATTGGACTTCAAATTTTGAGCTGAGCTTGACTTGGAGCAACCTTAGGGATTTAGGGTCTTAATCTCAAGAGTTTGGTTCGTGGGAATACCCTAAAGCAGAAGGGAGACATGTAACCTCTGATTCCATTTTCCTTGTCTAACATAGAACACTTTGCACACACATGACTTTCTCTTGAGCTACCTTACAAGAGACCATTTATTTCTCGCATTGAAATCCCTTGAATTTTTCATGTATCCCTCTTCCCATTTGATTTACTTTCTTTATCTCTTGCCTTCCTTTGGTTTGAATTTTCTTGCTAGCTATCCTGAGGGACTAGGATCGACCTCACCATTTTCATAATAAAACCCTTGATCCAACGTCAAATGGTATTTTCTCAATAAAACCCTTGATCCAATCTCAAGTGGAATTTTCCCAAATAAACTCAAAAATATGTTAAAATATGATTAGAATTGTGCTCCACGAGCCTTAAGTGGGGGAGAAGGAGTGATAATAGAGCTTTCCTGCCCTAGCTATGAGTATTTTAGACACAAGATGCTTAACATGGTTGTTTGAAATATTTGCCTCTACCCATAGTCTTTAGTGCAATTCGAATCAAGAACAATCTCTTTTCAAAACACATAAAGTCAACATTAACTCATCAAAACTCTTTTTGCGCCTTAGGGCATCATTCTGAAAACCCTTTTTAAAGGTAAAATAGCCAACAAACACTTAATTTCTATCCCGAACTACGGAGCTATGATTTCCTTATTGCACTATGAGGATACGTAGGCACGAGATTGCGATATCTTGTCGAGCCTCCTAATAAAAAAACCCTCCATTTTTACTTTAGCAAGTAACCTTTAGATAAGCGACACCCATTTACACTTAAAAAACTTAGATGGTTCCCGTTGAGTACAACAAATGTGAGGGGTGCTAATACCTTCCCTTTGCATAACTAACTTCCGAACTTAAGTTTGGTTGCGAGATCATTTTCTTCACCTTTAGGGGGTTTTATAGGTATTTTCTCTTTCCTCTTGGAATAACCAAATTTCGATGACGACTCTGTGCATTTTTTTTGCGTAACGACATCTAGCAAAATTTTCTTCTGGCTCAATAAGCTTCTTCTACTCCTCTCTAGTTCTGACTATAATTTATTCCTGCTGTAGGTATTAGTTCATGTTGTATTAAAAGCTTCTGATTTGAAGCTCTGACCAACTTAAAAAATGATCTTTAGGAAGAAATGGTCAGGGATTTTTTTGGTGTTGTTGCTCTGAGGTTTTTACTTAGGTTAGGGTTTCTATTGTGTTCTCAATGTGAAAAAATTCATTCAATTTATATCATGACTGAGGGGATGTTGGTACATGTGAGAGAGTTTTTAGGAAGATATTTGTTGTTAAAAGTTTGTGAAAAAAATCATTTGGATAATCAAGAATTGGTGAGCTGTTAGGAATGATTTTAATCAATCCCTGATATTGTGGGATTTAGGGTGAGTGGAAGGAAAATCGTGTATGGCCATGTCAAATGTTGAATCAAATCTATTTTATTTTTACTGATGTGAAAATTGATGCTTCAAACATATACTGTAATGACTTGTGTGATCAAAAATTGAATGAATTGCTCTTTTACTTGCTTCTTATTGAAGTAATTTATGATGATTGGAATACATAACTTTTATGAAATTTTCATTAGGATATTGTCTTTGTACTGCATAATTCTCCCTCTTGTGCTATGTTATGTTAAACAGCTTGTTGCATACTTAATTTGCCTTGCCTTGCTTGTATTCATTTGAAATATGTTACACTTATTTGCACTGCCTTGGGGACTGATTATGTCCTTTTTGTTTTTGGTCTCAAAACATGCAAATTTGGCATAGCGATTTCAAGTTGGAGCAATGGAATGGATGGGTATAGATTTGAAAAGGTGGAGCATATGGATTTTTGGAGACTTCACACTTAGTAGAATTAGGTCATAATTTTTTAGACATTTATTTTTTATTCTAAATGTATAGAAAAAGGCATTCCAAATGTACTAAAACAAATGTAGTTTGACTTATTCAATGTATCATTTGAAAATAAAACCAAATGAGCATGTTAATGTTTTATTGCAATTTTCATGGATGCAATGTAGTTTTTGTAACATTTGAAAAATATTTGAAATGAACCAAATGAGAATGCTTTGCCTTGATTTCAACTTTTAAGCCTTGTAAATTATTACTTATATGTGAGTTTGGAAGCCTAAATTATTTTAGCAATAAGTCCCCAAAATAAATGTTATGCTATCAAAATAATGATTACCAATATTCATACCCCAAAATTTGATCTACCCTTGATATTTTTCATCTGGTTCACTACTACACCCCTCTGCATGCATAGTTCACTTATTAACCAGTAATTCAGATACTATCATTCATTCATATGCATATTCATGCCATGATTACTTGTGTCATCACTTCACAAGTGCATGTTTCAAATGACATCATTGGATTCAAAGGTTGTTGGTCATAAGACATTAAAGAAATTTGCAAACTTCTGGTCATTTTCACTATGGATGCAATAATTTAGTGGTTTGATCTTGGTTAAGTTCTCAAAGGAACCCTAATCCTTAGTTTTAGTTGCCTGATCATACTATCCATATCAAGGTACATAGTGACTAATTTGTATTTGGTTGGTACATAGTGACTAGTTTGGATTTTGTTGATTGATTCATGACATGACACTTTTCAAAAGGCATTCCATTTCAAGATAAGGAAATGTTCAAGAGTCATTCAAATTCATCTAAGTAAACGTCTTTGGGTATTCAAAAGAAAATAAGATTTGTGGGTAAAGGTTATGTTTCTTAAAGTAGAAGCTATTACATTACAAAACCACTATAAAGGAGGTTACATGGAGAAAACTACATAAACTTATTACTAGTTGACTTTTGGTCAAAAAGGTTGACTTGTTGACCATTTTACCAGAACTTGACTTGTTCTTGACCCTCCACACTTCAAGTCTACTGCACCATCAATCTTCTTCAAGCAATTTCATGGGCAAGCAAGCCACTAACATCATAATTGCAATACATAATCCCAACTATACAAGTTTGCATTATCTAAATGATCCGGCGTGATCAGAATGAATTGTCGTGACCTTCAATGTAGGACAACAACAATAGTTGTAGGAGAGGAAGGGGTGTACCTGCAAGGTACTCTGATGCCAAATTAAGTCTGAGCTAGAGAGAGAGAAAGTACAAAGTGTTTAGGTATGAGTTAGAATGATATGAATACCTAACCCTCTCAAGTGAGAGGGTAGTTATAAAAATCTCCCAGCTAGGACCAAGGTCTCCAATATGGCCAAATTATTTGGTCGACCAATGGGAGACTTCTAGGTGGAAGATATAGTGCGTGATATTTGATCTGGTCCAACTATCTCCGTGAACTCCAAAGGGACAGTTGGTCGCGTGAACTGTCAAGCGCGTGAGGGGGATGTCCTCAACGACTATATTCTCCAACGACTATACTGTGCCCAACGGTCATATTATGGCCAACGACTATATTGTACCCAACAACTAGATTATCTTAATCTCCTTATTGGGCCTGGCCTAAATCTGGACTGGATTGGGCCTTGCCCAACTGTGGGCCATGTGCCAGTCCAATCTAGAACAGGATCCCCCGAAGTCGTTGCTCTGAGGTGAGGAGTAATGACATGATTTAGCCTAGCTGGTCGATCGATGGGCAGGAAATGCATCGTGAGGAAGCTTTTTGAGGTCTTTATTTTCTACTAAAAATCTTCAGAGACGTGCCCATCAATTGTCTATGGCTAGTATGGTCGACCATTGATTACTCGTGGTCTTCCTTGGGATGCGAGAACACTGTCGCAGAAGGAATAATTTATGTCGACCACACTTATGCTTAAGGTAAAGAAATATCCTATCAATGAGGCTTCTGCTCGGATGACATCAAACTGCTCTGTCGAGGAGGATGTGCCCACGGGGAGCTAGAGGGACTTGTCCTGAGGAATGTGAGGGGTCAGTCTTGAAAATGCCAACCGAAAGATTCCCCTTTTGACACGTGTGATGGTGTAATCAATTTTATTATGGTCTAGAAGGTCTAGGTTGGCTAGGAAATGATGGATCTTTCCCTTTGCGCTTCCTTATGTGAGAAAATACTTATAAAAAGGGGGGACGAATGTCGTACCTCGAAAAAAGCACGATCCTTCATGAATGGTTGCGGAAAACAGAGTCGCCACCGAACTTTATTTATCCCAAAGAGGGAAAGGAAAATATCGATAAAACCTTTTAGGGAAAGAACATGGTCATCGCAACCAAGTTCTAGGTTCGGGAGTCGGTTACATGAGGGGAAGGTATTAGCACCCCTCATGTCTGTTGTACTCAACTGGAACCTCTTGATTCAATTCTTAAGAAACGTTAGGTCAGATTGTTTTGTTTTATTCTAAGGGAAAAAGAAAAACGGTAAGGTAAAAGGATTTAGATTGATAAGGAGAAAGGGTTGGTTTTAGATTAGGGTGCTCGACAAGCCTATGTATTCCCTCGTATAATAGGAAAGTCAAAGCAATCGTAGTTCGTGGAACTACGGGAGAAAAAGAGGGAAGGTTGCTCGCTAGGATGTCGCAATCCTATACTTACGTATTCTCATTAACAAATGAGAAATCAGAGCGTTCGTAGTTCGGAGAACTATGGATAGGTTTGATTTTATCGAGAGATACTTAGTCGCATTCGGCAGAAAATATTGCTTTACCCAAACGGTTGAGGAGAGTACGCTTGCATCAATTTGAATGGATTTCCATATATCAACATTCATGGGAAACACGCCACTTATCTTTACTCAAATAGGTTATGGACGAAGCAATATTTTGCGTCGTTCTCAAGACACCATATCTCACGTTTATGAAAATATTTGACGGTTAGCGTGGCATCAAGAAGTTATATTAAGATTGGATGACGATTACTTGAAGCTTAAAAAAGTCTCCTCGGGCCCAAGTAATTAGGAGATTGGGTCAAAGACTTGACTCTCTCTCTCTCTCTCTCTTTTTTTCATCTCGAAAAGGGGTTATGTTTGGAAAGTGTTTTGAACAATGGAAGATAGTTAGAGTATTTTAACTGGATGAGGATTACTTGAAGCTTAGGAAAGGCTCCTGGGGCCCAAGTAATCTGGAGAATGAGTCAAAGACTTGAATCTCTCTTTTTTTCATCTTATATTATGAAAGAATTTTGATGTAGTTAGAGTAATTTAAATCGATGATGATTACTCGAAGCTTAAGAAAGGATTCTCGGGCCCAAGTAATCAGGAAAGTGAATCGAAGATCCGGCTCTCTCTCTCTCTTTTTCATCTTAGTATTGAGAAAATAAGTTTGATATAGTTAGTTGTGAAATAGTTTGATGTAGGATCGAATTATAAATATTTTTAAAGAAGAAAATTGTTCGAGCTTAAGAAAGGCTCCTCGGGCACAAACAATTGAGGAGAGTAATTGAAGATTCCATTCCAACTCCCTTTTTATCTTTATTTGAAATATGGTATAAGTATATTTAATTTAATTGGTTTTAATTTGAGAAAATGCTCGGTATTGACCGAGTTTTAAATTTGCGTGCGAAAAGAGGTCTTAATGGTATAAGGAAAGGTTGTTGGAGAGGCAAAAGCGCTCGACATACAAGAGTTAGGGTAGGAATTGATATATGAATCGAGTATGCTTTAAGGTTTTGGAGTTAATATACAAGAACATAAACAAGCAAATGAAAGTAAATGAAAGTAGTTGAATTGAATTTTTATCATGTACACTAGCAAAGTGGGCTAGTCTTCTGAATGACCAACAAGAAATAGTTGATCGAATAGGTCTTACTGTAAGGAAGCCCATGAGTAAGCTATGAATGTTGTGTATAGTGATTAGACGGTTGATGGAGATGCTTAAAATAGAATCTACTTACAGGGTGAAAAATGACTCGACGTTGAATCGATAATTTATCTTGAAAATGGTTTGAATATACAAGTGAGAAACAAAGAACAATATGTCATTATGAGCGTAAGACATGAGTAAGGACATAATAAAAACCTAATCTCCTTAGGACCATCCATTACTTTGGAAAGGCATACAAATTATCCCTGTCAACCCCTTTTGTTGCAAACATCCAAGAATGGTGCTGCCGGTGAATTCAAAAAAACCTGGGTAGAAAATAAGGGTGTGACAGTTGCCCCTATTTAAATAGCTTCGCTAGATGACATGAGGGATTGAAATCCTTATGTAATCCTGACAGAGGTTATTTAAATACAAGAATACCCGTATGGCTTCCAAATGCACTATGCAAATGCTATGTTGTAGACAAAGAAAACACTATGCAATACTGACATGCAATGAACTCTATCATGATGAAAATGATGAGATGATAAATGCAAAATGCAGACAAAGAAAGAAAACACACGAGGATAAAGTCAACACAGTGAGTACCAAAACTCGATGAGGATGACCAAAGACTGGGGAAATCTAAAGTGATTGGTCAACAGATTCAGGGATGACCTATTGATACTCTAGGACAATAGGTAAAACAGGACCCTCATAGAAATACGATCATGAAAACGAACAAAAGTAAACATCCTAGCCTCTGGAAATTCCTTAACAAAGAAATCAAACGGGATCTTCAGGAAACATTAGGAAAGATGCATGGTAATTAAACTCTTCTGTATGCCAAAACATTTGGACTTTATGGGGAAACACCCTTTGGATAAAATTCTCAAAAGAGAACTGCCACTTATCTCAGTAAAAGGAATTACACACCACTAGGAATGGATTAGCTTCTCGAAAGAGACTACCACTTATCGGACAAAGGATAAGCTTCTCAAAGGAGACAACCACTTATCGTTGAAAGAGGATAAGCTTCTCGAAGAGATTGCCACTTATCATAATAAAGGCAAAAGGAAACAAGCTTCTCAAAACAGAATGCCACCTGTCTGACAAAGGATAAGCTTCTCGAAAGAGATTGTCACTTATCATAATAGCGAAACAAGTTTCTCAAAGAGACTGCCACTTGTTCGAAGAAAAGGGATAAGCTTCTCGAAAGAGACTGCCACTTATCACAACGGCAAAACAAGTTTCTCAAAGGAGACTGCCACATGTTGGGAAAAAAAGGATATGTAAAAGATTCGTCCTGCGGGATACAATGCAAAATAAATGCATGTTCAAACTAGGTTTGACGACCTAATCAAATTCAAATGTGAAACTTTCCAAGGATCAAAGTTCAATCTAGGAACGAGCTAGAAAGTAGCGGTCCAAAAAGACTCCAACCATTGAGGAATGAACTCAAATGGAGTTTTTCTTATCTAAACATGGAAAAGATAACAGAAGCAACCATCATCCACGAGGATCAAACTCTGTGGGGAATTTAGAAATGATGTAAATTTTATGCTTAAAGCTACTACCCTTACTTGGAGAGAGACGACAAACCCGACCACTTGGGGAATAAACGCCAAAGTGAACAAAACAAGTAAACATCATAATGGTAGCAAAAAAAATACTCGAATGCCATGCGTAGGTATGAATACATATACGCGCGACTCTACGTTACTAGAGAAAAGTGAGACAGACTCTGTGGGGATTATTGAGATGACTACTAATGAGTTTTGTTGGGGATTGAAACAAGGTAGACTGACTCACGGGTGATACTTAAGGAGAATGGCCAGTTCTGGCTTCTCACGGAACAAACCAAAGACTATTGATATTTGTAATGAAAGATATGCTCTGGATTTGCACAGAGCAAAAGGATAAATTACTGTAATAAAAGGCAAGACTCCGGAATCACACAGAGTATAAAAGCAAAGACTCTGGATTCGCACAAAGTAAGAATAAGCAAAGACTCCAGATTTGCACTGAGTGATGCAAAATCAAATGGGCTATGGTTCAACTTATAACAGCACAGATGATAGGTGTGGTTTCTTTCATAACCATAAAAAGAGTTCCGGATTCGCACAAAGTATGAAGAGAGATGGGTTAATGCTTATCACATAACCATAAAAATGAAGTTCTGGATTCACACAGAATAAACAAGGGACTCTGGATTCGCACAGAGTTTAAAAGAAAGGGTTTCAAATTTGCACAAAATAAACAAGGGACTTTGGATTCACACAGAGTTTAAAAGAAAGGGTTTCGGATTCGCACATAACCAAAATTGATAGTAAAACCTGAACACACAACATATGGGAGGACATCTAGAAATATTTTAGACAATAAGGTAATTGAAACTGTGACTTATCTGGTATAAGATCTTAAACACCCTCAGATCAATAAAAAATATAAAATTTGACAAGTATTTGCTTGAGTGCCAACAAAATATTGAACTAAACAAAAAATAGATGACACGACGTGCTTGACATACAATGGCCTGAGCGACGTGCGCGCAAGACAAAAGACTAGATTATTATGATATACACAGAGGATATCAGGGTAAAGATGACCATCCTGTTTTCCTCAACACTCGGAGATGCATCTTAATTAAAATGAAAGGATGTTTTGAACATGTTCTTTCGGTATGTCAAACTTCGTCAAAATATTATTGGGAAATAAATGGGACCAAGTTCTCCTTAGGGATTATTTCAGAAGCATTCCACAAATATCTTGTAGTTTTGTGGTCTTTGGGGAAAAAACCAACTTCCCTTTTGGTTATTTCAATTGTCAAAGAAATTATGTATCTCAACATGTCGTTATACCTTAGCTTCAAAATTATATCATAAAAAATAAATGACATTTGTAAAAGAAAGATAAATAACACAATGAATAAAGTTGAAAAATGCAAATTTCATTTAAAAATACGGTAGCGCATGAAAATATGGCTCCACATGGGATATTACAAAGGAAACAAAATGTGAAAATAGCAATAGGAAAGTTTTACGTTAAATCTCAATAAATGCTACTTTCCCAATAACTAAAAGATCCCTAGAACTTCACATTTGAAAAGAACAATTAGGTTGATCTTCATGCCCCTGTTCCCTCTACATTGATCAAATTTGCTCAATATTGTATTAGCCTTTTATTTATCCCTAACTTTTGCCTGGATTACCCTCTCGGATTTTCAATCCACCAGGATGCTCTTTTTTTCCTAAGTTTCCCCTTTAGGTTTTCAACATACCGAGCTGACGTTTTTTTATATCCATAATTTTTGCCTAGACCACTCTTTCAGGTTTTCAGTCCACCGGGATGCCCTTTTTTTTCCTATGTTGCCCTTTTGGTTTTTCAACTTAGCGGATGTCTTTATTCTAGGCATAATACAATTGAACTACATTAGAATTTATCGTCTTATGGAACTCCTCGCCATCCATCGTTGCAAGAATTAAGGCTCCACCGGAAAATACTTTCTTAACAACGAATGGGCCTTCGTAATTTGGAGCCCATTTTCCTCGTAGATCCTTGTAAACAGGGAAAATCTTCTTGAGCACGAGATCTCCTTCCTTATACTCTCAAAGACGGACCTTTTTGTCAAATGCCTTCTTGAGTCGCTTCTGATATAGTTTTCCATGACATAAAGCGACTATGCGCTTCTCTTCAATGAGATTTAACTCATTGAATCATTTTTGAATCTGTTCAGCCTCTCCAAGCTTAGTCTCCATCAAGATTCTCATCGACGGGATTTCTACATCAACCGAGAGAACTGTCTCCATTCCGTATACCAAGGAAAAAGGAGTTTCCCATGTTGAAGTGTGGACATTTGTCTGATATCTATGCAAAGAAAAAGGTAACATCTCATGCCAATCTTTATAAGTTACCACCATCTTTTAAAGGATTTTCTTAATGTTTTTATTTACAACTTCAACAGCTCCATTCATTTTTGGGCGATATGGAGAAGAGTTATGGTGTTCTACCTTGAAGCTTTCACACAACTCCTTCATAACTTTGTTGTTTAGATTTGAACCATTATATGTGATGATTTTGCTTGGAACCCCATATCGGCAGATAATATCCTTCTTGAGAAAACGAGCAACCACTTACCGAGTCACGTTGGCATAGGAAGTAGCCTCTACCCATTTTGTGAAGTAATCAATGGCGACTAGGATGAAACGAAGACCATTAGATGCTTTTCATTCAATAGCACCAATCATATCGATGCCCCACATAAAAAATGGCCACAAAGAATTCAAATAATTTAGAGGAGTGGGTGGCACAGGAACTATATCAAAGTAAATCTGACATTTATGGAAAGCTTTGGCATAACGGAAGCAATCAGCTTCCATTGTCAACTAGTAATAGCCAGCCTTTAGGATCTTCTTAGCCATGGCGTGCCCATTAGCATGTGTTCCAAAAGTCCCTTCATGTATCTCCTTGATCAATATGTCAGTTTCATTTCTATCCACACACCTAAGTAGCACCATGTCATGGTTTCTTTTATATAGAACATTGTTGCTTAGTGTAGCACCCCAAAATTTGCCCAACCTTTTCTTCTATCTTGGCTTATTTTTCATAGCATCTTGCATTAGCATTTGTGCATAGCGTTGGTTCTAGACAGGGGATCAAGATGTTTTATTTAATACTCAAAGTAGAAGCTTCATGTTCAAAGCTCAGGCAAGGGTACATTTTCAAGTCACCAAGTCTTCACTATCATCAGAGTTGGTCTCAAAGCTTGTGAAGTGAGAGAGCAAGTGTTTGGTTATCTCCTTCTATCTTGAGGATGATTAGAGGAACATGTGGCTATCTCTTTGGAGGAGACATGGTTCAAGAGCTCAATGTACACCCTAAGGGTCCTCTATAGGGGTCATATTATTACACAAGTCATTGGCAAGAACCTCAATTAGTAGATAAAGTGTTAGGGTTTCATCTAGTCAACAAAAAGTCAATTATGGACTTGAGAGAGCTCAAAGCTTGATTCTTTATCATTGAAGAAATGAGAAGTCATCCTAAGTCATCTCAAATGTCATGTGGAAGCTAGGTCAAGGAGATTCAAGAGTTCAAGAAGTTGCTAAATTAGGGTTTTAGATGATCCTAAGTGTAAAATCCCCTCTTTTGGTATCTAATTTCAAGGATAATTTTCACCATGATGCAAGTCCTATCTCATTTTCCATCAAACATGAGACTTGTTTCGAATCTTTCAAGCTTTCTTTTGAGTACAAGAACTCTTTCATTAGATTCATACATCTCATGTTATGATGTTCACAAGTTGGTGTTACAAAATGAAGAGAATTTAGAGGCACTCAAGGGTAACTCACTTCTAAGGCATTTTTCACATGGAATCAAGCTCTTCCTCATTTTTCAATAAACATGAGAGTTGTTCCTTATTGTCTAAGATTTCCAAAAATTGTTAGAACTCATCATTCCCATGTGTGAAGCTCTAGTTATGCTCATCCTAAGTCAAGGTCATTTTTCGAAACCTAGTTTTAGGTCATTCACTTCAAGGACCAAATTCATGAACTTCAAGACCTCAAATCAAGATTCTTGCCACATGAAACTTGTGTGTCAAGACCTTAACTTCATCATGATCCAAAATTTCATGACCTGAGATGATTTTTGAACATGAGCTCAAAATGAGTGAACATGAGCTCTAGTTATGACCATACTAGTCTCTACCCAAAATGAGCAAACATGAGCTCATGTTTTCAAGTCATTTTGAATTTTCATGCCTTATGAGGTAATCACTCAAAACCATACACAAACCCATGTCCTCTCATTATAATGACTCAAGTTCCTTTCCTCACCCCCATCTAACCAGAAAGAGCGACTTGAATGAGTAGCAAACCCACCCAAACCTGTAACGCCCATTTTTAATTATTTAGTCTTCCCGTATTGTTTTGTTTTCGATGGATTAAGCGTGGGGATTTGCTCGAGGATTTGAGTTCCATAATATTAGAAAATATGACTAATAATAATAATGGTATGATAATTAATAGTGTTGATACTATTATTATTAATATTATCATTATTATTATCATAATTAAAATATTAGTGGAAATTAAATTTATGGACTTAAGAAAATAAGAAAAATGATATTATTATTAATAACATTATTGGAATAAAAGAAAATGAGGATTCATTTGGGATTAAGGGCAAACTTGGTATTTTTGTGAAAAGGGAATTGGAAGGAAAGAGTAAGAACACGATTGTGAAGGAGAAGAAAAAAGAAAGACACGGTTGGAGAAAGAGCAAGGTCTGAGGCTTGAGCAAAGGAAAGGGATCATCAAGGCGGTGAAGTTGTGAAGGTTCATCATCAGACTGCATTTCGAGGTAAGGGGGGATTAATCGATCAATTTGGTTATGCATGAAATTGGTAGAAAAGGGGAAAATCCCTAATCCCCATAGGATGATGATGATTTAATGATAGCTGCATGTTAGTAATTTTGTTATGATGATGGTTGTTAGGTTAGATTTTTGTTGCATGTGCTGATTGAAGGTTTAGAGGTTTCCGATAAGAATCCGGGGTTACACCGGAAGTTGGTAATTACGTAGATGTAAGCATTACCGAGTAGAACCGAGTTAGATATTATAGTCGGGTAGTGGTATGGCTTTCTGGTATGTTGGGGTTGGCTTGGGAATAAAACCGGCTGAGCTCGGAGTGCGTTGCCGAATCTGAGCTGAGAGCTGATTTCTGCAGAATTCGCGTGCATTCGCTGGGCGAACGGGGGCGAGCCTTCGCCAGGCTTCGCCAGGCGAACTGGGCAGTGAATGCTGCCTTTTGCTTCTGTTTGGCTTCGCTAGGGGTTTCTCCGGGCGAGTCCCAATGAGTGTTCTCTGCGGGGCCTCGCCAGGCGAATGGCAATGAACATGACAGCATTTTGTGATTTTCTGATGTGTTGTTTCGTTTCTCGCGTGGTCGGACCCTTGTCGGTCGTGAGCAAGTACGTGGTTATCATGGATCGATTGAGAGTATGAAGGTGAGGTAGAGAGCGTGTGCACGAATATTCGTCGATATGGACGATTGAACTGAAGTACGCTGTGAATGCCTTAAAAGGCTGTGTACTTTTCGATTAAGAATGAATATGTATGCACGCATACGAGAGATGTATGCACCGTGTACGAGAGACGCAGATCAGTAGAATCGTTACGCATTGAGTGTGTTGATGCGTATGTGATATACAATTGGATCAGTAGGATCAGTATGCCTTATGTGCATAGTGTATGATGTATTGTGTGGTAGTTATGATCAGTAGGATCGTGTATGCCTTGTGTGCATTGTATTGATGTGTTGTGGTGATAAATTGGATCATTAGGATCGTGTATGACGTGTATGCCTTGTATGCCGCATTTTTGTCGAGTTTAGTGCATGTGTTGCATAGTGAGTTGGGCATGTGTTGCATTGTTGTTTGTGTGTGTGTTGTGGTTGTTGGTGATGGGACAGTAGGTCCGGGTGTGAGAATTATGAAATAAATGATTGATTGATTTCTGCCTTTTATTTCATGTATGTTTATACAGTTATTATTTGATTGAGATTCTCACCCTTTTGTTGTTGTTGTGGTTTGTGCTTCTTCGGAAGTGCAGACAATCTAGATGTTTAGCTAGCTCAGATTGTGGCGTCGTTGTAGGACATGCTCTGATACGTAACACCGGGGATTTTGGGAGGTTGTTGTAATTTATTGTTTATGTGTGCTCCTGTGGCGTATCTTTCTTTTGTGAATATGTGATATGCATGATGGATATACATGTTTTTGGGCAATTGGCCGACTTTTGTATATATGACGATATATATATATATATATATATATATATATATATATATATATATATATATATATATATATATATATATATATATATATATATATATGCATGTTATCTGGTGTATGACAGACTAATTCTTATTTTCCGTTGCAATGTTACTGAAAATGCTTTTGAAAAATGATATGTGGAATTTTATGGTGAATTGCGACATCCCGTAAGTGGGAGAAACTCTGATATGTACTTACTTTTAAGTGTTTTATTTTGTTTTGGGAAACGGGGTGTTACAAAACTCGTGTATACCTCACATTGGAATTTTTGGCAAAGTTGAAAAATCACAAGAACCACACATCATCGGCTTACCAAAACACCTCACATATCTCATATATAATGTTTAAGGAAACCCTTACGTGGGGGCAAGAGCTGCCTGCTGCAGAAAGAGTGAGTTTCATTCAAAATTTCTCAAGTTTTCTCTCTCTTCGAATTGCATATTTCTTTGGCTTTTCCTCCCATTTCTTGGCTGGTTTTCACGCACTTGTCGCTACTGCGAAAATCGGCGCCGACTATGATAGAAGAGTCGTCACCGTGCGTTATTTATCCCACAAGAGGGAAAGGAAATGCTCAGATTAAACCTAACGCAAAGAGGGAAAGGAATGGTCATCACAACCAAATCTTGGATTCGGGAGTCGGTTACGCAAGGGGAAGGTATTATCACCCCTCACGTCCGTTGTACTCGATGGGATCCACGCTTGTTTTCTATCTAAGGGTGTGTTTATCTATCTACTCTAAAGGTCTGGGTTAAAAAGAAAATAAAATGACTCTGCAAAGTATCGCACTTTATGCCTACGTATTCCCGTTTGGAACGAGAAATCAAAGTCAACGTAGTTCGCCTAACTACGGGTTATGGGGGGAAGGTTGCTCGCCGAGATGTCGCATCTCGTGCCTACGTACTTTCATACGGCATGAAAGATCAGAGCAAACGTAGTTCGGGCTACGGAAGACACAAGTTTGTCTGACAGTTTTTTATCTCCTTAAGAAAGGGTTTTCCTGATTAAAGGTCCAAGAGGACAAAAACAGAGTTTGAATGTTTGTTTGAGTTTTTTATGAAAGAACTGTTTTTTAGGATGTTTGCAATCTCTGTCGTACTAGAGACTATGACCCAGGAGTGAACGCTTCGTATGTCACCCAAAGGGTACCACACTAACATCCAGATTACTGGAGAGAGACCCTCCACCAACCTTTTCCCAGATAGCTTATGGCTCGTAACGCACAACTTCAATTAACCTTATTACTGTGTTTTTGAATTGTTTTAAGAAGAGAAGAGAAAGACACCCTAAAACTATGGTTGAAAGGGGAATCTACCTACAGTTATCATGCATGGGTCAAAACCTAATGTCTTTCATAATTCCCTCCTGCACAGAGGAAATCAGAGATCCTAGGGGAAAATAGCAAAAGAAAGCAAGCAGTAAACAATAAATAGTAAAATGCATGCTATGCAACAGTACAAGCGAGGCAAGGGAGTCCGACTCAACCTCAAACCTAAGAAAACAACAGGCAAGAGGAGACAAGCTCCACCTCAAACCTAGAGGTAATCAACACAAGCAAACAGACAATACAACAAGAGAAAAGAAACAGAGAAAGCAGCCCAAGCACAACAACAGTCTTTAGCAGACAACAACTTCAATACTCAACAGCAGCAGCTCTAAACAGCAAATCCTCTTGACAACAGAGTTGACAGCAAAATGGTTTCATCCTCAAGCTAGCTTCTATCTTCAAGCTTCATCAAACTTCATCTTCAAGCTATAGCAAGCACACTCCAAGCAAAGGATTAATCACTAAGATCAAGGTTGCAATGTTGAAAACCAAATGAAAACCAAAGGAAATCATCAAGTACCAACATTGAAATGGAAAGGCATCCTCAAAGTTCTACTCAACTATGGGCATACCACACATCCCTCCAAAGGAGAGATGGAGTTTCCGTAGGAGGACTTTACATCATTGGATAGAATAGAAGCACGCAATGCATTCTATGTTTGATGAAAGAATCAAAACTAATCCTAATGGCTCTTCCTAAAACCCTAATTTCCTAAGCTCCTAAAAATCTCCTAAAAGAGAAGAAAGCTTCAACTCCAAGCTCCAATATTTAATCCATAGCAGCTACACCAAATCTAGAAGACCTCCCAAGAAGGAATCCAAGCAAATCCAGCTCGAAAGTCACCAACAAAACCAAACAAACAAGAGCACCAAAAATAGAACACCACAAGCACAAGCAACTTGCAAAATACAACTAAAATAGAAAACAAAGTTGTAAAATTCTAATAAAATTCCTAGGGGAACATACATGTTTGAACAAACTAGGGTTAAAATATTAAAGCCTAATTCAACTTCTAAGTCACCTAAATAATTTCTAAATTGAAGGGTATCAAGGTGATTCACAAGTTTGGAAAGGCTCTAATCTCAACACCTAAAACAGAACCTAAAGTTGTTTTAAACTTCTAACAAAAATTCTAAGGGAGCATGGATATCTACCCTAAAACATACTAAAAATCAAAGCCAGATTCAACACCAATTAAGAGAACAAAATTCAACAAGACAGATGGTCAAATATGCAAATATTAAAGAATTAAACAAAATAAGAAAAATCAAATTAAATTGAAAAATGCATGAAAATGCATTTTATTGATTTCAGAAAATCACAAATTCTCTCAAGATCATGGAGATATTTTTAAAATAATTTTTGGATCAAGAATGAATTTATTGTGATTTTTAGAATCAATAATGCATTAAAAATAATAAAAAATGAAATAAAATAAAATAAAAACTGAAATAAAACATGAGCGCTTGGATGAGGGGACTGGGTATGCAGGTCCAAGAGCTATGGGCGTGTCCACGCAAGCATCCCAGTCACACGCTGACTGGAATTAATGAAACGCAGCGTTTTGTGTTGAGAGTCAAATTCTCAGATCAAACGTGAGCCATCAGATGCTTCTACTAAGTCTTCTCAACAGACTAATCCAACGACATTGAGTCATCATCTTCGTTCAAATCCTCAGATGGAGGGAGCACTGTTTAGGTGGCCGGAGAAGACCTCCGGTCGTCTTCTCCGGTGAGCAGGTGGTTACAGGTGATAGAAAAACATCAAATCTTATATCAATCTCTCCAGAATTTTGTGCTGATCACGATTATGAGCTTAGAACTTCCTAAATCCTTATGCATTTTCAAAACCGATACCAGATCTAAACTATGTCATATTCTTGAATGTCACCAAAGCCTAAACTAAAGGTATAGATGTCTTCCTCAAGTTACACTGATCATCCTAAGCTATCACAATTGCATTGATTCCTCAAGATCAACCATAGCTGAATCTAAACAGAAATCGTGACACCTTCTTGATCATCACCAAATGCTACCAAATGGATCCTAAATCGTTCTACAAGTCAAAAGGAACCTAACCACATGTTCATCTATGTCTACATCATGCTAGATCAAGAGAAAAGTTGAATTATACCAACCTTGTTTCAAGCTTCAAATGGAGATGGTTCTGACTCGATCTTTGCTCCAAGAACTTCCAGAATCCTTCACTGGTGATGATAGAAACCTCTTGCAACTTCAATTTGATCTGAAACCTCCCTGAATCTCAAATGCGATTTTGAGTTGAAGCTCCAAATTTCCAATGTCAATCTCTTTTCTCAGCCTCAATCAACCACCAACCCTTGTCCAATTCTACTTCTGAGCATTTATAGAATGGTTTGGGACCTTCTAGAGTCCAAGCCCAGGCCCAAATTGGAAGATCCAAAAAAATCCAACCTCTACAAAATTTGAACATGGCAAATGCATGAATTTGCTTAAACAACTTGCATTAGAAGCTTTGAATCACTTGCATACCACCCTTGGAGTGTATTCAAACCAATAAAAACCTCCACATTGCCTTGGTGAATGAATTGCCATGAGGTTGCTTATATTTGAAGAAACAAGTGAAAAACTCATGAATTAAGGGTCAATTGAGAAATCTAAAAGAGCCAATGTTTCCAAAACATGATTTCTGATCAAATCAAGTACTCACTTGACTTGTTTTGGTCACTTAACCAATTATTTTGAATTTTTCAACTTTGAATCCTTTGAAAATCTCCCTTATTCAAACAATTTCAAACCAAGTCTTGCTATGAGCCCAATAAATCCATCATGACCTCTTGGTTAGCCTAAAAACCACATTTTGAACAACTTTCATGTTGAACAAAAATCCATTTGACAAGTGCAATTTGGAGATTTTGACCTATGATTGAAAATGACCTATAATCTCACTTTCCCAAAATACCCCTGACTTGTAAACCTCATAACTTGAGTTCTACAAATCAGATGGAAGACTTCTAGTACAATTTAGAAAGCTAAAATCATGAGGAACAACTTTCATGTTGGCCAAAAGTTCATGTGAAACCTCCTTCCAGTTAAAAAATAGCTTTGAAGTCAGATGATTTTCACAGACAAATTTCAGAGGCATCTGAGGACTTGTAACTTGTATGGGTCATAACTTGAGTTCTACAAATCCTCTTGAGGACTTCTAGTACTAAACTTAAAGTTATTGAGATTATCTACTAGTTTCATGTTGGCCAAATATCCATTTGAAACTTGTATCTTGAGTTATGTGGTCATGAAATTAGGCACTAAATAGGGAATTTTGCACTGAAACCCTAATTTAGCAACTTCCCACACTCTTAACTTTTCTTGACTTGATCTTGACACAACACCACAAATTTCTTAACATATAATTTCATGAACTCCATGACCTAAAAGTAGGGCTTGATACTCTTCAATTGCCCAGTTGACCTAGAATTGATCCAGATGAAACCCTAATTGCTTGCACCTCAATTGTGGCTCTTGCATTTGACACAATGACTTGTTTGAGCTCTCCCATGGCCGTCTAGGAATTCTATGAGCTCCATACACATCCTCTTTTCACATTCAACACTTCACAACCCTCTGATGGTCTTCAGTTGATCCTCAAGTTAGGAGAAGATTCACACTCAAACATCTAAACCCTTAGGCACTCAAACCATCTTCTGATGACTTTGACAACTTCTCAATCTTGAATGAGACCTCTTGTTAGGATCTTCTTGATAAGAATCACACTTGATCCCCTACTATATGAATGTTAGTCCAATGAAACATAAACCAGGTAAGAAAAGGTTGAGCAAATTTTGGGGTGCAACAGCTGCCCCTATTCAAACGGCTTGGACCCGACTGGGTGAAGAGTGAACGACCTTCAAACAATCAAGGTAGAAGACGGTTGAATACCAAGAAACCTGGAAATTTGCCAACCACAGAAATAAGCTGCGAAAACTGCTTGGGGAACAACATCCGTTGCACTGAACCCAGTTGTTACGGCAACAACTGATCAATCATCTGACAAACTTTTGATTTTAACACCAACCCCCAGTGTGATGCCACAGGCATCGAATTAACTTTGCAAGAAACACCTCCGTCCACAGCCGAACTAAACTTCGTCAACACGAGGAGAGACTCCATCATCATGGGTACAATTCCGTCCATAACTGGAATAATGATCTCTGTCAATCACAGGTAATGATTCCGTCAACACGGATACTAATCATTATTAACTTTACTGGGGACAACTTCGTCGATCACGGGTAACAATTACCGTCATCACGGATAACAATCACTGTCAACACAGGTACGATCCGTCAATACGAATAACAATCACCGTCAACACAGCGAAACGATTCCATCAACACAGATAACAATCACTGTGAACACAAGTACGATCCGTCAACACGGATAACAATCATCGTTAGCACGGGTACAATTCTGTCAACACGGATAACAATCACTGTCAACACAGGGAAACAATTCCGTCAACACGGATAACAATCACTGTCAACACAGGTACGATTCCGTCAACACAGATAACAATCACTGTTAACACAGGGAAATAATTTCATCAACACGGATAACAATCACTGTCAACACAGGTACGATTCCGTCAACACGGATAACAATCACTGTGAACACAGGTATGATCCGTCAACACGGATAACAATCACTGTCAACACAGGTACGATCCGTCAACATGGATAACAATCACCGTCAGCACGGGTACGATCTTTGTCCATCACAAGTATCAATCTTTGTCCATCACAAGTAACAATCTCTGTCAACACAGGCGCAATCTCTGTCCATCACAGGTAACAATCTCTGTCAACACAGGCGCAATCTCTGTCCATACAGGCACAATCTCTGTCCATCACAGGTAACAATCTCTATCAACACAAGCGCAATCTTTGTCCATCACAGGTAACAATCTCTGTCAACACAGGCGCAATCTCTGTCCATCACAGGTAACAATCTCTGTCAACACAGGTAACATTTGAAGAATACTTTGCTGGGGAATATGAGAAACTTAACCAAACACATCTGTGGGGAAAATTTTCATCGGGGGAAATCACTAGTAACAACTCTGAAAGTTTGAGCCATGAAATCTTTTAACGCTGATGTAACAGCAAATCCGGGGAGAATCCCACTGGGGACGAAAAGAAACTTAACCAAACAACTCTATTAGGGGACGAACGTTATCATCACCTATCTCACGCCAAGAATTTGAATATCTAGAAATTCTTCTGAGCAAGAATCCCACTCCTCTACAGGGAACAACACCTGAAAACAAAGAGGTAACCAACCTGGCTTATGTTTCAAAATGCATATGTTGGACAATGGCGTAATGCTCCATACGACATGGAAATGCTACGCGTTTGCGTAGATGCAAATATGATGATATATGCAAAATGCAATGATGCCAAGAGGCACTTCAGCAAAATAAATGCCGAAGACAAGACCCAATCCGCTGGGGATAACCAGGTATCACAGACATATTCCAACAAAATAAATGTTGGAACGGTGCAACCAACTCCGCTAGGGATAACCATCCTATCGGAGGATGACTCACAAGCTTGAAATTACGAATTCTGTAAGGGATGTTCATCCTGACGAAAGAATGACAACCTGCCGGGGAGAAGGAAAAAACAGTCCTGCGCGGGGATAATCCTTCTGAACCAAAGACGACTTGGTTATATTCTGCGGGATTTACCCATGCTGGGTGTTGAGTGTGTACATACTCATTGCTGGGAATGCACCTTCTGTCGAGGACATCAAAATCCATTGAGGATACTCTCTTGTCAACTTCCTTGGGGAATACTCTTCTAGGGAGGACCACCCACATCCAATAGTGATATTTACCATCTCAAATATTTCTGGGATAAGATGTGACTTCTGCTGAGGAGTGATACAACCACTTGGTCACGGGACTCTGGCTGGGGGAACACGAATTCCTTGACTATTTGCTTCAAAGGTGAGAACCCTACAAAACACAAACGAGACAGAACAAATCTACACAACAAGATCTATCCGGTTAGTATCCGTGACATTCGTTCAGTCAACTCGAAGTTTTAGCAATTATTGGCAAGGGCCAGCAAGTTTATGCACATGCAAGTCCATCAAAAACAATGGCGTTTTTCACAAACAAAACAGTAAAGAACAAGCATCAAGTACTGAATAAGATGCTTTATTGATAACGGGCCTGTAAATAGGAAAAATTTTGTACACTGGATGCAACTCCTGAAAAGAGGAAGTTACGCACAAACAAAATACAAATATTACAGAAGCACAAATAAAATTTGTATACATGTCGGCAACGTGGTACAGACGAACACCATGACCTGATTCTCCTATGACTCGCCTGACTCTGACGCTTTTCCGATACTTGATCTTCAGAAGAGATTGTTTTGGATATACGAACCTCAGGTACTCCCAAACCACTAAGCAACACAGTATCAAACTCGGACTGCAGTCATTTGCTTTTTCACATCCCTAACTTTTGCGTGAACCGCCCTTTGCGGGTTTTCAATTCACCGGGATACCCTTTTTTTGCCAAAATCGCCCTTTTCAGGTTTTCAACTTCGCGGGTGTACATTTTTCAATTTTATCCCTAACTTTTGCCCGAACCTTTTATTCCTTTTTTATGGTTCGCCGGGATGCCCCATTTTTGCCTGGACTCTCTTTTTTCTGTACAGCGGGTCTCTTTAAGCAAAGTATTTTTTAACTGCGTCCAAGTTCACAGGGGATGTGAAATCCTCACCATCCATGGTAGAGAACAGTAAGGGCTCCTCCAGAGAAAACCTTTCTAACGACATATGGACCTTCATAGTTGGGAGTCCACTTTCCCCAGTGATCTGATTGTGGTGGGAGAATCTTTTTCAGCACAAGACCGCCTGTCTGAAAGCTTCGAGGACACACCTTCTTATCATAAGCTTTCTTCATCAGGCTCTGATACAGCCGACCGTATGCTAGAGAAGCCAGTCTCTTCTCATCCATTAAACTGAGCTGATTCAATCTATCTTTCACCCATTCTGCCTCATCAAGTTGGACATCACGCAAAACCCTCAAAGAAGGGATCTCAACCTCCAATGGTAGAACAACTTCCATACTATATACCAGTGAAAAAGGATTTGCCCCGGTTGATGTGCGTACCGTCATACGATAACCGTGCAAAGCAAAAGGCAACATCTCATGCCAGTCCTTATAGGTCACAACCATCTTCTGAACTATCTTCTTTATGTTTTTATTGGCCGCTTCAACAACGCCATTCATCTTGGGCCGATAAGGAGAAGAGTTGTGATGTTCAATCTTGAAACTCTGGCACAATTCCTTCATCATTTTGTTATTCAAATTCGAACCGTTGTCAGTGATAATCCGCTCCGAGATTCCATATCTGCAGATAATATCCTTCTTGATAAATCTGGCTACCACCTGCTTGGTAACATTAGCATACGATGCCGCTTCAACCCATTTGGTGAAGTAATCAATAGCTACCAAGATAAAATGATGTTCGTTGGATGCCGTGGGCTCAATCTTCCCAATCACATCAATTCCCCACATGGAAAAAGGCCAAGGTGACGACATAACGTTCAGAGGGCTCGGAGGCACATGAATCTTGTCCACATAAATCTGGAATTTATGACACTTCTTTGCAAACTTGAAACAATTTGTTTCCATTGTCAGCCAGTAGTACCCTGCTCGTAACAACTTTCTCGTCATTGCATGTCCGCCGGCATGTGTACCAAATGTACCCTCGTGGATTTCTTCCATGAGCAACTAGCCTCTTTCTCATCCACACACCGCAATAACACCAAGTCGTGGTTTCTCTTGTAGAAAACACCATCTGGATTCAGATAGAAATTTCCAGCCAATCTCCTAAGAGTCTTCTGATCACGACTGGATGCCCCAGCCGGATACTCTTGGTTCTTCAGGAAATTCTGGATATCATAATACCACGGTTTACCATCAGAAGCTTCCTCAATGGTGAATATGAAAGCGGGCCTATCAATGCGAGAGATAACTATCCTGGGAGCCTCATTCCAAAAGTTAACTTTATACATTGAAGACAACGTCGCGAGAGCGTCTGCCATCTGATTTTCTACTCGTGGTACATGGTGCAATTCCACCTTGTCAAAGAAAGGTAACCACCTTCTTGCATAATTCATATAGGGTATCAGATTGGGCTGACGAGTCTCCCACTCTCCCTTGATCTGGTTCATAACTAGAGCAGAGTCTCCGTACACATCAAGATTTTTAATTCTCAGATCAATAGCTTCTTCGAGCCCCATAATGCACGCTTCATATTCAGCTTCATTGTTGGTAACTGGAAAGGTCAATATAGCAGTGAATGGGATGTGCGACCCATGAGGAGTAGTAATGATTGCCCCTATTCCACATCCATATGAATTAACGACACCGTCAAATATCAATTGCCATTTGGAACCCAGCTCTGGACCTTCATCAGGCAACGGCTCCTCACAATCCTTCATTTTTAAGTACATGATATCCTCGTCAGGAAAATCAAACCTCATCGGCTGGTAATCATCAATTGGCTGCTCAGCTAGGAATTCTGACAGAACACTACCTTTAATAGCCTTTTGAGAAACATACCGAATATCGTATTCTGTCGATACCATCTGCCACCGGGCAATCCTTCCGGAAAGTGCTTGCTTTTCAAACACGTATTTGATCGGATCCATCTTTGAAATTAGCATGGTTGTATGATTTAGCATGTATTGCCTCAAACGTTTGGCAGCCCAGGCTAGCTGATAACACGAAATCATATATATATATATATATATATATATATATATATATATATATATATATATATATATATATATATATATATATATATATATATATATATATATATATATATATATATATATATATATATATATATATATATATATATATATATATATATATATATATATATATATATATATATATATATATATATATATATATATATATATATATATATATATATAATGATGTACTTTTCTACTAATCGGCGACCGTTTTCACTCCGAATTCAGATATTTCCATACTATTTGCCCAATATTTTGCAGGTATTCAAAATCCATGCTCAAATGGAGCAAGATAAAGAAAAGAAGCATTTACAGGTGAAAACTGGGCCAAAAAGCAGCAGAAACGAGTTCTGCTGATGTGACGACCGTCACAAGGGTGTGACGACCATCATGCGTGTGACGACTGTCACAGGTCCGTGACGACCGTCATGCAGTTAAAATGCAGTTTACTGCACGTGCTGTCAAATTATGAAAGTGCCAAAGAGAAGTGGTACCACTAACTCCTATATTTTCTGATATCATTCCCACTTCCCGAAGAAATAAACCGTTGAATATCCCATCTATAAAAGAAGGTAGCTGGTACCAGAAAAAGGCGGAGCCGCATTTGAAGAAACGAAGTGCTGCCAATTTACCTTCAGAGCAATTATTCAATTTCCAATTTTCTTATTGTAGTTTATTTCCTTTTTCTTTCCTTCCTTGCAATTTTTGTATTAATTCCCATTTCTATTCTGTACGAGTAATTGGCCTAAAGACTAAATCCTGCCGCCATTTTGGAGGATTTTCCAAAAGCCAAATCAAATTGTTTACAGGTTTCTATTCTAATCGTAATTGAATTGTTATTTCCTATTGTAATGCATATTATTATTTTCTACCATTATTTACGTGTTGTTAATTTATATTCCATGTCTGGCTAAATCTTAAGTAATCGGTATGTAATAAATAATCTGATGGGATTCAATAGTTAACCGGTGTATATCTACCTTTTCAAAAACTTATTTATGGCTTAAGTTTTTAAATTTGACTTTTCTAAATAAACCTTCGTCGCGACAGCGAGAAATTATTTACAGTAGTTTTGCCACGACAGTGGGAAATTCATAAAGGTACGAACCAACAAGCGAAACCTAAGGCTAAGACCAGATAATAAAAGCTAGGCATTCATTTTAAAAACACCGACAGCGCTTTAAAAGGAATTAGAGCTTAATAGTTTTCAAAAAGTAACTTTAACCCCGAACGGGATAGCGACAACATACGTTCCGCCTTAGAGTTGCGACTAGCGTCAACAACCATCGTGAGACAAAGGTCTTTAAACCATCATTTTATTCTTAAACTATTTTTGAAAACCTAATGACATCGGTGACCTATAGAATCCCTGAAGAAATAACATATTACATACCGATTCAAGCATTCATACCTTAAGTAAAAAACTTTAGTTCCCTTTAGTTTACGCACTTATTTTGTTATTATTCCCCTAAAACATTACCAACCTAGCTAAACACCGTAACACCCGATAATACTAGTTTGATTACGAGTCCCTGTGGGATCGATATCTATTATTTCTACGCGATAGACTGTGCACTTGCAGTTAATTGAGTTTGACATAGAAAGTCGCGATCAAGTTTTTGGTGTCGTTGCCGGGGACCCGTTTAGTCAATAGTGTAATATTTTGTAACACAGTATAGACTAGGTTAACAATTCTCTCTCCCTCTACTCGTGCTTCGATTGTATGCCAAGTACTCGCTCACAAGGCGACATCTTACAACCTACAATTGCCGAACTAGAGCGCTTCTTACATCTAAGAAGGCGCATCATCGAATACCAACGAAGACACAACATTCCTGATCTTCTAGCTTATCCTCCCGTTGAAGAAGCAAAGATGGATGAAGGACCTCAGAACAAACCGCTGAAGGACTACGCTACACCCTCTCAGATGGAACCTCGAAGTAGCATTGCTGCCCCAGCTATCAATCGAACCGATTTTGAACTAAAACCGTCATTGCTGTCAGTCGTACAACAAAATCAATTCTCAGGAAATGCAACTGAGGATCCAAACGAACACTTAATGAAGTTTGTACAATACGCAGACACAGTGAAGGCAAATGGAGTAACTCCAGACGCAATAAGACTTTGTCTTTTTCCTTTCTCTCTTAGAGATAGAGCTTGGACATGGTTACAATCCTTACCATCCAACTCCGTTACGACGTGGGAACAGTTGAAGAACGTTTTCTTAGCGAGATACTTTTCGCCAAGCAAAACTGCTATGCTTAGAGCTCAAATCAACGGATTTCGACAAAAAGATACTGAATCTCTCTACGAAGCATGGGAAAGGTTCAAAGATATGATGAGAGCATGTCCTCACCACGGTCTAGAAGACTAGGTGACAATCCATACTTTCTACAATGGGCTTCTGTATAACACCAGATTAACGGTAGACGCCGCCGCGGGCGGTGCACTTATGGATAAGCCATACAACGAAGCCTATCAACTAATTGAAAATATGTCTCAGAACCACTGCCAATGGGGAGGTGAACGAACTCCAGCAGAGAAACCCGCAGCGAAAGGTGGGATGTACGAGATCAGAAGCCTTGAAAAGTTCAACGCTAAAGTAGATGCTCTAGCACAGAAAATCGACAGTCTGACCGTTAACCCAACTGCAACCGTAGCTGTTGTAACTCCAAACTGCGAGTTATGCAGAATCGCCACTCATAATGCGCCCGAGTGCCCATTACTGGCCGGAATCCCACCAGATCAAGTAAATTACGCTCAAGGAAATCCTTACGCAAATAATTACAACCCAGGATGGGGGAACCACCCAAATTTTTCCTACAAGAACGATAATTCCTTGCAAGCACCAGCTGCTCCGCCAGGATATCAGAAACCAGCCGCTATTGCCCAGACTGCCCCTAGGAAATCAAATCTCGAATTGATGATGGAAAATTCATAGCTACTCAAGCTCAAACAAACAAAGAATTCTTGAATAAAAACATACTGTCGCGGTGAAATTTGGATACCAAACTATTAATTAGTTTGAATCGTTAATTCAGTTGCAACCGTCCTTGATTTATCCAAAGGAAATGTTAAAGGAAGGAAAACGTATTTTGCATTGTAAACACAATGCGGGGAAAGATCTAAGGTTCGGGGGTTGGTTAAACTTAGGGAAGGTATTAGCATCCTAAGTTTCTGTAGTACTCTACAGGAACCTCTTGTTTTATGTTGTTTATTGCCAAGTTATTTGCTTAAGGGTAATGTTAAGGGTTAAAGGTAAAGAGAAAGACCTAAGGGGGTTAGTCCTAAGTATACTCTCCAAGACGTCGCATCCTGTGCCTACATATCCTGACAGGAATGGAATCAGAGTATCTGTAGTTCCCCTAAAGGGTTTGAGGAATTATTGATTGTGAGTTAAAGTTCCAAAGGGAAATAAGCGTTCATATGGAAACGCTTACTTGGAGTGCGAAGACTCCTATCTACGTTAAAAGTTAAATTGAAAAGGATGAAGGTATGTCCACGACGGGACGCCTAAAAGGTGAGTACGGGGACTCGAATCCTAAGGCTAGGGTGAGGGTAAAGGCATTGACACGGGGGTCAAACATGTGAACCTTTTCTTTGGAGGGGAATAAACGTTAAAGGGAAAATTGAAGCAGTAATAAAGCGATAAGATAAGGTAATGAAATAGTGGCGATGGCAAGTAGTGATACAAATGATGTAGATAATGTACGATAGCCATGGGTAGAAATCTTGGTTTTGAGAGATAATGTTAGAACTGGATTGTGATGATTAAGTTGTAAGGGTGAAATATGCGTTGAATTATTTTTGAAAATATCGTAGAATTAAGTCTAAGTTAGAAGGATGTTGGAAATTGAAATGTGACTTTTGTGAGAAGAAATAGAAATTAATGTTTTATTAAAAGTGATATATATTTTTTCTTGAAAGATGGATTAACTATAAATTAGCAAAAAGATTAAAGTTCTAAGAACATAAACTGTTTTTTTTTGGATTTCTTAGATAAATATTTTATGAATTTTTAAATCAAGAGAAAGAAAATAAATTAACTTAACCTAAAAATAAATTTGTTACTGAATTACAATAAAAACTAATTAAATTACATTTTATTTTTTTATTTTTATCATGAAACTAGATTAATATTAAATTAAAAATAAATATTTTGTTATGTTTGGTTAGAAATTGTCTTTTCTCAATTTTTTCAATATTAGATATTTTTCATTTTTTTTAAAAGGATTTAGTTAGTGTTATGTTAGTATAGTTAGTTTAATATTATTATTAATAATTACACTTATAGCAAATAAAAACTGAAAAATAAAAATAAAATAAATAAACAAACCAGTTGGGCCGGGGGTGATGAACCCACCGGACCCCAAACTGGCCCGGGTAATCAAATCGAAAGGGGGAAAAAGAATTTTCGAAAACCCTAGAGCCCTTTCTCCAGCGCCGTTTCTCCTTTCTTCTTCCGACCCACTCTCTTTCTTCCTCTTCACTATCCCTACATCAACAAGAAAATAGTGAAACAATGTTGGCAAAAGATCAATTAACGGTTAAAATGGATTCTACGGGTTTTGAGGGCGGAAATGGTGAAGGATTCACGGTCGACATCTGTAGTGGTGATAATGGCGGCTTGCGGCGCTAGTGGAGGACAGAAGCGCGGTGACGGCAGAAGAAGAGATAAGCTTCTTGTTTTCTCTACTTTCGCCTCTTAGGGTTTTTGAATGTGTGTCTGTGAATGTTTGTGAATCGTGTCCCCTTCTTCATCTCTCAGGCCTCCTTTTATAGGCTTCAATTTGAGATGTTCTGATTGAAATTTGATTACTGTCTTTGAATGTTGATTGGGCTTTTCCATTTTGGGGTATATCAACTTTGAAAACTTTCTTTTTTCGTGAGATTGTAATGATGTGTGTTAATGAAAATTCCAACTTGTGATATTTGTATCAATTACGTTTAATATCATGATTCAATGTTCTGGATTTTCTAGCTGTCTGAATCAAATCTCTTTCTCAAATGGATATTCTCTGATGGGCTTCTGATCCTTGGATTATTGTTGGCAGGTGTAGATAGCAACGATTTTGAATGTAAACCATGTACTGAATTTGGGAGTGGTTGGCCAATATCAGGAATCGGAGAAGATACCTGAGGATGATGAGTGGCTTTTTAGTGGGATGAGAATCGGTTGAAGATGCTCGTGAGGAATTTGAGGTTTGTCTAGCTCCTGGGGTTTCAGAATAGGATGCCCTTTCCATCTGATTTTCACGCTGAGATGCACTGTTGGGATGACTTGAAGAATCCCTCGACCTTTCTGTACGGCTTGTCAAATCATTGTTGCGAGAGTTTGACAAAGGTTTTTGTTTTGACGGGATCACTCTACCCAAAATGCTACGTGGCTTTCCAGACTTGGAAATGGGCTCGCAGTCAGCTCCTATTTTTTCTTTGGTATCTTTCTTTGAACTATTTTTCCATCCGTGTGAACCTAAAGCATGTGGTATCAAAGAATCTGCAATCTTATCTGAATCATTTCCATCATTAATTCTACTTGTCCCCCCTGCAACATAATGTTTGCTTACTTCCATAAATTTCTTTTTTTTCCCCTTGTTTAGGAACTCTGAAGATCGCTTTTGGTCCTTCTTTTTGAAGACCTGACTTTGCCAATCTGGGTGCATCTAGGTTCTTTTCGTTCTTGATGGTCCTACCAACATTGAACACTTTATGATCTTCAGTCAAATTATGTAACCTTAATTCACCGGGATTAGCTGATTCTGAAGCATAGGTGCCTTTTGAGGTCTTGTAGTTTGAAAGGTGTTGTTGTACCTTTAATCGAAAGATGGTTATCTTCACTGGATTCGACAATCCGCAGTGGATACGGTCTACCTTTTTCGAAGCTTCAAGAACTCTCTCTATGGTGATTGGTGATGCACATTCTCACAACTTTGGCCGTGTGTCTTATCGCAGGTGCTGTGTATCGGTTATTTCGCAGGTTGAGTGTTGGAGGTAAAACTGGTGGCGACAATGATACCAATCTTGGCGAGAGCTTCAACATCACAACAAGCTCGAGTGAAGACTCAACAAGCGTTGTCTGCATCATCTGTAGAGCAAGATACTGACTTGGAAGCGAAAGCCTTAATTTTGAAAATTGGGAGAAAATGTCAATGAGGTACCATCCGCGTTTAAACAACTCCGTTGACTCTAGCAGTACAGAATTTGTATGCCCAACGACAACCATCGGTTTTTTCTAACAATGTTATTGCTATACTCACGAAACCAAGTCTGATTAACTTTATGAAGGAGCTGTAGTGGGATTAAATGATTGAAGCAGCAGACAGAGTGTGTCACGACTACACACTGAGGAATCTGATTCTATTAGTGGCAGAGATTCAAACACGATGCCGTCTTCTAGCCTACGAGGCTACGTACTGGCGTTGTGAGCTTGGTCTGGCGGTGGTAAAGTCATCAAATTAATTGTGCACTTTCTGCATTTTTAATGACTTCAAATCTACGTCTTCGTGATAGCTTAAACCTTTCTCAATGGTTTCCTCCTGCAGGTGCGTGAATGTTTCACTTCAATTAAAGACTTGCTCGGCTTGTGAGGGGACTATACATGCTTAATGAAGCCAAGGTCAGGACGGGGATTGCCGCCATGATACTTCACCATCGTGCTCATCTAAACCATATCTGCTGTGCTTTTAATGTTTAAACTTGTAAGTCTTAATTTAATGCTTGACTATAAACCCCCCTTTTTTCTGTCCCTGAATTCTTCGAATTAGAAGAGGAACCTGTTGCTAACCATTGAAACCGCTGATACGTGATTTTGAAAGCTTGATACTATGATGGGCTTTTCTTCTTTTTTCCTCTGTTTATGACTTTCGTGTTATGATAGCTAACACGGTTCTACTTCCATTTTGTCGTGGGTTGCTGTTGTTGCTTCTGAGATTTCTATTGTTGAGCCAAGATTGAATTCCATTCCGTTTCTTCATTGTTGTTGCAGGTTTTGAGTTTTGGCAAGGAAGAGGTGGGAATGATCCACCGCTTTGTGCACCATAAGCATGTGAAGGTGGCTGTTGCGGTTGCGCAACTTGACCATTCCAAGCATACTACTGTTGAGGGTAACATACACCTTGAGATATGATAGTTTGGTTATTGAAATTGAGGGGTTGTGCGTGACTGCATGCCTACATCCATAAGGCTGAGCAAATGCATGGAAGGTATTGTCTCATTAGAGTACAAATCCAAAGGTCCCCTCAAATTTTGATGAGGCTCTATTCCATTATGTTTGCAAGGAAATGGGTATTCTCCATTTACCCTGCTGCTGAAGACTCCAGCACCTGTGTTCCTACTACTATGCTTTTCTTGGCCTGTAGCATTGATATTCGTGTAGTTAAGATCAATATCCCTTCTCAAGTTCTGCGTATGTACTGCACCAGATCAGAGTGAATTCATGAACCTCACACAAATTTCGGCTGTGTTAGATTGTTATGCTACTAACAAGGCTATTTGTTTCTCTTATGTGCAGGGTGACGCGAAACGAGGTGTTTCGGATTTTGTGACTGCAAGTGACACGCCGATGGAAAGACAACTGTTATTGCCAACAATCAAGCTTCGGGCTCGGCCCGCTCTACTGGTCTTAGAAGATACATCATGTTTTAACATCTTCTTCTGCTCTCTACCATGAACACCATCGTATTCGGAAGTCACATAATTGTATTGTGTTTTGGTTTGTAGGAAGTGAGGACGCCAGATCATGTATCAAGATGGTGTAAAGGGTAGACGCGTTCTTCCGCGTGGTAAGCTCGTTAACTTCTCCGGATCGGCAATGTCGCCAGAGTAGCAGTGATATCCTCAGAAATTATCATAGACTCAAGCCTTGGTTTACTCGAGTTCTAGTTCTTAAGTGTCAGTTGTAATGCTTAGTCAAGTTTGTTAGATTTTATGGTACCGAACTTATAACTTCTGCCTGTAGCTGGATTAATGTTCAAGGGTTCAGTATTTGCATCCTGTTTTAAGTAAAATCTTATGCTTTGAAACCATTAATGATGCCATACCTTATGACTTTTGTAGCATGACAAACTCTGATTGACTCAAATTTTGCCAATGATAATAGTAATTTACTACTTGAAACAAGTCATGAGACGGGGTTCATTTCCTTGAACCATGTAATTTGTCATGAAGGGTGTTAAAATTTGGAACGGTATCTTGCATTTTGGATATCGGTTGGAAGCTTCATGTGGGGTCTTCTGGAGTCCTCATTTTTTAACAATCTTTGAAATGCGAAAATAAAGTGTTGGAATTTCATAAACCATGCTTGGCTCTTGAATTTGAACTTCGCAACAAAATAGTGAACCAACATTGAAAAACTTTTGTATGGAATACAATCTTAACCTTCATCTTAAAAGCATTTTGCTGAAACCAAGTTCAAAATGTATACCCAAGCTTCACTACCACTAGTTTAACCTCGCTACAAAATTTAATCACACCTTGAGAACTTCTTTTAAAGTGGTAATGCCATATGTAATACCATGCATCATGGAATTCCCACTGATTTTCAAATGACTATGCTCAAAACTACAGGACATGACTTACGGTCGTTCCTAGTTATTCCATGAATCATCTGAGGAACCATGAGGACAAAATAACCTCATATTGATTAAAAAACCGTGGACATGAGGGCATATCTTCCTTCCATATTCACATGAATTCAAAATAACTTAATGGACACACAAGATTTCTCATTACTTTCCACTTTTCTTTGACGAATCTGCAAAAACGAACAAACTAGACAAAACGGTTAGTTTATGCATGGATGACAGACTTGAATGATATGCGAATGAAATTCACAAGGAGGTGGGATCTTAGGGTCAAAAATTAGGGTGTGACACATACACACTAGCGAGTAGATTAAACACCTGACCGGAAAAGTAGACGCTTTAGTGACCCACAATAAAATGCTCGAAACGCAGATATCGCAAGTGGCTCAACAACAAGCCTCTGCAGCTGCCCCAGCTGGAACATTTCCAGGCCAGCCCGAACCTAATCCTAAAGGTCATGCAAACTCTGTTATATTGAGAAGTGAAAAAGAATTGGAAGGCCCAACAGATCCTAGGGATGAGGATTTAGTAATGCATCAGAAATCTGATAAACCAACCGAAAAGGAGTCTGAAATAGAAAAGAAGGAATGTGACGAGCAAAAGGCCGCCAAAGATGAAAACTCATATGTGCCTCCAGCGCCATATAAACCACCTATCCCTTATCCTCAAAGATTAATAAACTCTAAAACTTCAGGAAAATTTAAGAAATTTGTTGAACTTCTGAAACAACTAAACATCACTATTCCTTTCACAGAAGCGATAACTCAAATGTCGTCATACGCTAAGTTTCTTAAAGAAATCTTGTGGAATAAAAGGAAAATAGAGGATAACGAGACAGTGACACTCACTTCTGAATGTAGCGCAATCATTCAAAACAACATGCCTCCTAAACTAAAAGACCCAGGTAGTTTCTCCATACCCTGAGTCATAGGAAAGTTCGTTATAGACAAAGCTCTATGCGATCTAGGAGCCAGTATAAGTGTAATGCCTTTATCTATATGCAAAAAGCTGAATATGGGAGAACTAAGACCAACTAAAATGTCCGTACAATTGGCTGACCGATCAGTCAAATATCCCGTCGGTGTACTGGAAAATGTTCCAGTACGCATAGGCCAATTCTATATCCCAACCGACTTCATAATCATGGACATCAAAGAGGATTCTGTTACCCTAATTATCCTAGGAAGACTGTTCCTAGCTACAGCCGGAGCTATCATAGACGTAAAGAAAGGAAGGCTAACATTCGAAGTAGGAGAAGAAAAGATAGAGTTCATCCTTACTAAATTCTTGAAGGCACCAGCTATAGATGACACATGCTATATAGTATATGTCATTGACGAATGCATACGAGAATTAGAGAAGAAGGAAACTACATATTCTGAAATCATGAAAATCCAGATTCCTGCTATTCATGAAGACGACAACTGGCGTGCACCATACAAAGATGATAGTCTGAGCGAGATCTTAGCACTCACTCCAAATCACATGCCAGGTCCGAAAAACCCAGCTTTAGAACTTAAAGAGCTACCTAAAACCCTTAGGTACGAATTCCTAGATACAGAATTCAAAAGACCAGTAATAGTAAACGCTAATTTAGGACAATCAGAAACTGAGCAACTATTAGAAGTCCTAAGGAGATACCCAACTGCGTTAGGCTATAATATAAGCGATCTAAAAGGCATAAGTCCCTCCATCTGTATGCACCGTATCATGCTGGAGGAAGACTGCAAAACTTCAAGAGAACATTAGAGAAGGATAAACCCGATCCAAAGCACTATAGTCAAAGACGAGGTGAAAAAGTTACTAGACGTAGGAATCATATACCCGATTTCCGACAGCCAATGGGTCAGCCCAGTACACGTAGTACCCAAGAAAGGAGGCGTTACTGTAGTGAAGAATGCGAAAGGCGAATCGATAACCCAAAGAGTTGTGACCGAAAACAGGATGTGTATCGATTACAGAAAACTGAACAAGGAAACTCGGAAAGATCACTTCCCTTTACCTTTCATAGACCAAATTTTGGAAAGACTAGCGAAACATTTGTACTTCTGCTATCTAGATGGTTATTCGGGATTCTTTCAAATCCCTATTCACCCCGATGACCAGGAAAAGACAACATTCACCTGTCCCTATGGTACTTTTGCTTATCGCCGAATGCCGTTCGGACTGTGCAGCGCTCCAGCTACCTTCCAAAGATGCATGATGGCAATCTTTGCAGATTACATAGACGACATCATGGAAGTGTTCATGGATGACTTCTCTGTATGCGGAAAAAGCTTCAAAAGCTGTGTGTCAAATTTAGAAATGGTACTCAAAAGATGCACTAAAGTGAACCTTGTCCTTAATTGGGAAAAATGCCATTTCATGGTCCGATAAGGCATCGTTTTTGGACACGTCATATCTGAAAAGGGGATCGAAGTTGACAAAGCCAAAATAGAGATCATAAAGGATCTCCAACCTCCGAAAACCGTATGAGAAATACGAAGCTTCTTAGGACACGCTGGATTCTACCGAAGATTCATAAAGGATTTCTTGAAAATCACAAAACCTCTTACAGGTTTGTTAATGAAAGATGTCGAGTTCATCTTCGACAAAGAATGCTTAGAGGCATTCGAAACTCTAAAGTTAGCACTTATCACCGCACCAATCATGCAACCCCCAGATTGGCGACTACCATTTGAAATCATGTGCGACGCGAGTGATTACGCTGTAGGCGCAGTTCTAGGACAAAGGAAAGACAAGAAGCTTCACGCTATCTATTACGCCAGTAGAACATTAGACCCTGCCCAAATGAACTACGCCACAACGGAAAAGGAACTTCTAGCAGTCGTGTTTGCTCTTGACAAATTCCGTTCCTACTTGGTAGGAACCAAAATAATCATATACACAGATCACGCTGCCATTAGGTACCTAATAAGCAAAAAGGACGCAAAACCCAGATTATTGAGATGGATCCTATTATTACAAGAGTTCGACTTAGAAATTAAAGATAATAAGGGGACCGAGAACATAGTTGCAAATCACTTATCCCGTATAGAGGGCATCAAACAAGAACCAGTGCCTATCAGTGACGATTTTCCCTACGAACGTCTGATAGCCAAATTGGAAAGCGATATGTCCAACTCAACTTTGGAAGAACCAGAACTGGAAAAAGCCGTGGAAGCTGTCTATGCCCAAGCCACTTTGCCGTGGTTTTCCGACATCGTTAATTACTTGCCCGCAGGCGTGCTTCCACTGGACCTGACTTATCAACAAAAGAAGAAATTCTTCCACGACTTAAAGCATTACTACTGGGACCAACCTCTACTCTTCAAACGAGGCGCCGAAAACTTATACAGTCACTGTGTCCCAGAGGAAGAAATAGAAGACATCATCTCCCAATGCCATTCAGCACCTTATGGTGGTCAAGCTAGCACCTCAAAGATGTGCGCTAAAATTCTACAATCTGGCCTATTTTGGCCCAGTCTCTGGAAGGATGTCCATAGTGCTGTACTAAAATGCGACCGGTGCCAACGCACTGGCAACATATCACGACGCGATGAAATGCCTCAGAGAGGGATTTTAGAAGTATAAATCTTTGACGTCTGGGGAATCGACTTCATGGGACGTTTCCCATCTTCTTTTGGAAATAAATATATACTCGTCGCTATCGACTATGTATCGAAATGGATAGAGGCCGTTGCTGCTCCAACAAATGACACAAGAGTAGTCGTTAAACTCTTTAAAAACACAATATTTCCTAGATTCGGTGTGCCCAGACTCGTCATTAGTGACGGTGGTTCGCACTTCATATCACGAATCTTTAACAAACTCCTCTCTAAATACGGAGTCAAACACTGCGTAGCCATACCGTATCATCCACAAACTAGTGGACAAGTGGAGGTTTCGAACAGAGAAATAAAACAAATTTTAGAAAAGACTGTCGCAACCTCCAAGAAAGATTGGTCCTCAAAGCTGAACGAAGCTTTATGGGCTTATAGGACTGCCTTTAAGACACCAATAAGCACCACACCATTTAAACTAGTCTACGGAAAATCATGTCACCTGCCGGTAGAATTAGAGCATAAAGCCTTATGGGCTATTAAGACGCTAAACTTCAACTACACTGCGGCAGGAGAGAAACGAATCTTGAACCTTCATGAATTGGAAGAGCTCAGATTAGACGCGTATGAGAATGCACGCATCTACAAAGAAAGAACAAAAAAATGGCATGATAAACGTTCGATCCGGAAACAATTCAGTGTGGGAGACATCGTGCTCCTATTCAACTCCAGATTAAAACTCTTCCATGGAAAATTGAAATCTAGATGGTCTGGACCTTTTGAGGTCACCAAAGTCCTTAAGAGTGGAGCTGTTGAAATCAAAAATCAAATCAACGCACCGTTTATAGTAAACGGACAACGTTTGAAACATTATAATCAAAATGAACACAGCGACCACGTGAGCAATATGAAATTGCTCGAGCTTCCCGAATAGCTTATATCCAAGCTATCGTCAGGCTTCTGACGTTAAAGACAACGCTGATTGGGAGGCAACCCAAGTATTTCCCTTTTTTCCCTTCTAAATTTATTAAAACTATGTTTTTCTTTTAACTTATAATTTCTATAAATCTCTATTTTCTCATTTTCTACTATTTATTTTATTTTTCTTTTATCACCTTTTGCTTCTTAAAAATATGATCTGAGTGAAGGCGATTTTTCCAGGATTTTAAAGTCGTTCTAATTTTCTCCCGTTTTTATCCGACTAACGAGTATAGCCGACATCGACGTTACGACTGTTGTGTTTAGAGGACTAGCTCATAAGGCCAGATTTGAGGCACTGACTCAGAGAAGCTTTGCTTCGAATCTGTACTACGATAGACCCACCATAGACAAGCTAGGAATCCAGGATAGCATTCAGTATTTATTTAACCAATTAGGCTGGGAGCAAACTGCTCTAAAGACCCGATTTGCTACCTTCCGCGAACTGACGTTCGAATTTCTTAGCTCCTTAAGTTACTTACCTGAACATGGCTATGGATCCACTAAAGAGCTAATAACCTTTAGAATGTTTGGAATAGACCAAACACACAACCGTACCACGTTAGCTAACATCCTAGGCTTCCCTAGCGGACCTTTTGTGTTTACCACCACTGAAGAGGATATTGATCTCGAATTAGACCAATTCTTGGGTTCCATCACCGGTAACTATCACCCAGAACTGAATGACATGCACAACAACGAGATACACAATCCAGCCTTCCGCTATTTCCATAGGATTTTAACCCATACCCTCTTTGGGAAGGACGAAAACATCACAACAGTCTCAAAGGACGAGTTGTTCATCCTTCTCTGTGCTTCACAAGGCCGCTCTGTAAATGCTGTCCCTTTTATGATGAGGGCATTTACACGCCTCAATCAGGAACCGCACTCACCCATTTTAATAGGTAGCCTAGTCACCATGATCGCCCACGAAATTGGCCTGAGGTATTACTTGAACAAAGTCGTTCGTTTCGGCAACCTCAGATCAATGGACATCCAGTTCTGCTTCAACAGACGTATCTTAGGTACCTTAGGACCAGGAGCCTACGAATACCTCATAGTTGATCAACCTGTCCACCTTTTCACATTGCCCAACCATGAACTAACCAGTATCCATAACAGAGATAATTAGCTTTATGAATTGGACGAGCCTATGGGACCCCCATCACCTCACTCCACACCCCAGGCTTACATGTATGACAGTGATCAAATCTTAGAAGCACATGACTATTTGTACTACCAAGATTATGAGTCCGAAGTGGAGATAGACCCTTAGACCCCTCCTAACTACCATAACTTTCCTGACCCCATGCCTGAACAAAACACAGACAAGTTGGACACTGTTCTAAGAACTGTAGACGACCTCAAGCTGGAAATAACCACTATCAAAGATGAATTAACGCAGCTTCACATGGATTTCGTTACTTACATGGATGTAGTTAGCGACCAATTTAATGACGTTATTCAGCAGGTTAACAACTTGAAGAAACCAAAGGAGTGATATTTTAGTTTTCTCTTTAATTTAAGTTTACTGCATTTCACATTTTTTCAAATTATTTCATTTTGCAATTATTTCTTTTTGGATATTGTATTACTTTAAACTCATTTTTCGATTCAATGTTATTTTCATTTCATTCCAGTATCTCCCTTAATTATGTTTCCTGTTATTTCTTATTTTGTAATTAGTCCATCATAATTCAAAATATCAAATTTTCCACTGTTAAAACGCCCCACAAGCAAAATTCTGCATTTCTGCAGAATTTGCTGCTGTGACGGTCGTCACACTCCCCTGACGGTCGTCACGCATGTTACGACCGTCACACTCCCCTGACGGTCGTCACGCAGAAAAAAACCCAATTCTGTCAAAACAGAGGTTGCACACCTCTCCACTTTCTCTCTCCTAATTCCTCATTATCCCACATTCAAAACCCACTAAAAACCCTCCGAATCCCCCATTAAACCTCCACCATTATCAACTTCCAATTCACCCTTATATATTACCCTCTGTATTCCCATACCTCACCATTCTCAGAAACTCCCTATTCTCAAACCTCTGCACTTCTCTCACCAAAATGGCCAGAAAAACCAGTGCAAACCCCGATTTGAGCACCATCACTTTCCGAGAAGGAGAGGCCGGCAAACGGCAGCAGACCAACTTCCTAGCATTCCATCAACGGTCGCTTCAGCCGACCCGGTATGCTCCCCTGGATTGTCTGACGAAACTAAGGATTCTGGATGGCGTAACTTGGATGTTACAGAGAGCCGGCATCTGGCATCTCTGCACAAATCCCCAACCCACCTACGAGCAACTCACACTGGAGTTTCTCAGCTCCTTCACATACGCAACATCAACCGGCGATACCAACCAAATTGCCGGCGCCGCCTGCTTTCGTCTATTTGGCACCGAATATCAGGTCCCCCAGGATCGCATCTCCGTCATTCTACAGTTATTTCACATCGACGATGCTCACCGCCGCATATCCGACCAGTTCTACCAAGAAGCTTTCCCTCTTTGGAACCGACTGACCGAAACCATTCCAGAAAGTTGGGACACTCTGAACGACACTCATATCCACAACCCAACTATCCGCTACTTCCACCGCGTGTTGAGCAACACAATATTCGCTCGTGACAGTAACCACAAGGTCAACTCGAAGGAGCTATTTTTCCTCCGTTGTGTGTTCGCTTCGGAACCTGTTAACGCCGCCCCGTTCCTCTTGGCTCACATTCAAGCCAATTGTAACCGCGGCTCTAAACCTTTCTATTTCGGTGGCATCATCACATCCATTGCCATAGGCCTCGGTCTTGGCGACCGCCTCCAGACACTCCGCCAGATGCCCCCTGTCTTCCTGGACACAGACCACTGTCGCGCCTCCCACCTCATCAAGGCCCGCCGTGATGGGAGATATCATCCGGTAGTGCGAGGCCGCACTATCCAGAGCATCATCATGCCTTCACGCACCCGAATGCATCCGGAGGATAGAGCCAATTGGCTCTTCGATACCACTGCCCCTACTGCCCCAACACAGGATAATATCCAAGAACCCAGGGACGAAGTTCAAGAGGAGCTAGACAGAGCCGAACAGCCTGAGCCATCACAAGCACCTGCTGCCGAAGGCCCTTCCGCACGCCGTCGCCCCCGTCCTGCCACTGATGACACATCCGAGGCCCTCCTCCACTGCATCGAACAACAGAACCAGATGATGCTTATGATGGAGCAGCAGAACCGAAGGGCTGAAGAATTTGAAGCATGGCAGAGAGAGAAAACTGGTCAAATTCAGAAATCTTTGCAGTTGATGCAGGATGTCCATTCCGGCATGGCCGATGAGATGGCACACCTCACTGTGCGAGTCGACGGCCTCTGTGATTACATCTTCCAAACCGGAGCTATGAACCTCGCGGCACGCGACGCCCCAGCCAGAGGTCGAGGAAGAGATCGAGGACGAGGAAGGGACTAGTAGTATTTTTCATTTTTGTCATTTAGTTTTCTTTATTTATTTCCTTTGTATTCCTCCCTTCCGCATTCTTTCAAATCAGTGAGGACACTGATTGAGATAGTGTGGGAGCGGACCGTTATTTCCCTTTTCATTTCCCTTTTCCATGTTATTTCCCATTTCCTATTGTACTTTTCCATGTTATTTCCCATTCCCCACATATCATTTTTCAAAAGCATTTTCAGTAACATTGCAACGGAAAATAAGAATTAGTCTGTCATTGTTGCACCCCAAAATTTGACCAACCGGGTCTCGTATCTGGCTCTATGTTTCGACGCATAACTGCATTCGCATTTGCATATCGCATACAGTGCATTTTTCATTTGTATTGATTTTATCGGGATCACAGCTCTCGTCTCGCGTTTCAGGTGTTTTTAATCAGTTCAGATAGGTAGAATCGTATTTTTGGGATATTTCGGTGCCCGTTTATTTTTTACCGGCTATTTTGGTACGCTCTCGTGGTGTTATGTGTCGTTCGGTGCTATTTTTGTCCCTCTGGGAATTATTGTGATTTTTCTGGATTTTATTGGCCATTTTAGGGTTTAAATAGCTTTTAAATCATTTTTAGGATTTAATAGGATTTTTAAATAGATTTTTAATCATTTTAGGATTTAATAGATTTTTTAGGAATTTTTAGAATATTAATAGTTTTTAAATAGTTCTAATAGCTTTTTAATCTTTTTTAATATAGAATTTTCCTTATTAAATAAATAGTTTTTTTAGGATATAATGTTTTAGAATAATAAAAAAATAGGGTTAATAGAAATTAAATGTTTTTTAATTTTAGATATAAATAATATAGTTTTTTTTCATAGAATATAATATAGTTTTATTAGAATAATAGATTTTCTTTTATAATAAATAACATAGGTTTTATTAGAAATTAATTAGTGGAATTATTAGATTAGGGATTTAATATAGATTTTAGGTTAATCTTCTTTCTTAGATTTAGTTAGGATTTATTAGATTAATCAGGTTTTAAGTAGATTAATTGAATTAGTCTTTAATCCATGGTAATTAGCCTTTTCAATTCAGTTTTTTTTTTGTTGTTAATCCATTTCGTTGGGCTTTATCCACTAATTCGGAGGCCCAAGTTCAGTCTAAGTCCAGTTTTTGTCCAGTAGCTTCAGAAAATCCAGAATACTCCAGCAAGATCCAGCATCTTCCAGAAGCATCCAGAACAAAGCCAGTATAAATGCCAGCAGCGCCACGTGTTCAACGGGAGGAGGCCCCACGTTTTTTCATCACCACGCCACATCACAAACCCACTTTCCTCTCTCTGCCACGCCTCACCACACGTGGAGGCCATGCACTCTCTTCCTCCACTACCCTTGGCCACGTGTCTCCACCATAGCGCACCACCGGCCCTCGCCTGAAACCGTCACCGGCCGGCATGCATGGCCGGCGACCACCGTGCACATCGCCGGAGAACGCCAAATCTCCAGAATCCGACCACTCTTCATCCCTCACCTCCAGAACTTCATCCCTTCCGATCAACCTTCTCATCCAACTTCATCCATTCGCCAGAATTCTCCAGAAATTCAACCATCGTCATCTTCAATGTTCATCAAGGATCATCAAACTCCAGAGATTCATCCTTCTACAACAACATCCCAGCGATCTTCTTCGATTTCAAACGATCTTCATCCAATCCCCAGAAATCGTGAGATCTTCATCATTGTTTATGTGATTTTCGTGAAGGATTCATGCGTTAATATCCATAGAATGCACAACAACAGGTTCTTCGCACCTTCAATCCAAATCACCAGAAAAGCCACCATAACACGCATCAGATTCTTCATTGTTTGCTCGTCGCATCTTCAAGGACCACATGCAATCTGCGATCGATCTTCAGAGAATCACAAAAGATCTCCAGAACGACAACTTCAAGAACACGCCTCCGATCTGCAATAGGAATGCTCATCAACGCTAGTAATCTGCAGTATTCATAGCAAGTTCGCTTCGAGGTTTTCTTTTGATCTTTAACAGCATCTTTAACATGCAAAAGCCTTCCAGATGTCCATCATTTGTGCCTCCAACGCCACGAGATGTTCATCCGAGCTTCAAAGCTTCGAAGCTCACTCAGGATGAGAGATGGTGAGTGCCGTGATTTTGGGAGGATTCAATTTTTGAGGAGTGTTTGAAGATGATGATAGTGGAAGAAGAGTTGGAGAAGGAAGGGGAAACGGCGGGGCTCTGGATGAACAGTGTTTTGATGTTAGGGTTTTTTTGCTGAACCATGTGAAGAGAAGCGAAGCTGGGAGTTGGATGGGCCTCAGGCCCAACGAGTTGTGGGATACAACCCCCACGTCTTGCTGGCTTCCCCCCTCCCCCTGAGAGTGTTCTTGGCCGAAAGTGGGCCTGAGCCCAATACCGTTTCCCAGCTAACACCACACGTTTTTGAGCATACCCCCTCTCAGCTTTTGTTTTTTTTTGTTTTGTTTGACTGTTTTTCTGGGCTGGGCCCAATATTTTTCTTGTATACCCCCCTGAAACAACTGATGTACCCCTCCCCCTGTTTTTTATCTTTTATTTGTTAGGAAAAAATATAGGAAAACATGGAGAAATGTTAGCAAATATATTGAAAAAAAAGAAGAAGGAAAAGAATATAGAAGAAAATAATGAAGAAAAATATATCAAAAAAATAATATTGTGGAAAAAAGAGAAAAGAAATAAAAGAAGATATGGAAAGAATATTATAAAAAAAAAGGGAGAAAAATATATGAAAAAATACATAGAAAAATATGGAAAAAATATTTTGAAAGAAGAAAGGAGAAAATAGTTGAAAAGAAAAGAGGGAAAAATATTATAGTAGACTTAATATTTTTTAGAGTGCATTTTCTTTTAGGATATATTTCCATAGAAGTTCTTTTACACCTTTTTAGAGGCAGTTTTAAAAGTCCACTTGTTAGGGGACTATTTGTCATTCGATTTTTCAGGATAGGATAGAATAGTATTTCCTAGGAGATTCGTTTTCAGTATTCACTCATTGTAATCATTTTTCAGAATGTTAATAAAACGAGATTTGAGCTGTGGTCCCGAAGTAGCCGAACTACAGCTGCTCTGATTTCTCGTACCAGACGAGGATATGTAGGCATAGGATGCGATATCCTAGCGAGCACACTAACGACTGACCCTTTGTTCTCTCGCTGCTGTGCGATCGAGACTTTCCCGCTGACGACTAATTGTAACCCTTTTCTCTCTTGCCCTAGTGCATCCGAGACCAAACCATAGTTTTGCCCATAGGTCCCCGAACCTTTGAAACCAGTTGTTTTTCTCACTGCTGTGTGAGAATACCCCTGTTTAGCCGTAGTTAGCCTGAACTACGTAAAGCTCTGATCTTCCATGCAGTGTGGAAGTACGTAGGCACAAGACGCGAGGTCTTGGCGAGCCGATTTCCCCGTAGTCCCGAACTACGTTGACTCTGACTTTCTCTCTTGAGAATACGTAGGCATAGAGTGCGATGCTCTATCGAGTCAATTCCCTTTCGTTTAGATTTAGCAGCCGTAGATAGATTGTTTTGCATCCTTTAGACAACCAAGCAAGCGTGGATCCCGTCGAGTACGACGGACGTGAGGGGTGCTAATACCTTCCCCTTGCGTAACCGACTCCCGAACCCAGGTTTTGGTTGCGATGACCATACCTTTCCCCGTTTTTTGCGAGGTTTACTTCGGGCGTTTCCTTTCCCTCCGTTGGGATAAATAACGCACGGTGGCGACTCTTCTGTCAGCCGGCGCCGATTTTCGCAGTAGCGACAGCTGGCGACTCTGCTGGGGAATGCGATAGTTCCCTATGTAAGTCTGCTGGGGATCCAACGTCCCTGGCTGCTAAGGACTGCGATAGTCCTTATGCATGTGGGATCTAACGTCCCCTAAGAGAGAGTCAATCCTAGCGCTTGTTTGCTTGGCTATTGGGGCTTATCTATTGATATTATCTGTGCTGCTGTGGGAGAGGGATGTTACTATGAGTGAGAAGCCGGACCTGGGCTTGAGTGTACACCTAGATATAGTTGCGGAGAAGTAGTAGACAAACCTGTCTGCTGAGCAGGCACAGTTCCCTACGAAAATCTGCGCTCAGACGAGATTCTTGCAGAGGTGCTCCTTTCCGGTCCGGAGGATCTGAGGGGAGTCCAGACGTGAGGATTGTCGACTCTGGGAACCGATCATTTGGAAGTTAGCTAAGTGAGGCCTCTTCAGGACTCGATGATGCCACTCCTTCTGGGAATCGTATCGTCAGTTCTGAAAGTCTGTGACGCTGACGACCGCATAGGATGCCGTACCTTATCAGATATAGGTCCACACCTGTGAGTGAGGGGTTTTTTGTGCAGGAAACTTGACTTCCAACCTACCCGTTATTCTGGTCTTCTCTTCAGAGCAACCGTACTCCGTCAGCAGTGCAGCAGTATTTAGATTGTGTGGGGGCTGTGATCCCGTATTTGTTGCATTGCATTGCATTTGCATAGGCATCTTCGCATCATATTGCATACCATTCGCCAGCTAGTCAGAGCTCTTATCCAGCCATTATTTTGGTTCTGAAGGTGAATATTGAAGACGACCAAGAGGTTGAAGCAGATTTAAAGAAGATTTGATCAAAGTCAAGCAGTGAAGTCAGCTGACAGTTGTTGGTAGCTATGTCAGAGAGTAGCTTCCAGTTTGTTGATACCTTGTCAGGTTTCACCGTGACGTCCAATCCTCTGTATGGATCTCCGCACGACGAAGACTTTCCGCAAGTAAACAACCTTACTGTAGCTCAGCTTGTGCAGCCATCTGTTGAAGACCAAGGTCTGCGTGAGCAGTTTGTTGCCCGAGGTGAACGTTCTCCTTCTATTGATGTCTCAGACTACCAGGGTTTTGCCTTCCCTGTGCCAAAGCCCCGAAGAGAGGTCCCGACAGCAAAGAATGAAGACCCATTAGCTCCCGTGTATGCTGAAAGGTTTCGTGCATTAGATGAGAGATTCAAGGCCTTGAAAGGTAAAGACGCTGTTACTCCTAGTGCTGCAGATATGTGTCTGGTTCCTGGCCTAATGTTACCTCCGAAGTTCAGAATGCCGAGGTTTGAAAGGTACAAAGGAGATAGTTGCCCGAAGCAACATTTGGCAATGTTCTGTCGAAGAATGACTTTATTTGTGCACAACGACAAGCTGATGATTCATTGCTTTCAAGATAGTCTGACTAGGGCACCTCTGAGTTGGTATATGCAGTTAGAGCGTGATCAGATCCGATCATGGATGGACTTAGCCAATGCCTTTCTGAAGCAGTACGATTATAATCTTGACGAAGCTCCTACTCGCGTGCAACTGCAAGAATTGTCTCAAGGGAACAATGAATCTTTCAGAAAGTATGTACAGAGATGGAGAGAATTTGCTGGTGGGGTGCAACCACCGCTCCTAGACCAAGAGCTGAAAGGCATGTTCGTAAACTCCTTGCAGAGCCCGTACTTCGAAAGAATGTTTGAAACCGCACCAAATTTCTCTGAGTTGGTAAGGACGGGAGAGCGCATCGAGTATGGTGTAAAGACTGGAAGAATCCCGAATGTTTCAAGAGGTCAGGCCAGTGAAACTGAATCTCTCTATGGCTCTCAATCTGAAGATGAAACTATGATCGATGCGGTCCTGACAGATGTTGGATATCCTCAAGTCGAATCGGTGAAATCTGTTGGTTCTCCGTCTTCTCAGCGGTCGGTATCTTATGTGTCTCGTTATTCTGGACAGACAACTGTGCCTGGGGCACCCCATTGGGAACCTTATGTTGCTCCTCTTGCAAGTCCACGAGCCCGTGGCCAAGGTTATCAGAATCAGCGTCAGAACCAGAACCGACCTCGTAACAACTGGGAACGAAGGAACGCTCCTTTCCATCCAGTACCTGTGCCGTATAGCCAGATTCTTCCGCGTTTGATTCAAAATTCTTTGGTGGAACCGAAAGCTCTCAAGCCTGTGCCAGAGCCTTACCCTCCAGGGTAGAATCCCCACGCTCAGTGTGGTTATCATGGTGGATCTCCAGGGCATTCAACTGAAGATTGCAAAGCTTTCCAGGCGAAAGTGCAGTAGTTAATCGACAAAGGGTGCATTTCCTTTCCAGATGGAGTTTTGGTTGTGCATGACAACCCCTCAGCTGTCTGAGCTCGCAGATTCAGAAGGGTATTTCCAAAAGCTAGTGATCCAGACTGGCAGACGTCCTCAGCATTGGCAGTCCTCGGACTTTTTACCATTTGCATTTGTAGTTTCTTTTCTGTTAGTTGCTACTTGCTGTTAAACATTGTATGTTTCGAATGGTAATGTTAATAAAGTGACTATGCATTTTTCCGAATTAATCATGTCGTTGTCACTCATTTACTGCATTGTACTGACACTCGCATTTTATTCACTCCACTTTATCACTATGATTAGCAATGAGTGGAGGGAGGATGGTGAAAATAAATACTCATAACCAATGATCGTATTGCTTTCAGATAAAACCTTGCCGATGACGTATAAGGCATTGCTTCAAATCCCTAAACACCGGAGAGATAAGGAAGAGAATCCCTTGTTAACCACTTCGAGCCGAGAAGTAGGAATTTCTTTCGGACTTTTTAACCCTTACATCTTAACCCGGGGCAGGGTAGTTGTCAGTTAGCTTGATCGAGCGTTCAAGTCTTATAGAGGAGTGTTGTCCTTCGAGGACCAATCACATCGTATTCCTCTCCAGAGGTCGTACCTCATCAACCACAATGGTTAAACCTCACCAATCAGGAGTGAGACAGTTACAATCCTTTCGGAGCAATCAAGACAACCAGTGTCACACGACTTTGTTCCAAAAGAAAGAAGAAAGAAAGCCCGCTAAGTAAAAAGAAAGAAAAGCTGAGAAAGCTAATACTTAGGCAAAAATTAGGGCATCCCGCTGGACTTCAAAAGAAATCGAAAAATCGAAAAGAACTCAAAATGAGTCAGTCCAGGCAAAAATTAGGGAATCAAAAGAATGAAAAAGAGGGATTAAAAAGAAAATTTCCCCCAGCAAGTCACAAAGTCGTGTACACAGACACCGAAAGCGAAGAAGGAGTAACTATCACTCTAGAAGAAAAGCTTGTGAATTCCTTAATTGTGGTTCTTACCATTCGACATACTTCTCGAAGAGGCGAGTGCTTGTGCCAGGTTAACTGAACCTTAGGATCGGAGATCATCACGTAGAAGGGGTGGGTACAAATCAAAATTTGAGCCAAATATCCTTTGTTTCACGAACCGTGAACCCGACCACGATACAACCCTCTAAAGACCTAATTGAGGTAGGGTTATTCTGAAGCGCACTACGATAAGGTTGAGTAACCTGACTCCTTCTTGACTTGCTAGTCACATCCTTGTTGTATTTTAACTGACCACGTAAGCACTGCGTTTGAACTCTGGTTCATTCGTCACTCAATCATGCATGTAAATGAGTGACAGCTCAAATTTTTTTTCAAAATCTGCATAACCACTGCATTAAGATTACCATTCGTAAATAGACAATTTTAATTGCAGGTTAGTAGTTGGCATGAAAGAAATTCCAGCAAGGAATAATCAAGCAGGACCGAATAATTCAGCAGTCTGAACCAGAATGGTGTCTGTTGTGAAGCCTTGTGAATCAGGGGCATTGACTTCCAGTAAGTTCAGTATCAGTTAGTCTGAGGACCAGTCCCGAAGTTTCAGTTGAGCAGGGGCAGTTTATTTGAGAAGCAGTTGATCAAAAGTGAGTCTTCTCGAGAGCCAATCAGGGGCAGTTATACAGAATGCGGATATTTGAAAGCAGATACTTCCAGTGGATAATCAGATCGGGTTAAGTCGCTAGAACGCTCATTCAGGGGCAAGTCATCGCAGAGAATGTTGAAATCAACTGGGTTGTTAGGTGTTTAATTGGAGATTGAATTCTTTTGTCGTGCAGATGTCGGGGCAAATATTCTCGAAGTCTTCTCGTAGCAAGCTGTTCAGAGCAGGTATTCCCAAGAGTTAGATTGGGGCAAGTTGAATTGTACTGGGGCAAGTTGTGCAAGCCAGTCTTTTTATCCCCAGCTGAGTGTACTGGGGCAAGTTGTGCAAGCCAATCTTTATATCCCCAGCTGAGTGTACCGGGGCAAGTTGTTCAAGTCAGTTGTTTATCCCCAGCCGGAGTGGAGTATCGGGGAATCATGTCAATACCCTTGTCAAAAAAAAAAACCCTTAACCTCCTAAGAAGATCTTGTTGTCGTTGGATCATTATCCTACAGTCTAAACCTGTTACGTGTCAGTAACCAGTCGTTTCCAAAGTCCAGTTCTCGTCTGGCCCACCCTTCCGTAAGCATCAGTTCCCGTCTGGTGCAGTTTATTGTAAGTATCAGTTCTCGTCTGGTACATGTCATTGGTAACCAGTTCTCGTCTGATTACCGTTTCTTCAGTTGTTGTATCAGTTCTCGTCTGGTACATGTCGTCGTGTAATCAGTTCTCGTCTGATCATCGTGTGTTTTAACCTATGTGTTATACCAGTTCTCGTCTGGTGTACGTCAGCTTTCAGCCAGTTCTCGCCTGGTTGTCTATGACTCATCCTGTTATCCAGTCAGCCCCGTCTGATGTTCAAAACACAAAGATCAATGTTTGTTCAACCTATCAGTTCTCGTCTGGTAGTCTACCTTTGAATGCTAGTTCTCGTCTAGTATTTTCCATATCTTCCACTGTGTACATAATCCATGTTTATTCTAAACCAGAAAAGAAAAAACGAAAAAACCTAAAGGTATCTGACACAGTAATTCCCAATGACTCGCATGTTGTCATGTTCCCCGATACGAAACTCGATGGATACCAGTACTCCGATTAATGTTTGAATTCCTTGAGGATGTTGTTAAATCAGAATTGTTACTCTTCAGCAGATGAAAGTTGCGTATTATCCCCGGAAGAGTCGAGATCGTATTTTACCCCGTATCAGAGTAGGATCGGAAGGATCCTCAGCAGATTAAGATCGACATCCTTGATAGTAGGGGCATTTCCAGCAGTGTGCCGCGCGCAATCAACCTCAGTTTAGGTCAATCCCCGCAGAGTACAATCAGTTGTCAATGGTTTGAAGGAAGCATCCCCAAGCAGAGTTGTTTTCTTTCCCCAGTAAAGTCACCGAAGCAGAATTCTTTCCCCAGCACCGGGTCACAAGCGCAGGTTTCGTAGGAAATTGTTCGTACACCGGAATACGCTGTAACTAATGGTGCCAGACTGAAGTCTCCAGCGGGATTGAGATTCCCCACCAGAGTCGTATTCTCTCCCGAAGTGGGATGATCCCCTTTCCCCCAGTAGAGTGTAGGAACAGCCGATGCTGTATTTCCCCAGAGTCGCACTCTCTCCAGCGAAGCAGAATGATTTCTCCTTCCTCAGCCGAGCTTGCAGATGTCCAGGAGAGCAGAGACCTTGGAAGTTGATCAGACCATGGTCGGTTTAGTCCCCAGTGGAGTGTTGCAGCTGAAGTTGCCTCCCCACAGAGTTGTCATCACCAGAAGAGTAGCCGAGACGACCACGCAGTTCACTCCCGCGATTGACATCGCTTTCCTTCAGCAGGTTCGGGTTCTCGTAGAGCTTCGTCCCCTGCAGTAATCAACTGAAGTTGTTTTCCATGCAGCAGTCCGCAGAAGATCAATTCCCCAGACAGAGCCTGATTGATATTGGCGTGTCCACGTTCTCCTCAGCAGGATGATTCCTCTGTCAGAGTAGTTCTTTCTCCTTGACAGGAGGATTTCCCCCTCGGCATTTATTTTTGCTGACGGGATCGCATCATTGTGCATGACCACATATCATTTAACACTGCATAGCATTTAACATTGCATAGCATTGTACATGATTGCATGGCATTTGGCATAAACGCATATCATTCCCACCGTGTGGGTCATGGCGCAGAAGCATACGCATCATAAGCATGATCTAGGTTACTATCATTCTTGTTTTACAGGCGTTCCACCAAGAGACCAGTTGCTCAGGATGATTCCTGATATTCTCCCCAACGAGGTCGTTTTCCTAAGATGATTCTTAAAGACCCCGGTGTAATCCCCACAGTCGCTCGCTCAAGATGATTTTTGAGATCCCCAGCGAAGTCTTCAGTTCAAGACGATTCTTGAATTCCTCAGCAGAGCCGTTTGCTTAAGATGATTCTTAAGACCTCAGTACAGCTTCCCGAGTTGTTCGCCTAGTATGATGCTTGAGTTCCCCAGTAGCGTCCCCAGCAAGAGTTGCCCAGGAAGATTCCTAGAATACCCAGCAGAATAAAAGTCTCCAGAAAGGTTATCAGTTCAGGATGATTCTTGAAGGTGCCCGACGGATTTGTTTGTTCAAGATGATTCTTGAAGTCCTTAGCAGCGTGATATGTCTGCTCCAACAGTGATGTCTAATCTGAAGATTGACCTTGTAAACGCCTGAAGGCGATATCAGAAGATTCCTGTGAGCTCAGATGTCCTTGTTGATGAACCAGCGTTTGTCGGAAGACAAAGTTCAAAAGTTTGTATATATAACAAAGTGATCTGTGTTGGCCTGAAGACTAAGTCAGTTGTCCTGAGGTGATGATTGATCGCGATCAAGTGAATAGTGTTTCTTCTGACTGAAGTCGAAGATGTTTCTCCAGCTGAAGCGGAGTTTTGCCTAAAGGCAAAGTGTTTGAATCCCCGTAGAGTCATGAATGGCTCAGGATACCATTTCTCTGACTGAAGTCACAGATTTCCTAAGCTGAAGAGAAGGTGCCTAAGGGCAAGGTTATCCCCAAGGTCATGAATGACCTAGGATTCATTTTTCGGACTGAAGGCCGAAGTATATCCCTGACTGAAGTCTCGGATGCTCTATAGCAGAGGCGGAGTTGCCTGAAGGCAGATCCATGTATCCTTGAAGGCCAAGGACCATTTCTTCAGACTGAAGTCGAAGATACCTCCTGCAGAGTTGCCGACGGGAAAAGTTTACGTCCTTGAAGGTCAAGGATGTTTATCTTCAGAAGTACTTGAAGATTTTTTCTAGCTGAAGCTGGAAATGGCCAGGGGCCAGGGTTTCATACGTCTTTAATGTTGAAGTTCTACAGTGGGTCAGTTGTGCAGCAGTATTCCGATGTTCGTCATGGTTATGAGGGTGAACCCCAGATCAGAGCGTGCTCGGTTAAGTCTCTCATTCACGGCGAAGTAGTTTCAAATACGCAAGTGTACCTTTTGTTCCATTTACCAGGGGTGAACCCCAGGTCAGATTATGATTTGTTCGGCGGCGAGGTTGAATGTTGTTTGACGGCGAGGTCAGATTATGATTGGTTCGACGGTGATGTTGAAGGTGTCCGGCGGCGAGGTTGGATGTTTGTTCGACGGCGAGGTTGAATGTGTTCGGCGGCGAGGTCAGATGTTTGTTTGACGGCGAGGTCAGACTCTTTAAATCACCAGCAGAGATGATGTTTGTACGACGGCGATGTCGAGTGTCTCTCAGAGCGATGTTTGTTTCCGACGGCGATGTCAGATTCAGTTCTCCAGCGGCGATGCGGGGTATTTTGATTAACGTAGTTCTCCAGCGGCGATGCGGGGTATTTTGATGGTCCGACGGCGATGTCAGATCGGTATTTCTTCAGATAGTTGCCGTGCAGCTATTATTCCAGTGTTCGACAAGTTGAGCAGTTGGCAAATTTTCGGGTTTACCGGTATTCAACTGTCTCGCACCTTGATTGGCTGAGAGTCGTTCGCTCCTCACCCAGTCAGGTCCAAGCCGCTTGAATAGGGGAAGCTGTTGCACCCCAAAATTTGACCAACCGGGTCTCGTATCTGGCTCTATGTTTCGACGCATAACTGCATTCGCATCTGCATATCGCATACAGTGCATTTTTCATTTGTATTGATTTTATCGGGATCACAGCTCTCGTCTCGCGTTTCAGGTGTTTTTAATCAGTTCAGATAGGTAGAATCGTATTTTTGGGATATTTCGGTGCCCGTTTATTTTTTACCGGCTATTTTGGTGCGCTCTCGCGGTGTTATGTGTCGTTCGGTGCTATTTTTGTCCCTCTGGGAATTATTGTGATTTTTCTGGATTTTATTGGCCATTTTTACGGTTTAAATAGCTTTTAAATCATTTTTAGGATTTAATAGAATTTTTAAATAGATTTTTAATCATTTTAGGATTTAATAGATTTTTTAGGAATTTTTAGAATATTAATAGTTTTTAAATAGTTCTAATAGCTTTTTAATCTTTTTTAATATAGAATTTTCCTTATTAAATAAATAGTTTTTTTAGGATATAATGTTTTAGAATAATAAAAAAATAGGGTTAATAGAAATTAAATGTTTTTTAATTTTAGATATAAATAATATAGTTTTTTTTCATAGAATATAATATAGTTTTATTAGAATAATAGATTTTCTTTTATAATAAATAACATAGGTTTTATTAGAAATTAATTAGTGGAATTATTAGATTAGGGATTTAATATAGATTTTAGGTTAATCTTCTTTCTTAGATTTAGTTAGGATTTATTAGATTAATCAGGTTTTAAGTAGATTAATTGAATTAGTCTTTAATCCATGGTAATTAGCCTTTTCAATTCAGTTTTTTTTTGTTGTTAATCCATTTCGTTGGGCTTTATCCACTAATTCGCAGGCCCAAGTTCAGTCTAAGTCCAGTTTTTGTCCAGCAGCTTCAGAAAATCCAGAATACTCCAGCAAGATCCAACATCTTCCAGAAGCATCCAGAACAAAGCCAGTATAAATGCCAGTAGCGCCACGTGTTCAACGGGAGGAGGCCCCACGTTTTTTCATCACCACGCCACATCACAAACCCACTTTCCTCTCTCTGCCACACCTCACCACACGTGGAGGCCATGCACTCTCTTCCTCCACTACCCTTGGCCACGTGTCTCCACCATAGCGCACCACCGGCCCTCGCCTGAAACCGTCACCGGCCGGCATGCATGGCCGGCGACCACCGTGCACATCGCCAGAGAACGCCAAATCTCCAGAATCCGACCACTCTTCATCCCTCACCTCCAGAACTTCATCCCTTCCGATCAACCTTCTCATCCAACTTCATCCATTCGCCAGAATTCTCCAGAAATTCAACCATCGTCATCTTCAATGTTCATCAAGGATCATCAAACTCCAGAGATTCATCCTTCTACAACAACATCCCAGCGATCTTCTTCGATTTCAAACGATCTTCATCCAATCCCCAGAAATTGTGGGATCTTCATCATTGTTTATGTGATTTTCGTGAAGGATTCATGCGTTAATATCCATAGAATGCACAACAACAGGTTCTTCGCACCTTCAATCCAAATCACCAGAAAAGCCACCATAACACGCATCAGATTCTTCATTGTTTGCTCGTCGCATCTTCAAGGACCACATGCAATCTGCGATCGATCTTCAGAGAATCACAAAAGATCTCCAGAACGACAACTTCAAGAACACGCCTCCGATCTGCAATAGGAATGCTCATCAACGCTAGTAATCTGCAGTATTCATAGCAAGTTCGCTTCGAGGTTTTCTTTTGATCTTTAACAGCATCTTTAACATGCAAAAGCCTTCCAGATGTCCATCATTTGTGCCTCCAACGCCACGAGATGTTCATCCGAGCTTCAAAGCTTCGAAGCTCACTCAGGATGAGAGATGGTGAGTGCCGTGATTTTGGGAGGATTCAATTTTTGAGGAGTGTTTGAAGATGATGATAGTGGAAGAAGAGTTGGAGAAGGAAGGGGAAACGGCGGGGCTCTGGATGAACAGTGTTTTGATGTTAGGGTTTTTTTGCTGAACCATGTGAAGAGAAGCGAAGCTGGGAGTTGGATGGGCCTCAGGCCCAACGAGTTGTGGGATACAACCCCCACGTCTTGCTGGCTTCCCCCCTCCCCCTGAGAGTGTTCTTGGCCAAAGGTGGGCCTGAGCCCAATACCGTTTCCCAGGTAACACCACACGTTTTTGAGCATACCCCCTCTCAGCTTTTGTTTTTTTTTGTTTTGTTTGACTGTTTTTCTGGGCTGGGCCCAATATTTTTCTTGTATACCCCCCTGAAACAACTGATGTACCCCTCCCCCTGTTTTTTATCTTTTATTTGTTAGGAAAAAATATAGGAAAACATGGAGAAATGTTAGCAAATATATTGAAAAAAAAGAAGAAGGAAAAGAATATAGAAGAAAATAATGAAGAAAAATATATCAAAAAAATAATATTGTGGAAAAAAGAGAAAAGAAATAAAAGAAGATATGGAAAGAATATTATGAAAAAAAAAGGGAGAAAAATATATGAAAAAATACATAGAAAAATATGGAAAAAATATTTTGAAAGAAGAAAGGAGAAAATAGTTGAAAAGAAAAGAGGGAAAAATATTATAGTAGACTTAATATTTTTTAGAGTGCATTTTCTTTTAGGATATATTTCCATAGAAGTTCTTTTACACCTTTTTAGAGGCAGTTTTAAAAGTCCACTTGTTAGGGGACTATTTGTCATTCGATTTTTCAGGATAGGATAGAATAGTATTTCCTAGGAGATTCGTTTTCAGTATTCACTCATTGTAATCATTTTTCAGAATGTTAATAAAACGAGATTTGAGCTGTGGTCCCGAAGTAGCCGAACTACAGCTGCTCTGATTTCTCGTACCAGACGAGGATATGTAGGCATAGGATGCGATATCCTAGCGAGCACACTAACGACTGACCCTTTGTTCTCTCGCTGCTGTGCGATCGAGACTTTCCCGCTGACGACTAATTGTAACCCTTTTTCTCTCTTGCCCTAGTGCATCCGAGACCAAACCATAGTTTTGCCCATAGGTCCCCGAACCTTTGAAACCAGTTGTTTTTCTCACTGCTGTGTGAGAATACCCCTGTTTAGTCGTAGTTAGCCTGAACTACGTAAAGCTCTGATCTTCCATGCAGTGTGGAAGTACGTAGGCACAAGACGCGAGGTCTTGGCGAGCCGATTTCCCCGTAGTCCCGAACTACGTTGACTCTGACTTTCTCTCTTGAGAATACGTAGGCATAGAGTGCGACGCTCTATCGAGTCAATTCCCTTTCGTTTAGATTTAGCATCCGTAGATAGATTGTTTTGCATCCTTTAGACAACCAAGCAAGCGTGGATCCCGTCGAGTACGACGGACGTGAGGGGTGCTAATACCTTCCCCTTGCGTAACCGACTCCCGAACCCAGGTTTTGGTTGCGATGACCATACCTTTCCCCGTTTTTTGTGAGGTTTACTTCGGGCGTTTCCTTTCCCTCCGTTGGGATAAATAACGCACGGTGGCGACTCTTCTGTCAGCCGGCGCCGATTTTCGCAGTAGCGACAGTCATACACCAGATAACATGCATATATATATATATATATATATATATATATATATATATATATATATATATATATATATATATATATATATATATATATATATATATATATATATATATATATATATATATATATATATATATATATATATATATATATATATATATATATATATATATATATATATATATCCATTACATGAACTCCCCGCGCTTCATATGACATATACAAAGAAACTTTTATCCTCTCTGAAGCATCACGGGTTACGCCTAAACTTTACCAAGTTGGAATTTTCGAGAAGAAAATTTTAACAAAGCTTCTACGCCCTGACACCTTAGACCTCTGGTTTATGCGAGTCAGTCTCACTGCTTACTCGTATCAAAGCCTCAAGTTTCGACTCGAATGGAGCCCCCAGTAGTTTATACGAGCAGTCAGCACCATCCTAAACACTTCTAAGCAAGAAGCCGATGCAAATAAGTGTATGATCTCTAGTAAGAATTCAATAATCTTGAAAGAAAAGAAAAGCCATATTGCATGAATACAGAGATATGTCCCTTCTAAGTTAGGTGCTCCTCACCCGAGCATTTAGCCCAACGGTACAAAACTCTTGCGGATTTATAGCAGAATAAGCATATGTGCAAAGAAATAAAATCAAAATAGCAGAGAGATCAAAATCCCCAACAGGTTTTCTTGCCATGAACATGTATGGATAACGGGCTTAATGTGACTGCGCCAGAACGAAGCTGGGTAAAATGTGTTGCGAGATACTTGAAGCCGAGCTGCAGTAACAGGATTGAGTCTGGCTTGGATAAAAGAGAGGCCTTCGAAGACTTACAATCAAGTGTCACTGCCGTATGCGCTTTGTTTCCATTGGATCCCCGATTCTTCTTAACTTGGCGTCCGAGAAATCTTATCAAGGGAAGAGCGTGTCGAGTGCTTGCCGAACTTTAAATTTTTCCTACCTTTACTTGAGGACAAGCAAAGATTCATGTTTAGGGGAGTTTGATAACGCGAAATCATATATATATAATGATGTACTTTTCTACTAATCGGCGACCGTTTTCACTCCGAATTCGGATATTTCCATACTATTTGCCCAGTATTTTGCAGGTATTCAAAATTCATGCTCAAATGGAGAAAGATAAAGAAAAGAAGCATTTACAGGTGAAAACCAGGTGAAAATCAGGCCAAAAAGCAGCAGAAACGAGTTCTGCTGATGTGACGACCGTCACAAGGGTGTGACGACCGTCACAGGTCCGTGACGACCGTCATGCAGTTAAAATGCAGTTTTCTGCACGTGTTGTCAAATTATGAAAGTGCCAAAGAGAAGTGGTACCACTAACTCCTATATTTTCTGATATCATTCCCACTTCCCGAAGAAATAAACCGTTGAATATCCCATCTATAAAAGGAGGTAGCTGGTACCAGAAAAAGGGGGAGTTGCATTTGAAGAAATGAAGTGCTGCCAATTTACCTTCAGAGCAATTATTCAATTTCTAATTTTCTTATCGTAGTTTATTTCCTTTTTCTTTCCTTCCTTGCAATTTTTGTATTACTTCCCATTTCTATTCTGTACGAGTAATTGGCATAAAGACTAAATCCTGCCACCATTTTGGAGGATTTTCCAAAAGCCAAATCAAATTGTTTACATGTTTCTATTCTAATCGTAATTGAATTGTTATTTCCTATTGTAATGCATATTATTATTTTCTGCCATTATTTACGTGTTGTTAATTTATATTCCATGTCTGGCTAAATCTTAAGTAATCGGTATGTAATAAATAATCTGATGTGATTGAATAATTAACCGGTGTATATCTACCTTTTCAAAAACATATTTATGGCTTCAGTTTTTAAATTTGACTTTTCTAAATAAACCTTCGTTGCGATAGCGAGAAATTATTTACAGTAGTTTTGCCACGACAGTGGGAAATTCATAAAGGTACAAACCAACAAGCGACAGCTGAGGCTAAGACCAGATAGTAAAAATTAGGCATTCATTTTAAAAACAGCGACAACGCTTTAAAAGGAATTAGAGCTTAATAGTTTTCAAAAAGTAACTTTAACCCCGAACGAGATAGCGACAGCATACGTTCCGCCTTAGAGTTGCGACTAGCGTCAACAACCATCGTGAGAAAAAGGTCTTTAAACCATCATTTTCTTCTTAAACTATTTTTGAAAACCTAAAGACACCGATGACCTATAGAATCCCTAAAGAAATAACATATTACATACCGATTCAAGCATTCATACCTTAAGTAAAAAACTTTAGTTCCCTTTAGTTTACGCACTTATTTTGTTATTATTCCCCTAAAACATTACCAACCTAGCTAAACACCGTAACACCTGATAATACTAGTTTGATTACGAGTCCCTGTGGGATCGATATCTATTATTACTACATGATAGACTGTGCACTTGCAGTTAATTGAGTTAGACATAGAAAGTCGCGATCACTAGCGCACAACACTTCTTTTCGAGCATTGAGTAACGAGACTCACAGTCTATGAACTTTTTACTCAAGTAGTAAATTGCATGCTCTTTACGTCCAGTGTCGTCATGTTGACCGAGAACACAACCCATACTTTTCTCAAGAACTGTCAAATACATGATCAATGGTCTCCCGGCTACTGGGGGTATCAATATTGGAGGTTCCTACAAATATTATTTTATTTCCTCAAACGCCTTTTGACAATCTTCATTCCAGGTCACAGCCTGATCTTTTTTCAATAACTTGAATAATGGCTCGCACGTGGCCGTTAGATGAGATATGAACCGGGCAATGTAGTTCAATCTCCCTAAAAACCCACGAACTTCTTTTTCGTTTTTCGGCGTTGGCATTTCTTGTATTGCTTTTATCTTAGCAGGATCAACCTCAATTCCTTTTTCGCTAACAATAAACCCCAATAGCTTACTAGATCTCACCCCGAAGGTGCACTTGTTAGGATTCAGCCTCAGCCTGAATTTCCTAAGCCTCTTGAACAATTTCAGAAGATTGACCAGATGCTCTTCCTCCGTCTGGGATTTGGCAATCATATTGTCAACATAGACTTCAATCTCTTTCTGCATCATATCATGAAAGAGTGTTGTCATAACTCGCTGATATGTTGCCCCGGCGTTCTTCAAACCAAAGGGTATCACTTTGTAGCAGAACGTTCCACACGGGGTGATAAAAGTTGTTTTCTCCATATCATACGGCGCCATCTTTATCTGATTATAGCCCGAAAAGCCGTCCATGAAGGAAAACACGGAGAATTGAGTGGTGTTGTCGACTAGCACATCAATATGAGGAAGCGGAAAGTCGTCTTTTGGGCTCGCCTTATTCAAATCTCGATAGTCCATGCACATCCGCACCTTACCATCTTTCTTTGGTACAGGTACTATATTGGCGACCCATGAGGGATAAGTTGTAACAGCCATATAATCAGCGTCCCACTGTTTCTGGACTTCCTCCTTAATTTTCACAGCCATATCTGGTCGAGTTCTTCTGAGTTTCTGCTTAACCGGCAGACATTCCCCACGCAATGGCAAACGGTGAACCACCATATCAGTATCCAACCCATGCATGTCTTTGTAAGACCAAGCAAAGATATCATTGTACTCCCGCAGCATCTCGATAAGCCTTTGCTTGATATCACTTTGCAGTGCAGCCCCTATCCGGATATTTCTGACAACCTCTTCGGACCCCCACGTTGATAATTTCAATTTCCTCCTGATGAGGCAGAATGATTCTCTCTTCATGTTTCAAAAGTCGAGCCAGCTCTCCTGATAAGTCATTATCCTCAACAATCTCTTCTTCTGCTTGAAATATCGGGTGCTCGAAGTCGAAGCGAGTCATAGGAAGTTCGTGATCGGTGTCGTCTGAAATATGAATCCTGCAATGAGAATGGTTAAATGTTTCAAATAATGCAAACAAAGCACATAACCACATTGCCATTTTATTGTTAAACAAAAACATGAAAAACAAGGATCACAAAATTTGCATGCGAAAAACGCCTTTATTAATGATTAAACAAAGTACACACATAAGCAGGTAGCCCTAAAAACAAAATCACTATGCCCCGGGTAGGACACAGGATTATACAATAATCGAGAAAACAAATCATTATTGTTTTGTAGTCACTGGGACAAGTTCCTGGATAGACCAGTTGCACAGATTCTGTCCTGGCACGCCGGGCTTGATCCACGAGTCCATATCGCAGTCACTATCTCTGTCTTCAGCATCGGAAACAACATTGATCGTTTCATAACAGACCCCACCTGGAGTGATTACCACTGGTCCTTTGAACTTTGGCACACCTGATGCGGGAGGTGACGATGTCGGGCGATACCCCAATCCAAACTTGTCCATCTTGACCGGAATTTCTAAGACTTAGCCCCATGTTTTAGTTTCTCCAGCCTGAACCACTGCCTGAGCGTCTTTGTACGAAGACATGGCCCCCTCTGGCCCTTTGCTAGGAACATGAGACTTGTCTTTGATCTGCAACCCCTCGAAGGCTTGGTATGGCGTCTCATGGATCTCCCCATCCACTTCGACATACTTGAATGACGAAAGATGACTAACCAGAATGTCCTCCTTTCCGCAAATAGTAACAACACTGTCACCGACCATGTATTTAAGCTTCTGATGTAGCATGGACGTCACAGCCCCTGTAGAATGTATCCAGGGTCACCTAAGTAAACAACTATAAGCTGGATGTATATCCATGATATAGAACACTGTGTCAAACACTTCCGACCCGACCTGGAGTGGCAACGTTATGGACCCAAACACCGACCTTCTGGTCCCATCAAAAGCCCTCACTACCAAGTCACTTGGCGTGCATATGATTCATCGAACATCTAGCTTCATCATAGCCTTCTTCGACAACATATTCAAAGATGATCTGGTGTCTACAAGAACGTGTGACATAACAGTGCCCCGACACTCCACTGAAATGTGCAAAGCCATATTATGGTCCCGACCTCTAGGCGTCAAATCAAAATCAGTAAATCCCAGGCTGTGGCCAGCATTCACATGCGCCAATACCCCCTCAAGCTGATTAACAGTTACTTCCTGAGGTACAAAAGACGTGCCCAATATTTTTAACAAGGCATTCCGATGTGCCTCGGAACAAAGCAACAATGATAGTATTGAAATTTTGGAGGGCGTCTGCTGCAAGTGCTCCACAATCTTATAGTCACTTTTGCGAATCAACCTCATAAACTCTTCTACATCCTTGACCGATGTTTCCTTCACTTTCGTCTGGGAAGGTCCTCCTCATTCACTTTGGCTTTACCTCTAGCAATCCTCTCAGCCTCGATTTCAAGTGAAGTGAAGATTCTACCACAGCGGGTCATGCATCCCGCTTCAACAAGACTGCCCACTGCCTCTGCTGGCTGGCTATCCACATTAATCTTTTCCCTGTTGCAAAAAGCTTCCAACCCATAATTCCATGGAATGGCTTTCGTACTCTCATAAGGAATGGGTCCTGCTTTCTTTATCGTGATAGTTGGCCGCTTGGCAGGCACTGATATCGTAATAGTCTTTCGTGGAATTGTAATTGTTGCGACCTCACCCTACTTTTCACATGTTACCTCACCAGGTTTTTCAACGGCAGTGCGGTCAAACTGGAAAGTTCCCTCATCAATCATGGCCTGAATACCTCTCTTCAGATCGATACAGCCCTCTGGTCGGGTCCAACAATCCAAACAGTACTCATCACATCCGGGGAAGACCCCTCCTTTCAACAATCTGCTTTTAACATATCTTAAAGGTGTCTTCAGATCATTTACGTCCATAATGAAATCCAAATCCTCTTCTATCAGAATAGCATTTGCTCCATGATTCGGCATTGGTTTCTGTACAATATTGGGACCATCATGACTGAAGTTAATGACTTTACTATCAATCAAATCTTGGACTTTGTGTTTAAAAGCATGAAAACTCTCGATATCATGTCCGGGTGCCGCGGAATGAAATTCACACTGCTTACTAGTATCATACCCGTAAGGAAGCGCCTGTGTGGGTGGGTCCAACGTTCTCTTCTCAACCAGATTCAAACTTAACAGCGTCTGAAGCAGTTCTGCATACGTTGACGGAGGTGTATCAAATACCCTTTTTGACTCCCCATTATTGATCCTTCTCTGAGCAGGATTATACCTTTGTTGTTGTTGCTGCTGCTGCTGTTGTGGTTGTTGTCGTTGTTGTGGTATAGGGATCGTCACACTAGTAACCTGTTGTTGAATATACTGATTCCTACCTCTACCTCGTCCTCGACCACCATACACTGCACTGGCGTCTCCTTGTATTTTACCACCAAAGACCGTTTTTGCACCTCCTGCTGAGGTCGATTCACCGACTTGAATCTTACAAATTTTGATGCCATTTTCAATTCGTTCTCCCATGAGTATCATGTCAGAGAAACTACCCATCGAGCAATTGAGCAATTTATCATAGTACATCCCCGAGAATGTCCCAACAAAAATATCAATCAATTCCCTTTCAACCATAGGGGGGTGGACTCTTGCCGCCAGATCCCGCCAATGCTGAGCATAATCCTTGAAACTTTCCCCGTTCTTCTGTGAAATACTTTGAAGCTGAACCCTATTTGGTGCATGGTCACTGTTGTATTGGTAGTGTCTGACGAAAGCATCAGCCAATTTTTTCCAACTTCCAATCTGTGCAGGTTCTAGTCCCATGTACCATTCTAGCGATGGTCCTGACAAACTATCTTGGAAAAAATGCATAAGCATCTTCTCATCATCAGAGTAAGCAGACATCCTCCGGTAATATGAACGCACATGAACCCGTGGGCATGTATCCCCTTTATATTTATCGAAAGTGGGAGCTATGAACTTCAATGGCACTCTCAGCCCAGGAACCAGCCCCATGGTAGCCATGTCCAAACCCGCAGGATTTTGATTGGCTATACCTCTTATCTGCTCTTCCAGCATTTTAATCCTTCGATCATTATCAGCAGGACCCTCAAAACCCATGCCTTGCCCAGAAAAGGCATCTTCCTGATGATCTTTATTCCAGTATGGACCCTCATTACCATATCCGTCATAAGCAGCATTACGACCATGACCATGACCACTTTGGAAGAACCTGGGATCATACCTCAGATTTCCAAGCTCTTGATTAGTAGCCACCGTCCCAAAGCCAGTATTGAAAGGACCCATCCCAGCACCATTGGTATTCATATTGCCAAACCCAGCATTGTCGTAGCCATTATTACCAAAACCTTGATGGTTATCACCAAACCCTTCGTTGCCGAAACCCTAATTATTGAAGCCATCCCGATTGCCAAAGCCAAGACCCTGATTGTTGTCACCGAAACTAGTATTGATACCAACATTCTTGTTGGTTTCCACGTTCCCATTAACATTATCAGCATTTTTGTTATCAGCGTTGCCATTGCCGTTGCCAGTACCATTCTCACCAGCATGTGGTATCACTTCCTCCCTGCGAGGAGTCTCAACATGAACAGAGTTGTATTTAGTATTACCAGCCGCTCGCACCAGCAGCGGTTGCACCAGAGTTTGAAGATGTTCCTGGCCCTTGGCCACAGCTTCCATTGTCTGCATGAATTGGGCCAACCTATCCCGGATCTCCTGCACCTCAGACTGTACCTGATCCATGATCTTCTTACTGTTGCTTCTTGTAGCATACCGGTGAGTTCTCAGTTTGTCAATCTTGAAACAACCTGTAAGACACAGGAGATAAGATTCGAGCTCAAAAAAAAGTACCTGCCATGCAATATGATTATGTAAATGCACATGTGTAAATATGCAACAGGTTAATTCCCCCCCCCCCCCCGATTCTAGCTCCGAAGAGAAAGCCATAACGACAATGGAGTCCCAAGTAAGCAAGCGCAAAATCAGAAACCTCATACATAAACAAATGCCAAGAGGCAAAGTACAAAGATACAACTGAATACAACTGAAAAGACCTCGGCCAACAAGCCTAGCGATGGTCAAAATACAAGTACAAATAACAAGAGAAAAGCAAAGATAAATCAGGTCGGATGGCGCGCCCGGACATCTTCCAATAGCCTCAATGTCTCCGGATGACCTGGTTTGGAGATTAGCTCCTGTATCAGTAATGCGTGTCGCTCAACAGTGGATCTCAACTTTTTGGCGTCCTCTACACAAGCTCCCTTGCCAAAACACTCATCAAGCCTACATCTCTTGAAGCCAGCCTTCAGTTCACAACCCCTAGTTTCTTTGATCACGCTGCTCACTCTAGACTCGGCGTCACGTCTAAGAGATGCCTCTTCAGCAATCTTCGCATCCTTAGCACTGAGCTGCTCCTCTAATTGGGAAATCTGCAGCTTCAACTCATCTTCACACTCCTTTCGGCTAGTAAGCGTGGCATTCCACAAAAATTCCCATTTGGAAAGTCGAGAATAAGCCTTATTCAGAAGCTCTTTTTTAGTAGCAAGTACACTACTAACACCCTTCAGGGCTTCTCCTAGTTTCTCTCTCCTGCTGGTCTCTTCAGTCAAATCTGAACCCAACCTATTAATCATCTCAGTCTGCTTCTTCAAATTGAAGGTTGCCTCATTCTTCTCATGCCGGAGCTGGAAGATCTCTTTCTCTAACTCTTCATTTTCTCTCTGCAACTCTTCCTTTTCAGCCAGCAGCTTGTTATACTTCTCAATTTCTACTGAAGTAGGTTCCTCAATCACTGGAGGACACAAAGGCTCTACAGCAGGATATGGCATCAAAGAAGTCCTAACTCTCTCATGGATCCAGAGCCGATAAGGATTATAAGCTCGACTGTCACTCTTGCCAAGCAATGTCTTTCCTCTTCTATGAATATTACCCCAAGCATGCCTCAATCTGACCAAAATATCTCCATCTAATAAACCCGTGAGATACAGAGATTCCTGTATCTCGTCTTCAACCGGAGAATCCCTCAAAGCATAGCCAAACTGTCTCATAAGCAGAGAAGGGTTATAGTTAATACAACCTTTCCGTCCAATCAAAGGAACGTTCGGAAAGCCAATGCAACTATATATAATATTCACTCCAAGTAGGTTCCGATCAAACCAAACAATGTTCTCAGCATACAATCCCATCAATCTGGAAGACCAATCTAAAGTACCAGCAGTATCAACAAAAGGTCATGTCTTAGGAAGATGTCCCTGAAACCACCTGTATAGAAGAGGTACACAGCAAGAAACATTCTTTCCCCGACGCTTCTCATTCTTGTAGTGAATAGAATGATAAACGTCACCCAAGAGAGTAGGTACCAGATTCTTCGAGGCAAGAATAAAGAAAGCATCTGAGTCAACAAAATCAGGCAAGTTTGGGAACAATATAATCCCATAAATGCAAACAGCCAGAATAGCATTGAAGACAATCCAACATCCATCCTTCGCACACTGCATAGCCTTCTTAACCAAGCAAGAAAGATGAAAACCATAAGCTCCATTCAACTTGACCAAACCTCCGGGGAACTTAGAAGCATCTAAACTGACAATCTCAGCAATCTTAGCCAACTCAGGCTCAGTATCCTCGTGAATAAAAGGCATCCGGTCTAACAAAGGGACTCCTAGCATATTAGAATACTCCTCCAAAGTAGGGGCCAAAATAAAATCAGGGAACAAGAAGCATCTCAACTGAGGCTCGTAAAACTGCATCAAGGTATACAATCCAGTCGTCTCAAACACAGAAGGTCTGTACAAAAAACTGAGCAGTTTCCCATAAGACTCTCTAAACACAGCCCTCACTCTCTGATCTGCTAGAGCAACCAACCGCAATAAGGAACTGATATCTGGAGAAGGTAACCTGTAAGCAACTGTTCTCTTCATGGACTCCATGTCTGGAAAGAAGAACACTAGAATCTGAGGGGAAAAACACCTGCAACATAAATACACGTTAATGAAATGCAAACATGAAAATGCAGATGCATATGCAGCAGGGGATCAAGTGCAATAATGAAGAACTGTATTGTGCTGTACTGCAGCTTGAAAACCATCGGATCTTCTCCTCAAACCAAACCAACCACAAAAGAACCCTTATAACCAATTCTCACTAACAAAGACAAACCAGGTGTTCTGAGGCCAGAGTTTTCCTGCAAAAGACCCACCTACCCCTTACAGGTATGTACTTAACTCGCAGATGAGGTACGACATCATATGCGGTCATCAGCGTCACAGACTTTCAAGAGCGATGATACGATACCCAGAAGGTGTGGCATCATCATCCCTTGAAGAGGCCTCACTTAGCCGAATTTCAAATGATAGGTCCCCAGAGTCGACAACCCTCAAATCCAACAACCTGTCGAGCCCAAAGGGCCAGGCAAGATTCCATCAAAGAGAATCTTGTCTGAGTGCAGATTTCGTAGCTAGCTGGTGCGAGCAAAGCAAGCAGGCTAACCACTACTCTCTACTTCTATGTCTATGTGCACTCAAGCCCAGGTCCGGCTTATCTCTCAAGCTAACCCTCTACCCATAGCACAACAACAATAATATACAATACCGAAAGTAAAGACAAAAAGATAAATACATACAAAACCCCAGACGGGAAAACAAGCGCTAGGATTGACTCGCATAGGGAACCGTTGGAGTCCCCAGTAGAGTCGCCAGCTGTCGCTACTGCGAAAATTGGCGCCGGCTATGACAAAAGAGTCGCCACCGTGCGTTATTTATCCCACAAGAGGGAAAGGAAACGCTCAGAGTAAACCTAACGCAAAGAGGGAAAGGAATGGTCATCGCAACCAAATCCTGGATTCGGGAGTCGGTTACGTAAGGGGAAGGTATTAACACCCCTCACGTCCGTCGTACTCGACGGGATCCACGCTTCTTTTCTATCTAAGGGTGTGTTTATCTATCTACTCTAAAGGTCTGGGTTAAAAAGAAAAGAAAATGACTCGGCAAAGTATCACACTTTAAGCCTACATATTCCCGTTTGGAACGAGAAATCAGAGTCAACGTAGTTCGCCTAACTACGGGTTATGGGGGGAAGGTTGCTCGCCGAGATGTCGCATCTCGTGCCTACATACTTTCATACGACATGAAAGATCAGAGCAAACGTAGTTCGGGCTATGGAAGACACAAGTTTGTCTGACAGTTTTTTATCTCCTTAAGAAAGGGTTTTCCTGATTAAAGGTCCAAGAGGACAAAAACAGAGTTTGAATGCTTGTTTGAGTTTTTTACAAAAGAACTATTTTTTAGGATGTTTGCAATCTCTGTCGCACTAGAGACTATGACCCAGGAGTGAACGCTTCGTATGTCACCCAAAGGGTACCACACTAACATCCAGATTACTGGAGAGAGACCCCCCACCAACCTTTTCCCAAATAGCTTAAGGCTCGTAACGCACAACTTCAATTAACCTTATTACTGTGTTTTTGAATTGTTTTAAGAAGAGAAGAGAAAGACACCCTAAAACTATGGTTGAAAGGGGAATCTACCTTCATTTATCATGCATGGGTCAAAACCTAATGTCTGTCATAATTCCCTCCTACACAGAGGAAATCAGAGATCCTAGGGGAACATAGCAAAAGAAAGCAAGCAATAAACAGTAAATAGTAAAATGCATGCTATGCAACAATACAAGCGAGGCAAGGGAGTCCGGCTCAGCCTCAAACCTAAGAAAACAACAGGCAAGAGGAGACAAGATCCACCTCAAACCTAGAGGTAATCAACACAAGACAACAGACAATACAACAAAAGAAAAGAAACAGAGAAAGCAGCCCAAGCACAACAACAGTCTTCAGCAGACAACAACTTCAATACTCAACAGCAGCAGCTCTAAATAGCAAATCCTCTTGACAGCAAAGTTGACAGCAAAATGGTTTCATCCTCAAGCTAGCTTCTATCTTCAAGCTTCATCAAACTTCATCTTCAAGTTCTAGCAAGCACACTCCAAGCAAAGGATTAATCACTAAGATCAAGGTTGCAATGTTGAAAACCAAATGAAAACCAAAGGAAATTATCAAGTACCAACATTGAAATGGAAAGGCATCCTCAAAGTTCTACTCAACTATGGGCATACCACACATCCCTCCAAAGGAGAGATGGAGTTTCCCTAGGAGAACTTTACATCATTGGATAGAATAGAAGCACACAATGCACTCTATGTTTGATGAAAGAATCAAAACTAATCCTAATGGCTCTTCCTAAAACCCTAATTTCCTAAGCTCCTAAAAAGCTCCTAAAAGAGAAGAAAGCTTCAACTCTAAGCTCCAATCTTTAAGCCACAACAGCTACACCAAATCTAGAAGACCTCCCAAGAAGGAATCCAAGCAAATCCAGCTCCAAAGTCACCAAGAAAACCAAACAAACAAGAGCACCAAAAATAGAACACCACAAGCACAAGAAACTTGCAAAATACAACTAAAATAGAAAACAAAGTTGTAAAATTCTAATAAAATTCCTAGGGGAACATACATGTTTGGACAACCTAGCTTTAAAATATTAAAGCCTAATTCAACTTCTAAGTCACCTAAATAATTTCTAAATTGAAGGGTATCAAGGTGATCCACAAGTTTGGGAAGGCTCTAATCTCAACACCTAAAAAAGAACATAAAATTGTTCTAAAATTTTAACAAAAATTATAAGGGAGCATGGATATCTACCCTAAGACATACAAAAAATCAAAGCCAGATTCAACACCAATTAAGAGAACAGAATTCAACAAGACAGATGGTCAAATATGCAAATATTAAAGAATTAAATAAAATAAGAAAAATCAAATTAAATTGAAAAATGCATGAAAATGCATTTTATTGATTTCAGAAAATCACAAATTCTCTCAAGATCATGGAGATATTTTTAAAATAATTTTTGGATCAAGAACGAATTTATTGTGATTTTTAGAATCAATAATGCATTAAAAATAATCAAAAATGAAATAAAATAAAATAAAAACTGAAATAAAACATGAGCGCTTGGATGAGGAGACTGGGTATGCAGATCCAAGAGCTATAGGTGTGTCCACGCAAGCATCCCAGTCACACGCTGACTGGGATTAATGAAACGCAACATTTTGTGTTGAGAGTCAAATTCTCAGATCAAACGTGAGCCATCAGAAGCTTCTACTAAGTCTTCTCGACAGACTCATCCAACGACATTGAGTCATCGTCTTCGTTCAAATCCTCAGATGGAGGGAGCACTGTTCAGGTGGTCGGAGAAGACCTCCGGTCGTCTTCTCCGGTGAGCAGGTGGTTATAGGTGATAGAAAAACATCAAATCTTATATCAATCTCTCAAGAATTTTGTGCTGATCACGATTATGAGCTTAGAATTTCCTAAATCCTTATGCATTTTCAAAACCGATACCAGATCTAAACTATGTCATATTCTTGAATGTCACCAAAGCCTAAACTAAAGGTATAGATGTCTTCCTCAAGTTACACTGATCATCCTAAGCTATCACAATTGCATTGATTCCTCAAGATCAACCATAACTGAATCCAAACAGAAATCATGACACCTTCTTGATCATCACCAAATGCTACCAAATGAATCCTAAATCGTTCTACAAGTCAAAAGAAACCTAACTACATGTTCATCTATGTCTACATCATGCTAGATCAAGAGAAAAGTTGAATTATACCAACCTTGTTTCAAGCTTCAAATGGAGATGGTTCTGACTTGATCTTTGCTCCAAGAACTTCCAGAATCCTCACTGATGATGATAGAAACCTCTTGCAACTTTAATTTGATATGAAACCTCCCTGAATCTCAAATGCGATTTTAAGTTGAAGCTCCAAATTTCCAATGTCAATCTCTCTGCTCAGCCTCAATCAACCACCAACCCTTGCCCAATTCTTCTTCTGAGCATTTATAGAATGTTTTGGGACCTTCTAGAGTCCAAGCCCAGGCCCAAATTGGAAGATCCAAAAAAATTCAACCTCTCCAAAATTTGAACATGGCAAATGCATGAATTTGCTTAAACAGCTTGCATTAGAAGCTTTGAATCACTTGCATACCACCCTTGGAGTGTATTCAGACCAATAAGAACCTCCACATTGCCTTGGTGAATGAATTGCCATGAGGTTGCTTATATGTGAAGAAACAAGTGAAAAACTCATGAATTAAGGGTCAATTGAGAAATCTAAAAGAGCCAATGTTTCCAAAACATGATTTCTGATCAAATCAAGTACTCATTTGACTTGTTTTGGTCATTTAACCAATTATTTTGAATTTTTCAACTTTGAATCCTTTGAAAATCTCCCTTATTCAAACCATTTCAAACCAAGTATTTCTATGAGCCCAATCAATCCATAATGACCTCTTGGTTATCCTAAAAACCACATTTTGAACAACTTTCATGTTGAACAAAAATCCATTTGACAAGTGCAAGTTGGAGATTTTGACCTATGATTGAAAATGACTTATAATCTCACTTTCCCGAAATACCCCTGACTTGTAAACCTCATAACTTGAGTTCTACAAATCAGATGGAAGACTTCTAGTACACTTTAGAAAGCTAAAATCATGAGGAACAACTTTCATGTTGGCCAAAAGTTCAGGTGAAACCACCTTCTAGGTCAAAAATAGCTTTGAAGTCAGATGATTTTCACAGATAAATTTCAGAGGCATCTGAGGACTTGTAACTTGTCTGGGTCATAACTTGAGTTCTATAAATCCTATTGAGGACTTATAGTACTCAAATTAAAGTTATTGAGATGCTCTACAAGTTTCATGTTGGACAAAGATCCATTTGAAACTTGTATCTTGACTTATGTGGTCATGAGGTTAGGCACTAAATAGGGAATTTTGCACTGAAACCCTAATTTAGCAACTTCCCAGACTCTTGACTTTTATTGACTTGATCTTGGCACAACACCAAAAATGTCTTAACATATCATTTCATGAACTCCATGACCTAAAAGTAGGCCTTGATACTCTTCAATTGCCCAGTTGACCTAGAATTGATCCAGATGAAACCCTAATCGCTTGCACCTCAACTGTGGCTCTTGCATTTGACACAATGACTTGTTTGAGCTCTCCCATGGCCGTCTAGGCATTCTATGAGCTCCATAAACATCCTGTTTTCACATTCAACACTTCACAACCCTCTGATGGTCTTCAGTTGATCCTCAAGTTAGGAGAAGATTCATACTCAAACATCTAAACCCTTAGGCACTCAAACCATCTTCTGATGACTTTGACAACTTCTCAATATTGAATGAGACCTCTTGTTAGGCTCTTCTTGATAAGAATCACACTTGATCCCCTACTATATGAATGTTAATGCAATGAAACATAAACCAGGTAAGAAAAGGTTGAGCAAATTTTGAGGTGCAACAGCACTCAGGCACAAGGAGAATATTTGTGGCTTTGGATTGAAGCTTGCACAGCATTTGAAGGACCAACGGATTTGCTTCATTAGGTAATTTTCCTCAAACCGAAACTTTCATTCTAAGCATGAAAACATGTTCATATTGGTTGCATCTGAAGCCCTACCACGTGTAGGAAATGCTTGTGTGTTTGTGGTGGTTGTTTGATCAAATTTCAGTTTGAGTGTTCAACTTTTGTGCCCTGATTTCTCCATGATAGATTTACCATTTTGAAAAACCATTAGCATATTTGTGATCTACGTGCAATTTCCTTTGAAAACATGTCTTGGGTTTCCATTTTTATCAAGTTTTTCAGGCATCACCGGTGAGGCTCACCGGAGAAGACGATCGGAGCTAGGGCTCCGGTGTCTAAGTGTTGCACCCCAAAATTTGAGCAAACTTTTTCTTAATCTTTGGCTTATGTTTCATTGCATTTTAGCATTTTTTGCATTTGCATAGCACAGTTCTTATAGGGGATCAAATGATTGTTTGTGTATCATCCAAGAGGAGAGCCTTATTGACCACAAGCTCAAGTAGAGGCATTGGTAGAGGTTATTATGTGGTTGTCATCATCATGAAGATATCTGAGCTCCTAGAAAGGAGGGGTGTGCCACAACATTATCAAAGAACCACCAGGAGGTTGTCAAGGGGTCCATGGAGATTTATTACTGGTGTGAACATGAGGTAGAAGTTTGTTGAATACCTCAGAGGTCATGATGGAGTGGAAATGGTCACTCAGTTCATCTAAACAATGCCTACGCAAAAAAAAAGAGAGATTAGGGTTCATTTTTAATCAGGGTAAACTTGTTTTTGGAGAAAAACTTGTTTCCGTGGTCTTCCATATGTCCTAAGGTCTTTGAGGATGGGTGATTGACCATAAATTTTAATCAGAAGAGCTTCAATTGATCAGTTGATTGAAAATCAGGAGATTTGGAGAAAAAAGTCAACTGTGTAGTGAAAAAGTCAACTCCTGACTTTTTTAGGTCAAGATCATGATCCTTAATTTTAACATGACCAATGGGTGGAATTTGATCAAGAAAAGTCAAGGAAATCATGAAAAATCAAGAGTTGAAAGTTTCTATTTTGGGATTTATGGTTTTAGAAACTTTCTATTTTTGGAAAGTTTTATGGTTGGAACAGCCATCTTCAAAGCCATTTTTCTTCATGATCAAGGTTTCAAATGAACCTTTGGCCAACATCAAAGTTGTTCCTTGTATTTCAAGCTTTCCAAAAAGTCCAAGAAGTCTTCCATATCATACTTGGAGCTTAATTTATGGAGGTTCAGAGTTGTGGAAAAATAGTCCAAAATTCATAACTTAGAATTTTTCTAAGTTACCTCTAGGCAGATTTTCATGTCATGGTTTTTATGCCTATTTTTCATGATCTTTCCAACTCCATTTTAATTTTTCTCAAGCATGAAAGTTGTATACCTCATTTAAAGCTTTTAAATAATGGTTAGAGCTCAACTTTTCATCCATTTTGGCATGAGTTATGGTCTTCATAAGGTAGGGTTTTCAAGTTGGCAAGTGTGGAAACTTAGTGAAATTTCACTAAGTATGGAGAATATCTTTTGTGAACATATTTTCAAGTGAACTTTTCATACCATTCTTGGCCTTGTATCAAATTCATCTCAACATGAAAGTTGTTCATGGATATGCAATCTTCATTTTCTGTTCAAACATCATTTCATTTACTTGAGTATTCATTCACTTATGGTGGTTTGAAATGAGCTTCTTGGAATTTTTCAAAATACCATTCATGAAGTATTTTGGTCACCACTTCTTGCAGCACACAAGCCACACGCATGATGTGCATTCCTTGGGTATTCTTTGTGTCCCAAACATTACCCAAACAAGAGAAACCAAGCTTGTACCATTTTTGTATGCATTTTGAATCTTTTGCCCAGAAAGGAAGAGACAAGCCACCCTCTTTCTGTCCACCATACAGTCCATCCAGCTTGTTCCCTCCACTGTAGAAAACAACAAGAAAGCAAGCATGCTTGTGTACTGCCCCTTGATCCACCATTTGATTTAAAAACCTTGAACACGTAGCATCTGATCCATCCATCTTTCACCACAGTAAAATCTCCCAAAATAACCTTTTCATATCATATTTAAGCTAACTAGCAGCTGGGCAAAACCCTAGCCTTATTGCAAGAGAAATAGAGTTTGTGAACCATTTTTCCAAAACCTAAAAAACTTCCTGTTGAAAACTGCATACCAGCAGCCCCTTCAACCACCCAATCACCTCAAAAAATCATCCACACAACCCACAAATGACCTTTGGAAGGTGTTCAAGCCTTGAAACCAGTCCAAAACATCATATATAAAAAAGTCACTTGTTGAAAAAAAAGAAGAAAGCTCAAAGGAGGTACTGTGTGTCTGCGGCTAGCTTGCTGTTTTTCTTGGAGGTCTACAAGATGTATGTAGACCTAAACCCCTTAATTATGCATCATGTTTATGTTGTTGGATGGTTTGGACATTTTTATGCTAAATGGTGATTATGATGTCAAAATGCCTTGAATATGGTAAGCTCATAGCTGTTGTGATTTTAGCTTATGTGTGAACTAGTTTTGCTGTTGGTATATTGAACTCATGTGCTTCGCTGCCAAAATCATTTTTGAAAGATGAGTTTATTAACTCTTGATTGTTGGCTGTTTAACTTGTTTTCTCTTGTTAGAGTTGGTTGTGATTGGTTTTGGTAATATTTAGTGCTCTCATCTAACTTTCTTTTGAATTAGTGTGTGAGTCTTGGTTATGACAACAAGGTGGTACTGTCATGAGGTTTTGATTGGTGTCATCAGGTCTTGAGTTTTTGGTACATCAGGTTTGGTCAACCTATGATGGCAGGTCTTAGACAGTTTAAGAGAGGCTGGTTTGTGACAGTTAGCAGAATCCTTTGTAGTTGCTTTGCTGATGTGATGAGATAAGGAGACTATTACCATAAGTCTGTTGGAATTCATGACAAATTGGATTGTCATTTATGGTTGACATAGTGTGCGTAGATCTGTCAAGGGCTTTAGGACCTTAAAACTGTTGTTGGAGTTTGTGCTGGATATGTAAAGGGCATGTTGATATTTAGAGTTGCTTGACTCTTTGCTTAAATGTATATTTGTTTGACTTTGCATTGTGATGACAAATGTGCTATTGTATAATTTTAAGTTGGTTCTTTTCTTGATTGGTGAGTTATAACTTTATTTATGCATTGAACAGATTGTTGAATGAATTGGACATTGTCATGTTTTAAGTTATAACTTTATTGTTGAAACTGTCTTAAGTTTGAGCTGTTCAATTAGTGTCTACTTACTTTGAGATATTAACTTTCCTTAAAGCAATACTTTGGACTGATGTTTTCATTCTTGATAACAAAACTGTTTGTTGTTCCTATTTCAAACAAAAGTTTCTAATCGTGTTGTGTGCATTTGTTGTTGAAGTTGCTGTTTGGTTTGTATGGTTCTTATTGCACCAAGATTGTAGCATCCTATTGCTTATTGTCATTTGGCTTTGGGACTGTCATTTGAGTCTTTTGATTAAAGACTGCTGTTAGAGGATGGATCCATCACCTCTATTGATAATGCCTAGGGTTATTGACCCTTCATGTGGTTTGCATCTAGCCTTGAGTGTGATATCAGATTATTGTTTTTTAGTGTTGGTTTAGCATCTCAAGGCTGCTTGAGTTTCAGTTGATTAATTTAAGTAGGATTGTGACTTGGTGCAGTATAGACTTCTATTGTATGCTTGAGACCTGAGTTTGTCAACTTAGGTGGAGTTGCCATCAGATTGTTAGGTGTTAAGGTTTTACTATTGTTTTCTACATGAGGGCCTTGGTTTGGAGCAGAGTTGGAGGGCTGAGCAAAGGACATCTTGGAGGTTTAAGGCTATTGTTGTTTAGATCATTTAGGACTACCATGAGAATTCTTGACAGCTTAGGATCTTGACTTAGTGGATACATTGGGTGGTTGCTGATGCCTACTGATCAGTCTTTTGGTTAAGGTCGTATTCTCATCAGACTTGCCCTCAATCTTTTAAATTTAGAAATGCCATCTGTTTTTGTTGAGGTAGTTTATATTATAAGTTTTGAGATTTTGTGAGGTTGTGAAAGCCAGTTATAACAGTTTTGATGCACTTTCATGCCAATTGTCCAAACTTCATTTTCCTTGGTTGTTTTAGGTTTCTTTTTAGCTACTATAATTTGTGCGTGTGATGCTCTTAACCTGTTACAATTTGAGTTGATCCATGGGGCTGTTGGACTTATACCTTGGACTTTGTCTTTTTGGATATCTTTGTGTTGTGTGGAGGAGATCTTTGTGCAAAAACATAATTTTTTTTACTCACTGACAAAATTCATCTTTGTGAAGACATGATGCTTTGAATCCCTCTATGACTGCCTTTATAGGCTGAGTTTGTTAGTTTATGCTTGTTGGCTGCCAGCTTCATTTCATATGACAGGAGTTTGTTTACTGTTGGTTTCCATCTAAGGATCATGGTTGATTTAGAGTTGGACAAGCAAGTGGAAACTGCCTTGAGGTTAAGATTGTTGTGGCCTCATTTCTGAGTAGATCTCTAGAGGCATTTCTTCTGTTTTGGGTGGCAATTAGTTGATACCTTAGAGTTTATAGTCAATAGGTTTTGGTGTGGCCAATCACCCTCTAGGTGTGTGTTGGATTCATGACTTGTTACAACTTAGGTTGGTTCATGTTACTGTTGGATCCATACCTTTGAGGCACAATCTTGTTGTTTTCACTGTTTTTTATTGCTTAGCACCTTTGCTGTCCAACCTCTATTGAGGATTCATGATCCTTTTGTTTGTTCTTCCTTGTTCAATCAATCAACATGTTTAAGATTTGCAAAGAGAGATTTGGTTGGTTATAAATTGCTTTGTTGATTTTCAAAACCAAATACATGCTGAACAGAGAATCTTTGTTTGCTATTCACAGAAGTCATGTTGTTTCAATAGGAGTTTAAGGCCTCTTTCGTAAAACATCACCATGAACAACAGGTTCTGATCTGGAGCAGGCCTGTGTTGGTTTTTGATCACTTTGTTTTGGTTTAGGTTCAAGTCATGTTCATGACAACAACTCGCATACCATTTCCTTGTTCTGAGATCATCTGATTGAATTTCCTGTTAAAACTCATCCCATTCTATATTTAAAACATGCTCAGACCCTTGCTTGCACTAAAATGCACATGTTTTGATCTATTGATTTTCAATTGCACTTTCAAGTTTTCCTATGCATGTTCGTTCGAGTTTCAGTGTGTGTGCATTATTTGGAAAAATGGTTGATACCATCGTGTTCCTCTTAAAAAATCAAGCGAGTTAGACCAAAATTTCATGAGATTTGGTTGAGTTTTGAGTGAATTGGAATCGAATCGTTTTTGAAAGTTTTTCCTTCAGCTTGCCTTGCACCTTGCCTTGAATTTTGCCTTGTTTTGGTATTTATATTTAAGGGGTGGCGTTATACAATGGATGTATCGCCACCCCAGTGGTTAAAGCCTTGCCATGCCATGTTATGAACCTGAGTTCGACCCCTGCTGGGGCATTTCTTGCTCTAAATCATTTATTTTTCATGTTTTTGTTATTTTTACTTTCTTTTTCAACATTTGTCAGACGCGCAAGGTGGTTGGGATGGTTTTATTTTCAGCCTGCAACCCCAAGGTCTTGGGTTCAAGCCTTGGGGAGGAACTTTCCTTAATTTTTAGCACTTGTTTTCTTATTTCATTTTAATTTCACTTTATTCTTTTTTTTTTTATTTTTAATTAGTTTTAAATATTAAAAAAAATCCAAAAAATCTTGTTTTATTATTTTAATGTGTTATTTTTATTTTCCATCCTTTTATTTTATTTTGTTTTATTTTCCACCCTTTTATTTTATTTTCCATTTTTATCATTTTATTTTATTTCAAATTTCTTTTCTTTCTCATTTCACTTGTGAGTGAATTATTTAATGTTTACTTGGCCTTTGGCCATGATCCCTCTAGGATTTCTAGTCCCTCTGTTTAGGATGGGAGTAGGAGAGACATTAGGTGTTCAATCCTATGCATGACAACTTTAGGGTATTTCCTCCCTTTCACCCCAACTTTAGGAGCATTGTGCATGATAACTTTAGGGTCTAGTTTCCCTTTAGTTTGAGTCTTTCTCTTCTCGTCTCCTAAACATTTCAAAACACCTAATAAAGAAATATTTGTGTCGTACGCTACGAGCCTTAAGGACTCAAGGAATGATGATTGGGAGGCCTCCTCTCAATTGTCTAGAGTGTTTAGCGTATGCCCTTTGGGCGATATGCGACGCATTCACTCTCGAGTCATAGTCTTTAATGCGACATGAGTTTCAAACCATAACTCAATCCACTTCTTGTCTTAAAAAAACACAAAAGCAAAAACATCAAATCTTTTTATCCTTCGGGATCTTAATTGGAAAACCATTTTCAGAAAGAGTTTTGTTAAGCTTTGGTTCTAACGCAAACAGGCATCGTCCCTAACTGCTAGAATCACTGTTTAACCCTACTCGGTTTAAAACACTTGAACCAACCTATGGTCGTGTTAGCCCAAACTATGTTTTCTCTGATTTCTCGTACCAGACGAGGATACGTAGGCACAAGACGGCGATGTCTTGGCGAGCAACCTTCCCCCACTTTCACCCGTAGTTTTCCGAACTATGTTGACTCTAACTTTCCCATTGCACCAGGGAATACATAGGCATAGAGCGACGATGCTCTATCGAGTCTATTTTCTTTTCTTTCGTCCCCGAGACCTTTAGCATAAATAGATTTACACCCTTATAGACTAGACAATAAGCGTGGGTCCCGTCGAGTACGACGGACGTGAAGGGTGCTAATACCTTCCCCTTGCGTAACCGACTCCCGAACCCTAAGATTTGGTTGCGATGACCTGTCTTATTCCCTTTTCGTAGGTTTTCTCTGATCGTTTCCTTTCCCTCTCTTTAGTATAAATAACGAACGGTGGCGACTCTTCTGTCATTTCCGGCCCCTGTTCGCAGCGATGCGACACTGAAGTATTTGCTGAGGTGTGTTGTGAGGTGGACGTTGACTTGCTTTCGTGGGCGTTGAAAACCTGATGTGTCATGCCACGTCCATTAATGAAATGATGTGTTTCATTTAATCTGAGGTTTTTTTGGATTGGGCCTAGCCCAGTTTGCTATGCGCACACCCCTTTCTTAGCCCATATGCGTGTTGAACATGAAGCCAGTTCATCTAGATTTTGCCATTACACCCCCATGTTCCCTTTTCCTATTTTATTTTCTTTTCTTTTACTATTTTCATTTTATTGTTATTTTAAATATTTAAAACCTTTTTAAAAGTCAACAAAAATTACTTTCTGATTAATTGATGTGTCAAGATATTTTTCACAATTTTTATTTTATTTTTCATTTTATTTTATTATTTTTAATCATTTAATTTTGTGAAGTGGTTTTCTTGCTTGACCTTGTGATTTAGGCTTGATCTTTGACATTATTTGAATACCCCCTTTGACCAATTTTCCTCTCACACTTTGGTGTTTGATTTAGGATTATTTGAGGGCTGGTTTGATGCCTCGGTGATTATTTTTTGGTTGTTTTTCGTTGGATTTTATTTGACCCTCGATGTATGCTCGATAAGTTGAGTATCTTGCATTGTTTGATACAATTGGTGATGTTTTGATACAATTCTTGTCATGATCTTTTGCACAATGATTCTTGATTGACTTAACTTGAGTTTGGAATTTTATTTTGATTTTATTTGGACATGTTTCTATTTTTGGTTGATGCCTCAAAACCTTGTTGTTTTCACTATATGTGTGTATGCTTGTCTTGACCTAATTTTGAGGTGTGGTCTTGTGTGATCCCATGAGTGCTTGATGAGTCTTGTGTGCTCTTGATAACATGTTTGAGGTGCTGACTTTCATGATTAGGGATCTATTGATTGCTTGTTCCATCTCATATGCTTTGTATGATCTTTGTTTTTGACTTGTGAGATGTTTTCATGGACTTTGGTCCTCCAATTTGAGTATGATCCTTCTTGATCTTGTTTGACAATTTGAATTTGAACTTGATGCATATCATTTGAGTTTGTTTCTGACCTTGGTGAATGGATACTTGATCTTGATGGGTTTGTCGTGTGTGTCTTACTTTGAGAATGATTTGGATGTTTGAATTTCTTTTGAGTTGTGTTTGGATGTTTTCTTTTGATTAGTCATGAATGAATGCATGATTTTGTTGATCATGATGTGTTTGCTGCCGCACTCTCTTTATCCCCTTAGTTCTTTGTTTGAGGTTCAATGTTTGACATCCTTCCTCTTAAGATTCTTAAGGCATGTGATCTTGTGTGGTTACTTTGTTTGTCTTTGTGTCTTGATCCTCCATCTTGTTGACTTGGATATGACATGTGTGTGTCATTGATGTGTGTCTGATGTTTAGATGATCATTGTTGTTGGTGTGTATGCTTCTCTCATCTCTTTTCATCTTTCATGACTTGTTTAAGTATTTCTTTCTATTTTCATTTGTGATTGATTAGTGATGTGTTTACTTGTGTTTGGTCACATGACCCCTTAGGGTTCCTAGTCCCTCTGTATGATAACATTAGGCAGTACCCTTTCATCCTAATTTTAGGACCACTTTGCATGACATCATTAGGGTTCTCAGTTCCCTTTAGTGTCCTTGTATCTTCTCTTCTCATCTCAAACTCCTCTAAGACACTTAATAAAGAATGACAAGTGTTGTATGCTACGAGCCTTAAGTACATGAGAAATGATAAGTGGGGAGGTCTCTCTTCACTTGTCTAGAGTGTTTAGCGTATGCCCTTTGCGCGATATGCGACGCATTCGCTTTTGTGTCATAGTCTTTAGTGCAACATGAGTCTCAAATCAATTCAATCCATTTCTCTAAAATTCACAAACAAAACTCAAACCTTTTCATCCTTCGGAATTGTTTCAAACCTCATTTTCAAAAAGAGTGTGTTACTTTTCCGTTCTACCGCAAACATGCATCATCCCTAACTGCTGGAATGAAAATATAACGTTGCTCATAACCTGTAGTTTCCTGAACTACATTGGCTCTGACTTTCCCATTGCACTTGGGAATACGTAGGCATAGGGCGACGATTTCCTATCGAGTCTATTCTTTCTTTTCACCCTCGTTTAGCAGTAGCTTTTAGATAGTTTTCACCTATAGATTAGACAACAAGCGTGGATCCCGTTGAGTATAGCGGACATGAGGGGTGCTCATACCTTCCCCTTGTGTAACCGAATCCCGAACCCAAGATTTGGTTGCGATGACCTTGTCTTTCCCGTTCTTTTAGGTTTTCTTTGATTGTTTACTTTCCCTCTCTTTGGGATAAATAACGTTCGGTGGCGACTCTTCTGTTTGTTTCTGCCGACCCTTTTTTCGTAGTATGCGACACTTAGGAAGAAATTGGATGCTAACTTCCTCAGAGTCTTTTTGTCCATGGTCGAATCATTCTCTAGATACTCCTAGCATTCTAGAAAGCACTTGATGTCATGAAACCACATATTGCCATCATCTTCTGCTTCAACTGTTGGCAGTAAGCTGCTTCAGTCTACCGCCTTATAACAATAAGTGGGGCTTTATTATGGAAGCTAACTTCGTACATGGCAGCTAATGTACCTAAATCATCAGCTACTCGGTTTTCTGTTCTTGAGATGTGATGAAACGTTATTTATATCGAGATACTTTATCAATTCTTTGACATATGAATGATAAGGAACCAACTTAGTGTCACGAGTTTCATTATCTCTTTTGAATTGATAAATCACTAAGGAGGAGTCTCTCTACACTTCAAGATTCTTGATGCGAAGATCGATTGCGGCTTCAAGATCAAGGATACAGGCTTCATACTCTGCCATATTGTTCGTACAACCAAAGCATAATCTTCCAGTAAAAGAGGTGAAATTACCATAAGGAGAGACCAACATAGCTCCAATGCCATATCCATTGGAATTAGAAGCACCATCGAACGCGAGTTGCCAAATTTCCCCAGGTTCAGGTCCCTTGTCAGGGTCTAGGATCTGACAATCCTTTATAGCCATGATATCTTCGCCAGGAAAGTAAAACTTTATGGATTAGTAGTCCTCCAATGGCTGATGCGCCAAATATTCTGCCAATACGCTTCCTTTAATTTCACTTTGGGCGACATACTATATATCATACTCGGACAACAACTTCTACCAACGAGCAAAGGAAAGGAATATCTAGAGAATGATGATAATCATTTGAAATAAAAGGGAGCTCTGCATATGATCCTTAAGCCTTGGGGAAAGCAAAGGATTTTGAGAAAATGAAAATAAATTACTTTGACAATGAACAAACTTCAGGTAGGTCAATCGATTCCCAGTTATTCAAGTCAATTGTGTTGTGATACACCAAGCATGGTGTCGTTGAATCAGCAGCATCGTCTTCTACAGTGGCGACACCTTTGTCGTGGATGAATTCCACACTATGGAACACTTCTTGGAAGATAATTGCTTTAGCTCCGGGTGAACTCTAGACACCTTCCTTCATCTGAGACTCATATCCCAGCCTGAAACAATTATTCTTCTCAGGAATTTGAATCACTTAACCCCAACCTTTTGTATTGCCTCTTTCGAGCATTGCCTTTGCACCTTTCAAAGAAGAAAATGATGATTCTATCGCCATATCTTGTTCTTTTACTTCTAGGAAGACAATATTAGCAATTTCAAGAGCTTTAAAAGAAGTTTCGAATGTGCCTTCATCCGCTTCGAAATATTTGAATGACGAAAGGTGACTGATCAAAAAATCTTCTTCGCCAGACACTGTGATTAGCTTTTCATTCACCACAAATTTCATCTTTTGGTGAAGTGTGGACGTTACTGCGCCAACAGCATGGATCCATGGCCTTCCCAATAGACAACTGTGCGCTGGGTTGATATCCATGATCTGGAAAGTTATCTTGAAAATATGTGGGCCTACTAGTATGGGTAAGTCCACTTCTCCGATCACAACCCTACGAGATCTATAAAAAAGCCTTTATAATCATCATACTAGGCCTCATCACAGTCTCTGTATAAGAGAGTTTGGCCAAAATGGACTTTGGCGTTACATCTAGTGATGACCCTTTATCCACCAACACTCGGGATAAGACATCATCCAGACATTTCACAGAGATATGCAGGGCTCGATTATGGTTTCTTCCCTCCTCGAGAAGCACTCCATCATGAAAGCTTAAAGTATGGCAGGGTGGATGGCAGTGGTGTCTTACATGGAGGGACTACTGATATTCCTTCCCCAGCTGATGGTAGCATTCCTCAGGCCAATGTGCTCCCTACTGTTGTTAATCCTCTGGGCGGAAGTCACCAAGCAGGAGTTCATACAGCCGGTGCAGGAGGTGGTGTAGGTGTTGCGCATGGGGGTGCAGGTCCTCAATGGGAAGAAGATGACCAAGATGACGTGTTTTGAATGAGAGACTTGGACATGGGTCCCTCTCCAGAGGCTGACAAGAGGTTCAAGATGATTGAGGAGAAGATGAAGATCCTCGAGAACCAAAACTCTTTGGGACTCGACATGTCAAATATGGGATTAATAACAGGGGTCAAGATTCCCCCCAAATTCAAAGTGTCATATTTCGACAACTACAAAGGGACGACCTGTCCTAGAGTACATCTCAGGGCTTATTACCCAGAAGATGTCAGCTTATTTCGATGACGAGACATTGTTAATGCATTTCTTTCAGGACAGCTTGGCAGGTCCTTTTCTAGAGTGGTATATGGGTCTGGAAGGGACACATATCATGAGTTGGAGTGATTTAAGGGAATCTTTTGTTCGTCATTATCAATATAACAGCAATCTGACACCAAACAGAATACAGTTACAGAATTTATCGCAGAGAAACAATGAAGGATTTAAGGAATACACCCAAAGGTGGCGGGAACTAGCAGCTAGAGTTCAACCCCCGATGGTGGAACAAGAATTAATTGAAATGTTTGTGGCAACCCTTTCAGGAATATACTATGAGAAGTTAATTGGGAGTATGTTTGGGAGTTTCTCAAACTTAATCATAACAGGTGAGAGGGTGTGTAGCGGTAAAAATCGTGAGCGTAAGTTATTAATTAACTTAACTCAAAAAAACAAGAGTCGCCACCGCACTTTTATTTTATCCAAATAAAGGAAAGGAAAAAGAGCAAACAAAACCAAAGAGTTCTAAAACAAGAACAAGAAACAGAGATCGGGGTAAGGGGGTTGGTTACGCAATGGGAAGGTGTTAGCACCCAAAACGTCTATAGTACTCTATAGGAGCCCTTTGAAATATTTACGTTTTTTGGTTTGAAAATGGTTTGTTTGAAAATGGTTTGTTTGAAAAGAGATAGGGGAGATGAGAAGAGAATTATTATTTTATTTTTTTAGGTTATTGTGTTTGGAGAGACTTATCGCCTCATGCCTACGTACCCACAAAGTGCAATATAGGATCAAAACCCTGTAGTTCGTGGTACAAATGACAAAAATTTGTTGGTTTTGATTGATTTTAGATGTAAAGACAAGTCGTCATTTTAAGGAGAAAACTGCGACTATTCACCCACGAGTATTAAGACAACATATGCGTCACATAAAGATGGAGGATTTGCTTGGATTATCAACAAGACTATCACTCAACATCAACGTGGAAAATGTCAAAGTCTTAATAATATGGGGCATAGAAGAATTACATCTCAACTATAGAAATGAATCATGTCTAAACTTTATGAAAAGTTTTAAAGTGAAAAAGTGCATAAAGGCACAAAAAGAGTTGATGAGTTTTTTGTATTTTTTATGTCTTTTGAAATTGGTCAAAGCATGATTAACATTGATTGACTTTTATTAAGAAGAACAAAAGTTTAAAAATCACTTGACGAAAGTCAAAGCTTTATTGCGAAAGTGGTTTTGAAGATTGAAACCAAGAAGGTTTTGAAAGAGGGAGGAAGTTTTGAAAATTTAAGAAGGGAAGGAGATGAAGTGACTATCCTAGAAACCAAAATAAGAGCTAGAGGTAAGAAAGATCTAACCGACTTGTAGCAGACTCCATAGCAAGCAAAAAAGAATTCCATTCGATTTAAAGCATAAGCTAATGAGCGAGCCAAATAAAGGCTAAGATCCACAATACTCCAAGCATATGAATAAGAGTCCTAATTCTAAGTCCAAAGGTCCATGAAGTCCAAGGTCTAAGAGTAGTCCAAGAGCATAACCACAAAGTTAACAACACCAAGTTTTTTAGAGATTTTTTTATCCTTTATTAGTGTCTTGAACAAGGTATGGTCCAAGTGGACAAAAGAGAAATGACATAAACATAAACAAAGATATGATATGAAATGATAACATGGAAACATAAAAGTAAAGAAATAAGGAGTAAGAAGAGAATATAAACAAAATTATACAAGGATATTGTTAGTGAATTAGTGGTTAGTGGTTAGAACATATGATCAATGATGATTAATTCTTGCACTTAGACCAAGGCTAATGAAAACTCATTAGAGGATTGATAGAATCAAAGCCTCCTAACAATGATTTTCATAGGTAGTGGACTTAAGACAAGCAACTAATCATACTTGGACTTTCAAACATAAGTTTTAGCCACGAATGATCATTTTCCGATTAAGGGACACTTTAGCGCTATGTTAAGCAATCGTAATCGGGTTTATGTAGAAACCACGACTATCTGAGGCCGGTCAATAATAATGTTAGTGTATACACATGTTAGACAAGTGATATGTAAATCACTCTCCTAAAACATGCCACACAAAAAGAAAAGAGGTAGTGATCTCATCATAATCAAGATTTTTAATCAATTAATCAAAGGTAATCTATCACTATTCCAAAGTATGGAGAATTATCTCAATGATTATTCATCCATAGATTTGAAATAATGAAGATGAAACAACCTTGATAATCAACAATCTATGATCCATAGATTTCATCGATCAAAAGAAAAAGAAGAAGAAGAGGAACTAAAATGAAAAGAAATCACAATTTGAATCTTAAATCGATTAAATCATCATCAATATCAATCACCTCTTTTAGTGGATAAAATCAACACTCAAAGTCCATTGATATTGATGAGATCTTATCAAAATTCAAGATCCAAAACAAAACAACAATTAATCCAAATTAATATATATATATATATATATATATTTTAAATCATTTTTTAAGAGTTTTCTTATTTTTAAAATATAAAAATTAGTAATAAGAAAATGTTGAGAGGCCCATACAGCCCAAATTCTTTAAGAAAAAATAAAAAAAATAAAAAATATAATAAACAAGTGAAAATGAAAAACAAGGAATAGAAATCAGAAACGTTGTCTTCCTCAAGCTTTCACACGCGACATTCGTTTAACACCATAGCTAGCAAAATCAAATCAACGCGACGGGATATGAAGATTACACAGAATGGATCGAGAACAAGAGCTCTTCATAACAGTGTAATCGATTTCAGAAAAACTTCAACAACAACTTCAAATCGAAAACACCACAGATCGATCCAATATACCTTCAAATCAAGATTCGTAAGCTTCTAATCTTCTTCTTCTACTCTTTTGAATGCGAAATGTTGTTGTGGTTGTTGAATGAAGTTAAAATATGGTGAGATTTTGTATGGAACGGTTGTGAACGAAAGAAGAATTGAATTGGGTGAAGAACGGTGAATTCGGAAATGATTGAGGTAATTTGGTTGAAGCTTGAAGATGAGTATTGATGAGTTTTCAGCAGAGGTTTTCTGGCTTTTCAAGCTTGAAAAAACAAATGAGAGGTGGGTTGTATTTATAGATTGAGAGTGAGTGAGAGTGGTTGCCGTTTGTGAAAATTTGTTGCGTTTCGGTTCAATACATTATGCGTGACCTGTGGAGATATTTTTTCATGTCGTTTTTGATTTGCAAATTGTAGCTCATAACGTCATTTTGCCTTTTTTACTTTGCAGTTCACTTAAACATGACGTGGATTTGCACGGCTTGATGGCTTACATGATATTCACTTTTTTGCAGTAGCTTGCAAATTCAAAGATGACGTGGATTCACTTGAAAATATGGCTTGGTTGATGGCGTTAGCTTACAAAACTTTGATTCAGCTGTTGTATCCAGTTTTGCCTCAATATCGTCGGCATTTTCCCTTGACATCGCCGTTTCTCAAATCTGAGACTGCATCTTCAATTTCTTTGGCAACTTCAGCAGGAATCTTGTCTCTGTACTCTCCCAAACTCTTCCACATCCATAAAAAAAGAAGTTAATAACATGCTCAGGTTCTTCAGCAAATTTTTCTCTAAGTACAGGATCTCGAGTAGCATTTGGTACAGTAGAAACATTGTCTGGTATTGAATTTTCATTTATTTTGTATTGCAAGGTGGATTTGTGAATTTATGGCTCACACGACTTTGTTACGGCTTGGTTTACGTGATGTTTGTTTCCTCGGCTCAACCTCAGTTTCAAACCGCTTTTGCTCTGCTAGTTTTTACTTTCTAATTGCCTATACTCAAGTATTCCATCAATAGCCCAAGAAGGAACACCATCAATTTTGGATGTAACGGGGAAGAATATTTCAACTGCTCCACGATTACCCCTTGCGGCTGCAACCTGTATTGGCTTGACACCATCCTCATCTGTGACATTAGGATTAGCTCCAGCTTTCAATAAGGAAATTTAGAGTTCTAGACTCCCAATATCAGCTGCAATATGCAAAGGAGTTGCTGGAATTTTTAATGTTTAGAAAAATGGCACTGTGTTGAAGTTTGGTTTGTCCAAGAGGTACTCAACTACTGCCCCAAGAATTGGTTCATGTTGCATATCTTTTCTATCTCTGTTTTAATCCACTCAATCACAACAAATGGCCGAGTTGCATGAATCATCAAACTTGAAAGAAAGTTTGTGAATATCTCACGACCCGCAAGTGAAAGCAACACTGTGCCCATACCACCAGCAATCAACCATTTCTGGGTAGAGAGACCAAGCAACTCCATAGAAAATGACACGGTGGCAACCCATATTGCAGTATATACATCCTTCCCGATAAGATTAATGCTTATATTTCGTTCAACACTAGAGTCATTTGTCTTCATACAACTTTTGTGCTTGTCGAACAAAGCTTGAAGAACAGTAAGCAAATGTAAACACGATTGAAAAAGATCTGACAAAACTTGGCAGCCGTTGCTTTATAACTGAACTGGTTTTTGATTGTTGGACTAATGGATCTAAACTCCTTCAGATTAATCCCAGAATGATCACACCCCTCAACAGTCAGCGGAACATCACCTTTTCCTTGCTGGTTTGAATTGTGAATACCTTGCTAAAATATCCAGCTAGCAGGGAATCCCATGTGGTTCATTCATGAGCTGTTCATTCATATTAGTCTCCTTGCTACTGCTTGCGGCTGTGTTTATACCCACTAAAATTGTTGTCACATCACTCGCAATATTACAAGCAATCCCTGTGGATACAGACTGACTATCACTTGCAAAAATCAAGCTACCATTTTCGAATTGCCTGCTTGCCGAAACATGCTCTTATTCTATATATTCATTAGCTCTTTCGTAGTCATCCATGACTTCAATCTTCTTGACAAAGTAACACAATTTTTGCTTGAACTGTTCAATCAAATACTGCACCACAGGATGATGATCTAATGTGGTTGGGACAAGCTTCCTGCCTGCTTGTACCTGCACATAATTCCGCTCACATATATTGCTAATATGTACAGGAATTAATGCGTCTGCTCTTATTTTATTCTTTTCCATCAGAGAGATCAGCTCACTTCCATAATTTCTAAGCATTTTAAGCATGGGAACTATTGAAGAGTGTTCATTGATATACCTTCCAGGATCTGTTGCAACCTTTTGCTTCAATGTTCCATATCAGTGGCACAAATCTACTGCATTACAAACATCTTTTTTAGAGACAAGCATAATCAACAAACATTGGAATCTTTCCAGGATTTCTGTCCTTAAAATCAACCAGTTGTGCAAACAAGTAGGCTTCCGCAATGTTGGAAAAATCATTAGCTTGTAATCTTTGAGTCACATCCGTGTAAAGCCATTTCATCCACTTATGCATATGCAGAAGCTAGCAATGAGAAGAAGTCAATTTACAATAAGGCATTTTAGCAAAACTCTTGTAATTTGTTCTTGGATAATTTCCTGGTTTGATTCAGCAAATGAAGGAAAAGTAGTGTGTACGAGTATTGGAATGACGCAGTTGGTTAGCAAAAGCATTAAGGAAAAGGTACTGCCCTTCCGTATCCAAGTCAACGATCAAAGTCCGGGAAATATCCAAAGCAGTGCCAACAGAAAATACAGCCAGCCCGTATGGATATGGAGCTCAAGACTTGAGCTACTCGATTGCCTGCATTCCAACATGCAGTACAAGGGAGTTGATTAATGGCACATTATAACGAGTACCGGCGGAGGCAGCTTCATTTACAACCAATTGCTTCCAATCTTCTGTCATACAGGCCATGGTTCTTCCATCTTGATCTATAATATCCATACACAAAATTTCCTCATCCACAACAACAACAATATTTGCTGATTTTGCTCTCCCGCTCACCTCAGATGAAGGTTGTTGACTTGAGCTAAGTTCAGAAAACGCACCATCCGTTTTGGAAAATACTGACCCTAATTGTAAGCTTTCTGTGACAAGCACATTTAGTTTTTGATGAAAGCCTCTTTCATTGGTTAACCTGTCTGTAAAATGTTACCAAGCAGAACATAGCCCAAATGAAAGTTAGGCTCCAATTGAATCATCTTCTTTGCGACGCATTCGGCAGTGTCATAGTTAGGACACTTAGTACAAGCTCCAAGAAGAGCTACCCAAAGTGATTTATCATATTTGCAATCTGCATTATCCAACAAACACTCAACATCCTCAATAAACTCAACACGTCCCAAAAGATCAATTATGCAATTATAATGTTCCGCAACAGGCTTAATCCCATCTCCACCAGAAGATACATCATGAACTGTCATTGCTTCTTTGTCTAGGAACAATATAAAGTCATGAATTTGAGAACTTGCAGCTTTTATATCAAAAGTTATCTGTATATATTGAGTAGGTTCTTGGGATGAAATGAGGTCTTTTTCGGCAACTGAACCAACAACTTCAGAATTATCCTTTTTATCTCATGGAATATCAGCAGGTGGGGCTTCAAGGGGAATTACATCTGCAGAGTCTTGGATGGATGTATCATGCGCGTCTTCAAGAACATGTTTAATATCCTTCAGGATCTGACCCACATCAACATCCTTAGCCACAGACTAAAAAAACTGATTGCATTCGTGATTGAAATTCTGTTGGTCATAAGTCGTCAATCCTACCGGAACTGGGATATATTGCAGCAGGGGACACTTATGTTGCCAATGGATTCAAATCGTTGTTCTTTTCAGACTCTGATGGATTATCTTTGCTAGTACCATCCTTGAATACCTCATTGGGAAGCTCATAATGGATAATCAAATCAACATTAGGAATATCAAGTCCACGAGATGCCACATTAGTGACAACAAACACTATAAACTTTCCTTGTCTGAAACCATTCAATGTTCTCTATCTCTGATATTGAGATATATCGCCATGCAGTGCTTTGAATTGATCTCTCATCACCCATCAGTGTGCAGCATAGTTGTTATTATTATGTTATACATTATGAACATTACTCTTAAGTGAATGGTGACATACATCACAAAGAAACCATGGATTTGGAAAGTTATCATCAGAAAGGCCACCAACATTCACACGAGGAAAATGAGGCAACACATCACTCTTGTTGACAACCTCAAATGGTTTCTTTCCTCCAAGAGAAATGTCATGCACTTCCATGTATCTTGGAACTATCCCTCAATCATGCTTTAAGTTCACTTGAATGGCACACTTGAATGAATACCTCCATAAAAAAATTAATCCAAATCAACTTGTAATCAACCAATAATTGAATATGCAATAAGAGGATCACAAAGAGGCCAACAACTATACTTTGTACTCGCATCTCAATAAAAACATCTTGATTGAATATTCACCAAACTTGACTTGTACAGACAAACCTTTGAATCTTCGGTTAAAACTGAATCTCTTTGAGTTTATCTGAATTAATCTCTGGGAAAATAAATCCATAGATGAACACAACCTGGATTGATGAACCTTGACCATAATAGTCTGGACCAAACTTCTCATAGAACACTGCTTGATAAACCACTGGATTTCAATACAAGACAATTCGACCTTGAACAATCACAATTCCTGAGAAAATAACCCACTGCCACAACCAATTTGCACTTGAAGCAATCTCTTGATAGTTTGACCAAGATGAGGTGAAACTTCCATCTAATTTAGACTTGAATGAACGTCCTTGCCATCAACCTCCTTGCAAAACCCTAAACACACAAAGAAGAGGAATTTAGTTCCCCGGCGGCGATGTTGAATGTTTGTTTCCCCGAGTTATGGTTGTTCTTGACGGAGATGTCAGGTGATTTGGTGTCCCAACGACGATGTTGGGCGTTCCTCAGAATTTTGTCTGCTTCTGACGGTGATGTCCGATGGTTTAGTTTTTCAGCAGCGATATTGGGTATTTTGTTTGTTTCTGACGGCGATGTCAATTTCTCTAGTCTTCCGGTGGCAATGTTGGGTGTTTTGGTTGTCGGATGACAATATCAGAAGGATTTAATGTGGATAACTGACTGCGATGTCAGATCAGTATTTCTCCAGATAGTTGTCGTGCAGCTATTATTCCAGTGTTCGAAGAGTTGAGCAGTTGGCAAATTTTCGGGTTTACCGGTATTCAACCGTCTCGCACCTTGATTGGCTGAGAGTCGTTCGCTCCTCACCCAGTCAGGTTCAAGCCGTTTGAATAGGGGCAGCTGTTGCACCCTAAAATTTGACCAACATTTATTTACCCAGCAAGTGTTTGAAGGTTGATACCTTTATCAGAAAGTTCAAGAGATCCTCAGAGGAATTGGTTGAAACCAAGGTTGTATGTCTCATAACTTGAGAGTTGTGGGTGCTCCTCAGATGATTCTGAGGCTTTGAAGAATGGACTTGAAGCTTTGAGAAAGTTTATGAGATGTCTTGAAAGCCATCATGAAGCCCAGAGAGGTCATTGGGCAAGAATTCAGAAGATTCAACCATGAATGGTAGAATTAGGGTTTGACTGGGTCAACCCTAGGTCAACTAATGATTTGGAGAAGGTTGAGACCCAATACAAAGGCCATGTGATCATGGAATGATGTATTAAAGTGCTATAAGGATTATTCCTAGACCAACTCATCATGATTGAGGAGTTTGAGAAGTTTTAAGCTAGGGTTTCTAAGGATTGACAGTGTAAAATCCCCTAATTTGATCCCTATCCTCCAGGCAGTTTTAGCTCAAGATGTGATTGTCATATCATCTTCCCCACAACATGAATGTTGTAGAGCTTGTTCTTAGCTTTAATTTGAGTGGTATAAGTCCTTGATAGGATTTGCAGAGCTCAAGTTATGGTTTGGACAAATTACAGGTCATCTGAGGTATGTGAATCTGGGTCCTTGAAAGTCACCCAACTTGCAGACAACTTTTTCCCTAGTAGGATGATTCCTATGGTCTCTTGGTAAACATGAATGTTGAAGAGCATCTTCTTAGCTTTCTAGAGAGTACTAGAAGTCCTTGATAGGATTTGTATAACTCAACTTATGGCTTTGACAAGCCAAGGGCATTTTGGTCATTTGGAAGTTATAGGTCATTTCAAGCATATGGCCATATCTCCTACTTCCAAGCTTCAAATGGAAAAATTTTCAACATAAAAGTTTCTTAGAATGATGTTTTAAGGCTATTAGGGTGGTCATGAGATGTTGGAAAGGCTCATATCAAAAAGTGATAAAAATGGCCTAAAAATGAGGTATAAGTTAATTCAAGTGAAATGGAAAATCATAAAATCCAAGATATAAACCCTAACCATGTCATATGATAGGTCATTTTGACTCCCAAGGGCATTTTGAGAACAATGGTTCAGCCACAATTTTGATTTGAGGCTTAAATTTTGGGGTTGCTTTGTAAAAGTCTTGCTTGCATAATGGCGTACCAAACCAAAACAAGGAAAAGCTTAATGAATAAGGGAAATATGCATTGTGTATTGTCCTAAATCTCATATAAGGAGATATTCAAGTTGGTTGCAAGCATTATAGGGATTTTGTCATGATATATCATATGGTGAGAATGGAAATGCAAGTTATCATGTCATGAAAGTTCAAGTTCTTACTAGAGTGATCTAGATGATTCTAGACCCTTCTAAATCAGTCTATATATTGAATACAATCTCCATTGGTGAAAGGTTGGTGATTGTTGATGTTAATGGTGGTAGAGAATAGAGATTGAACCAAAAATTCTCCATTTGCAAATTGTATTGAAACTTCATCTTTCTCTTCATTACCCTTCCATTTTTTTACACAAATCATCTCTACAAACATCCCTGAGTATGTTCATGCTAGCTTGAGGTTCCATTGTTGAAGAATTGGAGGAGTTCCAAGTGAATTTGCAAGGGAGCAAAAGGCATTGGATCTTGAGATACAAGCCATTTCCATCAAATCTTGTGCAAGCAGAGGATTGTTCATCACCTAGGGACCATTCTTGAGGATCTACAAGGCTTGATTCGAAGCTTTTCACCACCTACCATTGCAAGAACAAGGTAAGCAAAATCACTTCCACACTCTGATTTAGGCATGGCTAGGGTTAGTTCTTGTTGTAAAACAATTAGAGACCATTAGGTGATTCATTTGGATGAGTTTAAGACCAATTGGTGAGGTTTCGTTCATGGTGGTTGATTCTTGAGGGAGCTGGAATGAGTGATTTAGTGGGTTATAATGCACGATTTTTGGCTAGTTTTAATCAGCATAGCATAAGGATCACTTCTATATAAAGATTGTTTAGTTTGGTGATGGTTGAAAACTGAAGAAAGTTTGAGTTCATGATGTTATGCCGTTCGGTTAGCACGATATAGTTTGTTTTAATGCAAACCAATGCTACAGTTGGATTCTACGTGAAAAATAGAGTAAGTTTGGTTCTTAGATCGTGGCATTTGATGGAGAAATGGGAGAGAACGAAGGTGAGGAAGTTTCATGCATGAAGCTTATGTTTCATGGATTCTGCAAACCCTAATCATCTTAATGAGGAAGACGATACCCCTACCGTCAGATGCACGCGTTGAAAGTTGACTTGGAAACATATCGGGTGGCTGAGATTTGAACGCAAACTTGGAGGGAATTCTGGGCGCAAAACGCCGCGTTTCACTAACGCCAGCATGGGCTTCATATAAACACTGCTAACCACACCCCCCCTAAGCGAAGCCCAATTGCATTTTAACTATGATTTCATGCTATTTACACCGCTTCCTTTTTTCTTTTTTTCTTGTCATTTTAATGTGTTTTTCTGATTTACTTTGGGCCCAGGCGCTTACTTCTTGCACCCCCCATATATGGGCCCATCATCATATTAACTGAATAGCATTACTTCTTGCACCCACCTCATCATTCCACATATTAATATTACTCCAAATTTTATTTCACTTTAAAAATTCATAATAAAATGAAAAATGAATATTTTTTAATGAGACTTTTTTTCCCATTTTCCATTTTCTGTCTAGAAAAATATAAAACCATAAAATAGCCATTTTATTTCATTTTTATATTTTTTGCACATTTTTAGTTTTAATTGCTTTTTTTAATTCTTTTAGTTGATATGTTGATTTGTAGAATTTAATTAGGGTAGTTCCCTTAGGATTTTGAGTTCAATATTTTTAAGATGATTAGATGAATGGCTTAGGTTCCCCTTGAATTAATGCCATATTTTTGTGATAATTTTTAGGGTAGTTTTAATTAGGTAGTTCTAGGTAGTATAGAATTTGATTAAAACTTTAGTATAGGTCAATAACAATTCTAGATTTAGGTTTTGTAGGGCAATCTAGTCTATGGGGAATATATGGGACTTAAGGGTAGTTATGTAGGGTCCCCTAGCATTTATATTAGGATTTAATATAATAATATACTATTTTTAATTGATTTTTGCATTGAATGATTGTTTGTGTGGCCTTTAGGGCTAGTTTTGTTTAGTTTGCTTTGCTTTGGAGTTTTCCTTTGGTTTGAGGAGCTTGGCATCTCATTGTGCAGCATGGTTGAAGATTGAAAGAGGCATGGAGGAGCTTGAGGAGCTTGTTCTTCTTCTTTTTGTTTTGTTTTAGGGTTAGGATTAGGGAAGAGCTTAGATGTAGATAATTTCTTTCTCAAACATGGATAGTATCCTTCACATCCATTCCTCCCTATGATTCAAAGTCCTTCCAGGGTATACACCTCTCTCCTTTGGAGGGATTAGTGTTATACCCAAGAGATAGAACTTTTGAGGGAACCCTTCATTTGATGTTGAACCCTTATAGGTCACCTTTGGTGATCGAATAAGCAGTTCAATATCCCCCAGCTTATCCAGTAAGTGATTTTTCTCTGGCTTTGATTATTCTTGAGAGGTTGAGCCTGAGCATGAAGATGAAGACTTCATTGAAGAGCATTGAAGAGGATGAATCCTTGAAGACTGCCATTCCAGCTGAAGCTTGAAGAGCATGAAGATCAAGTTGATACTTGAAGATCCCTGAAGATTGGGTGAAGCTGATCAAAGAAGCTGAAGCTTAAGGGAGAAGATGAGTTGATACTCATGTTGTAGGGTTGATACCTGGAGAGTAATTGATGATTGAAGTCTGAAGACTGAGTTGCCGTTGGAGGAGCTGAGGCTTTCTTCTGTTTTCTTTTCTGTATTGTGTGTTTTGTTTGACTTGTCTGTTACATTAGATTAAGTCCATCTAGAATAAGTAGAATCTAGGAGCATGATTGCATTAGAGGTTGAGTTTCTCCCTCTGCTTGTATTGTTATTGCGTGGCTTTGCTTGCGGGTATTCGGTAGAGCCCAGCTCCCTTGCCCATGTGGTTTGTTTGCCTGATGGTATCTCATTTCTTTTATCAGTATGATTGCAGTTTACTGTTTATTGCTTGATAGCATGTTGTTTATATTTCAGTATGATTACTGTTATTTCATGACTGGCTTGAGGTTGAGACAAGCTTGTGGAGGCTGAAGCCCCACACACATTTCCTCCCTCACTTACATTGCATGCATTTTACTGTTAAGCTGATGATTTGTCTGTTTTGGTGTATCATTGACATGATCCCTTAGGACTCTCATTTCCTTTGATAAGGATTTGATGATAGACTTTTAGGTTGAAACCTATGCATGACAACTTCTAGGAGTTCCCTGTTCAAACCTCAACCATAGGATGAATCCACGGCATGATAACAGTAGGACTTGATAGTCTCCCTCCTAGTTGGGCCTGTTCTCTTCTCATCTCAAAACAGTTTAAGATACAGTAATCATGAATGATTTCCTTCGTACGTTACGAGCCTTAAGCTATCTGAGAAAGGATTGTGGGAGAGCTTCTTTTCCACAGTCTGGATGTTTAGTATGGTACCCTTTGGGTGACATGCGACACATTCACTCTCAGGTCATAGTCTCTAGTGCGGTTGAAATCGCAAACACAATAAAAAACACTTCTTTCGTAAAAGACAGGAAATAAACCGTAGTTTCCCGAACTACGTGAGCTCTGATCTCTCATGCCTGTTGAGAGTACGTAGGCACAAGATGGAGAAGTCTTGGTGAGCTACCTTCCCCCATAACCCTTCGTAGGCCGAACTACGTTGACTCTGATTTCTCATTCTCTGATGAGAATACGTAGGCATAAAGTGTGACGCTTTGCCGAGTCATTTTTCTTTTTCAGCCAGCCTTGATAGGTAGGTAGAATAAAACCAACCCGTCCAAGTAAACTAACAAGCGTGGATCCCGTCGAGTACGACGGACGTGAGGGGTGCTACTTCCCCTTGCGACGACCTTGTCTTACCCTTTTTCGTTAGGTTTTTCCGATCGTTTCCTTTCCCGCTCTGAGGGATAAATAACGAAAGGTGGCGACTCTTCTGTCATGCCGGCACATTATTTTCGCGAAAGCGACAGCTGGCGACTCTGCTGGGGATTCCAACGGTTCCCTGCGAGAGTCAATCCTACCGTTTGTGTGATTACTTGTTGGGTTGCGTTTATTTATCGCATTTTACTTCTCGCACTTTATTTCCCGCATTTTATTTTCAGTATAATATGATTATTTGTGCTGTTGTGGGATGGGAGTTCTGATGAGTGAGAAGCCAGACCCAGGCTTGAGTGCACCATAGACTTAGAGTGGAAATTAGTGGGCGCGTGCTTGCTTTGCAGGCACTAGTGTCTCATGAAATCCACGCTCAGACGAGGTTCATCCGGTTGGCTTCACTTTCGACCCTTTGGGTTAAGACGGTTGCTGGTTTGGTGGATTGTCGACACTGGGGACCGATCATTTTTTATTCAGCTAAGTGAGGCCTCTTCATGAGCTGGTGATGCCACACCTTCTGGGTATCGTATCACCCCTCTTGAAAGTCTGTGACGCTGATGAACGCATAGGATGCCGTACCTTGAGTCAGGTTAGGTCCATACCTGTGAGTGGGATCGGGTTTATTGCAGGAAACTTTGACCTTCAGATTACCTGGTTTTCTTGACAGTGAATCAGTTATATTGGTACTAGGGTTTGTCAGTTGCAGACTTGTCTGTTCTTGATAAAGCAGGTTTTGATCAGAGGATCTTATCATCAGGTGTATGTCTGTTCTTGATAGAGCAGGTCTGATCAGAGTATCAGCATCAGTGGTTTGTTCCAGATAGAGCAGATTTTAAGTGGGGACTGAAGATCTCATCAGCAGCTGTATGTTTGTTCTTGATAAAGCAGGTCTGATCAGAGTATCAGCATCAGCGGTTTGTTCCGAATAGAGCAGATTTTGAGTGGGGTCTGAAGATCTCATCAGCAGCTGTATGTTTGTTCTTGATAGAGCAGGTCTGATCAGAGTATCAGCATCAGTGGTTTGTTCCGGATAGAGCAGTATTTGAGTGGGGACTGAAGATCTCATCAGCAGCTGTATGTTTGTTCTTGATAGAGCAGGTCTGATCAGAGTATCAGCATCAGTGGTTTATTCCGGATATAGCAGATTTTGAGTGGGGTCTGAAGATCTCATCAGCAGCTGTATGTTTGTTCTTGATAGAGCAGGTCTGATCAGAGTATCAGCATCGGTGGTTTGTTCCGGATAGAGCAGATTTTGAGTGGGGTCTGAAGATCTCATCAGCAGCTGTATGTTTGTTCTTGATAGGGCAAATTTTTGATTTGGGGTCTGAAGACTTCATTAGCAGATATCTCTTGATCATACATCCGAGGCCTTTATCATCAGACTTTTGTTCTTGACAGAGCGGAATTATGATCCCGTGTATATGGTCCTATCAGATGGTTGTTCCTGGCAGATCATATTTGTTGTCCCACGCTGGGGTTTTCTTTTTATCAGTGGTTGTTCTTGACAGAGCCGCGTCATGGTTTTGTTGATACAAAATCTCCGCAACAGCAGCTATCCGGATATATTATTGCATGACTGCATTTTGCATTAGTTCACATATTCATTTTGCATCCCATTAGCAGATGTCTGTGCTGCAGGCGCATTTCGTACCCTGATTCTGGTGTCCCGGACAATATGAGATATTTTCTTCCATGAATGGATCCAGTCTTATCACTGCATTGACACTATGTTGGCACGTTGACACCAGAATTAAGGGTGATCTCCTAAACGTACAGACACCTATGGCATTAGCATAATTCGTCTCGCATGACAGAAGCCGAGGCTTGTTTTCTAACCCTCGTGTTTGCAGGTTTGACTCAGAATCGAGCAACTCAGACTAATGGAGCAGGTACAAGCTGAGTTGGGGAAAATCCAAAGCCAGTTGGGGCAGGTCATGAATGACATACAGGTAGTGCGCCTGGACCAGCAAGTACTCAGAAAAGAGAATCAGCAGCTGCAGAATCAGTTGAGCTTCCTCATGGGAGTGGTGAGAAGTATGCTAAAAAAGGAGAGTGGTCAAGCACCCAAGGTGGAGCCCAAAGTGCTTCCTCCGTTGCCGTCAGTGCCACCTGTGCTGAGGCCTAATGGACCCCATGGATCCTCTACACAGCATGAAGCTCAAGACCTGTCTCGTCAGCAGCCGCGCCAGGTGTCTCAGAATAACCCTGAAGGTCATAATCAAAAGAAGAAGCTACTTGATAGAGCTGTGGACCCAATACCCGTGAGTTATGCCCAGCTGTTGCCACTGTTGGTTCAGAACCATGTTCTCAAGCTTCGGACTTTGGATCCACCGGATGACGTGTCACCAGACTTTGATCTCAGCACACATTGTGATTTCCATTCAGGAGCACCGGGGCACCACGTTGAAACATGTAAGGCTCTCAAGAATAAGATTCAAGACCTTATTGACTCAAGGACAATTAGGTTTGTACCGGGCGGCATGAGAGCATCGGGAAAGTTTATCCCGTACCCTGCAGAAGAGGTGAATGATTCCACTCCTTTGCCTGAAGCTGAGAAAGATCTTGAATATGTCCCGCGACTTTTGGTGACTGAATCGCGTCGCTCGCAGTTTCTACCTGGATCAAGTTCAAGTACGCAAGCGCCTAAACAAGGGACCGTTGCCATTCAGAAACGATGACCTCTTGCTCCTTGGCGGAAAGAATACCAGCACCAGAATCGAAAGAGGCCTCGCAACCACTTGGAACGAAGGAATGCTCCTTTCCATCCAGTGCCTGTGCCGTATAGCCAGATTCTTCCACAGTTGATTCAGAAGTCTTTGGTGGAACCTAAAGCTCTCAAGCCCGTACCAGAGCCTTACCCTCCAGGGTACAATCCCCATGCTCAGTGTGGTTACCATGGTGGATCTCCGGGGCATTCAACTGAAGATTGCAAGGCTGTTCAGGCGAAAGTGCAACAGTTGATCGATAAAGGGTGCATTTCCTTTCCAGAAGGAGTTTTGGTTGTGCGTGACAACCTCTCAGCCGTCTGAGCTCGCAGATTCAGAGGGTTATTTCCAGAAGCCAGCGGTCCAGACAGGCAGACGTCCTCAGCATTGGCAGTCCTCGGACTTTTTATCATTTGTATTTGTAGTTTCTTTTCTGTTAGTTACTACTTGCTGTTAAACATTGTATGTTTCGAATGGTAATATTAATAAAGTGACTATGCATTTTTCTGAATTAATTATGTCGTTGTCACTCATTTACTGCATTGCACTGACACTTGCATTTTATTCACTCCACTTTATCACTATGATTCGCAAAGATTGGAGGGAGGATGATGAAACTGAATACTCATAGCCGATGATCGTATTGCTTTCAGATAAAACCTTGCCGATGACGTATAAGGCATTGTTTCAAATCCCCTAAACACCGGAGAGATAAGGAAGAGAATCCCTTGTTAACCACTTCGAGCCGAGAAGTAGGAGTTTCTTTCGGACTTTTTAACCCTCACATCTTAACCCGGGGCAGGGTAGTTGTCAGTTAGCTTGATCGAGCGTTCAAGTCTTATAGAGGAGTGTTGTCCTTCGAGGACCAATCACATCATATTCCTCCCCAGAGGTCGTACCTCGTCAACCACGATGGTTAAACCTCACCGATCAGGAGTGAGACAGTTGCAATCCTTTCAGAGCAATCAAGACAATCAGTGTCACACGACTTTGTTCCAAGAAAAAAAAGAAAAAGAGAGCCCGCTAAGTAAAAAGAAAAAGAAAAAGTTGGAAAGCTAATACTTAGGCAAAAAAAATTAGGGCATCCCGCTGGACTGCAAAAGAAAAAATCGAAAAGAACTCAAAAGGAGTCAGTCCAAGAAAAGGTTAGGAAATCAAAAGAGCGAGAAGGAGGGATATAAAAAGAAAAATCCCCGAACAAGGACAAAGTCATGTAGATACAGACACCGAAAAGGAGTAACTGTTACTCCGAAAACCTTGTGAGTTTTCCTTAACTATGGTTCTCACCACTCAACATACCTCTCGAAGAGGCGAGCGCTCGAGCTAAGTTAACTGAACTTTAGGATCGGAGATCATCACGTAGAGGGGGTGGGTACAAATCATAATTTGAGCCGACTATCCTTTGTTTCACGAACTGTGAACCCGACCACGATACAACCCTTAAAAGACCTAATTGAGGCAGGGTTTATTCTGAAAGCGCATTACGATAAGGTTGAGTAACCTGACTCCTTCATGATTTGCTAATCATATCCTTATTGTATTTTTCACTGATCACATCAGCACTACGTTTGAATTCTTCAGTTCATTCGTCACTCACTAGCATGACACGTAAATGAGTGGCAGTACAAATTTTTCAAAATCTGCATGAACACTGTATTAAAATTGCCATTCGTGAATAGACAATTTTAATTGCAGGTCAGTAGTTGATACGAAGGAGCTCCAACAGGGAATAGTCAATCAGGACTGAATCGTCAGAAGTCTGGATCAGAACGGTATGCTGTGAAACCATGTGAATCCGGGGCATTGACTTCCTGTGAGTTTGGAATCAGTTTGTCTGAGGACGAGTCCCAGAGTATCAGTTGATTATGGGGCAGTTTATGCAAGAAGCGGTTGATCGGAAGTGAATCGTCTCGAGACCCAATCAGGGGCAGTTATCCAGAATTCTTGCGATTTGAGGGCAGATCCCTCCAGTGTTCAATCAGAGCATGTTGAGTCGCTCATCGCTCATTCAGGGGCAAACTACTTCAGAGATATTGAAGCCAACCATGCTGAGAGTTGATTAGTGAAGGATGAACCCTTCCGTTGTACAGATATTGCGCCAAGCCATCTAAAGATTGTTTTGTTGCCAACCGCTCTCTGTTCATAATGAATTTTCCCAAGAGTCGGATTGGGACAAGTTGAACTGCACTTGGGCAAGTTGTCCTAATGAGTTTGTTCACCTCAGCAAGAGTCGAGCATCAGGGAATCGTGTCATCACCTAATGGTACCTGGCACGATGATTCCTAGTAACTCGTATGTTGTCACAATCCCCGACACAAGGCTCGAGTGATCCCAACTCCATGATTGGTATTCTGTATTCCCGGTGTTGATGTTGTCGAATCAGAATTATTTTCTCAACAGAGATGTACAGTTTGAGATTGTTTCCCCTGAGCAGTTTGAGACTGCAGCAAATTGAGATGGCATTTATCCCTTATCAGAGTAGGGTCAAGATTAGCCTCGGTAGGGCGGGATTGATATCCCCGGCAGAGTATGGCCATCCCAAGCATTGAATGTTGATTAGCCTGATGTGCTATTTTCCCAAGTGGGTTGAGACTGAAGCCTTCCCTGACCAACAGATTTGGGTTTATTTCCCAAGCAGTGGGACTGATGCAATGTTGTATCCCCACAGAGTCCGAGTTTGACTCCTTTCCCTCCGAGTCTAAGTCATTGACTCATCCCTCAAGCATAGGTCGACGGTGATTCCCCCATTGAGTAATCTCTAGACGGGTGGATTTTGATGTCAACCAGAGAAGAGTTATTTCTCAGCAGATTGCTTCGTACCAAATAAGGACTTAGGGTGTTCAAAAAAAGACCGTTCAGGGTTGTTTTCCTCGGTGAAGTGAAATTCAAGTTCAGTGATCGTTTTCTATCTTCTGCAGATGTCAGAGGTGTTTCCTTGATAGGGTCAGTACATCTCCGACAGAGTTGTACCATGAGTAGCTAAGGATTGATATCCCCAGCAGTGTTGATACACAGGTATTCCTCATCAGACTTATTTACCCAGCGAGTGTTACCCAGAAAGTTCAGTCTTCGTAAGGCGTATGCGAGATTATTCTCAGAAGATCAGGATTGATATCCCCGAAGCGGGACGATTCCTCCTTCTCCGGCAGAGTTCAGTAGCCTCTCCCCCGCAAAGTCTGAACGCAAGATAGTGAACATTAATATGTCTCCCCCGGCAGAGATGATTCTCTTCCCCAAGCAGACGCATCCTAAAGGAACGTCGCCTCCTCAGCTGAGTCACGCGCCGAAGCATGATTTCTTCCCCAGCACCGGGTCACAAGTGCAGGTTGCACAGAAATGTTCGGGCACCGAAGCTCGTGTTCCCCCGCACCGGGTCACAAGTGCAGATTTCATAGAAATGTTCGGGTGCCGAAGCTCGTGTTTTCCCAAGTAAAGTCGCCGCAGCAGGTGTCCTTCCCCACACCGGGTCACAAGTGCAGGTTTCGTAGGAAGCTATTCGTACACCGAAGTATGCAGTAACTGATGGTTCCAGACTGAAGTCTCCAGCGGAATTGAGATTCCCCACCAGAGCCGCATTCTCTCCCGAAGTCGGATGGTTCCCTCTTCCCCAGTAGAGTGTTGGAACAGCTGATGCTGTATTCCCCTGCAGAGTTGTAATCTCCCCCGAAGTCGGATGATTCCTTCTTCCCCCAGCGAAATTGAAATTCCTCATCAGAGTCGTACTCTCCCGTGAAGTAGAATGATTTCCCTTTCCCCGGCTGAGTTCGCAATCCCCAAGAGAGCCGAATCCTTGGAAGCAGTAGGGGCCATGAGTGGTCTTCCCTAGCAGAGCGTTAAGCAGCCGATGCTGTATTTCCCCCAGAGTCGCACTCTCTCCAGTGAAGCAGAATGATTTCTCTTTCCCCAGCCAGGTTTGCAGATACCCAAGAGAGCCGAATCCTCGGAAGTTGATCAGACCATGATTGGTTTTCCCCGGTGGAGTGTTGCAGCTGAAGTGGTTTCCCCACAGAGTTATCATCCCCAGAAGAGTAGCCGAGATGGCCGCACAGTTTATTCTCGCGATTGACATCGCTTCCCTTCAGTAGGTCCAGGTTCTCGTAGAGCTTCGTCCCCTGCAGCAATCAACTGAAGTTGTTTCCCCTGCAGCAGTCAACTGAAGATCATTTCCCCAGACGGAGTCCAATTGATATTGGTGTGTTCATATTCTCCTCAGCAGGATGATTCCTCTATCTGAGTAGTTCTTCCCCCTTTGACAGGAGGATTTCCCCCACGGCATTTATTTTGCTGATGGGATCGCATCATCGTGCATGATTGCATAGCATTTAGCATAAATGCATAGCATTTAGCATAAATGCATAACATTCAGCATAAACGCATAGCATTTCCACCGTGCGGAGCATGGCGCCGAAGCATGTGCATAATAAACATGATCTAGGTTGTTACCAGTCTTGTTTTACAGGTGTTCCGCCGAAGGATCAGTGGCTCAGGATGATTCCTGACATTCTCCCCCAGAGTCGCTTGCTCAAGATGATTTTTGAGATCCCCAGCGAAGTCTTCAGTTCAAGATGATTCTCGATCCCTCAGCGGGGTCGTGCGCTTAAAATGATGCTTAAGACCCCAGTGCAGTCTCCAGAGTTGGTTGCTCAAATTGATACTTGGAGTCTCCAGTTAAGATCGCCCAGGATGGTTCTTGAAGCCCCAAGAGTGCCGAGTCCTTGGAAGCTGCTCAAACCGTGATTGGTTTGTCCCCAGCAAGAGTTGCCCAGGATAAGTCCTGGAATCCCCAACAGAATGAAGTCTCTAGAATGGTTATCGGTTCAAGATGATTCTTGAAGGTCCCCGATGGAGTTCTTTGTTCAAGATGATTCTTGAAGTCCTCAGCAGAGTTGACTTATCCAGAAGGAGTTCTGGACCCCCTGAGCGGAGTTACTTGATAGTTCTCCAGATTCCCCAGCGGCGAAGCGTTCTCCTCAGCAGGTTTCCGACGGCGAAGTTGAAATCTCCCTTTGAAGACTCCATGATTGAAGTCTGATCGGGTTAAGGAAGCGGTTTTCTCATTTTCTCTGAATACCTGATGATATGATCGATTACGTATTACCGGTTACCGTGTGACAAATTCCCCAATGAAGTTTCTTCACCTTGACGGCGAGGTCAGACGATGTTGTTTTAACGGCGAGGTCAGATTATGTTTGTTTCCGGCGGCGATGTTAGATGTTCCCCAGATTATGTTTGTTTCCGGCGACGATTTTGGATGTTGTTTTGACGGCGAGGTCAGATTACGTTTGTTTCCGGCGGCGATGTTGGATGTTGTTTTGACGGCGAGGTCAGATTACGTTTGTTTCCGGCGGCGATGTTGGATGTTGTTTTGACGGCGAGGTCAAATTATGTTGGTTTCCGGCGGCGAGGTTGGATGTTTGTTTGACGGCGATGTCAGGCTCTTTAACTCCCCAGCAGAGATTATGTTGAGTACTCGACGGTGATGTCGGGTGTTTCCCAGATTATGCTAGTTTTCCAGCGGCGATGTTGGATGTTTGTTCGACGGCGATGCCGAATGTCTTTCAGAGTTATGTTTGTTTATGACGGCGATGTCAGATTCTCTATTTCTCCAGCGGCGATGTTGGGTATTTTGTTTGTCCGACGGCGATGTCAGATTTAGTGCTCCAGCGGCGATGTTGGGTGTTTTGACAGAGTTTCTTCAGTTTTCCAGCGGCGATGTTGGGTATGGCAAGTTGATCTAGTCTTCCAGCGGCGATGTTAGGTGGTTCAGATCCTTGAGGTCTCCAGCGGCGATGTTGGGTGTTTTGTTTCTGACGGCGATGTTAGGTGATTCGGATTTAGTTCTCCAGCGGCGATGTTGGGTATTTTGGTTGATCGACGACTATGTCAGATTTAGTTCTCCAGCGGCGATGTTGGGTATTTTGGTTGATCGACGACGATGTCAGATTTAGTTCCCCGGCGGTGATGTTGGATGTTTGTTTCCCCGAGTTATGGTTGTTCTTGACGGAGATGTCAGGTGATTTGGTGTCCCAGCGGCGATGTTGGGCGTTCCTCAGAATTTTGTCTGCTTCTGACGGTGATGTCAGATGGTTTAGTTTTTCAGCGGCGATATTGGGTATTTTGTTTGTTTCTGACGGCGATGTCAATTTCTCTAGTCTTCCGGTGGCAATGTTGGGTGTTTTGGTTGTCGGATGACAATATCAGAAGGATTTAATGTGGATAACTGACTGCGATGTCAGATCAGTATTTCTCCAGATAGTTGTCGTGCAGCTATTATTCTAGTGTTCAAAGAGTTGAGCAGTTGGCAAATTTTCGGGTTTACCGGTATTCAACCGTCTCGCACCTTGATTGGCTGAGAGCCGTTCGCTCCTCACCCAGTCAGGTTCAAGCCGTTTGAATAGGGGCAGCTGTTGCACCCTAAAATTTGACCAACATTTATTTACCCAGCAAGTGTTTGAAGGTTGATACCTTTATCAGAAAGTTCAAGAGATCCTCAGAGGAATTGGTTGAAACCAAGGTTGTATGTCTCATAACTTGAGAGTTGTGGGTGCTCCTCAGATGATTCTGAGGCTTTGAAGAATGGACTTGAAGCTTTGAGAAAGTTTATGAGATGTCTTGAAAGCCATCATGAAGCCCAGAGAGGTCATTGGGCAAGAATTCAGAAGATTCAACCATGAATGGTAGAATTAGGGTTTGACTGGGTCAACCCTAGGTCAACTGATGATTTGGAGAAGGTTGAGACCCAATCCAAAGGCCATGTGATCATGGAATGATGTATTGAATTTCTATAAGGATGATTCCTAGACCAACTCATCATGATTGAGGAGTTTGAGAAGTTTTAAGCTAGGGTTTCTAAGGATTGACAGTGTAAAATCCCCTAGTTTGATCCCTATCCTCCAGGCAGTTTTAGCTCAAGATGTGATTGTCATCTCATCTTCCCCACAACATGAATGTTGTAGAGCTTGTTCTTAGCTTTAATTTTAGTGGTAGAAGTCCTTGATAGGATTTGCAGAGCTCAAGTTATGGTTTGGACAAATTACAGGTCATCTGAGGTATGTGAATCTGGGTCCTTGAAAGTCACCCAACTTGCAGACAACGTTTTCCCTAGTAGGATGATTCCTATGGTCTCTTGGTAAACATGAATGTTGAATAGCATCTTCTTAGCTTTCTAGAGAGTACTAGAAGTCTTTGATAGGATTTGTAGAACTCAACTTATGGCTTTGACAAGCCAAGGGCATTTTGGTCATTTGGAAGTTATAGGTCATTTCAAGCATATGGCCATATCTCCTACTTCCAAGCTTCAAATGTAAAAATTTTCAACATCGAAGTTTCTTAGAATGATGTTTTAAGGCTATTAGGGTGGTCATGAGATGTTGGAAAGGCTCATATCAAAAAGTGATAAAAATGGCCTAAAAATGAGGTATAAGTTAATTCAAGTGAAATGGAAAATCATAAAATCCAAGCTATAAACCCTAACCATGTCATATGATAGGTCATTTTGACTCCCAAGGGCATTTTTAGAACAATGGTTCAACCACAATTTTGATTTGAGGCTTAAATCTTGGGGTTGCTTTGTAAAAGTCTTGCTTGCATAATGGGGTACCAAACCAAAACAAGGAAAAGCTTAATGAATAAGGGAAATATGCATTGTGTATTGTCCTAAATCTCATATAAGTAGATATTCAAGTTGGTTGAAAGCATTATAGGGATTTTGTCATGATATATCATATGGTGAGAATGGAAATGCAAGTTATCATGTCATGCAAGTTCAAGTTCTTACTAGAGTGATCTAGATGATTCTAGACCCTTCTAAATCAGTCTATATATTGAATACAATCTCCATTGGTGAAAGGTTGGTGACTGTTGATGTTAATGGTGGTAGAGAATAGAGATTGAACCAAAAATTCTCCATTTGCAAATTGTATTGAAACTTCATCTTTCTCTTCATTACCCTTCCATTTTTTTACACAAATCATCTCTACAAACACCCCTGAGTATGTTCATGCTAGCTTGAGGTTCCATTGTTGAAGAATTGGAGGAGTTCCAAGTGAAGTTGCAAGGGAGCAAAAGGCATTGGATCTTGAGATACAAGCCATTTCCATCAAATCTTGTGCAAGCAGAGGATTGTTCATCACCTAGGGACCATTCTTGAGGATCTACAAGGCTTGATTCGAAGCTTTTCACCACCTACCATTGCAAGAATAAGGTAAGCAAAATCACTTCCACACTCTGATTTAGGCATGGCTACGGTTAGTTCTTGTTGTAAAACCATTAAAGACCATTAGGTGATTCATTTGGATGAGTTTAAGACCAATTGGTGAGGTTTCGTTCATGGTGGTTGATTCTTGAGGGAGCATGAATGAGTGATTTAGTGGGTTATACTGCACGATTTTTGGCTAGTTTTAATCAACATAGCATAAGGATCACTTCTATATAAAGATTGTTGAGTTTGGTGATGGTTGAAAACTGAAGAAAGTTTGAGTTCATGATGTTATGTCGTTCGGTTAGCACGATATAGTTTGTTTTAATGCAAACCAATGCTACAGTTGGATTCTACGTGAAAAATAGAGTAAGTTTGGTTCTTGGATCGTGGCATTTGATGGAGAAATGGGAGAGAACGAAGGTGAGGAAGTTTCATGCATGAAGCTTATGTTTCATGGATTCTGCAGACCCTAATCATCTTAATGAGGAAGACGATACCCCTACCGTCAGATGCACGCGTTGAAAGTTGACTTGGAAACAGATCGGGTGGCTGAGATTAGAACGCAAACTTGGAGGGAATTCTGGGCGCAAAACGCCGCGTTTCACTAACGCCAGCATGGGCTTCATATAAACACTGCTAACCACACCCCCTAAGCGAAGCCCAATTGCATTTTAACTATGATTTCATGCTATTTACACCGCTTCCTTTTTTCTTTTTTTCTTGTCATTTTAATGTGTTTTTCTAATTTACTTTGGGCCCAGGCGCTTACTTCTTGCACCCCCCATATATGGGCCCATCATCATATTAACTGAATAGCATTACTTCTTGCACCCACCTCATCATTCCACATATTAATATTACTCCAAATTTTATTTCACTTTAAAAATTCATAATAAAATGAAAAATGAATATTTTTTAATGAGACTTTTTTTCCCATTTTCCATTTTCTGTCTAGAAAAATATAAAACCATAAAATAGCCATTTTATTTCATTTTTATATTTTTTGCACATTTTTAGTTTTAATTGCTTTTTTTAATTCTTTTAGTTGATATGTTGATTTGTAGAATTTAATTAGGGTAGTTACCTTAGGATTTTGAGTTCAATCTTTTTAAGATGATTATATGAACGGCTTAGGTTCACCCTGAATTAATGCCATATTTTTGTGATAATTTTTAGGGTAGTTTTAATTAGGTAGTTCTAGGTAGTATAGAATTTGATTAAAACTTTAGTATAGGTCAATAACAATTCTAGATTTAGGTTTTGTAGGGCAATCTAGTCTATGGGGAATATATGGGACTTAAGGGTAGTTATGTAGGGTCCCCTAGCATTTATATTAGGATTTAATATGATAATATACTATTTTTAATTGATTTTTGCATTGAATGATTGTTTGTGTGGCCTTTAGGGCTAGTTTTGTTTAGTTTGCTTGGCTTTGGAGTTTTCCTTTGGTTTGAGGAGCTTGGCATCTCATTGTGGAGCATGGTTGAAGATTGAAAGAGGCATGGAGGAGCTTGAGGAGCTTGTTCTTCTTCTTTTTGTTTTGTTTTAGGGTTAGGATTAGGGAAGAGCTTAGATGTAGATAATTTCTTTCTCAAACATGGATAGAATCCTTCACATCCATTCCTCCCTATGATTCAAAGTCCTTCCAGGGTATACACCTCTCTCCTTTGGAGGGGTTAGTGCTATAACCAAGAGGTAGAACTTTTTAGGGAACCCTTCATTTGATGTTGAACCCTTATAGGTCACCTTTGGTGATCGAATAAGCAGTTCAATATCCCCCAGCTTATCCAGTAAGTGATTTTTCTCTGGCTTTGATTATTCTTGAGAGGTTGAGCCTGAGCATGAAGATGAAGACTTCATTGAAGAGCATTGAAGAGGATGAATTCTTGAAGACTGCCATTCCAGCTGAAGCTTGAAGAGCATGAAGATTAAGTTGATACTTGAAGATCCCTGAAGATTGGGTGAAGCCTGAAGGTGGAGCTGATTAAAGAAGCTGAAGCTTAAGGGAGAAGATGAGTTGATACTCATGTTGTAGGGTTGATACCTGGAGAGAAATTGATGATTGAAGTCTGAAGACTGAGTTGCCGCTGGAGGAGCTGAGGCTTTCTTCTGTTTTCTTTTCTGTATTGTGTGTTTTGTTTGACTTGTCTGTTCCATTAGATTAAGTCCATCTAGAATAAGTAGAATCTAGGAGCATGATTGCATTAGAGGTTGAGTTGCTCCCTCTGCTTGTATTGTTATTGCGTGGCTTTGCTTGCGGGTATTCGGTAGAGCCCAGCTCCCTTGCCCATGTGGTTTGTTTGCCTGATGGTATCTCATTTCTTTTATCAGTATGATTGCAGTTTACTGTTTATTGCTTGATAGCATGTTGTTTATATTTCAGTATGATTACTGTTATTTCATGACTGGCTTGAGGTTGAGACGAGCTTGTGGAGGCTGAAGCCCCACACACATTTCCTCCCTCACTTGCATTGCATGCATTTTACTGTTAAGCTGATGCTTTGTCTGTTTTGGTGTATCATTGACATGATCCCTTAGGACTCTCATTTCCTTTGATAAGGATTTGATGATAGACTTTTAGGTTGAAACCTATGTATGACAACTTCTAGGAGTTCCCTGTTCAAACCTCAACCATAGGATGAATCCACGGCATGATAACAGTAGGACTTGATAGTCTCCCTCCTAGTTGGGTCTGTTCTCTTCTCATCTCAAAACAGTTTAAGATACAGTAATCATGAATGATTTCCTTCGTACGTTACGAGCCTTAAGCTATCTGAGAAAGGATTGTGGGAGAGCTTCTTTTCCACAGTCTGGATGTTTAGTATGGTACCCTTTGGGTGACATGCGACGCATTCACTCTCAGGTCATAGTCTCTAGTGCGGTTGAAATCGCAAACACAATAAAAAACACTTCTTTCGTAAAAGACAGGAAATAAACCGTAGTTTCCCGAACTACGTGAGCTCTGATCTCTCATGCCTGTTGAGAGTACGTAGGCACAAGATGGCGAAGTCTTGGCGAGCTACCTTCCCCCATAACCCTTCGTAGGCCGAACTACGTTGACTCTGATTTCTCATTCTCTGATGAGAATATGTAGGCATAAAGTGCGACGCTTTGCCGAGTCATTTTTCTTTTTCAGCCAGCCTTGATAGGTAGATAGAATAAAACCAACCCGTACAAGTAAACTAACAAGCGTGGATCCCGTCGAGTACGACAGACGTGAGGGGTGCTAATACCTTCCCCTTGCGTAACCGACTCCCGAACCCAGACAATGGTTGCGACGACCTTGTCTTACCCTTTTTTGTTAGGTTTTTCCGATCGTTTCCTTTCCCGCTCCGAGGGATAAATAACGAAAGGTGGCGACTCTTCTGTCATGCCGACACCTTATTTTCGCGAAAGCGACAAGGGGTAAAATTTAGGGTATTACAGCTGCCACTATTTAAGATTCTTCTATCCGGAGATATGAAGATTGACATCTTTGTCTCGACCAGATAGAAGGGACTTAAATATAACAATAAACCCAATTTTTGGCCCTAAGAGACCACAAAATGATATGATTATGCTAATGGTATGCAAACACAAGACCTTTGTGGGGAGAGAAATGCCACAGGAGACAAACTAAAGCTCGGGAGAAAAAGAGAGACTCCACAAGGGAAAACAAAAGAGCAAGATCTTATTCCGATAAAGGAAAGGAAACGACTCAACGGGAAAAGAGATACCAACTTCCAGTTATTGGGCGAAGATAGTCGACTACCAATCAATAGATAGCACAATAAAGGCAATATACTCAAAAGGTGAAGAAACATTACCGGATACCCAGTACTAGGTAGAAAATTTTGGGTAATGAACTCACAAGGAAAGATTACCAACTACCGATTACTGGGTAGAAAAATATGTCAATAACTGACCAAAAAGGATGAGCAAAATACTCAAAAGGGTGAAGAAACATTACCGGATACCCATTACTAGGTAGAAAAATTTGGGTAATGAACTCACAAGGAAAGATTACCGACTACCGATTACTGGGTAGAAAAATAGGACGGTAACTGACCAAAGGGAGGAGACAAATGCTACCTACTACCTATCACTAGGCGGAAAATAAAGGCAACAAGCTCGGGAGGAAGGATTATCTTTTACGGGTCAAATGGGTAAAGCATAACCAACCAAAAGGGGTGAGAAATATTACCAGTCAATAGAGGTAATATACTCGAAATGTGAAGAAACATTATCGGATACCCATTATTAGGTAGAAAATTTTGGGTAGTGAACTCACAAGGGATACCTGCTACCGGTCAATGGGCAGCTCAAATCACACAACAAACTTCTCAAGTAAAGAGACAACAATTTGTTGGGGTGAGGTTTATCTTGCTCGAGACATACAAGTTGCTCAAATAAAGAGACTGTCACATGAAGTCGCACAAGCAATCACCAAGAGAGTGTTATCAAAACACCGTTGGGGAAATCAAATCTTCATCTTCTGATAGGGATCAATAACAGATTCCTGCCGAGGAAAATGAATCCTCAAGACTACCTTTTCAACATCCAGGTTTCACAGCCCAGGGAAAACCAAAGTAACTGTTGCAGGAGACCAAAAGTTCGATCCAGGAATAAACTGGAGAGGAACGGTCAAACAAGACTTGACCCAATGAGGAAATAACTCAACTGGGGAATAATTCTATCCAGATAAAAGCTAGGGAAGAAAGCTAAACAAACATCTTCCACGAGGCATAAACTCAATGGGGAATTAAAAATGATAGGTATTTTCTGCTTAGGAGTCGACACTCTAATGGAGAGAGGACACACGCACTCCGCGGGGATAACAACACCGGGAAAAGAGAAACACCAACAAAAATGCAGGATGCACAATGCAACAAAAATATGCTATGCTCAATCAAAATGAATGCTCATGCAATGCATATAAATATGAATATGCTGACAAAACAGACAAAAAAAGGCAAACAGGGGGTGAACAAAACATCACAACACCACTGAAATACTCGGCTAATCTCAGCAAATTAGGGATATCATTAGAGATCGTGCTGGGGATTTAACAAAAGAAATCTTGCAAGAGATAAACAAAAGCCATCAAAGGAAAATAAATCCTACTACAAGGCTCAAATCTCGCTGAGGAAATGGAGATATTGCTTGGGGAGAAAACCCAAAGATCAATCTTAAAACATCAATAATTCAACAAAAGGGAACAACAATATGAACTCCGCTTCAAGGAAAAAAACTGTTGGAGAAAACAAAGCAACACAAGTCTTCCAACTCTGCCTGGGGAATAAGAAGTTAGCATCATAGCAAAAAGTCAAACTGTGGGGGATTTTAAATCAACACCCATCACAAGGCGAGTGAAAACCCGACAGGTGACTGCTATATCAACACTTCTTAGAAGAAAGCAACATTATTCTATACTTGTGGAATAATCCAAAGTAAATATGCATAACCTTTGCTAGGAATCATCAAAGACAAATCTCCGAATGGGAAATAACATCAAGGATAAGTGGTCTTCAAATTTCTCAACTGTCTGATCATAACCTGGTTGGATGAAGAAAATATACTCATCTGGAGAAGATTTGAATCAAGACTTAGCTGGGAAAACCGAACAATATCCATCTAGTTATCCATAGGAACAAAACTCTGCTAAGGGAATATCAACAAACCCTACTGGAGAAACCTTAACATAACTCTACTGGGGAACTGCCAATAAATTCTACTGAGGAACTGCCAATAAATTCTACCAGAGGAGCAAGAAATAACTCTACTGAGGAAAACATCAACAAACTCTACTGAGGAGAATAAGAACCTGATGAGGATCAGATCCTATCTTTCACAACCATTTGTAATAAATGCACAACTTCTACACATGATCAACAAGGAGAATTCTCTGGGTACTAACAACCTTGAGAGAAAAACTTGGAATTGTGGGGATAATTAAGAAGTTAACATCATAGCAAAAAGTCAACCTGCAGGGGATTTTAAAGCTCAACACAGGGTGAGAGAAAACCCAACAGTTGACTGCTATATCAAAACTTCTTAGAAAGGAAATGTGATTCAGATTGGCCATAAGAGAAACAAACCATAACAGGGGAGGTAAAAATCTGCCAGGAATTCCTCATCATGTTTTATCATAAAATGAGATGGGATCCAACAACCACATTCACACTTATATGTGTTTGATCATAAACAGGTTGGGGAAGAAGAACCATGCTTGGCTGAGGAAATCTGAATCAAGACTTCGCAGGGGGAATCCAAGTTTAAAATGCTTGAACTAGTGCCCAACTGAGAAATGCATCAATAAGACCAAACTTTGCTTGAGAGATTGTCAACAGACTCTATCGAGGAGAACATCAACAAGGACAAACCCTAATTAGGAGAATGTCGAGTTCATAAGGACTTGAGATAATCTGTCTCAGATCTTCAAACTCTGAGAGATTCGTCGAATCTCAACGTAACTGCCCCAGATTAACTGCAGTCAGCATATTCTTTTACTAATGGAGTATTCAAGCTTTGCCCCTGTGAAATCATCAACTGGGAAAACAAACTTGCTCAAGCTCAACGAATTCTTTAGGTAACATGCCCCTGGATATGATCATTCCTTGAAATGATTTACCAATTACTCATCAGATTTCTAGGCTTCGAAAGATTGAGTTCATCACTAATGCTCATATGTAAGCTTCCATGTTGTCAACAAATGAATGTAAGCAGAAAATGCTTAATTCTGAGAATGATAATTCTAATGCAATTACATATGTTTGTCTTGAAGTTTTTTTTTTATTTTTACTGAAAACATGTCGCAAAAACTTGTGAATGAGTCACTAGTTAAGATGTGACATTGATTTTTGAATGCACATGCAGTACCAACAAAGGTATTTTAGCACAACTCATGGGAGTCAGGAACGCTATCTCGTTAAAGTATGCTTTCAAAATACACCCTACTTCAATTAGGTCTTTCAAGGGTTATAATGTGGTATGGTTCACGGTTTTTAGAAAAAAGATATTTAGGCTCAAAGTTTATCTGCACCCACCCATTCTCCGTGACGTTCTTCAGTCCTATATTCAGCTAATTTGACACAACTGTTCATCCCTCAAAGGATTTTGATGGTTGAGGAACTGATGAAAATGATGGTTTAAGAGCCAATGAGGCTTTTTAGGGAATAACAATCACCCCTTTTTGTCTTTTTGTAGTCACATAGATTTGTTCAAGATTTTTCATTGTAATCCTTTCTTTTCGCTTTTCGCATTTTTTCTTTTCCCTAATTTTTTCCTGGACCAATTCTTTTGAATTTTTGATGTCCAACGGGATGCCCTAATTTTTGCCTAAGTCACTTGTTTTCAAGTTGTACGACTTAGCGGGCTTTTTATTTTTTTCTTTTTTTGTTGTTGAACAAATCATGTGACATTGGCTTATCTGACTTGTTAAAAGGGTTGTGATTGTCTCTTTCCTTTGGAATGAAGGATAACCATCATGGTTGGTCCTTAAATACACACTCCTTTTGGAAATTTGAACACTTGGTCAATTTAACTGAAGACTACCCTGCCCCAGGTTAAAATGTAAGGGTTTTTTATTTTATTTAGAAAGGTAACTCTTACTTCGAGGCTCAAAAGGGTTAACAAGGGATTATCTTCCTTATATCTTCAGTGTTTGGGAATTTGAAACAATGTCTTACATCATCAGCAGGGTCTTATTCAAAAGCATATAACCAGAAATTTTGCGTTTTCACTTCATCATCCTCCCTCCAAGAGTTCAAACAAGAAGTTGGTATTGCAAATGCATGAAAAAATTTATGAGCGAATGCGAATGGATTTCTTCAAGACAAACATACTCATTGCATTATAATTAATATTCAAAATCAAACAAGTTTCTACAAGCAAACAAAGCATTAACAAACATGAGAGATTACAAATAAAATTGCAGTAAATGAACTAATGATCTGAGGAGACTATCTCAATCTGAGCTTGAAAGAACACCCTCAACATTCTTTGGAGAAACAGAAGCAAATGCACGACCGCTACAGGTCATTCCACTAACACCAACAATATGAATTTCCTCGAGTTTTATGTTTATCAACATAAAGGCGCTCCATTCAAGAATGGGCTTCTTCCTTCGGAAGTCAACACCCCATCGTCAATCATCTCTTGAACCATTTCTTGGAAAACCTTGCACTCCTCATTTGGATGCCACATTATCCCATCATGAAACTCAAAACTGATATTTGGATTGTACCAATGAGGATGAGACTTCATGACTCTGGTTTTTCTGGGTGTCACTACCGAGTTTCGGGAAAAATAAGACCACAACTGACTATAAGTCATTGGGATTGGATCAAACTGGCTAGTCTCTCCTTTTGGCTCATTCAGGACTGGATTTTGCAGAATCTGAAAAGAATTTTGAATTGCATGAACCTCAACATTCTCTCCCACTTGGGAATCAAAATTTTCTTCACTAGCTTGGCCATTCGAACCATCTTGGATTTTGAAAAATTCTTTCTCAAAGAGTGGCGGATGAACTTGAGCTTCTTTGAAATGATTCGGAGTTACAGAGACATTACCATGTTCAAGCAGCAGATTGACTTAGACATTTGTGCCTTTAAGAAACAAAATTCCTTTTTGCACCAGTCTTTGCACTTCATGTTTCAAAGGAAAACAATCTTCAAGACCATGCCCCGGTGCACCCTGATGGAAAGCACAACGAGCCTCTAGTTTATACCACCATGGAATATCTTTTGGAACAGCAGGCGGAGACCTAGTCTTCACAAGATTCTTTTGTATCAAGACAGGAAATAATTCTGCGTACGACATCGGAATCGGATCAAAATGCATTTGCTTTTGAACACAACTTTGCTGATCAATCTTTTGTTGTGTATGTTGTTGCTTACTTTTGTTACGAGATCTTCTACGCCTTTCTTGCGAAATAGCGCTAGCAACATGTTCTTTCTCCTTGGAAAAACCATTTCCATACTTCTTAGATCTGCTAGAAGAACCATTTTCTTTGGTCAACCATCCTTTCCGGACACCTTCTTCGAGACACATCTCAGTAACATGATTGGAAGCGCTAATGGGAGCCACAGAAATGAGTGTTGAAATGATTTTAGAAATCACAACCTTTTGAAGTGGAGTCTGAGAAATATGAGGAGAATGTTGATTTTGAGCAACAACTAAAGTTTCAACCAAAGTAGAGATCCTTTCCATACCATCCCTCAAAGTAGCCAATTCCTCGCGAAGCTCGCGGTTCTCTCGTCGCAACTGATCCATCTTTAGCTCAAGTATTGTAGTGATGCGACAACTTGTCTGAACAAAGACCAAGAACAGGAAGCAAATGAGACACCCGGGAAAGGCAAGATACAATGCAGAATGATGCTTGATGCAAATGCAAATGCAAGTTTTCAAGGAACTATAAAGCAGTTTGCAAACATTACATTAAGATAACACACTGGATATACCAAAAATCTCATTTCATTAATATTTAAAGAATTACAGCTTTGAAGTACAGTTTCATCAATCTTACAACACAAGAGAGAATGAAATCTAGTTCTAAGGAATTCGTTTCTGAAAGCGACCCAACTCTGAGCTGATACTTCTTGCGAAGCCTCTTGATTTATCTTACATAGTTGATCTTCATGGTGTCTTTCTCATTCACGAGGTGATCCATAATACCCTTCCAAGAACCGGAGGTAGGAATATGAGTAAATGATGATATGCTAGAGGAAAATAAATCCTTTGGACCCTTGATCTCTTCATGACACGTCGCTTAAGAAACTCAATGAAGACTTGTACACCCATAAGATAGGCATACTCCTCTAAGGTTGGAAATAGCTGATAATCTGGGAAAGTAAATCAACGATGCGACAGATCATAGAACTGGACCAAGGTATTAAGAATCCCCTTTTTAACATCAGCCTCAGAATAATCAACAGTTTCCTAAACAGTATTTGAAATCCACAGGACTAGATACCAAAGATCCAAACTTTCTCAACTCTTGTAAGTCAAGACTTGTGAAAGTGTACTTCTTAGTGTTACTTCTTTCAATATCCATGATTCGGAAAAAATTTTTGCGATATTTGCAAAAAGAAATCTCTGAGTTCCTTGAAAACTGAGAAAAAATGCTCATGAATGAATGAGTGCAAGATGCAACACCCACAAACAAGGCACACAAAGCACACAGGTTCAAAGGTTCGGCGCGAGCATGGAGCCAGAGGTAATAACCAACCCACAATGGTATGTACTATGGTTATATCATCACCTGTAGAACAAGGTTCTAAAAAGTTCCCAGAGTCATAATTCCATCTTTTGGATATTATCGGCTTAAACGACTACTCGTCGGCCAACAATATTCTCAAGAGAAACTCGTCTGAGTGTGGTATCGTGTAACGACTAATTCAAGTCTACACCTGAACAGCCACCGCACCACGTCCTAATAAGGCCAAGATGAGTTAAAAGGTTCTAAGGTCCTCAGCTTCTCAGGCTCCCAGTCGAAAAAAGTAATATCAATTACGACTACTCGTAAGACATCGGTAATTCGAAAGGGGCCTCCACCGAGCGGGGGATCTCAAGTCAGCTTAGTAAGGACTACTCCACATAAGCCAACAAGACTATACCACCCTCCTATCATAAGTGCACTCAAGCCCGGGTATATGACTTATCTCACCACAAAAATTACCAGGCACTAAAACAGAACAATCAATAACAAACAAGTCAAACAAAAAACAATAAATAAATCAAAGTAGGCGAAACCCACTAGGAACCTTTATATCCCCAGCAGAGTCGCCACTTTTCTGTAGCGGTAAAAATCGTGAGCGTAAGTTATTAATTAACTTAACTAAAAAAAACAAGAGTCCCCACCGCACTTTTATTTTATCCAAATAAAGGAAAGGAAAAAGAGCGAACAAAACCAAAGAGTTCTAAAACAAGAACAAGAAACAGAGATCGGGGTAAGGGGGTTGGTTAAGCAATGGGAAGGTGTTAGCACCCAAAACATCTATAGTACTCTATAGGAGCCCTTTGAAATATTTATGTTTTTTGGTTTGAAAATGGTTTGTTTGAAAAGAGATTGGGGAGATGAGAAGAGAATTATTATTCTTTTTTAGGTTTTTGTGTTTGGAGAGACTTATCGCCTCATGCCTACGTACCTACAAAGTGCAATATAGGATCAAAACCCCGTAGTTCGTGGTACAAATGACAAAAATTTATTGGTTTTGATTGATCTTAGATGTAAAGACAAGTCGTCATTTTAAGGAGAAAGTTGCGACTATTCACCCACGAGTATTAAGACAACATCTGCGTCACATAAAGATGGAGGATTTGCTTGGATTATCAACAAGACTATCACTTAACATCAACGTAGAAAATGTCAAAGTCTTAATAATATGGGGAATAGAAGAATTACATCTCAACTATAGAAATGAATCATGTCTAAACTTTATGAAAAGTTTTAAAGTGAAAAAGTGCATAAAGGCACAAAAAGAGTTGATGAGTTTTTTGTATTTTTTATGTCTTTTGAAATTGGTCAAAGCATGATTAACATTGATTGACTTTTATTAAGAAGAACAAAAGTTTAAAAATCACTTGACAAAAGTCAAGGCTTTATTGCGAAAGCGGTTTTGAAGTTTGAAACCAAGAAGGTTTTGAAAGCGGGAGGAAGTTTTGAAAATTTAAGAAGGGAAGGAGATGAAGTGACTATCCTAGAAACCAAAATAAGAGCTAGAGGTAAGAAAGATCTAACCGACTTGTAGCACACTCCATAGCAAGCAAAAAAGAATTCCATCCGATTTAAAGCATAAGCTAATGAGCGAGCCAAATAAAGGCTAAGATCCACAATACTCCAAGCATAGGAATAAAAGTCCTAATTCTAAGTCCAAAGGTCCATGAAGTCCAAGGTCTAAGAGTAGTCCAAGAGCATAACCACAAAGTTAAAAACACCAAGTTTTTTAGAGATTTTTTTATCCTTTATTAGTGTCTTGAACAAGGTATGGTCCAAGTGGACAAAAGAGAAATGACATAAACATAAACAAAGATATGATATGAAATGATAACATGGAAACATAAAAGTAAAGAAATAAGGAGTAAGAAGAGAATATAAACAAAATTATACAAGGATATTGTTAGTGAATTAGTGGTTAGTGGTTAGAACATATGATCAATGATGATTAATTCTTGCACTTAGACCAAGGTTAATGAAAACTCATTAGAGGATTGATAGAATCAAAGCCTCCTAACAATGATTTTCATAGGTAGTGGACTTAAGACAAGCAACTAATCATACTTGGACTTTCAAACATAAGTTTGAGCCACGAATGATCATTTTCCGATTAAGGGACACTTTAGCGCTATGCTAAGCAATCGTAATCGGGTTTATGTAGAAACCACGACTATCTGAGGCCGGTCAATAATAATGTTAGTGTTAACACATGTTAGAGAAGTGATATGTAAATCACTCTCCTAAAACATGCCACACAAAAAGAAAAGAGGTAGTGATCTCATCATAATCAAGATTTTTAATCAATTAATCAAAGGTAATCTATCACTATTCCAAAGTACGGAGAATTATCTCAATGATTATTCATCCATAGATTTGAAATAATGAAGATTCAACAACCTTGATAATCAACAATCTATGATCCATAGATTTCATCGATCAAAAGAAAAAGAAGAAGAAGAAGAACTAAAATGAAAAGAAGTCACAATTTGAATCTTAAATCGATTAAATCATCATCAATATCAATCACCTCTTTTAGTGGATAAAATCAACACTCAAAGTCCATTGATATTGATGAGATCTTATCAAAATTCAAGATCCAAAACAAAACAACAATTAATCCAAATTAATATATATATTTTTTTAAATCAATTTTTAAGAGTTTTCTTCTTTTTAAAATATAAAAATTAGTAATAAGAAAATGTTGAGAGGCCCATACGACCCAAATTCGTTAAGAAAAAATAAAAAAAATAAAAAAATAATAAACAAGTGAAAATGAAAAACAAGGAATAGAAATCAGAAACATTGTCTTCCTCAAGCTTTCACACACGACATTCGTTTAACACCATAGCTAGCAAAATCAAATCAACGCGACGGGATATGAAGATTACACAGAATGGATCGAGAACAAGAGCTCTTCACAACAGTGTAATCGATTTCAGAAAAACTTCAACAACAACTTTGAATCGAAAAAACCACAGATCGATCCAATATACCTTCAAATCAAGATTCGTAAGCTTCTAATCTTCTTCTTCTACTCTTTTGAATGCGAAATGTTGTTGTGGTTGTTGAATGAAGTTAAAATATGGTGAGATTTTGTATGGAACGGTTGTGAACGAAAGAAGAATTGAATTGGGTGAAGAACGGTGAATTCAGAAATGATGGAGGTAATTTGGTTGAAGCTTGAAGATGAGTATTAATGAGTTTTCAGCAGAGGTTTTCTGGCTTTTCAAGCTTGAAAAAACAAATGAGAGGTGGGTTGTATTTATAGATTGAGAGTGAGTGAGAGTGGTTGTCGTTTGTGAAAATTTGCTGCGTTTTGGTTCAATACATTATGCGTGACCTGTGGAGATATTTTTTCATGTCGTTTTTGATTTGCAAATTGTAGCTCATAACGTCATTTTGCCTTTTTTACTTTGCAGTTTATTTAAACATGACGTGGATTTGCACGGCTTGATGGCTTACATGATATTCACTTTTTTGCAGTAGCTTGCAAATTCAAAGATGACGTGGATTCACTTGAAAATATGGCTTGGTTGATGGCGTTGGCTTGCAAAACTTTGTTTCAGCTGCTGCATCCAGTTTTGCCTCAATATCGTCGGCATTTTCCCTTGACATCGCCGTTTCTCAAATCTGAGACTGCATCTTCTATTTCTTTGGCAACTTCAGCAGGAATCTTGTCTCTGTACTCTCCCAAACTCTTCCACATCCATAAAAAAAGAAGTTAATAACATGCTCAGGTTCTTCAGCAAATTTTTCTCTAAGTACAGGATCTCGAGTAGCATTTGGTACAGCAAAAACATTGTCTGGTATTGAATTTTCATTTATTTTGTATTGCAAGGTGGATTTGTGGCTTTATGGCTCACACGACTTTGTTACGACTTGGTTTACGTGATGTTTGTTTCCTCTGCTCAACCTCAGTTTCGAACCGCTTTTGCTCTGGTGGTTTTTACTTTCTGATTGCCTATACTCAAGTATTCCATCAATAGCCCAAGAAGGAACAACATCAATTTTGGATGTAACGGGGAAGAATATTTCAACTGCTCCACGATTACCCCTTACGGCTGCAACCTGTATTGGCTTGACACCATCCTCATCTGTGACATTAGGATCAGCTCCAGCTTTCAATAAGGAAATTTAGAGTTCTAGACTCCCAATATCAGCTGCAATGTTCAAAGGAGTTGCTGGAATTTTTAATGTTTAGAAAAATGGCACTGTGTTGAAGTTTGGTTTGTCCAAGAGGTACTCAACTACTGCCCCAAGAATTGGCTCATGTTGCATATCTTTTCTATCTCTGTTTTAATCCACTCATTCACAACAAATGGCCGAGTTGCATGAATCATCAAACTTGAAAGAAAGTTTGTGAATATCTCACAACCCGCAAGTGAAAGCAACACTGTGCCCATACCACCAGCAGTCAACCATTTCTGGGTAGAGAGACCAAGCAACTCCATAGAAAATGACACGGTGGCAACCCATATTGCAGTATATACATCTTTCCCGATAAGATTAATGCTTATATTTCGTTCAGCACTAGATCCATTTTTCTCCATACAACTTTTGTGCTTGTCGAACAAAGCTTGAAGAACAGTAAGCAAATGTAAACACGATTGAAAAAGATCTGATAAAACTTGGCAGCCATTGCTTTATAACTGAACTGGTTTTTGATTGTTGGACTAATGGATCTAAACTCTTGTAGATTAATCCCAGAATGATCACACCCCTCAACAGTCAGCGGAACATCACCTTTTCCTTGCTGGTTTGAATTGTGAATACCTTGCTAAAAGATCCAGCTAGCAGGGAATCCCATGTGGTTCATTCATGAGCTGTTCATTCATATTAGTCTCCTTGCTACTGCTTGAGGCTGTGTTTATACCCACTAAAATTGTTGTCACATCACTCGCAATATTAGAAGCAATCCCTGTGGATACAGACTGACTATCACTTGCAAAAATCAAGCTACCATTTTCGAATTGCCTGCTTGCCGAAACATGCTCTTATTCTATATACTCATTAGCTCTTTCGTAGTCATCCATGACTTCAATCTTCTTGACAAAGTAACACAATTTTTGCTTGAACTGTTCAATCACATACTGCACCACAGGATGATGATCTAATGTGGTTGGGACAAGCTTCCTGCCTGCTTGTACCTGCACATAGTTCCGCTCACATATATTGCTAATATGTACAGGAATTAATGCGTCTGCTCTTATTCTATTCTTTTCCATCAGAGAGATCAGCTCACTTCCATAATTTCTAAGCATTTTAAGCATGGGAACTATTGAAGAGTGTTCATTGATATACCTTCCAGGATCTGTTGCAACCTTTTGCTTCAATGTTCCATATCAGTGGCACAAATCTACTGCATTACAAACATCTTTTGTAGAGACAAGCATAATCAACAAACATTGGAATCTTTCCAGGTTTTCTGTCCTTAAAATCAACCAGTTGTGCAAACAAGTAGGCTTCCGCAATTTTGGAAAAATCATTAGCTTGTAATCTTTGAGTCACATCCGTGTAAAGCCATTTCATCCACTTATGCATATGCAGAAGCTAGCAATGAGAAGAAGTCAATTTACAATAAGGCATTTTATCAAAACTCTTGTAATTTGTTCTTGGATAATTTCCTGGTTTGATTCAGCAAATGAAGGAAAAGTAGTGTGTACGAGTATTGGAATGACGCAGTTGGTTAGCAAAAGCATTAAGGAAAAGGTACTGCCCTTCCGTATCCAAGTCAACGATCAAAGTCCGGCAAATATCCAAAGCAGTGCCAACAGAAAATACAGCCAGCCCGTATCGATATGGAGCTCAAGACTTGAGCTGCTCGATTGCCTGCATTCCAACATGCAGTACAAGGGAGTTGATTAATGGCACATTGTAACGAGTACCGGCGGAGGCAGCTTCATTTACAACCAATTGCTTCCATTCTTCTGTCATACAGGCCATGGTTCTTCCATCTTGATCTATAATATCCATACACAAAATTTCCTCATCCACAACAACAACAATATTTGCTGATTTTGCTCTCCCGCTCACCTCAGATGAAGGTTGTTGACTTGAGCTAAGTTCAGAAAACGCACCATCCGTTTTGGAAAATACTGACCTTAATTGTAGGCTTTCTGTGACAAGCACATTTAGTTTTTGATGAAAGCCTCTTTCATTGGTTAACCTGTCTGTAAAATGTTACCAAGCAGAACATAGCCCAAATGAAAGTTAGGCTCCAATTGAATCATCTTCTTTGCGACGCATTCGGCAGTGACATAGTTAGGACACTTAGTACAAGCTCCAAGAAGAGCTACCCAAAGTGATTTATCATATTTGCAATCTGCATTATCCAACAAACACTCAGCATCCTCAATAAACTCAACACGTCCCAAAAGATCAATTATGCAATTATAATGTTCTGCAACAGGCTTAATCCCATCTCCACCAGAAGATACATCATGAACTGTCATTGCTTCTTTGTCTAGGAACAATATAAAGTCATGAATTTGAGAACTTGCAGCTTTTATATCAAAAGTTATCTGTATATATTGAGTAGGTTCTTGGGATGAAATGAGGTCTTTTTCGGCAACTGAACCAACAACTTCAGAATTATCCTTTTTATCTCATGGAATATCAGCAGGTGGGGCTTCGAGGGGAATGACATCTGCAGAGTCTTGGATGGATGTATCATGCGCGTCTTCAAGAACATGTTTAATATCCTTCAGGATCTGACCCACATCAACATCCTTAGCCACGGACTAAAAAAACTGATTGCATTCTTGATTGAAATTCTGCTGGTCATAAGTCGTCAATCCTACCGGAACTGGGCGATATTGCAGCAGGGGACACTTATGTTGCCAATGGATTCAAATCGTTGTTCTTTTCAGACTCTGATGGATTATATTTGCTAGTACCATCCTTGAATACCTCATTGGTAAGCTCATAATGGATAATCAAATCAACATTAGGAATATCAAGTCCACGAGATGCCACATTAGTGACAACAAACACTATAAACTTTCCTTGTCTGAAACAATTCAATGTTCTCTATCTCTGATATTGAGATATATCGCCATGCAGTGCTTTGAATTGATCTCTCATCACCCATCAGTGTGCAACATAGTTGTTATTATTATGTTCTACATTATGAACATTACTCTTAAGTGAATGGTGACATACATCACAAAGAAACCATGGATTTGGAAAGTTATCATCAGAAAGGCCACCAACATTCACACGAGGAAAATGAGGCAACACATCACTCTTGTTGACAACCTCAAATGGTTTCTTTCCTCCAAGAGAAATGTCATGCACTTCCATGTATCTTGGAACTATCCCTCAATCATGCTTTAAGTTCACTTGAATGGCACACTTGAATGAATACCTCCATAAAAAAATTAATCCAAATCAACTTGTAATCAACCAATAATTGAATATGCAATAAGAGGATCACAAAGAGGCCAACAACTATACTTTGTACTCGCATCTCAATAAAAACATCTTGATTGAATATTCACCAAACTTGACTTGTACAGACAAACCTTTGAATCTTCGGTTAAAACTGAATCTCTTTGAGTTTATCTGAATTAATCTCTGGGAAAATAAATCCATAGATGAACACAACCTGGACTGATGAACCTTGACCATAATAGTCTGGACCAAACTTCTCATAGAACACTGCTTGATAAACCACTAGATTTCAATACAAGACAATTCGACCTTGAACAATCACAATTCCTGAGAAAATAACCCACTGCCACAACCAATTTGCACTTGAAGCAATCTCTTGATAGTTTGACCAAGATGAGGTCAAACTTCCATCTGATTTAGACTTGAATGAACGTCCTTGCCATCAACCTCCTTGCAAAACACTAAACACACAAAGAAGAGGAAACAAGCAAAATTGCAAAATATTTTTGGTATTTTGGTTAGAGGTTAGTAAACATAAACAATAAAAAGCAAGTAAAAAAATAAATAAGGGTGGGAGAGCCAAAAGTATGATCTTGTTTGCGTATGTAATGATGCAAATGAAATGTGGGATCTTAGGGGTAAACTTTAGGGTATTACAGGGTGGAAAATGGAATAAAATTGGGGAAGATACATAGTGGAGAAGGGTCTACATTAGGAGGAATGAGGAAGACATATGGGAATTCAAAGAAAAGGGAAGGAGACACGAATGTCGTATCCGCCTAAAGAAACAGAGACTGAGCACAACATCAATGACAATACCAGCCTCAACGTTAGCAACAAATTGCTAGTATAGCCATTCCGGCTGCACCTCAGCAACCTACCATTGCACCACGCCGTTATCCAGACAGAGGAAGGATGGCCAATAGGCAGTTTGACGCGCCTCCCATGCCTTACTCTCAATTACTGCAACATTTTCTACAGTTGTAACTTGTTCAAAAAGGACTTTGGCGCCGCTTACTGGCATACCTCCACCAGGCTATGACGTAAATGCTAGGTGTGATTTTCATTCTGGTGCTCTGTGTTACAACATTGATAATTGTAAAGCTTTTAAGCATAAGGTGCAAGGTTTTCTTTACTCCAAAGAAATAAATTTCACAAATGAGACCCCGAATGTGAATCAAAATCCTATGCCGAATCATGGGGTGGTCAGAGCTAATGCTGTTATAGAGGGAGAAAGGTTGAATCTGATAACTAATGTTGCAAGTTGAAAACACCGTTGTGTTATGTGAAAGACATATTGTTGAAGGGTGATGTTTTTCCTGGTTGTTTAGAAGGCTGTGAGGGATATGGTATGCACCCAGAAGGATGCATTGAGTTGAGGAATCATATTCAAGGTTTGATTGATGAGGGCAAGTTTCAATTTGATAGAATAGTAGGGGAAGAGGATGTGAAGGAAGTTGATAATGAGCAGGATGAAATTGCAACGATTTTGATCCCATACCGAATAATCAATATTTCAGTCCCGCCGAGGCCAGCTCCTGTTATCATTACTACACCTGAACCGGTGCCTTATGAGAGTACCAGAGCCATTCCTAGGAACTATGGGGCAGAGGTATTCTGCAATGGGTACAAACAAGAGTTGGTAGAGACGTCTGGAGGATCGTCTGTTGATAATGTTGTTGGAGCAGGAGGTTTTGACTAGGAGTGGTAGAGTGTTCTCTCTGCCGGAGACTAATATGGAAAGAAATGACAAAGGTAAAGGTAAAGCTTTAGTAGAAGAGGGTCAGCAACAGGGGGAGAAAGACTCCTTGGCTAAAGATGCTAAAGAATTCATACGACTCATTTGCAAAAGTGATTATAAGATCGTAGATCACTTACATCAGACACCTTCTAAGATTTCAATCTTGTCATTGTTGCTATGCTCTGAGGCACATAGAAACGCTCTACTGAGAATTTTGATTACAGCTTATGTACCACAGGAAATTTCTATTAATCAACTGGAAGGAGTAATGGCTCACGTCAACGCTGGTAATGGTTTGGACTTTACAGATTTGGATCTAACTCCCGCTCAGAGAAATCACAACCATGCTTTACACATATCCATAAAGTGTAGGGGAACTATTTTGTCCCATGTGCTAGTTGATACAGGATCTTCACTCAATATGTTGCCCAAGAAAGCATTGATGAAGCTTGATCTGCTGTCGCGCGCGGATCAAAGACGAGTCTTTTTGTAAAAATTATAGTACAGCGATAGTAACTCAGAATATCGTTCTCAAGGATTCTTGTAGTGATTGACCAATAAAGTAACAGTTTATGGGGGTTTGAATTTTGATTAAGAGAAAAAAATACTTAAAATACGTGACTATAAAAAAGTGATTATTAAAATAAGCTAAAACGACTAATCCTACTAATTCGGGTTCCGACTTATTATCGACTATTATAAAATCAATCCCTAAACGACTCCAATCCTATTCGATTATGATATTAATCAGACAAGCGCTTACTGTAACGCCCCGATTCTGAATTTCCCATTATTTTGTTGAGTCTTTTAATTTATTTGGTTAATTGTTATTTTATTGTGGAATTATATGATAAATGTTATGTGTGTATGTTGTGGTATTTTATTATTTAGAGAGTTTTGGGAATTAATAAGAGGGTGTTTTAGATAATCCTTGATTAGTAGTTATTTTAAGAGAAATAGGATAGAATAAGTGGAAAAGAGTATGAATAGGGAGAATAGAAACCAAAAGGGAAGAAAAAGAAGAGAAAGAAAGGAAGAGAAGAGAAAAGAGGAGGAAGAGGAGAAAAACCTAGAATCATCAAGAATCAACTTCTAAGCTTTTAATTGATCGGGTAAGGGTGTGAAACTTTATTATTCTTGCAATGTGTATGATTATGTGTGTTCTTGTTGGTTTTGTTTTGGATTGGGGAGAGTTTTACTCATTTTTCATTCTAGGGCATAATACGGATTTAATCGATAGAAACCGAGTTTTCGTTGGTGAAAGTGAGATTAAGTAGTAGCATTTATGTCGGGTGATGTTAGGCTAAAGTGCTAGAATGAGTTGGGACTTAATCGGGTGAATCCAACAGTTTTGGAATGGAAGAACAGTAGGGAAATTCTGAGTTCGCAGACACTCGCTAGCACGTTCGCTAGGCGAGTTGGTCGCGAACATTCCCTAAGTGAGCAGTAGCTAATAGGTAGCGAACGGTCCCAGACTTGGACAAAATGCATGTTATGGTGTTCGCTGGTAGCGAAGGTTCGCTAGGGGTTCGCTGAGCGAGCGAGGTAGCAAACGAAGTCAGAGGCTTCTATTTGCCTTCGCGAGCTTGTTCTCTAGGCGAACAAGTAGCGAATACTCGCTAGGAGCTCGCTAAGCGAGCAGGGTGGCGAGCGTGACAGGTTGTGTTTTCTTTAATGTTTACATCCAGGGTCGGATTTCCGACTTAACATTGATTATTTCCTTGCTCGAGGCATCAATCATGCCGAGTTATATTGTACTGTGGGTAGCTGTAACACCCCCTTTCTATACCCCAAAAATAACAAATAATCATTTAGGCATAAATTCAAAATTTCATCAGAGTACATTTATATCACGGCATAAAAGGGCCATATCACATTATACCAAAAATTCAACATGCACAACACCTGCTCAACAGATATGCAACAACGGGGCAACACCCACAACGAAAAATATTTAGAACATAGGCGGAAACATCTAAATAGTTCATAACTTCCAAAACGTGTAATCACATACATATATATAATTCGAGTTGATTCACAACATCATCAATATATACAATACTCAACCAGCATGTTTCATCAACATTCATCAGCAGATACAAACATAGATGTATCACAAAAGAATCAAAATAATCCCTAGCTACCCGGTGCTACATATCAGAGCCGACCGACCAAAAGGAATGAAGCCACGCTTCACAAAACTCCATTAATCTAATCTGCAATGCCTCATAGAGCATTATAAAACAGCAGAAGGGTGAGAAACAATATCATAATACATAATGCATATAAACATATATACATATACATATAACATCCAATAACATTGTTCGCGTTCTCACCACAACTTATCTCACTACACCGTACATCGCAATGTATTCACAAATATCTATTTACAAATAGAACACTAAGCATATACAATATGCATCATTAGTGTTTATATTAATTCATAAACGTACACACATATACATATATACTCACACATACATGTATCTTCGAACATTCCATTCATGCCAATTATCGACAATTTACATAAACATCTACAATCACGTTTATTCACCATACATCATGCAAAGATGATACATGCAATTCATAGAGGCCAACTCGCTACTCTACGCAAATGTAATACAATACCGACTTAATCGTCCATCAGATTCTCTTAAGAATCAATTCACTCATGCCCCTCACGGGTACACTATAACTCATCAGATTCTCCAAGGAATCACATCGTTCATCAGATTCTCCGAGGAATCACATCGCTCATCAGATTCTCCGAGTAATCACATCGTTCATCAGATTCTCCAAGGAATCACATCACTCATCAGACTCTCCTAGGAATCCTATCACTCATCAGACTCTCCTAGGAATCAACAGCACAAGAATGCACTTCATGATGCTTCACATGCAAAATGACTCCATACACTTCTTGAAATGCATACATGTTTACAAACATACTTATGCATTCTTCACATTCATCACATATATTCATTATGCATTCACAATATATATACATATCACAATATATACCTATTCACCATTCATTCACACAAATTCATACCTGGTTTATATTTATCATTCGATCTCAACATGCATTTCTATTCAATTCAAGTAAATGCTCCAAATTGCCAAACGGCCATATTCCACACTTTACAAATCACAAACTAGGATTTACGCCATACAGCTACCCACAACATACATACCAGCATATAATTAGTCATCTCAGACAAGGAATGATCGCAACCAAACCACATAACCAATCCACGAATGGAAAGCACAAGAAAAGAAAATAGGTTGTTGTGTTCGCTAACCTTCGCCTGGCAAACCTTTGCTACTTCATTCGCCTGGCGAACTTGCTAGCGAAGACCACTGGGAATTATTCTGGAATTACTCGCTAGCACTCTCGCCTAGCGAACCTTCACCACACTCATTCGCCTGGAGAACTTGCCAGCGAAGACAAGGTGTTTGCTGCTGACTTGGTTCGCTGCTGCTCGTTGGGCTTCTCCTGGCGAAGCTTCACTGCCATTCGCTTGGCGAACCTGCGAACTCAAAACTCCCATGGCTGTCTCAAAAGCCCAAACCTCACAAACCGACCGATTTAATCCAAATCAGATTCAGTAGCACAACCCACTCATCACCCGACTATACTACACCCTCTATTCCAAATTCTAACCGATAAAACTCAGTTTCTACCGATTAAATCAACTTTCGACCTAGAAATGGAAACATAGAAAACAATCCAATACATCCAAACTAGCACATACATGATTACGTACATTATCAAGATGATAAAAATTCTCACCCTTACCTGATTAACTGCAAGCTAGGGTTTGATCTTGATGTTTTCCAAAGTTTCCTCTTCTTTCTCTCCTCTTTCTCTTCTCCTTCTTTCTTTCTCTTTTCTTTCCTTCCTTTCTTACTATCTTTCTTTCTCTTCTATTTCCTCTTTAATATCTTCCTATTATTTTTCCCCCAAAACATCTACTAACTCAATATCTCATAAAATATCCAGCTTATCATCTAAATAGGAAATGTCCAAAATACCTACCAACTATTTTCTCCGAAAACTCCCAAAATCGGGTAAAATAGAATAATATGTAAACATACCATATTTCCACAAAAATTCCACATCGAAATAATATTCGCCCAATTAAAATCAAAAAGGACACAACGAAAAAGGGATAATCGAAATCGGGGCGTTACAGTAGCCGTATGGCGTGAATCCTAGATTGTGTGATGTGGTCGTTTGGCAATTTCGTGCATTTGTTTGGATTAAATGGGAATGCATGGTGATATTAATGTGAATGCGTATATTTGTATATATTTGTATAATATGAAGAATGCATGAATATGTTTGTAAACATGTGTGGATTCTAAGAGTGTATTGAGTCGTGTTGCATGTGTAGCATCATGATTGCATTCTTATGTGTCTGATCCCGCGTAGGATCTGCAAAAACCTCGTGTGCCCTTGTGGGGTGTGAGCGATGGTTAATTACTTTGATCCCTAGGAGGATCTGCAGAAACGATCGTGTGCCCTTGTGGGGTGTGAGCGATGGTTTATTTTTTATTCCATGGAGAATCTGCAGAACAGTTGTGTGCCCTTGTGGGGTGTGAGCAACCGGATTGTGTGCTCGTGTAGGGTGTGAGCAATCCTGAAACATCGTGTGCCCATGTGCAGTGTGAGCGATGGGTGAACACCGTAGGCCCGACGAGGATTTACTTCGGTAACGATCGATGGTTCCATTTTGGTTCTTCAATTGAACCTGCTGAACGAGTCGGTACCGCATTTGCATCTGCATAGAGTCGTGAGTCGGTCTCTATGAGTTGCATTATCATTTTATATGATGTTTTGGTGAAATGGACATTGTCGCTACTGCGAAAATCGGCGCCGGCTGACAGAAGAGTCGCCACCGTGCGTTATTTATCCCTCAGAGCGGGAAAGGAAACGCTCGAAGTAAACCTCGCAAAAACGGGGAAAAGGTATGGTCATCGCAACCATAGCCTGGGTTCGGGAGTCGGTTACGCAAGGGGAAGGTATTAGCACCCCTCACGTCCGTCGTACTCGACGGGATCCACGCTTGCTTGGGTTGTCTACTGGATGCAAAACAATCTATCTACGGCTGCTAAATCTAAACGGAAGGGGATTGACTCGATAGAGCGTCGCACTCTATGCCTACGTATTCTCAAGAGAGAAAGTCAGAGTCAACGTAGTTCGGGACTACGGGGAAAATGGCTCGCCAAGACCTCGCGTCTTGTGCCTACGTACTTCCACTGGATGGAAGATCAGAGCCTTGCGTAGTTCAGACTAACTACGGCTAAACAAACATTCTCACACAGCAGTGAGAAAAACAACTGGCTTCACAGGGTCGGGAACCTATGGTCAAAACTATGGTTTGGTCTCAAATGCACTCGGGCAAGAGAAAAAAAAGGGTTTCAATTAGTCGTCAGCGGGAAGGTCTCGATCGCACAGCCGCGAGAGAACAAAAGTTAGTCGTTAGTGTGCTCGCTAGGATATCGCATCCTATGCCTACATATCTTCGTCTGGTACGAAGAATCAGAGCAGCTGTAGTTCAGCTACTATCGGACCACAGCTCAAATCTCGTTTTATTAATCTCTGAAAAATGATTACAATGAGTGCATACTGAAATAAATCTCCTAGGAAACGTTATCCTATTCTATCCTGAAAAAAATCGAATGCAAATAGCCCCCTAACAAATGGGCCTCTAATTCTATCCTAAAAGTCGGAAAATAATCTCTATGAAAGTATCCTAAAAGAAAATGATCTTTAAAAATATTAAATCGGCACTTTAATATTTTTTCCTTTTTTCTCCTTTTCTTTTCAACATATTTTTTCATATTTCCTTATTGAATATTTTCTCTCTATTTTTTTCATATTTTTCTCCTTTTCTTTTATTATCTTTTTTTTTCCACAAATATTTCTTTCACTTTTTTCAAATTCTTTTTCAATCTTTTTCCATATTTCTTTTCTTTTCTTTTTTCTATAATATGTTTTTTTTCTATTTTTTCTCTATTTCTTTTCTTATTTCTTTTCAAATCTTTAAAAGAATAATAAAAAAAAATACAAGAAAATGGGGCTGGGGGTGTGCTGGATTACAAGGGTATAACAGAAAAAATAAACAAAAACAAAACTGTATCTAAATTGGGCCCAGCCCAAAGTGCCTCTCCAAAAACGCTGAGGGGGGTATGGTGGAACTTGGGGGTATGCCAGAAATGCATTGGGCCCAAACCCAATTCTCTTCAGCCAAAAACGAAAGGGAGGGAGTTGACCAAAAATGTTTGATTGGGCCTGGCCCAATACCCCTTTCTCCTTCCTCTTCTCCCTTCTCAATTTCTGAAAAAAAACCCTAGCTCCATCTCTACTTTCTCCGCCGCCGCCGTCACCCCTCTCCATCTCCTCCGTTCACAAGCTTCGCCAGAACGAAGAATCATCTCACACAAATTAACAAGATCATCCCAATCTTGATCTTTCCACCCTTTCGATTCCATTCTCCTCTAACTCTTAATCAGCAACTCAGGTGGATCCTGAGATCTGTTCTCGAGAACGAACAAAGTTGTGATTGAGTGTTGATGGATCTTGAAGCGATGTAGAGCTTACAAATCTGAGGATGAGTGATGAAGATCTAGAAGAAAGCTATGAAGACCACTCAAGATTGATGCAGATGTTTGGAGTAATTTCTGGGAAGATGATTCCGTTGGATTGAAGTTTTTCTTGGAAGCTTGTTGAACTTCGTCCTAGAGATTGGAAGAAATACGAGGACCTTACGTGTTCTTGTTGGGGGAATTTCTGGAAAAGATGGATGATCGCTTATGAGGATCCTTCTGGTGACGCGTTCTTGGATTGATGATGATTGCTTGAGGATCCTTTGGTGGATCGTTGAATCTTCACGTGCTTCTGAAGAAGCTAGACAAGCAATACCGAATCTGGAAATTTACGGATGAACTCATGCATGAATGTTCTTGAGAGTTTGTTGAAGATTTCTGGTGAGATTGATGATTGTGTTTTGTTGAATCTTGAACGAACTCCTGGAAAAGGATGAAGATGGTGATGATTCTGGAAACGATCTTGTTGTTACTGGAAACAAAGATGATGAACTGAGGAATGTTCCGATGATGTTGATGAAGAACGGCGTTGAAGGTTGATGAAATGGAGGTGGTAGGTTGAAGAGGAAGGTCGCCGGATTCTGGAGTTTGTGGTGGCCGGAGTACATGCACGGCGGTTGGTGATAGCAAGAAGATGAAGATAGGAGGGAAATGGTGAAGGCGACCGGATTCTGGGCGTGGGACGGTTGCCGCCGGCCATGCAGGCCGGCCGGTGGCGTTTTCCCGGTGAAGGTTCTGGTGACGCCACGTGGTAACGATGGTGGAGGGAGTGTGTGCATGTGGGACGCGTGTCCCACGCGTGGCTGAGAGAGAGGAGTGGATGGTGGATACGTGGCGTGCTGGGAAATGAAAAGGTGGGGCCTCTCTTTGCAACACGTGTCTGGCTATTTATGAGACTGGGATTTCTGGCACTTTCTGGAACGTTCCAGACTCTGCTGGAAAATGGTGGAAGCTTGGATCACAATTCTGGACCAAAATGCCAATGGGCCTGCGAAAATTAATAAAGCCCAACAAAACTCAAAAACCTGCAATGGAAAAAAAATCAGCCCAATTATCCTAAACCTAATTAATCTCAATTAACTAAACTAATCTTAATTAATCTAATCTAATAATATTCTAATAAAACCTATATTAAAATCTAAAAAAAAGACTATTATTTATTAAACTCTATAAAAGAAAAAAAGACTATTAATCTCTATATCTAAAAATGAATTAAAAGATATTAAAACTATTTAATCTATTAAATTTTATACTAATATTCTAAAAATGATAAAAGCTATTAATATTCTACAAATGGAAAATGCTATTTAAATTCTATTAAAAATCTAAAAACTATATTACTATATTATCTAAAAATATTAAAGTCTATTAAAAAAATTCTACAAATGATTTAAAATCCATTAAAAAAATCCTATTAACCCTAAAAATAATTTAAAAATCTATTTAAAGCCCTAAAAAATCCTATAAAATCCAGAAAAATCACCATAATTCCCAGAGGGACAAAATGAGCACCGAACGACACAAAAATAATCGGTAAAAAATAAACGGGCACCGAAATAACCCAAAAATCAATTTTACTGATCAAAAACACCTGAAACACGAGACGAGAGCTGTGATCCCTGATAAAATCAAAACAAATGAAAAATGCAATGTATGCGATATGCAGATGCGAATGCGATTATGCGTCGAAACATCGAGCCAAATGCGAGCCCCGGTTGGTCAAATTTTGGGGTGCAACAGCTGCCCCTATTCAAGCGGCTTCGACCTGAGTGGGTGAAGAGCGCTCAGCCTTCAAACATTCAAGGTAGATGACGGTTGAATACAAATGGAACCCTGAAATTTGCCAACCGCAAGAATATACTGCAAAACTGCTTGAGGCATAGCTTCCAATAAACTGAAGTTTGGTTATCACGGCAACATCTGGTCAATTTTCTGATAAAATTTTATTCTCCTTTTCAACACCTGTGTGACACCACAAGTATTGAAATAACGCTTCGTAAAGCAAACACCTTGATTCCCATCTCTCTCGTGGGATCAAATCTGGTCAACTCACAGTTCATTGCGAACTTGAGGACAATTCTCCTGGGGAACTCTGAATGGAACTGCCTAGCACCTGTTTTGACGAAGGGGGCAGCTTCAGAAGTCTGATATATGTCAATCTTTGTTGTTGTTGTTGTTGTTGTTGTTTTTTTCCGATGCTGACGTAGCAACCAAATGAAGAATCACTCCGCTGGGGAAGACGAGAAGCTGAACCACACAACTCTGCAGGTGAACAAATTCGAAATCCAATAGGTAACCATCTTGGTCTATGTTTCGACATGCGTATGCTTGCTAATGATGCAATGTCCTATATGATATGTAAATGCTATGCGTTTTGTTTGAAAATGCGATGTCCTACACGACATGGATATGCTATATGCTTGTATAAATGCTATGACTATATATGCAAATGCTAATGCAATCTCTAGCTGCCAGAGAACACCAGGTCTGAAAACCACTTGGCAAAATAAATGCCGAAGGAAACGTCGATTCTACTGGGGATGACCTGAAGTCACAGAACCATCTCAGCAAAATAAATGCTGGAAACGAGAAACCAAATCCGCTGGGGATAACTGCCCTGCTGGAGAAATGAAAAGGCAACCCTGCTTGACAACTTCACTGGGGAAAGAAAGACAACTTTGCTCGGGGATGCTTTCTTCAAACCATTGGCAACTGATTGCGCTCTGCGGGGATTGACCCAAACTGAGGTTGATTACGCGCGGCACACTGCTGGAAATGCTCCTACTATCAAGGATATCAATCTTAATCTGCTGAAGATACTCCTGATCCTACTCTGATACGGGGTAAAAGACAATCTCGGCTATTCTGAGGATAATAAGCAACTTTCATCTGCTGAAGAGTAACAATTCTGATTTGACAACATCCACAAGGAATTCAAACATTACTCGAAGCGCTGGCATCCGTCGAGCTTCGTATCGGGGAACATGACGACATGCGAGTCATTGGGAAATATTGTGTCAGATACCTTTAGGTTTTTGTTTTTTTTTGTTTTTCTGGTTTAGAATAAACATGGATTATGTACACAGTGGAAGATGTGGAAAATACTAGACGAGAACTAGCATTCAAAGGTAGACTATCAGGCGAGAACTAATAGGAAAATAGGTTAGGAAAATTGATTTTTGTGTTTTTGAACATCAGACGAGCTGACTGGATAACAGACTAAGAATAAGACAACCAGGCGAGAACTGGCTGAAAGCTAACGTACACCAGGCGAGAACTGGTATAACACATAGGTTAAAACACACGAGAACTGATTATGCGACGACATGTACCAGGCAAGAACTGATACAACACTTGAAGAAACGGTGACCAAACGAGAATTGGTTACCAATAAACTGCACCAGGACGGGAACTGCTGCTTACAATAAACTGCACCAGGACGGGAACTGATGCTTACGGAAGGTGGGCCAGACGAGAACTGGTTACCGATTTGCCAGGCGAGAACTGGACTTTGGAAACGACTGGTTACTGACACGCAACAGGTTTAAGCTGCAGGATAATGATCCAACGACAACAAGACCTTCCTATTTGAAAGGTTTTCGATAAGGGTATTGACATGATTCCCCGATACTCAACTTCGGCTGGGGATAAACAGGCGGGTTTGAATGACTTGCCCCTGGTACACTCAGCTGGGGGATAAAAGACTGGCTTGCACAACTTGCCCCGGTACAATGCACCTTGCCCCAATCTAACTCTCGGGAATACCTGCTCCGAACAACTTGCTACGAGAAGACTTCGAGAATACTTGCCCCGACATCTGCACGACAAAAGAATTCAATCTCCAATTAAACACCTAACAACCCAGTTGATTTCAACATTCTCTGCGATGACTTGCCCCTGAATGAGCGTTCTAGCGACTCAACCCGATCTGATTATCCATTGGAAGCATCTGCTTTCAAATCTCAGCGCTCTGTATAACTGCCCCTGATTGGGTCTTGAGAATACTCCTTCTGATCAACTGCTTCTCAAACACACTGCCCCTGCTCAACTGGAACTTCGGGACTGGTCCTCAGACTGACTGATACTGCACTTACTGGAAGATAATGCCCCTGATTCATTGGGCTTCACAACATGCACCATTCTGGTTCAGACTGCTGGATTACTCAGTCCTATTTGATTACTCCCTGGTGGAATTTCTTTCATGCCAACTACTAACCTGCAGTTAGAATCGTCTGTCTACGAATGGTGATCTTAATGCAGTGCTCATGCAGATTTTGAAAAATTTTTGAGCTGTCACTCATTTACATGCATATGATTGAGTGACGAATGAACCAAAGTTCAAACGCAGTGCTTACGTGGTCAGTGAAAATACAACAAGGATGTGACTAGCAAGTCAAGAAGGAGTCAGGTTACTCAACCTTATCGTAATGCGCTTCAGACTAACCCTACCTCAATTAGGTCTTTTGAGGGTTGTATCGTGGTCGGGTTCACGGTTCGTGAAACAAAGGATATTCGGCTCAAATTTTGATTTATACCCACCCCTTCTACGTGATGATCTCCGATCCTAAGGTTCAGTTAACCTGGCACAAGCGCTCGCCTCTTCGAGAGGTATGTTGAATGGTAAGAACCACAGTTAAGGAATTCACAAGCTTTTCTTCTAGAGTGATAGTTACTCCTTCTTCGCTTTCGGTGTCTGTGTACACGACTTTGTGATTTGCTGGGGAAAATTTTCTTTTTAATCCCTCTTTTTCATTCTTTTGATTCCCTAATTTTTGCCTGGACTGACTCTTTTTGAGTTCTTTTCGATTTCTTTTGATTTCTTTTGAAGTCCAGCGGGATGCCCTGATTTTTGCCTAAGTATTAGCTTTCTCATCTTTTTACTTAGCGGGCTTTCTTTCTTTCTTTCTTTCTTTTTTTTGGAACAAAGTCGTGTGACACTGGTTGTCTTGATTGCTCCGAAAGGATTGTAACTGTCTCACTCCTGATTGGTGAGATTTGACCTTTTGAAAGGTGTAAACTGATTGGTCCTCGAAAGACAACATCCTCTGCAAGACTTGAATGCTCGGTCAAGTTAACTAATAACTACCCTGCCCCGGGTTAAGATGTGAGGGTTTTAAAAGTCCGAAAAAACTTCTACTTCCTGGCTCGAAGTGGTTGGCAAGGGACTAACTCCTTATATCTCCAGTGTTTGGGGAATTTGAAACAATGCCTTGTACGTCATCGGTACGGTCTTATCTGAAAGCATACAATCATCGGTTATGAGTTTCAGTTTCGTCATCCTCCCTCCTAACTTTGCTAGTCACAGCGAAAAAATGGAGTGAATAAAATACAAGTGTCAGTGCAATGCAGTAAATGAGCGACAGCGACATGATTAATTCAGAGAAATGCATAGTCACTTTATTATTATCACCATTCGAAAGATACAATGTTAAAAAGCAGGTAGTAACTAACAGAAAAGAAACTACAAATGCAAATGATATAAAAGCTTGAGAACTGCCACTGCTGAGGCGCCTGCCTGTCTGAACCACTGGCTTTTGCTGGGGAACGCCTTCCTGAGTCTACGAGCTTAGACAGCTGAGCGGTTAGGGATGAACAAACAGAAATCCTTCTCGAAAGGAAATGCGATCCTGATCAATCAACTGTTGTACCTTCGCCTGAAATGCTTTACAATCTTCGGTTGAATGCCCCGGAGAGCCACCATGATAACCACACTGAACGTGGGGATTGTACCCAGGAGGGTAAGGTTCTGGAACTGGCTTAAGAGCTTTCGGCTCCACCAAAGACTTCTGGATCAAAGATGGTAGCAACTGGCTATACGGCATAGGCACTGGGTGAAAAGGAGCTTTCCTTCGTTCCAAGTTGCTACGAGGTCTGTTCTGATTCTGACGCTGACGCTGATTCTGATAACCTTGGCCACGAGTTCGCTGATTTGCAATGGGAGCGACATAAGATTCCTGATATGGTGCCCCAGGCACGGCTGTCTGTTCAGTATAACAAACCACGGGAAGTACTGATCTCTGATAAGATGATGAACCCACAAAATTCACTGATTCGCTTCGAGGATATTCAACCTTTGGCATGACTGAGTTGATCACAACTTCTTCTTCGCTCTGATAGTCGCAAGGGTATTCAGTTTCACCAGCTTGATCATATGAAGTAATCTGAATTTTCCCCATTCTTATGGAGTACTCAAGGCGTTCTCCTAATGCTACCACGTCAGAGAAACTTGCCGGAATTCCGAGCAATCTTTTGAAGTACGGATATTGTAGGGAATCCACAAACATGCTTGCCAGCTCTTGGTCTAACAGCGGGGGACGCACTCTAGCAGCAAATTCTCTCCATCTCTGAGCATATCTCCTGATAGGTTCATTGATCTCTTGAGACAACTCTTGCAAATGCATGCGATAAGGAGCAATGTCTAGGTTGTAATCGTACTGCTTCAGAAAAGCTCTGGCTAAATCCATCCATGACTGAATCTGATTCCTCTCTAACTGCATATACCACCTCAAAGATGCCCCAGTCAGACTATCTTGAAAGCAATGGATCATCAATTTGTCATCTCGCGCAAACGCAGTCATTCTTCGACAGAACATCATCAAATGCAGCTTTGGACAGCTATCTCCCGTGTACTTCTCAAATTTCGGCACTTTGAACTTGTAAGGCAACACCAGGTCAGGAACCAAACACATGCCTACAGCATCCAGGTTAACAGCATCTTTGGCTTTCAAAGCTTTCATTTGCTCTTCCAACACTCGGACTCTTCTACCATCGTCAAGGGCTCTTGGATCTACCATCCCAGCTGCTGGAATATCTCTTCGGTAATTCATCACAGGGAAAGCAACACCTTGATTGTTGACAGGAGGAGGACGCTCATTCTGGGCAACAAACTGCTCATGTCGATCTCGGTTCTCAACAGAAGGCTGTACAACTTGGTCTGCAGCAACGTTGTTCACTTGCGGGGAATCGTCCCTGGAATCATACAGAGGGTTGGACGCCATAGTGAACCCTGTCAAGGTGTTAGGAGACTGGAAAATGCCTTCAGACATGGCTACCAATAATTTTCAGCTGACTTCAATGCCTGATTCTGCTCAAATCTACTCAACCCCTAGGTAGGTCTTCTGACAATCAACAGCTGCTCAATCCAAACTCCGGGTAATCACCTTCAGGAAACAAAGGCTGGATCAGAACTCTGGCTAGCTGGAGGATGGTATGCAATATGATGCGAAGATGCCTATGCAAATGCAATGCAATGCAACAAACACGGGATCACAGCCCCCACACAATCTAAATACTGCTGCGTTGCTGACGAAGTACGGTTGCTCTGAAGAAGAGACCAGAATAACGGGTAGGTTGGAAGTCAAGTTTCCTGCACAAAAAACCCCCCACTCACAGGTATGGACCTATATCTGACAAGGTACGACATCCTATGCGGTCGTCAGCGTCACAGACTTTCATGAGGAATGATACGATTCCCAGAAGGAGTGACATCGTCATCTCATGAAGAGGCCTCACTTAGCTAACTTCCAATTGATCGGTTCCCAGAGTCGACAATCCTCACGTCTGGACTCCCCTCAGATCCTCAGGACCGGAAAGGAGCACCTCTGCGAGAACCTCGTCCGAGTGCGAATTTTCGTAGGGAACTGCGCCTGCTCAGCAGACAGGTTCGTCTACTACTTCTCCGCAACTATATCTAGGTGTATACTCATACTCGAGCCCAGGTCCGGCTTATCTCAATCATAGAACACCCGTAACACCCCAACAGCAACAGATAATATCGATAAATAAACCCCAAATAGACAAGAAAACAAGCGCTAGGATTGACTCTCTCTAGGGGACGTTGAATCCCACATGCATGGGGAACTATCGCAGTCCCCAGCAGAGTCGCCAGCTGTCGCTACTGCGAAAATCGGCGCCGGCTGACAGAAGAGTCGCCACCGTGCGTTATTTATCCCTCAGAGCGGGAAAGGAAACGCTCGAAGTAAACCTCGCAAAAACGGGGAAAAGGTATGGTCATCACAACCATAGCCTGGGTTCGGGAGTCGGTTACGCAAGGGGAAGGTATTAGCACCCCTCACGTCCGTCGTACTCGACGGGATCCACGCTTGCTTGGGTTGTCTACTGGATGCAAAACAATCTATCTACGGCTGCTAAATCTAAACGGAAGGGGATTGACTCGATAGAGCGTCGCACTCTATGCCTACGTATTCTCAAGAGAGAAAGTCAGAGTCAACGTAGTTCGGGACTACGGGGAAAATGGCTCGCCAAGACCTCGCGTCTTGTGCCTACGTACTTCCACTGGATGGAAGATCAGAGCCTTGCGTAGTTCAGACTAACTACGGCTAAACAAACATTCTCACACAGCAGTGAGAAAAACAACTGGCTTCACAGGGTCGGGAACCTATGGTCAAAACTATGGTTTGGTCTCAAATGCACTCGGGCAAGAGAAAAGAAAGGGTTTCAATTAGTCGTCAGCGGGAAGGTCTCGATCGCACAGCCGCGAGAGAACAAAAGTTAGTCGTTAGTGTGCTCGCTAGGATATCGCATCCTATGCCTACATATCTTCGTCTGGTACGAAGAATCAGAGCAGCTGTAGTTCAGCTACTATCGGACCACAGCTCAAATCTCGTTTTATTAATCTCTGAAAAATGATTACAATGAGTGCATACTGAAATAAATCTCCTAGGAAACGTTATCCTATTCTATCCTGAAAAAAATCGAATGCAAATAGCCCCCTAACAAATGGGCCTCTAATTCTATCCTAAAAGTCGGAAAATAATCTCTATGAAAGTATCCTAAAAGAAAATGATCTTTAAAAATATTAAATCGGCACTTTAATATTTTTTCCTTTTTTCTCCTTTTCTTTTCAACATATTTTTTCATATTTCCTTATTGAATATTTTCTCTCTATTTTTTTCATATTTTTCTCCTTTTCTTTTATTATCTTTTTTTTTCCACAAATATTTCTTTCACTTTTTTCAAATTCTTTTTCAATCTTTTTCCATATTTCTTTTCTTTTCTTTTTTCTATAATATGTTTTTTTTCTATTTTTTCTCTATTTCTTTTCTTATTTCTTTTCAAATCTTTAAAAGAATAATAAAAAAAAATACAAGAAAATGGGGCTGGGGGTGTGCTGGATTACAAGGGTATAACAGAAAAAATAAACAAAAACAAAACTGTATCTAAATTGGGCCCAGCCCAAAGTGCCTCTCCAAAAACGCTGAGGGGGGTATGGTGGAACTTGGGGGTATGCCAGAAATGCATTGGGCCCAAACCCAATTCTCTTCAGCCAAAAACGAAAGGGAGGGAGTTGACCAAAAATGTTTGATTGGGCCTGGCCCAATACCCCTTTCTCCTTCCTCTTCTCCCTTCTCAATTTCTGAAAAAAAACCCTAGCTCCATCTCTACTTTCTCCGCCGCCGCCGTCACCCCTCTCCATCTCCTCCGTTCACAAGCTTCGCCAGAACGAAGAATCATCTCACACAAATTAACAAGATCATCCCAATCTTGATCTTTCCACCCTTTCGATTCCATTCTCCTCTAACTCTTAATCAGCAACTCAGGTGGATCCTGAGATCTGTTCTCGAGAACGAACAAAGTTGTGATTGAGTGTTGATGGATCTTGAAGCGATGTAGAGCTTACAAATCTGAGGATGAGTGATGAAGATCTAGAAGAAAGCTATGAAGACCACTCAAGATTGATGCAGATGTTTGGAGTAATTTCTGGGAAGATGATTCCGTTGGATTGAAGTTTTTCTTGGAAGCTTGTTGAACTTCGTCCTAGAGATTGGAAGAAATACGAGGACCTTACGTGTTCTTGTTGGGTGAATTTCTGGAAAAGATGGATGATCGCTTATGAGGATCCTTCTGGTGACGCGTTCTTGGATTGATGATGATTGCTTGAGGATCCTTTGGTGGATCGTTGAATCTTCACGTGCTTCTGAAGAAGCTAGACAAGCAATACCGAATCTGGAAATTTACGGATGAACTCATGCATGAATGTTCTTGAGAGTTTGTTGAAGATTTCTGGTGAGATTGATGATTGTGTTTTGTTGAATCTTGAACGAACTCCTGGAAAAGGATGAAGATGGTGATGATTCTGGAAACGATCTTGTTGTTACTGGAAACAAAGATGATGAACTGAGGAATGTTCCGATGATGTTGATGAAGAACGGCGTTGAAGGTTGATGAAATGGAGGTGGTAGGTTGAAGAGGAAGGTCGCCGGATTCTGGAGTTTGTGGTGGCCGGAGTACATGCACGGCGGTTGGTGATAGCAAGAAGATGAAGATAGGAGGGAAATGGTGAAGGCGACCGGATTCTGGGCGTGGGACGGTTGCCGCCGGCCATGCAGGCCGGCCGGTGGCGTTTTCCCGGTGAAGGTTCTGGTGACGCCACGTGGTAACGATGGTGGAGGGAGTGTGTGCATGTGGGACGCGTGTCCCACGCGTGGCTGAGAGAGAGGAGTGGATGGTGGATACGTGGCGTGCTGGGAAATGAAAAGGTGGGGCCTCTCTTTGCAACACGTGTCTGGCTATTTATGAGACTGGGATTTCTGGCACTTTCTGGAACGTTCCAGACTCTGCTGGAAAATGGTGGAAGCTTGGATCACAATTCTGGACCAAAATGCCAATGGGCCTGCGAAAATTAATAAAGCCCAACAAAACTCAAAAACCTGCAATGGAAAAAAAATCAGCCCAATTATCCTAAACCTAATTAATCTCAATTAACTAAACTAATCTTAATTAATCTAATCTAATAATATTCTAATAAAACCTATATTAAAATCTAAAAAAAAGACTATTATTTATTAAACTCTATAAAAGAAAAAAAGACTATTAATCTCTATATCTAAAAATGAATTAAAAGATATTAAAACTATTTAATCTATTAAATTTTATACTAATATTCTAAAAATGATAAAAGCTATTAATATTCTACAAATGGAAAATGCTATTTAAATTCTATTAAAAATCTAAAAACTATATTACTATATTATCTAAAAATATTAAAGTCTATTAAAAAAATTCTACAAATGATTTAAAATCCATTAAAAAAATCCTATTAACCCTAAAAATGATTTAAAAATCTATTTAAAGCCCTAAAAAATCCTATAAAATCCAGAAAAATCACCATAATTCCCAGAGGGACAAAATGAGCACCGAACGACACAAAAATAATCGGTAAAAAATAAACGGGCACCGAAATAACCCAAAAATCAATTTTACTGATCAAAAACACCTGAAACACGAGACGAGAGCTGTGATCCCTGATAAAATCAAAACAAATGAAAAATGCAATGTATGCGATATGCAGATGCGAATGCGATTATGCGTCGAAACATCGAGCCAAATGCGAGCCCCGGTTGGTCAAATTTTGGGGTGCAACAGACATAATTGTAAATGTTTAAGTGAAATGCTATGAATTGTGAAGCATGAATTGGTGGATGTGATTGTTATGTACGTGTATATTGTGATGTATTATAACAAGTTGCAGTGAGAAATGTGAATTGCGTGTATGTTATAATTGTGTTTTATGATATATAATTTTTTGCATTTTTGTTATGATAATGTTTCTCACCCTTCTGCTATTTTATAATGCTCTATGAGGCATTGCAGAGTAGGATGTTGGAGGTCTTTTGTGAAGCGAGTCTTCATTTCTTTTGGTCAGATGGATCTGATATGTAACACTGGGTAGTTAGGAATTGTTTTGATTCTTTTGTGATACATCTGCGTATGTATCTGCTGCTGTATGTTTTGTAAACTCAACTGATGAATTGAATTAATCTGAATGATGTATATGATGCTTATGTTAATGACATGATTTCAATGTTTAGATGTTTCTGCTTTATTCTAAATATTGATATGTGGGTTTTAAGCGCTATGTTTTGTTTTTAGTTGAGATTTACCCCTTTTGTTACATATCTTTATGAGCAGGTATTATTTATGTTTCGTTTCGATGATAATGTAATGCGCCTCTTTTATACCATGTTATAAAGATACTCTGATGAAACTTGTATTAATTGCTTATATGATTTTAATTGATTAATTAGGGGTATAGAAAGGGGGTGTTACATTAAGTGGTATCAGAGCCAGTGTTGAGTCAGTTGTGTCTGTCTTCTTGTTGTGTAGGTTAAACGGTTTTTTGACCTTGTTGTTATTTTTGGGAATCCTTAGAATATGGCTGGTCATAATGACACTGCTATGGCTACGGCATTGGAGGCTATGGCAAGGGCGGTGCAAGGTGCGCCGAATGTGAATGCGAATGATGAGTTTAGAAAGAATCAGCCGCCTGTATTCAAAGGAAGGTTTGATCCTGGCGGTGCTCAGATCTGGTTGAAGGAGGTTGAGAGAATCTTTAGAGTTATGAACTGTGCTGAAGGAAACAAGGTGAGACTTGGGACTCATATGTTAAGGGAAGAGGCTGATGACTGGTGGGTCAGTATGAGGCAAGTTCTTGAGGTGGATGACGAAGAAATAACTTGGGATTTGTTCCGCGCTGAATTTTTGAGGAAGTACTATCTTGAGAGTGTGAAGGGTAAAAAGGAAATGGAATTCCTTGAGTTGAAACAAGGCAACATGTCTGTGGTAGATTACACGGCTAAGTTTGTGGAATTAGTGCAGTTTCATCTTTATTATGCAGTTGTTACGGCAGAGTTCTCTAAGTGCATTAAGTATGAGAATGGCTTGCGTCTGAAGATAAAGCAAGCGGTGGGTTACCAGAGGATACGAAGATTTTCGGACTTGACCAAATGTTGTAGGATTTTTAAAGAGGATAGTAGAGCTCTTTCTACTCACTACAAGAGTTTGAGTGAGAAGAAAGGCAAGCAACAAGTGAGTAGTGGACCTTATATGACGCCTGTTGATAAGGGCAAGTATAAGGGAAACTTCGATAGGAAATCTGGAGGTGGATGTTCGGGTGCAGTCAAATGTTACATGTGTGGCGTGATGGGCCACAAATCTTTTGAGTGTGGGAAGTCTACGGAGAAGTGTGCTAATTGTGGAAGTTTTGGACATACCACTTCTGAGTGTAGGAGGTATGTGGTAAAGTGTTTTAACTGTGGATAAGTTGGTCATATTAGCACCAAGTGTACTAAACCAAAGCAAGCTCAGTCGGGTGGAAAAGTATTTGCATTAGCCGGTTCAGACACTACTAATGCGGATCGCTTGATTAAAGGTATGTGCTTTATTAATAATATGCCTTTAGTTGCTATTATTGATACTGGAGCGATTCATTCGTTCATTTCTCTTGAATGTGCTAAGCGTTTGGGTTTGCGCATGGTTTCTTTGAGTGGTGGCATGGTTATTGAGACTCCTGCTTCAGGGTCAGTAACTACTTCTTTGGTGTGCGTAAGTTATCCCTTGACCATGTATGGTAAATACTTTCTTATGGATTTGGTGTGTTTGTCGTTGGAAGGCTTGGATGTGATTTTGGGTATGAATTGGTTGCAATTTAATAGAGTTCGTTTAGATTGCTATCATAAGTTGGTGAGGTTTCCTTCTTTAGAAGATGATGAAAGTGAGAGTTTTCTATCCACTAAAGAGTTGAAGAAACTTTTGGTGGACGAAGCTCAGTTGTTTGGTTTATTTGCATCGTTGTCGGTAGAGGACAAGGTTGAACTTGACGTGTTTCCGGTGGTGTGTGAATTTCTAGAAGTGTTTCCCGAGGATATTACGGATATACCGCCAGAAAGGGAAGTTGAATTTTCTATTGATCTAATTCCGGGTACTAGACCAATTTCAATGGCACAGTATCATATGCTAGCATCAGAATTGGTAGAGTTGAAGAAGTAGTTGAGTGATTTGTTAGAAAAGAGGTTTGTGAGGCCAAGTGTTTCTCCTTGGGGCGCACCGGTGTTGTTAGTAAAAAAAAAAGAATGGAAGTATGCAGTTATGTATTGATTACCAACGGTTGAACAAAGTGATAATTAAGAATAAATATCTACTTCCTAGAATTGATGATTTGATGGACCAATTGGTTGGAGCACGAGTTTTTAGCAAGATTGATTTAAGATCAGGTTATCACCAGATTCGTGTGAAGGAAGGAGATATTCAAAAGACGGCTTTTAGGACACGATATGGACATTACGAATATTTAGTGATGCCATTCGGAGTTTCTAATGCGCCAGGTGTGTTTATGGAGTATATGAATCGTATTTTTCATGAGCAGTTGGATCGTTTTGTGGTTGTGTTTATAAACAAAATTTTGATTTATTCAAAGTCTCAAGAAGAGCATGAGGAACATTTAAGAATTGTGTTACAGATTTTGAGGGAGAAGCAATTGTATGCCAAGTTGTCGAAGTGTGAGTTTTGGTTGTCAGAAGTGAGTTTTCTTGGGCATGTTATTTCAGGTAATGGTATTAGTGTTGATCCGTCTAAGATTGATGCGGTAATGCAATGGGAAACTCCTAGAACAGTTACGGAGATTCAAAGCTTCTTGGGCTTGGCAGGTTATTACCGGAGGTTTATTGAAGGGTTTCCGAAGTTGGCACTTCTGTTAACGCAATTAACTTGTAAGGGAAAGGCTTTTATTTGGGACGTTGATTGTGAGGAGATTTTTATGGAGTTAAGGAGAAGATTGACAACAGCGCCGATCTTGATTTTGCCGAATCCTACAGAACCTTTTGTGGTATATTATGATGCTTCTTTGACTGGTTTGGGTGGTGTTTTAATGCAAGATGGGAAGGCTGTGGCTTATGCTTCTAGGCAGTTAAGAGTGCATGAAAAGAATTACCCTACTCATGATTTGGAATTAGCAGCCGTGGTATTTGTGTTAAAAATTTGGAGGCATTATCTTTATGGTGCAAGGTTTGAAGTTTTTAGTGACCACAAGAGTTTGAAGTATTTATTTGATCAGAAGGAATTGAATATGAGGCAAAGAAGATGGCTAGAGCTTTTTAGACTATGATTTTGGATTAAATTATCATCTGGGTAAGGCAAATGTGGTGGCCGATACCTTAAGTCGGAAGTCTTTGCATGTGTCCGCAATGATGGTGAAGGAATGGGAATTATTGGAGAATTTCAGAGATTTGAGTTTGGTTTGTGATATGACGCCGAGAAGCGTGAGACTTGGTATGCTTCATATCACGAATGATTTTCTTGCAACCGTTTGTGAAACGCAAAAGTTGGATTTGAAGTTTGTTGACTTGATGACAAAAGGGAATGAAGATTTCAAAGTTGATGATTTTGGAGTTTTGAGGTTTCGTGGTCGTATTTGTATTCCTAATGATGCGGAGTTGAAAGGAATGATATTGGAGGAAGGACACCGTAGTAATTTGAGTATTCATCCGGGAGAAAATAAGATGTACCAAGACTTGAAGAAGATCTTTTGGTGGTCTGGGTTGAAGAGAGATGTGGCTCAGTTTGTCTATGCATGTTTGACTTGTCAGATGTCTAAAGTGGAACATCAGAAACCTATTGGATTAATGGAACCGTTGGATATCCTAGAGTGGAAATGGGATGGTATCTCGATGGATTTTATTACGGGGTTTCCGAATACGCAGAGAGGTCACAATGCAATTTGGGTGATTGTTGATAGACTTACTAAATGTGCTCACTTTATTCCGATTGATATTAGTTATCCTTTGGAAAAGTTAGCTGAGATCTATGTTTGGGTGATTGTGAAGTTGCATGGAGTTCCCAAGAGCATTGTATCGGAGAGAGATCCAAGATTTACTTCAAGGTTTTGGGAGAGTTTGCAAAAGGCTTTGGGTTCACAGTTGAGATTGAGTTCGGCTTATCATCTGCAAACAGATCGTCAAACCGAAAGGACAATTCAATCGTTGGAGGATTTGTTACGAGCTTGTGTGCTATAGAAAGGTGGTACGTGGGATAGTTATTTAGCTATGATTGAAATCACCTATAATAATAGTTTTCATTCGAGTATTGGTATGGCTCCATTTGAAGCTTTGTATGGTCGAAAATGTCGAACACCTTTGTGTTGGCATGAGACTGGTGAGAGGTCGGTGGTTGGACCGGAGATGGTACAGCAGATGACGGAGAAGGTGAGGTTGATTCGAGAAAAGTTGAGAGCTTCTCAGAGTAGGCAGAAAAGTTATCATGATAAGAGAAGGAAGGATATTGAATTTCAAGAGGGCGACCATGTGTTTTTGAGAGTTATGCCGGTTAGGGGTGTGGGTCGTGCTTTGAAGTCGAGGAAGTTGAGTTCTCGTTTCATCGGTCTGTATCAGATTATTGCACGAGTTGGTGTTGTGGCTTATCATGTGGCGTTGCCTCCGTATCTTTCGAATTTGCATGATGTGTTTCATGTTTCGCAACATTGGAAGTATGTTCTGGATCCGTCACATGTTATCCCTATGGACGAGGTTGAAGTAAGAGATAACCTTACAGTGGAAGCTTTGCCGATTAGAATTTCGGACCGTGAGATTAAGAAGTTAAGAGGCAAGGATATTGCGCTTGTGAAAGTAGCATGGGGAGGTGCTGCAGAAGGCGATGTGACTTGGGAATTGGAAAGTAAGATGCGAGAGTCGCATCCAGAGTTGTTTTGATCAGGTAATATTTTCGAGGACGAAAATTTCTAAAGTGGGTGAGAGTTGTAACGCCCTGATTCTGAATTTCCCATTATTTTGTTGAGTCTTTTAATTTATTTGGTTAATTGTTATTTTATTGTGGAATTATATGATAAATGTTATGTGTGTATGTTGTGGTATATTATTATTTAGAGAGTTTTGGGAATTAATTAGAGGGTGTTTTAGATAATCCTTGATTAGTAGTTATTTTGAGAGAAATAGGATAGAAAGAGTATAAGTGGAAAAGAGTAAGAATAAGGAGAATCGAAACCAAAAGGAAAGAAAAAGAAGAGAAGGAAAGGAAGAAAAGAGAAAAGAGGAGGAAGAGGAGAAAAACCTAGAATCATCAAGAATCAACTTCTAAGCTTTCGATTGATCGGGTAAGGGTGTGAAACTTTATTATTCTTGCAATGTGTATGATTATATGTATTCTTGTAGGTTTTGTTTTGGATTGGGGAGAGTTTTACTCATTTTTCATTCTAGGGCATAATACGGATTTAATCGATAGAAACCGAGTTTTTGTTGGTGTCGCTTCCGCGAAAATAAGGTGCCGGCAGAACAGAAGAGTCGCCACCTTTCGTTATTTATCCCTCAGAGCGAGAAAGGAAACGATCGGAAAAACCTTAGGAAAAAGGGTAAGACAAGGTCATCGCAACCGTTGTCTGGGTTCGGGAGTCGGTTGCGCAAGGGGAAGGTATTAGCACCCCTCACGTCCGTCGTACTCGACGGGATCCACGCTTGTTGTGTTTACTGGACGAGTTGGTTTATCTATCTATCTATCAAGGCTGGCTTAAAAAAGAAAAGAAATGACTCGGCAAAGCGTCGCGCTTTATGCCTACGTATTCTCATCAGAGAACGAGAAATCAGAGTCAACGTAGTTCGACCTACGACGGGTTACGGGGAAGGTGGCTCGCCAATATGTCAGTATTGTGCCTACGTACTCTCAACAGGCTTGAGGGATCAGAGCTTACGTAGTTCGGGATACTACGGATTACGGGAATTCAGATTCATCTGTTTTATCGAGTAGGGTTAAACAGCAGTTCCAGCAGATAGGGACAAAGCCTGTTTGCGTTGGCGCTGAAGTTTAACGACACTCTTTTCTTCAGAAAAGCTTTCCTTTGAATTATGGGCCCACAGGGCAAAAAGGTTTGAAGTTTGTTATCTGTCTTTTACGAAAGAAGTGTTTTTTATTGTGTTTGCAATTTCAATCGCACTAAAGACTATGACCTGAGAGTGAATGCGTCGCATGTCACCCAAAGGGTACCATACTAAACATCCAGACTGTTGGAAAGAAGCTCTCCAACAATCCTTTCTCAGATAGCTTGAGGCTCGTGACGTACGAAAGAAATCATTCATGATTACTGTATCTTAAACTGTTTTGAGATGAGAAGAGAACAGGCTCAACTAAGGGAGACTATCAAGTCCTACTGTTGTCATGCCAAGGATTCATCCTATGGTTGAGGTTTGAAACAGGGAACTACTAGAAGTTGTTATGCATAGGTTTCAACCTAAAGTTCTATCATCACTTCCTTATCAAAGGAAGTGAGATTCCTAGGGGATCATGTCAATGATAAACAGATAAAGCATCAGCTTAAACAGTAAATAGTAAACAACTGTAAAATGCATGCAATGCAAGTGAGGGAGGAAATGTGTGTGGGGCATCAGCCTCCACAAGCTCGTCTCAACCTCAAGCCAGAATGAATAACAGTAATCATACAGAAAGATAAAACATGCTATCAAGCAAAATACAAGAGGCTGCAATCATACAGAAGAAAATGGAATGCTATCAAGCAAAATAAACCACATGGGCAAGGGAGCAGGGCTCTACCGAATACCCGCAAGCAAAGCCATACAGTAACAATACAAGCAGAGGGAGCAACTCCACCTCTAGTGCAATCATGCTCCTAGATTAAAGTCAGTCTAATCATGGACTTATTCTAATGCATCAAGCAAGTCAAACAAGGCACATCAACACAAAAAAGAAAATAGACAAGAAAGAAGATCAACAACTCCCTCTCCAATTCCAAGCCTCAGCTCTTCTGTCAGCAATCCAGCCTTCAGACCTCAATCACCTTTCAAGGATATCAGCTTCACTGGCAAGTATCAACTTGCTTCTCCAGGTTTCAACCCCTCAACATAAGTTTCAACTTCCTCCTTCTTCAAGCTTCAACTCCTTATTCAATTCCACCTTCAGGCTTCACTCTTAACTACAAGTATCAACTTAATTCCTTCAGTCTCTCAAAGCACCAATGTACAAGTATCAACTTGTCTTTTATTCCTCAAGCCTCAGCTCTACACTCAATCTCAATTGGATCCTCTTCATGAGTATCAACTCAGTCTCCAAGCTTCAGCTTTCTTTGCTTTACCAGTCTCAACTTGGTCTTCTTCTCCTACAAGCTTCAGCTTCCCAGGGTAGCCTTCAATCACCTGGAAGTGTCAACTTCATCCTTCAATTCTTTAAGCCTCAGCTCTTCATTCAATCTCCATTGGGTCTTCAAGTATCAACTTGTTCTTCAAGCTCTTCAAGCTTCAGCTGCAATGGCAATACTCAAGGAATCATCCTCTTCCACACTCTTCAGTGAAGTCCTCATCTTCAAACTCAAGTCTAACATCTTTCAAGATACTCAAACCAGAAGATAAATGATTGAACATGATGAGTGGAAATGATAAACAGCTTACTGACAACCAAAGGAAGCCTGTAAGGGTTTATCATTATGAGAGACTGGTTCCCTCAAAGTTCTACTTCCCAGATAAAGCCACTCATCCTTCCAAAGGAGGGATGTGAATATCTGAGAAGGACTTTTAGTCATGGGGAGGAATGGAAGCACAAGATGCTTTCCATGTTTGTGAAAGAAATCATTCTAACTATAAGGCTCTCCCTATGTCCTATCTCCTAATCTTCATCAGACACCTTCAGGCACAAACAAATCCAAAGCTCCAAGAAACTTCAAGCAACTTCAAGCATCCTCCTCTTGTCTTCAACTTGTCTTTAATATCAACCAAAGGCAAACCAAGCACAAACCCTAATCTAAGGGGACTAAGGAAGTTAAACTAGTTGAATTAGTTAATTAGGATCACCTAAAACCTAGTACTAAAGTTAGTCCTAACTAAAATACTAAGTTCAATTGTAAAATTCTACAAAACTTACTATGGGAACCTAGGTCAATCATGACTCTACCACATTAATTTCAAAGATCAAACCATCAAATTAGACCTAGAAATAAAATCTACATTCTAAGGTATCAACCTAAAACCTAAAAAAGGAAGCATCTAAATATCAATCTAGAAATCACACCTATTTTCATCACAAAAATGTGATAAAAATGCTATGGGATCATACATGTCTAACCTAATCACACACAAAAAATTAGGCTCAAAATCATCACCATAAGATCATACAAAATTCCACAAAAATATGTATCAAACACAAACATTTTAATATCAATTAAAACATAAAATTCCAATAAAATCAGAAATTACATGAAATGAAAATATATTTTTTCTAAAAAATAATAGACTCAATCATGAGTAGAATGCAAAAAGAATGGGTTCAATTGGATTAATATTCAATTAATTATGAATTTTTCAAGAATCATGAACAAAATGAAAATTAAATGAAAATCCAATTAAAATAATAAAGCGCGCGGTGCAAATATCAATCAGAACCAGTTCAAAATCTGGGTTGGGCCCTCAGGGGGGTGTGGACAACACTTAAATCATTAAGCCCAAAACGCCTGAATAAATGAAACGGTGTGTTTCATGCTTCAGAATCCTTCACAACTCAACTTTAAAACGTGGCCCTTGGATCAGCCTCAAAGTCCAAGTCAAACCAAGATCCAAGGGTGAAAACTTCATCTTCAACCTTTCAAACCTCTGAGCTTCGCGCCCAGCTCCGGCCACCGCCGGTGGATCTCCGATCATCTTCCTCAACCCTAGTTCTCCCCAGAGGCCTCCAATCCAAATGGTCAAAACATGAAACTTATCCCAAATCTTGCCATGAACTCAACCATACCCTTAGTTTCTTCTGAAACCTCAAGAATCATCATTTCCTAATCTCAACCGAAAATGGCAATTCACCTAATTTGTATCTAATTCATCAATTAATTATCTGGAATCCATCCTACACCATTCTACAATCAATCTAGCACCTTAATTCAACCTAATTCTACCTAAATCATGCTATAGGAAGAAAGGTACCAACCTGAAAATCTTGGTTGAACAGATGCACCAATCCTCCACTTCAAGCTCTACAATCTTGTAGACATGATCAATGAACCTTCCTCTTGCTTCTGTATGCAAAAGAATCAATGGAAAGTGCTTGAATCTTGAAACCCAATGGTAAGTTGCAGGTGCTGAAAATCACTTGTTCATACACGATCTAGCCACCAATTTTTCTTGGAAATGATCTGGAATCACTCCTTGACATCCATGGAAGAAGTATCAATCAAGAAAATGGGAAGAAAATGGAGAATTTGGTGAAACCGATTGCACTTGCAAGCTATGAAATTTCAATCTCAAACTAAGCTCAATCCTTCAATGATCACCAACCTCTGGAATGGATCCACTCTACTCCTTATATAGATGAAGTTTGGATGATCTAGAACCCTCTAGATCCTTCCAATGAGATTTTCCACTTCTCATGTCATGAGATTTCCAATCATGTATCATGACATGTACAATTCTGTTTCCCTTGGTACAGCCACTTGTTCTCATCCCAAAATCTCCCCAAGTGAGATATTAGAGGTGTTTAGCTTGCAAAAAGCTTTGCTCATGCCTTGATTTTGAGTTTTGCAAGTGTTGCTTAATATGCAAGTAAGTGCTTTTCAACGCAAGTCCACAATTTAGACCTCAAATCAAAAATATGGCTAAACCAATGTTCTTAAAATGTTTTATAGAGTCAAAATGATATATCACATGCCATGGTTTGGATGTGTAGGTTGAAAATATCAATTTCCAACTTTGGTTTATTTAACTTATGCCTTTATTTTAGGTCATTTTTGCAACTTTGAGCTATAAGCCTTTCCATCATCTCATGACCTCCTTACTAGCCTTAAAACATCATTTTGAACAGGTTTGATGTTGAAGATTTTTCCATTTGAAGCTTGGAAATAGGAGTTATGGCCTTATGGTTGAAATGACCTGTAATCTCGAAATGACCAAAATGCCCTTGACTTGTCAAAGCCATAACATGAGTTCTACAAATCCTATCAAGGACTTCTAGTACTCTCTAGAAATCTAAGAAGATAAGGAACAACATTCATGTTGACCAAAATTTCATAGGAATCCTCCTTCTTGGGAAAAGGTTTGATGCAAGTTGGGTAACTTTCAAGGCCCCAGATTCACATACCTCAGATGACCTGTAACTTGTCAAAGTCACAACTTGAGTTCTACAAATCCTATCAAGGACTTCTAGTACTCAAATTAAAGCTAAGAACAAGCTCTACAACATTCATGTTAGGGGCAAGATGAGATGACAATCACATCTTGAGCTAAATTTCATTGAAGATATGGGTCAAACTAGGGGATTTTACACTGTCAAGCCTTAGAAACCCTAGTTTGAAACTTCTCAAAATCTTAAATCATGATGAGTTAACCTTGGAATCATCCTTATAACATCTCAATTCATCAATCCATGATCACATGGCTCTTGAATTAGGTTTCAACCTTGTTCAAATCATCAGTTGACCTAGGGATGACCCAGTCAAACCCTAATTACACCACTCATGGCTGAGTCTTCTTAAACTTGCACCATGACCTATCTAGGCTTCATGATGGCTTTCAAGACATCTCATAAGTTCTCTCAAGGCTTCAAGTCCACATTCTTGGCTTCAGAATCATCTGATGACTCCCCACAACTCTCAAGCTAGGAGGCACACAACCTTGGTTTCAACCACTCATCTTTGAGAATCTTTTGACTTCTCTGACAAAGATATCTACCCTTGAACACTTGAATAACCTTCTTGGCTAGCTTCCATAGTCTTGTATAGCTCTTGATTGGTAGTCATACCTTTTGATCTCCTGCACACATGTCAATGCAATGCAGATGATAATGCTAATGTGAATGAAATGAATCACAAGCTAGGTAAAGAAATGTTGGTCAAATTTTGGGGTGCAACAGCTGCCCCTATTCAAACGGCTTGAACCTGACTGGGTGAGAAGCGAACGGCTCTCAACCAATCAAGGTGCGAGATGGTTGAATACCGACAAACCCGGAAATTTGCCACCTGCATAAGTACACGGTACTCTGATGGGAACAAATCTTCGAAAAACGCAATATATTAGCTGCACGGCAACTAGCTGGGGAATTGGTCACATGGTAACCGATGATACATGGTCGATCATGCCGTCAGGCATCAAGATTCCTCGAGACTCATCAGGTCAACAAGTCGGTCATACCATCGGGCATTCAAAGAAGTTTTGGGCGTCAGCCGAACTTCATCAGTAAGTCGGGAATAGAATTCTCGGTCAATCATGAACCAATTAGGGATATCCAAACTTCTGCCATCAGGCGCTCTGCATCCGCTGGGGAGAACTGCTTCGTCAATACGGTTGGACTTCAATCATCAAGTCTTCGGGGGGGAAGTTTCAACTTCGCTGTTCAGAAACCTGCTGGGGGATGACGCACCTCCGCTGGGGATTCTGGAGAACTATCAAGTAACTCTGCTTCGGGGATCCAGAGATCATTCTGGGTGAATCAACTCTGCTGAGGACATCAAGAATCATCTGAACATATAACTCTGTGGAGACTTCAAGAATCATCCTGAACCGATAACTCTGTTGGAGATTTCAGGAATCATCCTGAGCAAACACTCTGGCGGGGACTCTAAGCATCAACTTGAGCAACTCTCTGGAGACTGCACTTGGGATTTTAAGAATCATCTTGAGCAAACGACTTTGCTGGGGAGAATTCAAGAATCATCTTGAGCAAGCGACTCTGCAGTGGAACACCTACAAAAAAAGAACGGTAACGACCTAGCTCATGTTTAGTATGCATATGCTGACGATGGCACAATGCTCCACACGGTGGAAATGCTACGCGTTTATGATGAATGTTATGCAATCATGCAAAATTATGCGATCCCGTCAGCAAAATAAATGCTGAAGGGAGAATCCTCCTGTCAAGGAGAAAGGAACACTCTGGTGGAAGAAGGAATCATCCTGCCACGGAGAAAAGGTCACGCCAATCTCAATCGGACTCCGCATGGGAAAGCAAACTTCAGTCCACTGCTGCAGGGGATGAAGCTCTACGAGAACCTGGGCCTGCTGAGGAAAGCGATGTCCATCGCAAAAATAAACTGCACGGCATTCACGGCTAACCTTCCTGGAGATAACGACTCCGGCGGGGAAATACGGCATCAGCTATTCAACATTCTACTGGGGAAAACCAATCATGGCCCAAACGGCTTCCAAGGACTCGGCTCTCTTGGGGATCTGCAAACTCGGCTGGGGAAGAAGAAATCATCCTGCTTCGGGGGGAGAGTACGACTCTGTGGGGAATCTCAATTCCGCCGGGGACTTTAGTCTGGAACTATCAACAGTTGCACACTTCGGTATACGACTCAGCTGGGGAGATGTCGTTCCTTCGGGATGCATCTGATTGGAGAGAGAATCTCCTCTGCCTGGGGAGACATATCAATGCTTTACGATCTCACGTTCAGACTCTGCAGGGAGAGGCTGCTGAACTTGCTGGAGAAGGAGGAATCATCCTGCTTGGGACGCGTACGGCGCACTATCTGGTATATGCTACACCTGTAACAACACAAACAAACAGACAAGATGCCCTTCTCAAAGGGACCTATCAAGGTTATCATCTTGTGACAATGTTTAAGTAATTCATTGTTTCAACAATCAGTGGCCTAGGCCAGTAAGTTTATGTAAGTGCATTTTGTCAAAAACATCGGCGTTCTTTTTCGCAAACAAAACAGATAAATGCTAAATAGACAAACAGAATTGCTGAATAGTATACATTTTATTGATAACGAACCCCTGAATGGGTAAAAATGTTTTACAACAAATGCAAGCTCCTGGAATGAGGAAGCCGCGCAAAAATAAAACATAAATATACATCAGTATATACAAATGTCGGCAACGAGGCGTAACGAACACCATGAGTTGATCCCTCTAGGGCCCACTCGACTTCGATACTTCTCCGATCCTTCAGCTTCAGAAGAGATTGATTCAGATAAACGGCCCTCAGGTCTTCCAAACCACTAAACAAAGAAAGTCCACACGCGGAACGCAGTCATTTGCTTTTCAAATCCCTAACTTTTGCGTGAACCGCCCTTTGCGGGTTTTCAGTTCACCGGGATACCCTTTTTTGCCAAAGTCGCCCATCCGGGTTTTCGACTTTGCGGGTGTACAATTTTTCAATTTATATCCCTAATTTTTGCCCGAACCGTTTTCCTTTTTTATGGTTCGCCGGGATGCCTCATTTTTGCCTGGACTCTCTTTTTACTGTCCAGCGGGTCACTTTCAAGCAAAGTATTTTTTAACTGCGTCCGCGTTCAACGGGGATGCGAAATCTTCACCATCCATCGTGGATAACAACAAAGCTCCTCCCGAGAAGACCTTGCTGACGACGTACCGACCTTCGTAATTGGGGGTCCACTTGCCCCGGTGATCGGAATATGGAGGAAGAATCTTCTTCAGGACGAGATCACCCTTCTGAAAGCTTCTGGGACGCACCTTCTTATCATAAGCTTTCTTCATTCGGCTTTGGTACAGACGACTATATGCAATCGATGCTAACCTCTTCTCGTCCATCAGGCTGAGTTGGTTCAGTCAGTTCTTAATCCATTCTGCCTCGTCGAGTTTCACGTCAACCAAAACTCGCAAAGAAGGGATCCCCACTTCTAACGGTAGGACAGCTTCCATACCGTACACTAAGGAGAAAGGAGTTGCCCCGATTGACGTACGTACCGTCGTACGATAACCGTGCAATGCAAACGGCATCATCTCGTGCCAATCCTTATAGGTCACAACCATCTTCTGAACAATCTTCTTAATGTTCTTACTGGCCGCTTCAACGACGCCATTCATCTTTGGCCGGTAAGGAGATGAGTTGTGGTGTTCAATCTTGAAACTCTGGCACAGCTCCTTCATCATCTTGTTATTCAAATTCGAACCATTATCGGTAATGATCCGCTCGGGAATTCTGTAACGACAGATGATATCCCTCTTTATGAATTTAGCCACCACCTGCTTGGTCACATTAGCATATGAGGCTGCCTCCACCCACTTGGTGAAGTAGCCGATAGCTACTAGAATGAAGCGATGACCGTTAGATGCAGTGGGCTCGATCTTGCCTATCATGTCGATGCCCCACATGGAGAACGACCATGGGGAGGACATGACATTTAACGGGCACGGCGGCACATGAACCTTATCAGCATAAATCTGACATTTATGACATCTCTTCGCGAATTTAAAGCAATCTGATTCCATCGTCAGCCAGTAATATCCTGCTCTCAGGATCTTTCTTGTCATAGCGTGTCCGCCGGCGTGCGTACCAAATGTGCCTTCATGGACTTCTTCCATGAGCATACTCGCCTCTTTCTCATCTACACATCTGAGTAGCACGAGATCGTGGTTTCTCTTATACAAAACTCCATCAGGATTGAGATAAAAATTTCCAGACAGCCTCCTCAAGTCTTCTTATCCTGGGTTGACGCTCCCGCAGGATACTCCCTAGTCATAAGGAAAGTCTGGATGTCATGGAACCATGGCTTGCCGTTGGCGGCTTCCTTGATCGCAAATACAAATGCAGGTCTATCAATACGAGAAAGGACAATTCTTGGAGCTTCATTCCAAAAATTGACTTTAAACATCGAAGCCAACGTGGCTAAGGTATCATCCATCTGATTCTCCGCCCTGGGCACATGATGGAGTTCCACTCGATCAAAGAACGGAAGCAGCCTTCTGGCATAGTTCATGTACGACACCAAATTCGATTGACGAGTCTCCCACTCCCCTTTAATCTGGTTGATCACAAGCGCCGAGTCACCATATACGTCTAGGTTCTTGATTCTCAAATCAATTGCCTCTTCTAGACCCATGATGCATGGTTCGTACTCCGCTTCATTATTAGTGACCGAAAACGTCAGTCTCGCAGTGAACCATGGGGAGTCGTGATGATCGCCCCGATGCCACTTCCGTAGGAATTAACCGCCCCGTCAAATATCAATTTCCATTGGGATTTCCTATCTAGACCCTCGTCGGGCAATGGTTCATCGCAATCCTTCGCTTTGAGAAACATGATATCCTCATCAGGGAATTCAAATTTCATCGGCTGGTAATCTTCGATCGGCTGTTCGGCAAGGTACTCAGACAATACGCTTCCCTTAATGGCCTTTTGGGAAACATACTGAATGTCATATTCCGTCAACACCATTTGCCATCTGGCAATCCTGCTCGAAAGCGCTTGCTTCTCGAAGACGTATTTGATCGGATCCATCTTCGAAATTAGCATGGTTGTGTGATTGAGCATGTACTATCGTAAACGTTTGGCAGCCCAGGCTAGTGCACAATACGTCTTTTCCAGCATCGAGTAACAAGATTCACAGTATGTGAACTTCTTACTCAAATAGTAAAGGGCATGCTCCTTTCTGCCCGTCTCGTCGTGCTGACCAAGAACACACCCCATACTATTCTCAAGAACTGTCAAGTACATGATTAATAGCCGTCCAGCCACTAGGGATATCAAGATTGGAGGCTCCTGCAGATACTGCTTTATCTTGTCGAATGCCTTCTGGCAATCCTCATTCCAGATAATCGCCTGATCTTACTTTAAAAGCTTGAACATCGGTTCACACGTGGTCGTGAGCTGAGAAATAAACCTTACGATGTAGTTTATTCTGCCCAAGAAACCACGCACTTCTTTTTCTGTTTTCGGCACTGGCATTTCTTGTATCGCTTTAATCTTCGCAGGATCAACCTCGATGCCTCTTTCGCTCACGATAAACCCCAGTAACTTTCCGGACCGTACTCCGAAAGTACACTTGTTAGGATTCAGCCTCAACCTGAACTTCCTAAGCCTTTCAAAAAGCTTCAGCAAATTGACCAGATGTCCCTCCTTCGTTTGGGACTTCGCAATCATGTCATCAACATAGACTTCAATCTCATGATGAATCATGTCATGAAACAAAGTAACCATTGCTCGTTGGTAAGTGGCCCCTGCGTTCTTCAGACCGAAGGGCATTACCTTGTAGCAGAATGTTCCCCAGGGGGTGATAAACATCGTCTTGTCCATGTCCTTCGGCGCCATCTTGATCTGATTGTAACCGGAGAAGCCATCCATGAACGAAAACACGGAGAACTGAGCTGTATTGTCGACCAACACATCAATATGAGGCAACGGGAAATCATCTTTAGGGCTCTCCCTGTTCAAATCCCGATAATTGACGCACATGCGTACCTTACCGTCCTTCTTCGGTACGGGCACTATGTTGGCGACCCACGGAGGGTAAGTAGTGACCGCTAAGAAGCCAGCATCAAGCTGCTTCTGCACTTCTTCTTTGATCTTAACGGCCATGTCTGGTCTCGTCCTCCTAAGCTTCTGCTTAACAGGAGGACAATCTTCTCGCAACGGCAAGTGGTGGACCACGATGTCAGTATCAAGTCCGAGCATATCTTCGTATGACCAAGAAAAGACGTCACTATACTCTCTTAGCATCTCGACCAATCTCTGCTTGACATCACTCTACAATGCAGCCCCTATCCTGACGTTCCTGACGAGTTCTTCAGAACCCAGATTCACAATCTCGATCTCCTCTTCATGAGGCAGAATAACTCTCTCTTCTTGTTTCAACAAGCGGGCCAACTCTTCGGGAAGGTCTTCGTCTTCATCAATCTCTTCTTCGGCTTGATAGATCGGGCAATCGAAGTCGAAGTGAGTCGTAGAAGGTCTAGAGTCGATGTCATCTGTTATGTGGATCTTGCAATAACAAGGGTTAAGCTTAAAACAAGGATATGCAGGTTAGCACAAACCCCATTGCCATTTTGTTGTATTTTCAAAAAAAATATAAAACAGGAATAACAGAGATCACAATATTTGAATACGAAGAAAAACTCCTTTTGATTTATTGATAAAATGCATGTACATAATCCAACAAGGCCCTGACAATAAAACCACTATGCCCCGGGTAGGACATAGGGTTGTACAATGATTGGAAAAAGTAAATCATTACTCTTCTCTTGTCATCTGGATGATATCCTTGACGGACCAGTTGGTAAGGCCCTCGCCTGGCTTGCTTGGCTGGATCCAAGAGTCGAGGTCACAGTCGCTATCTCCGCTGTCCTCAGACACCGCATTGACGCTTTCAAATATCACCCCGCCACTGGTAAACTGGATCGGCCCTTTACCTCGCGACGCACTGCTAGAAGAAGAAGCTTCAGCTCCAGGAGAATATCCCAACCCAAACTTATCTTGCTTGTTAGGTATATCCAAAATTCGCCCCCAGCTTGGGGTAGATCCGGCTTAGACGACAGCACGGGCTTCCTTGAAGGAGGAGAGAGTCATCTCTGGCTTTTCAGTGACTACAGGAGCTACGTCCTTCACTTTAACAGCTTCGAACGCTTGGCATAAGGTTTCATGGATTTCCCCATCCATCTCAACATACTTAAAGGATGACAAATGGCTCACCATTATGTCTTCCTCGCCGCAAACGGTTACGATGCTACCTCCGACAGCATACTTGAGTTTCTGGTGCAACGTGGAGGTCACGGCTCCAGCAGATGGATCCACGGCCGGCCCAAGAGACAGCTGTAGGCAGGCATGATGTCCATAATATAAAAGATCGCGTCGAACATTTCTGGCCCGACTTGGATTGGTAGGGTCACCTCCCCGAAAACATGGCGTTTAGTTCCATCGAACGCTTTCACAACCAGATCACTGGGTGTGCAAATCACTCCACGAGTATCCAACTTCATTAATGCCTTCTTCGGAAGAACATTGAGCGACGACCCAGTGTCTACCAACACGTGTGACATAATCGTTCCCCTCCACTCTATCGAGATGTGCAGGGCACTATTCTGGTTCCTCCCTTTCGGCGTCAGCTCTAGGTCAGTGAACTCTAACCCATTTCCAGCATTCACGTGGGGTACGACCTCTTCTAGCTGGTTTACCGATATTTCTTGCGGTACATATGCGGCGTTCAACACCTTTAGCAATGCGTTGCGGAGTGCTTCAGAACACAGCAACAAATTCAGGATGGAAATCTTCGAGGGCGTCTGATGGAGATGATCCGCAATCTTGTAGTCACTCTTTTTAATCAACCGCATAAATTCCTCGGCATCTTTAACAAGTAAGTCTTTTTCTACCCCACGAGGGGTCTCTTCAACGACTTTACTTTTACCTTTATCAGTTGCATCAGCTCTGACCGCCTTGTCCGCCACGACCTCAGGTGGTGCAAACACTCTTCCGCTGTGAGTAATACCGCTGATTCCCGCAAGGTTCCCACAGACGACCCAAACGGTTCTAGCTCCAACTTTTGTCCGTTGCAGTAGACTTCAGCCCCATAATGCCATGGGACAGCATTAGTGCTTTCGAAGGGTATCGGCCCAGCTTTGGTGATGGTAATCGCGGGCGGTCTTGGTGCGGAAATAGTTATCGTCTGGCGAGGGATGGTGATGGTGGCGACCTCATCACCTTGCTTCAACATTACCTCTCCTGATCCACATTCGGCCCTCCGGCTAAACTGTAAAATCCCTTTAGTCATCATACTTTGGATTCCCTCTATCAACTGTTCACATCCATCAGGACTAGTAGCACAGCCCATACACAGCTCTCTGCATCCTGGAAAGAAGCCTCTTTTCATCAACTTAGCTTTAACGAAGCTAAGCGGCGTCTTCAGATCTTTGACGTCAGTCAACAAATCCAAAATCTCGTCTTCAATAATGGCGTTCACTCCCCCTCCCCTATGATTTGGCATAGGGTTCTTCGTGACATTTGGCACATTATCTGAGAAGTTGATGATCTTAGTGTCCACCATGTCCTGCACCTTGTGCTTGAAGGCTTTGCAGTTTTCTACTGTGTGGCCTGGTGCCCCTGAGTGAAACTCACAAGTTGCATTCGCGTCGTAACCTGGCGGAGGTGCCCCTGTCAAGGGAGCCAAGGTTCTCTTCTGGATCAAATGTAGCTGAAGCAAAGTCTGCAATAGTTGCGCGTACGACATGGGCGGTGTCTCGAGGTGACGGCTCGACAGAGGTGCCCGATTCTGATACTTTATGTACCCTTGTTGACTCGGCTGCTGCTGCTGCTGCTGTGGCTGTTGAACTGTCGGGATAGTTATGCTGGCCACCTGTTGGTTAGGGTCTTTACCCTTCCTTCGAGCGTTGGTCACAACGCTCGCTTCTCCTTCCTGTCTTTTGCCACCATAAGGTTTTTTTCCGCCTCCTCCAGCTGAGGTTGACTCACCTTGAATTTTCCCGAGTTTGATCCCATTTTCAATGTGCTCACCCGTGATAATGAGATCTGAGAAGGTTCCGGACATACCGCTGACCAATTTCTCATAATAAACCCCTGGGAGGGTGGCTACGATCATTTGCACAAGCTCACGTTCAACCATCGGCGGCTGAACCCTGGCTGCCAACTCACGCCAACGCTGCGCATATTCCTTAAACCCTTCATTGCTCCTTTGCGACAGATTCTGCAATTGGACTCGGTTCGGAGCTAAGTCGCTATTGTATTGGTAGTGGTGCACAAATGCTTCAGCAAGGTCCTTCCACGTGCGCACACTGGTAGGTTCCAGACTCATATACCATTCGAGGGAGGGTCCGGACAGACTATCTTGAAAGAAGTGCATCAGCAACTTCTCGTCCTCAGAATGAGCTGAAATTTTCCTGTAATACGATCTCAGGTGGACGCGAGGGCAAGTGGTGCCCTTGTACTTTTCAAAGTCAGGTACCTTGAACTTGGGAGGCACCTTGAAATCAGCAATCAATCCCAACTTGGACATATCAACGCCCAGGGTGTTCTGGTTCTCGATATTTCTCATCTTATCCTCGAGTGCCTTGAACCTTAGACGTGCTTCAGCAGTTAGTTCCCCTTCAGCACCTCTCTGAGAGAATACATCGTCTTGGCGGTCTTCTAACCACGGCTGAGGTCCATACAGATTCCCAACACCTGCATTGCCGTTGCCCAGCCCAACATTGACATTAGCTTCCAGACTCCCATTACCGACGCATGTCGTATTACCGTTGAGTCCCATGTTAGCTATCACATTGTCGTTGGCACTGCCATTTCCCCCGGTCACGGGGACGCCATTCTGTGGAGTTTCAACTGGTGGAGGAGTAGGCACAGTCCCACCATGGAGTACGCCATTGCTATCGACCCTTGAAATCAGAGGCTAAACCAAGCTTCTCAGCTGATCCTGGCCATTGGCGACCGCTTGCATAAGCTCCATGAAGCGATCCATTCTTTCGCGGAGTTCCTAAACATCAGTTTTCACTTGCTCCATGATTCTGGTTTGATTTACTCTGGTCGGATAGCGGTGAATAGGTCTCTGATCAATCCTGGAACAACCTGAAAACACAAAAGGGTTAGGAAAAAACGACAAAGTGCTCGTTATGCAAATGCTTCATGGAAATGCAAACATGTGTGTCGCTTGCGCGAAAATAAGGTGCCGGCATGACAGAAGAGTCGCCACCTTTCGTTATTTATCCCTCAGAGCGGGAAAGGAAACGATCAAAAAAACCTGACGAATAAGGGTAAGACAAGGTCATCGCAACCATTGTCTGGGTTCGGGAGTCGGTTATGCAAGGGGAAGGTATTAGCACCCCTCACGTCCGTCGTACTCGACGGGATCCACGCTTGTTGGTTTACTTGGACGGGCTGGTGTTATTCTATCTACCTATAAAGGCTGGCTGAAAAAGAAAAGAAAAATGACTCGGCAAAGCGTCGCACTTTATGCCTACGTATTCTCATCAGAGAATGAGAAATCAGAGTCAACGTAGTTTGGCCTACGAAGGATTATGGGGGAAAAGTTGCTCGCTAGGACGTCGCATCCTATGCCTACGTACTCCCACACAGTATGGAAGATCAGAGCAAACGTAGTTCGGGAAACTACGGGTTATCTCCTGAAAGAAGTGTTTTTTATCGCATTTGCGATTTCAACCGCACTAGAGACTATGACCTGAGAGTGAATGCGTCGCATGTCACCCAAAGGGTACCATACCAAACATCCAACCTCAGATGGCTTAAGGCTCGTAACGCACGAAAGAAATCATTCATGATTACTGTATCTTAAACTGCTTTGAGATGAGAAGAGAACAGACCCAACTAGGAGGGAGACTATCAAGTCCTACTGTTATCATGCCATGGATTCATCCTATGGTTGAGGTTTGAACAGGGAACTCCTAGACGTTGTCATGCATAGGTTTCAACCTAAAAGTCTATCATCAAATCCTTATCAAAGGAAATGAGAGTCCTAAGGGATCATGTCAATGATACACCAAAACAGACAAAGCATCAGCTTAACAGTAAAATGCATGCAATGCAAGTGAGGGAGGAAATGTGTGTGGGGCTTCAGCCTCCACAAGCTCGTCTCGACCTCAAGCCAGTCATGAAATAACAGTAATCATACTGAAAAATAAACAACATGCCATCAAGCAATAAACAGTAAACTGCAGTCATACAGATAAAAGAAATGAAATACCATCCATGTTTGAGAAAGAATCATCTACATCTACTCTCTAATCCTAACCCTAACAGCAGAACTCTAAGCAAAGCCCTAAAGCAAAACCCTACACAAGAGAAATCAATCCCAGTCTTCAAGCTTCAAAACAAGCTTACCAAAGAAAGGGAGCTAAGTAAGCAGACTCATAGTGTCTTCCTCAGGAAAGCACTAGGAGGCTTGTACTCAGGAATCATATCCTATGTGGCTCAACCACTGTGATCAGTTTACATTCCTCCTCAGTAGAAACTAAACTCACATGAAGGCTCCAACATCACTGGATATTTAGGAAATCCTACCTGAACTAGTGGAACTAAGTGAACAGACTCATGGGACCTTCCTCAGGAAAGTACTAGGAGGCTTCCACTTAGGAGTTGTATCCTATGTGGTTCAACAACTGTGATCAGTTTACATTTCTCCTCAGGAGAAATTAAACTCACATGTTGGCTCCAACATCATTGGATACTTAAGAAATCCTAGATGAACTAATGGAACTAAGTGAATAGACCCATAGGACCTTCCTCAGGAAAGTACTAGGAGGCTTCCACTTAGGAATTGTATCCCATGTGGCTCAACAACTGTGATCAGTTTACATTTCTCCTCAAGAGAAATTAAACTCACATGTTGGCTCCAACATCATTGGATACTTAAGAAAGAGGTGAGAAGAAAGAATGAAAGTCATTCATAGTGCCTTCCTCAGGAAAGTACCATGAACTTCCTTCAAACTTCAGGATCTCAAACCTCACAGACAGGGAATAGTCCCCAAGCTCTGGGTCTCTGAGTCTTCAATCTTCTCCTTCATCATGCTCCTCAACAATATCTTCAAAACAAACTAAGCCCCACAACAAATTCCCCAAAATGAACCCCAAGGATAAACAGATAACCACAGAACAGTCAAGACCATCAGAAAACTTCAGAAAATACCTAAAAATATTAAAACAAGGGGAAAAATTCTATCAATTAATCACAAGGGTCCATAACATCTACCCATAACATCTCTATATACCCATACCCAAAAATCAAATCAAAACTCCCCACAGAAAATGAATTATTTCACCTATGCATCCTTAAACCCTAATTATGATACCCTAATGCCAACCTAACTAAACTAATCAAATTTTAATCTAAAAATCAAGAATTAAATCCTATGGGGAACTATGATTCAATATCTAATCACACCAAAAAGAATGAATTAAAAAGACTAAGGGAAGGTCCTAAAATAAATTCTACAAAATTGGATTCAATATTAAACATATTAAAAAGCTATTTAAAAGAATAATATGCTAAAAATACTAAACTAAAAATAAAATGGAATTTTTATTTTTATTAATTTTCTAGACAAATTTATTAACCTATATAAAAAACAAGAATTAAAAAATATCAATTTTTGGATTTTTTATGAATTTATTAAAATGCAAAGAATATAAAGGAAATTGAAAAATAAAAGGAATTAATTAAAGGGGAGGGGGGTGTTAAAAGCAGGGCGCCCTAGTTCATTTCCAGTTGGGCTGAGTGAGGGGGGGGGGTGTGGATAGGAGATGGCTCTTAAGCCCACGTTTCAGAATAAATGAAACGCGGCGTTTTAAGGACGCGCAGGCTTCCCTCTTAATTCACTTCAAATCTGGGCCGTGGATTGGATAGAATGGTCAATGGTCTTGGGCGTGATCCAAGGGCTGGGAGGTTATCTTCAACCTCCAGCCTAGGGTTTCATGGAAAACCCGTCTTCATGAGCTGATCTATCTCTCCCTCGTTCTCCTTCGATACTTGATAAAAATGAAAACTGCAAAAACCTAAAATGATCTACTGATTGCCCTCTCCAACATCCTGCCCTTAGTTTCTCCTGAATCTCCTCCAAGAATCAAACCCGAGAGATGGAAGTCTAGGGCACCATGAATTAACTCTGATATGCATGCTCACCATTCTTGCTAAAATTAACCTGGGATACTCTACATGCTGTGGGGAGTAAACTAAGCTAAAGAACTAGTATTATAGTACCCTAGGTTGTGTGTTCTTGATCTCAAAACAGAAATGGCCATGGAACCAACCTTCATATAATGCCTTCAAACTCATCACAATTCATCCCTAGGAGTATCTAATCACTTTTATCCAATCAACAAGACCTAAAACTGCATAATTAAGGGGATTCGAATGAAGTTGCTTACCTTGCAAGTGATGATGGCTATGGTGGTTTCCCTTCAATCCAAGCCTTGGTGTTTGCTTCAAATGATCTCCAATGGCTGTAGAGTATTCTGTTTGCACTAGTTCTTGCTGAGACTTCTTGAATCACCCTATCCACTTCTTCATGCACCTTGGAGTGAAGACTTGGATCACACAAAATAGCCACTGATTCCAACCACTCTTGCTTGCCAATTGCTCTATGATGATGGTAGATGATGATGATAACAAGAATGATGTTAATTGATGAAGTTTTAATGGAGTTTGAAAGCAAAATGCAATTTGGAGTTATGGAATCAAACTAGGTAATGCAAGCACTCTCAATCACCAACCAGGGCATGGATCATCTCTAGGGCATATATAGGTGTCATTGGAAATGTGTGGAAGCTTTGAGAACCTTCCAAGAAGTTTCTAGAATGTATCATGCAATGAGAATTTGAATTTTCCATCTTTGGTAATTCTCATGCAAACTCATGATAAACCATGAAATCCCACTCAATTTCTCCCCACATGATATTATGACATGAAAACAAGGCCTTACAAACCCTTATGTAGCATTTTCTCACTTTTCCTTTTGGTGCCTTAAGATGCAAGAATGAAAATTACAAAGCAACCTCAATTTTTAAGCCTAAACTCAAAACTCTACTTGAACCATTGTTTTTAAAATGATGTTTGGAGTCAAAATGACATATTGGATGACCCATTTTGGATTTGTAGATCTCTCAAACCAAAATTCCATTTCAACTTTTTCAACTTATAAGCCATTTTTAGGTCATTTTTACCCAATCTTGTAAATCCTTGCTACAAGCTTTTTCAATAACTCATGACCTATTTTCTAAGCTTAAAATCCCATTTTGAACAACTTTCATGTTTTGAGTTTTTCCATTTGAGGCTTGGAAATAGGAGATATGGCCTTTGCTTAAAATGACCTATAACTGCCAAATGACCAAAATACCCCTGTCTTGTTCAAACCATAAGTTGAGTTCTAAATATCCTATCAAGGACTTCTAGTACTCTCTAGAAAGCTAAGAAGATGCTCTTCAACACTCATGTTGACCAAGAAATCATAGGAATCATCCTACTAGGGAAAAAGTTGTCTGCAAGTTGGGTGACTTTCAAGGACCTAGATTCACTTACATCAGATGACCTGTAATTTGTCAAAACCATAACTTGAGCTCTGCAACTCCTATCAAGGACTTCCACCACTCAAATTAAATCTAAGAACAAGCTCTACAACATTCATGTTGTGGGGAAGATGAGATATCAATCACATCTTGAGCTAAAACTGCCTGGAAGATAGGGATCAAATTAGGGTTTTTTCACTGTCAATCCCTGGAAACCCTAACTCAAAACTTCTCAAACTCCTCAATCATGATGAGTTGGTCTAGGAATCATCTTTATAACATCTCCATACATCATTCCTTGATCTCATGGCCCTTGGATTAGGTCTCAACCTTCTCCAAATCTTCAGTTACCCTAGGGTTGACCCAGTCAAAACCCTAATTCTACCATTCATGGTTGAATCTTCTGAATTCTTGCATAATGACCTCTCTGGGCTTCATGATGGCTATCAAAACATCTCATTGGCTTTCTCAAAGCTTCAAGTTCATTCTCAAAGTCTCAGAATCATCTGAGGAGCTCCCACAACTCTCAAGTCATGAGGCACACAACCTTGGCTTCAACCAATTCCTCTAAGGATCTCTTGAGCTTTCTGACAAAGGTTTCCACTTTCAAACACTTGATGGGTAAATAATTGTTGGTCAAATTTTGGGGTGCAACAGCTGCCCCTATTCAAACGGCTTGAACCTGACTGGGTGAGAAGCGAATGACTCTCAGCCAATCAAGGTGCGAGACAGTTGAATACCGGTAAACCCGAAAATTTGCCAACTGCACGAGCACACGGTACTCTGAGGGGAACAAATCTTAGAACACTGCAATACTAGCTGCACGACAACTATCTGGAGAAATACCGATCTGACATCGCCGTCGGAAACAAACAATATATCCAACATCGCCGCTGGAGAACGAACCATCCATCATCACCGCTGGAGAACTGAATTAACTGACACACCCAACATCGCCGCTGGAAAACTGAGTCTGACATCGCCGTCGATCAACCAAAATACCCCGCATCGCCGCTGGAGAAAATACAATACTGAACAAAATACCCCGCATCGCCGCTGGAGAACTACATCTGACATCGCCGTCGGACAATCAAAATACCCCGCATCGCCGCTGGAGAACTAAAGCTGACATCGCCGTCGGACAATCAAAATACCCCGCATCGCCGCTGGAGAACTAAATCTGACATCGCCGTCGGACAATCAAAATACCCCGCATCGCCACTGGAGAACTAAAGGATCTGCATCACCTAACATCGCCGTCAGAAGACTGGATCAACTTGACATGCCCAACATCGCCGCTGGAAAACTGAATCTGACATCGCCGTCGGAAACAAACATCGCTCTGAGAGAAACTCGACGTCGCCGTCGTACAAACATCGTCTCTGCTGGGGATTTAAAAAGTCTGACATCGCCGTCGAACATAATCTTCTGACATCGCCGCCAAAACAGACATAATATGACCTCGCCGTCAAAGCAAACATCCAACATCGTCGTCGGAAACAAACATAATCTGACCTCGCCGTCAAAACAGACATTCAACCTCGCCGTCGAAAACAAACATAATCTGACCTCGCCGTCAAAACAGACATTCAACCTCGCCGTCAAACACATTCAACATCGCCGTCGAACACATTCATACTCTGACCTGGGGTTCACCCCTGGTAAATGTAACAAAAGGTACACTTGCGTATTTGAAACTACTCCGCTGGGAATGAGAGACTCAACCAAGCACATTCTGATCTGGGGTTCACCCTCAGAACCATAACGAACATCGGAATACTGCTGCACAACTGACCCACCGTAGAACTTCAACATTGAAGATATATGAAATCCTGGCCCCTAGCCACTTCCAGCTTCAGCTAGAAAAGATCTTCAAGTACTTCTAAAGATAAGCATCCTTGGCCTTCAAGGATGGCAACTCTGCAGGAGGTATCTTCGACTTCAGTCTGAAGAAATGATCCTTGGCCTTCAAGGATACATGGATATGCCTTCAGGCAACTCCGCCTCTGCTATAGAGTACCCGTGACTTCAGTCAGGGATATACTTCGGCCTTCAGTCCGAAAAAAATGAATCCTAGGTCATTCATGACCTTGGGGGATAACCTTGCCCTAGGGCACCTTCGCTTCAGCTTGGGAAATCTGTGACTTCAGTCAGAGAAATGGTATCCTGAGCCATTCATGACTCTACGGGGATTCAAACACTTTGCCTTCAGGCAAACTCCGCTTCAGCTGGAGAAACATCTTCGACTTCAGTCAGAAGAAACACTATTCACTTGATCGCAATCAATCATCACCTCAGGACAACTGACTTGGTCTTCAGACCAACACGGATCACTTTGCAAACAAAAGCTGTATATACAAATTTTTGAACTTTGTCTTCAGACAAGCGCTGATTCATCAGCACGGAAACCTGAATCCACAGGAACCTTCTGATATCGCCTTCAGGCGTTTACGAAGTCAATCTTCAGATTAGACATCGCTGTTGGAGCAAAACATATCACGCTGCTAGGGACTTCAAGAATCATCTTGAACAAACAACTCCGTCGGGCACCTTCAAGAATCATCCTGAACCGATAACCATTCTGGAGGCTTCATTCTGCTAGGGATATTCCAGGAATCTTCCTGGGCAACTCTTGCTGGGAACGTTACTGGGGAGCTCAAGAATCATCCTAAGCAAACAACTCGGGAAACTGCGCTGAGGTCTTAAGAATCATCTTAAGCAAACGGCCCTGCTGAGGAATTCAAGAGTCGTCTTGAACTGAAGACTTCGCTGGGGATCTCAAAAATCATCTTGAGCGAGCGATTGTGGGGATTACACCGGGGTCTTAAGAATCATCTTAGGAAAGCGACCTCATTGGGGAGAATGTCAGGAATCATCCTGAGCAACTAATCTTTTGGTGGAGCACCTGTAAAACAAGAATGATAATAACCTGGATCATGCTTATGATGCGTATGCTTCGGCGCCATGCTCCACACAGTGGGAATGCTATGCGTTTATGCTAAATGCTATGCAATCATGCATAATGCTATGCAATCATGCACAATGATGCGATCCCGTCAGCAAAATAAATGCCGAAGGGGAATTCTCCTATCAACGAGAAAGAACTACTCAGATAGAGGAATCATCCTGCTGAGGAGAACATGGACATGCCAACACCAATCGGACTCCGTCTGGGGAATTGATCTTCCGTTGACTACTGCAGGGACAACGACTACAGTTGATTGCTGCAGGGGAACGAGGCTCTACGAGAACTTGGACCTGCTGATATCCATCGCGAGAATGAACTGCGCGGCCGTCATGGTTACTCTTCTGGGGATGACAACTCTGTGGGGAAACAACTTCAGCTGTTCAACACTCCACTGGGAAAAAAAACCAATCATGACCTGATCAACTTTCAAGGATTCGGCTCTCTTGGACATCTGCGAACTCGGCGGAGGAAGGAGAAATCATTCTGCTTCGCTGGAGAAAATGCGACTCTGGGGAAATACAGCATCAGCTGTTCAATATCTGCTAGGGAAAATCCACTCATGGTCCCAACTGCTTCCACGGATTCTGCTTTTCTGCGGACTCAGTCGGGGAGAGAAATCATTCTACTTCACTGGAGAGTACGACCCTGGTGAGGATTTTCTATTTCGCTGGGGAAGAAAGAATCATCTGACTTCGGGGGAGAGCACAAATCTACAGGGGAATACAACATCAGCTGTTCCGATACCCTACTGGGGAAGAGGGAATCATTCGGCTTCAGGAGATAGTATGACTCTGGTGGGGAATCTCAATTCCGCTGGAGACCTCAGTCTGGCACCATCAGTTACTGCATCCTTCGGCATACGAACATCTTCCTACAAGATTTGCACTTGTGACCCAGTGCTGGGGGAGACACCTGCTTCGGCGACTTTACTGGGGAAACCACGAGCTTCGGTACCCGAACATTTCTATGAAGCCTGCACTTGTGACCCGGTGCTGGGGGAGAATACGAGCTGCTGCGCGCGACTCAGCCGAAGAGGTGACGTTCCTTCAGGATGCGTCTGCCTGGGGAAGAGAATCATCCCTGCCTGGGGAGACATATCAATGCTCACTATCTTGCGTTCAGATTCTACGGAGGAGAGACTTCTGAACACTGCTGGAGAAGGAGGACTCGCCCTGCTTCGGGGACGCGCACGACACATCTTCTGGAAGGTGCCACACCTGCAACAACACAAACAAATAGACAAGATACCCTCCTCAAAGGGGCCTATCAAGGGTATTATCTCGTGACAATATTTAGGTAATTAATTGTTTCAACAATCAATGGGCCTAGGCCCGTAACTTTATGTATGCGCATTTTATCAAAAAAAAACATCGGCGTTTTCATTCGCAAACAAAACAGATAAATGCTAAATAGACAGGCAGAATTGCTGAATAATGTGCATTTTATTGATGGTGAACCCTTGAATGGGCAAAAACGTTTTACAATAGAGGCAAGCTCCTGGGATGAGGAAGCCGCGCAAAAATAACACATAAATACACATCAGTATATACAAATGTCGGCAACGAGGCGCTGACGAACACCATGGGTTGATCCCTCTAAGACCCACTCGACTTCGATACTTCTCCGACGCTTCATCTTCGGAAGAGATTGATTCAGATGAACGACCCTCAGGTCCTCCAAACCACTAAACAATGAAAGTCCACGCGCGGAACGCAGTCATTTGCTTATTCAAATCCCTAACTTTTGCGTGAACCGCCCTTTACGGGTTTTCAGTTCACCGGGATACCCTTTTTTGCCGAAGCCGCCCAATGTAGGTTTTCGACTTCGCGGGTGTACATTTTTCAATATATCCCTAATTTTTGCCCGAACCTTTTATTTTGTTTTTGGTTCGCCGGGATGCCCCTTTTTTGCCTGGACTCTTTCTTTTTTGTCCAGCGGGTCTCTTTCAAGCAAAGTATTTTTTAACTGCGTCCGCGTTCACCGGGGATGCAAAATCTTCACCATCCATCGTGGATAACAACAAAGCTCCTCCTGAGAAGACCTTGCTGACGACATACGGCCCTTCGTAATTCGGAGTCCACTTGCCCCGGTGATCGGAGTGTGGCGGAAGAATCTTCTTCAGGACGAGATCACCCGTCTGAAAGCTTCTAGGACGCACCTTCTTATCATAAGCTTTCTTCATTCGGCTTTGGTACAGACGACCAAATGCGATCGATGCTAACCTCTTCTCGTCCATCAGGCTGAGTTGGTTCAAACGACTCGTAATCCATTCTGCCTCGTCGAGTTTCACATCAACCAAAACTCGCAAAGAAGGGATCTCCACTTCTAACGGTAGGACAACTTCCATACCGTACACCAAGGAGAAAGGCGTTGCCCCGGTCGACGTACGCACCGTCGTACGATAATCGTGCAAGGCAAACGGCAGCATCTCGTGCCAATCTTTGTACGTCACAACCATCTTCTGAACAATCTTCTTGATGTTCTTGTTGGCCGCTTCAACAGCGCCATTCATCTTCGGCCGGTAAGGAGATGAGTTGTGGTGTTCAATCTTGAAGCTCTGGCACAGCTCCTTCATCATCTTGTTATTCAAATTCGAACCATTATCGGTAATGATCCGCTCGGGAATTCCATAGCGACAGATGATGTCCCTCTTTATGAATTTAGCTACCACCTGCTTGGTCACGTTAGCATACGAGGCTGCCTCCACCCATTTGGTGAAGTAGTCGATAGCTACCAGAATGAAACGGTGACCATTAGATGCAGTGGGCTCGATCTTGCCTATCATGTCGATGCCCCACGTGGAGAACGGCCAAGGGGAGGACATGACATTCAATGGGCACGGCGGCACATGAACCTTATCCGCATAAATCTGGCATTTATGACATTTCTTCGCGAATCTGAAGCAATCCGACTCCATCGTCAGCCAGTAATACCCTGCTCTCAGGATCTTTCTCGTCATGGCATGCCCGCCAGCGTGCGTACCAAATGTGCCTTCATGGACTTCTTCCATGAGCATACTCGCCTCTTTCTCACATACACATCTGAGTAGCACAAGATCGTGGTTTCTCTTATACAACACTCCGTCAGGATTGAGATAAAAGTTTCCGGATAGCCTCCTCAGAGTCTTCTTATCCTGGGTAGACGCACCCGCAAGATACTCCTTAGTCATAAGGAAGGTCTGGATGTCGTGGAACCATGGCTTGCCGTTGGCGGCATCCTCGATTGCAAAGACAAATGCCGGTCTGTCAAGACGCGAAAGTACAATTCTCGGAGCCTCATTCCAATAATTGACTTTATACATTGAAGCCAACGTGGCCAAGGCATCAGCCATCTGATTTTCAGCCCTGGGTACATGATGAAGTTCCACTCGATCGAAGAAAGGAAGCAGCTTCCTGGCATAATTCATGTACGGCACTAAATTCGCTTGACGAGTTTCCCACTCCCCTTTAATCTGATTGATTACAAGCGCTGAGTCACCATATACGTCTAGATTCTTGATTCTCAAATCAATTGCCTCTTCTAGACCCATAATACATGCTTCATATTCGGCTTCATTGTTGGTAACTGGAAACGTCAGTCTCGCAGTAAACGGGATGTGGGATCCGTGAGGAGTCGTGATGATAGCCCCGATACCACTTCCATAGAAATTAACCGCTCCGTCGAATATCAACTTCCACTGAGACTTCCTATCTGGCCCCTCATCGGGCAATGGCTCATCGCAATCCTTCGCTTTGAGAAACATAATATCCTCGTCAGGGAATTCGAACTTCATCGGCTGGTAGTCTTCGATTGGCTGTTCGGCCAGGTAATCAGACAATACGCTTCCCTTAATGGCTTTCTGGGAGACATACTGAATATCATATTCCGTTAACACCATTTGCCATCTGGCAATCCTGCCCGAAAGAGCCTACTTCTCGAAGACGTACTTGATCGGATCCATCTTCGAAATTAGCATAGTGGTGTGATTGAGCATATACTGTCGTAGACGTTTGGCGGCCCAAGCTAATGCACAACACGTCTTCTCCAGCATCGAGTATCGAGATTCACACTCAGTGAACTTCTTACTCAAATAATAAATGGCATGCTCCTTTCTGCCCGTCTCGTCGTGCTGACCGAGAACGCACCCCATACTATTCTCCAGAACCGTCAGGTACATGATTAATGGTCGTCCAGCCACTGAGGGTATCAAGATTGGAGGTTCTTGAAGATACTGCTTTATTTTGTCGAATGCCTTCTGGAAATCCTCATTCTAAGTAATCGCCTGATCTTTCTTTAAAAGCTTGAACATCGGTTCACAAGTGGCCGTGAGCTGAGAGATAAACCTTGCAATGTAGTTTATTCGGCCCAAGAAACCACGAACTTCTCTTTCTGTTTTCGGCGCTGGCATTTCTTGGATAGCTTTTATTTTCGCAGGATCAACTTCAATCCCTCGTTCACTAACGATAAACCCCAATAACTTTCCGGACCGCACTCCGAAAGTGCACTTGTTAGGATTCAGCCTCAACCTGAACTTCCTAAGCCTCTCAAAAAGCTTCGATAAGTTGACCAGATGCTCTTCCTCCGTTTGGGACTTTGCAATCATGTCATCAACATAGACCTCGATCTCATGATGAATCATATCATGAAACAAAGTTACCATTGCTCGCTGGTAAGTGGCCCCTGCGTTCTTCAGACCGAAGGGCATTACCTTATAGCAAAATGTTCCCCAGGGGGTGATAAACGTCGTTTTCTCCATGTCCTCCGGTGCCATCTTAATCTGATTGTAACCGGAGAAGCCATCCATGAACGAAAACACGGAGAACTGGGTTGTATTGTCGACCAACACATCGCTATGAGGCAACGGGAAATCATCCTTAGGGCTCGCCCTGTTCAAATCCCGATAATCGACGCACATGCGTACCTTACCGTCCTTCTTCGGTACAGGCACTATGTTGGCGACCCACGGAGGGTAGGTGGTAACGGCTAGAAATCCTGCGTCCAACTGCTTCTGGACTTCTTCTTTGATTTTTACAGCCATATCTGGTCTCGTCCTCCTAAGCTTCTGCTTGACTGGAGGGAAATCTTCTCGCAACGGCAAGCGATGAACCACGATGTCTGTGTCAAGTCCGGGCATATCTTCGTATGACCAAGCAAAGACGTCACTATACTCTCGAAGCATCTCGACCAGTCTATGCTTGACATCAACCTGCAGCACTGCCCCTACTCTGACATTCCTGACGAGCTCCTCAGAACCCAGATTTACAATCTCAATATCCTCCTCGTGAGGCAGAATAACCTTTTCCTCTTGTCTCAACAAGCGGGCCAACTCTTCCGGAAGGTCCTCGTCTTCATCAATCTCATCCTCGGCTTGATAGATCGGGCAATCGAAGTCGTAGTGAGCCGTAGAGGGTCCAGAGTTGATGTCATCCGTTATGTGGATCCTGCAATAACAAGGGTTAAGTTTAAAGCAAGAATATGCAGGTTAGCACAAACCTTGTTGCCATTTTGCTGTTTTTCGAAATAAACATAAAACAGGAATAACAGAGAACACAATATTTGAGTACGAAGAAAACGCCTTTTATTTATTGACAAAATGCATATACATAATCCAACAAGGCCCTGACAATGAAACCACTATGCCCCGGGTAGGACATAGGGTTGTACAAAGATTGTAAAAAGCAAATCATTACTCTTCACTTGTCAGCTGGATAATCTCCTTGATGGTCCAATTGTTGAGGCGCTCACCCGGCTTGCTTGGTTGAATCCAGGCGTCAAGATCACAATCACTATCCCCGCTGTCCTTAGACGCTGCGTTGATGCTTTCGAAAATTACTCCGCCCTTGGTGAATAGGATCGGCCCTTTCCCGCGAGACGAACTGCTAGACGAAGAAGATGAAGCTTCAGCTTCAGGAGAGTATCCCAATCCAAACTTATCCTGCTTGATTGGTATATCCAAAACATGCCCCCAGCCTGGGGTGGAACCGGCTTCGACGACGGCCCGAGCTTCTTTAAACGAGGAGAGATTCATCTCTTGCTTCCCTACGACGACAGGAGCCACCTCTTTCACCTTGACAGTTTCTAATGCTTGGCAGAGAGTTTCATGGATCTCGCCATCCATTTCAACATATTTAAAGGATGACAAGTGGCTCACCATAATGTCTTCCTCACCACAGACGGTTACTATGCTGCCCCCGACAGCATATTTGAGCTTCTGATGCAGCGTGGACGTCACGGCACCAGCAGCATGGATCCATGGCCGACCTAAGAGGCAACTGTAGGCAGGCATGATATCCATGATATAGAAGACCGTATTGAACGTCTCTGGACCAACTTGAATTGGTAGGGTCAACTCTCCGAAAACGTGACGCTTAGTTCCATCAAAGGCCTTCACCACCAGATCACTTGGCGTGCAAAGCAATCCACGAGTGTCCAATTTCATCAATGCCTTCTTCGGAAGCACATTAAGCGACGAACCCGTATCCACCAGGACATGCGACATGATAGTGCCTCTGCACTCTATTGAGACGTGCAAGGCGCTGTTGTGGTCTCTTCCTTTAGGAGTCAGCTCTAGATCTGTAAATCCCAGCCCATTACTAGCATTAACATGGGCTACCACCTCTTCCAGCTGATTTACTGATATCTCCTGCGGCACGTAGGCAGCGTTCAATACCTTCAGTAACGCGTTGCGGTGCGCTTCAGAACACAGCAACAAGTTAAGAATAGAGATCTTTGACGGAGTCTGATGAAGATGATCTACAATCTTGTAGTCGCTCTTCTTGATTAACCGCATGAATTCTTCAGCATCTTTAACTAGCAAATCTTTTTCTGCCCCAGAAGGGACCCCTTCGACAGCTTTGCCTTTACCCTTATCCACAGCATCAGCTCTGACTACCTTCTCTGCCGCAACCTCCGCTGGCGCGAACACTCTACCGCTTCTAGTAATGCCACTGACTCCGGCAAGATTCTGCACAGTCGATCCGAACGACTCAAGCTCTATCTTCTGACCATTGCAGTAGACCTCGGCGCCGTAATGCCATGGAACGGCGTTAGTGCTTTCGAATGGGATTGGCCCGACTCTGGTGATAGTGATTGTAGGTGGTCGGGGCGCAGAAATAGTAATAGGGTGACGAGGAATAGTAATGGTAGCAACTTCATCTGCCTGCTTCAGCACGACTTCCCCTGATGTACTTTCAACGCTCCGGCTGAACTGCAAAATACCCTCAGACATCAGACTTTGGATACCTTCTACCAGCTGCTCACACCCATCAGGAAGTGTAGCACAAGCCATACATAACGCTCCGCATCCGGGAAAAAAGCCCTTCTTCAGCAACTTAGCCTTGACAAAACTAAGCGGCGTCTTCAAATCTTTGACATCAGTCAGCAAGTCTGCACTCTCCTCAGTGATAACGGCATTCACTCCGTCCCTCCTATGATGAGGCATAGGGTTTTTGGTGACGTTGGGCACACTATCAGAAAAGTTGATAACCTTGGCGTCCACCAAGTCCTGCACTTTGTGCTTAAAAGCTTTACAATTCTCAATCTAATGGCCTGGTGCCCCAGTATGGAAATCACAAGTAGCATTGGCGTCATACCCCGGTGGTGGTTCCCCTGTTATGGGAGCCATTGTCCTCTTTTGCACTAACTGAAGCTGAAGCAACGTTTGTAAGAGCTGTGCATACGACATAGGTGGAGTTTCAAAATGACGATTTGTCAGAGGAGCCCGATTCTGATATCTTCTATACCCCTGATGATTCTGCTGCTGAGGCTGCTGCGGCGGCGGCTGCGGTGGAGCAGCTGGGATATTTATGCTAGCAATCTGAGGCTGAGGGCCCTTGCCCTTTCTCCGAGCATTAGTGACAGCACTGGCATCTCCTTCTCGACGCTTGCCAGTGTAAGGTTTCTTACCACCTCCTCCAGCTGAGGATGATTCACCCTGAATTTTTCCAATCTTTATACCGTTCTCAACATGCTCGCCCATAGTGATGAGAGCCGAGAATGTTCCAGACATGCCACTGACCAGCTTTTCATAGTAGATTCTAGGAAGGGTGGCCACGAACATTTGCACTAGCTCGTGCTCAACCATCGGCGGTTGAACCCGAGCAGCCAATTCACGCCACCGTTGGGCGTATTCTTTAAAGCTTTCATTGTTCCGCTGTGAGAGATTCTGAAGTTGAACTCGGTTGGGGGCCAAGTCGCTATTGTATTGATAGTGGAGGACGAACGCTTCAGCGAGGTCTCTCCAGGTGCGCACAGTAGCGGGATCCAGGCCCATATACCATTCGAGTGATGGACCAGAAAGACTATCCTGGAAGAAGTGCATCAGCAACTTCTCATCGTCAGAATAGGCGGACATCTTTCTATAATAAGATCGGAGGTGGACGCGGGGGCAAGTAGTACCCTTATACTTCTCAAAGACAGGCACCTTGAACTTATGAGGTACCTTGAAGTCAGCAATCAACCCGAGCTTGGACATATCAATGCCCAATGTGTTCTGATTTTCAATGTCTCTCATCTTGTCTTCCAGCGCTTTGAACCTGAGTCGAGCTTCAGCATTCAACTCTGCTTCCACACCTCTCTGAGAGAATACGTCATCCTGATGGTCCTCCAGCCACGGTTGAGGCACCAACAGATTTCCTACACCAGCATTGCCGTTAATCGGCCCTATGTTAACATTGGCTCCCAGACTGCCATTGCCGACGCGTGCCGCATTGAGTCCGAGATTAGTCATCAGATTGCCGTTAGCACTGGCGTTGCCCCCGGCAACAGGAACAACGTTCTGTGGAGCATCCACTGGAGGAGGAGTAGGCATAGCCCCGCCGTGCAGTATGCCATTACTGTCAACCCTGGAGATCAGAGGTTGAACCAAAGTACGAAGCTGGTCCTGACCATTCGCGACCACTTGCATCAGCTCCATAAAACGATCCATCCGTTCACGGAGCTCTTGAACATCTGACTGCACCTGGTCCATAATCCTTGTCTGATTAGCGCGAGTTGAGTAGCGGTGAATGAGTCTTTGATCAATCCTGGAGATCGAAAGCAGCTCGGAACCTGTGTACCTGAAAAACCTGCCAAGATTAAAGGTTAGGAAAAGCAATAGAATGTATGTCGTGCAACAATGCTTCATGCAGATGTATGCGTGTGTCTGTGTGCTTGAGAGATTTCCCCCGATCCTGGCGCCTTAGTACCAGTGCTGACAATAATAAGGAGGGGAATCTGGGCCCAATCATGGAAACAGCAATCTCACATATACATAGTACCAGTGATAGTCAACTCCGACACATTAGGGATCGAGAACTCGTACGCAATAGTCTTGCTGTAATAATACAATAAGAGGCGAGAGATCCTGGATCGGGGAAACGGTACCTGTCACAGACATACGTCAATGGAATGCGAATGATCATGCAAACTAATGCAAAGTGCAGGCATGCAACAATATATCCAGGTGGCTGCTGCGGAGGTTAGGTATCAACAGTCACTGATGAGAAAAACCCCGACGTAAAACCACTGGTCTGATCTGCTGAGAATAACCATCTGATAGGACCGAGATCAAAATGCTGCTCTGTCAAGAATAAGTGACTGATAATAAGGACCTCGGGTGCAAGATCAAGGAACATCTGTTAATGAAGTCTTCAGACCCCAAATCAAAAATATGCCCTATCAAGAACAAATACGCAGCTGCTGATGAGATCTTCAGACCCCACTCAAAACCTGCCTTATCCAGAACAAACCACTGATGATAATACTTTGATCAAAACCTGCTCTATCAAGAACAGACAAACACCCGGTGATAAGATCCTCTGATCAAAAACTTGCTCTGTCAGGAACGGACGAGTCTGCAACTGAGAACCCTGATACCAACATAACTGATTCACTATCAAGAAAACCAGGTAGTCTGGAGGTCAAAGTTTCCTGCAATATCCCAACCCCACTCACAGGTATGGACCTAATCCACGGACAAAGGTACGGCATCCTATGCGGTCATCAGCGTCACAGACTTTCATGAGTGACGATACGATTCCCAGAAGGAGTGGCATCATCAAGTCATGAAGAGGCCTCACTTAGCTGACTTCCAAATGATCGGTCCCCAGAGTCGACAATCCTCACGTCTGGACTCCCCTCAGATCCTCAGGACCGGAAAGGAGCACCTCTGCAAGAATCTCGTCTGAGCGCAGATTTTCGTAGGGAACTGTGCCTGCTCAGCAGACAGGTTCGTCTACTACTTCTCCGCAACTATATCTAGGTGTATACTCAAGCCCAGGTCCGACTTCTCACTCATAGTAACATCCCTCTCCCACAGCAGCACAGATAATCATATCAAACTTGCAATAAAATGCGGGAAATAAAGTGCGGGAAGTAAAAATGCGATAAATAAACGCAACCCAATAAGCAAACATACAAGCGCTAGGATTGAATCTCATAGGGAACCGGAGAACCAGAGATTCTGGGTTCGGTCCCCAGCAGAGTCGCCAACTGTCGCTTGCGCGAAAATAAGGTGCCGGCATGACAGAAGAGTCGCCACCTTTCGTTATTTATACCTCAGAGCGGGAAAGGAAACTATCGGAAAAACCTGACGAATAAGGGTAAGACAAGGTCATCGCAACCATTGTCTGGGTTCGGGAGTCGGTTACGCAAGGGGAAGGTATTAGAACCCCTCACGTCCGTCGTACTCGACGAGATCCACGCTTGTTGGTTTACTTGGACGGGTTGGTGTTATTCTATCTACCTATCAAGGCTGGCTGAAAAAGAAAAGAAAAATGACTCGGCAAAGCGTCGCACTTTATGCCTACGTATTCTCATCAGAGAATGAGAAATCAGAGTCAACGTAGTTCGGCCTACGAAGGATTATGGGGGAAAAGTTGCTCGCTAGGACGTCGCATCCTATGCCTACGTACTCCCACACAGTATGGAAGATCAGAGCAAACGTAGTTCGGGAAACTACGGGTTATCTCCTGAAAGAAGTGTTTTTTATCGCATTTGCAATTTCAACCGCACTAGAGACTATGACTTGAGAGTGAATGCGTCGCATGTCACTCAAAGGGTAACATACCAAACATCCAACCTCAGATGGCTTAAGGCTCGTAACGCACGAAAGGAATCATTCATGATTACTGTATCTTAAACTGCTTTGAGATGAGAAGAGAACAGGCCCAACTAGGAGGGAGACTATCAAGTCCTACTGTTATCATGCCATGGATTCATCCTATGGTTGAGGTTTGAACAGGGAACTCCTAGAAGTTGTCATGCATAGGTTTCAACCTAAAAGTCTATCATCAAATCCTTATCAAAGGAAATGAGAGTCCTAAGGGATCATGTCAATGATACACCAAAATAGACAAAGCATCAGCTTAACAGTAAAATGCATGCAATGCAAGTGAGGGAGGAAATGTGTGTGGGGCTTCAGCCTCCACAAGCTCGTCTCGACCTCAAGCCAGTCATGAAATAACAGTAATCATACTGAAAAATAAACAACATGCCATCAAGCAATAAACAGTAAACTGCAGTCATACAGATAAAAGAAATGAAATACCATCCATGTTTGAGAAAGAATCATCTACATCTACTCTCTAATCCTAACCCTAACAGCAGAACACTAAGCAAAGCCCTAAAGCAAAACCCTACACAAGAGAAATCAATCCCAGTCTTCAAGCTTCAAAACAAGCTTACCAAAGAAAGGGAGCTAAGTAAGCAGACTCATAGTGTCTTCCTTAGGAAAGCACTAGGAGGCTTGTACTCAGGAATCATATCCTATGTGGCTCAACCACTGTGATCAGTTTACATTCCTCCTCAGGAGAAACTAAACTCACATGAAGGCTCCAACATCACTGGATATTTAGGAAATCCTACCTGAACTAGTGGAACTAAGTGAACAGACTCATGGGACCTTCCTCAGGAAAGTACTAGGAGGCTTCCACTTAGGAGTTGTATCCTATGTGGTTCAACAACTGTGATCAGTTTACATTTCTCCTCAGGAGAAATTAAACTCACATGTTGGCTCCAACGTCATTGGATACTTAAGAAATCCTAGATGAACTAATGGAACTAAGTGAATAGACCCATAGGACCTTCCTCAGGAAAGTACTAGGAGGCTTCCACTTAGGAATTGTATCCCATGTGGCTCAACAACTGTGATCAGTTTACATTTCTCCTCAAGAGAAATTAAACTCACATGTTGGCTCCAACATCATTGGATACTTAAGAAAAAGGTGAGAAGAGAGAATGAAAGTCATTCATAGTGCCTTCCTCAGGAAAGTACCATGAACTTCCTTCAAACTTCAGGATCTCAAACCTCACAGACAGGGAATAGTCCCCAAGCTCTGGGTATCTGAGTCTTCAATCTTCTCCTTCATCATGCTCCTCAACAAGATCTTCAAAACAAACTAAGCCCCACAACAAATTCCCCAAAATGAACCCCAAGGATAAACAGATAACCACAGAACAGTCAAGACCATCAGAAAACTTCAGAAAATACCTAAAAATATTAAAACAAGGGGAAAAATTCTATCAATTAATCACAAGGGTCCATAACATCTACCCATAACATCTCTATATACCCATACCCAAAAATCAAATCAAAACTCCCCACAGAAAATGAATTATTTCACCTATGCATCCTTAAACCCTAATTATGATACCCTAATGCCAACCTAACTAAACTAATCAAATTTTAATCTAAAAATAAAGAATTAAATCCTATGGGGAACTATGATTCAATATCTAATCACACCAAAAAGAATGAATTAAAAAGACTAAGGGAAGGTCCTAAAATAAATTCTACAAAATTGGATACAATATTAAACATATTAAAAAGCTATTTAAAAGAATAATATGCTAAAAATACTAAACTAAAAATAAAATGGAATTTTTATTTTTATTAATTTTCTAGACAAATTTATTAACCTATAGAAAAAACAAGAATTAAAAAATATCAATTTTTGGATTTTTTATGAATTTATTAAAATGCAAAAAATATAAAGGAAATTGAAAAATAAAAGGAATTAATTAAAGGGGAGGGGGTGTTAAAATCAGGGCGCCCTAGTTCATTTCCAGTTGGGCTGAGTGAGGGGGGTGTGGATAGGAGATGGCTCTTAAGCCCACGTTTCAGAATAAATGAAACGCGGCGTTTTAAGGACGCGCAGGCTTCCCTCTTAATTCACTTCAAATCTGGGCCGTGGATTGGATAGAATGGTCAATGGTCTTGGGCGTGATCCAAGGGCTGGGAGGTTATCTTCAACCTCCAGCCTAGGGTTTCATGGAAAACCCGTCTTCATGAGCTGATTTATCTCTCCCTCGTTCTCCTTCGATACTTGATAAAAATGAAAACTGCAAAAACCTAAAATGATCTACTGATTGCCCTCTCCAACATCCTGCCCTTAGTTTCTCCTGAATCTCCTCCAAGAATCAAACCCGAGAGATGGAAGTCTAGGGCACCATGAATTAACTCTGATATGCATGTTCACTATTCTTGCTGAAATTAACCTGGGATACTCTACGTGCTGTGGGGAGTAAACTAAGCTAAAGAACTAGTATTATAGTACCCTAGGTTGTGTGTTCTTGATCTCAAAACAGAAATGGCCATGGAACCAACCTTCATATAATGCCTTCAAACTCATCACAATTCATCCCTATGAGTATCTAATCACTTTTATCCAATCAACAAGACCTAAAACTGCATAATTAAGGGGATTCAAATGAAGTTGCTTACCTTGCAAGTGATGATGGCTATGGTGGTTTCCCTTCAATCCAAGCCTTGGTGTTTGCTTCAAATGATCTCCAATGGCTGTAGATTATTCTGTTTGCACTAGTTCTTGCTGAGACTTCTTGAATCACCCTATCCACTTCTTCATGCACCTTGGAGTGAAGACTTGGATCACACAAAATAGCCACTGATTCCAACCACTCTTACTTGCCAATTGCTCTATGATGATGGTAGATGATGATGATAACAAGAATGATGTTAATTGATGAAGTTTCAATGGAGTTTGAAAGCAAAATGCAATTTGGAGTTATGGAATCAAACTAGGTAATGCAAGCACTCTCAATCACCAACCAGGGCATGGATCATCTCTAGGGCATATATAGGTGTCATTGGAAATGTGTGGAAGCTTTGAGAACCTTCCAAGAAGTTTCTAGAATGTATCATGCAATGAGAATTTGAATTTTCCATCTTTGGTAATTCTCATGCAAACTCATGATAAACCATGCAATCCCACTCAATTTCTCCCCACATGATATTATGACATGAAAACAAGGCCTTACAAACCCTTATGTAGCATTTTCTCACTTTTCCTTTTGGTGCCTTAAGATGCAAGAATGAAAATTACAAAGCAACCTCAATTTTTAAGCCTAAACTCAAAAATCTACTTGAACCATTGTTTTTAAAATGATGTTTGGAGTCAAAATGACATATTGGATGACCCATTTTGGATTTGTAGATCTCTCAAACCAAAATTCCATTTCAACTTTTTCAACTTATAAGCCATTTTTAGGTCATTTTTACCCAATCTTGTAAATCCTTGCTACAAGCTTTTTCAATAACTCATGACCTCTTTTCTAAGCTTAAAATCCCATTTTGAACAACTTCCATGTTTTGAGTTTTTCCATTTGAGGCTTGGAAATAGGAGATATGGCCTTTGCTTAAAATGACCTATAACTGCCAAATGACCAAAATACCCCTGTCTTGTTCAAACCATAAGTTGAGTTCTACAAATCCTATCAAGGACTTCTAGTACTCTATAGAAAGCTAAGAAGATGCTCTTCAGCACTCATGTTGACCAAGAAATCATAGGAATCATCCTACTAGGGAAAGAGTTGTCTGCATGTTGGGTGACTTTCAAGGACCCAGATTCACTTACATCAGATGACCTGTAATTTGTCAAAACCATAACTTGAGCTCTGCAACTCCTATCAAGGACTTCCACCACTAAAATTAAAGCTAAGAACAAGCTCTACAACATTCATGTTGTGGGGAAGATGAGATATCAATCACATCTTGAGCTAAAACTGCCTGGAAGATAGGGATCAAATTAGGGTTTTTTCACTGTCAATCCCTGGAAACCCTAACTCAAAACTTCTCAAACTCCTCAATCATGATGAGTTGGTCTAGGAATCATCTTTATAACATCTCCATACATCATTCCATGATCTCATGGCCCTTGGATTAGGTCTCAACATTCTCCAAATCTTCAGTTACCCCAGGGTTGACCCAGTCAAAACCCTAATTCTACCATTCATGGTTGAATCTTCTGAATTCTTGCATAATGACCTCTCTGGGCTTCATGATGGCTATCAAAACATCTCATTGGCTTTCTCAAAGCTTCAAGTTCATTCTCAAAGTCTCAAAATCATCTGAGGAGCTCCCACAACTCTCAAGTCATGAGGCACACAACCTTGGCTTCAACCAATTCCTCTGAGGATCTCTTGAGCTTTCTAACAAAGGTTTCCACTTTCAAACACTTGATGGGTAAATAATTGTTGGTCAAATTTTGGGGTGCAACAATGTGTCTGTGTGTTAGGGAGATTTCCCCCGATCCTAGTGCTTGAGTGCCAGTGCTGATAATAAGAAGTCCGAGTCCAGTCATGGAAACAACAATCTCATATATAAAGAAAGCCCATCAAGGCAGTACACGACATCAGTGAGTACAAACAGAATCAATAGCGTGACCTCGACCAACAAGCCTGGTGATGGCCGGCCTACAACAATGATCAAAACAAAAGGAGTACAAATAGTCAAGCATGGCCACGGGCGCGAAACTCTTCTAACAACCCCTTCGTTTCTGGATGATCAGGCCGAGTGAGCAACCCTTCGACGAGCAACTCCCTTTGCATAATGGTATATTGAAGACCTTCGACCGAATCTTCCCATGCTCCTTCGTCGAAACAATCTTCTAGCTTTCGTTTCTTGAATTCAAACGTCAGTTTGCGCTCCTTCAGGTTAGCGAGAGCCCTATTGAGCTGGCCTTCAGCGGCGTATGTGCGAGCGGTTTCTTCATCAAACCTTTTCACACTAGCCCTCACCTGGGCTTTCAGCTTGGAGATCTGTAGCATCAGCTTATCCTCCCGCTCTTTCCTGTTGGCTAAGGAAGCCTTCCAGTGCTGGTTGAACTTGGATATCCTCCGATACGCTTCGTCCAAGTGTTGCTTCTTCGTGGCCAGTACGTCGTTGACAGCTTTGAAGTCTCAACCCGTGCGCTCATGCTCAGCTATCTGCTTAGCCAAATCTGTCCCCAGCTGGTTTACCAGCTCTGTCTGCCTCTTGAAAGAATGAACGGCTTCGTTTCTCTCGCTTCTGAGCTGAACCAATTCTTTCTCCAGTTCTTCATTTGCCCTCTTCAATGCATCTCGCTCAACTAGCACCTGATTATGCTGCTGAATGGGCACGATAGTAGGCTCCTCAATCACTGGATAGCTTTCTGGCTTGGCAGGAAGAAACGGCATCCCTATAGCATCTGCTCTGGCTCTGATCCAAGTCACGTACGGAGGGTAGGCTTGATTATTGCTTCTCCCCAGCAATGGTTTTCCCCGCTTACAGATACCATTCCAAGCGTGCTGAAGCTTGGATAGCATATCCCCCCCTAGAAGACCAGTGAGGTACAAAGATTCCTACACCTCTTCATCCTTCGGCGGAGCTCTCAAAGCATACGCGAACTGTCGGACCAGCAAAGACGGATTGTAGTTGATAAAGCCCTTTCTGCCTATCAAAGGCACGTTCGGAAACCCGCTGCAGCTGAAGATAATCTCAGTACCCAACCTATCTCTGTCAAACCAGTCAATATCTTCCGCTGACAGACTCATCAACCGCTCAGACCACTCAGTTGTGGCTGCAGACGAAGCAAAGGGACCCCTCTGGGGTAGGTGACTATCAAGTCATCTATAGAGCAGGGGTACACAGCATGAGACGTTCTTACCCCTTCTGTTCTCGTTTTTGTAGTGGATGGAATGGTAGACATCTCCTATCAAGGTAGGGATTGGATTCCCTGAAGCAAAGATGCGAAATGCGTCGAAGTCTACAAAGTCAGGCATATTGGGGAACAGGATGATGCCATATATGCACAGAGCGAGAATGGCGTTGAACATGACCCAACATCCGTCTTTGGCGCACTCCTGAGCCTTTCCTACTAAGAACTGCAAGGAGAACCCGGGAACCTTGTTCCAACTAGACAATACCAACTCGGAGGCATCCAGATGAAGTGATGGGGCTAGACCAGCCAAATCAGGCTCAACATCCATATGAACAAAAGGCATCTGCCTCTTGATAGGAACACCTAACAAATCAGCATATTCCTCTAACGTAGGTGCGAGAACAAAATCCTGGAAAGTGAAGCATCTCAACGGAGGATCGTAGAACTGCAGCAGAGCGTGCAACCCATTCAACTCGAACGCAGAAGGTTTACGAACCAAACTGAGCAATTTGCCGTAAGATTTTCTGAACTCATCTCTCACATAATCATCTACTAAAGCAATCAAACCAGTCAGCTGAACCACATCAGGGGCAGGGAGCTTGTAAGCCACGGTCTTCCTCAGAGAACCCATAATAACAGAACAGAAAGCCAGAAATCTTGAATCGGGGGAAACGGTACCTGCAACACAGACACACGTTAATGAAATGCAAATGAGTATGCAAAGCAATGTAAAATGCAATCATGCAGCAGGAGATCAAGACAACTGCGCTAAGGAGATTCTGTATCAAGAAAACCATAATCCCACTCTATCAAGAACGACCACTATCTCTGATAAGAAGAAAACCCCGGTATCGGACCACAAATCTGCTCTGTCAAGAACACACACACATAGGGCCATAAATCTGCTCTGTCAAGAACAAACATCTGATGATAAGGACCTCTGATACAGGACCCTAACTCTGCTCTGTCAAGAACAACCGTCTGATAATAAGGACCTCTGATACAGGATCCTAACTCTACTCTGTCAAGAACAACCGTCTGATAATAAGGACCTCTAATACAGGACCCTAGCTCTGCTCTGTCAAGAACAACCGTCTGATAATAAGGACCTCTGATACAGGATCCTAACTCTGCTCTGTCAAGAACAACCATCTGATAATAAGGACCTCTGATACAGGACCCTAACTCTGCTCTGTCAAGAACAAACATCTGATAATAAGGACCTCTAATACAGGACCAAAACTCTGCTCTATCAAGAACAAACATATATCTGCAGATGAGATCCTCGGATCCCAATCATAAACCTGCTCTATCAAGAACAAATACACATCTGATGATAAGATCCTCTGATCCCAATCAAAAACCTGCTCTGTCAAGAACAATCATACATCTGCTGATGAGATCCTCAGACCCCAATCAAAACTGATTCACTGTCAAGAAAACCAGGTAGTCTGAAGGTCAATGTTTCCTGCAATAAACCCAGCCCTGCTCATAGGTATGGACCTAAACTGACTCAAGTTCAGCATCCTATGTGTTCATCAGCGTCACAGACATTCAAGACAGGTGATACGATACCCAAAAGGTGTGGCATCACCAGCTCATGAAGCGGCCTCACTCGGCTGAATCACAAATGATCGGTCCCTAGAGTCGACAATCCTCCAAACCAACAACCCCCTCAACCCAAAGGGTTGAAAAAGAAGCCAACCGGGAGAACCTCGTATGAGCGTGGATTTCGTGAGACACTAGTGCCTGCCAAGCAAGCACGCGCCCATTAATTTCCACAACTAATGCTATGTTCACTCAAGCCTGGGTCTGGCTTCTCACTCATCAGAATGCCCCTCCCACAACAGCATAGATAATCATATCATACTGGAAATAAAGTGCGGGAAATAAAATGCGGTAAGTAAACACAACCCAACAAGTAATCATACAAGCGCTAGGATGGACTCTCGCAGGGGACGTCGGATCTCCAAACTGACTCGCATACGGGACGTTGGATCCCAGGAAACTATCAACTCCCCAGCAGAGTCGCCAGCTGTCGCTTCCGCGAAAATAAGGTGCCGGCAGAACAGAAGAGTCGCCACCTTTCGTTATTTATCCCTTAGAGTGGGAAAGGAAACGATCAGAAAAACCTTACGAAAAAGGGTAAGACAAGGTCATCGCAACCGTTGTCTGGGTTCGGGAGTCGGTTACGCAAGGGGAAGGTATTAGCACCCCTCACGTCCGTCGTACTCGACGGGATCCACGCTTGTTGTGTTTACTGGACGAGTTGGTTTATCTATCTACCTATCAAGGCTGGCTTAAAAAAGAAAAGAAATGACTCGGCAAAGCGTCGCGCTTTATGCCTACGTATTCTCATCAGAGAACGAGAAATCAGAGTCAACGTAGTTCGACCTACGACAGGTTACAGGGAAGGTGGCTCGCCAATACGTCAGTATTGTGCCTACGTACTCTCAACAGGCTTAAGAGATCAGAGCTTACGTAGTTCGGGATACTACGGATTACGGGAATTCAGATTCATCTGTTTTATCGAGTAGGGTTAAACAGCAGTTCCAGCAGTTAGGGACAAAGCCTGTTTGCGTTGGCGCTGAAGTTTAACGACACTCTTTTCTTCAAAAAAGCTTTCCTTTGAATTATGGGCCCACGGGGCAAAAAGGTTTGAAGTTTGTTATCTGTCTTTTACGAAAGAAGTGTTTTTTATTGTGTTTGCAATTTCAATCGCACTAAAAACTATGACCTGAGAGTGAATGCGTCGCATGTCACCCAAAGGGTACCATACTAAACATCTAGACTGTTGGAAAGAAGCTCTCCAACAATCCTTTCTCAGATAGCTTGAGGCTCGTGACGTACGAAAGAAATCATTCATGATTACTGTATCTTAAACTGTTTTGAGATGAGAAGAGAACATGCTCAACTAAGGGAGACTATCAAGTCCTACTGTTGTCATGCCAAGGATTCATCCTATGGTTGAGGTTTGAAACAGGGAACTCCTAGAAGTTGTCATGCATAGGTTTCAACCTAAAGTTCTATCATCACTTCCTTATCAAAGGAAGTGAGATTCCTAGGGGATCATGTCAATGATAAACAGATAAAGCATCAGCTTAAACAGTAAACAGTAAACGACTGCAAAATGCATGCAATGCAAGTGAGGGAGGAAATGTGTGTGGGGCATCAGCCTCCACAAGCTCGTCTCAACCTCAAGCCAGAATGAATAACAGTAATCATGCAGAAAGATAAAACATGCTATCAAGCAAAATACAAGAGACTGCGATCATACAGAAGAAAATGGAATGCTATCAAGCAAAATAAACCACATGGGCAAGGGAGCAGGGCTCTACCGAATACCCGCAAGAAAAGCCATACAGTAACAATACAAGCAGAGGGAGCAACTCCACCTCTAGTGCAATCATGCTCCTAGATTAAAGTCAGTCTAATCATGGACTTATTCTAATGCATCAAGCAAGTCAAACAAGGCACATCAGCACAGAAAAGAAAACAGACAAGAAAGAAGATCAACAACTCCCTCTCCAATCCCAAGCCTCATCTCTTCTGTCAGCAATCCAGCCTTTAGACCTCAATCACCTTTCAAGGATATCAGCTTCACTGGCAAGTATCAACTTGCTTCTCCAGGTTGCAACCCCTCAACATAAGTTTCAACTTCCTCCTTCTTCAAGCTTCAGCTCCTTATTCAATTCCACCTTCAGGCTTCACTCTTAACTACAAGTATCAACATGATTCCTTCAGTCTCTCAAAGCATCAATGTACAAGTATCAACTTGTCTTTTATTCCTCAAGCCTCAACTCTACACTCGATCTCAATTGGATCCTCTTCATGAGTATCAACTCAGTCTCCAAGCTTCAGCTCTCTTTGCTTTACCAGTCTCAACTTGGTCTTCTTCTCCTACAAGCTTCAGCTTCCCAGGGTAACCTTCAATCACCTGGAAGTGTCAACTTCATCCTTCAATTCTTTAAGCCTCAGCTCTTCATTCAATCTCCATTGGGTCTTCAAGTATCAACTTGTTCTTCAAGCTCTTCAAGCTTCAGCTGCAATGGCAATACTCAAGGAATCATCCTCTTCCACACTCTTCAGTGAAGTCCTCATCTTCAAACTCAAGTCTAACATCTTTCAAGATACTCAAACCAGAAGATAAATGATTGAACATGATGAGTGGAAATGATAAACAACTTACTGACAACCAAAGGAAGCCTGTAAAGGTTTATCATTATGAGAGACTGGTTCCCTCAAAGTTCTACTTCCCAGATAAAGCCACTCATCCTTCCAAAGGAGGGATGTGAATATCTGAGAAGGACTTTTAGTCATGGGGAGGAATGGAAGCACAAGATGCTTTCCATGTTTGTGAAAGAAATCATTCTAACTATAAGGCTCTCCCTATGTCCTATCTCCTAATCTTCATCAGACACCTTCAGGCACAAACAAATCCAAAGCTCCAAGAAACTTCAAGCAACTTCAAGCATCCTCCTCTTGTCTTCAACTTGTCTTCAATCTCAACCAAAGGAAAACCAAGCACAAACCCTAATCTAAGGGGACTAAGGAAGTTAAACTAGTTGAATTAGTTAATTAGGATCACCTAAAACCTAGTACTAAAGTTAGTCCTAACTAAAATACTAAGTTCAAATGTAAAATCCTACAAAAATTACTATGGGAACCTAGGTCAATCATGACTCTACCACATTAATTTCAAAGATCAAACCATCAAATTAGACCTAGAAATAAAATCTACATTCTAAGGTATCAACCTAAAACCCTAAAAAGGAAGCATCTAAATATCAATCTAGAAGGCACACCTATTTTCATCACAAAAATGTGATAAAAATGCTATGGGATCATACATGTCTAACCTAATCACACACAAAAAATTAGGCTCAAAATCATCACCATAAGATCATACAAAATTCCACAAAAATATGTATCAAACATAAACATTTTAATATCAATTAAAACATAAAATTCCAATAAAATCAGAAATTACATGAAATGAAAATATTTTTTCTCTAAAAAGTAATAGACTCAATCATGAGTAGAATGCAAAAAGAATGGGTTCAATTGGATTAATATTCAATTAATTATGAATTTTTCAAGAATCATGAACAAAATGAAAATTAAATGAAAATCCAATTAAAACAATAAAGCGCGCGGTGCAAATATCAATCAGAACCAGTTCAAAATCTGGGTTGGGCCCTCAGGGGGGTATGGATAACACTTAAATCATTAAGCCCAAAACGCCTGAATAAATGAAACGGTGCATTTCATGCTTCAGAATCCTTCACAACTCAACTTTAAAACGTGGCCCTTGGATCAGCCTCAAAGTCCAAGTCAAACCAAGATCCAAGGGTGCAAACTTCATCTTCAACCTTTCAAACCTCTGAGCTTCGCGCCCAGCTCCGGCCACCGCCGGTGGATCTCCGATCATCTTCCTCAACCTTAGTTCTCCCTAGAGGCCTCCAATCCAAATGGTCAAAACATGAAACTTATCCCAAATCTTGCCACGAACTCAACCATACCCTTAGTTTCTTCTGAAACCTCAAGAATCATCATTTCCCAATCTCAACCGAAAATGGCAATTCACCTAATTTGTATCTAATTCATAAATTAACTATCTGGAATCCATCCTACATCATTCTACAATCAATCTAGCACCTTAATTCAACCTAATTCTACCTAAATCATGCTATAGGAAGAAGGTACCAACCTGAAAATCTTGGTTGAACAGATGCACCAATCCTCCACTTCAAGCTCTACAATCTTGCAGACACGATCAATGAACCTTCCTCTTGCTTCTGTATGCAAAAGAATCAATGGAAAGTGCTTGAATCTTGAAACCCGATGGTAAGTTGCAGGTGATGAAAATCACTTGTTCATACACGATCTAGCCACCAATTCTTCTTGGAAATGATCTAGAATCACTCCTTGACATCCATCGAAGAAGTATCAATCAAGAAAATGGGAAGAAAATGGAGAATTTGGTGAAACCGATTGCACTTGCAAGCTATGAAATTTCAATCTCAAACTAAGCTCAATCCTTCAATGATCACCAACCTCTGCAATGGATCCACTCTACTCCTTATATAGATGAAGTTTGGATGATCTAGAACCCTCTAGATCCTTCCAATGAGATTTTCCACTTCTCATGTCATGAGATTTCCAATCATGTATCATGACATGTACAATTCTGTTTCCCTTGGTACAGCCACTTGTTCTCATCCCAAAATCTCCCCAAGTGAGATATTAGAGGTGTTTAGCTTGCAAAAAGCCTTGCTCATGCCTTGATTTTGAGTTTTGCAAGTGTTGCTTAATATGCAAGTAAGTGCTTTTCAACGCAAGTCCACAATTTAGACCTCAAATCAAAAATGTGGCTAAACCAATGTTCTTAAAATGTTTTCTAGAGTCAAAATGATATATCACATGCCATGGTTTGGATGTGTAGGTTGAAAATATCAATTTCCAACTTTGGTTTATTTAACTTATGCCTTTATTTTAGGTCATTTTTGCAACTTTGAGCTAAAAGCCTTTCCATAATCTCATGACCTCCTTAATAGCCTTAAAACATCATTTTGAACAAGTTTGATGTTGAAGATTTTTCCATTTGAAGCTTGGAAATAGGAGTTATGGACTTATGGTTGAAATGACCTGTAATCTCCAAATGACCAAAATGCCCTTGACTTGTCAAAGCCATAACTTGAGTTCTACAAATCCTATCAAGGACTTCTCGTACTCTATAGAAAGATAAGAAGATAAGGAACAACATTCATGTTGACCAAAAGTTCATAGGAATCCTCCTTCTTAGGCAAAGGTTTGATGCAAGTTGGGTAACTTTCAAGGCCCCAGATTCACATACCTCAGATGACCTGTAACTTGTCAAAGTCACAACTTGAGTTCTACAAATCCTATCAAGGACTTATAGTACTAAAATTAAAGCTAAGAACAAGCTCTACAACATTCATGTTGGGGGCAAGATGAGATGACAATCATATCTTGAGCTAAATTGCCTTGAAGATAGGGGTCAAACTAGGGGATTTTACACTGTCAAGCCTTAGAAACCCTAGTTTGAAACTTCTCAAACTCTTCAATCATGATGAGTTAACCTTGGAATCATCCTTATAACATCTCAATGCATCAATCCATGATCACATGGCTCTTGAATTAGGTTTCAACCTTGTTCAAATCATCAGTTGACCTAGGGTTGACCCAGTCAAAGCCTAATTACACCACTCATGGCTGAGTCTTCTTAAACTTGGACCATGACCTATCTAGGCTTCATGATGGCTTTCAAGACATCTCATAAGCTCTCTCAAAGCTTCAAGTCCACATTCTTGGCTTCAGAATCATCTGATGACTCCCCACAACTCTCAAGCTAGGAGGCACACAACCTTGGTTTCAACCACTCATCTTTGAGAATCTTTTGACTTCTCTGACAAAGATATCTACCCTTGAACACTTGAATAACCTTCTTGGCTAGCTTCCATAGTCTTGTATAGCTCTTTATTGGTAGTCATACCTCTTGATCTCCTGCACACATGTCAATGCAATGCATATGATAATGCTAATGTGAATGAAATGAATCACAAGCTAGGTAAAGAAATGTTGGTCAAATTTTGGGGTGCAACAGTTGGTGAAAGTGAGATTAGCTAGTAGCATTTATGTCGGGTGATGTTAGGCTAAAGTGATGGAATGAGTTGGGACTTAATCGGGTGAATCCAAGAGTTTTGGAGTGGAAGAACAATGGGGAAATTCTGAGTTCGCAGACACTCGCTAGCACGTTCGCTAGGCGAGCTGGTCGCGAATGTTCGCTAAGTGAGCAGTAGCGAATCGGTAGCGAACAGTCCCAGACTTGGACAAAATGCATGTTATGGTGTTCGCTGGTAGAGAATGGGGGTAGCAAAGGTTCGCTAGGGGTTCGCTGAGCGAGCGAGGTAGCGAACAAAGTCAGAGGCTTCTGTTTGCCTTCGTGAGCTTGTTCGCTAGGCGAACAAGTAGCAAATACTCGCTAGGAGCTCGCTAAGCGAGCAGGGTGGAGAGCGTGACAGGTTGTGTTTTCTTTAATGTTTCCATCAGTGGTCGGATTTCCGACCTAACGTTGATTATTTCCTTGCTCGAGGCATCGATCATGCCGAGTTATATTGTGTTGTGGGTAGTTGTATGGCGTGAATCCTAGATTGTGTGATGTGGCCGTTTGGCAATTTCATGCATTTGTTTGGATTAAATGGGAATGCATGGTGATATTAATGTGAATGCGTATATTTGTATATATTTGTATAATATGAAGAATGCATGAATATGTTTGTAAACATGTGTGGATTCTAAGAGTGTATTGAGTCGTGTTGCATGTGTAGCATCATGATTGCATTCTTGTGTGTCTGATCCCGCGTAGGATCTGCAAAAACCTCGTGTGCCCTTGTGGGGTGTGAGCGATGGTTAGTTACTTTGATCCCTAGGAGGATCTGCAGAAACGATCGTGTGCCCTTGTGGGGTGTGGGCGATGGTTTATTTTTGATTCCGTGGAGAATCTGCATAACAGTTGTGTGTTCTTTTGGGGTGTGAGCAACCGGATTGTGTGCCCGTGTGGGGTGTGAGCAATCCTGAAACATCATGTGCTCATGTGGGGTGTGAGCGATGGGTGAACATCATAGGCCCGACGGGGAGTTACTTCGGTAACGAGCGATGGTTCCATTTTGGTACTTCAATTGAACCTGCTGAATGAGTCGGTACCGCATTTGCATCTGCATAGAGTCGTGAGTCGGTCTCTATGAGTTGCATTATCATTTTATATGATGTTTTGTTGAAATGGACATAATTGTAAATGTTTAAGTGAAATGCTATGAATTGTGAAACATGAATTGGTGGATGTGATTGATTATGTACGTGTACATTGTGATGTATTATAACAAGTTGTGGTGAGAAATGTGAATTGCGTGTATGTTATAATTGTGTTTTATGATATATAATTTTATGCATTGTTTGTTATAATAATGTTTCTCACCCTTCTGCTGTTTTATAATGCTCTATGAGGCATTGTAGAATAGGATGCTGGAGGTCTTTTGTGAAGCGAGTCTTCATTTCTTTTGGTCAGATGGCTCTGATATGTAACACTAGGTAGTTAGGAATTGTTTTGATTCTTTTGTGATACATCCGTGTATGTATCTGCTGCTGTATGTTTTGTAAACTCAACTGATGAATTGAATTAATCTGAATGATGTATATGATGCTTATGTTAATGACATGATTTCAATGTTTATATGTTTCCTCTTTATTCTAAATATTGATATGTGGGTTTTAAGCGCTATGCTTTGTTTTTAGTTGAGATTTACCCCTTTTGTTACATATCTTTATGAGCAGGTATTATTTATGTTTCGTTTCGATGATAATGTAATGCACCTCTTTTATACCATATTATAATTATACTCTGATGAAACATGTATTAATTGCTTATATGATTTTAATTGATTAATTAGGGGTATAGAAAGGGGGTGTTACACTTACCAACATTAAATGAATTATGTTCCTGTTTACCGAATTAAGCAAACGGTTAAGAATACAACGAATTAACGAATTAAGCAAACGATAGCACGCAATTAAATTTAGGAACATGCATACAATCGAATTTAATCAATTCTATCTTATGAACAACAATTGAATTAAGCAAACAATTGCAATCAAATGAAGCAAATGACTTCATAGAAAAGGATTGAAAGGAATCAAATTTAAATTGATATTATAATAACCTCAAAGTGTTGAAACCGTACACAGCAGGATTTGCCCTGAGGTATTAGTTTTCTATGAGTTCTTCTCAAACCTCTCTCTCCATTTTTTCCGTGAATAGTATATAATATGAACAGTAAAACGAAGTTCTTTTTAAATGAAATTCATAACCCAACTGGGTCGAAAACATAACCCAGGCCCAAAACATGACCCAAAACTAAAACAAATTCCTGATGTTGTAACTTCAACGAATATTCTGGGAAAATATGCTCTGAATATAACTTTGACTCCAACACAAAAGTCGTAGCTCTATCTCTCTTAGATTTCCAGCGATTTTTAGAATGCCTCAAACAGATTCCCGGAACTCCAGTTATGATCGTTTCGGCACAGACTGCTAAAGCTGAAAAATAAAGTGCGAAAATCAAATTAAACCAAAAATAAAATAAAATATAAAAACATAATAAAACATAAGAAGAATCAAAATAAAGTAAATAAATGTCTAAGTAAAAATATAGGAGAATATGCATAAAGATGCACTGATCAAGCTGGACACCCAAGGTTTGATTTGTACTCCCAGTGATTTGGTGGTGAGAGCTTTTGATGGGACTAGAAGGTAAATATTTGGTGACCATGGTGAGAGCTTCGATGTAGTCTTCTATATTATGGATATCCAGCCTGCCTATAGTTGTTTACTCGGCCGACCATGGATATATTCTGCTAGGGCAGTCACTTCGACTTTACACCAGAAGCTGAAGTATATGGTAGTGGGGAAGATTGTCACTATTTGTGGGGAGGAAGATATCATGATCAGTCACCTCTCATCTTTCAAGTATGTAGAAGTGGATGGCGAGATTCATGAGACACTGTGTCAGGATTTTAAAGCGGTACAAGTTTAGGAGAAGCCTCCTATTGAAGACAAGGTTCCAGAAATTTCGATGTCCTCGTTTAAAGAAGCTCGTGCTATTGTAGAATCTGGTTCTTCGTAGAAGTGGGACGAGGTTCTCAGTGTTCATAACAAGCAAGACAAGTTTGGCCTGGGGATATAACACATCTTCTTCTCAGAGTGCTCTGAGATACAGAGGACTGGTTCAGTTTACCTGTGGTGGGGTTATTTTTGATAGGATTAATGTTATTGGATATTGTTTCATTAATAATTTCCAGCCTTTTGTAGGATTGCGGAATTCCAGTAATCATTTCTCTTACGATATCTTCAATAGCTTTTGAAGGTGGCGTAGGCCCAAAGACACGACTGATATGGCCCATCCTACTTGTTTCAGCAATATTGGATATGTCAGGCCTAGAGATCTTTCCAAACTGGTCCCCTAGGGACACTTCTTGACCATTTATGAAGACGTATCATTATAACGCCATGGCACTGCATTATTGTTAGAATAAGGAAGATGAGTGGGTTGAATCACTATTTTCAGACATAAGTATTCTCTTATTGGTGGAACACTTGGTGTACTATGGTACTAAAAAATTTCCCATGTCCGTGGTATTTCAAAATGAGGCTCAATCACCGCTATGTTCTTATCAGCTCTTGCACGACTGACTTGAAGTATCCCTTGATCAATTAATTGATGTATATCCTTGTTAACCACAGAACATCCTTTTTCAAAAATGGAGCATTCATCACAATCGTCATGCTTGTTTGAAATCAAACCAGACTCCACCAGGCGAGTGTGAAGCTCTTTCAGCGGGGTTTTCAATTCTGTGACATCCCTGACAACCTGTTCATCAGACACTTCTTCGATAGCATTGGCGGCATGTCCATTGTGAGTGGGAAGAGGGTTATTGGCAATATTTGGACCTTTATCTTTGAAAGACAGGATCTTGCAATTAATGATCTCTTGAACCCTTGCCTTTAGAGAAAAACATCCATCCAAATCATGCCCTACGACACCTTGATGGTATTGACAGTGTAAGTCTGGGTTGAACCAATGAGAAGGCTTTCCAATGAAAGGAGGTAACAATCTGCTGGTCATTAAATCCTTGTATACCATAGACGAGAATAAATCTTTATACTTCATGGGGATAAGTTCAAAATTTGGCCTTCTTCTGGCACAAATTTGATTTGCAAGAGCAGTAGGAGAAGCCTGTGGTCTTTGTTGTGGATAATTCCGAACTGAAGGAGATGGTAGACCTGGAGGAGCCATTTGTGGTGGATATACTGTAAAAATATGGTTGAGGATATAGTGGATAACTGACAGGTGGTGGTGGCGGTCGATAAGCTGGCATTACAGACACCACATAAGGATGTTAGAAGTATGGTACTGATGCAGAGTGTTGTTGATAAGCAATAGGCTGTGGAGGTATTCTCCTTAATTAACTTCCTCTCTAACCACTAGACAAATCATTGGTCTCGCCTTCTTGTCTTCGTTGGAAACCTCCCGGGTTTTTTCTTACATTATTGGAAGTAGCAGCAGTAGACACGGTTTTACCATTTTTTAAACCATGCTCGAGTCGGGCTCCTGTGGCCACAAGCTTAGAGAATACCAACGATGTGCTTCCTACAATTTTCTCATAATAGGCAGGTGGTACAGTGTCCATGAATAATTAGCAAGCTCTTTGTCAGCTAATGGTGATTCAACCTGAAAGGCTAACTCCCTCCATCTCTGTCCATGTTCTATAACTGTCTCCTATCGGGAGCCATATCCATGTTGTATCGATAGTGTTTGATAAAGGCGTCAGATAGATCTTGGAAATTTTTAATCTTTCCTTGATCGAGACTTAAATACCATTTCGACGGTGCTCCTCTCAAGCTGTCTTGAAAATAATGTATCATCAGCTTGTCATCATCCACATGCACATCCATTCTGCGATAGTACATGGTAAGGTGGCTCTTTGGGCAAGTATGCCCCTTATATTTATCAAATTCTGGTGTCTTAAACATGGCTGGGATAACCAAACCAGGAACCAAGCACATCTCTTTAGGAGCAGTCCCAAAAACATCATCACCCTTCATTGCTTGGAGTCGCTTCATGAGGCTTTGATAGTTTTATTTTACCTCCCTAAGGTCCTCGTCTCTTGCATCATTGTTTATAGTGACTGACTCGGGAGCATGATAGATCTGGTTATAGGCCTTATATTGCATAGCAATCCTAGTTGGAATGACAGCGTGTGGAACGGTATGCACAACAGTTTGTGGAGCAGTGTGCATGACAGGTCATGTTTCAATATAGAATGGAGTAGGGATTGTTTGTAGGACAAATTTCCCCATTGTTTCAAATCAGGGCAAAAAATCACGTTGTAAACCATATGGGGGCCACATGGAAGGCACATTCGTCATAGGTTAAGTTCCTCCCGATGATCCTATGATCTCCGAAATAACAGCAATTTTAGGAGGCTTACTCCTAGCCGTCAAGGTTTGGATCATTTCCATGAGTTGATTCACATTCCCTCAAAGATCTTTAAGTTTAGATCTGAGTATTGCATTCTCTTCTTCTACTTCAGACATCCTTTGGTGAGCACGGGCTCTGGTATTATATTTATGCTGAGGACTCAGGATGGAAACCTTGAATGACAGACACGGAAGGAGAAACAAGTTGGAAACACATAGTATGCATATGTGGTGTGTATGCAATATGAAATGCAATGCAAGGTATGCATCCTTTGGTGTTTCGAGGAGTCGCTCGAATTAGTTTTTAGTTTATACGGAAATATCAAGGAACAAACAAACATGAAGCAAACAAAACCACATTCGTTCATTAAATTGTAGTAATCGAAATGATACAGGGTTCGTTCAAAATCAAGTACAACCCATAATGTCTAAAAAGAAGAAAGAGTACTGCAATAAAAATGAAAATTCAGAATTTTGGCCTACGAGCCTCACGCTCCTCTAATTCTTTCTTAAACCTTTTCAATATGGTCTTGGAAAGGAAAATGAAGTCACAAATAGCAGGAGGAGTAGAGTCATCCATCGCTTCCATAGCATCCTTAGGCTTCCATACCAAGTCTTGAGCTAACCAGTTATAGAATTCTGCCAACCCATTAAGCATATTGCGGTACATATCTCGATCTGCAATCAAAATATGTATAGATCACTTATAGCCGTCACAGTCTAAAAACACACTTATCCTTTCAGTAGCCCAAATATCTTTATCTGGAAGGATGGCCTCTATCTGATTCTTCTGGTCTTCGACAAGCTTTCCTACCTCATTCAGCTCCTTACATAATCTGTCCCAATCTGCTGGCTCAACCCAAGAGACTCTCATTACATCTTCTTTGAGTCTATTTTTCTCTTCTTTGGAAGCCCTTGAGTGATTTAAAGCGGTCTTTAACTTTTGAATTTCCGCTCCCATTTCCTCTCTGATGATCTTGTTCTTCTTGGTAGCCAAAAGCCAACATTTTTCACTCTCAATGCATTTCCTTCTGGCTTTATCCAACTCTTCCTTAAGCCCACTCACTTTACTATCAAAATGATTAAGACACACCTTAACGTTCTTCCTCTGATGTTCTTCTTCACCAGCCCTCTTTTCCATCACCTCTAGCTGGGTATTCTTACGTTGAAGTTGCCTATCCATATCGTTCTTCTCCTTAGTGACACTCTGAAGCTTCAGCTCAAGTTGCTCATTTTCTTTCGCCAATATTGCTATGGTGGCTTTAAGATCCTCGGCTTCCTCAATTAGGATGTGAGTAGGCTTTGGTTCGGGTAAAGGTTCAGACAACTTGACCTCAAAAGGAATTTTAATCTCTTTTGCTCTCTACTTGACCCACACAAAGTAAGGTTCCCTGGTAATATTATTCCTTCATCCCAATTCACTCTTCGCTTTCTTCTTAATATTCTCCAAGCTCTCACAATCTTCTTGAACAAATCAAGGTTCTCAATTCCCAAATCATGTATTATGAAGGCTGCTAAATTCTTCTCTTCCGGAGGAGCCACCATTGGATACCCGAGCTGCCTCGCTAATAGCATATGATTAGAGTTAATATAGCCTTGAGTTCTAATAAGAAGGATATTGGGGAACTCACCACAACTGGAAATAATTTCATCATAGTCTAGTGAATACCAGGAAAGGTCAGCAGATCTGAGGGACACCATTCTTTAAGCCCAACTATCACTAGTTCGATCAACAAACGGTCCCTTTGTCGGTAGATGCATATTTAGCCATTGATATAAAAGAGGTGCATAACAAACAATCGATCCTCTTTTATTCTCACTCCTCCAACTCAAAAAATAAAGGACTTCCACCAGAAGAGTTGGTACAGGATTCTTAGTCAAGAAGATATAAGTTGCAGTCACATCCACAAAATCGTCTATGTTGGGAAACAAGGCAATCCCATAGATAGCCAAAGCTACAGTAGCATAATAGGCATCCCAAATCTGAGCCTCTATAAGGGTGTCATCTCTCTCTATGAGAAACTTGAGAGGAAGCCATTTAACACACCCTTTAGTTTTCCAATTATCAGTGATGTTTTTCTTGGACATATGGAGAGCATCAATAATAACCTTATCATCCACAGATAGATCCACACCCATGAATGGTAACTTGTTCTTCATAGGGATGCCCACCAGTTTCTCATACTCCTCAAGTGTTGGCGCTAATTAGAAGTCTTAAAATGTGAAACATCTCAAAGAAGAGACATAAAACTGGGCCAAAGTAATGAGCGCTTTTCAATCCACCTCTTGGGTTAAAATATGAATTAGCTTGCCAAAATCTTTTCCAAAATTGATTCTTGAAAATAATGGGGATACGTGAAACCAGACTATGCAAGTCCTCCAAGTTAGGTTTCCTGAAACTATAAGGAGAAGTGCTTCTAGTATTTGTTCCCATAATTTATGAGTATTTGTAACTTAATTCTTAGATTCTCTGAAATCCAAAGAAATGTGAATGTTATGATATGAACATGAAATGCAGATGCAAGGTTAAGGACCACAAACACAATTCTGAAGCAAGAAAGATATGTCTGATAATAGGAACCCCATAGGTAGGTATCTAGAGTCATGGATTTCTTTCAAATACATTATGACCATGGAAAAGGGATACCACAATAATAATATATTTGAAAGGATGTCCTCTAGGCGAGCTTTTTGCATCGTCCCACGGGAAAGGCTCCTCGTGAGTCTCTACTACACAACCATCGAGTCCAAGGTTTCTAAAAGTATCTCAGGGTCATAGATCGAGGTTGATAATATCATTATCAGAATAACGATATGTTCAGTGGATCTAATCTGATTGGGGCTTTCGTGTCAACCCTCACGAGTTAACACTACCAACCACCATGGAAAAGGGTTTAAAAGTTCCTTAGAGTTATCAATTCCGGCTTGAAAACCTTATTGCCATGGAAAAGACTCACCACGAAAATAACATTTCCAAGGGAATCAACTCTAAGCGGGGCTTTCGTATCCTCCCAACGAGAAAGGCTCCTCGAGGGATTCCACTACACAACCACCATTCTAATCCTAAGTTTTTCTCAGACTTGGGTATAGAGCCATCTCACAAAGTGCCCATAATCAGAGAAACCTAATAATCATAAGAAATAAAGATAGGATATAAAATAAACAAGTAAATAAATAACCAAGCAAGCCAATAATAACAACACAGTAAGAACACAAACAAGCGTGACTAATGCTCACGAATCGAGTCAAGTTAGGCTTGACTCTCTCTTGCATAGGGCAATGCAAAGTCCCCAGTAGAATCGCCAGTTGTCATACCTCGAAAAAAGCACGATCCTTCGTCAATGGTCGTGGAAAATAGAGTCGCCACCAAACTTTATTTATGCCAAAGTGGGAAAGGAAAATATCGATAAAACCTTTAGGGAAATAACATGGCATCCCAGCCAAGTTCTAGGTTCAGGAGTCAGTTACATAAGGGGAAGGTATTAGCACCCCTCATGTCCGTTGTACTTAACGGGAACCTTTTGATTTAATTTGTGAGAAATGTTAGGTCATATTTTTTTGTTTTCTTCTAAGGGAAAAAGCGAAAAGGTAAGGTAAAAGGATTTAGATTTCTAAGGAGAAAGGGGTGATTTTAGATTAGGGTTCTCACCAAGCATTGGGGCCTTTAAGCCTACTTATTCCCTCATATAATAGGAAAGGAAGAGCATTCGTAGTTCATGGAACTACGGGAGAAAAAAGAGGGAAGGTTGCTCGCTAGGATCTCGCAATTCTATGCCTACGTATTCTCATTGACAAATGAGAAATCAGAGCGTCTGTAGTTTGGAGAACTACGGATAGGTTTGATTTTATTAAGTGATACTTAGTTGCATTCGACATAAAATATTGCTTTACCCAAACGGGTGAGGAGAGGACTGTCGCAACTGCGAAAAACAACTGGCGGAAAAACAGAAGAGTCGCCACTTTTGTTATTTATCCCAAAGAGAGGGAAAGGAAACGATCAGAAAAACCTAAAGAAAAAAGGAGAGACAAGGTCATCGCAACCATGTCTGGATTCGGGAGTCAGTTACACAAGGGGAAGGTATTAGCACCCCTCACGTCCGACGTACTCGACGGGATCCACGCATTGTTGTCTATTTAAATGGGTGTGTTGAAACCATCTAACTAAAGGCTTAAGAACAAAAGAAAAGAAAAGAGAAACTGACTCGGCAGAGCATCACCGTTCTATGCCTACGTATTCTCTCGTGCAATGGGAAAGTCACAGTCAACGTAGTTCGCCTAACTACGGCTAAAGAAGGGGGGAAGGTTGCTCGCCGAGACGTCGCGTCTCGTGCCTAGATACTTTCGTCTGGTACAAAAGATCAGAGCAAACGTAGTTCGGGCTAAAAGGACCACAGGTTGGTTCAACAGTTTTTAGGCCCGAGTAGGGTTAACAGATAGTTCTAACAGTTGGTGTATGCAGCTTGACCATTGGAGACTTAGGTGTTACTATTTGCGGTAGAACTAGGAGTTAACGACACTCTCTTTGTGAAAAGATTTTCCTTGATTAAGAACCCCAAAGGGTGAAAAAGGTTTGAAGTGTTTTTGTGTTTTTTAGAGAAGTGTTTTGAATTAGGGTGTTTATAATGTATGTTATACTAAAGTCTACAACCTAGGATCGAATGCGTCGCATATAATGTATGTATGTTGTCCTAAGGACGTATACTAAACACTCTAGGTATTTGAGAGGTGGCCCGTCAATCACCATTTCCCAAGTATAAGGCTCATGGCACAACATTCATTATCCTTATTAAGTATGTTAAACTTGTTTGACGATGAGAAGAGAAGAAGGCACACTAATGGGGAGACTAATCAATCCTAAAAGTTATCATGCAAAGTGAACCTAAAGTTGAGTTTGAAAAGGGGAACTACCTAATGTTATCATGCATGTGTAGAACCTTAATTTCTATCATAACCTCAAGAGGTTAGAAAACTTATGGGGAGCATGACAAAGAAAGGAAAAAGAAGAAGAAGAAGAAGAAGAAGAAGAATGCATATGCAAATGAAAGGATGCACACATAGAATGCACAAGTAGAATGTTAGTGGGAGGAAAATATGTGTGGGGCAGTAGCCACCACAAGCTCATCTCAACCAAGCATGCATATGGAAATGCAAGAAAAGAGAAGAAGAAAGATGTATCACAAGCAAGCAAACAAATGACAAAAACATAAAGAACAAGTCCTCATGGATTCATCACTTTAGGCAAGCTTCAAGTTCCTCCTAAGGAGGGACCAAGCTACCTTAAATGACACTCCAAGGTCATTGGACAGAAGGGAGATGAAGAGAAGAGAGCTCAAAAGCAATATAAAAAAAATCAAGAAGAAATGCAAGTAAGAGCACAAAGGAAGCAAGCACACACCACTAAGGAGTTCAAGTTGAAAGCTCAAAAAGAAATGTATCAATCAACAAGCAATGAACATAATTTTGACCTAAAAATGAACATACAACAAGCACAACATGTCTAAAATGTGAAACAAGAAGAGTTGAGAGCTTATTGGATCCACAAAGGTCATTTCCAATTCAAACTAGGTCATGCACTTGTGTGAGCTGTCCTATGAGATGACCTATCTTGTAAGTCACCTCAAAATAGGAAAAAGGCTCAAAAAATACCAAATAAAATACACAAAGAAGCTAAACATGTTGGAAACCAGAGGCCAAAATATCAAGACAAATATTCCTTCAAAGCACCATCAAAAGAAAAGATTCATTTAGATGTACCACTTTGAAATGGGAGAAACAAAGGCAAAAAGAAGAGCCACAAAAGTCAACCCAAAAGTCAACAACCAGGGGCAAAATGGTCCTCAAAAATTGATCAACTCATCATTGAGATGAGGATCAATTTTCAATTATTGGATCAAAAAGGAAGAAGAGAAATAAATGCAAGAGTAAACAAAGTTACAATTTAAACCATTTAAAACCACTCCAATATTTAATTATTTTTTAAATTGAAAACAAAACTAAAAAATAAAAAATAAAAAATATCCAAAAACATTAGAAATCTCAAAGTTTATAAAAAATATTTTTGGTGAATTTTTAAAGTATTGGAGCTATTTTTAATGATTGAAATTCTAAACAGAAAATAAAACAAAATCAAAAGAATATAAAGGAAAATGAAAAAACAATTGGTGCAAATAGCAATAAAAAAGCCATGTAAAAATGCAATGGGCCCAATCAGGGGGTGTGTATAGCGCACACACACAAGGCCCAGTCAGAAAAATCCAAACAAAAACAAAAATCTGGCAATCAGGTGTGGCACAGTCAACTATGGTATATCATGGAAATCAACCACACGCGCATGATCTTCTGGTAATTAAATCAAGAGGCCACGAAGGTGCCAGCACATAAATGAAGTATTCAAATGCTATCATGTGCAATCAGTCAAACATGGAGTATGGTAGGTCTTAATTAGAGGCATTGAAATGAAAAGTAATCACATCGTGCACTCTAGAACATGACACATAATCATCTTCTTCATAAAACAAGAGAAAGAAACCAGGTGGTGCCCGGAGATGCTCCAGTCATCTTCTTCATGAACTCCATCCACCGTGAATCAAAAACAACAAACGGCCAACTCAAAACTCAACCATTTTGGACGAATCATATATCAAAATTCATCTAGAGATCACGAGGATCTCAAATCCAGCATCAAAATTCAATAATCATGCAGCATAAGAGCAACCCGAAGCCATTAAGATTGTGCACCAAAATCAAAAGTTCATCAAGACTCACTCAATTTGGTTTAAACATCATCTAGAGGATATGTAAGTTACAGATCCACCAACAATCAAGCAAAAACACGTAAGAATAAGCCAAAACAGATCCAAACATTTTTGAGCATCCACCAACAATCATCACAAATGCCAGTTCGTTTTATATATTAATGATCTACATTGTTTCTACGTCTCAAATATGCAAAAATGACAATGAATCATGGCATATTGAGAGTGTAAGGTTGATTTGTAATTACCTAGTGGAGAACTTCCCCAGAGCCTTCAATTGGAGTTTAAGCTTGCATAAAAATATCTAGAATCGTTCAACAAACTTCAATAGAGCTTTTGCAATTCACAATTTGGCTTGAAATGGCTTCTATCTCCAAATTCGAATTTCAAATTCTCTCCACTTTTTCAAAACTGTTCTTGAGCAATTTGCCTCCAATTTCCACTTCTGATGATTTGTTGATGATCAAAATCTTATATGTGATGGATCTTGAAAAGAATTAAGCCCAATGGCAGTTGTAGAGCCCAATTGAAAATCCATAGGAATTGAATTTGGAGCTCTCTCATGTGCACGAAATTCCTCTGAATTTGGCTCCAAAATGCTTCAAATTGCTTGCTGGTAACACATGGAATGTGAATGGCTGAGATTTGACCCTTGATTTCAATCAATGGTTGATGTTTGTTGTGTAACTTCATGATGAAGTAAACTTGGAAATGGCTCAATAAAACACATCAAACTCAAATTATAACATTGCGAATGTGTTTAAAACATGATTTTCACTCAAAATATGTACCTATTTGCACCAAAATGATCAAAAATGAAATAATTCCAATTTTGCCCTTTAAGCTTTCTTCCATGAAAATTCACCCATCAATTTCTCATTCCAAGCCTAATCCATGACTTCTCAATGCTTGGTTAAATAAATACCACTTGGATCAATTTTTATGTTGGAAAGATCTTCATTTGAAGTGTGCAAGTTGGTGAAATGGACCTATAATTTTATGACCTATAATCTCACTTTCCCAAAATACCCCTGACTTGCAAGCCTCATAACTTGCGTTCTACAAATCAGATGAAATACTTCTAGTACTTTTTGGAAAGCTAAGACCAAGCCCTACAACTTTGATGTTGTCCAAAAGTTAAGGAGAAACATCCTTATAGGTAAAAAAAGCCTAGGAAATTGGTTGACTTTTGTTGACCAAAATCACATCCATCTGATGACCTGTAACTTGCTTGAATCATAACTTGAGTTCTAAAAATCCAATAAAGGACTTCTAGTACTCAAAAGAAAGCTACGAACATGCTCTACAAGTTCCATGTTGGTTAAAAGTTGAGATGAAACTTGTATATTGAGATAGGTGGTCTTGAAGTTAGGGACTAAATAGGGGATTTTACCCTGAGAACCCTAATTTAGTAACTTCTCATACACTTGACCCTTGATGAATTGAACTTGAAATGATATCCCATATATCTTAACACAACATCCGATGACCATGGATACTTTGAAATGATTTTTAATCTCCTTCAATTTCACAATTTACAGAGAATTAGCCAAATGGAAACCCTAGCTGCAACATCTTTGACTGTGACTTGTTTCACCTCACACAACAACTTGAATAAGCTCCAAATGGCTCTCAAAGCCCTCAATGAGCTCCCTCAACATCTTATATCCATAATCATGAATTCACAATCCTCTGATGATCTTCAATTGGCCTCCAAGTTAGGAGCTGACCCACATACATCCATCCTTTCTTTCACAAGACCAATGCCCACTTCCTGATGACTTGATGACCATCCAAACTAGAGTAACACCCTTGGCTTAGGCTTAACCCTATGAGTAGACTCCTCTTGCTATGCACAAACTCTTGATCCCCTGTTCAATGAAAAATGTTATGCAATGCAAATGCTAGAAAGAAATGAAATGAAACATAAACCAAGTTAAGAAAAGGTTGGGCAAATTTTGGGGTGCGACAAGGACGCTTGCATCACTTTGAATGGATTTCCATATATCAACATTCATGGGAAACGTGCCACTTATCTCTACTCAAATAAGTTATGGATGAAGCAATATTTTACGTTATTCTCAAGACACCATATCTCATGATTATGAAAAGATTTGACGGTTCGCGCGATGGCAAGAAGTTATATTAAGATTGGATGATGATTACTTGAAGCTTAAGAAAGGCTCCTCGGGCCTAAGTAATTGGGAGATTGGGTGAAAGACTCGACTCTGTTTCTTTATCATCTCAAAAAAAGGTTATGTTTGGAAAGTGTTTTGAACGATGGAAGATAGTTAAAGTATTTTAAACGAATGAGGATTACTTGAAGCTTAAGAAAGGCTCCTAGGGCCCAAGTAATTTGGAGAATGAGTCAAAGACTTATCTCTCTCTATGTCATCTTATATTATGAAAGAATTTTGATGTAGTTCGAGTAAGTTAAATGGATGACGATTACTCGAAGCTTAAGAAAGGCTCCTCGGGCCCAAGTAATCGGGAAAGTGAATCGAAGATCTGACTCTCCCTCTTTTTCATCTTAGTATTGAGAAAATAAGTTTGATATAGTTAGTTGTGAAATAGTTTGATGTAGGATCGAATAATAAATTTTTTAAAGAAGAAAATTGTTCGAGCTTAAGAAAGGCTCCTCGGGCACAAACAATTGAGGAGGGAAATCGAAGATTCCATTCCAACTCCCTTTTCATATTTATTTGAAATATGGTCTAAGTATAATTAAGTTAATTGGTTTGAATTTGAGAAAATGCTCGGCATTGAGCGAGTTTTAAATTTGCGTGCAAAAATGAAGTAAAAGTTTGAGCTAATGGAAAGGAGGTCTTAATGGTATAAGGAAAGGTTGATGGCTTGATATATTGATCAAGTATGCTTTAGGGTTTGGAATTAATATGCAAGAACATAAACAAGAAAATGAAAGCAAATGAAAGCAGTTGAATTGAATTTTTATAGTGTACACAAGCAAAGTGAGCTAGTCTTCTAAATGACTAACTATGAATAGTTGATCGAATAGGTCTCACTGTATGGAAGCTCAGGAGTAAGCTATGAATGTTGTGTATAGTGATTAGACGGTTGATGGCGATTCTTAAAAAACAATCGACTTATAGGGTGAAAAATGGCTCGACGTTGAATTGAGAATTTATCTTGAAAATGGTTTGAATTTACAAGTGAGAAACAAAGAACAATATGGCATTATGAGCACAAGACATGAGTAAGGACATAATAAATATTTAAAGATCATACACTATATCACGCAAAATTATGCACGTCAACTATTAATTAAATTAAATATAGATACTTAAATACAATTAATTAGGGTTTAAATTAATTAAAATTAAATAATTATATTTAACAAAAATAATAATAATAATATAACTTTTATTCTTTGTGAATATTACGAGAAAATAAATAAACGTAAAAAAATAACATAAAATAAATAAGTTAAAAATCAAATAAAACCACAATAAAGCATAATGCCAAAATAGGGATGTGACAAAAATGAAAACAGGGGGTGCAACTGGAAAAGAAACTAGGCCCAGAACTTGATGAAGCCCAGGCGCAGGAGGGGTCCATGGCATAGACCCTCGTATGACTTTGTTGACTACCAACTAATTTGGGACTTAGGATCTAAACCGAGTCAAATCATTGACTTAGATCAAGGGGTCAGAGCGGAAGACAACCATAAAAGCGGTGGGGTGCGTGCATAAGATGTGAAGGGTAATGTTGATTAAACCTGACGATGACATGTGTCACCATAATAACCTTTCCTTTTCCTAAAATATAAACACGTGTGCATGATGAAAGCTTAAACTAAAATAATATAAACTCACATGCCTAACGTTTATCCTTCTTCCCCTCACTCACCTGTCCTTACAGTTCTTTTCATCTTCTTCTCGGATCCACATGGTCGGAGAAGCGTGGCGGCCAATGTAACGCCCATTTTAATTATTTAGTCTTTCCTGTGTTATTTTATTTCGGCGTGTCTTTTGTGGGGGTTATTTAAGAAGCTATGGCTTTTAATATTAATATAATATAATTGATAATGATAATAATTTGATAATTAATAGTAATAATAATATTCTTATTATTATTATTATTAATATTATTGGAATTATTATTGGAATAAAGAAATAAGGAAAAAGTGTTATAAGGGGTATTTGTGAGTTTAGAAAGAAGAACACGGTCTAGTGGAGAGAAATTGAGGGAGAAGAACAAGAGGAAGAAGAAGAAGGCGAGGCTGTCGGATTCTTGGGAGTTTTTCATCGATCGAAGCAACTAGTCGAGGTAAGGGGGAGAAACGGATTGCGATTGGTAATTGCATGAATTGGGTAGTTGGGGATTCCTTAACCCCATAGGGATTTGATGATTATGATTAGGATGTTGTTGTGTTTCTGATTATTGTTTCCATGGATGATTTGTGCTTATGTTGTGATGAGTTGGTGAAATTCTGTTATTCCAGCCTTGCATGTGATTATGTAGGGATTGTCGAGTGTTTTGAGTAGTTTACCGTTTAGGTCGAAAATGATTTAATCGGTAGAGTTGGTGTTTTATCGGGTAAAGTATGGAATAAATAGTGTGGTTTAGTCGTAGAATGCTAGGCTAAGAATACTGGGACTGGTTTGGTGATAATCGGATGGGTTTTAAGCTTCTGATGAATTTCTGAATAGTGAGGGTTTTGTGAAATCGCAGACGTTCGCAAGCACCTTCGCTGAGCGAACTAGTAGCGAGCATTCGCTAGGAATTCGCTAGGCGAGTTGGGTAGCGAGTACTTCCAGTAGCCACTGTTTGCCTTCACTAGCAGGTTCGCTAGGAGAATGAGGCAGCGAGCGTTCGCTGAGGCCTCGCTGGGCGAGTAAGCCAGCGAGCGTGACAGAAACGTGATTTTGTGCTGTTTTGCTTTGTGGTTCATTTTGTAGGATTCCTTGGGTTGTGATAGGTAGATAGATGGTGTTTAGTGGTGAGGAATGTATACTTAGTGTTGAAAGATGAAATTATGAAATATTAAATTTAATTGACATAATTAATTGGTGGGTAAGACATATATATTTAATATATATATATATGACGCATAATGAGGTGATCGGGAGGATCGTATGTACTCGGTGTTCAATGTAAATTTCCCTATTATTCAATTTGATTGACATAATTGATCGGTGTGTATATACATCTGAATATATATGACGTATGGTGATATGATCAGTAGGATCATGTGCACTTAATATGCTTGATGTTTGTGTGTTGTGCAATGGTGTTGTGCATACCATGGTGTTTTGGTGGGGTTGAATCATGTCTCGGATGGAGCGTAAGTGATTCACCCGTACTCCTTTATGGAGAATGGTGGGATGGATCATGTCTCAGGAGGAGCGTAAGTGATCCATCTGTACTCCTTTCTGGGGAATTGCAGAGTTGAATCATGTCTCGGATGGAGCATAAGTGATTCACCCGTACTCCTTTGTGGAGAATGGTGGGAATAAATCATGTCTCAGGAGGAGCGTAAGTGATCTATTCTAGGGTTCGATTGAATGAACCAATGAGTCGGTACCACATGCATGGTGTTGAGTTGCATTCTTGCATTATTATATGTGTGTTGATGATTGGACAGTAGGTCGTGTTTGATGTCGGTGGAATGATGATTTATATATTTACTGCCTTTTTATTCATGTATTTTATTATCGATAATTTTGATCATGTTTTCTTACCCCTTTGTTGTTGTTGTTGTTGTTATGGTCTGTGCTTCTTCGGAAGTACATATAATCCAGGTGCATAGCTAGCTTGGATAGTGGTGTGCGGGTCGAGTCTTAGGATGCTCTGATACGTAACACGGGACTTGGGTGTTTACTTTCATTATGATTGGATTTGTTGTATTCCTGTGGCGTATCTTATTTTGATGAATTCTCTTAATGAATATTTTATGTGAATTGGCGGATGGCCTAGAGTGATGTTCAAATGATTGTTTCCGCTGTATATTTTGAAAACCATTTAATCAAGTGTTTTGTTGAATTTTGTGAATGTGATATCCCAATTTTAATGGAAAACTCTGATATTTATTAGATTTAATTGTATTTTATTTTAATTTGGGAAAGTGGGGTGTTACAAGTTGGTATCAGAGCAGGTCCGGTCGTCTAGTCAGTTTAGAAGTTGAGTCTGTCTGTAGGATAAAGGTTGTGTACCTTTTAACCTAGTGTTGGTATGGTAGAGCAGTATGGCAGAAAGGAATGATGCTGCTTTGGCTGCGGCTATGCAAGCGATGGCGCATGTGGTTGCTAATCAGAACCAAGCTACGGGTGCACAATTCAGAGATTTGGCATAGTTTTAGAGTAACAAGTCATCGATGTTTGAAGGGGGAATTCTGGATTCTGAAGCTGCACAGAAGTGGCTGAAGGCAATTGAGAAGATTTTCAGGACAATGGGTTGTAATGATGAGCAAAAAGTGAGGTTCGGTACTCACATGCTGGAAGGAGAAGCTGAGGCTTGGTGGGACAACAGTCGCCAGATATTGGAGGCTGTAGGAACTGCAATTACTTGGGATGTAGTTCGAACTGGTTTCTTGGAAAAGTATTTTCCGGAAGATATACGAAGTGCTAAGGAGATAGAGTTCCTGGAGCTGAAACAGGGTAGTATGACTGTAGCGGAGTATGCTGCTAAATTTGAAGGGTTGGTACAGTATTGTCCTCATTACAATACTGAAGAGGCGATGACTTCCAAGTGTTTGAAGTTTGAAAATGGGCTGCATCCGGAGATTAAGATGGGGATCGCTTGTCAGCAGATCAGGAATTATCCTGAGTTGGTAAGTAGAAGAAGAATTTATGATAATGATAATCGGGCCAGGATTTCACACTATAAGGCTGCGAATGACCGTAAGGGTAAGCAGAGATTTGGTGGTACTCCTTATAGTGTTCCTGCTGATAAGGGAAAACATAAGGTTGCTGCTGATAAGAAGTCCAGAGAAGGGAGAGCGTCTGCTGGTGTGAAGTGTTTCCAATGTGGTGGTGCAGGGCATCGTGCTAATGATTGTCCGGATGAGGTGAAGAAGTGTTTCAAGTGTGGTAAGCCAGGCCATGTGATGGCGGATTGCAGGGCTGCTATGCCTACCGGTTATAACTGTGGTGAGAAAGGTCATATCAGTACACACTGCGAGAAGCCGAAGAAGTCTTAGGTGCCTCAGGCCAGTGGTAAAGTATTTGCTGTGGTAGGAACTCAAGCTGCCGGTGAGGAGCGTTACATCAAAGGTACTTGTTTTATCAATAATGTTCCTTTGAATGCTATGATTGATACAGGTGCAACCCACTCGTTCATTTCTGTTGATTGTGTGAAGAGATTAGGATTGGTGTCGTCTACTCTTGAGCAGCGAGTGACTATTGAAACTCCCTCTATTGGTTCAGTGACTACTTCTTTGGTGTGTTTGAAGTGTCCACTGACTGTTTTTGGTAGAAATTTTGGAGTGGATCTGATTTGTCTGCCACTTGGTAAGATGGATGTTATTTTAGGTATGAACTGGTTGGAGTTCAACCGAGTCTACATCGATTGTTTTCGGAAGGTGTTGTTGTTCCTTACTCTAGAAGAGGAAGCATTGGCGGATTCCTTGTCTAATAAGGAATTGAGGACCTTGTTAGAGGACGAAGCTAAAATGTTTGCTTTATTTGCATCATTATCTGTTGACAACAAGGCATCGATGGAAGAGTTGGCGGTGGTGAATAAATTTCCTGAAGTGTTCCCTAATGATATTACGGAATTACCTCCGACAAGAGAAGTTGAGTTTAGCATTGATCTTGTTCCTGGTACGAGACCTATATCTATGGCTCCGTACAGGATGTCGGCAGTGGAGTTGGCTGAATTGAAATCTCAGATTGGAGAATTGCTGGATAGGAAGTTTATCAGACCGAGTGTGTCGCGTGGGGAGCCCCAGTGCTGTTGGTAAAGAAGAAAGATGGTAGTATGCATCTGTGCATCGATTACCGTCAGTTGAATAAAGTGACCATTAAGAACAACTATCCTTTTCCAAGGATTGATGATTTGATGGATCAGTTGGTGGGAGCTCGTGTGTTCAGTAAAATTGACTTGAGATCGGGTTACCATCAGATCTTAGTGAAAGAAGGTGATATTCAGAAAACGGAATTTAGAACTGGTTATGGACATTACAAATATACAGTAATGCCTTTTGGAGTGTCTAATGCACCAAGAGTGTTTATGGAGTATATGAACAGAATATTCCATTCTTATCTGGATTAATTTATTGTTGTGTTTATTAATGATATACTGATTTATTCTAAGTCTGAAGAAGAGCATGCAGGACATTTGAGAATTACGTTGCAAGTGCTGAAAGATAATAAGCTGTTAGCTAAACTATCGAAGTGTGAGTTCTGGATGAAGACTGTGAGTTTCTTGGGGCATGTGATATCTGGTGACAGTGTAGCGGTGGACCCATCGAAAGTGAGTGTGGTGCTGCAGTGGGAACCGCCATAGACAGCGACGAAAATTAGAAGCTTTTTGGATTTGGCAGGTTATTACCAAAGGTTTATTGAGGGGTTTTCTAGTTTGGCGTTGACATTGACCCAGTTGACGAGGAAGGATCAAGTTTTTATGTGGGATGATGCTTGTGAGGAAAGCTTTGAGGAACTGAAAAAGAGATTGACTACAGCATCGGTGTTAATATTGCCAAATCTGAGTGAATCTTTTGTGGTATACTGTGATGCGTCTAAGATGGGATTAAGCGGGGTTCTTATGCAGAATGGTAAGGTGGTGGCATATGCTTTGCGGCAATTGAGGGTGCATGAAAGGAATTACTCTACTCATGACCTTGAATCAACTGCGGTAGTTTTTGTGTTAAAGATATGGAGGCACTATTTGTATGGTTCGAGATTTGAGGTGTTCAGTGACCATAAGAGTCTGAAATATCTGTTTGATCAGAAGGAGCTAAATATGAGACAGAGAAGATGGTTGGAATTCTTGAAGGATTACGATTTCAGTTTGAGTTATCATCCAGGAAAGGCTAATGTAGTAGTCGATGCTTTAAGCAGGAAAACAATTCATATGTCGGCTTTAATGGTAAAAGAAATGGAGCTAATTGAGCAGTCCAGAGATTTGAGCATGGTTTGTGAGTTTACGGCAGGTGGTGTGATGTTGGGCAAGTTGCAAGTGAACAATGATTTCTTGGATATGATTAAAGAGAACCAAAAGCTAGATATGAAGTTAGTGGATTTGATGCCTGGAGTAGGAGGTGACTCCGATAGTGATTTTAAGTTGGATAATACAGGTGTGTTGAGATTCAGAGGCAGGATTTGTGTGTCGGATAATGATGAACTAAAAAAGTCAATTCTGAGTGAAGGATATCGTAGTAGTTTGAGTATCCATCCGGGAGCTATGAAGATGTACCACGATTTAAGGAAAATATTTTGGTGGTTTGGTATGAAAAGAGATATAGCTCAATTTGTTTATGCCTGTTTGACATGTCAGAAATCGAAGGTGGAACATTAGAGACCTTCTGGATTGATGCAACCGTTGGAAGTTTCGGTTTGGAAATGGGATTGTATAACCATGGATTTTGTTACAGGTTTGCCGAATACGACGAGAGGATTTGATGCTATTTGGGTAATTGTGAATCGACTTACGAAGTCTGCATATTTTGTGCCGATCAATACCAGTTTTCCGTTGGAGAAGCTAGCAGAGATTTACATTCGGGTAATTGTGAAGCTACATGGTGTTCCGTCGAGTACTATATCGGATAGAGATCTGAGGTTTACTTCAGAATTTTTGAAGAGTTTACAGGAAGCTTTGGGTACTAAGTTGAAGTTGAGTTTAGCTTACCATCCGCAAACTAATGGTCAGTCAGAAAGGGCTATTCAGTCGCTGGAGGATTTGCTGAGGGCTTGTGTGTTGGAAAAGGGTGGTGCGTGGGATACTCATCTACCGTTGATCGAGTTCACGTACAACAATAGTTACCATCCTAGTATCGGAATGGAACCATTTGAAGCTTTATATGGAAGAAGATGCAGAACTCCTCTGTGTTGGTATGAGACGGGTGAGAATGTAGTACTAAGACAATTTAGATGATTTGTGAGAAAATGAAAGCGTCTCAGAGTAGGCAGAAGAGTTATCGTGATAACCGAAGGAAAGAGCTGGAATTCTGTAACGGTGATCATGTGTTCCTAAGAGTCAACCCAGTGACTGGTGTGGGACGTGCGTTGAAGTCCAAGAAGTTAGATCCTAAGTTTATTGGGTCGTATCAGATTTTGTAGAGAGTTGGTGATGTAGCTTATAGGGTGGCGTTGCCGCCTGAACTGTCGAATTTACATGACGTGTTTCATGTGTCGCAACTTTGAAGGTATGTCTCAGATCCATCTCATGTGATTCAAAGGGATGAAGTTCAAGTCAGGGAGAATCTTACTGTTGAGACGATGCCGTTGAGGATCGAGGATTGTAAGATGAAACAACTCCGAGGGAAAGAGATATCTTTGGTGAAAGTGGTTTGGGGAGGTGCTGCAGGAAGCAGTGTGACTTGGAAATTGGAAAGGAGGATGCGGGAAGCGTATCCAGAATTGTTTCCATTAGGTAATTTTCGAGGACGAAAATAATTAAAGAGGGGGAGAGTTGTAACACCCATTTTAATTATTTAGTCTTTCTGGTGTTATTTTATTTTGGCGTGTCTTTTGTGGGGGTTATTTAAGAAGCTATGGCCTTTAATATTAATATAATATAATTGATAATGATAATAATTTGATAATTAATAGTAATATTATTATTATTATTATTATTATTATTATTATTATTATTATTATTTTATTATTAATATTATTGGAATTATTATTGGAATAAAGAAATGAGGAATAAGTGTTATAAGCGGTATTTGTGAGTTTAGAAAGAAGAGCACGGTCTAGTGGAGAGAAATTGAGGAAGAAGAACAAGATGAAGAAGAAGAAGGCTAGGCTGTCGGATTCTTGGGAGTTTTTCATCAATCGAAGCAATTAGTCGGGGTAAGGGGGGAGAAACGGATTGGGATTGGTAATTGCATGAATTGGGTAGTTGGGGATTCCTTAACCCCATAGGGATTTGATGATTATGATTAGGATGTTGTTGTGTTTCTAATTGTTGTTTCCATGGATGATTTGTGCTTATGTTGTGATGAATTGGTGAAATTCTGTTATTACAGCCTTGCATGTGATTATGTAGGGATTGTCGGGTGTTCTGAGTAGTTTACCGTTTATGTCGAAAATGATTTAATCGGTAGAGTTGGTGTTTTATCGGGTAAAGTCTAGAATAAATAGTGTGGTTTAGTCGTAGAATTCTATGCTAAGACTACTAGGACTGGTTTGGTGAGAAAAGGATGGGTTTTGAGCTTCTGATGAATTTCTGAACAGTGAGGGTTTTGTGAAATCGCAGACGTTCGCCAGCACCTTCGCTGAGCGAGCTAGTAGCGAACATTCGCTAGGAATTCGCTAGGCGAGTTGGGTAGCGAGTACTTCCAGTAGCCACTGCCTGCCTTCGCTAGCAGGTTCTCTAGGCGAATGAGGCAGCGAGCGTTCGCTGAGGCCTCGTTGGGCGAGTAAGCCAGCGAGCATGACAGAAATGTGATTTTGTGCTGTTGTGCTTTGTGATTCGTTTTGTAGGATTCCTTTGGTTGTGATAGTTAGATAGATGGTGTTTAGTGGTGAGGAATGTATACATAGTGTTGAAAGATGAAATTATGAAATATTAAATTTAATTGACATAATTAATTGGTGGGTAAGACATATATATGTAATATATATATATATATATATATATATATATATATATATATATATATATATATATATATATATATATATATATATATATATATATATATATATATATATATATATATATATATATATATATATATATATATATATATATATATATATATATATATATATATATATATATATATATATATATATATATATATATATATATATATATATATATATATGAGACATAGTGAGGTGATCGGGAGGATCGTATGTACTCGGTGTTCAATGTAAATTTCCCTATTATTTAATTTGATTGACATAATTGATCGGTGTGTATATATATTTGAGTATATATGACGTATGGTGATGTGATTAGTAGGATTGTGTGCACTTAATGTGCTTGATGTTTGTGGATTGTGCATTGGTGTTGTGCATATCATGGTGTTTTGGTGGGGTTGAATCATGTCTCAGATGGAGCGTAAGTGATTCACCCGAACTACTTTGTGGAGAATGGTGGGATGGATCATGTCTCAAGAGGAGCGTAAGTGATCCATCCGTACTCCTTTGTGGAGAATTGTGGAGTTGAATAATGTCTCGGATGGAGCGTAAGTGATTCACCCGTACTCCTTTGTGGAGAATGGTGGGATGGATCATGTCTCAGGAGGAGCGTAAGTGATCCATCCGTACTCCTTTGTGGAGAATTGTGGAGTTGAATCATATCTCGGATGGAGAGTAAGTGATTCACCCGTACTCCTTTGTTGAGAATGATGGGAATAAATCATGTCTCAGGAGGAGCGTAAGTGATCTATTCCGGGGTTCGATTGAATGAACCAATGAGTCGGTACCACATGCATGGTGTTGGGTTGTATTCTTGCATTAATATATGTGTGTTGATGATTGGACAGTAGGTCGTGTTTGATGTTGGTGGGGTGATGATTTATATATTTACTGCCTTTTTATTCATGTATTTTATTACCGATAATTTTGATCATGTTTTCTCACCCCTTTTTTGTTGTTGTTATTGTGGTCTGTGCTTCTTCGAAAGTTCAGATAATCCAGGTGCATAGCTAGCTTGGATAGAGGTGTGCGGGTAGAGTCTTAGGATGCTCTGATACGTAACACGGGACTTGGGTGTTTACTTTCATTATGATTGGATTTGTTGTATTCCTATGGCGTATCTTATTTTGATGAATTCTCTTCATGAATATTTTATGTGAATTGGCGGATGGCCTAGAGTGATGTACAAATGATTGTTTCTGCTGTATATTTTGAAAACCATGTAATCAAGTGTTTTGTTGAATTTTGTGAATGTGATATCCCACTTTTAATGGAAAACTCTGATATTTATTAGATTTAATTGTATTTTATTTTAATTTGGGAAAGTTGGGTGTTACAGCCAGCGGTGGCGCCACCGCCTTCTCCGGCGTTCAAACACTTCCAAACCCTATTAGTAAAACATAAACTCACCTGTCGCTACTCGAAAAATGCAATGACGGGGAGGCGAAAACAAAGACAGAATAGTCGCCACCGATCTTTATTTATCCCATGAGGGGAAGAGAAAACATCGAGAAAACCCTAAGAAAAGAATGGATAAGATGGTCTCGCGACCAAGAACAGGTTTGGAAGCCGGTTATGTGAAGTGAAGGTATTAGCACCCCTCGCATCCATCGTACTCGATGGGAACCATTTCTTTGTCGATGTGTGAAGATATTTGCTTAAAGATATTGCTATGAAGAGTGTTCCAAGAGAGGTTAGAAACAGGGGAAAAGAGAGGAAAAGATAGAAGAGTGCTCGCTAGGATTATCGCAATCATCTGCCTACGTATTCTCATCTGGTATGAGAAATCAGAGCAAACGTAGTTCGGGTAAATATGGGTGGAAGGTGAAAAAGTGTGCTCGCCAAGACATCGCCTTCTTGTGCCTACGTATTCTCGTCTGGTATGAGAAATCAGAGCAACGTAGTTCGTGAAACTGTTAACCAGTGTTTTTGTGGATGATGCTATCGTGCGTATTCTAGCAGTTTAGGTGTATTGCTGCTCACTCGTTGGAGACTTGGGCGTTACCTGTTTGCGGTAGAACGGACATAACATATCCTTTTTGAAAAGAGAGTTTTCGCCTTATCGAGGCAAGATGTCACATTTGATTTGTGAGAGTTGTTTTTAGGGGTGAAATAGGTCCTCGGATAGTAACCCCTTCCTGGTAGTACCCAACTCTTTATCTCAAAGTTTTGTTATGAAAAGGTGTGGCGAATACAATCACGTCTTCATATTGAAAGACGAGTATCGAGACCACACACTCTACAATGAATATCCTGACACTCAGAGAGGAAGAAATCTACACTCAATCCTCTCTCTTTAGTTTAATACAAAGAGAACTTCATTCTCTTATTAAAGATGTTTTTGATCTTGAATGCTAAGTGCTTTACGACAGTCAAACCTAACGGTAATGTCAAGCACTCAGGATAGGAGAAGGCCTACGCCTAACCACTCCAGGACCATTCAAGTTTTATTGTGAAAAGAAGCCTGAAAATGCACTCGGCATAGGACCGAGGTTTTTAGGAGAAAAAGTGTTTTGGAAAGAAGTTTTGAAAAGTGAAGGTGGTGAACATAATCACGTATTTTTATTGAAAGATGGGTATCGAGACCGCACACTATACAGCCAGTATCCTGACACTCAAAGAGGAAGAAGTCTACACTCAATCCTCTCTCTTTAGTTCAATTTAAAAAGAACTTTATCGTTTTATTAAAAGGGTTTTTGATTTAGAATGGTAAGTGATTTACGAAAGTGAACCCTAAAGGTAATGTCAAGCACTCGGGATAGGAGAAGTCCTACGCCTAACCACTCCACGGCCATTCGAGTTTTATTGTGAAAAGAATTTGAAGATGCACTCGGTACGGGACCGAGGTTTTAGGAGAAAAAGTTGTGAAAAAGAAGATTTATAGAAGATGTGTAAAAGATAGGAGGTGAATATAGTCGCGTCTTTGTATTAAAAGACGAGTATCGAGACCACATACTCTACAGTGAGTATCCTGACACTCAGAGAGGAAGAAGTCTACTCTCAATCCTCTCTCTTTAGTTCAATACAAAGAGAACTTTATCCTTTTATTAAAGATGTTTTTTAGGAATATGCGAAAGAGATCGAAGATGGATACGAATATATGCAGGATACATAACCAACAATACACCAATTAAGATTTTATGGTTTTGATATTGATTAGGTGTTTTGAATAAAAGTAAGCAAATAAGGGGGTGGATGACAATATGTATAACATGACAGTATGAAGTATGAACAATGATGATAATATGAACAAGATAATGGACAAGCTAACATCAATAGAAAATGCAAATAGAAAATATGTGTGAGAATATAAACGATGGGATATTAACAGAGATTAAAGTCGAAAGTTAGTAACTAGTGAAATGAAAAAAGATAAAAAGGAGTGGGATCTTGTCTTAATCATAAACTTGCGTCGATTAAATCGAAGGTAATCTCTCGCGATCCCGAAGTGTAGAAAATTGATTCTAAGGATAAATTTCCACATGTTTGAAGTAATGAAGATTAGCGACTTCGATAGATTGACATTTACGAATGTAAAGACTTCATTGGCTACTAAAATAGGATAAGATCGAAATGAATTCGAAAATAAAATTAAACCTCATCATAATTGCAAACTTCATGTTAATTAATCGAAGGGAACCTCTCACGATCCCAAAGTAGAGAAAATGACCCAAATGGTCATTTTCTATAGATTTGAAATAATGAAGGTTTCAACATCCTCAAAGGTTAACGTTAGACGAATCGAAGACTTCATTCATCCGAAAAATAAAACAAAATTTAAAATGAAGGAGGAATAAAATAGAAAATGAAATGGTCTCGAATAAATCATCATCTCACAATAATTTGACCAATAACAATTTATGGAATTCCGTCATTGATCGAAAAGCGACAAAAAATAAAATAAGATGAATAAAAAACAAAAATGGAAAGGAGAAAGAAAAATGGTCTCAGACTTGTCATTTCCATCAATAATTTAGCGTATAACAACTTGGAGGTCTCGTTATCGACCAAAAAAAGAGGAAATACAAAGATAAATCCTCAAATAAAAATATATATATATAAAATCTAATCTCTAAGAAAAATATGGTAAAATTCTGAAACTGAAATTAAAAAAAAAAATTAATAAATCTATAAAAAAAAGAACTATTTAGAAAATATTAAAGCTAAATATCTAAAAATAAAGAATATCAACAACTCTTGAAATTAGTTAGAAAATATATAAAAAAACTTATTACATTTCTTTTAAAAAGAAAAAGGGGGGGGGGGGGGGAGGTACAGAAAGTGAAACGAAAATGGGTCTTAAACCCAACAACAATGTCCACCTTTTTCTCACAAAATAAACAAACGAATTGAAATCCAAAACAACCAAAACAACATCCACGAGGAAGAGCGGGATGTCACTGTGGTTGCTCTAAATTGTTTCACACAGATCCACAAGTTGTTGTTTTTCACCATTAACACCTTGAGAGAAAATCAACCGCAGGTCTGAGTCGAACGTCAAGAAACGTTCAAGTTTGCACCCCACTTGGATTAGTGAGTGTCGTTGCAGTTCGGATTTGATGAGTTTGTGTTCTGAAGGAGAGGATTTGGAGGATTGTTGCGTATGGAAATTTCAAGGAGAAGTTTTGCTGGGATTTGGGTGGGAGGATGTAGACGGAAATCTGGGTTTTCATTGAAATGGGTTTTGAGTTTGAAGGGGTTTTGGTTTAGAGTTTGAAGTTTCGGTAATATGTCTTCTTCACCATAGACGGTGATAATATTTCCATCAACCATGTACTTCAACTTCTGGTGTAAGGTCGATGTGATTGCGCCTGCAGAATGAATCCAGGGTCGACCAAGTAGACAGCTGTACGCAGGCTAAATGTCCATTATGTAGAAAACAACATTGAAAACCTGCGGACCTACCTGAACGGGGAGAGTAACTTCACCAAAAATCGATCTCCTTGTTCCATTAAACGCTCTTACAACAAGATCGCTAGGAGTACCGATGACGCCTTGGGTGTCTAATTTCATTAAAGCTTTCTTGGGCAACACGTTGAGTGATGACCCAATATCCACCAAGACATGTGACAAGACAGCTCCTCTGCATTCAATAGAGATGTGCAAGGCGTGATTGTGATTCCTTCCCTTAGGAGTCAGGTCCAAATCCGTAAACCCTAAGCCATTACCAGCATTCACGTGGGCTACAACCCCCTCAAGCTGGTTTATGGAAATCTCTTGCGGCATATACTCTTTGTTCAGAATCCTTAGTAAAGCATTCTTGTGTGCCTCTGAGCACAATAACAAATATATAATTGAAATTTTGGAAGGATTCTATTGCAGATGATCAACAATCTTGTAATCGATATTTCTAATAAGACGCATGAACTCTTCTGCGTCTTTAACCAGAGCATCCTTCTGTCCTTGTTGTGAACTTTCTTCTACTACAACCTTTCCTTTTCCTTTGTCAAGTCTCTCCAAATTAGCTTCTGGCAGTGAAAACATCCTACTACTTCTTGTCATTCCACTAGTTCCAATCAAATTATCAACAGATGAACCATCAGACGATGTTCCCCTCAACTCTTGCTTTTGGCCATTACAAAAGACCTCCACCCCATAATTCCATGGGATTGCTTTAGTACTTCCGTACGGCACTGGTCCTACTTTGGCGATTATAACAGTCGCTGGCCTTGGCGGTGCTAATATATTAATTGTTCTGAAAGGGATCGAGATTGTAGCAACCTCATCCTGCTCCTGATTAACCACCTCCGCATCTTTTTATTCGTTAATCCTGTCAAACTATAAGACCCCTTCATTCATCAAGCACTGAACATGATTCTTCAAATCTTCACAACCCTCGGGATGCACTACACACCCCTCACAATTTTCCCCACAGCCTGGAAAAACTCCGCCTTTCAACAATCTACTTTTAAAAAAGCTCAACGGTGTTCTCAATTTTGTGACATCCATTACCAAATTCATATCTTCTTCAATAATAACATTAACTTCGTCCGCTCCATGATTAGGCATCGAGTTCTTAACCACATTAGCAGTATCATTGGTGAAGTTAATTGCCTTGCTGTCAAGAAGGTCTTGCACCTTGTGTTTGAAAGCCTTGCAATTATCTATGTTGTGGCCTGGAGCACCTGAATGAAAGTCACACCTAGCATTCGTGTCATAACCCGGAGGTGGCGCACCAGTCAGAGGTGCCAATGTTCTCTTCTGAATCAGTTGAAGTTGAAGCAAATGCTGTAAAAGTTGCGAATACGGCATAGGTGGAGCGTCAAACTGCCTATTCATTGTTCTTCCACGGTCTTGAAATCGTCGTGGTGCATAGTTCTGTTGTTGTTGTTGTTGTCGTTGTTGTTGAGGCGCTGCATGAATAGTGATGCTTGTTGTCGCATATGTGAAAAACAACCGGCGGAAAAAAATAAAAGAGTCGCCACTTTCGTTATTTATCCCAAAGAGAGGGAAAGGAAACGATCGCAAAAACCTAAAGAAAAAGGGAAAGACAAGGTCATCGCAACCATGTCTAGATTCGGGAGTCGGTTACGCAAGGGGAAGGTATTAGCACCCCTCACGTCCGTCGTACTCGACGGGATCCACGCATTTTTGTCTATGTAAAAGGGTGTGTTGAAACTATCTAACTAAAGGCTTAAGGACAAAAGAAAAGAAAAGAGAAACTAACTCGGCAGAGCATCGCCGCTCTGTGCCTACGTATTCTCTCGTGCAATTGGAAAGTCAGAGTCAACGTAGTTCGCCTAACTACGGCTAAAGAAGGGGGGAAGGTTGCTCGCTGAGACGTCGCGTCTCATGCCTACGTACTTTCGTCTGGTATGAAAGATCAGAGCAAACGTAGTTCGAGCTAAAAGGACCACAGGTTGGTTCAACAGTTTTTAGGCCCGAGTAGGGTTAACGGATAGTTCTAGCAGTTGGTGTATGCAGCTCGACCATTGGAGACTTAGGTGTTACCGTTTGCGGTAGAACTAAGAGTTAATGACATTCTTGTTGTGAAAAGATTTTTCTGATTAAGAAACCCAAAGGGTGAAAAAGGTTTGAAGTGTTTTCGTGTTTTTTAGAAAAGAAGTGTTTTGAATTTGATTTGCAACTCATGTCGAACTAGAGACTATGACCTAAGAGAGAATGCGTCGTATATCACCCAAAGGGTGTACACTAAACACTTTAGGTCCTTGAGAGGAGGCCCCTCAATTACCATTTCTCAAGTAGCTTAAGGCTCGTAGCGTGCTACACTTGTCATTCTTTATTAAGTGTTTTATGAATGTTTGAAGATGAGAAGAGAAGAAGGAACACTAATGGGAGACTAGTCAATCCTAAAAGTTATCATGCAAAGTGGTCTTAAAGTTTGGATTCAAAAGGGAGCTACCTAATGTTATCATGCATAGTTAGGCACCTAATGTCTATCATAACCTTAAGAGGTTAGATAACTTATGGGGAACATGGCAAAGAAAAGAAATAGAAGAAGAAGAAGAAGAAGAAGAAGAAGAAGAAGAAGAAGAAGAAATGCATATGCAAATGAAAGGATGCACACATAAGATGCACAAGTAGAATGATAGTGGGAGGAAAATAGTGTGGGGAAGTAGCTACCACAAGCTCATCTCAACCAAGCATGCATATGGAAATGCAAGAAAAGAGAAGAAGGAGAAGTGCACAAGAAGACATTAAACAAACACAAGTAAACTACACAAAGATGCACCAAAAAAAAGGGATGAAGTGACCTAAGTCAAGCAACATCAACCACACCAATAAAATCAAACCAAAATGAAAGGTAAAGAAAACCTCAAAGCCAAATAAGGATGGGAGACCAAATGAGGGCAGCAAGGACCCCATAATAGGTACTCAACCATGAGTATCACTTATCAAACACAAAGAAACACCAAAAGTGTCCTCAAGGATTCATCATTCTAGGTATGCTTCAAATACCTCCAAAGGAGGGACCAAGCCATCTTAAATGACACTCCAAGGTCATTGGACATAAGGGAGATGAAGAGAAGAGAGCTCAGAATCAATATCAAATCAAGACAAAAAGAAATGCAAGTAAATGCACAAGGGAGACAAACATGTATCACATAGGAGTTCAAGTTGGAAGCACAAAAGGAAAAGCATCAAAAAACAAGCTATGAACAATATTTTGACCTAAAAATGAACATACAACAAGCTCAACATGTTTAGAATGTGAAACAAGAAGAGTTGAGAGCTTATTGGATCCACAAAGGTCATTTCCAATCCAAACTAGGTCAAGCACTTGTGTGAGCTGTCCTATGAGATGACCTAACTTGTAAGTCACTTCAAAAATAGGAAAAGGGCTAAAAAAATATCAAATAAAATGCACAAAGAAGCTACACAAGTTGGCAACCAGAGGCGATGAAATCAAGACAAATATCCTCTCAAAGCACCATCAAAAGAATCAAATCATTTGGATGTACCACTTTGAAATGGAAGAAACAAGTGCAAAAAGAAAGGCTACAAAAGTCAACCCAAAAGTCAACAATCAGGGCCAAAATGGTCCTCTAAAATTGATCAACTCATCATTGAGATAAGAATCAATTTTCAATCATTGGATCAAAAAGGAATGAGAGAAACAAATGCAAACACAAAATATGTTACAATTTAAACCAACCAAAACAACTCCAATATTTAATTCATTTTTTAATTGAAAATAAAATGGAAAAATAAAATAAAAATATCCAAAAAAAAAGTAGACATCTCAAAGTTGATAAAATATATTTTTGGTGAATTTTTAACATATTGGAGATATTTTAATTAATTAAAATTGTAAACAGAAAATAAAATAAAAAAACAAATGAAAATAAAATAAAAATGAGAAAATGTTGTGGCAAATAGAAATCTAAACACGTTCAGAAATGGGATTTGGCCCAAGTTGGGGTGTGAATAGCAAGGCGCATGCTAGGCCCACCCAGAAAAAACAAACAAACAAAAACCTGGGGACTCACATGCGATCAGTCAACACTAGACCACCATGGAATTCAATCTGGAGCGTTTAATCAATTAGCAAGTAAACACATCAGAGGGTCATCATAACGCCAGCACATTAATGAAATTTCAAAAGCAATTACATGGATCTAGTCAACTTTGGACTACCGTGTTTCTTAATCTTCACCGTTCACATGGAAAGCATTCAAATCAAACGACCCACACGCTACCACGACATCATCCCTAACCTCCAGCAACCCTAAAACACACCAGCTGGCCGGAGATCACTGTAGATCATCTTCTCCGGCCAAGCTCCACTGCGCGCAACAACCAGCAACCACACATACCTCCAAACTCAACCATTCCACATGAAATTTATATCAAACGTCATCTAGAGATCACGAGGATCTCATATCTGGCCTCAAAAGCAACTTATCATGCATAAATCTCTAAACCCGAAGCCAACAAGCTTGAACATCACAATCTAAAAGTTCATGAAAACAACTTCAATTTGATCTAAAACTTATCTAGAGCTCACGTAGGTTACATATCCATCATTAAACAAGCAAGATCATGCATAAACAAGCCAAAACAGATCCAAACAAAATTGAGCATCATCCAACAATCACAACCAATGCCAGTTCGTTCTAAAATTTAGTGATCTACATTGATCCTACGTCACAAGTATGCAAAAATGGCAGTGAATTGATGCTTATTAAGAGTGTAATGTTGAATTTCAATTACCTAGTAGAGAACTTCCACCGAGCCTTCAAATGGAGCTCAAGCTTGAAGATAAATGCCCAGAATCGTTCACTGAACTCCAATAAAGCTTTCTCAATTCACAATTTTGCTTGAAACAACCTCAATCTCCAAATTCAAAATTTGAATTTTCCACACTTTTTGAAAACTCAACTTGATCAGTTTGGCTCCAATTTGCACTTCTGAGGGTTTGTGAAGGTTCAAAACATTATATATGATGGATTTTGATGATAATTAGGCCCAATCTCAGTCTCTAACAGTCCAATGAAAAATCCAAAGAATTGAAAATGGAGCTCACTTGTGCTCACGAGTTTCACTCAGAATTGGCTCCAAAATGGTTGAAACAGCTTGCTGGTATCACATGGAGCATGAATGGTCAGGATTAGGGCCTTAATTGGTCTCAATGGCTCATGTTGGTTGTGTAACTTCATAGTGAATAAACGTTGAAAATGGCTCACTTACACACCTCAAATTCAAAATTTAATATTGCCAATGTGCTCAAAATGAAATTTGCACTCAGAAAATGCACTCATTTGCACCAAATTGATAAAAAAATGACATAATTCTAACTTTGCCCTTTTAATCCTTTTTCCATGAAAATTCAAATATCCAATCCTCAAACCAAGCCAATTTCTTGACTTATGAATGCTAGACTAGGCAAATAACACCATTTGGAACAAGTTTGATGTTGGAAATATCTTCATTTGAAGTGTGCAAGTTGGTGAAGTGGACCTATAATTTTATGACCTATAATCTCACTTTCCCAAAATACCCCTAACTTGTAAACCTCATAACTTGAGTTCTACAAATCAGATGAAAGACTTCTAGTACATTTTCGAAAGCTAAGATCAAGATCTACAACTTTCATGTTGGCCAAGAGTTGAGGAAAAACATCCTTCTAGGTCAAAAATGGCTTGGAAGTTGGTTGACTTTTGTCGACCAAAATCACATCCCTCTGATGACCTGTAACTTGTCTGGACCATAACTTGAGTTCTATAAATCCAATAAAGGACTTCTAGTACTCAAATTAAAGCTAAGAACATGTTCTACAAGTTTCATGTTGGTAGAAAGTTGAGATGAAACTTGTATCTTGAGATATGTGGTCTTGAAGTCAGGCACTAAATAGGGGATTTTACCCTAAGAACCCTAATTTAGTAACTTCTCACACATTTGATCCTTGATGAATTGAACTTGAAATGATGTCTCATATATCCAAACACTACATCCCATGACCATAGAGACTTTGAATTAAGTTTTAATCTCCTTCAATTGCACAGTTGATTGAGGACTAGCCAGATGAAACCCGAATTGCAACACTTTCAACTGCAACTCTTCACACTTGGCCCAAACACTTGGATGAGCTCCACAATGACCCTCAAGGCACTCAACGAGCTCTCTCAACATCTTATATCCAAAACCTTGAATTCACAAACCTCTGATGATCTTCAACTGGCCTCCAAGTTAGGAGTTGGTCCACATACATCCATCCTTTCCTTCATAAGACCATTGCCCACTTTCTGATGACTTGATGACCATCTAAACTTGAGTAACACCCCTTGCTTAGGCTCAAACTTCTGAGTGGACTCCCTTTGCTATGCACAAACTTTTGATCCCATGTTCAATGAAAAATTCTATGCAATGCAAATGCTAGAAAGAAGTGAAATGAAACATAAACCTAGTTAAGAAAAGGTTGGGTAAATTTTGGGGTGCAACGGATGCCGCTATTCAAACAACTTGGACCTGAACGTGTGAAAAGCGAATGAATTTCACGCAATCAAGGTAAAAGACGGTTGAATACCAAAGAACCTAGAAATTTTCCAACCGCAGAAAATAAATCTGCAAACCCTCATAGGGTAACTGCTCTGATTACAAATACATTCCACTAGGGAAAAGAGAAACTTAACGAGTAACTCTGCTTGGGGAAAACCAATAATGACACGCAGTCTGAAGAGCATACGACCTCGCCGTCAATTATCTGCATTACATTCTTTTGACATAGCCATCAGGCACCTGACCTCGCCGTCAGTCATGGACATTAAGTCTATAATAACAGTTGACATCGCCGTCAAACTTCTACTTCAAGTTGGTAGAATATCTAACATCGTCGTTAGACCTCTGTTAGATAAAACAGGTATAGAATCACAAGATACAATTCTCTAACATTGCCGCCAGTCATTCAAAGAAATCCAACCGGTAAATCACACCTGACCTCGCAGTCAGTTAAAATAAAGTATTTGACCTCGCCGTCGGACCATCACAAAGTTGATTAAGCCATCGACATCACCGTCAATAACCAACATGTCTGACATCGCCGCCAGAAAAACATCTAACATCGCTGCTGGGGAACAAACATCCAACATCGCCGCTGGGAAACAAACACAACTGACATCGCCGTTAGTAACAACACAAATATAGTAAGAGAATCCTGACATTATTGTCAGAAACCATAAATCCAATAAACATCTGACATCACCGCCAGCTAACTGCAACCTGGTAAAATAATCTGACCTCGCCGCCAGCTAAACATAATTCTGAGAACACCCGACATCACCGTCAAGTACCTGTGAGGATAAAGAACTCTGACATCGCTGCCAGACAACCACGGTGCTAATAAACATCTGACATCGCCGCCAGACAAACATAAAACTGATAAGCATCCCACATCATCGTCGGATAAACCTATCCTGGGAATCTTCTGACATCGCCGCCAGACCTTCGCTAAATAAAAGCGAGCAACAAAATCCACATGAAGTTAAGATCACCCACTGATAATGATCACAGAGAAACTCCGCTGAGGAAATAGCATGAATTGGGGCTTAGCCACCGCGCGGGCAAAGACCCATCACCTGAGAGATTCACCCGAAACAAAGAGATAACAACCTGGCTTATGTTTCACATGCATATGTTTGAAAATGGTGTAATGCTCCATACGAAATAGAAATGCTACGCGTTTGGGTAGATGCTATGCACGCATGCAGATGCACCAGAACTGAATCTGCAAATTGAATGCTAGAGATACAGAAACCACCCTGCTAGGATAACAAAAATAACCTTGTTGAGGGAAACAACAAATCTGCCGGGGACAGAGCGCAAACTTGCTCATGCTAATAACGATTGGACATATACCGAGAAACGGGCTTTTGCTGACTTCTGCAAAGAAAATACTGACGTGACAACATTCTTCTATCCTGCTGGGGAAGAGAACACAACACTGTTGAGGAACTCATCCCTTCAACTCGCTGGGGATTGTTCTGCTAGGGAACGAACCTAACCAGGCTGCAAAAAACTCTGTGGGGAGAAGATCCAAACACGACTCGCTGGGGAGTATCTACAAGCATGCACCTTTTGGGGATTAAATGTGCAGCAACTCTACTAGGGATAGAGGTTTGAAATTCACTGATCGGGGAAGTAAACTCAAGTCGGGGATAGGACAGACTTCATTCAACTTCTTTGCCCCAATGGTAACGACCCTACAAAACTGAACAAACAGACAAGATATCCTACGCAAACGAAATCATATTAGTCATCATTCGTGACGTTGTTCAATTAATTCAAAGTTTTAACAATTATTGGCCAAGGCCTGCAAGTTTACGTTAGCACAAGTTCATCGACACATTGTTCGTTTTCACAAACAAAACAGTAAAAGTTAAACAAAGCACACAGATCAAGTACTGAATAGTATATGTTTATCGATGAAGGGCTTGTAAATAGGCAAAGTATTACAACTGATGCAACTCCTAAAAAGAGGAAGCTGCGCAAAACAAATACAGATATGTACAGAAATATACAAAAGTGTACAAAAATGTCGGCAACGTGGCACAGACAAACACCATGAGCTGATCCCTCTATGACTCACCTAACTCTGACGCTTTCCTGATGCTTCGTCTTCGGAAGAGATTGATTCGGATGAAAACAACCCTCAGGTTCTCCCAATCCACTAAGTAATAAAGTTCACACGCAGACCGCAGTCATTTGCTTTTCAATCCCTAACTTTTGCTTGAATCGCCCTTTTCGGGTTTTCGATTCACTGGGATACCCATTTTTGCCAAAGTCGCGTTTCCAGGTTTTCGACTTTGCGGGTTTACATCTTTTCATTTTTATCCCTAATTTTTGCCCGAACCTCTTTTTTTTTTATGGTTCGCCGGGATGCCCCATTTTTGCCTGGACTTTTTTTGTGTGCCCAGCGGGTCTCTTTTAAGCAAAGTATTTTTTAACTGCGTCTGAGTTCACAGGGGATGCAAAATCTTCACCATCCATGGTGGCTAACAACAAGGCTCCTCCGGAGAAGACCTTATGAACAACGTATGGACCTTCGTAGTTGGGAGTCCATTTGCCCCTGTGATCTGAGTGTGATGGGGAATCTTTTTCAACACAAGATCGCCCGTCTGGAAGCTTCAAGGGCGCACCTTCTTATCATAAGCTTTCTTCATCCGGATTTGGTATAAACAACCATATGCAATTGACGTTATCCTCTTTTCATCCATCAGGCTCAGCTGATTCAAACGATTCTTAATCCATTCCGTCTCATCAAGTTTCACGTTGACCAAAACTCTTAAATAAGGAATCTCGACTTCTAGTGGTAGGACAACTTCCATACCGTACACTAGCGAGAAAGGAGTTTCCCCGGTTGAGGTGCGTACCGTTGTACGATAACCGTGCAAGGCGAAAGGCAACATCTCATGCCAATCTTTGTATGTGACAACCATCTTCTGCACTATCTTTTTAATATTCTTATTGGCCGCTTCAACAGCGTCATTCATCTTCGGCCGATAAGGCGATGAGTTGTGATGTTCAATCTTGAAGTTCTGGCATAACTCCTTCATCATTTTGTTGTTCAGATTTGAACCATTGTCAGTAATGATTCGCTCGGGAATTCCATATCTGCAAATGATGTCCTTCTTTATGAATCTTGCTACCACTTGTTTGGTCACATTAGCGTACGAAGCTGCTTCCACCCACTTGGTGAAGTAATCAATAGCAACCAAGAAGAAATGGTGATCGTTGGATGCAGTGGGCTCGATCTTGCCAATCATATCAATGCCCCACATGGAGAAAGGCCACGGGGACGACATAACATTCAATGGGCATGGCGGTACATGTATCTTATCAGCATAAATCTAGCATTTATGGCATCTCTTCGCGAATTTGAAACAATCTGACTCCATTGTTAGCCAATAATACCCTGCTCGTAACAATTTCTGAGACATGGCGTGTCTGCCGGCATGCAGACCGAAAGTATCCTCGTGGACTTCTCCCATAAGCAACGCTGCTTCTTTCTCATCTACACATTTCAACAACATCAAATTGTGGTTCCTTCTATACAGTACACCATCTGGGTTTAGGTAAAAGTTGCCAGACAACCTCCTCAGCGTCTTCTTATCCTGAGTCGAAGCCTCTGGTGGATACTCTTTCTTCTTGAGGAAGTTCTATATATCGTAGAACCATGGCTTGCCATCAATGGCCTCTTCAATGGCGAATATGAAAGCGGGTCTGTCCAAGCGAGAAATGACTATTTTGGGAGCCTCATTCCAGAAATTCACTTTGTACATCAAAGATAGTGTTGCCAAAGCATCAACCATCTGATTCTCCGCTCTTGGCACATGTTGAAAGTCTATACGATCGAAAAATGGTAACAACCTCCTTGCATAATCTCTGTAAGGAATTAGATTCGGTTGACGATTTTCCCATTCTCCTTCGATCTGATTAACAACTAGCGTTGAATCGCCATATACATCGAGATTCTTGATCCTCAGATCAATAGCTTCATCCAAACCCATGATACATGCTTCGTACTCAGCTTCATTGTTGGTGATTGGAAATGTCAATCTGGCAGTGAATGGGATGTGGTTACCATGAGGAGTAGTAATAATTACCCCAATTCCGCTACCATAAGAGTTGACAGCACCATCGAATATCATTTGCCATTGAGAATCCTTCTCTGGACCTTCACCGTGCAGTGGCTCGTCACAATCCTTCTCTTTGAGAAACATAATATCCTCGTCAGGAAATTCAAACTTCATCGGTTGATGATCTTCGATTGGCTGCTCTGCAAGGTATTCTGACATAACACTTCCTTTGATGGCTTTCTGAGACACATATTGTATATCATACTCTGTCAATACCATTTTCCATCTAGAAATTCTTCTTGAAAGCGCTTGCTTCTCGAAGACATACTTAATCAGATCCATCTTCGAAATTAGCATGGTTGTGTGATTGAGCATATACTGTCTCAAACATTTGGAAGCCCAGGCAAGTGCACAACACGTTTTCTCGAGCATTGAGTAACGGGACTCACAATCTGTGAACTTTTTACTCAAGTAATAAATCGCATGCTCCTTTCTTCCAGTCTTGTCGTGTTGACCAAGAACACAACCCATGCTGTTCTCAAGAACCGTCAGGTACATGATTAAAGGCCTTCCAGCTACTGGGGGTATCAATATCGGAGGCTCCTGCAAATACTGTTTTATTTTATCAAACGCTTTTTGACAATTTTCATTCCAGACAACCGCCTGATCTTTCTTTAACAATTTGAACATTGGCTCACACGTGGCTGTGAGGTGAGATATGAACTGAGCAATGTAGTTCAATCTCCCCAGGAAACCAAGAACCTCTTTCTCATTTTTCGGCGCTAGCATGTCCTGTATGGCTTTTATCTTTGCAGGATCGACCTCGATTCCTTTTTCATTGACAATAAACCCCAATAGCTTTCCGGACCGAACTCCAAAAGTACACTTATTCAAATTCAACCTTAGTCTGAACTTTCTAAGCCTCTCAAACAGCTTCAACAAGTTAACCAGATGCTCCTCCTCCGTTTGGGATTTAGCAATCATATCGTTGTCGCTACTCGAAAAATGCAACGACGGGGAGGCGAAAAGAAAGGACAGAAGAGTCGCCACCGAACTTTATTTATCCCATGAGGGGAAAGGAAAATATCGAGAAAACCTTAAGAAAAGAAAGGATAAGATGGTATCGCAACCAAGAATGGGTTCGGAAGCCGGTTATGCGAGGGGAAGGTATTAGCACCCCTCGCATCCATCGTACTCGATGGGAACCTTTTGTTTGTCGATGTGTGATTGTATCTGCTTAAATATTATGCTATAAAAGGGTGTTCCTAGAGGAGAGAAAAGGGTTAGAAATAGGGGAAAGAGAAGATAATAGGGAAGAAAAGAGAAAGAACAGACTCGATAGGACTTCGCAGTCCTATGCCTACGTATTCTCAATAGATGTGAGAAAGTCAGAGTCGACGTAGTTCGGGGAACTACATATATGGGGGGAATGTGCTCGACAAGGATTGTGGCCCTTGTGCCTACGTATCTTTACTTGAAGAAGTAAAGAATCAGAGCAGCCGTAGTTCGGCCTACGGTTTGTGGGGAAGGAGTTTTGCATTTTCGGTTATAGAGGGTTACACGGTTGAAGCGAGAACGGAACCTGAACAGTGGATCGACAGTCGACTTCGTTGAAGGTGAGCAAGTTTCTGTGTGGTGATTTGAAACTGATGATTTGTTAGAGTTTAATTTGCAGGTGATGTGAGTTGTTGGTGTTGAGGCTTTTTCATTGATTTAACGGTTTCGATGGGTTTCGGTTTATCGCCATTGATGTTGGAGTGGAAGAAGGTTCAAGGGTTTGCCATGGAGAGGTGAGGATTTTCTGGGCTATGGCGGGAGCTTGCGATTTGCGGGTTTGGCGCTGATAGGAAGGGGGGAGTTCGAAGGAAGGATGGGTTTCTGATTCGAAAATGTGTTGTTGGAGGTGTGAATACTTTTGGAGATTTGTTGAGGTTGAAGATGGAGAATTGGTGAAGTTTAAAGTTGAAGGTTGGGATTGTTGGGTTTATGTGTTTGATTGACGAAGACTTTGAGGTTTGTTTTGGTTGATTGATGAGGTGAGTTTTCATGGAGTTCGAAAAGATTGAAGAGGATTTGGTGAGGATGAACAAGTTTTGAGTGAAGGATTTGAGGAAGAATATTGGAATGGTTTTTTTGAGAAAGACGAGTTTTAAGCTCGAAGCTTTCCAGACGGGTTGTTTCAGAATGAAGATGGAAGGTGGAGGATTTAATGGTCGTTTCGATGAAGATGTTTCATGGACAGTGGAAGAAAAGGTTGAAGTTCTAGTTTGGAGGTTTCTGTTTGAGGAGAATGGTGGCGATGTTTGTGAAGGGTTTGAGGAACTTTGGAAGAAAAGGTTGAGGTTAAGGTTCTGCAGCACAAAAGTGGCTTCCCAGAGATTTTTGGGAATGAGGTGAAACAAAGTCTGTTTTATAGGTGAGGTGAGGGTATTTATGAAGGAAGTTATGATGTTGTTGTGAGATTTTTCAAGTTGTTATTGCTGCAGCAGATGGGGCGTGGTATGTGTTGTTGTGTTATGAAGAAGTTATGAAGGAGATGGAGGAGGTTTTATTGTGATTGCTATTCTTTTCTCTCTCGCAAACTCATCGCCAGGAATCCAGGAAACAAAGCAACAACAGTTTAAGATTCATGAAGACAGAAAAACAAATGAACAGAATACTTACAGAGTTGGAGCAAATCCGACAGGTTCCCGTGCTAGCAATGAGGGGTTTGGATGATGCAAAGCTTTTGTTAGACTGGTACCACTAGAATGCCAATACCGAAAACAGAATGCCAACACCGAAACAGATAAGCTCTATCTTTAATCTTTTTTTTTTCGGTTTTAAGTGAGTTTTATTGGATTATGATGGTTGAATATTGTGTTTTGTTTTATGACAGTTGAATGGAGAAGCAGGTGAAGATGAAGTTAGTGCAGGGTTGTGAGTTAGAGTAAAAGAACTTGCTGAAGGTAGAGGTTGTTTTCAGTTCTGAACAGAGGTTTGAGGATAGTTAATGTTGGTGAAGGAGGAAGAAGGGTTAGCGGCTGGTAGGGTTTTTTTTCTCTTTTTTTTTTCTTTGAGTTAATAGTGTTGCTCTATATATGTCCAATCCAATTAGGTTTAGCAGACCAACTCTTGAAGCTCTAAAATTTTATGCCCCTTAGGTTTTAGGTTTGGTGTCCTACTAATCTGTCATATTCCCATTCTTGTGTTAGGACTGTGGTACTACAATTGCTTGCTACTGCTCTGTATTTGCCATTTTTGTGAATGTGTCTCTGCTGTCTTTTACTGAGCTTCCTGTCCTATTTTCTAGCCTCTTAATTTTTTTGTTTGTTTATGCTGACTGTATCTTTCTATTTTAAAACTATAGGAAAAATTCAATTATCAGGATCAGATAAGTTAGAAGGGCTGTCAAGTTCTGCCATGCTTAGCAGAAGCAAAAGATTCAAAAGAGTCCACCGTAGACAAAGAAGAAACGGTATCTGAATCTGAGACAACCTTGTCATGAATAATGATGTGATTTTCATCAATATCAGATGTCTCCGACCCCGATGCCCCAAGCAAGAGTTTGTGTATTGCCGATTTCGCAGTTTCTAAAAACTACTCATCCGCAGGAAGTGCATTTTGTGGGTTTATGCATCTAGCGGAGAAGGTCCGGATGGCACGAGCAATAATAGCTAATGCTATCTGATGAACATGTCGAGATGGATATCCCGCAAACCGTGCGATTTCAACCGTAAAGTGCATATCAAGTATCAGCTGATGCAGACCAAGAGGTAGTAGAGGAGCTGAATTATTCTCCAAGACACCCCAAAATTATTGCTCATCAGATAACCACATGACAACAGTCTCTGCTAATCTTGCAAGCAAAATTTTCTGTATTTTCTCCTTCCCAAGCAATACATCTCCAGCCACGGTAGCTAATTGCTGAAGCTTTGCAAATAATGCTGCCGACAGAAGTGATCTCGAAGCTTGTCAAAAGAATGCTGAAGCTGTTTCCTCCATTCCTTTAATTCTGCACTAGCATTTGAACTGAAACCTACACTCTCTGTGAGTCCACTATTTGGTTATTTGCTTTCATTTTGTAGTATCCATGTCGAAAATACAGCATTTGGTAATAGTTCATCCAATATGGTAAAAGCTAGTCCTAATACTGCAGGTTGTTCTGAGTCTGTCTCAGCTCTGAAAGGCACGACCTCTTTAAGCTCTGGAAGATTGTCATCATCCGAAGGACGCGGTAGTGATCTGATAAGAGAATCCATGTATTTATCAAATGGTTGTATGATTCTGTTGAGTACATCTCCTCTAAAGTGCACAATAGCCATTGGTGTTAACTGTTCCAGTATCTCTTCAATTACGTGCAATAGTTACTTCCCACGTCTTGCTTTGACCAGTAGTTTTCTTGGACTTTTGTGAGGTCACCTTCTTGGATTTACCGTGCTTTCCTTTTTTACGCCCTACATTCTTTTTACTCTGCATTCCTTTTTTATATCCTTCTTCAGCTTCGGTTCTGGCAGTGTTTCTACTTTTGGGTTGGAAAGCAGATGTTTCGTACACAAATTTGGTTGTTGATGCCACTGCTGGCTCACTTATAACTGCAGACTTGGTAAAAGCATTATTAGTAGGATCTCCACTCCTGGTATAGCCATAGGGACCCCATTATTAACCTTTCATTTCTACTTCTACATCATTTGCAATGGTCTTAATCTATTCTTGAAAGTATGCCTTATGTATGAATAATATGCTATCCAGAACTTGTTTGCATTTGACTCTTCACTTCTGCTTATGCACACAGGTTTTGACGTGAAGCCTTCTAGTTGGTGAGGACTGTTTTGAAAGATGCGCAGCATCTCACCCTTCTTCGCTTGCAGGTTGAAGTTGCATGCCGTCATAAGAAAAATGGGGTATGAGTTTGTATGATATCAGTTCAAGTAATTTTTTCATCATCTTCAGTTTGCAGTTTCATAAGCTGTTCTAAATGATTGTAGTGAGAATAAATGGTAATAAATGGTAATAAATATTACTAATCATCTGCACCTGTTACACAGCCTCGGTATCGTCATCAATTTTGAGTGCAAGAAGATAGGAAATAACTTAAAATTTGCACGATTGACTTTACGAAAGAGGAAGCTAGTATGCGGTTTCCGTACTTTGCTTCGGAGCTTCATGGGATAGGATTTAAAAGCGCCACAAGGTTTGAATATAGAGATTACGCGGAAATTGCGAGGTATCCATATGATTATCATCAAGAACTTTGTGCTTTTACTTCATTTTCAGCTTTTCATGACAATGTTGTGGTCTGATCCTTTATGATGATATTCTGACAACTCAGGTAACCAACTCGTTAGGAATTGACGGTGAAGCAACCGATGAAGATTATGCAGCCCTTTTTTTGCATTTGTTTAGTCTACTGCTATTCATTTTTTTGGGAGATATGGCGTAGCTTGAATTACATGATTCATGATTTATGAAATGAAAGAGTTTTGGCGGCGACGGCTTCCTTTAGGTCCAGAGCAACGACTTCCTGCTGACTTCAAATAATACAATGCACTCTTGTAGCCTTTTTAGTATTTTTGTGTAAACATTTCAAGGAAATGTATTTTATCCCTATTTACATCTTGTATGACATCAATTTGTTGATTAAATAGTTTTCTTATGAATTTCTTCCAAATAATGGCTTATCAACTTCGAATAACTTCTTGTTTTTTTTTAGATTAAACTAATGGCCATTTTGTAGAACTCATCAAAAAGTATCCATACAGACGGTTCCACATTTTGTACTCACTTCCATATGCCTCTCATGCACCTTTAATCATGGTTTTAAACTGACTTGCATTCTAAACCAAAAACAAAACTCTAAGTTCACATCATCTCGAGAAAAGAAATGGGTCCTTCCTTTTCAGCAAACTCCCATTATATTTTGGCATACTTGTTACCCAAGACAAATACTAACCAGGTACTTTGGTCATAATAGTCACGATATGGAATTTTTCAGACCTTACTGACATCCATCTCAACAATGACATTTCACCTTGCATAAATTTGAAATCTTGTCATGGGCCTAACCATAATGTTTGATCAATCACACTTGTCTCGAAGTAAAGCGATGAACCACTATGTCAGTATCAAGCCCAGGCATATTCTCATACGACCAAGAAAAGATGTCACTATACTCTCGAAGCATCTCGATCAGTCTTTGCTTGACGTCGCTCTGTAGCGCAGCCCCTATCCGTACATTTCTGACAACTTCCTCAGAACCCAGATTAATGACCTCAATTTCCTCCTAATGAGGCAGAATGATTTTCTCTTCCTGTTTCAAAAGTCTGGCTAATTCCTCAGGCAAGTCTTCATCCTCATCAATCTCTTCTTCAGCTTGATAGATCAGTTGGTCGAAGTCGAAGCGAGTCATAGAAGGTTCTGGATCGGTGTCATCTACAATAGGAACCCTGCAATGAAAATGGTTAAATGTTTCAAACAATTTGCAAACAAATATCAACCGTGTTGCCATTTTATTGGGAAAAATAAAAAATATGAAAAACAGAGATCACAAAATTTGAATGAGAAAACGCCCTTTGATTAATTGATAAACAATGCTCAGACATAAACAAGTAAGGCCCTGAAGTAAAATACCGCTATGCCCCTGGTAGGACATAGGATAATACAATAATTGGAAAAACAAAGCATTACTGCTCAATCGTCACTTGAATGACTTCTTCAATTGACCAATTGCGTAGGCTCTGCCCCAAAATACATGGCTTGATCCAGGCATCCATGTCACAGTCACTGTCTCTGGCTTCATCATTAGAAATGGCATTGATCTGCTCAAAGAAGACACCTCCGCTAGTAAACCTGATCGGCCCCTTGAACTTCGGCTTACTCTGTGAAGACGATGGGCGGTACCCCAGACCGAATTTGTCTTGTTTCTGTGGTATATCAATCAACTGCCCCTAGCCTTGGGCTGAACCAGCTTGCACCACAACTTGTGCTTCTTTAAACGAGGACATAGCAACATCGGGCTCTTTACTCACAACAGGAGACTTGTCCTTGATCTTGATCGCTTTGAAGGCTTGGCAGAGGGTTTCATGGATCTCTCCATCCACTTCAACATACTTAAAGGATGATAAATGGCTGACCATGATATCTTCCTCCCCGCATACCGTCACAATGCTATCGCCAACCATGTATTTCAGCTTCTGATGCAGAGTTGATGTAACATCCCCAGCTGAATGAATCCAAGGGCAACCTAGTAAACAACTGTAGGCCGGCTGGATTTCCATGATGTAAAACACAGCATCAAAGAATTCAGATCCAACCTGAATCAACAAAGTTACCTCCCCAAACACGGATCTTCGGGTTCCGTCAAATGCACACACCACCAAATCACTTGGCATGCAAATCAACCCATTCATATCCAACTTCATCAAAGCCTTCTTGGAAAGCGCGTTTAAAGAAGACCATGTATCCACAAGCACGTGAGACATGACAGTCCCTCGGCATTCCAAAGATATGTGCAGCGCACAATTGTGATTTCTGCCTTTGGGTGTCAAATCCAGGTCCGTGAAGCCTAAGCAATTTCCTGCATTTACATGCGCCACCACTCCTTCAAGTTGATTGACTGAAATTTCTTGTGGCACGTAAGTAGTGTTTAGTATCTTCAGCAATGCATTCCTATGCGCCTCAGAGCAAAGGAGCAACGACAGTTAGATATTTTGGACGGAGTTTGCTGCAAGTGATCGACTATCTTGTAGTTTCTTTTCCGAATCAGCCTCATGAATTCCTCCATGTCTTTCAACAAGGATTCTCTTTCCCTAGATTGAGAAGTCTCCTCCACTACCGGTCTTTTCCCCTTGTCCACCTTATCAGCAATCACCTCAGGCAGCGAAAAGACTCGGCCACTGCGTGTAATACCTCCTGCACCCCCAGATTGTCAACTAAACTTGCAGGGGTATCATTCAAGTTTATCTTCTGCCCATTACAATACACTTCGGCTCCGTAGTTCCACGAAATGGACTTAGTGCTCTCAAACGGCATGAGACCTGCTTTGGTGATAGTTATCGTTGGCGGCTTTGGAGCGTAGATAGTAACAGTCTTATAAAGGATGGAGATTTTCGCAATCTCATCCTTTTCTTTAGCCACTACATCCTCAGATTCTCTTCCAACAGAACGGTCAAATTGTAGAATTCCATCGTCAATCATCTCTTGAATACCGCTTCTCAACAATCCACATCCTCTCTCAGGATCAATAGCACAATCATCACAGCCTTCAACACATCTCGGAAAGACACCTCCCTTTAACAGTCTGGCTTTCACAAAGCTTAAGGGTGTTTTCAATTTATCAATATTAGTCACCAAGTTCAACACCTCGTCCTCTATAACTGCATTAACCCCAGCCTGCCCGTGATTCGGCATGGGATTCTACACCACATTGGGAGCATCATTAGAAAAATTGATAGCCTTACTGTCAATCATATCTTGCACTTTATATTTGAAGGCTTTACAATTGTCTATATTATGTCTTGGAGCACCCGAATGGAATTCGCAGTGGGCATTTGCATCATTTCCAGGTGGAGGTTGTCCGGTCAAAGGAGCCATAGTTCTTTTCTGAATCAACTGAAGTTGTAGCAATGCTTGCAATAACTGTGAGTAAGGCATAGGAAGGGCATCAAAATGTCTATTCCCTGCTGCGCGGCCTCTATCTTGTTATCTGCCATACCCATGCTGATTCTGCTGCGGTCGTTGTTGTTGTTGTTGCTGACGTTGTTGTTGCTGCGGCTGTTGACTGCTGGAATAGTGATGCTAGCAACTTGTTGATGTTGCCTATTCTGACCCCTATTTCTTCCCCTTGAACTGGATACAGCGTTAGTGTCTCCCTCTCGCCTTTTGTTTCTAAACACTTTCTTGTTTCCTCCTGCAGATGAGGATCCTTCGCCAGCATTAATCTTTCTTATCTTAATTCCATTCTCCACCCTTTCACCGGTGATAATCATATTAGAAAAGCTTCCAGACATATTGCCGATGAGTTTCTCATTATACACTCCTAGTAAGGTAGCAACAAACATATCCACAAGTTCCCTTTATACCATTGGTGGTTGTACCCTAGCAGCGAGCTCTCGCCACCTCTGGGCGTATTCTTAAAAGCATTCATTGCTCTTCTGAGAGAGATTCTGCAATTGGACTCTATTCGGAGCAAGGTCACTGTTGTACTGATAGTGCCTTACAAAAGCTTCGGCTAAGGCTTTCCAGCTACGGACATTAGCAAGCTCTAAGCTCATATACCATTCTAGCGATTGTCCGGATAAGCTATCCTGGAAGAAGTGCATCAAGAGCTTCTCATCCTCAGAATGTGCAGACATCTTGCGATAATAAGACGACAGGTGAACCCTAGCGCAAGTGGTGCCCTTGTACTTATTGAAATTCGGGACCTGAAACTTTGGAGGCACCCTCAATCCTAGAATCAACCCCAAATTAGACATATACAACACCATCGAATTTTGGCATTCCAACGACCTCATCTTCTCTTCGATCATATTAATCCTTCTGTCAGCCTCAGAAGGTATTTCAGCATTCACAATTCTTGGAGAAAGCACATCTTCCTGCCTATCCTCATTCCAAGTGTGATCCAAACTGCCATGTATCACACCTGTAGTGTCGAGACCATATCCATAGCCATTTCCATTACCATTACCACCATTGGCGAAGCCAGCATGATTAAATTCAGTCACATTTCCAGCGCCAGCAGTGTGACCACCCCCTCCAGCAGTAGGGATGACTATAGTTGGCATAGAATTGTCTACCGAGGAGTTTCCTGATGAGGAGGGTTAGAAGCAATCCCACCGTGTAACACACCATCACTATCAACCCGCGCAATCAGAGATTGCATCAAAGTCTGAAGTTGAGCCTGACCACTAGCAACCCCTTGCATGACCTCCATCAGTTGTGCCATACGATCTCACATCTCTTGTATTTCTACCTGCATCTGATCCATCATCCTTTTCTAGTTTCCTCTGGTACCGTACCGGTGAGTTGTCACGTCAGCAATCCTAAAATATTAGTAAACCACAAGATAAAATAAGGTTAACGGTTCCGGTGCACCTGCAAATGCGAGAAAAATGCTAAAATGCAAACATGTATTTATGCAATAGGGATATTTCCCCCTCGATTCCAGTTTCCAGGAACAATACAACAATGGAGAACCTACAGAATGCATAGAATACCAACTCCTCATATATAGATCAAAAGAGCCATCAGGCAAAGTACAAACTCCAACTGAGTACAAATAAGGAAAGGACCTAGGCCAACAAGCCTGGCGATGGTCAAATGCAACAAAATAAGCATCAAAAGCTACAACAGAAATAGGCAAAACAGGTTAGGTAGGATGACGTGATCGGAAATCCTCTAACAGTCTCAACGTCTCCGGATGATCCAGCCTGGAAAGCAACCCTTGGATAAGCAACTCCTGCTGTCTCACAATATGCTGTAAGCTATCAACATGATCCTCCAAAGCTCTCTCTCCAAAACATGCCTCAAGTCTGCGTCTCTTGGAGCCAGCCCTCAACTTGAGATCCTTCAAGTTAGCGATCGCTTCATCCAACCTGCACTCGCTATCTCGTCTACATGATGATTCTGATGCAATCTATTCTTCTTTGGCATGAAGCTGAGCCTTGGGCTTGCTGATCTGAAGTTTTAACTTGTCTTCACGCTCCTTGTTGTTAGTGAGCATGGCATTCCATATCGACTCAAACTTGGATATCCTCGTGTAAGCCTTATCCAACTCCTCCTTCTTCGTAGCAGGAACCCTGTAAGAAGCATTCAAATCTTGGCATGTGCGCTCTCTGTCCTTAGTCTCCTTAGTCAGATCAGTACCCAACTTGTTCACAAGCTCGGTTTGCATCCTGAAAGCATGAACTGCATCTATCTTCTCACTGCGAAGTTGGATAATCTCTTTCTCCAATTCTTCATTTTATTTTCTTAGCTCTTCTTTCTCTGCCAATACCTGATTGTATTTCTGGATATCTACAGTAGTGGGTTCCTCGATCATAGGAGGATACAGTGGTGCAACAGCAGAGAATGGCATCAAGAACCTCGCAACTCTATCATGAATCCAAGTCAAATAAGGGTCGTACGCTCGGTTGTTACTCTTCCCCAAAGCTAACTTCCCTTTCCGACAAATGTTATTCCATGCATGCGCAAGTCTGCCCAGAGCCTCGCCCTCTAACAAGCCAGTAAGATACAGAGATTTCTGTATCTCCTCTTCTCTAGGAGGCTCTCTCAATGCCTACCCAAACTGTCTCACCAATAAAGAAGGGTTATAGTTGATGCAACCTTTCCTTCTGATCAAAGGAACGTTAGGAAAGCCACCACAACTATACACAATATCCGTACCCAGCATGTCTCGATCAAACCACACAATATTCTCCACAGATAATCCCATCAATCTCTCTAACCATTTGGAAGTACTAGCAGTAGCCACAAATGGATTAGTCTTAGGCATATGACTAGCAAACCAAGCATACAATATAGGAACACAACAAGCTATGTTCTTACCCCTCCGTTTCTCATTCTTATAGTGCACAATATGATAAACGTCTCCGAGGAGAGTAGGCACCGGATTTCTCGAGGCCAATATATGAAATGCATCCGAATCCACAAAGTCTGGAAGATTAAGAAACAAAACAATGTCGTATATACAGAGTGCAAGAACAACACTAAATGCAACCCAACAACCATCCTTAGCAAACTGTCTAGCCTTGTCAACCAGGAAAGCCAAAGGAAAACCATGCACTCTATTCCACTCCGTCGAACCCCCCTTGTAACTCTAAAGCATCCACATGTACCATGGCAGCTAGCTTAGCCAGATCAGGCTTCGCATCAACATGAACAAAAGGCAACTGACTAAGAACAGGCACATCCAATAATACTGAGTACTCCTCAAAATTAGGCGCCAGAATGTAATCAGGAAAAACAAAGCATCTCAACTGCGGATCATAAAACTGAAGAAAGGCATAAAGACCATCCACCTCATGAGCTGAAGGCTTGCAGACCCATCTCAGTAATCTCCCATTAGACTGCCTGAAATCCTCCATCACTTTCCCACCAGCCAGAGAAATCAAACTCAGCAGAGACCTAACATCTGGAGTCGGAAGCTTGTAAGCCATAGTTTTCTTCAAAGAATCCATATCAGCAAGGAGGAAATAAGATCACCGGAATCAAAGGAGAAATATGCACCTGCAATATAAATACATGTTAATGAAATGTAGATGAAAAAGCAAATGCAAATGCAAACAGGGAATCAAGACTGTTGTGTTGTCGGTCGAGAAGGACCAGAGCTTCGCCTTAGCAAGAACAAAGTACCGATAACAGGACCCACTGATAAACAAATTCACACTTGCAAAGAACCGGGTAATCTGAAGGTTAAAGTTTCCTGCATAACCCAATTCCCCTCACAGGTATGGACCTATCCACAGACAAAGGTTTGGCATCCTATGTGTTTGTCAGCATCACAGACTTTCAAGAAATGATGATACGTTCACCATTTCTGGTTGGGCATCATCGTCTCTCGAAGAGGCCTCACTTAGCTGACTCACAAATGATCGGTTCCTAGAGTCGAAAACCCTCAAATCCAAAATTCCCTCGAGCCCAAAGGGCCAGAAAGAAAGTTGTCTAAGAGAATCTCGTCCGAGCGTGAATTTTGTGGTGAGCTAGTACGAGCAAAGCAAGCACACCCACCACTAATCTCCACTACTAAAGCTATATGTATACTCAAGCCCAGGTCCGGCTTATCACTCAATGTAACTTCCCTCCCCACAGCACAACAGTAATGATATATGATGCGGAAAGTAAATGTGGGAAAGTAAAATGCAAAAGTAAATAAAGCACATATATACAACACCCAAAGATAAACACAAAAGCGCTAGGATTGACTCGCATAGGGAACCAGAGACTCTGGGTTCGATCCCCAGTAGAGTCGCCAGTTGTCGCAACTACGAAAAACAATCGGCGGAAAAAAAACAGAAGAGTCGCCACTTTCGTTATTTATCCCAAAGAGAGGAAAATGAAACGATCGCAAAAACCTAAAGAAAAAGGGAAAGACAAGGTCATCGCAACCATGTCTAAATTCGGGAGTCGGTTACTCAAGGGGAAGGTATTAGCACCCCTCACATTCGTCTTACTCGACGGGATCCACACATTGTTGTCTATCTAAAAGGGTGTGTTGAAACTATCTAACTAAAGGCTGAAGGGCAAAAGAAAAGAAAAGAGAAACTGACTCGGCAGAGCATCGCCGCTCTGTGCCTACGTATTCTCTCGTGCAATGGGAAAGTCAGAGTCAACGTAGTTCGCCTAACTACGGCTAAAGAAGGGGGGAAGGTTGCTCGCGGAGACGTTGCGTCTCGTGCCTACGTACTTTCGTCTGGTACGAAAGATCAGAGCAAACGTAGTTTGGGCTAAAAAGACCACAGGTTGGTTCAACAGTTTTTAGGCCCGAGTAGGGTTAACGGATAGTTCTAGCAGTTGGTGTATGCAGCTCGACCATTGGAGACTTAGGCGTTACCGTTTGCGGTAGAACTAAGAGTTAAGGACACTCTTATTGTGAAAAGATTTTCCTGATTAAGAACCCAAAAGGGTGAAAAAGGTTTGAAGTGTTTTTGTGTTTTTTAGAAAAGAAGTGCTTTCAATTTGATTTGCAACTCATGTCGCACTAGAGACTATGACCTAAGAGCGAATGCGTCGTATATCACCCAAAGGGTGTACACTAAACACTCTAGGTCCTTGAGAGGAGGCCCCTCAATTACCATTTCTCAAGTAGCTTAAGGCTCGTATCGTGCTACACTTGTCATTCTTTATTAAGTGTTTTATGAATGTTTGAAGATGAGAAGAGAAGAAGGAACACTAATGGGAGACTAGTCAATCCTAAACGTTATCATGCAAAGTGGACTTAAAGTTTGGATTCAAAAGGGAGCTACCTAATGTTATCATGCATAGTTAGGAACCTAATGTCTATCATAACCTTAAGAGGTTAGAGAACTTATGGGGAACATGGCAAAGAAAAACAATAGAAGAAGAAGAAGAAGAAGTGCATATGCAAATGAAAGGATGCACACATAAGATGCACAAGTAGAATGATAGTGGGAGGAAAATAGTGTGGGGCAGTAGCCACCACAATCTCATCTCAACCAAGCATGCATATGGAAATGCAAGAAAAGAGAAGAAGGAGAAGTGCACAAGAAGACATTAAACAAACACAAGTAAACTACACAAAGATGCACCAAAAAAATGGGATGAAATGACCTAAGTTAAGCAACATCAACCACACCAATAAAATCAAACCAAAATGAAAGGTAAAGCAAACCTCAAAGCCATGTGAGGATGGGAGACCAAATTAGGGCATCATGGACCCCATAATAGGTACTCAACCATGAGCATCAGTTATCAAACACAAAGAAACACCTAAAGTGTCCCCAAGGATTCATCATTCTAGGTATTCTTCAAATACCTCCAAAGGAGGGACCAAGCCACCTTAAATGACACTCCAAGGTCATTGGAGATAAGGGAGATGAAGAGAAGAGAGCTCAGAATCAATATCAAAGCAAGACAAAAAGAAATGCAAGCAAATGCACAAGGGAGACAAACATGTATCACATAGGAGTTCAAGTTGGAAGCACAAAAGGAAAAGCATCAAACAACAAGCTATGGACAATATTTTGACCTAAAAATGAACATACAACAAGCTCAACATGTCTAGAATGTGAAACAAGAAGAGTTGAGAGCTTATTGGATCCACAAAGGTCATTTCTAATCCAAACTAGGTCAAGCACTTGTGTGAGCTGTCTTATGAGATGACCTAACTTGTAAGTCACTTCAAAAATAGGAAAAGGGCTAAAAAGATATCAAATAAAATGCACAAAGACGCTACACAAGTTGGCAACCATAGGCCAAGAAATCAAGACAAATATTTTCTCAAAGCACCATCAAAATAATCAAATCATTTGGATGTACCACTTTGAAATGGAAGAAACAAGTGCAAAAAGAAAGGCCACAAAAGTCAACCCAAAAGTCAACAATCAGGGCCAAAATGGTCCTCTAAAATTGATCAACTCATCATTGAGATGAGGATTAATTTTCAACATATTAGAGATATGTTAATTAATTAAAATTGTAAACAGAAAATAAAATAAAAAAAGAAATGAAAATAAAATGAAAATGAGAAAGTGTTGTGGCAAATAGAAATCTAAACACGTTTAGAAATGGGACTAGGCCCAAGTTGGGGTGTAAATAGCAAGGCGCATGCTAGGCCCACCCAGAAAAAACAAACAAACAAAAACCTGGGGACTCACATGTGATCAGTCAACCCTAGACCACTATGGAATTCAATCTGGAGTGTTTGGTCAATTAGCAAGTAAACACATCATAGGGTCATCATAACGCCAACACATTAATGAAATTTCAAAAGCAATTACATGGATCCAGTCAACTTTGGACTACCGTGTTTCTTAATCTTCACCGTTCACATGGAAAGTATTCAAATCAAACGACCTACACGCTGCAACGACATCATCCCTAACCTCCAGCAACCCTAAAACATACCAGCTGGCCGGAGATCACTGTAGATCATCTTCTCCGGACAAGCTCCACCGGGCGCAGCAACCAGCAACCACGCATACCTCCAAACTCAACCATTCCATATGAAATTTATATCAGGCTTCATCTAGAGATCACGAGGATCTCATATCTGGCCTCAAAAGCAACTTATCAAGCATAAATCTCCAAACCCGAAGCCAACAAGCTTGAACATCACAATCTAAAAAAGTTCATGAAAACAACTTCAATTTGATCTAAAACTTATCTAGAGCTCATGTAAGTTACAGATCCATCATTATTCAAGCAAGATCATGCATAAACAAGCAAAAACATATCCAAACAAAATTGAGCATCATCCAACAATCACAACCAATGCCAGTTCGTTTTACAATTTAATGATCTACATTGATCCTACGTCACAAGTTTGCAAAAATGGCAGTGAATTGATGCTTATTAAGAGTGTAATGTTTAATTTCAATTACCTAGTGGAGAACTTCCACTGAGCCTTCAAATGGAGCTCAAGCTTGAAGATAAATGCCCAGAATCGTTCACTAAACTCCAATAAAGCTTTCTCAATTCACAATTTTGCTTGAAACAGCCTCAATCTCCAAATTCGAAATTTGAATTTTCCACACTTTTTGAAAACTCAACTAGATCAGTTTGGCTCCAATTTGCACTTCTGATGGTTTGTGAAGGTTCAAAACATTATATATGATGAATCTCGATGATAATTAGGCCCAATCTCAGCCGCTAACAGTCCAATGAAAAATCCAAAGAATTGAAAATGGAGCTCACTTGTGCACACGAATTTCACTCAGAATTGGCTCTAAAATGGTTGAAACAGCTTGCTGGTATCACATGGAGCATGAATGATCAGGATTAGAGCCTTAATTGATCTCAATGGCTCATGTTGGTTGTGTAACTTCATAGTGAAGAAACTTTGAAAATGGCTCACTTACACACCTCAAATTAAACATGTAATATTGCCAATGTGCTCAAAATGAAATTTGCACTCAGAAAATGCACTCATTTGCACCAAATTGATAAAAAAATGACATAATTCAAGATTTTCCCTTTTAGTCCTTTTTCCATGAAAATTCAAATATCCAATCCTCAAACCAAGCCAATTTCTTGACTCCTTAATGCTTTACTAGACAAATAACACCATTTGGAACAAGTTTGATGTTGGAAAAATCTTCATTTGAAGTGTGCAAGTTGGTGAAGTGGACCTATAATTTTATGACCTATAATCTCACTTTCCCAAAATACCCCTAACTTGTAAACCTCATAACTTGAGTTCTACAAATTAGATGAAAGACTTCTAGTACATTTTAGAAAGCTAAGATCAAGACCTACAACTATCTTGTTGGCAAAAAGTTGAGGAGAAACATCCTTCTAGGTCAAAAATGTCTTGGAAGTTGGTTGACTTTTGTTGACCAAAATCACATCCCTCTGATGACCTGTAACTTGTCTGGACCATAACTTGAGTTCTATAAATCCAATCAAGGACTTATAGTACTCAAATTAAATTTAAGAACATGCTCTACAAGTTCCATGTTGGACAAAAGTTGAGATGAAACTTGTATCTTGAGATAGGTGGTCTTGAAGTCAGGCACTAAATAGGGGATTTTACCCTAAGAACCCTAATTTAGTAACTTCTCACACATTTGATCCTTGATGAATTGAACTTGAAATGATGTCTCATATATCCAAACACAACATCCCATGACCATAGAGACTTTGAATTGAGTTTTAATCTCCTTCAATTGCACAGTTGATTGAGGACTAGCCAAATGAAACCCTAATTGCAACACTTTCAACTGCAACTCTTCACACTTGGCCCAAACACTTGGATGAGATCCACAATGACCATCAAGGAACTCAATGAGCTCTCTCAACATCTTATATCCATAACCTTGAATTCACAAACCTCTGATGATCTTCAACTGGCCTCCATGTTAGGAGTTGGTCCTCATACATCCATCCTTTCCTTCATAAGACCACTGCCCACTTTCTGATGACTTGATGACCATCTAAACTTGAGTAACACCCCTTGCTTAGGCTCAAACTTATGAGTGGAATCCCTTTGCTATGCACAAACGTTTGATCCCCTGTTCAATGAAAAATGTTATGCAATGCAAATGCTAGAAAGAAGTGAAATGAAACATAAACCCAGTTAAGAAAAGGTTGGTCAAATTTTGGGGTGCAACACTTGCAACCTGTGGTTGTTGCTGATATTGTTGTTGGCGTGGAGCCCTATTCCTGTTCTTATTTTTGTACCCTGACACTGAATTCGTTTCACCTTCCCTTTTCTTGTTATTGCCAAAAGTTTTTCTTCCCCCCACCAGATGTGGATCCTTCTCCTGCTTGAATTTTTCCCAATTTAATACCATTCTCAACTCGCTCACCAGTAATAATCAGGTATGAGAAATTTCCTGACATGTTTCCAATCAGCTTTTCATAATATATCCCTAGCAAAGTTGCCACGAACATATCAATGAGTTCTCTTTCGACCATTAGAGGTTGAACTCTCACAGCTAGCTCACGCCATCTTTGGGCATATTCTTTGAACCGCTCATTGCTCCTTTGAGAAAGATTCTGCAGTTGGACTCTATTCGGCGCCAAATCACTATTGTATTGATAGTGACGAACGAAGGCCTCCCCAAGGTCCTTCCAGCTTCTGACGTTGGTCAGGAAAAACGTTCCTATGTGACGGACGAAGGCCTCCCCAAATCACTATTGTATTGATAGTGACGGACGAAGGCCTCCCCATGTACCATTTTAAAGACGGTCCAGAAAAACTGTCTTGGAAGAAGTGCATCAACAACTTTTCATCATCAGAATACGCAGACATCTCCCTGTAGTAAGATAGGAGGTGTACTCTGGGACAGGTCGTCCCTTTGTACTTGTCAAAGTCAGGAACTTTGAACTTTGGCGGAATCTTCAGACCTGGGATCAGCCCCAAGTTAGACATATCAAGACCAACAGAATTCTGGTTCTCCAAATTCCTTATTTTCTCCTCTACCATTTTGAACCTCCTATCCGCATCAGACAACAAACCCACACCTAAATCTCCCATAGAGAACACGTTATCTTTTTCATCTTCCTCCCACCGAGGACCAGCATTACCATGTACAACGCCCGCTGCACCAGCTAAATGAGCTCCAGTTTGATTACCTCCGCCCGGAGGAATAACAACTGTTGGAATAGCATTTTCTTAAGGAGTGCCATTATCAGCTGGGGGAGGAAGGGCAGTGGTCCCACCTGTCGCATCGCTGCGAAGGAGGGGCTGGCAAAGACAGAAGAGTCGCCGCCGTTCGTTATTTATCCCAAAGAGAGGGAACGGAAATGATCAAAAGAAACCTACAAACAGGGGAGAAGATAGGTCATCGCAACCAAGCCTCGGGTTCGGGAGTCGGTTACGCAAGGGAAAGGTATGAGGACCCCTCATGTCCGTTGTACTCAACAGGATCCACGCTTGTTATCTATATAAAGGGTGTTAATCTATCTAAGCTACAGGCCATAGGGACAAAAGAAAATAAAAGAGACTCGATAGAGCATCGCCGCTCTATGCCTACGTACTCCCTTGTGCAATGGGAAAGTCAGAGTCAACGTAGTTTGGAAAACTACGGGTGAAAGTGGGGAAGGTTGCTCGCCAAGACATCGCCGTCTTGTGGCTACGTATCCTCGTCTGGTACGAGAAATCAGAGCAAACATAGTTAGGGCTGACAAGACCATAAATTGGTTCAAGTATTTTACCCGAGTAGGGTTAAACCTTTGTTCTAGCAGTTACGTGCATTGCTGCTCGACCATTGAAGATTTAGGCGTTACCTGCTTGCGGTAGAACCAAGAGTTAACAACACTCTTTTTGAAAATGGTTTTCAATTAATCCCGAAGATAAAAAAAGGTTTGATATTTGTTTTTAAGTCTTTTATGAAGAAGAAGTGAATTCAATTGTGTTTGTAATTCATGTTGCACTAAAGACTATGACTTAGGAGCGAATGCATCGCATATCGCCCAAAGGGCATACGCTAAACACTCTAGACAATTGAGAGGAGGCCCCCCAATCATCATTTCCCAAATGCTTAAGGCTCGTAGCGTACAACACTCATTATCCTTTATTACATGTTTTGAAGAAGTTTTGAGATGAAAAGAGAGAAGGCACAACTAAGGGGAAACTAACTCAACCCTAATATTATCATGCAATGTGTTCCTAAGATTGAGATTAAAAAGGGAAAATACTATCCTAATGTTAGCATGCTTGAATTGAACATTTAATGTCTCTCTTACTCCCAAGGGACTAGGAATCCTAAGGGATCATGGCAAAGAAAACCAAGTAATCATAAGATAAATCAATCACAAATGAAAAGGAAGAAAGGGATGCAAACATGAAATGCAACACAATGAAAAGAGGGAGGAAAAAAGTGCGGGGCAGTAGCCACCACAAGCACATCTCAACCTCTTGAAAACAAACAAAGAGATGCAAAACAATAGAGGAATGCAAGCAAAAGAACTTAAACAAGTCCAAGAAAAAGTGAGACGAAATGGGAGAAGTTATAAAAATAAATAAGAAAGAGAGGAAAGCATGATCAAGATGAGGATGGGAGAATAGGCTTGGGCAGCAAGCAACATAAGAAGAATCTCAACCAAATGCATCAAATTGATCATGCAAAAAGAAAGTACAAACAAGTTCTCAAAGTGGCATATCATTCAAGGCAAACTTAAAGTACAAACAAAGAGTACCAAATCACCTTGAATGAGTTCCAAAGTCCAAGGGGAAGAAGTGATAACAAAAGAAGAAGGTTCACAAACCAAAGAAGAAACAAAGCCAAGACAAGTTACAAAGAAGGGCAAGGTAAAGAACCAAAGTTCAAAACACTTTCAACATTCAAATGCAAATGGAAAGCCCTAATTAAAAGTAACTTGCAACACAAACCAAATAAATGTATGACCTATAAAGTTGAAACCAGCATCCTAAACATGGAAAGAATGTGAATCAATAGGCATAGGATGCAAATGGGAACCATAGGAGTCATTTCCTAAAGGAACTAGGTCAACTAGTTTGTATGAACTTCAACTAGGGTGACTTGACTTGCAAGGTTCACCAAAAATAGAAGAATTGTTCAATAAATCTCAAATAAAATGCACAATGCACCTAAACATGTTGGCAACGAGAAGACAAAACATCCAAACCAAATTCCATGCAAGGAATCACCAAATGCTTTGATCAACTAGGGTGCTCCACCTTATGGAATTATTATCGAGGATCAAACAAAAGCAACACAAAGTCAAACAAAAATCAACCAAACACGGACCAAAATCAGCCTCAAAGGCACCTCAATCCATCATCAAAGTGCAGAAGATGCCTCACTCATTGGTGATTGCAAATGGTCCACAAAGCAAGCAAGAACAAAGAAGAAACATATTAAAAAAACTTCCAATCACAAAATTCAAATTAAATTGAAAAATAAAAGGAAATCAAAATTAAAAATTATGAAAAACTAATTAAGGTTTTTAAATGATGGAAAATATTTTTTGTTGAATTTTCTGATATTTGGAAACATTTATAATAATTAAAAAGAAAAACAGAAAATAAAATAAAAAGCATAAAATGGAAGGAGGTGTATGAGTAATCTCATAATACAAAGCAATCCAGTTGAACGCGCCATGGGCTAAGAAATCTGGGGATGGCAATAGCACAAGAGGCCCAATCCAACCCAAACTTAGAGTTTAATAAAAATTTGCGTTTCATTAAACAACGTGGAGTCAAGACTCCAAGTGTACACGGTCAAGCCAATTGGAAACACACATATAGCCAGTCAAAAATTTCAACACCTGCTCCACCTCAGATCTGTGGTCAAATAACCAGACGCTGGAGCCCTAGCTTCGGTCGTCTTCTCCAGCGAGGTGACCGGATCTCAGGTCACCAGATCTCTACCAAACTTCACAAAATTTATATCAAAAGAAAGCTGAAGTCACGTAGGTCATGAATCCAAGATCCAATCATCCATATCCTTCACAAATTAAGAGAATCGAACGTAACAAGTTTGAGATGCACATCTGAAAGCTCAAGCAAACATGAAAAATAATGGATCAAACATGGCCTACACGAGGTAGGGCTTCATATGCAACAAATATGAACCTAGATCATGGCCTAGAAGGAGAGAAAAATTGATTTCAAACTTATTGAACGGAGACACTCCATTGGTGCTTCTCAGACGTGTAAGCTTGCTTCAAATGATCCAGATCCACTCCAAATTCTTCAAGGAAGATGAATTGCACTTCAATTTGCCTTGATTTGCAGAGAAAAGTGAAACACGGTTTTGAAATTTCTTTGAGAATTTGAAAAATGAAATTGCTCTCTGTTGCACCCCAAAATTTGCCCAACCTTTTCTTTACTTGGTTTGTGTTTCATTTCATTGTTCTAGCATTTTGCATTTTTACAGGGGATCAAGAGATGTGTGTGCAACAAGAGGGATGTGCCAAAGGCTCTAAAACCTAATCAAGGGTCTGTATTCATGTTTTCAAGTGGTTATCATCATTAGAGACAAGTCAAAGCCCTTGGGATAGGCAGAAATGTGTATGTGGGTCACCTCCTATTTATGAGGCCACTTGAAGGTCATTTGAAGACCACAAGTCCATGGTTATGGAAGGAGATTGTCATTTAAGCTCATTGGAGACCTTGAGGGTCATTGTGGAGCTCATTCAAGTGTTCATAACAAGTGCAAGTGGCTACAGGCAAAAAGGGTGAAATTAGGGTTTCAATTTTAATCAGGATAAATTTTGTTTCTTCAAGCAAACTTGTTTCCATGGCCCTACATATGTCCTAAGGTGTTTGGGGATGAGAGATTGACCATCAATTTTAATCATGAGGGTTTCAATTGATCAGTTAATTGAAAAGATCAAAAGATTTAGGGAAAAAGTCAACTGTAGTTTGACTTTTGATTTAAATGGTGTTCTAGTGGGGGTATCAAGGTCCATGAAGTTAATATGGCTTAGAGTAGTGTACTCAAGAAGTTTCAAGGCCTCAAAAGACCCGGAACAACAACAGTCGACTCGGTAGTCATCGATCGATCGTTCGGTTGACCGAAAAGTTAACTCTTCAATCATAAGGAATTTGACCTCAAAGTGTTAATAGAAAATGTTCCTAATTGCATATTGAACCTACCCATGAAGTTTCATGACCATTGGATCAAGGATTGGGGAGTAATCGCAAAAATCGGGAATTAGGGTTTGGAAAGGGGCTAGACAATAACTCCCTAACCACACATCCAATTGAGTTGGTTCAAAGCTCATTGGAAAGCTCTTGGCAAGTCCTACAAAAGTCTCACGGTGGTCCATGAGCAGAAAATGCATAGATTTGGAGTTATGGCCAAATTCATTCGAAGAGGGAAAAATAACTTAGAAAAATTATAAGTTGTTGAACTTTTTAGACATGTTTTTCAGCAACTTTGAGTGGATTTTTGACCTAGTTCCATTTGAAATATGAGGATTATGAAAACATGAAAGTTGTAGAGCTACATGAGGACTTTCTAAAATGTACTAAAACTCCTCCATAGCCCTTATGAGTTGAGAGTTATGAATTCAGCAAGTTGAGGTTTTAACACTTGAGTTCAACATTTTCACTTTTTCACAAACTCACCTTTTGATATTTGAGCTATTCTCAGCCATTGGATCTTGTTTCTATCTGTTATTTAGAGTGTATGATGAGAAGAAATGCAGAAAATCAAGAGTAGTGATGGGTCTTGCAAGTTGGAGACAAGTTGCATTATTTTAATGGAAGAAATGAGGAAAGAGAAACTTTATGGAAGAAAAGTCTTGCAGCTGCAGTTCTCCTACTCCTAGCCATACTTCAGTCACTTCTTTGTCATTCATGCCACTTGATTTATGCATAAACTATAGCCAAAAGCTTGGATTTGGAGCTGTCCACAATCTTGAACAAATTTGCACCATACAAAAATCCCTCCAAAATGCAAAAGACAAATATGTCCCAAGCCTTGCCTTGCCTATAATTAGAGGTCTCCTCTATGTTGAGAGGTACACCAGAGCACTCTAAAACCCAAGAGAAAACCATTCCTCTCATCTTGCTTTGCATTTTCTTACAAGTGAAGAAAACCGCTCCAAAATACCTAAAAATCTGCCTTGAGCAAAACACCTTCCAAAGTCATTTTCACCCACTCAAAATCATCACAAACCATCCACACAATCCACAAATGATGTGTGGGAGGTGTCCAAACTCTTAAACCAGTCATAACCCTCATTTTCCCAAAAGTCAACTTTCAACCAAGGAAAATTTGACTTCATATACAAAATTTGTCAAAACACTAACCATACCTGTTTTGATCATTGTAAGCCTCCAAACACCCTTGGTTTATGATGTACCAACTGTCCATAACCTAAATAACCATCATCATCACTTGTTTCAAGTTCTGTCCTAAGGGTTCACTTATTTACTTCAAGTGCAAGAAAGGCTGTCATCATCATCAAGGCATTGGATTGAATTTTATTTGGAGGCTTCAAGGTTTTCCATACTGCACAAACTTTCTTGGAGGTCTACAAGAGGTTGGTAGTTACTATCCTCCTTTAAACTGTCATGAATGTGTTTGATGTGAATTAGTGGTTACAATGTGTTTTGGATACAATGCACTCCATGTTTGAATATGTCCTATTTTATTTGTTTGATCATAAATGTGTACTACTTTTATAATCATCATTACAATGTTATGCTGCTGTGTATTAAACCTTGAGATCCTATCTAATATCATGTATGAACATATGAGGATGTTGGTAATTGTTATGAAAGTTTGGCACTGCTTTGGATCTGTTCTGTTGGTGAGTAATTTTGCTTTTGTTGCAGCAACATTCTTAGGTTTTGATCTGTTTGACGAATGTTGATTAGAAACCCTCATGTTTGTGTTTATGTGATGTTTGAATTGTTGGAAACTATGTGTGGTTTTGTCCTGCAACATTTCTGTTCATGTGCATTTCTACTCATGTGCATTTTTCAATCCATAGATCACTTTAGTTCTAGCATCTCTTTGGATCATTTGTGTGCTTGAAATTGGTCTTAAACATATTTTTGAACATGCTTGTAAGTTGTTCAGCTTCATTGAACTTGAAAAAGGTCATTGGGATGACTCATGTGATGTTGATGACCAATACTTTACTTTGTTGTCATATCTTTGTGGCTGTCATGAGTTATTTTGCACTATAGTTTATTGCTTACCATTTTCATGCTAAGTGAGTACTTGTGATAACTTGAACTATGGTTTGCTGATTGGTTTATGTTTGTCAACATGAGATTATGGTATCATTAAATTTTGTCTTTTGTTGGTTAATAGACATTATCATCAAGGACTGTCATTTTGAGGCATTATGGTGAAACTGTTTTGACATGATCATATCTTATATGTATTTAAGTTGTTGCCTGCCACTGACCATTGTTGTATGTTTATGCTTGTTGACATGAAAATCCGATACTCCTTGAATCATGTTTGCTAGATAGTTGGCATTGTTAATACTTGCATCATGCTACTGTCATCCTTAGGCACTATGATAGGGTTGTGGTTGTAACCATGATTTGTCCACACATTGTTTACTTTGCTAACTGTGATAAGCCTGTATGTTTTGTTTTGATACATTGCAAGCCTTTGGTGTGAATCTGTTTTGAATTGTTGTTCAGCCTCATTGGTCAATTTTTTTGAATACTTGCATCCATATGCCATTGAGAATCAAACTGTCATGATGCCCTTGTTAACTTGCAACTGTCATATGCATTAGGGGTATTAGGACTGATTGATGATTTGTGCTAGCCTTGCCATTTTGTAAAATCTGCACCTACTGCCACAACTGCCTGAATTCATGAACATTACCATGCTGCTATGCTTTGTTTTCAACCTTTTCTCAATCTTGCTTGCCTTGATTTGTTTGTAAACAGAACATGTTGTTTGTGATGGTTAGCATGCTAGAACTAAGTTTTCATGTTAAGCTTGCTTGTATTCATTCCTATGGCATTGTAAATTTCAATGCAAGTCATGAGTTAATTGTTGTGTTTGATGTTGTTTCTGTTGATATGTTTGCTGCACCAAAACCAACTGTCATGATTAGCTTGCTAGGCCCTTTTGTTTAAATTGTCTTGGTGTGTAAACCATATGTGAATGCATGTTGTTGTGATAACCAAACATGGCTTCAACTCATGTTGTTTCTGTTGATATGTTTGATGTGCAAAGTCACTTTACCATGATTAATTTATTAGGCTCTTTTATTCAAGTTCAAGTTGCCTTAATTTGAAAACCATGTATGTGTGTATGCTGTTTTGGCCAAGAGGCAAACTTGCTGCCAGTTCTGTTTTCACCTCATGTGCTGCTATCACCATGTTAAGCCTTCTTGCATTTTGTGTTTGAAATCACGTTTGTGATATGTATGAGATCCATTTTATGTGTATTGAGCTGAGGTAGGTATGCTGCATCATGAATGTCCATGTTTTCCAACAACATTTCAAAATTTTGTTCAATTTTACAACTTGAATACCAGTTTGTGAGTGGAATTGTTTTTCTGTGATTTTTGCATTAAGAATCCATGAACCATGTATTTGGAACTTGTGTATATCTTTATCTGATCATAAGCATTTCTGTTTTGAGTTGTGATCATGTTCACATTATTGGCTGTCAAGTTCTTGCTTTATGTTTTCAACACATGTGCCAACTGTTTGGTCTGTTCCTTCTTGCAAGATTTTGGAATCCATGTTTTGACAGGTGAGAATCCTTTAATGTGTGTTGATTAAATTGTGTATGTATGTTGAACTGATCTTATTTTCCAAAACCACATATCAAGCATTTTGGTTCATTTGTGCAACTTGCATACCAGTTTTGGTCTGGGGCGGTTTCTGATTAACCTTTGCATCTAGAATCCATGAATGATATATTTGGAAGTTGTGCATACCCTCACTTGACCATATCCATTTCTATTTTGAGCTTTGGTTTTCAAATAGCATTTTCAAGCTTCATCTTACCACTTGCATATCAGTTTTTTATTGAAGTTGTTTCTGCTTGGTCTTGGCATCTAGAATCCATGAAAAACATATTTGAAACTTGCTCAGGCCATCACATGAGTTTAAATGCATATGATTTAGTCCTTGGATTTCAAAATGCACTTCAAAGCATCACATGATAGTTGCATTCGTGTTTTAATTGTGATGTATTATCTTGGAAAATTGACATTACCATTGCACTCCTTGTTGAATTTCACGTGAGATAGACCTAAAGTTTGTCAAAATTGGTTGTGTTTTGAGTAAGTTATGATGTTCCCGTTTTCATGATGTTGCCTTGTGTTCTTGCTTGCCTAGCTTGCCCAGAAAATCCACTTTGTTAAGTACATGTTTATTTTGGGGTGGCATAATACTTGGATGTATCGCCACCCCAGTGGTTATGCCTTCACTCTCATAATGCCTTGCACTGCCATGACCTGGGTTCGATCCATTGTGGAGATCAACCCTTTTGCCTTTTTTCACATTTTCCTTGTTTTCACCTTTTTAGTATCTTCTTCCTTCAAATAAAACGCGCGCGCCTTTGCTCACTTGGTAGGATTTTGAGTTGGCAATCATAAGGTGGTGGGTTCAACACCCATCAAGTGCATCTCCCATCTTTTTATCACTAAAATGTTTATTTTTCCTTTTAAATTTCCAAAATTCATAACTTTGCCAATTTTTGTTATTTTTGATTGGTTCTTTTTGCAATTTTCTCATATTGTTGCATATTATCATATGTTATTTTAATATCCTAAGTTTTTATTTTCATTTTGGAAAACATCATTTTATTTTCTTTCTCATTTCATCTGCGATTGATTCATCTGTTGTTTACTTGGCCTTGTGCCATGATCCCTCTAGGATTCCTAGTCCCTCCGTTTAGTATGGGAGTAGGAGAGACATTAGGTGTTCAATCCTACGCATGATAACATTAGGTTAGTTTTTTCCCTTTCACCTAAATCTTAGGATCACCATTGCATAACAACTTTAGGATTGGTTTAGTCCCCCTTTAGTGCGTCTTTTCTCTTCTCATCTCAAAACGATCATAAAACACCTAATAAAGGTTAATAAATATTGTACGTTACGAGACATAAGCTACTTGGGAAATGGTTGTTGAAGGGTTTCCTTTCAATGGCTTGATTGTTTAGTATAGCACCCTTTGGGTGATATGTGACGCGATCACTCCTAAGTCATAGTCTCTAGTGCGATATGAATTGCAAACCAATTCAAAAACACTTCTCCTCTGAAAAACATAAAACAAAAATCATTCAAACTCCTTTTGCACTTTGGGGCCTTTAACTTTGGAAAATCATTTTCATAAAAGAGTTTTGTTAACTCTTAGTTCTACCGCAAACGGTAACGCCTAAGTCTCCCATGCTCGAGCTGCATACACCAACTGCTAGAACTACTTGTTAACCCTACTCAGGCCTTAAAACCAGTTGAACAAACCTGTGTTCCCCCATAGTTACCCGAACTAAGTTTGCTCTGATCTTTCATACCAGATGAAAGTACGTAGGCACAAGACGCGATGTCTTGGCGAGCAACCTTCCCCCCTTTTTCACCCGTAGTTAGTCGAACTACGTTGACTCAGACTTCTCATTTCAGATGAGATACGTAGGCACAAAGCGTCGTTGCTTTGACGAGTCATTTCTTTTTCTTTTGCCCTCAAGCCTTTAGCTAGATAGTTTCAATTACCCTTTTAGATAAATAACAAGTGTGGATCCCGTCGAGTACGACGGACGTGAGGGGCGCTAATACCTTCCCCTTGCGTAACCGACTCCCGAACCCGAGATTTGGTTGCAATGACTGATCTTATCCCTCTTTTCGTTAGGTTTTCTATGAGCATTTCCTTTCCCTCTCTTGGGATAAATAACGCACGGTGGCGACTCTTCTGTCATGGTCAGCCTCGATTTTCGCAGTAGCGACACTCTCTCCAAACTCAATTTGCACTTCTGAGCTCTCAAGGCGCGTTTTGAACTTATAGATGATGGATATCTGCTCAACTGGAAGGCTCATGAAGCCTTATTTTGCTAAATTTGAAAAAATTCCCAAAATGGAAGTCACTCATGCACACGTGAAAATACTTGCATACACTCATGAAAATCATTTGAATCTACAGCTGGTAACTTCAATTTTACATTGGAAATGGATTAGGCCTTTGAATTGATCCAATTAACAAGTTTTGAAGTGAAACTTTTTTATGAAGGAAGTTGCAAATTCACATGTATTTTGCCTCTTGGACCAAAACCAATTTGTGCATTTTTTTGTGAATGTACCTTGAAGAGAATTGGATCAAAATAAGACATGAAGATGGCCTATAATGCGTTGAATTGAAATCACACTTTAAAGTCCATTTTTCACTTGAAATTCTCACCAAATGTCCATAATAAATCATAATTCACACAATCCTTGAGTTTTATGGTGTAAATGAGGTCTCTAGGAACAAATTTCGTGTTGGTTAGAAGTTCATTTGAGGTACACAAGTGCATGAAAATGACCTATGTAACAAATGACCTATAATCAAATCTTTCCCAAAATACCCTTGCCTTGCCAAAGCGATAACTTGAGTTCTACAAATGATATCAAGGACTCCTAGGACTTTTTGGAAAGATAAGATCAGGAGGAACAACTTTCATGTTCACCTAAAGTCGAGGAGAAACATGTTTTTAGGTCAAAAATGCCTTGGAAGTAAGTTGACTTTTAATTGACCAAAAATATGTTCATCTGAGGCCTCTAACTTGTTGGCATCATAACTTGAATTCCACAAACCCAATGGATGATTTCTAGTACTCAAAAGAAAGCTAACCACATGCCTTGCAAGTTTCTTGTTGGCATGAAAGTGAGACTAATCTTCGATCATGAAGTAAATTATTCTTGAAGTTGAGCACTAAAGAAGGGGATTTTACACTAAAACCTTATGAAACCCTAATTTAGTAACTTCTTGAACTCTTGATTCTTCTTTATTTGAACTTGAAATGACATCCTAGATGTCTCAAAATAAATCCCCATAGCTCCAATGACTTAAAACCAATTCTCAAACTCCCTCAAGTCCATAATTTGACTGTGACCTCTTGCAAGTGAAATAAGTATTCAGATGAGCTCCATAATGGCTTCCAGAGCACTCAATGAGGTTCTCAAACACCTCTTATCCATAACCACGATCTTATGAGCCCCTGATGATCCCCAGTTAACCTCCAAGATAGGAGATAAGCAGCATACATCCATCTTCTCTCTCAAAGAACTATGAACACTTCCTGATGATTGTAAGCACTTGATGGCTTGAATAAACACTTTTACTTGAGCTTGCAACCTTTTTGGCTCTTCTCTTGAATGGCAAACGTCTCTTGATCCCCTGTAAAGGACAATGCTATGCAAATGCAAATGCTAAAATGAAAAGAAACATAAGCCTAGTAAAGAAAAAGGTTGGTCAAATTTTGGGGTACAACAACTGCCTCTATTCAAATGACTTGGACGTTAATGAGTGAAAAGCGAACGACTTTTAAACAATCAATGTAAAATACGGTTGAATACCAAAGAACTCGAAAATTTGCCAACCGCGGAAATAGAACTGCAAACCTGTTATTGGGAACAAAAATCTCTGGAAATAACTGAATCTGATAGCTGCAATGGCAACAAGCTAACTGATTACCAATCAAGAAGCCTCGACACGCAGTCGGAAGAAACATCTGCTAACGTGCAGGAAACGACACTAAGTCGGAAAGATCATCGGATATCACCATCAGGAATCTGTTTGAATGAAACATGCATCGAACCCGAAGGCCGGCTCAACACGAAGTTGAGAATCTCTGCTAACCACCAGGCATCTGTTAAATAAAAACAAGTATCAAACCTGAAGGCTGGATCAACACGAAGTTGAGAACATCTGCTAACCAGCAGGAATTCGCTAAATAAAAGCGAGCATCGAACCCGAAGGCCGACTCACCATGAAGTTGAGAATATCCGCTAATCAACAAGCACTCGCTAAATAAAATTGAGCATCCAACCTGAAGGTCGGCTCAACACGAAGTTTAGAGCATCTGCTAACCAGCAGTCATTCACTAAATAAAAGCGAGCATCGAACCCGAGGGCCGGATCAACACGAAGTTGATAAGTGAATCTAACAACAATTCACTAGAAACCTCTGCTGGGGAAACGGAAACTTAAGCAAGCGCACTTTGTTGGGGAGATAAGATGGACACATCTATCCAAAGATTTTTCTGTAGTCTGGATACCACGCAAGCTCAGGAATTAACTGATAATATGCCGGGTCTGGATACCGCGTGCTAAAGGGATATAACATCATTTGACGGGGTCTAAATACCACGCGAGAAAAGTAAAATCAACCGTTTGCTGAAGATATACCTGAAAACAAAGAGGTAACAACCTGACTTATGTTTCAAATGCATATGTTTGAATAAGGCGTAATGCTCCATACGAAATGAAAATGCTACGCGTTTGTGAGGATGCTATGCACAAATGCAAAATGCAACGGAACCAAATCAGCAAAATAAATGCTGAAGAGAAAAGATCAACTCCGTCGGGGAGAGATGAAACATGACAAGTACGATTAGACTTAAGCTGGGAAAAATAAGCCCTGGATGATCTCCTGAAAAAGAACTTTCCTGGGTAACACTATTCTGACGAGAACACAATCCACTCGGCTGGGAATCAAATCAACTCTTGCTAAGGGAAATACCCTGGATGGCCTTCCAGAATACCATTCTTCTGGGTAACCACAAACAAACATTGAGATTAGCTTGCGCTCTACCGGGGAAGACATCCCTGAATGGCCTCCTAGAATACCAAGATCTTCTAGGGTATAAAGAAAACATCTGGGGATAAATCCACTCCACTGGAGATCCAAATCCACCCTGCCAGGGATTACTCAGTGGGAAAATAACATCAAAATACATCCCAATTGCTAGGGATGCACCAATAAACTTTCTCAGAAACGATTCCAACCTGCGGGGAAGAACCTTCTCTACTGAGGAAGGGTATACTCTGCCAACTTCGCTGGGGAATAAGCAATAGGGGAAACGACATCAACCTCTACTTGGAGATTGAGTCAGCAATCAAACTCTGAGGGGGATACAAAGTCAAACATATTTGGACTTTGTGGGGAAACAAAATTCTAACTATGCTTCGCTGCTTGGGAAAAAGTTCCACATCTGCCTGGTCGAAAGAAATCCAGTGTTGACTCTCTGGGGAGTAAGTGCATACCTATAATCTATTGGGGAACATCAATCTCGACCCTCTGGGGATGACTTTATTCTTTCGAATAAATCAAACTTGAACTGCCGAGGAATACGTGCATACATCTTTTCCTGTGGAACCAGACTTTTGCTAGGGACGAGGTGCATTCGGACTGTTGAGCCTGGATGCACAAATCCCGCCTGCCGGGGATTAATGAGTCTCAACTGCACACCTTCTTTCTGTGGGGATGGTGATCCTATTCGGGATACACCTTTGAAAAACATGCCCGATCCTGCACATGAACAAACAACAAGATATCCTACACAATGGAAACTATCTCGGTCATCATCCGTGACATTATTCAAATAAATCAAAGTTTTAATGATTATTGACAAAGCCTGCAAGTTTATATATACAAAGTTTTATCAAAACATCCGACGATTTTTCATAAGTAAAACAGTAAAGCCAAAGCAAAAACAACAATTTACTGAATAGTATATGCTTTATTGACAAATGGCCTGTAAATAGGCATATTTTACAACAGATGCAACCCCTGAAAAGAGGAAGCTGCGCAAAAATTTACAGAAATGCACAGAAATATACAAAATGTCAGCAATGTGGCACACACAACCACCATGTATCGATCCATCTATGACTCACATGACTTTGATGCTTCTCCGATGCTTCGACTTCTGAAGAGATTGATTCGGATGAACGGCCCTCAAGTCCTCCCTCAATCCACTATATTCTAAAGATCAATACGCAAGCCGCAGTCATTTAGTTTTTAAAATCCCTAACTTTTACCTGAATCACCCTTTCGGGTTTTCAATTCACCGGGATACCCAATTTTGCCAAAGTCACCTTTTCAGGTTTTCAACTTTGCGGGTTTACATCTTTTCTTTTTTATCCATAACTTTTGCCCGAACCCATTCTTTTTGTGGTTCGCCGGGATGCCCCATTTTTGCCTGGATATTCTTTTTTCTTTCCAGCGGGTCTCTTTAAGCAAAGTATTTTTTAACTGTGTCTACATTCACAGGGGATGTGAAATCTTCATCATCCATGGTTGATAACAGCAAGGCTCCTCTAGAGAAAACTTTTCGCACGACATATGGACCTTCATAGTTAGGAGTCCATTTGTCCCTGTGATCTATTTGGGGAGGGAGAATCTTCTTCAACACCAACTCGCCTATCTGAAAGCTTTGAGGACGCACCTTCTTATCAAAAGCTTTCTTCATCCTGCTCTGATATACACGACCATACGCAATTGACGCTAACCTCTTCTCATCCATCAGGCTGAGCTGGTTCAATTCTCACCCATTCTGCCTCATCAAGCTTGACGTCAACCAGAACTTTGAAAGAAGGAATCTCGAATTCTAATGGTAGGACAACTTCCATACCATACACTAGCGAGAAAGGAGTTTCCCCAGTTGAAGTACGTACCAAAGTACGATATCAGTGTAATGCAAAGGGCAACATCTCGTGCCAATCTTTGTAGGTTACAACCATCTTCTGCACTATCTTCTTTATATTCGTGTTGGCCGCCTCGACAGTGCTGTTCATCTTCGGATGATAGGGAGAAGAGTTGTGATGCTCAATCTTGAAACTTTGGCATAGTTCCTTCATCATCTTGTTATTCAAGTTCGAACCATTATCAGTAATGATTCTCTTAGGCACTTCGTGATATAATCAATTGCCACTAAGATGAAGTGATGTCCATTGGATGCGGTCGGCTCGATCTTGCCTATCATGTCAATGCCCCACATGGAAAAGGGCCAAGGCGACGCCATGATGTTCAGAGGACTTGGCGGCACATGAATCTTATCAGTATAAATCTGGCATTTATGACATTTCTTTGTATACTTGAAGCAATCAGACTCCATAGTCAACCAATAATACCCTGCTCGTAACAGCTTTCGAGACATGGCATGCCCGTCGGTATGCGTGCCAAAGGCACCTTCGTGGACCTCTTCCATAAGTAGACTTGCTTCTTTCTCGTCCACGTATCTCAACAGTACCAAGTCAAAATTCCTCCTGTAGAGCACACCATCTTGGTTTAGATAGAAATTTCCAAACAACCTCCTCAAGGTCTTCTTATCCCGGGTTCACGCCCCTAGCGGATACTCTTGGTTCTTGAGAAAATTCTGGATATCGTAATACCATGGCTTGCCATCAAAAACCTCATCTATTGAAAATACAAATGCCAGCCTATCAAGGCGGGAGATGATTATTCTTGGAGTGTCATTCCAAAAATTCACCTTGTACATTGAGGATAACGTCGCCAGAGCGTCCGCCATCTGATTCTCCGCTCCTGGCACGTGATGAAACTCCACCCGGTTAAAGAAAGGCAACAACCTCCTTGCGTAGTTCATATAAGGAATCAGATTGGGCTGTCGAGTCTCCCACTCTCCTTTAATTTAATTAACAACTAAAGCTGAATCACCATAGATATCAAGGTTTTTGATTCTCAAATCAATCTCTTCTTCAATACCTATGATACATGCTTCATACTCAGCTTCGTTATTGGTGCAGGGAAATTTCAACCTGGCAGTGAATGGTATATGAGAACCATCGGGAGTCATGATGATTGCCCCAATTCCGCTGCCATAGGAGTTAACAGCACCGTCAAAGATCATTTTCCACTGGGAGCTTTTCTCGGAACCTTCATTAGGTAGTGGCTCATTGCAGTCTTTCATCTTCAGAAACATGATGTCTTCATCAGGAAATTCAAATTTCATTGGTTAATAATCATTAATCGGTTGTTTTATAAGATATTCTGACAGAACACTCCCCTTAATAGCCTTCTGGGAAACATACTGAATGTCATATTTTGTCAAGACCATCTGCCACCTGGAAATCCATCAGACCCATCTTTGAAATCAACATGGTTGTGTGATTTAGCATATATTGCCTTAGGCGTTTGCAGCCCAAGCGAGTGCGCAACATGTCTTTTCCAACATTGAGTATCTGGACTCACAATTTGTGAACTTTTTACTCAAGTAGAATATGGCATGCTCTTTTCTTCCAGTCTCGTCGTGTTGAATGAGAACACAACCCATGTTGTTCTCAAGATCCGTTAGATACATTATCAATGGTCTTACAGCTACTGGAGGTATCAGTATCGGAGGTTCCTGCAAATACTCTTTTATTTTTTCAAATGCCCTTTGGCAATTTTCATTCTAGACAACCGCCTGATCTTTCTTTAAAAATTTGAACATGGGTTCACACGTGGCTGTAAGATGAGATATGAACCTAGCAATGTAGTTCAATCTACCAAAGAAACCACAAACCTCTTTCTCTGTTTTCAGCGCTGGCATTTCTTGAATTGCTTTTTTTTGAAGGATTGACCTCGACTCCTTTTTCACTGACAATGAATCCCAGCAACTTTCCTGACCGTACACCAAAAGTGCACTTGTTCGGATTCAACCTCAGTATGAATTTCCTTAACCTCTCAAACAGCTTCAAAAGGTTCACCAGATGTTCTTCCTCTATCTGCGACTTCGCAATCATGTCATCAACATAGACCTCGATCTCATGATGAATCATATCATGAAAAAGTGTCACCATTGCTTGCTGATAGGTTGCCCCTGCGCTTTTCAACCAAAAAGGCATCACCTTATAACAAAAAGTCCCCCATGGCGTGATAAAAGTTGTTTTCTCCATGTCTTCCGGAGCCATCTTGATATGGTTATATCCGAAGAAATCGTCCATGAAGGAAAACACTGAATACTGCGCGGTATTATCAACAAGTACGTCAATGTGGGGGAGCGGGAAATCATCCTTCGGGCTCGCCTTGTTCAAGTCTCTATAATCAACACATATCCTTACCTTACTGTCCTTCATTTGTACAGGTACGATGTTAGCGACCCATAGAAGGTAATTTGTCACGGCGAGAAATCCTGCATCCAATTGTTTCTAGACCTCTTCTTTGATTTTCACCGCCATGTCTAGTCTGGTTCTCCTGAGCTTCTGTTTGACAAGTGGGCACTCTTCATGGAGAGGCAAGCGATGAACCACGATATCTGTATCAAGACCAGGCATATCTTTGTATGACCAAGAAAAAATATCCTTATACTCCCGGAGCATTTCAACCAATCTTTGCTTGACATCACTCTGCAATGCAATCCCTATCCTGACTTCCTTTCTGGCTTCCTCAGTACCCAAGTTGATGATCTCAATTTCCTCCTGATGAGGCAGAATGAATTTCTCTTCCTGTTTCAGTAGCCTGGCCAACTCTTCAGGTATCCTCAATCTCTTCTTCGGCTTGAAAGATCAGATTATCAAAGTCAAAGCGAGTCATAGATGACTCTGGAGCGGTGTCATCTGCAATGTGAAACCTGCAATGATGATTATTTAATGCTTAAAATGATATCCAAACCAGCACAAACCACATTGCCATTTTATTGTTAAAAATAAAACAAGAAAAACGGAGATCACAATGCAAGAAAAACGCCCTTTGATTAATTGATAAAACGATTGTTCAACATTAAAGATTAGGCTCTGCAGACAAAGACCACTATGCTCCGGGTAGAACATAGGGCTACACATAATCAAGAAAACAAATCATTACACTTCTTTAGTCACTTAGATGACTTCCTTGACAGTCCAGTTGCTTAGGCTCTGAGCCGAAATACATGGTTGAATCCACGAATCCATGTCGCAATCGCTATCCCCTTCTTCGTCGGACACGACATTGATCTTCTCAAAGATCAACCCACCGCTAGTGAATTGGACGGGTCCCTTGTAGCGCGGTGCGCTCTATGAAGAGGAGGATGGGTTGTACCCCAGTCCGAACTTGTCTTGTTTGTTATGGATGCCTAGAACTTGGCCCTAACCCTGAGATGCTTCGGATTTCACCACTGCTTGTGCTTCTTTAAAAGATGACATCGCAACCTCAGGTACTTTGTCTACTGCCGGTGCTTTCTCCTTAATCTGCACAGTCTCGAAAGCCTAACATAACGTCTCGTGGATCTCACCGTCAACTTTGACATATTTGAATGAAGACAAATGACTTATCATAATATCTTCTTCTCCACAAACAATAACAACACTGCCACCCACCATATATTTCAACTTCTGATGCAGAGTTGACGTAACAGCGCCTGCCAAATGGATCCGTGGTCGCCCCAACAAACAACTATATGCTGGCTGAATATCCATGATATAAAACACAACATTAAAAACTTTCGGACCAACCTGGATCGGAAGAGTCAATTCCCCAAACACAGACCTTCTGGTCCCATCAAAAGCTCGAAGCACCAAGTCACTTGGGATGCACATTATCCCTCGGGTGTCTAGCTTCATTAGAGCCTTCTTGGGTAACACATTCAGTGATGACCCAGTGTCCACCAGCACGTGCAACAACACCGCCCCTCTACATTCGATGGATATATGCAGCGCCAAATTATGACTCCTTCCTTTGGGCGTCAAAACCAAATCAGTGAAACCTAGCCCGTTACCCACATAAACGTGTGCCACTACTCCTTCGAGCTGATTCATAGATATCTCCTGTGGCACGTATGTTGTACTCAAGATTCTTAAGAGAGCACTTCTGTGTGCCTCAGAACACAACAGCAATGACAAAATTGAGATCTTTAACGGTGTTTCCTGTAAGTGATCTACGATCTTGTAGTCACTCTTCCTGATCAACCGCATAAACTCTTCCGCATCCTTCAATAGGGAGTCTTTCTCACTAGCCTGAGAACTCTCGTCGACCACCGCTTTTCCTTTACCCTTATCAGATTTCTCAACACTCACTTCTAGAGGTGAAAATACTCTTCCGCTTTGGGTTATTCCCCCGGTCCCTACCAGATTGTCAACAGAATCCAACGGTGAACCCTTCAGTTCCTGCTTCTGACCATTACAGTAGACCTCAGCTTTGTAATTCCACGAAATAGCCTTAGTACTCTCGTAGGGTATAGGTCTAGCTTTAGTAATTATGATAGTGGGCGGCTTTGGAGGCGCATAAATAGTGTTTGTCTTGTATTGTCGCAACTTCATTCTCCTCTTCATCGACTATTTTATCATCTTTCTTCTCTGAAACTCTGTCAAATTGTAGAATACCATCAATCATCAGCTTTTGAACATGATTCTTCAAGTTCTCGCATCCCTCAGGATAGATCAAACACTCTGCACAAGTTCTGTCACAACCAGGAAATACCCCACCACTCAGCAATTTGTCTTTTACAAAACTCAACGGAGTCTTCAAATCTTCAACATCATCTACCAAGTTCAAACCCTAATCCTCAATAATGACATTAACCTCAGCTTCCCCATGATTAGGCATGGGATTCTGCACGACATTGGGTGTATCATGAGAGAAGTTGATGGCTTTGCTGTCTATAAGGTCTTGCACCTTATGTTTAAATGCTTTACAATTGTCAATGTTATGGCCGGGAGCACCAGAATGAAAATCACATCTAGCGTTAGCATCATATCCGGGTGGTGGTGCACCAGTTAAAGGAGCCAGAGTCCTTTTCTGAATCAATTGTAATTGCATCAAGTGTTGAAGCAACTGCGAGTATGGCATCGGTGGCGCATCAAACTGCCTGTTTACTGCTCTGCCCTGATCCTAAAAGCTGCGAGGAGCATATTTTTATTGTTACTGTTGTGGTTTTTGTGGTTATGGTACTGCAGGAATTGTAATGCTTGCGACCTGAGGTGGTTGTTGATGATATTGTTGATTTCTGTTCTTACTTCTGTTTCGGGAACCCGAGACTGCATTGGTTTCCCCCTCTCTCCTCTTATTGCCAATACTTTTCTTAACTCCTCCAGCTAAGGATCCTTCACCGGCTTGAATTTTACCCAATTTGATTCTGTTCTCAACTCTTTCCCCTGTAATGATTAGATATGAGAAGCTCCCCGACATGTTGCCGATCAATTTCTCGTAATACACCCCTGGTAATGTGGCAACAAACATGTCTATCAGCCCCCTCTCCACCATAGGACGTTGCACTCTAGCTGCCAATTCTCGCCATCTCTGGGCGTATTCTTTGAAGAATTAATTATGCCTCTGATATAAGTCCTGTAACTGGACCCTGTTTAGTGCCAAATAACTGTTGTATTGGTAATGCTTAACAAATGCCTCAGCCAAATCCTTCCAACTTCGAAGGTTAACTGGCTCTAGCCCCATGTACCACTCTAGCGACAGACCAGAAAGACTGTCCTGGAAAAAGTGCATAAGCAGCTTCTCATCGTCAAAATAGGCGGAAATCTTGCGGTAGTAGGAACGAAGATGAACCCTCAGAAAGGTTGTCTCCTTATACTTATCAAAGTCTGGGACTTTGAAATTCAGAGGAACCTTCGAATCTGGAATCAGCCCCAAATTTGCCATATCCAACCCTATAGAATTCTGATTCTCATAACTCTTCATCTTTTCCTCGAGCAACTTAAACCTCCTGTCCGCGTCAGATGGCAGACCAGCGCCAACATCCCTCATAGAGAACACGTCATCCTGATCATCCTCCTGCCACTAAGGGGCAGTATTCCCATGCACAACACACGTAGGTCCGGGAATATGAACTCCAGTCTGATTTCCTCTGCCCGGAGGGATAACACTTGTAGGAATATTATTAGCATGTGGAGTACCATTGTCATTTTGAGGAGGAACAACATTAGTTCAACTAAGAAGCACACCACTCCCGCCAACCCTAGAAATTAACGGTTGCACCAAGGTTCTCAACTGTTCTTGGCCATTGGCGACCCCTTGCATCATATCCATGATCTGGGCCATCCTGTTGTTAGAAAACAGATTGGTTCTTAATACATCTCAATGTTTTGATGATAACAATAATGAAATTTTGTATGGAGAAAATATATACTCTAATTTTTTTCAAGTGTTTTTGTTTCAGATAACATAATAAATATTCCTCTGAACGGAATATTCCTCTGAATGTTAAGCTACAACATGTAGAAGACTCTGAGCGTTTGGTAAAAAGCGAAGCTACAGAAGGCTCTAAGCGTAGAGTATAAAGCGAAGATTCATGAAAACTCTGAGCATACTAAACTCAACGCTGCAACTGCAGAGGCTCTGAGAATCAAAACATGTAAGGCTCTGAAACATTAGTAACAAAGTGATACATTTGGATAACACAGATAACACATAAGAGCGAAGATCTGCTTTGATCTAAAGCGCTCCTCTAGATGAACAGTTTGTTCAAACAAGCACGCTAGCACTAGCTGCAGAACTTTGGAAGAGAGTTACTCTAATAAGAATAAAATGGAACATCATCAGAACTCTGGAAGAGAGTTACTCTGATAAGAAGAAAATGGAACATCATCAAAACTCTAGAAGAGAGTTACTCTGATAAGAAGAAAATGGAACATCATCATAACTCTGGAAGAGAGTTACTCTGATAAGAAGAAAATGGAACATCATCAGAGGATCTGATGCAGGGAATATTTCCATATTCGTTCATTTAAAAGTATGTTGATCAAGAAAGATCCGTTTCCAAACTCATTGTCTACATCCAACGACACTATTCCTCTTTTGTGTATGGGATATCTCTGAATATTCCTTTTTTCTGTATGTGCACGCTATTTGAGAAATGGGTGTGAAGTATTTAAACAAGTCTTCAACAGCAATTCAAATAGCACAACATCATTCCACAACGAACATACTATTATGCTGAAAAGAAAATCCTACTTTGCTATCACTTCCAAGTCAACTTCATATTAGCAAATAGAAATTTTCATTGTTCTTCATTTGTGTTAAATCACTATTGTGAAAAAGCTTTTTCTAGAAGCACTTAAACACACTTTATTATACTAATTTGTAAAAGATCCTTGAGAGACCAAGTAGTGGTCAGTATTCTCAAGAAGACTAAGACAAGTTTGTCTTAGTGAAAGGATTGTAATCAGTTTTTGATTATTGGATTAAGTCCTCTTTTGAAAGAGGCGAAATCACCTTTGCCGGGTGGACTGGAGTAGTTTGAGTTCAAATGAACCAGTATAAAAGTACCTGTTATTTTTATTGCCTTTTTTGTTTTTGAATACCCTTATTCAACCCCCCCCCCCCCCCTTCTCAGTGTTTTCCTACCTTTAGTTGGCGTCAGAGCACGGTTTTGAGTCCTATCACTTAACAGTGACAGAGAAAAGATCTGGTTGGAAAACTCTTTGATTTACTATGGCTGAATCTTCAAACAACGCTAACGTTGGGTTGAACAACAAATATGAAGAGAAAGACAGAATCAGCACAAAGCCTCCTAAGTTTGATGGAGAAAATTTTGATTACTGGAACGACAGAATCGAAAGCTTCTTTCTTAGTTATGATGCTGATCTCTGGGATATAGTCATTGATGGATACACTCACCCCAATAATGGTGAAGGTAAAAGGATTGATAGAAAATCAATGATTGATCAACAAAAGAAAGACTTCGGGAATCACCACAAGGCAAGGACAATTCTGCTGAAGGTTCTTGACAAAGGCTACTCCACTTCTGATCATGTAAAGAAGATAGTCATAAGTTTACCAAAGAGGTGGAGACCTATGGTCACAGCGTTAAAGCTCTCAAAAAATCTGAACAAAATCACTCTAGAGGAACTTATCAGTTCTTTAAGAAGCCATGAGATAGAGCTTGAAGAAGATGAGCCTTAAAAGAAAGGTAGTTCCATAGCTTTAAAATCTAATAAAAAATATGAAACTAAAGCTTTTCAGGTACTAGAAGAAAGCTCTGGAAATTCTTCATCAGATGAAGACGAACTATCGTTACTATCCAAAAGAATAAATCAACTCTGGAAGCACAAGCAAAAGAAGTTCAGAAAATTTAAAAGACCAGAACACCGTGGAGAATCCTCTGGTCACAGAAGATCTAGCAAAAAGGAAGTAGTGTGCTATGAATGTAAAGAGCCAGGACACTACAAGAATGATTGTCCCAAACTTCAAAAGGATAAACCCAAGAAGAAGTTTGAGAAGAAAAAGAAAGTCCTGATGGCTACTTGGGATGATTCAGATTCTTCTGAAACCTCGTCAGAGTCTAAAGACAAATGTGCAAATGCTGCACTAATGGCTGACATAGAGGAGCATGAAGAATCATCTGAATCTGGATCAGAATCAGATTCAAAAGAGGTATTTGCTGATTTCACCAGAGCTGAGTTAATTGAAAGCTTATCTGAAATATGTGAAAACTATAGTAAGATCAAACTCAAATACAAGAAGCTGCAAAGCAGTCTTGCATCTGAGACTGGTCAGCTAAAATCAGAAATTGCTGAGCTGAAAGAAAATAATTTTCAAATTAAAATTGAATTGGAGAAAGCTCAACAAAAATATGAAACAGATACTACGTCTAGCTCTAAAAATATTTTAAAAGAGTATGACCATAGTTTTCAAAGGTTCCTGTCTAGAAGCATAGACAGAAGCAAAATGGCTTCTATGATCTATGGTGTGAGCAGGAACGACAGAAAAGGGATTGGATATGAATCATCTTCTTTGAAGGAATCAAATCCAAAACCTGTTGATGAGTTAATTATCAATTATACTCCTCTATATTCTCATTTTAAATTTGGTCACTCACATGACATAAAGTACACACGTTCAAATCAGGACACCACAATTTTTAATAAACCTAAGTTGCATCAGAACACAACTGCTTTTAATGGTTAGAAGTTCAGGCAGAACTTCAGAACAACTAACTCCAGAGGACCCAAAAAGATATAGGTACCTAAGGATAAAATAATTTATGTTGCAGATGTCCTTAACAGCAAGGTTGAGACACCAGTCCTGGTATCTGGACTCTGGATGCTCACGACACATGACTGGAAGAAGTTCTATGTTCCAAAGTCTGGAACTTAGATCTGGTGGAGACGTGAAGTTTGGAGGAAACAAAAAGGGCAAGATCATTGGCTCTAGAACAGTTGGTAATGGTAACCTCCCTTCTATCTCAAATGTTCTACTTGTAGAAGGATTAACTCATAACTTGTTGTCCATAAGTCAATTAAGTAACAATGGTTATGATATTATCTTTAATAAAAAATGTTGCAAAGCTGTTAGTCAGAAAGATGGATCAATCCTCTTTAATGGTAAAAGAAAGAACAACATTTTTAAAATAAAACTTTCAGAATTGAAAAGTCAAAATGTTAAATGTCTTATGTCTGTTAATGATGAGCAATGGGTCTGGCATAGAAGACTGGGACATGTTAGCATGAGACATATATCCCAGATTGACAAGCTCAATTTGGTCAGAGGACTTCCTAAGTTGAAGTTCAACTTAGATGCTCTTTGTGAAGCATGTCAGAAAGGAAAATTTTCAAAATCCACTTTCAAACCAGAGAATGTTGTTTCTACTTCTAGACCATTAGAGCTTCTGCACATTGATCTGTTTGGACCAGTGAAAACTGCATCCGTCAGAGGAAAGAAGTATGGGCTTGTCATCATTGATGACTACAGTAGATGGACATGGGTAAAATTCCTAAAGCACAAGGATGAGTCTCACTCTGTATTTTTTTATTTCTGCAATCAAGTCCAGAATGAAAAGAAATTTAATATTGTCAAAGTTAGAAGTGATCATGGTGCTGAATTTGAAAATAAATCTTTTGAAAAATATTTTAAAGAAAATGGCATTGCACATGATTTCTCTTGTCCTAGAACTCCTCAACAGAATGGAGTTGTAGAATGAAAGAATAGAACATTGCAAGAAATGGCCAAAACCATGATCAATGAGACAAATATGGCTAAACATTTTTGGGCAGAAGCAATAAATACAGCGTGCTATATTCAGAACAGAGTCTCTGTAAGACCTCTTCTGGAGAAGACCCCTTATGAATTTTGGAGGAATAGAAAGCGCAACATTTCATATTTCCATCCTTTTGGATGTATTTGTTTTATTCTGAACACTAAAGATAATCTGAACAAATTTGACTCTAAAGCACAACAATGTTTTATGCTTGAATATTCTGAACGCTCAAAAGGCTACAGAGTATGCAATACTGAAACACAGATTGTGGAAGAACCAATTCATGTCATATTTGATGATAAGATTGGCAATCAAAAGCCAAAGCAGTCTGAAATTTCTGCAGATCGAGAAGTTCTTCTCACATACTTTGAAAAATCAGAGGCAAACAAAGTTCCAGCTAAAGAACCAGAAGCAACTCCAGATGCCACTCCATTAGCTGCTCATCTGGACAACTTAACTATTTCTGAAGAACCAACTCTGAAAGGATCCTCCAGAATCAAATCTTCTCATCCAAAGGAGATGATTATTAGAAAGAAGGATGATCCCATAAGAACAAGATCCTTCCTCAAATCCTCTGGGACATCATTATTTAGTCTGGTGTCAATTATTGAGCCTACCTCTGTGGATGAAGCTCTGAAAGACAATGATTGGACACTTGCTATGTAAGAGGAGCTGAATCAATTCCTAAGAAATGATGTCTGGGATCTGGTTCCAAGACCAAGAGGATTCAACATTATTGGAACAAAATGGGTCTACAGAAATAAGTTAAATGAGCAAGGAGAAGTCGTCAGAAATAAAGCTAGACTTGTTGCTCAAGGCTACAGTTAGCAAGAAGGTATTGACTACACAGAGACATATGCTCATGTGGCAAGGTTAGAATCCATACGCTTACTAATTTCTTTTGCTGCACATAATAACATCACTTTGTATCAGATGGATGTTAAAAGTGCTTTCTTAAATGGTTTAATAGAAGATGAAGTATATGTTCATCAACCTCCTGGATTTGAAAATGAAAGATTTCCAGAGCACATTTTTAAATTAAAGAAATCACTTTATGGCCTAAAACAAGCTCCCAGACCTTGGTATGAAAGGCTGAGTAATTTTCTTCTGAAAAATAATTTTATCAGAGGAAAGGTTGATACCGCTATTTTTCATAAATCAATTAAGAAAGATATCTTAATCTGTTAGATTTATGTTATTGATATTATTTTTGGAACCACAAATATTTCACTTGGAAAGGAGTTTGCTACGTCTATGCAGACAGAGTTTGAAATGTGCATGATGGGAGAGCTAAGATTCTTTCTGGGCATTCAAGTTAATCAGACTCTAGAAGGCACCTACATACATCAGACGAAGTATGTGAAGGAACTTCTGAAGAAGTTTAATCTGACAGAGAGTAAGCCAGCTAAGACTCCCATGTATCCAACTTGCGCTATGGGAAAAGAAGAGGTAAGTAAAAAGGTAGATCACAAGCTGAACAGAGGTATGATTGGCTCTCTTTTGTATTTGACTGCCTTTAGGCCTCACATTCTCTTCAGTGTATGTTTATGTGCTAGGTTCTAATCAGATCCTAGAGAATCTCACTTAACTGCTGTTAACAGAATTTTGAGGTATTTGAAAGATACTACTAACATGGGTCTGTGTTACAGAAGATCTGATGAGTATAAATTAGTAGGCTTCTGTGACGCTGATTTTGCTGGATATAGAGTAGAACGCAAAAGCACCTCTGGAAGCTGTCAATTTCTGGGAGGAAATTTGATCTCGTGGTACAGCAAGAAGTAACCCACTATAACACTCTCAACTACAGAAGCAAAATATATTGTTGTTGCTGGTTGTAGTACCCAGATGCTCTGGATGAAGAGTCAGCTGGAGAACTACCAAATACATGAGAGTAATATTCCTATCTTTTGTGACAATACTTCTGCAATTTGTCTTTATAAAAATCCAATTTTACATTCAAAGGAAAACATATAGAGATTAAACACTAGTTCATCAGAGACTATATTCAGAAAGGGATATTAAGTTTAAATTTTGTTGATACAGACCATCAATGGGCTGATATTTTTACAAAACCCCTCTCTGAAGATAGATTTAAATTTATCTTAAAAAAATTAGTATGGACTTTTTTCCAGAATAAAATCTTTATTCATAATTAAATTTATTCAGATGAAAAGTATTTAAAGTCTATAATTTGAAGTATTGCATCTGAAATTTTTTAAGTTACTTTATTTTTATGATAATCTGAGTTAACAAGCTTCAGAGGATCTGAGCGTTAGTTAATGATTTATTTCCTAAAAGAGCTTCAGAGGCACACCACATCAGACACGTGTCACTTCTAATCTGATTTTTAAAAACGATTGAGTGTACACAAAGCTGAGGCACCGTTTCAGGTAGTGTTTGAATCATTGATATTCTCTCTCCCCCCCCCCCCCCCCCCCACTTTATCAAATCACATTTAATGCGTTAAATCGTTTTTTTTATTTGATTTATGTTTCTCTCTGTGCCACGATGTAACATATTTCACACTTTCATTATCTAACACACCTTATGCATTTTGCTCTTCTTCATTGCTTAATTTTCAAATAAAAAATTAAAAGAATCTCCAGTCATCTCAAAAGTTCTTCTTCAATGGCTACCTCATCTTCATAACATCAACACTTAGTTTCTACAATGGTTGGGTTGTCTTCATCGCAAATGGGAAATGAAGCATACAAAGAACCAGAACACACACTTCTCACACCAGTGAACAAACTAGAGGTACTCTGTGAGTTTATGGTTGATTTTAACTGTATGGCGAAAAATAGGTTTGATCTTCATTCAACGGTTAACTTTCAAGGATGGGTAAAATACTTTGATCGGTTGTTTGGTCCAGTTTTTCCCCAACTGGTAAAGGAATTTTGGATTGATGCCCAAGTTTACCCTAAATTTATTTCTTCATCCGTTTTGGGTAAAACCATCGCCATCACTAAGGAAATGATTCACCAACTTATTAGCTATGAAGAAGAGGGTATTGTGAATACCTCAGTGGGACGCGTGAACATGAATGAAGTGTACAACGAGGTGTTTATTTATGGGCTTCCATCCAACAAAATAAAGGATCTGAAGACCCATTACAAGATTTGGGCCAAGATATCTTTGGGTTGTATCCATCATTGTAAGGCTTCAAATTCTCCAGATTACATTAATACAAATCAACTGTATATTTTGTATTGTCTAGGGAATAATATCAAAGTGGATCTTCCACACCTGTTGTTTGTTCATCTGTGGAGCCATGTCAAGATGTCCAGAGAATCATTCGCCCGAAACACCAAAAGATTAGAGGTTGGATTCCCATAGGAAGGTTAATTTCTGATATCCTCACTGAGAATGGTTTGGTATCTTATCTGAAAGATGCTGGTCAGACAGATGAACTAGTTCCTATTCTTGGGAAGCCTCTAGATGGAAAGAGTCTTCAGAGAATGAAGTTGGTAGAAAAACTTCAATTTGATCCAGTTCAGATTGATTCTGATGTTGTGCGCAAAAGGAGGGTACCAGTGGAAGATTTCCCACTATTCACTGCAGAGGAGCCAAAGGAAGCTCTCCTCGCTTATATTGCTTCCTGTATGGCAGATGGCACTCCTATGCCAGCTGATCTGCTGCTACGTGCTTCTCAACCTGCTCCAGAGCTGATTATGAGGAAGAAAAGCAAGAAGAGAAAGGTGTCTGAAGAAGATCCCTCAAAGAAACATTCTAAGCATTCTAAGAGGAAGGCTTCTGAAGAAGGCTCTTCCAAGAAGTCCTCAAAGCTTTCCAAGCAATCAGGTAATCCCTCTGTTGTCTTATCTCCTATTTTTGAAACTATAACAAAAGAACCAACATCTCAACCCTCTATCTCTTCTGAACCTATTATCACATCTGAACCTATTATTTCTTCTAAACCTATTATCACATCTGAACCTATTCTCTCTTCTGAACCTATTATCACATTTGAACCTATTATCTCTTCTAAACTTATTATCACATCTGAACCTATTATTTCTTTTGAAACTATTATCACATCTAAACCTATTCTCTCTTCTGAACCCTTTATCACATCTGACTCCTCTGACCCCTCCTCTGACCAATCAGATGCTACATCCCCTCCACATAACTCCCCAAACCACCCTTTTGAGTTTTCTTCTCCCACTCCCATTCCCTCTCATTCTCCAGATAAACCTTCATCCTCTTTTAAACCTTCACATTTTGATTCCCTTAGGACATCTTTCTTCGAGGCCTACCTTAAGCCCAAACCCAGACCAAATGTTGGTAATCTGTTATCTAGTTTTGAAACGGAGATGCAGATGTGGTTTTCTACTGTCAGGGAGAAGTGCCTCACTAGCACGAATCCTCGTGACTCTGAAGAGATCTGGACTGCCTTCAGAAAGAGATTCAATTCTGTGACTATGAATCTTCGGGATGCTTGCTCTGCAGATGCGCAAGAGAGAGTTTCTGAAGCTTTGAGACTTGCTCAACTCAGTGTCAGTAGAACTCTTATTCTTTGTCAGGAAAACACACCTGCAGAGGTTGTGTGTTCCTCATCTGAGAACTCTACTGCACTTCAGGTTGGTGAAGGTCTTCATGCTGAAGAAGGTACCTCAGAGGCTCCTGTTGTTAAAGAGATTCCAGACTCTGGTCAACAGATTTGAGGAAAGAAAAAGAAGATGTGCAAAACAAATTTGCTCAGCAAGAGGCTACTAACAGCGAGATGAAATCTTGGATGATCAAGCAAGAGAAAACTACAGTAGAGATTTAGGAGTGGATGGTCAAACAGGAAGAATCCACTACTGAAATCAAGACATGGATGGCCAAACAAGAAGCTTCAACTTCTGAGATGGGGCTTCTGAAGCTTTTAACTTCTCATTTATCTTAATTGTTTGTTAGTTTGTGCTCATATGTGAATTTGCATGTTTTATTTCTTTTCTGAGTCTCTAACTACATCTGTGACTATTTCTTACATCTGATTCTATCTTATATTTTTCTTGCTCTGAAATTTTTTGTCTTAAATGATTTTCTAAAATCACTTTTTGATATGACAAAAAGGGGGAGAAAATGGAAATTTTGAATCGTTCACATAAACAGATACTGAATGGAAACTCACACATTTTAAAAAACTAACTAATCATGAACTTAATGTTTCAGAGTTAAAGTTACTCTTCTGACAATATTTATAGAATTATCTATGAAGAAGGTCTGAGATAGCCCACAAGCTTGCTCTGACTCATGAAAGAATACAAGTGCTGAAAGGGAAGTTTTAAATTTTCTAGCAGTATTCATTTCAGGGGGGAGAATCATATTCTCAGGGGGAGATATATATTTTAATTTTGAATAAAATTTCGTATAGTTTTTGCCATCATCAAAAAGGGGGAGATTGTTAGAACACAGATTGGTTCTTAATATATCTCAATGTTTTGATGATAACAATAATGAAATTTTGTATGGAGAAAATATATACTCTAATTTTGTTCAAGTGTTTTTGTTTCACATAACATAATAAATATTCCTATGAATGAAATATTCCTCTGAATGTTAAGCTACAACATGCAGAAGACTCTGAGCGTAGAGTATAAAGCGAAGATTCAGAAAAACTCTGAGCGTACTAAACTCAACGTTGTAACTGCAGAGGCTCTGAGAATAAAAACACGCAAGGCTCTGAAACATTAGTAACAAAGTGATACATTTGGAAAACACAGATAATACGTAAGAGCGAAGATCTGCTCTGATCTAAAGCGCTCCTCTGGATGAACAGTTTGTTCAACCAATCACACTAGCACTAGCTGCAGAACTCTGGAAGAGAGTTACTCTGATAAGAAGAAAATGGAACATCATCAGAACTCTAGAAGAGAGTTACTATGATAAGAAGAAAATGGAACATCATCAGAACTCTTGAAGAGAGTTACTCTGATAAGAAGAAAATAGAACATCATCAGAACTCTAGAAGAGAGTTACTCTGATAAGAAGAAAATGGAACATCATCAAAGGATCTAATGCAGGGAATATATCCATATTCGTTCATTTAAAAAGATGTTGATCAAGAAAGATCTGTTGCCAAACTCATTGTCTACATCTAACGACACTATTCCTCTTTTGTGTATGGGACATGATTTCAGAACAAAAAGTGAAATTCTGGCAAGCACACGATGGATGTTATTACCAAAGTTATAACATCCACAGTGACATTGACTACTGTACTAACTAATTAAACTGTAAGTAAATGCAGTAAATAACACAGCAATTGTTCACCCAGTTTAGTGTCAACAACACCTACATCTGGGGGCTACCAAGCCAGGGAGGAAATTCACTATCAGTAGAATTAATTCAGACCCAAACAATCCCAGTTTGCACTCCTCACTTAAGACCTACCCAATGACACTTCAACCTAGAGACACTTTAGACCTGAGTATTCCCATTCACTCTCCCTCAATCACACCACAGTTATATCAATACACAATTACAAAATAAATATGAAGAAACACTTCATACACACCTTGATTCAGCTTCACAGCTTTGATCAAAGGACACACACACTCTTCCTTAATAGCTTTGAGTGAGACACATCTTAGAATCTACCTCACCGATGCAGCATACAGTTGCTTGGTGACCAAGTATTCCTAAGACACAATTCACACGTGAAAACCAACCTTTTTCACTCACAAGGACTCTCTATATGCACTCTCTGATCTTCTGTCAAGAGCTGCCTTTTTAGGATTGCTCCTCTTGTTATTTATAGCAGCAGTCAGTCCTTGGGCATGGGCGTATAAATTAGGTTTATCTATAACAAACCCTATTCTTCAATCATTTGCACGTTTTGTCAATTAATTCAGGGACATTTTATTTCGCTTATAGCTTCTAAAATGTTTCCTGACTTCCAGCTTGAGCTTCTGATTTGCTTCCTGATTTCTAGATACCAGAAAAACTAACCCTGCTCGCTTGATGTCATACGATCCAAGTCATGACATTCTGTATGACATTCAACTTAACTAACATTTAGCTAAGTTAACTTACCTTGCAAAATCCATATTATGTATGTAATAACACCAGTCATTACATACATACATACACTAATGTGTTTGCCACAAAATGCAGGAAATCAAGAGCACTTACAAACTCCCCCTTTGGCAAATTTTTGGCTAAAACACTGTGTTATTTTACCAGAGATTTACACATAGCAGAAGACTTATCATATGCCCTATCTTTCAGGATAGTCACTAGCTACACAACAGTTATAACACACCTTTTTAGCCATCTGTTAGTCACCACTATAGATGTTATACTTTACTGAGTAACACACTGGGTTACTCCCCCTCAACTGATGCATTTTATGGATATCCTCTCAGCTGAGCCCACAACTTGCAAACAGCCCTGCAGATACACACAATACCAGAACATTCAGGCTATCCTGGATGTCAAGACATCTTGATAACATCCTGAAGTCACACAATCCTATGCTACTCCCCCTGAAGAGATGCACTCCACTCACATTCTGCTACTATCCTGCAGACATACATATACACTCACAAGCACTTCTAGGATCACACAGGGTTAGCAACAAACATAATCAACCATTCAGTTCTGACATACATTCCTATACACCATTGGAATTCACACATCACTAATAGCATCAGTTGTTATCACACAAACACATTAGTAAAATCTACAATCATGCATATTTGTTGCATCCCTTGTCACACACCTGCAACAACATACTAGTAGCAATAATTCAGCCAAGAGTCTTCCACCTGCATCATTCTCTCTCCCCCTTTTTAGCCACAAATTGAGATCAAACTAATAAAATAGTCTAAATCATAATGAGTAACATTACACATGTTTGGGGTCATTACAAGCAAAAACTACTCATGGAGAGCATCACAAATTCTTATTGTTACAAAAAAACAAAAATGATGAAATACTCAAACCAACAGCACATGTCAATAGCTCAGCAACCAGCAGACTGAGCCCCACAGCAGTCTATCAGCCCTATTAATCATCTTCCTCAGAAGAACTAGAATCACTATCATCTGAATCTGACAGTGAGATGTTCTTGTTGATGTCATCAGGATCGTCCTCTTGCATATTAGAATTGTGAGGTGGATCCTTGCGAGCCAGGGAATGGTGATGCCCCGAAAAGGCAGTCCTTTCTTGATAATATTATCGACAATTTCCCCAATGGATTTGTCCACATATGACGAGCCTTCCTTGTTTCTGATTCGCCTAAGTTCTTCAGCAGTGGGAGGAGGATACTTGCACTTGGGTTCTTCAGCAGTAGGAGGGGCATCTTTTAAGGATTTGGGAGGGGTCTGGGATGAGGAGGCATCATGATAGGAAGACATCTTGTTGCAGAGTGAAAATTGAGAATTCTGTAGAGTGAAGGAGGCAAAGAAAATTGTATATGCAGTGATATAGCATATTTGCATGGAGTGAAGAGTTTTTGTGGTCAAGGTCGTGGACTGCATTGAAGTTTTAAAAATCTCACGTGCCATTAATTTCTATGAGTACTGATACATGAAAATGCCCAATTTTCCTCTTAGATTCTCAAAGTGAGCAGCATCTAGAGCCTTTCTAAAGATGTCAGCTAGTTGTAGTTCAGTGGGCACATGTTCCAAGTGTCGCTACTGCGAAAATCGGCGCCGGCTGAACAGAAGAGTCGCCACCGTGCGTTATTTATCCCACGGGAGGGAAAGGAAACGCTCAGAGTAAACCTCGCACAACACGGGAAAGGTATGATCGTCGCAACCAAAACCTGGATTCGGGAGTCGGTTACGCAAGGGGAAGGTATTAGCACCCCTCACGTCCGTCGTACTCGACGGGATCCACGCTTGTTTTCGGGTATGGATTGTTATTCTATCTAAACTATAGGTCAAGGGTTAAAAAGAAAATAAAACTGAAAATAAAAATGACTCGGCAAAGTATCGCAATTTATGCCTACGTATTCCCGTCTGGAACGAGAAATCAGAGTCAACGTAGTTCGCCTACCTATGGGAAAGGAGGGGAAGGTTGCTCGCTAGGATATTGCATCCTATGCCTACGTACTTTCACACGGCATGAAAGATCAGAGCAAACGTAGTTCGGGCCACGTACGACACAAGTCTGTCCTTGATTAATTTTATTCCTTCTGAAAAAGGGTTTTTCTGATTAGCAGTCCCGGCGGACAAAAATGACGCTTTGATGAGTTCACATTCTTTTACGGAAGAAGTGTCTTTTATTGTGTTTGAAATCTTTATGGTGTTTTTCTGTTTGTTTTGAGAGAGAAGAGACAGAACTCTAACCTACGGTTGCGAAGGGAACCAAACTAACCTAATGTTATCATGCATGGGTTAAGACCTAGTGTCTATCATGCTCCTCTCTTGCACAGAGAGAAACAGAGATCCTACGGGATAGGCAGAAACAGGAACAATAGCAGATATATACAGTAAAACAGTAAAATGCATGGATGCAACAGTACAAGCGAGGCAAGGGAGTCCCACTCAACCTCGAACCTAGAAAACAATAGGCAAAAGTGAACAGACTTCACTTTCAACCCAGCAGGGTAACCAGCAAACAATACAACCAGGAAATCCAAACAATACATCAGCAATGAAATACAACAGCAAAAGAAACAGCATCAGCAGCTCTGAATCAACATCTAGCTTCAAGTAATCTCCAATCAGCTACAGGCTTCAACAAGCATCAATCTCCATCTTCATGGCCTTCAGGCAAGGGCTTTGATCATCAGTCTTCTATAAGCAATGGCTTTTCTTCAAGTTCAAACCTCCAGGATGAGGAATCAGTCACAAGAGTGAAGTGAATGAATGTTAGACAGTTAATTACCTACCAAGGGTGGTTCATCAACTGTTAACATTAATCAGAAAGTCTCCTCTCAAAAGTTCTATCTTTCAAATATATTCACTGATCCTTCCAAAGGAAGGAGGTGGATATTTGAAAGAGACTTTGAATCACAGAGAAAGGATGGATGCAGACAAGGCATTCCATGTTTGAGAAACAAGCTTTCTAATCTAGAGCTCTGCCTAGCTCCTAAACCCTAGTCTCCTCAGCAGCTGCTAGCAAGAACCTCCTCTCCAACTCTGGCAGTTGATCCTCAATCTCTGAATATCCAATGGTCTTCATCTCCTCAAGCCTTCAACTCTCCCAAGTCCCCAGACAAACCCAATACCCAAACAAGCAAGCAACAATCCCCAGAGGGCACACCACACCAGACAATCAGATAGATACAGAGTACTAATAGCAGTAGGGGAATCCTAACTTTTCTCTAAGGGATCTAATAACTACCCATAGCCCCTATAGTCCCATAGCTAAACTAGTCAAACCCTAAGTCCTAAGGGAAAGAATCAAACTTCCTAAGTCACCCCCTAAAAACCCTAATTTGTTCATGTTGTTCAAGCCTACATTAAACACCTAAAATTAATTTCTAAAAAATGAGGACTAAATTGTTTCTACAAGTTCAACATCTAATCTAAACAACATAAAAAGAATGAACAAAAAATATGAAAGCATTTAATAGAACAAAAATTACTAAAATCATGCATGAAATGAAGCTATTTAAAATGACATTTATTTAGAAAATATGGAAAAAATATCAAATAAAAATAAAAATGCAATTTTATTTAATGAAAATTTTCTACACATTCTAATGAAAATGATGTAAAAAGAATGGATTAAAAATGATTTTTTATCTATTTATTATGAATTTTTAAAGTTGGTAAAAATTAAAGTGGAATTAAAAACAATTAAATCAATTAAAATGATGGGGGGGGGGGGGGGGGGGGGTACTAATAGAAACTACGCTTAGTTCAAAATCCAGTGGGCCAGCAAACGGGGGGTGTGCGTAGCACATTGAGTTAGGCCCAGAACCACTTCAGAAATATGAAACAAAAAGAAAACCAGCAGGGGGTGAGAATAGGAATGAAATCACGTTCAAAACTGATTGGGCCTGGCAGTGGGGTGGTGGGATTAGCAATACACACTCAAGCCCGCCCGTTTCATTAAATGAAACGGTGCGTTTAGGGCTTCTACACTTCCCTCCAAAATCAGAATTAAACCTCAGCCACACGATGGGCTTCTGAGGTCAAAAGTCCACACGAATTGGACGCTCAAGATTTCGTCTTCCTCAATGGATCAAATGAGAGCTAGGGTTTCCCTCCATGGCAACCATGCACGAGCCAACTTCAAGCTCTCAGTTCTCACTCCACAGTCCATGAAACGCCACGATATAAACATGAAACTTACTCTAAATCTCTCCCTCTACAAGCCTATGGTCTTTGTTTGCATTAAAACTCAGCCAATCAATAAACCCGATCGAGACAAGTTCTGGTCACCATGGAAATACTCTGCAGCTTACCAACATAATTCTCCATCAAACCTAGACTAATCCCTTCCATGACTAATGGTGATCATTCTGACCTATCAAACTAAGATTATGATGCACTCTACTACAAGTTCCAAGCCCTAACAGTTCTAGCAACCTGTCAACAATCATCACTAAACTACTCCAAACTCATCCTAATTGCTCTACTAACCACCTAGATCACATTTATACTAACAAAACTATGCTAAACTAACTGAACTAATCAATTTGAATGAAAACGCACCTGATGCAAAAGCTTGAAAACAGCTATGGAAACTCGTGAATCCACCAACACCAATGCTCAGATCTTGATCAGTGAGTGAAGCTCTTGCTTCTGTATGCAACACCTCTTGTTTCTTGGCCTTGGATCTTGCTAACCGATTGATTCCTCACTTTTGAAGAGGATGATAACAGCACATGAGAATGGATCAAAACCAGCCAGATATTGAGTGATCTTTGATCTTTGATGATTATGGAGTGGAGTAGAATCAAGGATTATGAGAATTGATGGAGAATTGATGAAGTTTGAAAAGAATTTGCAAGAGGAAGAATGAGAAACTTTGGGAGATTTTTGGTGAAAAATGAATCCAACCCTTGATCAATCTTCATTTCATGCTTATATAGGGCTCAAATGAACTTTCTAGATCCATCTTACAATTTCCCTTGCCTTCCAACTTTGATCCATTTTTGAAATGTTTCTTCAAATGCAAGTAACCATGAATAACTTTTCTTTTTTCTTCTAAACTCAAAAAAGTGTTTGAACCATTGTTCTTAGAATGTCTTTTCCATTCAAAATCATATATTGGAAGTCTCCATTTGGACTTATAAATCTTCCAAACCATTTTTCACTTTGACTTTATTCAAATTATAAGCCATTTTAGTTCAAATTTGGACCAATCATGCAACTTCATGTTATGAGCTTTTCCAACACTTTGTGACCTTCTTTCTAGACTCAAAATGTCATTTGGAGCAAGTTTGATGTTGTAAGTTTTTCCATTTGAGGCCTCCTTGTATGAGTTTTGGACATAGGTTAAAATGACCTGTAATTCACAAATGCCCAAAATACCCTTTGCTTGCCAAGGCCATAAGTTGAGTTCCACACATCATATGAAGGCATACTATACCATTCTAGAAAGCTAAGACAATGAGGAACAATTCTTATGTTGACCAGAAATTCATTTGAAATCTCCTTGAGGGGCAAAACTAGCTTGGAAGTCAAGTCACTTTCACAGACAAAATTTCAGATACCTCAGATGACCTGTAACTTGCAAGGACCATAACTTGAGTTCTATAAATCTCCTTGATGTCTTCCACCACTCAAATTAAAGGTCTTGAGATCCTCTACAAGTTTCATGTTGGCTAAGAAGCCATTTGAAGCTAGCATTTTGACTTATCTTGCTTGGAAATTTGACCTAAACTAGGGGATTTTACACAGAAACCCTAATTTAGAAACTCCTCTTCTCCTTGATTTCTCTTGAATTCTCCTTGGCATATCTCCATATCCTTCTTTATATGTCCAATGATGAACCCCATATCTCTCCAATAGACTTGAATGCCCTTTAAATCAGTCAATTGACCTAGGGTTGACCTAGGGTTGACCCAGATGAAACCCTAGTTGACTGCCTTCAGTTATAGCTCTTGTGCTCTCATCAATGACTTGTCTCCTTCTTTAAATGACTTTCTAAGTCTCTCATAATGTCTAGATACTCTCCATGCCTTCAACTCACAGCTCACAACCCTCTTGTTGACCCTCAGATACCCTCAGCTAGGGGATGGACTCAAGGCTTGATCTGCTGAACTCTTTGCTTTCAAATTCTTTCCTGATGACTTGAATAAGATTGAATTGGGATAATAACCTCTTGATAGGCTTCTAGAGATGAGAATAATGATTGGTCCCCTGTTGTATGACTTGCTATGCTTATGCTATGCAGATGATTAGACTATGTACATGACTCTATATGCAAATGCTAATGATAATGAAACATAAACCCAAGGAGTAAGGTTGGGCAAATTTTAGGGTGCAACAGCTGCCCCTATTCAAGCGGCTTGGACCCGATTGGGTGAAGAGCCCGGAGCCTTCAGACATTCGCGGTACGAGACGGTTGAATACTAGTGAAACCAGAAATTTGCCAACCGCAAAACTAAATTGCGCTCCTGCTTGGGGAACGACATTCATCGGCTGAATCTGACTGTTACAGCAACCCACTGATCTCGTGCGAGCGTGCTGGGGATTGTCTTCATCGTTCTGAGGAGGATTCTGGCATAACAGATTGCTTGCTTGTCCACGTCAGGACTCTGTCTGTCATCAATACGGAGAAATCTCAACTAAAACCTGTCCACGTTAGGACTCCACTTGCTGTTAACCCAGAAAAATCTCGGCAACTCCGCTGGGGATAATTCGTCTGTATTTCCATAAACTGAATCGTCCACGTTAGGAATAAAATTCTTCCACGTTAGGAGTAACACCTGTCCACGTTAGGAATAACATCGTCCACGTTAGGAGTAACATCTGTCCACGTTAGGAATCATCTCTTCTGTATCTGTCCACGTAAGGACTAACCCTTTCATCTTTCCACGTCAGGAAGCAATCCTCTTTCCACATAAGGAGAACTATATCAATCTGTCCACGTAAGGACTCCAATACCACTTGACACGTCCGCGTCAGGACTCCAATCTTTCCACGTAAGGAATTCAACTTTGGTTCTGAACCTGTCCCCGTCAGGACTCAACTTTCCACAAAAGGAGTACATCATTCTTCCACGTCAGGAATCAACTTTTCTTGAATCTGTCCACGTAAGGACCCCAATTTTTCCACGTAAGGAGTAATCCATTTCTTTCCCCGTCAGGAATCAATCTTGATATGTCCGCGTGAGGACTCAATCCTTCCACGTAAGGAATAAACTCGTCTTTCCACGTAAGGAAACCATTTTTCCTCCACGTAAGGGATGCTCTTGATATGTCCACGTAAGGACTCTGATCTTTCCACGTAAGGAATACCAACTTCTTTCCGATTTGTCCGCGTCAGGACTCATTTTTCCACGTAAGGAATGCCATCTTAATCTGTCCACGTAAGGACTCCACTCTTTCCGCATTAGGAATCACCTCTTTCCACGTAAGGAATCCTCTTCTGATATGTCCGCGTAAGGACTACATCGTCCACGTTAGGACCCACTTCTCCACGTTAGGAATAATAATTTCTTTGATTTGTCCATGTAAGGACACTGATCTCGTCTTGATTTGTCCACGTTAGGACTCGGGCGTCTTCGACCTGCTGAGGAAATGAGGCTTGTCCACGTAAGGACTCACACGCTGGTCTGATCTGTCCACGTCAGGGCACCAACACAAAGAGTAATCACTTTTGTCAACGTCATGACCTCCCATTCCACCAATTTCGAGAACCCGAATCTGTCCACGTTAGGACTAACACACCTCACCAATCCGGGAAAATGAGCTTGTCCACGTTAGGACGCCCACTTCTGAAGAAATCTCACCAACCTAGGAATAAATTGTCCGCGTCAGGACTTAGTTCTCCAATGATCCTCACCCACAAACTTCTTAGCACTGACGTGACAGCGACTTTGCGATGAACTCTACTGGGGATGTCCGGAAACCAAACTACCGGACGCCTGCTCTGATAACCGGCGGTGGCCTCTGCAATTCTGCTTCATGGAACCCCTGATGACAACTAATTCTGCCTGGGAACAAAGAGAAACTCATTCTGGCAACTCTGTGGGGAATACAGCCGGAACTGACATTATCATTGAATATCTCGTGCCGAGATCTTGAATGTTTGGTAATTCATTTGAGCAAGAATTCTCTCCATTTGAATTGCTAAAACACAGGAACTGCTTCAGCAAAATAAATGCTGGAAAGATAATGTCGACTCCGCCGGGGATAGCCAGATGCTACAGAATTATTCCAGCAAAATAAATGCTGGAAGGGTGAAGTCAACCCTGCTGGGAAATTGGGAGCTCCAACCAAACACCTTGTTGAGGTAACCCCCTGCTGGGGAATATAACTTTGCTGGGGAATATCAGATGTGCATAGTACGATCGGACTTTCTGCTGGAACGGGAACTGATATTACACAGTATCTCTGACAAAATAAATGACAGGAACCACCATCCACTCTGCTTGGGATAGTCTTAATCTTCGAGTTCCACTGGAAGGAATGAAAATACTTGCAAAGAGAATTCCGCTGGGGATGGGATGATTCTCTTGGGGAAAATTAACTGACTCCACTGGGGAGAGTGCATGACCCCGCGGGGAAAGATGAACCTGTCTGAATACAGCCTTATAATCTTGGAATCGCCAAACTCTGCTGAGGACGAATAACTTTTCTGGAGCACGTCCTTTGGATAAGCTACGGCTAACTGGGGAATTCCATCCTTCTTCAGGAAGAACATGCATGACCTACGTGGGGATCAAGTCTTTCGTTATCGCAATCTTTTGATCATCTTCCTCGTATGGTTATGAAACCTGCAGCAACACAAACAAGACACGACAAGCCTATGCAATCAAATCAATTCAGGTTAGTGACGTCACACTCAGTTAATTCAAAGCTTTAATGATTGTTGGCAAGGGCCAGTGATGTTATACTCATGCTAGTTTCATCAAACTTAGGCGTTAATCATGCACAAAACAGTAAAGAACAGGCATCAAGTACTGAATAACACATTTTCATTGATCGGGCCCCTGAATGGGCGGAGTTTTTGTACATGGGATGTAACTCCTGAAAAGAGGAAGCTACGCAAAGCAAATACATAAGTATGCACAAGAAGCACGAATATTTGGACAAATTAAATTTTGTACACATGTCGGCAACGGGATGCAGATGAACACCACGAGATGATCCTCCTATGACTCATCCGACTCTAATGCTTTCCCTGTATCCCCACTTCTGAAGAGATTGTATCCGATAACTGACTCCTCAAATGTATTCTCCCGCATTGATGCTCATTGAATTCGGACCGCAGTCATTTGCTTTTCAAATCCCTAACTTTTGCGTGAACCGCCCTTTACGGGTTTTCAGTTCACCGGGATACCCTTTTTTGCCGAAGCCGCCCAGTGTAGGTTTTCAACTTCGCGGGTGTACATTTTTTCAATTTTATCCCTAACTTTTGCCCGAACCTTTCATTCTGTTTTTGGTTCGCCAGGATGCCCCATTTTTGCCTGGACTCTCTTTTTCTGTCCAGCGGGTCTATTTTAAGCAAAGTATTTTTTAACTGCGTCCGAATTCACAGGTGACGCAAAGTCTTCTCCGTCCATGGTGGACAACAACAACGCTCCTCCTGAAAAGACCTTTCTGACAACGTATGGCCCTTCGTAGTTGGGGGTCCACTTGCCCCTGTGATCTGCTTGCGGCGGGAGAATCCTTTTCAGCACAAGGTCGCCCGTCTGAAAGCTTCGCGGAAGTATCTTCTTGTCGTACGCTTTCTTCATTCGTCTTTGGTACAAACGACCGTATGCTAGAGAAGCTAGCCTCTTCTCATCCATCAAGCTCAGTTGGTTCAATCTATTCGTTACCCATTCTGCCTCGTCCAGCTGAACGTCTCGCAATACCCTCAGAGAAGGGATCTCAACTTCCAATGGTAATACCGCTTCCATTCCGTATACCAACGAGAATGGAGTTGCCCCGGTTGATGTGCGTACCGTCGTACGATAACCGTGCAAAGCAAAAGGTAGCATTTCATGCCAATCCTTATAGGTCACCACCATTTTCTGAACAATTTTCTTGATATTCTTATTGGCCGCCTCTACAGCGCCATTCATCTTGGGTCGGTAAGGGGAGGAGTTGTGATGTTCGATCTTGAAATTCTGACAGAGCTCCTTCATCATTTTGTTGTTCAGATTAGAACCATTATCCGTGATTATCCGCTCGGGGATCCCATATCGGCAAATGATATCTCTCTTGATGAATCTGGCCACCACTTGCTTCGTTACGTTTGCGTAGGACGCCGCTTCCACCCACTTGGTGAAATAATCGATTGCTACTAGGATGAACCGATGCCCGTTAGAAGCCGTCGGCTCGATCTTCCCAATCATATCGATTCCCCACATCGAGAATGGCCATGGAGATGACATCACATTTAGAGGATTCGGAGGCACGTGTATCTTGTCAGCATAGATTTGGCACTTGTGGCACTTCCTCGCGAACTTGAAACAATCAGTTTCCATCGTCAGCCAAAAGTAACCTGCCCTCAGCAGCTTTCTCGTCATAGCATGCCCACCAGCATGCGTACCAAAGGTACCTTCGTGAATTTCCTCCATGAGAAGCTTTGCCTCTTTCTCGTCTACACAACGCAACAACACCAAATCGTGGTTTCTTCTGTACAAGACGCCATCCGGGTTCAAATAGAAATTACCCGCTAATCTCCTGAGAGTCTTCTGATCTTGACTGGATGCCCCAGCAGGATACTCTTTATTCTTCAGGAAATTAAGGATATCGAAATACCACGGTTTGTCGTCAGATGCTTCATCGATAGCAAATACATAAGCCGGCCTGTCCAACCGAGAGATAGTGATTTGGGGAGCTTCGTTCCAGAAGTTGACCTTGTACATGGAAGACAAAGTGGCAAGGGCGTCAGCCATTTGATTTTCTGCCCGCGGTACGTGATGCAATTCAACCTTGTCGAAGAAAGGCAACAATCTCCTTGCATAATTCATGTAATGTATCAAATTGGGCTGTCGTGTCTCCCATTCCCCTTTTATCTGATTCACTACCAGAGCTGAGTCTCCGTATACGTCTAGATGTTTGATTCGCAAATCAATGGCTTCTTCGAGCCCCATTATACAAGCTTCGTATTCGGCCTCATTGTTGGTAACGGCAAAGGTCAATCGGGCAGTAAACGGGATGTGCGACCCGTGTGGCGTCGTGATGATTGCCCCTATTCCGCTACCGTAAGCATTCACGGCTCCGTCAAATATCATCTTCCATTTGGAACCCAACTCCGGTCCTTCGTCTGGCAACGGCTCTTCACAATCTTTCATCTTTAGGTACATGATATCCTCGTCAGGAAAATCAAACCTCATCGATTGGTACTCTTCAATAGGATGCTCCGCCAGATACTCAGACAGCACACTCCCCTTTATAGCCTTTTGCGAGACGTATTGAATATCATATTCAGTCAAGACCATCTGCCAACGGGCAATTCTACCTGACAACGCTTGCTTTTCGAATACATATTTGATAGGATCCATCTTCGAGATGAGCATGGTTGTATGATTCAGCATGTACTGCCTCAAACGCTTGGCGGCCCAGGCTAGCGCGCAACAAGTTTTCTCCAGCATTGAGTATCGAGATTCACAGTCTGTAAATTTCTTACTCAGGTAATAGATCGCATGCTCTTTTCTCCCCGTCTCGTCGTGTTGACCGAGAACACAACCCATGCTTCCCTCAAGAACCGTCAAATACATTATCAAGGGTCTCCCTGCCACTGGGGGTATCAAAATAGGAGGCTCCTGCAGATACTTCTTTATTTTATCGAACGCCTTTTGACAATTTTCGTTCCATGTCACAGCTTGATCTTTCTTTAGCAACTTGAATAATGGTTCACACGTGGCCGTTAGGTGAGATATGAACCGGGCAATGTAGTTCAACCTCCCTAAAAACCCGCGCACCTCTTTCTCTGTTTTAGGCGTCGGCATTTCTTGAATCGCTTTTATTTTAGCAGGATCGACCTCTATTCCTCTTTCGCTTACGATAAACCCCAGCAGTTTACCCGATCTCACCCCGAAGGTGCATTTATTAGGGTTCAGCCTCAGCCTGAACTTCCTAAGTCTTTTAAACAACTTCAGCAGATTCACCAGATGCTCTTCCTCCGTCTGGGATTTGGCAATCATATCGTCAACATAAACTTCGATCTCTTTATGCATCATGTCATGGAAAAGAGTCGTCATCGCACGCTGATATGTTGCCCCAGCATTTTTCAAACCAAAGGGCATCACTTTGTAGCAAAATGTTCCCCACGGCGTTACGAAAGTAGTCTTCTCCATATCCTCTGGCGCCATTTTAATCTGGTTATAGCCTGAAAAGCCATCCATGAAGGAGAATACGGAGTACTGAGCAGTATTATCAACTAACACGTCAATGTGAGGAAGTGGAAAATCGTCTTTTGGGCTTGCTTTATTCAAATCTCTATAATCCACGCACATTCGAACCTTGCCATCTTTCTTTGGCACTGGTACGATGTTGGCAACCCATGAAGGATACTTCGTCACAGCCAGGAAACCAGCGTCCCACTGTTTCTGCACCTCCTCTTTGATCTTCATTGCCATATCTGGTCGAGTTCTGCGAAGCTTTTGTTTGACCGGCGGGCAATCTTCTTTCAATGGCAGGCGATGCACAACCATATCAGTATCGAGCCCTGGCATATCTTCATATGACCAAGCGAATACATCATTATACTCTCGGAGCATTTCAACCAGTCTTCGCTTGATATCACTCTGCAGTGCGGCTCCAATACGAATATTCTTCTCAACCCCTTCCGACCCCAAATTGATAATTTCGATGACCTCGTCGTGAGGCAGAATGGCTCTCTCCTCTTGCTTCACTAACCAAGACAGTTCTTCAGGAACGTCGCTATCTTCGACAACCTCTTCTTCAGCCTGAAACACTGGGTGCTCAAAGTCGGGACGAGTCATAGGTGGTTCAAGGATGTCATCTGAAAATGTTATCCTGCAAAAGGAATGGTTAAGTGCTTCAAAATGCGTATAAAGCGAATAACCACGTTGCCATTTTATTGAAAAATACAAAACAAGAAAGACAGGGATTACAGTTTTTGCACATGAAAAAAACGCCATTTATTTAATGATTAACGCGCAATGTTTATAACAACACAGCCCTAAGCAAATCCTGATGCCCCGGGCAAGACATCAGATTATTCAACAATTAATAAAGCAAAGCATTACTGTTTAAAAGTCACAGGAACAAGCTCCTGAATAGACCAGTTGCACAGTCCTTGTCCTGGCGTGCTTGGCTGAATCCAGGCATCCATATCACAGTCGCTGTCTCCTTCATCAGACTCTGAAGTAGCATTGACAGTTTCATGACATACTCCACTGGCAGAGATGGTAATTGACTTTCTGAAACGGGGGGCCCCCACGGAAGGAGTTGATGACGACGGTTGGTACCCCAGTCCGAACCGGTCCATCTTCACAGGAATGTCCAGCACTTTGCCCCAGCCTTTGGCTTCTCCTGCTTCCACTAGAGCTTGAGCTTCCTTATACGATGAGACAGCTATCTCTGGCACTTTGCTCGGCCCGGGACCTTTGTCCTTGATGCGCAAACCTTCGAATGCCTGGCATGGTGTCTCGTGGATCTCCCCGTCGACTTCCACATATTTAAACGAAGATAGATGGCTGACCAGGATGTCTTCTTCTCCGCACACGGTGACTACACTGTCTCCGACCATATACTTTAACTTCTGATGCAGGGTAGACGTGACGGCCCCTGCCCCATGAATCCAGGGTCTTCCAAGCAAGCAGCTGTACGCAGGCTGTATATCCATGATATAAAACTCCGTTGCAAACACTTCCGACCCCACTTGCAGAGGCAAGGTAATCGATCCGAAGACTGTTCTCCGCGTGCCGTCAAACGCTCTGACTACCAAATCACTGGGTGTACACAAAATCCCTCGAACATCCAGCTTCATCATCGCCTTCTTGGGCAGCACATTCAAAGATGATCCGGTGTCAACCAATACGTGCGACATTACTGATCCTCTACACTCAACAGATACGTGTAATGCCATATTATGATCTCTCCCTTTCGGAGTCAAGTCAAAATCGGTAAAACCCAGACTGTGGCCTGCATTCACATGTGCCAATACTCCTTCTAGCTGATTTACGGAGACGTCTTGGGGTACAAAAGAAGTGTCCAGGACTTTCAGCAAAGCGTTTCTGTGAGCTTCCGAACATAAGAGCAATGACAAGATAGATATTTTGGACGGTGTCTGCTGCAGATGCTCCACAATCTTATAATCACTTTTTTGAATTAAGCGCATGAACTCTTCTACATCCTTCGATGCTGCTTCTTTTTCACTTGCTTGTACCGGAACATTTTCAACCACTTTCCCTTTTCCTTTCGCTAGCCTTTCAGCCTCCACTTCAGGAGATATAAAGATCCTGCCGCTCCTCGTCATGCCTCCTGAACCAACAACATTATCCACAATCTCCGCTGGCTGCTTGTTAACATCAATCTTTATCCCATCACAATACACCTCTAACCCATATGACCATGGGACTGCTTTCGTGTTCTCGTACGGGATTGGCCCGGCTTTAGTTATGGTGATCGGTGGTCGCTGAGTCGGTGCTGCAATAGTGATCGTCTTCCGAGGAATCGTTACTGTGGCCACATCACTCCGATTATCCACTACTGCCCCTGCAGGCTCGTCAGTTGCCGCTCGATCAAACTGCAATATGCCCTCATCAATTAAAGCCTGAATGCCTTTCTTCAAATCCTCACACCCCCCAGCCAGGGTCCAACAGTCTAAGCAATACTCGTTACATCCTGGGTAAACACCTCCTTGCAACAGTCGGCTCTTTATCTCGCTCAGCGGCGTCTTTAAATCTTCAACATTCATAATAAGATTCAGACCTTCCTCAGTCAGAACGGCGTTCGCCCCATGATTAGGCATGGGTTTCTGGACGATATTCGGACCTGCCGTTCCGAAATTGATAGTCTTGTTGTCTAAAAGATCCTGCACAACATGCTTAAAAGCATGACAACCTTCTATATCGTGGCCCGGGGCCCCAGAATGAAACTCGCAGTGTCTGTTTGCATCGTAGCCGAACGGGGGAGCTCCCGTTATCGGTGCCAGAGTTCTTTTCTCTACCAGATTCAATCCCAACAATGTCTGCAATAAATCGGCATAGGTTGAGGGAGGCTTTTCAAACACTCTTCTCGGTTTACCACCCTAGAATCTTCGTTGAGCCTGCTGTGCCCCCTGCTGAGGCTGCTGCTGCTGTGGCATTGGCTGTTGCTGAACCGGTTGTTGTTGATATGGGATAGTAACACTCGACACCTGCTGCGGCTGACGATATTGACCTCGTCCCCTGCCTCGGCCTCGGCCTCGGCCTCCAAATACTGCGCTGGCTTCGCCCTGACGGCGCCCACCATAAGCTTTCCTATTACTGCCAGATGCAGTTGATTCCTCGACTTGGAACTTTCCTTGCTTAATGTTACGCTCAATCTTTTCTCCCATTAGAATCAGGTCTGAAAAACTGGCCAGAGAAGTATGAAACAGCATATCATGAAACAGCCCTGTGAATGTGCCGACAAACATGTCATTCATTTCCTTATCTTCTACAGGAGGACGGACCCTGGCAGCCATATCGCGCCACCTTTGCGCGTACTCTTTAAAACTCTCCCCCTTCTTCTGCGAAAGCCCGGCCAACTGGACCCGATTGGGTGCCAGGTCGCTATTATACTTGTAATGGGCTACAAATGCCTCCGCCAATTGCTTCCATGTCTTGATATCAGTTGGCTCCAACCCCATGTACCACTCTAGGGAAGGCCCCGACAGACTATCCTGAAAGAAATGCATTAGCATTCTTTCATCAGTGGAGTATGCAGACATCTTCCTGTAATAAGCTCGTACATGCACTTTCGGACATGTGTCTCCTTTGTACTTGTCGAACGCAGGAGCTTTGAATTTAATTGGCACCCTCAAGCCAGGTACCAAGCCCATGGTTGCCATGTCTAATCCCACAGCACTTTGATTTAAGACTCCCTTCATCTGCTCTTCCAGCATTCTAATCTTTTGGGAATCATCCATCGGCCCTTCAAAACCTCCTCCGGAGAAGGCGTCCTCCTGCTGATCCTCTTGCCACATACCATTTCCAGCCCCGTACCCATCATATCCATTATTACGTCCAGCTCTGATCTGATTCATCCCCGGACCTCGGCCTCTGTTGCCGTTCCCTTGAACACCTCCAGCAGGACCAAAAGCCATAAATCCAGTACCGTTTCCGTTTCCAAAGCCTCCGTAACCCTGATTGACCATACCATAACCATCTTGCCCAAAGCCCTGAGCATTAAAGCCATACTTCCCAGTGTTATCGAATCCCTGATCATTGAATCCGAACCCAGTATTGACAAAGCCGTTGCCTCCTAGATTATCTCCCAAATTGACATCCCCCAGCCCAACATTATGGACAGCAGTCTCATTCCCCCCTCCGGCGTTACCATTCACAGCAGCGGTAGCGTTGTTAATATTAGCAGCAGGTATATTGACTACAGGCGGAGCCACTGGCGTGGGAGTGTCGTCTCCATGAGCAGTATCAACCCGGACAGACTGATGATCTTCATTACCATGACCAGCGTTGCGAGCCAACAGAGGCTGGACCATGGCCTGCAAGTTCTCCTGCCCTTTTGCTATAGCTTCCATGGTCTGCATGAAGAGGGCGAGCTTCTCGCGCACATCTTGCATCTCGTTCTGCATTTGGTCCATGATTTTTCGACAGTTGGAGCGTGTAGAATAGCGGTGCGGATGTTGATCTGCAATCCTGGTAAGTACCTGATACAGAGCAGAAAATAAGACACCATCCAAAGATTACCTGTAATGCAATATGAATATGAATGCAATGCAATGTGTCCGTGCCTTAGGGAAGTTCATTCCCCCAGTTCTAGTGCGAAGGTGCCGGTGCAGTGACAGTGCTAGCAATACAAAGATCGGAGCTGAATCATAGAAAGCCTCATATATTGCAGGGAGAATCAATAAGCCCAGGGTACAATATCGTTGAGAGTACAATAAGAAGGCATGACCTCAACCAACAATCCTGGTGATGGTCAGCACTATGCAAATAAAGCATACAAGTTACTACATGAAATGATCAAATCCTCCCAAAAGTCTGGTACTCCTCTATCAACTTCTTGGTCTCCGGATGGCTTGGTCGATCAAGCAGCCCTTCAACAAGCTGGTTTCTCCTCTTAAGGACACGGCGTACGTCTTCAGCAGTTTCTTCCCATGTTGCTTCTCCAAAGCAATCTTCTAACTTTCGCTTCTGAGACACTGCTTCATCTCTGGATTTGATTGCCTTGTTCAGTGCATGCTGGACACTATACCGGGTCATCACTTCCTCCTCACACTTCTTGATGCTAGACTTCAACTTCTCTTCGAGGTCGGAGATTTGCTGCTTCAGCTTATCTTCCCTCATCTTATTGTTGGTGAGAGTAGCATTCCAAGTCTTATTGCAAGAGGAGATTTCTCGGTGAGCGATGTCAAGCGCTTTCTTCTTGGATTCAAGCACGTCATGGGAGCTTCTGAACTCTTGCCCCAGACGTTCACGCTTTTTCTTTTCCTCAGTCAACTCAGCCCCTAACCTGTTTACTAGCTCGATCTGTTGCTGGAAAGCATATACGGCCTTGTTTTTCTCACTGCGTATCTGAGCTAGCTCCTGCTCTAACCCTTCGTTGACCTTCATCAAGGCTTCTCTTTCTCTCACAACTTGTTCATAGACTTCCCTAGAAACAGTAGTTGGCTCTGCTACCGGAACGGGAACAAGAACTGGTGCATCTGGAAATGGCATCCGCAACTGACTTGCTCTCTCCTGAATCCAAACTCTGTAAGGTGCATAGGCCTGACAGTCATTCTTTCCTAACAAAGGCTTCCCTCTGCGGTTAATACGCGCCCAGGCATGTTGCAACTTGGCTAATAACTCCCCCTTCACATCTCCAGTGAAGTACAGAGATTCCTGTACTTCTTCCTCCTGAGGTGGATTCTTCAGCGCATATCCGAACTGGCGAATGAATAGAGAAGGGTTGTAATTGATACACCCTTTTCTTCCTATCAACGGCACATTAGGGTACCCAGAACAGCTGAAGATGAGCTCAGATCCTAACAAATCTCGATCAAACCATACAACGTCTTCGGAAGATAGCCTCATCAGGCGTTCTGACCAACTGGCTGAGGTTGCACTGTCCACAAATGGTCCCTTCATGGGAAGGTGACTCTTGAACCACATATTCAACAGAGGAGTACAGCAGTAAACAACTTTTCCTCTTCGGTTCTCATTCTTATAGTGCAATGAGTGATAGAAGTCTCCGATCAACGTTGGCACTGGGTTGCCTGCAGCAAACAGATAGAAAGCGTCTAGATCCACAAAGTTGGGCAGGTTAGGAAACAGCACGATTCCATAAATGCATAGAGCCAGAATAGCATTGAAAACCACCCAACAACCGCTCTTGGCGTACTCTCGAGCTTTGCCAACTAAGAAATCAAGAGAGAAACCTGAAACCCCAAGCCAAGAAGTCAATAACAGTTCTGCAGCGTCCATATGTAAGGCTTTGGCTAAGTCCTCCAACTTGGGCTCAGCAGCAGAGTGAATAAAGGGAACCTCGTTCTGCACGGGAAGCTCGGTAAACTCCACATACTCCTCAATGGTAGGTCCTAGAATGAAGTCAGCAAAAGTAAAGCATCTCAATGCGGGGTCATAGAACTGCATCAAGGTGTATAGCCCGTTCATCTCATCAGCAGTGGGCTTACAGACTAATCTCAGTAATCTCCCATGGCTCATTCTAAAGCTTCTTCTAACCTCCTCATTAGCGAGAGATATCAGACCAAGCAGAGAAGTAATATCAGGTGAAGGCAGCTTATACGCAACTGTTTTCCTCAAACTAGCCATAGTCAATACTCAGAAGTCCGGGCACTAGAACTAGGGAAATGCAAATGCACCTGCAGCACAGACACACGTTAGTGAAATGCAAATGGTAATGGATATGCAGTGATGCAATGCAAGCAACATGCAACAGGGACCAAAGTTGTAGCTGAATAGCCTAAACCCAATCAAGAAAGGTCTCCAATAGACCATCCAGAAGTCATCAAACCCTGGTCTCAGATAGACCTAACACAAAGCTCCAATACTGGTCTCTGACAGACCTCAAACCATAACTCCAACTGGTCTCTGGTAGACCTCAAATCATATCTCCAATTGGTCTCTGACAGACCTCATAACACATCTCCAAATGGTCTCTGACAGACCTCAGAACACATCTCCAAACGGTCTCTGACAGACCTCCTAACTCCCCATAAATAACCAGGATCTCTGATCAAGAAATAACCGGTATCTGAAGGTCTGGTTACCTGCATAACCCCAAATCCCCTCACAGGTGGGTGGCCCTATAACTGGCACAAGGTACGGCATCCTATGCGGTCGTCGGCGTCACAGACTTTCAGGGTTGATGATACGATTCCCAGAAGGAGTGGCATCATCAATTCCTGAAGAGGCCTCACTCAGCCAACTTCCAAATGATCGGTCCCCGGAGTCGACAATTCAGCTGACCAACAACCCCTTCGACCCAAAGGGTAGAAAAAGAAGCCAACCAGAAGAACCTCGTCCGAGTGTAGATTTCATGAGACACTAATGCAAGCAAAGCCGGCACGCGCCCACTACTTTCTACGCTAATTCTAGGTGCACTCAAGCCCAGGTCCGGCTTCTCACTCAATATCAGAACACCCGTCACACCCCAAGATACAGCAATAATAAACAATATATATAATGCTGAAGATAAAGGTCAGAAATATAAATCCATACAAAATCCTCGACGGGAAAACAAGCGTTAGGATTGACTCTCTTAAGGGACGTTGGATCCCAAATGCATAAGAACTATCGCAGTCCTTAGCAGCCAGGGGACGTTGGATCCCCAGCAGAGTCGCCAGCTGTCGCTACTGCGAAAATCGGCGCCGGCTGAACAGAAGAGTCGCCACCGTGCGTTATTTATCCCACGGGAGGGAAAGGAAACGCTCAGAGTAAACCTCGCACAACACGGGAAAGGTATGATCGTCGCAACCAAAACCTGGATTCGGGAGTCGGTTACGCAAGGGGAAGGTATTAGCACCCCTCACGTCCGTCGTACTCGACGGGATCCACGCTTGTTTTCGGGTATGGATTGTTATTCTATCTAAACTATAGGTCAAGGGTTAAAAAGAAAATAAAACTGAAAATAAAAATGACTCGGCAAAGTATCGCACTTTATGCCTACGTATTCCCGTCTGGAACGAGAAATCAGAGTCAACGTAGTTCGCCTACCTACGGGAAAGGAGGGGAAGGTTGCTCGCTAGGATATTGCATCCTATGCCTACGTACTTTCACACGGCATGAAAGATCAGAGCAAACGTAGTTCGGGCCACGTACGACACAAGTCTGTCCTTGATTAATTTTATTCCTTCTGAAAAAGGGTTTTTCTGATTAGCAGTCCCGACGGACAAAAATGACGCTTTGATGAGTTCACATTCTTTTACGGAAGAAGTGTCTTTTATTGTGTTTGAAATCTTTATGGTGTTTTTCTGTTTGTTTTGAGAGAGAAGAGACAGAACTCTAACCTACGGTTGCGAAGGGAACCAAACTAACCTAATGTTATCATGCATGGGTTAAGACCTAGTGTCTATCATGCTCCTCTCTTGCACAGAGAGAAACAGAGATCCTACGGGATAGGCAGAAACAGGAACAATAGCAGATATATACAGTAAAACAGTAAAATGCATGGATGCAACAGTACAAGCGAGGCAAGGGAGTCCCACTCAACCTCGAACCTAGAAAACAATAGGCAAAAGTGAACAGACTTCACTTTCAACCCAGCAGGGTAACCAGCAAACAATACAACCAGGAAATCCAAACAATACATCAGCAATGAAATACAACAGCAAAAGAAACAGCATCAGCAGCTCTGAATCAACATCTAGCTTCAAGTAATCTCCAATCAGCTACAGGCTTCAACAAGCATCAATCTCCATCTTCATGGCCTTCAGGCAAGGGCTTTGATCATCAGTCTTCTATAAGCAATGGCTTTTCTTCAAGTTCAAACCTCCAGGATGAGGAATCAGTCACAAGAGTGAAGTGAATGAATGTTAGACAGTTAATTACCTACCAAGGGTGGTTCATCAACTGTTAACATTAATCAGAAAGTCTCCTCTCAAAAGTTCTATCTTTCAAATATATTCACTGATCCTTCCAAAGGAAGGAGGTGGATATTTGAAAGAGACTTTGAATCACAGAGAAAGGATGGATGCAGACAAGGCATTCCATGTTTGAGAAACAAGCTTTCTAATCTAGAGCTCTGCCTAGCTCCTAAACCCTAGTCTCCTCAGCAGCTGCTAGCAAGAACCTCCTCTCCAACTCTGGCAGTTGATCCTCAATCTCTGAATATCCAATGGTCTTCATCTCCTCAAGCCTTCAACTCTCCCAAGTCCCCAGACAAACCCAATACCCAAACAAGCAAGCAACAATCCCCAGAGGGCACACCACACCAGACAATCAGATAGATACAGAGTACTAATAGCAGTAGGGGAATCCTAACTTTTCTCTAAGGGATCTAATAACTACCCATAGCCCCTATAGTCCCATAGCTAAACTAGTCAAACCCTAAGTCCTAAGGGAAAGAATCAAACTTCCTAAGTCACCCCCTAAAAACCCTAATTTGTTCATGTTGTTCAAGCCTACATTAAACACCTAAAATTAATTTCTAAAAAATGAGGACTAAATTGTTTCTACAAGTTCAACATCTAATCTAAACAACATAAAAAGAATGAACAAAAAATATGAAAGCATTTAATAGAACAAAAATTACTAAAATCATGCATGAAATGAAGCTATTTAAAATGACATTTATTTAGAAAATATGGAAAAAATATCAAATAAAAATAAAAATGCAATTTTATTTAATGAAAATTTTCTACACATTCTAATGAAAATGATGTAAAAAGAATGGATTAAAAATGATTTTTTATCTATTTATTATGAATTTTTAAAGTTGGTAAAAATTAAAGTGGAATTAAAAACAATTAAATCAATTAAAATGATGGGGGGGGGGGGGGGGGGTACTAATAGAAACTACGCTTAGTTCAAAATCCAGTGGGCCAGCAAACGGGGGGTGTGCGTAGCACATTGAGTTAGGCCCAGAACCACTTCAGAAATATGAAACAAAAAGAAAACCAGCAGGGGGTGAGAATAGGAATGAAATCACGTTCAAAACTGATTGGGCCTGGCAGTGGGGTGGTGGGATTAGCAATACACACTCAAGCCCGCCCGTTTCATTAAATGAAACGGTGCGTTTAGGGCTTCTACACTTCCCTCCAAAATCAGAATTAAACCTCAGCCACACGATGGGCTTCTGAGGTCAAAAGTCCACACGAATTGGACGCTCAAGATTTCGTCTTCCTCAATGGATCAAATGAGAGCTAGGGTTTCCCTCCATGGCAACCATGCACGAGCCAACTTCAAGCTCTCAGTTCTCACTCCACAGTCCATGAAACGCCACGATATAAACATGAAACTTACTCTAAATCTCTCCCTCTACAAGCCTATGGTCTTTGTTTGCATTAAAACTCAGCCAATCAATAAACCCGATCGAGACAAGTTCTGGTCACCATGGAAATACTCTGCAGCTTACCAACATAATTCTCCATCAAACCTAGACTAATCCCTTCCATGACTAATGGTGATCATTCTGACCTATCAAACTAAGATTATGATGCACTCTACTACAAGTTCCAAGCCCTAACAGTTCTAGCAACCTGTCAACAATCATCACTAAACTACTCCAAACTCATCCTAATTGCTCTACTAGCCACCTAGATCACATTTATACTAACAAAACTATGCTAAACTAACTGAACTAATCAATTTGAATGAAAACGCACCTGATGCAAAAGCTTGAAAACAGCTATGGAAACTCGTGAATCCACCAACACCAATGCTCAGATCTTGATCAGTGAGTGAAGCTCTTGCTTCTGTATGCAACACCTCTTGTTTCTTGGCCTTGGATCTTGCTAACCGATTGATTCCTCACTTTTGAAGAGGATGATAACAGCACATGAGAATGGATCAAAACCAGCCAGATATTGAGTGATCTTTGATCTTTGATGATTATGGAGTGGAGTAGAATCAAGGATTATGAGAATTGATGAAGTTTGAAAAGAATTTGCAAGAGGAAGAATGAGAAACTTTGGGAGATTTTTGGTGAAAAATGAATCCAACCCTTGATCAATCTTCATTTCATGCTTATATAGGGCTCAAATGAACTTTCTAGATCCATCTTACAATTTCCCTTGCCTTCCAACTTTGATCCATTTTTGAAATGTTTCTTCAAATGCAAGTAACCATGAATAACTTTTCTTTTTTCTTCTAAACTCAAAAAAGTGTTTGAACCATTGTTCTTAGAATGTCTTTTACATTCAAAATCATATATTGGAAGTCTCCATTTGGACTTATAAATCTTCCAAACCATTTTTCACTTTGACTTTATTCAAATTATAAGCCATTTTAGTTCAAATTTGGACCAATCATGCAACTTCATGTTATGAGCTTTTACAACACTTTGTGACCTTCTTTCTAGACTCAAAATGTCATTTGGAGAAAGTTTGATGTTGTAAGTTTTTCCATTTGAGGCCTCCTTGTATGAGTTTTGGACATAGGTTAAAATGACCTGTAATTCACAAATGCCCAAAATACCCTTTGCTTGCCAAGGCCATAAGTTGAGTTCCACACATCATATGAAGGCATACTATACCATTCTAGAAAGCTAAGACAATGAGGAACAATTCTTATGTTGACCAGAAATTCATTTGAAATCTCCTTGAGGGGCAAAACTAGCTTGGAAGTCAAGTCACTTTCACAGACAAAATTTCAGATACCTCAGATGACCTGTAACTTGCAAGGACCATAACTTGAGTTCTATAAATCTCCTTGATGTCTTCCACCACTCAAATTAAAGGTCTTGAGATCCTCTACAAGTTTCATGTTGGCCAAGAAGCCATTTGAAGCTAGCATTTTGACTTATCTTGCTTGGAAATTTGACCTAAACTAGGGGATTTTACACAGAAACCCTAATTTAGAAACTCCTCTTCTCCTTGATTTCTCTTGAATTCTCCTTGGCATATCTCCATATCCTTCTTTATATGTCCAATGATGAACCCCATATCTCTCCAATAGACTTGAATGCCCTTTAAATCAGTCAATTGACCTAGGGTTGACCTAGGGTTGACCCAGATGAAACCCTAGTTGACTGCCTTCAGTTATAGCTCTTGTGCTCTCATCAATGACTTGTCTCCTTCTTTAAATGACTTTCTAAGTCTCTCATAATGTCTAGATACTCTCCATGCCTTCAACTCACAGCTCACAACCCTCTTGTTGACCCTCAGATACCCTCAGCTAGGGGATGGACTCAAGGCTTGATCTGCTGAACTCTTTGCTTTCAAATTCTTTCCTGATGACTTGAATAAGATTGAATTGGGATAATAACCTCTTGATAGGATTCTAGAGATGAGAATAATGATTGGTCCCCTGTTGTATGACTTGCTATGCTTATGCTATGCAGATGATTAGACTATGTACATGACTCTATATGCAAATGCTAATGATAATGAAACATAAACCCAAGGAGTAAGGTTGGGCAAATTTTAGGGTGCAACACCAAGGAATCACTTTGTCTTCCACAAGGTCTCTTATGAAGTGATGTCTTATATCTATGTGTTTAGTTCTGCTTTGCTGGATTGGGTTCTTGGAAATATTAATAGCATTGAGATTGTTACAGTACAATGTCATGACATCCTGAGTGACATTGTATTCAGTTAACATGTGTTTCATCCAGACCAGCTGAGAACAACTACTACCAGCTGCTATGCATTCAGCTTCAGGAGTGGATAATGAGACACAATTTAGCTTTTTGCTAAACCAAGATATGAGGTTGTTCCCTAAGAAGAAGCATCCATCAGAGGTACTCTTTCTATCATCAGCACTTCCAGCCCAGTCAGCATCACAGTATCCAGACAATCTAGGATCACACCCATGTGTGTAAAGTATACCATAATCATAGGTTCCATTCACATATTTGAGAATCCTTTTGACTTAATTTATGTGACTTGACCTTGGGGTTTGCTTGATATCTGGCACATACACCAACTGCAAATGCAATATCAAGTCTGCTGGCTGTTAGATACAACAAGCTTCCAATCATGCTTCTGTACAGGCTTTGATCCACACTAGTACCACTTTCATCTTTTGATAACTTCAAATGAGTAGGTGCAGGTATTCTTTTGTGACCAGCATTATCCAAGCCAAACAATTTAACTATGCTTTTGGTATACTTACTTTGGGAGAGAAATATAGACTCCTCCATTTGCTTGACATGCAGCCCGAGAAAGTAAGTTAGTTCTCCACACAAACTCATCTCAAACTCAGATTGCATCAGATTGACAAATTATTTAACCAATTTCTCAAACATTCCACCAAAGAATATGTCATCCACATAGATTTGAGAAATCATGAGTTTTCCATCCTCATTTTTCACAAATAGGGTCTTATTTATTCCTCCTTTCCTGTATCCATGAGTAGTAAGAAACTCAGTCAATCTTTGATACCAAGCCCTAGGAGCTTGCTTCAATCCATAGAGTGCCTTCCTTAACTTGTATACATGGTCTATCAAGTTAGGATCCTCAAATCCCTTGGGTTGTGCTACATATGCTTCCTCATTTAGATATCCATTCAGAAATGCACTTTTCACATCCATTTGGAATAGTTTGAGTTTTAGAATGCAGGCAATTCCTAACAGTAGCCTGATGGACTCAAGTCTTGCAACTGGTGCAAAGGTTTCATCAAAATCAATTCCTTCTACTTGAGTATACCCCTGTGCGACCAGTCTAGCCTTGTTTCTGACTATAATTCCCTGTTCATCTGATTTGTTCTTGTAAATCCATTTGGTGCCAATGATGTTTGTTCCCTCAGGTCTTGGCACCAGTTCCCATACTTCATGCCTTTTAAACTGTTCCAATTCATCTTGCATGACCTTGATCCAGTATTCATCAGTTAAGGATTCCTTCAAATTTTTCGGTTCAATCTTTAAGATGATTTATCTAGCTCGGGTCCTTACACCACTGGTGGGGTCTCCAATGATATGATCTTTGGGGTGATCTTTTAGGATCCTGATGGAGGGATCTTTGTTGGGAACTTCAGATGCAGAGTTTGGGTGTCGATTTTGAACCTCTTCAGTATTGATCACGTCCTCAGCAGGTGTCTCAAGGAATGTTTCAACATCCTCAATGACATTGGGTTCTTCAAGTTGATCATCAATGATAACATCAATGGATTCTATCAAGATTTTTTTTTCTGGAGTTGTATACTCTATAAGCTCTGCTGTCGATAGAGTATCCTAGGAAAATGCCTTCATCACTTTTGGGATCCATTTTCCTCCTTTGTTCACGATCTATCAAGATGTAACACTTGCTCCCAAAAACATGAAAGTATTTCACTGTTGGTTTCCTTCCTTTCCACATTTCATAAAAAGTAGATGATGTTCCTTTTCTCAAGGTCACTCTGTTGTGAACATAGCAAGTTGTGTTCATAGCCTCTGCCCAAAAATGCATAGGTAATTTCTTTGCATGTATCATGGCTCTAGCAGATTCTTGGATAGTCATGTTTTTCCTTTCCACTACTCCATTTTCCTTAGGAGTAATAGGAGAGGAGAACTCATGACTGATCCCTTCAAAAGAGCAGAATTCTGCAAATTTAGAGTTTTCAAACTCCTTACCATGATCACTTCTGATTCTGACCACACCACATTCCTTTTCTCTTTGAAGTTTCAGACACAGCTCTTTAAATACTTCAAATACATCTGACGTTTCCCTGATGAAGCTTATCCAGGTGTATCTGGAGTAGTCGTCAAGAACTACATAGGCATACCTTTTACCACCAAGACTTTCTACTTGCATTGGACCCATCAAGTCCATGTGCAATAGTTCCATACCTCTGGAGGTAGTCATGTTTCCAACCCTTGGATGAGATGTCTTGGTTTGTTTACCCACTTGACATTCACCACATACCTTTCCTTCATCTATAGTTAGTTTTGGGATTTCTCTCACAGCCTCCTTGGAGATGATCTTTTGCATTCCTCTTAGATGAAGATGCCCAAGTTTTTGATGCCACAACTTTACCTCCTTTTCTTCTTTGTCCATAGAGCATGTTGTGGATCTGCTTGAGTCCTTAGGCTCCCATAAGTAACAGTTGCCTTTAGATCTAGACCCCTTCATTACTTCTTCACGCTTAGTCCTTGATCACAGAGCTGACTAATGCTGATCAAGTTCGCAGTTAGTCCTTTCACTAGCAATACATTGACCAGGTTAGGTACTCAAGAGCAGTCTTGTTTCCCAACACCTCTGATCTCTCCTTTTGCTCCATCACCAAAAGTCACATAACTAGTGGAACGAGCTTTGATGTCCACCAACAGATTCTTTATGCCCGTCATGTGCTTAGGACAACCACTATCAAAGTACCAGTCTTCTTTAGATGACACTCTTAGAGAGGTGTAAGCTATTAAACTAACTTCCTTTTTCATTCATTGTTGCTTCTTAGCAGGAGCACTTTGATGAGTGTGGATAGGATATCCATGCAGTTTGAAGCAAAAAGGTTTTAGGTGACTAGATTTTCCACAGTAATGACACCTCCACCTTTGGAACTTTCTTCTTGTCAGATTCATGTTCTTGTTCCTCTGATGTTGTGACATTGGTCGTGACATCTAGTTTGACCTCTGATTTTCAGACTCTGGTCTCTTGAACCCCAAGATTGGTTTTTGTTCACCAACAAACCCCAGTCCAGACATGTCTCCAGCTATCTGACCACTCTGTAGAATTTTTTCAAGAGTGTCAGTCCCAGGGTTTAGCATCCTGATTGATCTTGTCATTTGCTTAAGTTTACAGTTCAATAGGTTGACCTCACTGTTGAGTGAGTTTATTATTGTAAGATGTTGCTTCTTATCAGCCTCTAACTGCTTAATGATCCCTTTCTGATTTTCTCCTTGTTGGCATACCTCTGCACTTCTGAAACATAACTGTTTGTATGAAGCTGCAAGCTCATCAAAAGTCAGCTCATCCTCACTTGAATTATCATCAGATGAACATACACTGTTTAGACCAGTGACATGCCTGTCATACTTCTTTTCTGATCCACTTTCAGAGTCTCCATCAGACCAGGTGACCGTTAGGCCTTTTCCCTTCTTTTTAAGGTAAGTGGGACATTCCTTTCTAATGTGTCCATATCCCTCACATTCATGGCATTAAACTCCTTTGCTTTTCCTGGATGTTTCTTTAGACTTATCCCTCCTGCTGATGTCAGAAGGCATGTTCTTGGCATAAGGTTTAGACTTGTGGTCTACCCTTTTGATCAATTTATTAAATTGTCTTCCAAGCAAAGCTATGGCCTTTGACAAGTTCTCCTCATTTTCACCATCCTCTTTTACTGAGTCATCTGCAGTGTTTGAAACAAGAGTTATGCTTTTGTTGTTTTTCTCCACAGCCTGATCACACAATCCCATTTCAAAGGTTTGGAGAGAACTAATGAGTTCATCCACCTTCATGTGACATATGTCTTGGGCTTCTTCAATGGCAGTGACCTTCATTGCAAACCTTCTAGGTAATGACCTGAGAATCTTCCTTACAAGTTTCTCTTCAGGCATCGTTTCTCCCAAGGCTCCTGAAGTGTTTGCAAGTTCAAGAATGTTCATTTAAAATCCATGAATGGTCTCATCCTTTTTCATCCTTAGACTTTCAGATTTTGTGGTCAGCATTTGAAGTCTAGACATCTTCACTTTTGAGGTTCCCTCATGAGTCATTTTGAGAGTGTCCTGGACCTTCTTAGCCAGTTCATAATGGTGTACCAGTCTGAAGATGTTTTTGTCTATTCCATTGAATAATGCATTCAATGCTTTAGAGTTCCCAAGAGTTAAGGCCTCTTGCTCTTTGTTCCATTCCTCTTTAGGAATTGACACATATACTCCATCCTTGTCAGTCTTCACAGGATGTTCCCAGTCAGAGTTTACAACTCTCCATGCCTTGTTGTTTTAAGACTTTAAGAAGGCAATCATCCCAGGTTTCCAATAGTCATAATTAGAGCCATCCAGAATTGGAGGTCTATTTGTAAATCCTATGTCTTTATCCATAGTACTAGAATTTATCTTCCCTAGATCTCACCCAGAAATTAACAGGCAGGGTGCCTGCTCTGATGCCAATTAAAATTCTGGCAAGCACACGATGGATGTTATTACCAAAGTTATAACATCCACTGTGACATTGACTACTGTACTAACTAATTAAACTGTAAGTAAATGTAGTAAATAACACAACAATTGTTCACCCAGTTCAGTGTCAACAACACCTACATCTAGGGACTACCAAGCCAGGGTCGAAATTCACTATAAGTAAAATTAATTCAGAGCCAAACAACCCCAGTTTGCACTCCTCACTTAAGACCTACCCAATGAAATTTCAACCTAGAGACACTCTAGACCTGAGTATTCCCACTCACTACCCCTCAATCACACCACAGTGATATCAATAAACAATTACAAAATAAATATGAAGAAACACTTCATACACACCTTGATCTTGCTTCACAACTTTGATCAAGGGACACACAAACTCTTGCTTAACAACTTTAAGTGAGACACAACTTAGAATCAACCTCACAAATGCAGCATACAGTTGCTTGGTGACCAAGTATTCCTAAGACACAATTCACACGTGAAGACCAGCCTTCTTCACTCACAAGGACTCTCTATATGCACTCTCTGATCTTCTGTCAAGAGCTCCCTTTTTATGATTACTCCTCCTGTTATTTATAGCAGCAGTTAGTCCTTGGGCCTAGGCGTATAAATTAGGTTTATCCATAACAAACTCTACTCTTCAATCATCTGCACGTTTTGCCAATTAATTCAGGGACATTTTATTTCGCTTATAGCTTCTAAAATGTTTCCTGACTTCCAGCTTGAGCTTCTGATTTGTTTCCTGATTTCTATATACCAGAAAAACTAATCCTGCTCGCTTGATGTCATACGATCCAAGTCATGACATTCTGTATGAGATTCAACTTAACTAGCATTTAGCTAAGTTAACTTACCCTGCAAAATCCACATTATGTATGTAATAACACTAGTCATGAGATACACACATACACTAATGTTTTTGCCACAAAATGCAGCCAATCAAGAGCACTTACAAAAAGGATATCTCTGAACATTCCTTTTTGGTGTATGTGCATGCTATTTGAGAAATGGGTGTGAAGTATTGAAACAACTCTTCAACAGCAATTCAAATAGCACAACATTATTCCACAACAAACATACTACTGTGCTGAAAAGAAAATCCTACTTTACTATCACTTCCAAGTCAGCTTCATATTAGCAAATAGAAATTTTCATTGTTCTTCATTTGTGTTAAATCACTGTTGTGAAAAAGCTTTTCCTTGAAGCACTTAAACACACTTTATTGTACTACTTTGTAAAAGATTCTTGAGAGACCAAGTTGTGGTCATTATTCTCAAGAAGACTAAGACAAGTTTGTCTTAGTGAAAGGATTGTAATCAGTTTTTGATTATTGGATTAAGTCCTCTTTTGAAAGGGGCGAAATCACCTTGGCCGGGTGGACTGAAGTAGTTTGAGTTCAAACAAACCAGTATAATAATACCTGTTATTTTTATTGCCTTTTTTTTGTTTTCGAAAACCCTTATTCAACCCCCCCTCCTCTTAGTGTTTTCCTACCTTCACCTGTCACGGGAATTCTTGAAGCTCGGCCTCAATCTTATCCATAATCCTGCATTGATTTCCCCTGGTAGCATAGTGATGAGTCGCTTGGTTGTCAATCTTGAAACAAGCTAAACAAACCACAGAGATAAGGTTAACGGTTACGAAGCACCTACGATGCAAAATGAGAAATGATGCAATATGCAGAAATGTAAATATGCGTTAGGAAATTTTTCCCTCGATTCTAGTTCCGCGAGAACAGTGAGACAATGGGAAGCCAACAGATAAGCATAGCAAACTCCTCATAAATAAGATGAGAGCCAAAAGTCAATGTATAGTACAACACTGAATACAACTAAATCAAAATGACCTCAGCCAACAAATTTGGTGATGGTCAAGATACATCATAACAACAAATTACAAAGAAAGAAAAACATCAAATACGATGGCGAGCTTAGAAATTCCCCAGCATCTCTCTCGTCTCTGAATGATCTGGCCTGTCTACCAACCCCTGGGTGAGCAACTCTCTCTGACTAATGATGCTCTGCAAGCTCTGAGCATAATCCTCCCAAGCGCCTTCACCAAATGCTTCCTCAAGTTTGGGCCTCTTCAAATCATCTCTTGACTTATAGTCCTCCAAGCTTGCAAGAGCTTCATTCAGTCTGCAGTCACTTTCGCGTCGACACGAGGATTCAGCTATAACCTTCTCATCTCCCACTTGGATCTGAGCCTTCAACTTAGCAATTTGTTGCCGCAGTCCGTCTTCTCGCTCTTTGTTGTTAGTTAGAATGGAATTCCATTTGTGATTAAACTTGGAGATCTCTATATATGCTATGTCCAACTCTTTCTTCTTGGAACTAAGAACATCACTGACGCTCTTCAGATCTTAGCCCACACGCTCTCGAGCGCGAATCTCTGCAGTTAGCTGTCTACCCAACTTGTTCACCAATTGAGTTTACTTCTTGGATGAAAAAATGGCTTGATTTCTCTCGCTTTGGAGCTGAATAATCTCTTTTTCCAATTCCTCGTTTTCCTTACGCAACTCCTCCTTCTCGAAACATAGTTGATTATATCTCTGGATATCAACAGTAGTCGGCTCCTAAATCATCAAAAGATATAAATGCTCACAAGCTGGAAATGGCGTCAATACTCTCCTAGCTCTCTCCTGAATCCAAACCATATAAGGCTCATAAGCTCTACTGCTGCTCTTACCCAAAGAAACCTTCCCTCTACGGAGAATCTTGTTCCAAGCTTTCTCCACTCTGATCAGGGTCTCATTCTCAAGCTAGCCAGTGAAATACAGAGATTCCTGTATTTCCTCTTCTTTCGGAGGTTCCCTCAAAGCATACCCAAACTGCCTCACCGCAAGAGCCAGGTTGTAGTTAATACCTCATTTCCTTCCAATCAACGGGACATTAGGAAAACCACCACAACTAAAGATAATCTCTATGCCCAACTGATCTCTGTCAAACCATACGATGTTCTCAGAAGTCAAACACATAAGTCTCTCTGACCACTCAGAGATACCTGCACTTTCAACAAAAGGACCAACCTTGGGAAGGTAACTCACAAACCATCTGTATAAAAGAGGTACACAACAAGACACATTCTTTCCCCTCCGATTCTCATTCTTGTAATGTACAGAATGATAAACATCTCCCAGAAGTGTAGGCACATAATTTCTTGAGATAAAAATGTGGAAAGCATCCAAATCCACAAAGTCAGGAATATTCAGAAACAAAACTACACCATATATGCACAGAGCTAAGATGGCATTAAAGACAATCTAACAACCCTCTTTCGCAAAATGTTGAGCTTTACCAACCAAGAAAGGTAATGGAAATCCAGACATCCCATTTCTTCTAACCAACTTCCATTCTAACTCTGAAGCATCTAGATGAAGAGCATTAGTAAGCTTTGTCAAATTAGGTTCAGCTCCAGTATGATAAAAAGGCATCTGATCCAGAATAGGAATTCCTAGCAGCATAGAGAACTCCTCCAAGGTAGGCATCAACGCATAACCAGGAAAAGTGAAACACCTCAACTGTGAGTCATAGAACTGTAGCAAGGTGTGGAGACCTCCCAACTTAAATACTGAAGCTTTGCAGACACAACCCAAGATCTTTGCATATGACTTCTTGAAATCTTCCATCACATTACGATCAACAACAAAAATCAAACTGAGCAGAGGTGCTATGTCAGGAGTAGGAAACTTGTACACCATAGTCTTCTTCAAACTGGGCTTCATGTCAGAAGCGGAATAACCTCACTAGAATCGAGAGGAAAATATACACCTGCAATATATATACATGTTAATGTTAAATGCAAACGAAAATGCAAATGCAACAAGGGATCAAGATTGTTGTGCTGTTGACTGAGAAGAACCAGCGCTTCGCTTCGGCAATAACATAACACAACACTGATATAAGGAACCACTATATCAAGGACCAAAATTCCACACTGACGAGAAAACCGGGTAGGTTGAAGTTCAAAGTTTCCTGCATAACCCTTCCCATTCACAAGTATGAACCTATCTCTGATACGGTCTGACATTCTATGCGGTCATCAGCGTCACAGACTTTTGAGACACGATGATACGTTCACCATTTCTGGTTTAGAATCATAGTCTAACGAAGCAGCCTCACTTAGCTGACTTCCAAATGATCGGTCCATAGAGTCGACAATCCTCAGATCCAACATCCTCTCAATTGTCCGAAACAGACTGGAAAGATAGTCATCAAAGAGAATCTCGTCTGAGCGCGAATTTCGTGGGAACTAGTGCATGCAAAACATACAGGTTCACCACTACTTTCCACTTCTAATGCTATGGTTATACTCAAGCCTGGGTTTTGGCTTATCACACAGTGGAACATTCCCGCCCAACAGCATAGCAATATGATAACATAAATGCGGAAAGTAAAATGCACATGCAATAAAGTACAACACATATACATATATGTACACACCTCAAAGATAAAACACACAAGCACTAGGATTGACTCACATAGGGGATGGGAAGAGTCCCCAAAAGAGTCTCCAGCTATCGCATCGCTGCGAAGGAGGGGCCGACAAGGACAAAAGAGTCTCCATCGTTTGTTATTTATCCCAAAGAGAGGGAAAGGAAACAATCAGAGAAAACCTACGAAAAGGGGAGAACACAGGTCATCACAACCAAGTCTCAGGTTCGGGAGTCGTTTACGCGAGGGGAAGGTATTAGGACCCCTCACATCTGTTGTACTCAACGGGATCCACACTTGTTATCTATCTAAAGGGTGTTAATCTATCTAAGCCACAGGCTACAGAGACAAAAGAAAAGAAAAGAGACTCGATAGAGCATCACCGCTCTATGCCTACGTACTCCCTCGTGCAATGGGAAAGTCAGAGTCAACGTAGTTCGAAAAACTACGGGTGAAGGTGGGGAAGGTTGCTCGCCAATACATCACCGTATTTTGGCTACATATCCTCGTCTGGTACAAGAAACAGAGAAAACATAGTTCGGGTTAACACGACCACATATTGGTTCAAGTGTTTTACCCGAGTAGGGTTAAACCTTAGTTCTAGTAGTTAGGTGCATTGATGTTCGACCATTGGATAATTAGGCGTTACATGTTTGCGGTAGAACCAAGAGTTAACAACACTCTTTTTGAAAATGGTTTTCAATTAAACCCGAAGGATAAAAAAAATTTGATATTTGTTTTTAAGTCTTTTATGAAGAAGAAGTGAATTGAAATATGTTTGTAATTCATGTTGCACTAAGACTATGACTTAGGAGGCTCCCCAATCATTGTTTCCCAAATGCTTAAGGCTCGTAGCGTACAACACTCATTATCCTTTATTACATGTTTTAAAGAAGTTTTGAGACGAGAAGAGAGAAGGCACAACTGAGGGGAAACTAACTCAACCCTAATGTTATCATGCAATGTGTTCCTAAGTGTAGCACCCCAAAATTTACCTTTCATTTTAACCGTAACTGGCTGTTACTTCTTTGCATTTTTGCATTTTTTTGCATTGCATAGCATTCGTCCTCGAGGCATGGGATCAAGGCGTTCCTGTGGCCTAAGTTCATTTCGGAGCAAAAGACAAAACCACGAACAACGAGCGTCAGAGGCTCGGGCATTTATTTTGCCCAGTGGTCAGGCGACCGATTTTATTTTGCAGGTTAATTTCAGAGTAGGATCAGTACTCAGGCTCAAAAATGAGGGTCAGCAGCTAAACAGAGCTCCAGACAGTTGAAACAGGACAAATGGATAGATTTCCCACCAAAAGGCGCCAGAATTCAAAATCTGAAGGTGTTAATCGGTTAACCTATATGGTTAATCGATTAACCAAAGGAAAATTAGCCCAGATTTGGAATTTTAACAGTGTTAACTGATTAACGCATATGGTTAATCGGTTAACCATAACAGATTTTGCCATGTACGTGATTTTGCAAGCCAATTGCACTTGGGGTCCAATTTTGATCACCTTGGAATTCAAATTTTCACTTGGGAAGGATCTAGAACATCTTTAAATTTCAGATTTCCCTCCAAAATCACATTCCACATTCCAAGCCAAGTTTTCCAATCCAATTTCCAAACCTTGCTTTGGATCCCAAACCTAAGTCATATTTAAGTGATCTACTCCAAACCTCACAATCCAATTTTCATTTCTCACATTCATTTTTCAAAATTGATCAGATTTCTCTCTCAATTTCTCCATTTCCAAAACTCACTCAAAGCTCTTTTTCATTGGAATTCTTGATTCTTCATTGGAATCAATGGATTCTTGAGCATAATCCTCCATTTACCATCACCATTGAATCAATTTTCATCTTCAATTTTCGTGCATGCTTGGATCTCAATTTGGAGTTGGATCTAGAAGTGATTATTTGAAGCTTTTTAACTCAAATTTGGTGGATCTTCATTCATACAACAACAATTATTGTGGATCTTGAAGTTTTCTGGATTTCTAGCATTTCAGCGGCTCAAATCTCCACTTCGAAGGTTTGAATTCTCGATCTGATTTAATTTTTGAGCTTATCATGTTAATCTTCATATTCGATTGAATTTTGTTGATTTCGATCCGTTCGATTTTGATCATTTGTTTGCATGTTAATTTTCTTTCATCTCTTGCTTTTCTCCATATGTTTGCATCATTCTTGCATTGCTGTTGAGGTCGAGACACGCTTGTGGTGGTTGTTGCCCCACACATTTTTTCTTCCCTCCCACCATTCTAAGTGTTGCATTTTCATGTTTGCATTTTTCAACTTGTGATTGATCCTTCCTTTGTTCTTCTTGTGCTTTTTTCCATGACCCCCATAGGATTCCTAGTCCCTCCGTTTAGGATGGGAGTAGGAGAGTCATTAGGCGTTAAATCCAAGTATGCTAACATTAGGGTAGATGTTTCCCCTTTTCATCCGAACTTTAGGACCACTTTGCATGACAACGTTAGGGATGAGTTTCCCTTAGACCTTCCGTGCGTCTCTCTTCTAATCCCAAAACCATTCTAACTCATCTAATAAAGGCGATAAACAGTGCGCGCTACGAGCCTTAAGCTACATGGGGAATGAAGAGTGAGGGGTCTCCTCTCGCTTATCTAGAGTGTTTAGTATACGTCCCGTTTGGGGGAGATATACGATGCATTCGCCTCCATGTCATAGTCTTTAGTGCAACGTGAATCACAAACCGAATTAATTCACTTCACTAAAAAACACAAAATAAACTTCAAACCTTTTTCCTTCGGGATTAATCAGAAACTTCTTTTTTCCAGAAAATAGTATTGTTAAGCTTCGGTTCTACCGGCAACAGGCTTTGTCCCTAACTACTGGAACAGATATTTAACCTTACTCGATTAAAACACTTAATCAGTCTGTGGTTTTGTGTCCGTCCGAACTATGTTTGCTCTGATCTTTCATACCAGATGAAACTACGTAGGCACAAGACGCGATGTCTTTGAGAGCAACCTTCCCTCCTTCTCTCCCGTAGTGAGCCAAACTACGTTAACTCTGACTTTCCCATTGCACGAGGGAATACGTAGGCACAAAGCGGCGATGCTTTGCCGAGTCTCTTTCTTTTCTTTTTGTCCCGCAAGCCTGTAGCTAGATAGTTTAAACACACCCTTAGATAGACAACAAGTGTGGATCTCGTCGAGTACGACGGACGTGAGGGGTGCTAATACCTTCCCCTTGCGTAACCGGCTCCCGAATCCAGGACGTGGTTGCGATGACCTTGTCTTTCTCTTTTTCATCAGGTTTTTCCGATCATTTCCTTTCCTGCTCTTTGGGATAAATAAAGAAAGGTGCCGACTCTTCTGTTTTCCGCCGGGTGTTTTTCGCAGTTGCGACAGCTGGCGACTCTGCTGGGGAAAGCGATGGTTCCCTATGCGAGTCACTCCTAGCGCTTGTCTGGTTGCGTCTTTAGGTGTTTTTTGTGCAGTTTTTGCTTTATGTACATTATCTGTTGTATATTATTGCATTGCATTCTTGTTGCTGTTGCGCTGTGGGTTGGGTTGTTCTATTGAGAGATAAGCCGGACTTGGGCTTGATTATACACATAGTATTAAAGTGGAGATTAGCGGGAGCTTGTATGGCGTTTGGCTGCGCAATGGCTCGCGTGAAATTCACATTCAGACAAGGTTTTTCTTTGGAAATATTCTATCCTGCGCGTCTGGAAACTGTTCTTTTGGGAAGTTAGCTAAGTGAGCCCGCTTCGTTAGACTATGATGCCAAACCAGAAATGGTGAATGTATCATCGTTTCTCGAAAGTCTGTGACGCTGACAACCCGCATAGGATGCCGTACCTTTCAAGACTAGAACCCACACGTGAGAGGGATGGGTTTTTGCAGGAAACCTGGCTTCAACCAACCCTGGTTTCCTCATCAGTGCAAAATTTTGATCCTGAGTGGTTTATCCAGTGTGTTTCTCAGTGTTCTGATTAGAGCGGAGCTCTGGTTGAGTTCAGTCAGCGGCACAACAGTGAATTTGAGCATTGGATACCTTGATCCCATGTGTGCATTTGCATAATCATTCTGCATTTAACATTGCATGTTAATGTGTGTTACAGGTTCTCGTCTTTCCCTTGATTCTGGTACGGGTCTTCTTCAGAGATGGAAGTTAGCAGAAAGAGGATTGTTGTGTACAAGTTTCCGGCTCCTGAGTTCGGACCTTTATTTGGTATGATTTCTCTTGCTGATCCTGGTGTTCTTGCAGTTTTCAGAGAATAGTATGGTGGAATTCTGAAGTTTGTCCGTAAGCTTACAACTTATGAGCATGGAGCTATTCATACCCTGTTGCAGTTTTATGATCCTCCACTGAGATGCTTCACATTTCCAGACTATGTCTTAGTTCCGACTTTGGAAGAATTTGCTTACATCTTAGGTGTTCCAATTCTGGACAAAGTGCCTTTCTTCAGCTCCGAAGAAGAACCCAATCTCGAGAAGTTGTATGTCGCTCTTTATTTGAGTGCCTCTGACTTGGTACGTCATGTTATTAGCAGAAACAAAGTCTTAGGATTTACTTTACCCTTCCTGGTTGACAAAGCCCGAGAGTATGCTGACAAGGGTTGTTGGGTGGTTTTCAGTGCTATCTTGGCTCTGTGTGTCTATGGCATTGTGTTGTTTCCCAATGTACTGGACTTTGTAGATTTTGATGCTTTTCATATCTTCGCTTCCAGGAATCCCGTACCTACTCTTATAGGATACTTGTATCATTCAGTGAATTACAAGAACGAGAAAAGAAGAGGAAAGATGGTTTCTTGTTGCGCACCGTTGTTGCATAAGTGGTTTGTTGATCATCTTCCTCACTCTGGAGCTTTTGTGGAATCCACGAATTCATCTGAGTGGTCGAAGAGGCTTATGGTTTAACAGAGAAGAATATCGTCTGGTTCAATTGAGACTTGTTGGGTCGTGAGCTAATCTTCAGTTGTGGTAGCTTTCCTAATGTGCCCTTGATGGGGAGGAAAGGCAGTATCAATTATAATCCTTCTCTTTCTGTGAGACAATTCGGATATGCTTTGAAAGGACCTCCGAAAGAAGAGGAAGTGCAAGAATCTCTGTACTTCACGGGTGTAGCTGAACCTTGTATCTCGGCCCGGTTCGTGGACGCTTGGGGTAAGATTCACAAGAAGGGAAAGCTTTCTTTGGGCAAAGGAGATTGTAGAGCCTATGATCCATACTCGGATTGGATTCAGAAGAGGGTTGAAGAACTATTGTTGCCATTTCCCGTTGAAGCACCACTGTATCCTTTAGTCATCAAGCCGCCTACAACCGTCGATATCCTGAGATATACCAAGCTTTGGGCAGAGAAGGAAGAGTTGCGCAAAGAGAATGAAGAGTTGAAGCAGGAAATCAGTTAGCTGAAGCATGATAAGGGTGAAGCTGTGTATTTGGCCAAGACAAATGCAGAGTTGTTTACTAAGTTGAAGGAAGATCTTGCTGATCAGGTACAAGCACGAAAGCAAGTCGGTCTTGATCTGAAAAGCACTTGTTTATGAGGTGTAAGAAGGAGGATTTAGATAGAGCCTATCTGAAGATATCCAAATTCAATGAGCAATGGAATGCTACCTTGACTGCCAACAAGGGTAGAGAAGATCAGCTTCGTGTTCGGGTTGATAAGCTGAAGGCGCAATTTAAGGCTAAGGAGAGAGAGGTATTGCTAGAAACATTTTGTAGAAGTAAGATCGAGCAGAAATACCAAGAGACTTTGTCAGCACTTGAAAAGTTCAAGATTCAGGCAGAGGTGAAGAAACCCATGCTTGAGGATACCTTCGACGAAGATGCTTGGGAGGACCATTGTCATTATCTCTGGGATGTGATACGTAAGAGGGATGTCCATATTCGAGAATTGATAGAGAGGCCAGACCACCCAGATACAAAAGAGATGCTTGAGGAGTCTCAGGAGTGGCGTAGAGATCATGGCTACTAGGAGTTTTATCTTTTGTAGTTTCATTTGATTTTGTATCTTGATCATCACCAGAGATGTTGCATGAGATCAATACCTCTTTGTATGCGGATATTTTCTCATTTGGTTGTATTATCTCAGCTTTACTTCATATATGAGAAGATTTATTGTGGTGCTCTTATCCATCTCTGATGTTCTTGTTTATTGAAACCGGAATCAAGGGGGAAGATCTCCTTGTGCATACATAGACATGTTTGCATTTTGCATTTTTCATTCTCATTTGCATCGCAGGTTGTTCTTGGTGGCCTTGTGTTCTTATCTCTGCTTGGTTTTCTTCAGTTCAGGATTGAGGAATTTAGTTTCCATAGGTATTCTACTCGAGGGAATCAACAGAAGGTGATGGATCAGGTTCATGAAGAATTGTAGGAGGTCAGGGCTCGTATGGCCCAATTCATGGAACTGGTGCAGATCTAGTGGACAGGAATAGTTGAGAACTCTAGTCCAGCCATTGATAGCACAGGTTGATGAAGACGGTGTTTTGCACGGAGGAGCCGGTGTTGTTCATCCTCCGGTTGGTGGATCTATTGCTCAGGGTATTCCTACTATGGTTGTACCTCCGGGCGGAGGAGCTGTTGGTGAGAACGGTAATATTGCTGGTAATGGCAGTGTGTGCGTTGTGCACGGGGTTGCTAGTCCTCAATGGGAGGATAATCAGGATGATATATTTTCTGTGAAAGATCTGGAGGGCGGTTTGCCAACTGAGGCTGATCGAAGGTTTAAACTGATTAAGGAGAAAATAAAATCATTGGAGAATTAGAACTCTTTGGGCCTGGATATGTCTGATCTTGGTTTGGTTCCTGGGGTCAGGATTCCCCCCAAATTTAAGGTGCCCGATTTCGATAAGTACAAAGGGACGACTTGTCCCAGAGTACACATTCAGGCATACTTCAGGAAAATGTCTGCTTATTCCAGTGATGAGAAGCTGCTGATGCATTTCTTTCAGGATAGTCTGGTAGGGGCTTCGTTGGAATGGTATATAGGGCTTGAGAGAACCCATATTCGCACCTGGAAAGAATTGGCGACGCTTTTGTGCGTCACTATCAATATAATAGTGATCTGGCACCCAATCGGGTACAATTGCAGAGTCTGTCGCAGAAAAATTCTGAGAGTTTCAAAGAATACGCCCAGAGATGGCGAGATTTAGCCGGAAGGGTACAACCCCCTTTGGTTGAAAGGGATTTGATTAACCTGTTCATGGCTTCACTACCGGGTGTGTACTTTGAGAAGATGATAGGCTGCATGTCTGCAGGGTTTTCTTATTTGGTGATTGCCGGTGAGCGAATTTAAAGTGGGATCAAGTCTGGTAAGATTTCAAATGATGGTGGATCCTCTTCGGAAGGAAGGAAGAAGTCGTATTCCACAAACCCCAAGAGAAGGGAGGGGGATGCAAATGTTATCTCGCACAAGGGTAAGGGTAGAGCTCAGTCTCGTCAGCATCAGCTAGTCGCTATAGTAAATATCCCAGCCGCAAATCCGCAACAAGGCAATGATCCGCGACCTTATCCTGCTAGGCGCAGAATGCCTGATAAACAATTCACGAATCCTCCGATACCATATTCTCAATTGTTACAGTGGTTGTTGCAATTATAGTTGGTTCAGAAGAGGAGCTTGGCTCCTCTCACAGGTATACCGCCTCCTGGCTACGATGCGAACGCTCATTGTGATTTTCACTCTGGCGCCCCAGGCCATGATATTAACCATTGTAATGCTTTTAAGCATAAGGTCCAGGATTTGCTTGATTCCAAAGCTATTAAATTCACCAACGATGGGCCCAATGTGACTCAGAACCCGTTGCCGGATCGTGGGGTGGTAGGAGCCAATGCCATTATTGAGGGTGAAAAGTTGAATCTGATAATTGATGTTGAAGATTTAAAAACTCCGCTGGGTTTCGTGAAGGGTTGTTTGTTGAAGAAGGGAGTATTTCCTGGTTGTTCGGATGACTGCTCAGAGTGTGAAGTGCAGCCTGAGGGTTGTGATCTTTTGAAGAGGGGTATTCAGAGGATAATTGATTAGGGCTATTTGCAATTTGATAGAGTTGTGAAAGAAGATGCTGAGCACAAAGTGGGTGACGACGACAATGAAGTTGCTACTATTTCCATTCCATACCGGACAATCAATATTTCAGCGCCTGCAGGACAGCTCTGGTGACCATTACTATACCAGGACCTATGTCGTACGAGGGCACTACAACTATCCCATGGAACTATGAGGGAGAGGTGTTCTGTAACGGGCAGAAGCAAGAATGGATGTGTCGCTACTGCGAAAAACGAGGCCGATAAAATAGAAGAGTCGCCACCTTTCGTTATTTATCCCTCAGAACGGGAAAGGAAACGAACGGAAAAAACCTGACGAAAGGGTATAAGACAAGGTCATCGCAACCATTGTCTGGGTTCGGGAGTCGGTTACGTAAGGGGAAGGTATTAGCAACCCTCACGTCCAGCGTACTCGATGGGATCCACGCTTGTTGTGTTTGCCTACATGTTTGTTACATCAGTCTACGCTAAAGGTTTGGTCTGAAAAGAAAAGAAAATGACTCGGCAAAGCGTCGCACTTTATGCCTACGTATTCCCGTCTGGAACGAGAAATAAGAGTCAACGTAGTTCGCCTAACTACGAGGAATGGTTGCTCGCCGAGATATCGCATCTCGTGCCTACGTACTTTCACACAGCGTGAAAGATCAGAGCAAACGTAGTTCGGGACAACGAGAGACACAGGTTTGTCTTTTTTATCCGAGTAAGGTTAACAGACGGTTCCAGCAGTTTTGGTGTATGCAGCTCGCTCAACGGAGACTTAGGCATTTACCATTTGTGGTAGAACCGGGAGTTAACAAAACTCTCCTTCTGAAAAGGGTTTCCAAGGGATTAAAGGTCCAAGAGGACAAAAAAGTTTTGATCTTTGTTTTCTGTTTTTTAGAGAAGTATCTTTTATGGATGTTTGCAACTGATATTGCACTAGAGACTATGACCTGAGAGTGAATGTGTCGCATGTCACCCAAAGGGTGTCATACTAAACATCCAGACTGTTGGAAAGAAACTCTAAAACAACCCTTTCTCAAGTAGCTTAAGGCTCGTAACGTACGTCAATTAACCTTTATTACTGTATTTTGATTTTGTTTGAAGATGAGAAGAGAAAAGACGCACTAAAAGGGAACTGATCCAATCCTAAAGTTGTCATGCAAAATTAAACCTATGGTTGAGGTTAGAAGGGAACTACCTAATATTATCATGCATGGTTAGAACCCTAATGTCTGACATAACTTCTCTTGAACAAGAGAAGTCAGAGTTCTTAGGGGAACATGGCAAAGGAAAGCAACAGAAACAGAAATAAACTGTAAAGAAACAACTGTAAATAAAATGCATGCAATGCAACAAAAAAGAAGAAGGAGCCAATCTCAACTTCTAGAGTAAGCACACCTAAAGGCAACACACAAAGCACAGGCAAGGGAGACACATTCAACATTAAGCCAGCAAGCAAAGCCAATCAATAACAACCAAGCAGAGGGAGTCAGACTCAACCTTTAAATGCAGACAAGCAAAGGGAGCTATTCTCAACCTTTAGGATGCTCTTAAGCCTAGATCACTATATGAGAAACCTAGTCTAATGCAACACCCAGTCAATCAATCACACAAGCAACAATCAAGAAATCAGAAAAAACAGCAGACAAATTAGCAGACAAACAGCTCAACAACAAAGTAGATAAACAGCAAAACAAACAAACAGTCTGCAAATAATTCTAAGTCTAAGCCAACTCAAGATAAGTAAATCTCCACCTTCAAGCCCCAACAAGAGAAGCGAGAGTTTACATCAAGAATATTAGATAGATGATGGGAAGCAGGAAGGAAACCAAAGGAATCCAACCAGACACTCAACCAGTCATCAGAGATAGGCATCCTCAAAGGTTCTACCTCTTGTGAAATGCCACACATCCTTCCAAAGGAAAGATGAGGCTTTCACATAGGGACCTTGCATCATAGGATGAGAATGGAAAGCAATCAAAGCAATCCATGTTTATTTGAAGAAGGAGAAAGCAACTAAGCTCTTCCTAAACCCTAATTGAACAAGCTCAAAGCAAGCTTCTAAAGGGAGGTCTAAACACCAAATCAAGCACCACCATCAAGAAAACAGAAGCTTAAACATGTCTAAAACACCATCAAAAGAGATTAGCAAACCTATTATGCACTAAAGGCCACCATTAAAGTCAATCTAAGGCCAGTGCTATGTTGAAAACAACTTAAAACTAGCCTAAGTACTAAATCTATGAAAAATCCTAAAACACCTTCTAAAATTCTACCAAATTTTCTAAGGGAACCTAAGCATGTTATTGACCTATGGGCAAAGGATCAGAACCTTAATCTAAAGGGAAGTCACCTAAAGAAATCCTAGATCACAAGGTACCACATAAGAACCCTAAAATGGAAGGTCTAATGATCCTAATCCAAACACAACCTAATGTAGTCTAAAAAATTTAAATTAAATCATAGGGGATCATGCATCTCTAATCTACCAGTTAGCAAAAAATCAGCCCCAAACTCAAAACCAATTGCAAGAACAAAACTCAGCAAAATCATGTATCAAATATGCAAAATTAAAGAAATAGCAAAAATAAGAAAATGCCAAATAAATTGAAAATCAGGCAAAAATCAAATGTAAAAGCACAGAAATATCACAAATAAAATGAGGAGCATGGACATATTTTTATTTATTTTTCTGATGAATATTGAAATTAAAATGGATTTTGAAAGAAATTAGCAATTAAAATATAAGAAAATAAAATGCTGAATTAAATGGGAGGCGTTGGATGAGGAGACTGGTCAAAGCATCCGAAGGCTCATGCGCTGCCACCTCATTAATGAAACGACCGTGTTTTGGTTCAGTCAGAGGCAAATTCAAATTAAAACGTGGTCGCTGGATGTGCATACAAAGTCCAGGTTTCAAACTAATCCAAGGGTGGAAACCTCATCTTCTTCGTTTAAACTGGAAAAAGAAGGGAGATCAAGCAAGGTGGCCGGAGATGACTTTTGGTCATCTTCTCCGGCGGTCCCAAAGTTGCAGGTCATCAAACCTCAACAAACCTTACACAGATCCACTCCAAATCTCACACTGATCTCAAATATCACCTTCAAGTCTCTCAACTCTCAATAGAAATTAAAACACGATGGAGATCTTAAAATTCACCTCATTCTGAAATCTCACAAATCCTCAATCTAAAACCGCAGATCTGTTCCTCACACTTCACTGATCATCTTAAACCATCTAGATCGTGTGGAATCCTCATAATCAAGCTAAACTAACTCCAAACAGAAATCACATGTCAACCTAATTTGTCTCTAATTCTTCAAATAATGATCCAAAATCCATCTAAGCAACTTCCTAAAGCCTAACCGCATGCTAACATATGCTAAATCATCATGAATCTTCATCAATTTTGAAAACTACATACCTGTGTTAGAGCTTCAAATTGGAGCAGTTGGAACACGATTCTCAGCTTCAAACTATGCAGATCCACTCAATGCTTGATGTTGAAGGTGTTTGTAGCCTCAATTTGCTTTGAATTGGTCTGAAATTGAAATCACGATTTCCACTTTCTCTCTTGAAACTCAACTTGCAAACTCTGGTTCTACCACGAAATGATTTCCAAAAATTGAGCAAAACCTTCTTCTAAACTTAAATAGAAATGATTTGTGGGCTTTTGAGGTACAATTGAGGCCTAAATCAGAATATCCAATTTTCAATTTTCTTTGAAAAGTTAAAACATGGTAAACACTCATTGGCACTCAAATCTTCTCCAAGAAGTTTCAATTCAATTGCTTATGGTCTGTGCAATGTGTAGAGAGTGATTAGAAAGCTTAAACTCCTCTCATGACCAAGTTATGATATGTTACTTATTTGTGAAATTACAAGTCAAAATGCCATGAAATAGACCTCAAATGAAAATTCCAATAATTCCAAAGTACTCAAAATGGTTTTTCTGATTAAAATGAGTACTCACTTGCCTTGTTTGAGCACAAAATGAATTAATCTTGAATTTTTCACTTAAATGCCTTGAAATTCTCCCTTTTACCAAAGTTCTCAAACCAAGTCTCACCCTAAGCCAAATCAATTCATCATGAGGACATGGTTGACCTAAAAACATCGTTTTAAGCAAGTTTTGTGTTGAACAAAACTTCATTTGAAACTTGCAAGATGGTGAAAATGACCTATAATGCCAAATGACCTATAATCTCACTTTCCCAAAATACCCCTAACTTGTAAACCTCATAACTTGAGTTCTACAAATCAGATGGAAGACTTCTAGTACAATTTGAAAAGATAAGATCAAGACCTACAACTTTCATGTTGGCCAAAAGTTTATGAGAAACACCCTTCTAGGTTAAAAGTTCCTTGGAAGTTGGTTGACTTTTGCAGACAAATTTCACAAGCATCTGAGGACCTGTAACTTGTCTGGATCATAACTTGAGTTCTATAAATCCAATGGAGGCCTTCTAGTACTCAAATTAAAGCTAAGAGTATTCTATACAAGTTTTATGTTGACCAAAAGTGGAGATGAAACTTGCATCGTGAGATAATTGGTCTTGAAGTTAGGCACTAAATTGGGGATTTTACCCTGAGAACCCTAATTTAGCAACTCCTCACACCTTGAATTCTTCTAGAATTGATCTTGGAATATCATCTCATGTATCTCAACACAACTATCCCTGATTACAAAGACTTAGAATTAAGCTTGGATCCTCTTCAATTGCACAATTGAGTTAGGGTTACTCAAATGAAAACCCTAATTGCAAAACCCTCATCTGTGGCTTTTCACACTTGGCACAAACACTTGATTGAGCTCCATCATGACCCTCAAGGCACTATATGAGCTCTATCCACACCTTCTCTCCTTGGTCCAGGCTCCACAACCCATTGATGACCTTCAATTGGTCCTCAGACTAGGAAATTAACCACATACAAACAGTTGAACCTCTCAAGAACCCAACCCTCTTCCTGATGACTTTGGTGACTTCTCAAGCTTGAATAAGACCTCTAGATAGGCTCCTCTGGATATAAACCACACTTGATCTCCTGCACAAATGAACAATGTTGTGCTATGCAAATTTTAGATCAATGATATGCTAATGCAATGAAACATAAACCAAGTAAGAAAAGGTTAGGCAAATTTTGGGGTGCAACAGCTGCCCCTATTCAAGTGGCTTGGACCCGACTAGGTGAAAAGCGAACGGCTTTTCAAGCAATCGAGGTAAAAGACGGTTGAATACCAAAGAACCCAGAAATTTGCCAACCAAAGAAAATAAACTGCACAAACTGCTTGGGTAACAACACATCCAGACAATTGAATCTGGTTGTCACGGCAACAACTGATCAATCTTCTGGTATAGAAACTGATTTCAACATCAACCACCTATGTGACGCCACAGGTGTCGAATCCACAATCAATCTTCAAACATGCTCTACAATAATCTGGCACTACGTAAAACGTGTTATCCACATACTATCTGGGATCTTCCATTTCCGAAGAAACGAGTGTTGCGGTGGAAATAGGATCACAAACTATTAATGAGTTTGAATCGCAATTCAATTCACAACCGCTCTTTGATTTATCCGAAGGAAAAGGTCAAAAGAGGGAAAACCTATTTTGCATCGTAAACACAATGCGGGGAAAGATCTAGGGTTCGGGGGTTGGTTAAGATTAGGGAAGGTATTAGCACCTTAAACTTCTGTAGTACTCTACAGGAACCTTTTGTTCAAATGTTTACTATTTTTGCTTTATTTATTTGCTTAAGGTATATGTACAAAGGATTAAAAGTGAGAAAATAAACCTAAGGGGTTAATTCTAAGTTTACTCGGCAAGACATCGCATCTTGTGCCTACGTATCCTTACGGGAGTGGAATCAGAGTAATCGTAGTTCCCCTCAATAGGGAGGTTAGAGACTTCTTGACTGTGGTCAAGGTCTCAAGGGGAATAAACAAGTCTTAAGGACACGCTTACGTGGAGTGTAGAAACTCCAAATCTCTACGTTGAATTGTTAAGTTGTAATTAGGGTTAAATTAGGTTAGGGATTCCACGGCGGGAAACCCTAAACTGAGCGCGGCGGCTCTTTGACCTAATGCTAGGGGTAAAATTGTAATCTTGCCTGCGGCGAGGCATTTGTGAAATTTAGGGTTTGTGAGGTTGTAAGGGTTTGAAGTTGAGGACTATTGACACGGCGGTCAAACGCTAGACCTCATTCCTTCGGATGTGTGTAGTGTGACTGGAATATTAATGAAGATGTGAGATGATTGAGTTATGCAAGCAGAAAATAAAGACAGCAGTTAAAGCCATACAAACAGAAATTTAAAGGCAGAAACTTAAAGCGCGATTATTGGTTCGCGAGGTTACATATGTGAAGCAGTTACAATATAGTAATGAAATAAAATGAGATAAGTAACGGTAGATGTAATGAGCTGCAAAATGAACAAATGGCGTTAGTGGGCAGAGTTAGGCGGCAATGAGTTACGAGAAGATGTAGATTGAGACTTTACTATTGTTTTATTTAAAAAATCTTACTAATTTAATGTTAGCTTGCAAAAGAAGTTTTTAAAAAAAGGTTTTTATTTTTATATTTTTAAAAAAGTCTTTCTTATTTTATTTAAAAAAAGGTTTTTATTATCCTTAATATTTATATTTTAAAAAAAGATTTTTTTTATAACTACAAAATTAAAATGTTATATTTTTTTTTTATAAAGATTTTTTTTTAAATTATAAAATTAAAATGTTAAAAAAATGGGTTTTTTTTTTTAAACATAAAACAAATTAAATTAAAAAAACAAAACATAAAATAAAATAAAAAAAAAGGGGGGGGGGGGGGGGGGGGGGGGGGGTTGGGCCGGTCATCACACCCGGACCCAACCCATTTGTTAGTCATGAGGGAACACTTTAGGGTTTCACCCCAGAGTACGTTCGCGGCGCCGTTTCACTCTTCTTCTCCTCTCTCTCGCTTCTCTTCTCTCTCGCTTCTCTTCTCTCTCGCTCATATCCTGAAATCAGACAGAAATTGGGTGAGGCAAAAATCTCATAGCTTACTTTTAGAGTGAAACGGCCGGTGATGTGCAGAACTGAGGCCCAAAGATTGATTGCCCGCCGTTTTTTAACGAACGGCGAAGGTGGTCTTCCTTCGTTCGGTGGCGCGGTTGTTGATGTTGGTTCGTCGGAGACGATGATGAGGGTGCTGGTCCCTCTGAGTCTCGCGATTCTCGTTCGTTAGGGTTTCTGCGCTTGGAGTGTTCTTCGTTCTCTCTCTCTCACGCGGCTACCTTCCTCTCTTTTTGATGGTGAGATCGTCCCTTTTTATATACTTTTTTTTTCAATCATTCTTTTGGGCCTTTGATCTGATTTGCTGCTCTTTTTCTGAGATATGATTTCGTGTTGATTTTTGATGATTCGATTTGATTTTGTTTTCGTAACCAGCATACTTTTGATTTGATTGAAAGTTTGATATGATTTTGTTTGGTTTTTTTCAGATAACGATTGAACCATGTTCCCTCTTTTAGGGTTCGATTGGGATTTCGGTGAGATTGGATTTCATTTGTTTCTGATATATTTGATCTCATCTGATTTGAGATTCGCTTTTACTTTGATCTTATCTGATTGAATCTTATTTCCCTTCTTAAGATTTGATTGGGATTTCTTTTGTCATGATTCTGGGTTCGTGATTTGTGAACTTGGTGCTTTGGCTCGTTTTGATTCACTTGATACGATTTAATCTTCCCTGATTTGGAATTGATATCAATATCAAAATTGTTTTCTGTTATTTTTCTGATACAATTTGCCTTGCACCTTCAGGGTGGATACGGTTATGATCTGTCATGGACTTGGTCTGCTTTCCAGATATTGATTGGATTCATACAGATTCTGTTTGACACAACTGGATTTGTTTCGAAATGTTTTCATTCTGATTTGTTTTGGTTAACTGGATTATTTATTCTGATTCCATTTGAACTGCTTCGTGATAAACTGAATCATTCTTCTCTGATTTACTCGAACTCAATTCTTCTGATAGGGACCGTTTTGATACTATGGGCATCCTTTTTTACTGATGTGGTTCTTTTGATGCAGATTTTCAGTAAACTAACTTTGGTTATCCAATTTTCGATGTCGCTGTGGGTTTATTGGTTTTGGTCCTAATTTGATATCACTGAGTTTCGAATCTGGCGTAGACTGATACGGCCATAGTGTTGGATCCTTTTGATGTCGATTGGATTTGTCTGGGGATTCATTGATGAACTGGGCGGTTTTTATACTTTATGAATTGAATTGTCCATTCAAGTTTATGCCGCTCATGACTCGTTTTTGGCTTTGAGTTCTGTTATGAACTTTGGGGAATGTTGATGTTGTTTGATCTTTGATGCTTGTGTTAAACTTCCGGCGGGGGACTCATAACCTGACTGATACACTTACTTGCCTGGGCAGTGATGTTCGAACTGAGCCCAGGCCTGTGCCTTTCGATCTTCTGCAATGAGCTTGCTCATTTGGTTCAAAAGGTGTTGCACTATTATGACATTCAGATTTATGAACTGGTTTTTTCTGATATGGATTCGGCTGGTTTTGTTTGGTTTTGAGACAACCTTTATGATGTTATTTGATTGTTGTTTTCAGACCTTGACCCGTGGGGATCTTATTTGAGGCGAGTTTCAACTGATCAAATTTGGGATTCTTTGTTTGATTGTTCTTGCGCTGAGCTTGTCTTGAACCGAACTTATTCTTTTGATTTACTGCCTTGTTGCTGTTGTTTCAGATATTAGTATTGGCTCTGATTCGTTTTCTGATACAAGTTCACTGACTCTTCTTTTTCTTCTTTCAGAGGGCAACTGATGGTGTGGTTATTGCCAGGTCAAAGCCATCGAGAAGGGTTACCCGGTGATGATGACCTTAGGGTCTGAACCATTTGGAACAGGATACTATAACCCTGACTTGTGTTTTATATTTTTGCTTCTGATTAAATTGGTGATGAGCCCTGTGTTTGTGCACTTGTTTGTTTCATGAACTGAGTATGGTTTCGCTATGATCTTGGGCTGACGCTCACTTATGTGTTGCTTGCCATTGAAACTGGTTTGAATGGGGACTTGCCTTTAACTGATGTTGCTGAATCTTGTGATACCTTGTCCTATGTTATTTTGCCGCAGCTTGTTGTGTCTCATTTTTCTGTACATGGTTCAGAACTGATGCTGCTCCTGAACTATTTAGGTTTTGAGTTCCAAATTCTGAATCTTGACATTGATGCGTTTGTGGCTTTTCAGGTGTTGGAAGTTTTGAAACCAAGGTGACTCAGACCTGCCGGCATCCGGGTTTGAGTCAAAATTTGCCTATGTTGCCTTATTCTCGTATCAGTTTGGAAATCCAATCGCGGCAAAACGAATCAGCCCCACTTCTTTTATTTTTTCTATCTCTCGGATGTCCCGCAACGATTAAGAACAGGTGTTACCTGATCTGACGCCTACGACGCGGATTGGTAACGGGGGTAGGTCGCAGCTTCGGTTGTGCCACTCCCGGCACTCGATGATGACATCGTTCTGAGAGTGTCAAAAGCATCTTCTAACCTTTTTTTCTATATTGTTTGTTTTGCTTTGATGTGCAGGTTAGTCGAGATTTGCGACGAAGCTTAAAGACAGCATGAAGACCCTTAGGAACTTTTAGGATTTAGGATAGATGCTTATTGACTTAATGTAATTCCTTGTGAAACAATTCAAATTCACTTATCAATTTGTAAATTATAAATATTGATGAAATGAAATTCAACAAATATTCATATTTGCTTTCTCACTTGTAAATTCAAAGTATCCATGAATACTAAATTCCTTCTTGAGTTGCATCTTATAAGTACTTATGAACACAAAGTTCAAACTTACTTCTCTTTTGCCTTTTATAAATGATATCCCGCCATATAGTTATATCCAAACAAATTCAAATTAAAATCTCGTTGATCACATCACTTCTCAAAATAACCATAACAGTGCCCACTTCTTTTTCAAACCAACTTCATCTTATTAAGAGGAAACAAAACTGCTTTAGAAATGTTTCAACATCAAGCAAGACGCGGCCCCGAGTCCAATCATATTTCTGACAAAACATACCGGCACCTTGACCCAATTGGCAAATAAATGCCTGTAATAACAGCCCGTTTTCAAGGAATTAGCAGAAGTTGTGTAAAATGACCAAAATACCCCTGGAACCAAATCTGCAAAACAAAAACCTCCATAACTGGTTAGCGGTTAGCAATGTACATATGAGATGATATGCGAAATGACTGGCTAAATATAAGGGTAAAATTTGGGGTATTACAACGAGCATCGCACTAAATAAAAGTGCGGTACTGTCAATGTACTATCTTTTGACCTTCCATTTCTGAAGAAACAAGCATCGCACTAAATAAAAGTGCGGTATGTCAATGTACTATCTTTTGACCTTCCATCTCCGAAGAAACGGGCATACGCTACGCAAAGCAAGTTATCCCTGTACTATCCGGGATCTTCCATTTCCGAAGAAATGGGCATCGCACTAAATAAAAGTGCGGTGTCAGGCATCCGAAGACTTGAACAAGCAACTCTACAGGGAAATCTAGCAACAACTCCAAAGTCTAATTATGAAGTTGTTTAGTGTTGACAACAACTCCAAAGTCTAATTATGAAGCCGTGTAATGCTGACAACAACTCCAAAGTCTAATTATGAAGCCGTGTAATTCTGCACCAACTTCAAAGTCTAATTATGAAGCCGCTTAAAACTGACAACAACTTCAAGGTCTAATTATGAAGCCATCCAATGCTGGCATAACAAACATTCAAGGAAAACTCTGTCGAACTCCAAAGTCAAATTATGAAGTCTGCAATGCTGACGTAACAGCTACTCGAGGAAAATTCTGCTGAACTCCAAAGTCAAATTATGAAGCCCTCCAGAACTCTTACGAAGAAATTCTGACAACAACTTCAAAGTCTAATTATGAAGCCGTGTAGAACTGACAACAACTCCAAAGTCTAATTATGAAGCTATTGTAATCCTGACAACAACTTCAAAGTCTAATTATGAAATCGTTTCACCCATTCGAGGAAACTCTGTCGAGGAAATTCTGACGTCAACTGCTAGACATTAACCTTGACGACGAGGACTGACCTCAACCATCTAACCCCTAAAATTTTCTTTTGAAACGCTGACGTGGCAGCAACCCGAGGAAAACTCCACTGGGGAATTTTTGACAACAACTCCAAAGTCTAATTATGAAGTTGTGTAAAGAAAACTCCGTCGGGGAAGAAGAGAAATTTAATCAAGCACCTCTGATGAGGGAAACACATGATAGGACGAACGTTATCATCAGATATTTCATGCCACAAACTTGAATATCCGAAAACCAACCTGAACAAGAATTCCAATTACCTGCAGGGAAGGACGCCCGAAAACAAAGAGGTAACCAACATGGCTTATGTTTCAAATGCATATGTTTGAAAATGGCGTAATGCTCCATATAAGATGGAATGCCACGCATTTGGGTAAATTGCTATGCAATGCAGATATGATGCAAATGCAGGCTCAGGCTGCCGGAGAAAAGCTGGATACATAACCGCTTCAGCAAAATAAATGCTGAAGACAAAGCCAACTCCGCCGGGGATAACCGGGCATCACATAATTATTCCAGCAAAATAAATGCTGAAAAGGTGAACCGACTCCGCTGGGGGAGCAACAATCCTGCTGGGGGATAGTTTACGAACCCGGAGTTACATACTCTGCCGAGGATGATCAACCTATTGGAGGAAAGACAACCTGCTAGAGAAACAGAAAAAGCCATCCTGCGTGGGGATGAACTTTTCAAACCATGGACAACCTGGTTGTGCCCACTGAGGACTTCACTGGGGATTAAATGCACACACAACCACCGCTTGCTGGGGATGCACATTACTGCCTGATCGCTTGCTAGCTCTCATACGATTCTTGTGGGGATAAAGATGCGTCTTCCATCTGTTGGGGAGCAGTAGAATCACCTAAAGCCTGCTCCTACATTAAGGGACTCTGGCTGGGGAAACAAGATCCCTTATCTATTTGCTGCGAAGGTAACGACCCTGCAAAATATGAGCAACAACAAGATATCATATACAAAAGGAAATATCCAGGTCAATATCCGTGACAATTGCTCAGTCAATTCAAAGTTTTAACAATTATTTGCCGAGGCCTGCAAGTTTATGCACGTGCATGTTTATCAAAAACATCGGCGTTTTCCACAAACAAAACAGTAAAAGTTAAAACAAACATCAAGTACTGAATATGCGTTTATTGATAACAGGCCTGTAAATAGGCAAAGTTTGTACAATGGATGCAACTCCTGAAATGAGGAAGCTACAAAAACAAATACAAATATGTACAGAGGTACAAAGAAATTTATATACATGTCGGCAACGTGGTACAGACGAACACCATGAGCTGATCCTCCTATGACTCGCCTGACTTCGAAGCTTTCCCGATACTCCGTCTTCGGAAGAGAGTGACTTGGATAATCCACCCTCAGGTACACCCAAACTACTAAGTAATGCAGTATCAAACTTGGACCGCAGTCATTTGCTTTTTCAATCCCTAACTTTTGCCTGAATCTCCCCTTGAGGGTTTTCAATTCATCGGGATATCCTTTTTGGCCGAAGTTGCCTTTACAGGTTTTCAACTTCGCGGGTGTACATCTTTTCAATTTTATCCCTAATTTTTGCCCGAACCTTTTCTTTTTATTTTTTGGTCCGCCAGGATGCCCCATTTTTGCCTGGACTCTCTTTTTTCTTTCCAGCGGGTCTCCTTAAGCAAAGTATTTTTTAATTGCGTCTGAGTTGACAGGGGATGAAAAATCCTCGCCATCCATGGTGGACAATAGTAAGGCTCCTCCGGATAAGACCTTTTAAACGATGTATGGACCTTTATAGTTGGGAGTCCAATTGTGTCGCTACTGCGAAAATCGGCATCGGCTATGACAGAAGAGTCGCCACCGTGTGTTATTTATCCCAAAAGAGGGAAAGGAAACGCTCAGAGAAAACCTAACGCAAAGATGGGAAGGAATGGTCATCGCAACCAAATCCTGGATTCGGGAGTCGGTTACGCAAGGGGAAGGTATTAACACCCCTCACGTCCGTCGTACTCGACGGGATCCACGCTTGTTTTCTATCTAAGGGTGTGTTTATCTATCTACTCTAAAGGGTCTGGTTTAAAAAGAAAAGAAAATGACTCGGCAAAGTATCTCACTTTATGTCTATGTATTCCCGTCTGGAACGAGAAATCAGAGCAAACGTAGTTCGGACTACGGAAGACACAAGCTTGTCTGACAGTTTTTTATCTCCTTATGAAAGGGTTTCCTTGATTAAGGGTCCAAGAGGATAAAAACAGAGTTTGAATGTTTGTTTGAATCTTTTACGAAAGAACTGTTTTTTTAGGATGTTCGCAATCTCCATCGCACTAGAGACTATGACCCAGGAGTGAACGCTTCGTATGTCACCCAAAGGGTACCACACTAAACATCCAGATTACTGGAGAGAGTCCACCAACCTTTTCCCAGATAGCTTAAGGCTCGTAACGTACGACTTCAATTAACCTTATTACTGTATTTTTGAATTGTTTTGAGATGAGAAGAGCAAGACGCCCTAAAACTATGGTTGAAAGGGAATCTACCTATAGTTATCATGCATGGTTTAAAAACCTAATGTCTGTCATAATTCCCTCTTGCACAGAGGAAATCATAGATCCTAGGGGAAAACAGCAAAAGAAAGCAAGCAGTTAACAGTAAACAGTAAAATGCATGCTATGCAACAGTACAAGCAAGGCAAGGGAGTCCGGCTCAACCTCAAACCTAAGAAAACAAAAGGCAAGGGGAGACAAGCTCCACCTCAAACCTAAAGGTAAGAAACATAAGCAAACAGACAATACAACAAAAGAAAAACAAAGGAAGCAGCCCAAGCAGCAGCAACAATCTTCTACAGACAACAACTTCAATCTTCAACAGCAGCTCTGGTCAGCAAAACTCTTGACAGCAAAGAAACTTCATCTTCAGGCTAGCTCCTATCTTCAAGCTTCTTCAATTCTTCATCCTCAAGCTCTAGCAAGCTCCACAAGAAGAGAAATCGTCATTGAGATCAAGTTACAATGTTAGGAAACCAGATGAAAACCAAAGGAATTCATCAGGAACCAACATGAAAGAAAGTGAATCCTCAAAAGTTCTACTCATTAAGGCATGCCAATCATCCCTCCAAAGGAGAGATGAAGCTTCCTTAAGAGGACTTTGCATCATAGGATAGGATAGAAGCAAACAACGCATTCTATGTTTGATGAAAGAAGAAGAACTAGTTCTAATGGCTCTTCCTAAACCGTAATCCTATAAGCTTCTAAAAAGCTCCTAAAAGAGGAAGAAAACTTCAACTCCAAGCTCCACAAGCCAAGCCACAACAGCTGTAAGATGTCCAGAAGATCCTCCAAAAAGGAAACCAAGCATTTCAAGCTCCAAAGCCACCAACAAGACCAAACAAAACAAGGTTTCAAAGATGGAAAACCACATGCACAACCAAATTGCAAATTCTACCTAAAATAGAAAACTAAGTTGTAAAATTCTAATAAATTTCCTAGGGGAACATGCATGCTTTAACATTCTAGGGTTCAAATATCAAAGCCTAAATCAACTTCTAGGTCCACTAAACAATTCCTAAGTTGAAACATGTCAAGGTAAACCACAAGTTTGGGAAGGCTCTAAACATATTACCTAAAATAGAACCTATAATTGTTGAAAAAATCTAATAAAAATCCTAAGGGAGCATGCATATCTAACCTACAACATACTCAAAAATCACAACTAGATTCAATACCAAAAGGTCACACCAAAATTAACAAAACAGATGAACAATTATGCAAAAATTAAAGAAATAAACAAAATGAGAAAAATCAAATAAAATTGAAAAATGCATGAAAATGCAATTTATTGATCCCAGAAAATCACAAATTTAATCAGGAGTATGGATATATTTTTAAAATATTTTTTGGATCAAAAATGGATTTATTGTGATTTTTAGAATCAATTTGCATTTAAAATAAAATAAAAAATGATTAAAAGAAAACAAAAATCAGGAAATAATGAGAGTTGTTGGATTGTTTGACAAAGTACTCAGATCCAAGGCCAATGAGCGTGTCCACGTAGGCATCCTAGTCACACGCTGACTGGGATTAATGAAACGCGTCGTTTTTGTGTTGGACGCAAATCCTCAGCTCAAATCTCAACCACACGATCTCAATACCAAGTCCAACTTCCAGCTTGATCTGATGGCATACAAGTCATCTTCTACCTTCAACCTCCGGTGAAGCTTCAAACTCAGACGGTGGCGCCACTGTCTTCTCTGGTGAGAATCAATTGCAGGCAACCAAAAGATCACAAACCTTATATCAATCTTGTTCAATTTTCCACGTAGATCACGAATCTCCTATCCAAATCACCTAACTCTCAACAGGTTTCAAAATTCGCATCAAAGTTCAGACATCATATCCAAATTGATCATCACCAATTCCAAATCTAAAACCATAGGATTGATCCTCATGCTTCATACATCACTCTGATCTATCCAAATCACATATCACCTAAGTTTGTCTCTAATTGTCCAAAATTCTGTCCAGAAACGATCTACTCCTTAACTAGATCCTAACCACATATGCATTTCTAACTACATCATGCTAGATAAAGAGGAATTTTGAAGTTTACTAACCTGCTATAGATCCACTAACAGAGGTAGCTAGAGCTTGTTTCTTGCTTCAAAACTCTCCAGACACGATCAATGATGCAAGAGAAAGAGTCTTCAACCTTCAATTTGCTCTAAATTAGCTTGGAAATCAAAACCCGATTCTCACTTGCTTCCTTGAAATTTCAAATGCATTCTCAGCTTCCACCACGAGATGAGCTCCAACCTGAGTATGGAATCAATGATATGCTTATATAGAGTGAGTTTGTGGACTTTTGAAGCTTGAATGAAGCCCAATCCAGCAATTCACAACTTCTAATTTTTCTCTCCAAATGCCATTTGACAGTCGTGTATTCTGGCCTTTTAGCTTGCTCTAGAATCTTCTAATCACTTGCAAAATCCCTTGTGAATGAATTCGATCAAAAGGAAAGCATGAATTGCCTTGGTAAAGGATTTGGATGTGTAACTTGCACATGAAGAAACCACACTGTAACTTGTGAAAATTGGCCTAAACTCAAAAATCCACCAATGTCATTGTGCTTAAAATTCAATTTTCATTCAAAATGAGCACTTATTTGACATGTTTTGGTCACTTAACCATTAATTTGGATTTTAAAAACTTTGAATCCTTTGAAAATTTTCTTTTTCAAGCCATTTCAAACCAAGTCTTGCTATGAGCCCAATCAATCCATCATGATTTCTTGGTTAGCCTAAAAACTACATTTTTAACAAGTTTCATGTTTAACAAAAATCCATTTCACAAGTGCAAGTTGGAGATTTTGACCTATGATTGAAAATGGCCTATAATCTCACTTTCCCAAAATACCCCTGACTTGTAAACCTCATAACATGAGTTCTACAAATCATATGGAAGACTTCTAGTACAATTTAGAAAGCTAATACCATGAGGAACAACTTTCATGTTGGCCAAAAGTTCATGTGAAACCTCCTTCTATGTCAAAAATAGCTTTGAAGTCAGATGATTTTCACAGACAAATTTCAGAGGCATCTGAGGACTTGTAACTTGTCTGGACCATAACTTGAGTTCTATAGATCCACTTGAGGACTTCTAGTACTCAAATTAAAGGTATTGAGCTGCTCTATAAGTTTAATGTTTTCCAAAGATCCATCTGAAATTTTCATCTTGACTTATGTAGTCTTGAAGTTAGGCAGTAAACAGGGAATTTTACATTGAAACCCTAATTTAACAACTTCTCACACTCTTGACTCTTCTTGACTTGATCATGGCACAACACCACAAATGTCTCAACATATAATTTCATGAACTCCATGACCTAAAATTTGGCTTTGATACTCTTCAATTGCACGGTTGACCTAGGATTGACCCAGATGAAACCCTAATTGCTTGCACCTCAACTGTGGCTCTTGCATCTGATAGAATGACTTGATTGAGCTCTCCCATGGCCCTCTAGGCATTCTATGAGCTCCATACACATCCTATTCTCATATTCAACACTTCACATCCCTCTGATGGTCTTCAATTGATCCTCAAGTTAGGAGCAAATCCACATGCAAGAATCTAAACTCTTAGGCAGTCAAATCACCTCCTGATGACTTTGATAACTTCTCAATCTTGAATAAGACCTCTTGCTAGGATTCTCTTGATAAGAATCACACTTGATCCTCTTCTATATGAATGATATCATGATATGCAAATGATATAACTATGCAAATGATATAACTATGCAAATGTTAATGCAATGAAACATAAACCAGGTAAGAAATGGTTGAGTAAATTTTGGGGTGCAACAGCTGCCCCTATTCAAACGGCTTGGACCCGACTGGGTGAAGAGCGAACGACCTTCAAACAATCGAGGTAGAAGACGGTTGAATACCAAGAAACCCGGAAATTTGCCAACTGCAGAACTAAACTGCGAAAACTGCTTGTGGGAACAACATCCATTACACTGAGCCCAGTTGTTACGGCAACAACTGCTCAATCATCTGATAAAACTTTGGATTTTAACATCAACCCCCTGTGTGACACCACAGGCATTGAGTTAACTTTGCAAGGAACAACTCCGTCCACAAATGGACTAAACTTCGTCAACACGAGGAGAGACTCCATCACCATGGGTACAACTCTGTCCATAACTGGACTAAATTCGTCAACACAAATAACATTCTCTGTCAATCACAGGTAACGACTCTGTCAACACGAATAATAATCACTGGCGACTTCACTGGCGACAACTCCGTCAATCACGGGTAACGACTCCGTCAACACGGGTAACAGTCTCTGTCAATCACAGGCAACAATTCCGTCAACACGGATAACAATCCCTGTCAATCACAGGTAACAATTCCGTCAACACGGATAACAATCTCTATCAATCACAGGTAACAATTCCGTCAACATGGATAACAATCTCTGTCAACCACAGGTAACAATTCCGTCAACACGGATAACAGTCTCTGTCAACCACAGGTAACAATTCCGTCAACACGGATAACAGTCTCTGTCAACAATAGGTAACAATTCTGTCAACAAGGATAATAATCTCTGTCAATCACAAGTAACAATCCCGTCAACACGGATAATAATCTCTGTCAATCACAGGTAACAATTCCGTCAACACGGATAGCAATCTCTGTCAACAACAGGTAAAAATTTCGTCAACACGGATCCGTTCGAAGAATACTTTGCTGGGGAATACGAGAAACTTAACCAAACCACTCTGTGGGGAAAATTTTCACCGGGGAAATCACTAGTGACAACTTCGAAAGTTTGAGCAATGAAATCTTTTAACGTTGATGTAACAACAATCTGAGAAGAAATCCGCTAGGGACGAAGAGAAACTTAACCAAGCAACTCTGTTAAGGGAACATATGACGGGATGAACGTTATCATCACATATCTCACGTTGAGAATTTGAATATCTAGAAATCCTTCTGAGCAAGAATCTCACTCCTCTACAGGGAATAACACCTGAAAACAAAGAGGTAACCAACCTGGCTTATGTTTCAAAATGCGTATGTTTGACAATGGCGTAATGCTCCATACGGCATGGAAATGCTACGCGTTTGGCTAGATGCAAATATGATGATATATGCAAAATGCAAAGATGCCAAGAGGCGCTTCAGCAAAATAAATGCTGACGACAAGGCCCAAACCGCTGGAAGTGAACAATATCACAAAGTATTCCAGCAAAATAAATGTTGGACCGGTGAAACCAACTCCGCTGGGGATAACCATCTTGTTGGAGAATGGCTCACAAGCTTGAAATTACGAACTCTGCTGATGATGTTCATCCTGTCGGAGGAAAAACAAACTGCTGGGGAGAAAGAAAAAACCGTCCTGCGCGGGGATAATCCTTTTGAACCAAAGACGACTTGGTCATACTCTGCGGGAGTTACCCATGCTGGGGATGGATTGTGTACATACTCATTGCTGGGAATGCACCTTCTGTTGGGGACATCAAGATCCACTGAGGATACTCTTTTGGAAGCTTTCCTGGGGATATTCTTTTGGGGAGGACAAACCCACATCTAGTAAGGATAATTACCATCTCAACTCTCTCTGGGATAAGATGTGACTTCCATCTGCTGAGGAGTGATACAATCACTTTGTCACGGGACTCTGGCCGGGGAAACACAAATTCCTTGACCATTTGCTTCAAAGGTGAGAACCCTACAAAACACAAACGAGACAGAACAAATCTACACAACAAGATTTATCCCGGTTAGTATCTGTGACATTCGTTCAGTCAATTCGAAGTTTTAACAATTATTGGAAAGGGCCAGCAAGTTTATGTACATGCAAGTTCATCAAAAACATCGGCGTTTTTCACAAACAAAACAATAAAGAACAAGCATCAAATACTGAATAATATGCTTTACTAATAATGGGCCTGTAAATAGGCATAATTTTGTACACTGGATGCAACTCCTGAAAAGAGGAAGTTACGCACAAGCAAAATACAAATATTACAGAAGCACAAAGAAAGATTTGTATACATGTCGGCAACATGGTACAGACGAACACCATGAGCTGATCCTCTTATGACTCGCCTGACTCTGACGCTTTCCCGATACTCGATCTTCGGAAGATATTATTTTCGGATATACGACCCTCAGGTACTCCCAAACCACTAAGCAATGCAGTATCAAACTCGGACCGCAGTCATTTGCTTTTCAAATCCCTAACTTTTAAGTGAACCGCCCTTTGCGGGTTTTCAATTCACCGGGATACCCTTTTTTGCCGAAGTTGCCCTTTTCAGGTTTTCAACTTCGCGGGTGTACATTTTTTCAATTTTATCCCTAACTTTTGCCCGAACCTTTATTCCTTTTTTATGGTTCACCGAAATGCCCCATTTTTGCCTGGACTCTCTTTTTTCTGCCCAGCGAGTCTATTTAAGCAAAGTATTTTTTAACTGTATCCGAGTTTACAGGGGATGTAAAATCCTCACCATCCATGGTGGATAACAATAAGGCTCCTCTAGAGAAAACCTTTCTAACGATATATGGACCTTCATAGTTGGGAGTCCATTTGCCCCTGTGATCTGATTGTGGTGGGAGAATCTTTTTCAGCACAAGATCGCCCGTCTGAAAGCTTCGAGGACACACCTTTTTATCATAAGCTTTCTTCATCCGGCTTTGGTACAGCCGACCATATGCTAGAGAAGCCAATCTCTTCTCATCCATTAGACTAAGCTGATTTAGTCTATCCTTTACCCATTCTGCCTCATCAAGTTGGACATCACGTAAAACCCTCAAAGAAGGAATCTCAACCTCCAATGGTATAACATCCTCCATCCCATATACCAATGAAAAAGGAGTTGCCCCAGTTGATGTGTGTACCGTCGTACGACAACCGTGCAAAGCAAAAGGCAACATCTCATGTCAGTCCTTATAGGTCACAACCATCTTCTGAACGATCTTCTTTATGTTTTTATTGGCCGCTTCAACAACGTCATTCATCTTGGGTCGATAAGGAGAAGAGTTGTGATGTTCAATCTTAAAATTCTGGCACAATTCCTTCATCATCTTTTATTCAAATTCGAACCGTTGTCAGTGATAATCCGCTCCGGGATTCCATATCTGCAGATAATATCCTTCTTGATAAATCTGGCTACCACCTGCTTGGTAACATTAGCATACGATGCCGCTTCAACCCATTTGGTGAAGTAATCAATAGCTACCAAGTTGAAATGATGTCTGTTGGATGTCGTGGGCTCAATTTTTCCAATCACATCAATTCCCCACATGGAAAAAGGCCAAGGTGATGACATAACGTTCAGAGGGCTCGGAGGCACATGAATCTTGTCCTCATAAATCTGGAATTTATGACACTTCTTTGCAAATTTGAAACAATCTATTTCCATTGTCAGCCAATAATACTCGGCTCGTAATAACTTTCTCGTCATTGCATGTCCGCCGACATGCGTGCCAAATGTACCCTCGTGGATCTCTTCCATGAGCAACTTAGCCTCTTTCTCGTCCACACATTGCAACAACACCAAGTCATGGTTTCTCTTGTATAAAAAACCATCCGGATTCAAATAGAAATTGCCAGCCAATCTCCTAAGAGTCTTCTGATCACGACTGGATGCCCCAGCCGAATACTCTTGATTCTTCAGGAAATTTTGGATATCATAATACCACGGTTTGCCATCGGAAGCTTCCTCAATGGCAAATATGAAAGCGGGCCTATCAAGGCGAGAAATAACTATCCTAGGAGCCTCGTTCCAGAAGTTAACTTTATACATTGAAGACAAAGTCGCGAGAGCGTCTGCCATCTGATTTTCCGCTCGTGGTACATGGTGCAGTTCCACCATGTCAAATAAAGGTAACAACCTTCTTGCATAATTCATATAGGGTATCAGATTGGGCTGACGAGTCTCCCACTCTCCCTTGATCTGGTTCACAACTAGAGCAGAGTCTCCGTACACATCAAGATTTTTAATTCTTAGATCAATAGCTTCTTCAAGCCCCATAATGCATGCTTCATATTCGGCCTCATTGTTGGTAACTGGAAAGGTCAATATGGAAGTGAATGGGATGTGCGACCCATGGGGAGTAGTAATGATTGCCCCTATTCCACTTCCGTATGAATTAACGGCACAATCAAATATCAATTGCCATTTGGAACCCAACTCTGGACCTTCATCAGGCAACGACTCCTCACAGTCCTTCATTTTTAAGTACATGATATCCTCGTCAGGAAAATCAAACATCATTGGCTGGTAATCATCAATTGGCTGCTCAGCTAGGTACTCTGACAGAACACTACCTTTAATAGCCTTTTGAGAAACATACTGAATATCATATTCTGTCAATACCATCTGCCATCAGGAAATCCTTCCGGAAAGTGCTTGCTTTTCAAACACGTATTTGATCGGATCCATCTTTGAAATTAGCATGGTTGTATGATTTAGCATATATTGCCTCAAACGTTTGGCAGCCCAGGCTAGCGCACAACACGTCTTTTCGAGCATTGAATATCGAGACTCACAATCTGTGAACTTTTTACTCAAGTAGTAAATCACATGCTCTTTACGACCAGTCTCGTCAAGTTGACCGAGAACACAACCCATACTTTTCTCAAGAACCGTCAAATACATAATCAATGGTCTCCCGACTACTGGGGGTATCAATATTGGAGGTTCCTGCAAATACTCTTTTATTTTTTCAAACGCCTTTTGACAATCACGTGGCCGTTAGATGAGATATGAACCGAGCAATCTAATTCAATCTCCCTAAAAAGCCACGAACCTCTTTTTCTGTTTTCGGCGTTGGCATTTCTTGTATTGCTTTTATCTTAGCAGGATCAACCTCAATTCCTTTTTCGCTAACAATAAACCCCAATAGCTTACCAGATCTCACCCCGAAGGTGCACTTGTTAGGATTCAGCCTCAGCCTGAATTTCCTAAGCCTCTTGAACAATTTCAGAAGATTGACCAGATGCTCTTCCTACGTCTGGAATTTGGCAATCATATCGTCAACATAGACTTCGATCTCTTTATGCATCATGTCATGAAAGAATGTTGTCATAGCTCGTTGATATGTTGCCCCAGCATTCTTCAAACCAAAGGGCATCACTTTGTAGCAGAATGTTCCCCACGGGGTAATAAAAGTTGTTTTCTCCATATCCTCTGGCGCCATCTTTATCTGATTATAGCCCGAAAAGCTGTCCATGAAGGAAAACACGGAGAATTGAGCGGTGTTGTCGACCAGCACATCAATATGAGGAAGCGGAAAGTCGTCTTTTGGGCTCGCTCTATTCAAATCTCGATAGTCCATGCACATCCGCACCTTACCATCTTTCTTTGGTACAGGTACTATATTGGCGACCCATGAGGGATAAGTTGTAACAGCCAGAAAACCGGCGTCCCACTGTTTCTGAACCTCCTCTTTAATTTTCACGGCCATATCTGGTCGAGTTCTTCTGAGTTTTTGCTTAATTGGCGGACATTCCTCACGCAATGGCAAACAGTGAACAACCATATCAGTATCCAAACCAGGCATGTCTTCGTAAGACCAAGCAAAGATATCACTATCCTCTCGAAGCATCTCGATCAAACTTTGCTTGTATCACTTTGCAGTGCAGCCCCTATCCGAATATTCCTGACAACCTCTTCGAACCCCACGTTGATAATTTCAATTTCCTCCTGATGAGGCAGAATGATTCTCTCTTCTTGTTTCAAAAGTCGAGTCAACTCTTCTGATAAGTCATTATCCTCAACAATCTCTTCTTCTGCTTGAAATATCTGGTGCTCAAAGTCGAAGCGAGTCATAGGAAGTTCGTAAACGGTGTCGTCTGAAATATGAATCCTGCAATGAGAATGGTTAAATGTTTCAAATAATGCAAACAAAGCACATAACCACGTTGCCATTTTATTGTTAAAGCAAAAACAGGAAAAACAAGGATCACAAAATTTGCATGAGAAAAACACCTTTATTAATGACTAAACAAAGTACACACATAAGCAGGTAGCCCTAAAAACAAAATCACTATTCCCCGGGTAGGACACAGGATTATACAATAATCGAGAAAACAAATCATTACTGGTTTGTAGTCACTTGGACAAGTTCCTGGATAGACCAGTTGCATAGGCTCTGTCCTAGCACGCTGGGCTTGATCCACGAGTCCATATCGCAGTCACTATCTTCGTCTTCAGCATCGGAAATAGCATTAATCGTTTCATAACAGACTCCACCTGGAGTGATCACCAGTGGCCCTTTGAACTTTGGCACGCCTGATGCGGAAGATGACGACATCGGGCGATACCCCAACCCAAACTTGTCCATCTTGACAGGAATTTCCAAGACTTGGCCCCATCCTTTGGTTGCTCCAGCCTGAACCACTGCCTGAGCGTCTTTGTAAGAAGACATGACCACCTCTGGCCCTTTGCTAGGAACATGAGACTTGTCCTTGATCTGCAACCCTTCAAAGGCTTGGCATGGAGTCTCATGGATTTCCCCATCCACTTCGACGTACTTGAATGACGAAAGATGACTAACCAGAATGTCCTCCTCTCCACAGATAGTAACAACACTGTCACCGACCATGTATTTAAGCTTCTGATGCAGCGTGGACGTCACAGCCCCTGCAGAATGTATCCATGGTCTCCCAAGTAAACAGCTGTAAGCTGGATGTATGTCCATGATGTAGAACACAGTGTCAAACACTTCTGGCCTGACCTGGAGTGGCAACATTATGGACCCAAACACCGACTTTCTGGTCCCATCAAAAGCCCTCACGACCAAGTCACTTGGCGTGTATATGATTCCTCGGATATCTAGCTTCATCATAGCCTTCTTAGGCAACACATTCAAAGATGATTCGGTGTCTACAAGAACATGCGACATAACAGTGCCTCGGCATTCCACTGAAATGTGCAAAGCCATATTATGGTCCCGACCTCTAGGCGTCAAATCAAAGTCAGTAAATCCCAGACTGTGTCCGACATTCACATGCGCCAGTACCCCCTCAAGCTGATTAACAATTACTTCCTGAGGTACAAAAGATGTGTCCAAGATTTTCAACAAGGCATTCTGATGGGCCTCGGAACAAAGCAACAAGGATAGTATTGAAATTTTGGAGGGCGTCTGCTGCAAGTTCTCCAAAATCTTATAGTCACTTTTGCGAATCAACCTCATAAAATCTTCTACATCCTTGATTGATGTTTCTTTCTCTTTCGACTGGGAGGGTCCTCCTTCATTCACTTTGGCTTTGCCTTTAGCAATCCTCCCAGCCTCAATTTCAGGTGAAGTGAAAATTCTACCACTGCAGGTCATGCCTCCCGCTCCAACAAGATTTCCCACCGCCCCTGCCGGCTAGCTATCCACCTTAATCTTTTCCCCATTGCAAAAAGCTTCCAACCCATAATTCCATGGAATGGCTTTCGTACTTTCATAAGGCACGGGCCCTGCTTTCGTTATCGTGATAGTTGGCCGCTTGGCGGGCGCTGATATCGTAATAGTCTTTCGTGGAATTGTAATTGTTGTGACCTCACTCTGCTTTTCAAACCTTACTTCACCAGGTTTCTCAACAGCAATACAGTCAAACAGCAAAGTTCCCTCATCAATCATGGCCTGAATACCTCTCTTCAAATCAATACAGCCCTCTGGTCGGGTCCAACAATCCAAACAGTACTCATCACATCCGGGGAAGACCCCTCCTTTTAACAATCTACTTTTAACATAGCTTAAAGGTGTCTTCAGATCATTTACGTCCATAACGAAATCCAAATCTTCTTCTGTCAGAATAGCATTCGCTCCATGATTCGGCATTGGTTGCTGTACAATATTGGGACCATCATGACTGAAGTTAATGACTTTACTATCAATCAAATCTTGGACTTTGTGTTTAAAAGCATGAAAACTCTCGATATCATGTCCGGGTGCCCCAGAATGAAATTCACAATGCTTACTGGTATCATACCCGTAAGGAATCGCTCCTGTGGGAGGGTCCAACGTTCTCTTCTCAACCAGATTCAAACATAACAGCGTTTGAAGCAATTCTGCATACGTTGACAGGGGTGTATCAATTACCCTCTTTGGCTTCCCATTCTGAATCCTTCTCTGAGCAGGATTATGCCTTTGTTGTTGATGCTGTTGTTGTTGTTGTTGTCGTTGTTGAGGTATAGGGATCGTCACACTGGCAACCTGTTGTTGAATATACTGATTCCTACCTCTACCTCGTCCTCGACCACCATACACTGCACTGACGTCTCCTGGTCTTTTACCACCAAAGACCTTTTTCGCACCTCCAGCTGAGGTCGATTCACCGGCTTGAATCTTACCAATTTTAATGCCATTCTCAATTCATTCTCCCATGAGTATCATGTCAGAGAAACTACCCATCGAGCAATTGAGCAATTTATCATAATACATTCCAGAGAATGTTCCAACAAAAATATAAATCAATTCCCTTTCAACCATAGGTGGTTGGACCCTTGCCGCTAGATCACGCCAACGCTGGGCATATTCCTTGAAACTCTCCACATTCTTTTGCGAAAGACATTGAAGTTGATCCCTATTTGGCGCGAGGTCACTGTTGTATTGGTAGTGTCTGATGAAAGCATCAGCCAATTCTTTCCAACTTCCGATCTGTGCAGGCTCTAGTCCCATGTACCATTCCAGCGATGGCCCTGACAAACTATCTTGGAAAAAATGCATAAGCATCTTCTCATCATCAGAGTAAGCAAACATCCTCCAGTAATATGAACGCACATGAACCTGGGGGCATGTACCCCCTTTATATTTATCGAAAGTGGGAGCTTTGAACTTCAATGGCACCCTCAGCCCAGGAACCAGCCCCATGGTGGCCATGTCCAAACCTGCAGAATTTTGATTGGCTATACCTCTTATCTGTTCCTCCAGCATTTTAATCTGCCGATCATTATCAGCGGGACCCTCAAAACCCATGCCCTGCCCAGAAAAGGCATCTTCCTGAAGATCTCTGTCCTAGTACGGACCCTCATTACCATACCCGTCATAAGCAACATTGCGACCATGACCATGACCACTTTGGAAAAACCTGGGGTCATACCTCAGATTGCCAAGCTCTTGATTAGTAGCCACTGTCCCAAAGCCAGTATTGAAAAGACCCATCCCAGCACCGTTGGTATTCACATTGCCAAACCTAGCATTGCCGTAGCCATTATTACCATAACCTTGATTGTTATCACCAAACCCTCCGTTGCCGAAGCCCTGATTATTAAAGCCATCTCGATTGCCAAAGCGAAAACCCTGATTGTTGTCACCGAAACCAGTATTGATACCAACATTCCTGTTGGTTTCCATGTTCCCATTTACATTATCAGCATTTCCGTTACCAGTGTTGTCGTTGCCATTGCCAGTACCAATCTCACCAGCATTTGGTATCACTTCCTCCCTGCGAGGGGTCTCAACACGAGAAGAGTTGTATTCAGTATTACCAGCCGCTCGTGCCAGCAGCGGTTGCACCAGAGTTTGAAGATGTTCCTGGCCCTTGGCCACAGCCTCCATAGTCTGCATGAATTGGGCCTACCTATCTCGGATCTCCTACATCTCAGATTGTACCTGATCCATGATCTTCTTACTGTTGCTTCTTGTAGCGTACCGGTGAGTTCTCTATTCGTCAATCTTGAAACCACCTGAAAGACGCAGGAGATAAGATTCGAGCTCAAAAAAGGTACCTGCTATGCAATATGAAGATGCAAATGCAAACATGTAAATATGCAACAGGTTAACTCCCCTCCCCCCCCCCCCCCCCCTCGATTCTAGTTCCGAAGAAGAATCCATAACGATAATGGAGTCCCAAGTAAGCAAGCGCAGAATCAGAAACCTTATACATAAACAAATGCTAAGAGGCAGAGTACAGAGATACAACTGAAAAGACCTCGACCAACAAGCTTGGCGATGGTCAAAATATAGACACGAATAACATACTACAAGAGAAAAGAAAAGATAAATCAGGACGGATGGCGCGCCCGGACATCTCCCAATAGTCTCAACGTCTCCGGATGACCTGGTCTGGAGAGCAGTTCCTGTACTAGTAATGCGTGTCGCCTAACAGTGGATCTCAGCTTTTTGGCATCCTCTACACAAGCTCCCTTGCCAAAACACTCATCAAGCCTGCATCTCTTGAAGCCAGCCTTCAGTTCACAACCCCTCATTTCTTTGACCATGTTGCTCACTCTAAACTCAGCGTCACGTCTAAGAGATGCCTCTTCAGCAATCTTCGCATCCTTAGCGCTGAGCTGCTCCTCTAACCGGGAAATCTGAAGCCTCAACTCGTCTTCACGCTCCTTCCGGCTAGTAAGCGTGGCATTCCATAAAAATTCCCATTTGGAAAGTCGAGAATAAGCCTTGTTCAGAAGCTCTTTCTTGGTAGCAAGCACACTACTAACACCATTCAGGGCTACTCCCACTTTCTCTCTCCTGCTAGTTTCTTCAGTCAAATCTGAACTCAACCTATTAATCATGCCCCGCATTCACGTGCGCAATCACTCCTTCAAGCTGATTCATGGATATCTCCTGGGGTACATAGGCAGCGTCAAGAGCTTTCAGCAACGCGTTCCGGTTAGCTTCGGAACAAAGCAGCAATGACAAGATTGATATTTTGGAAGGCGTCTGCTGCAGATGATCGACGATTTTATAATCGCTCTTCCGAATTAATCTCATGAATTCTTCTACATGTTTGGTCAAAGCCTCTTTTTCCTTCTCCTACGAAGGTCCTTCTTCATTGACTTTACCTTTCCCCTTTGCGATTCTCTCAGCTTCTACTTTTGGCGACGTAAAGATTCTGCCATTGCGGGTTATGCCCTCTGCCCCAACAAGGTTATTAACGGAGCATAGAGGCGGGCTCGACAGCCTTGGGAGGTGTCAATATCGTGACAGTTTTGAACGGGATAGTAATCGTTGCAACTTCGCCCTGCTCTTCAGCTTTTGCCTCAACATGCTTCTCTTCAGCAGTACGGTTGAATTGCAATGTACCTTCATCAATCAACCCTTGAATATCTCTTCTCATGCTATCACAACCCTCGGGCTAGGCCAAACAATCAATACAATCAGCATCACAACCAGGGAACACCCCCATTTCAATAATCTGCTCTTGACATAACCCAAAGGCGTTTTCAATTCATCCGCATTCATAACCAGATTTAGACTACCATCTTCCAGAATTGCACCCACCTGCGTAGATCCGTGAGCTGGCATCGGATTCTTCTCAATATTGGGTGCCTCATTGCCGAAGTTTATAGCCTTGCTATCTAACAAATCTTGCACCTTGTGCTTGAAAGCATGGCAGTTTTCAATGCTATGATCGGGTGCCCCGGAGTGGAAGTTGCAATATGCATTAGCGTCATACCCGAAAGGAGGCGTGCCCTTTAACGGAGCCAACGTCCTTTTCTCTACCAACTGCAACTGTAACAAAGTTGGAAGAAGATGAGCATATGGCAGTGGAGATGCATCAAATACTCTCTTCACAGCCCTATCCCGACCTTGATATCTCTTTGGAGCAGAATTCTGTCGTCCCTGTTGCTGTTGTGGCTGTTGTTGTTGTTGTTGAGGAACAAGAATTGTCACACTAGTAATCTGTTGCTGACGATACTGGTTTCAACCTCTACCTTTCCCTCCAGAGCTGTATACTGAATTGGTATCCCCCTGTCTTTTGTTCCCAAAAACCTTCTTTCTACTTCCAGTTGAGGTTGACTCGCCCGCTTGAATCTTACCAATCTTAACACCATTCTCAATACGTTCCCCCAAGAGTATAAACTCAGAAAAGTTACTCGTCGTACAATTGATTAGCCACTCATAGTACAACCCAGAGAAAGTTCCCACAAACATATCCACCAATTCCCGTTCGACCATTGGTGGGTGCACCCTGGCAGCTAGCTCACCCCACCTCTGGGCATATTCTTTGAAGCTCTCACCATTCTTCTGAGAGAGATTTTGGAGCTGGACCCTGTTCGGCGCAAGGTCGCTGTTGTATTGGTAATGCTTGACAAAAGCTTCCGCTAATTCCTTCCAGCTACCGATTTGAGTAGGCTCTAACCCCATGTACCATTCCAAGGACGGTCCCAACAAGCTGTCCTGGAAAAAATGCATCAGCATCTTTTCGTCATCAGAGTAGGAGGACATTCTCTGATAGTAAGATCGCACGTGAACTCTCGGGCAAGTATCCCCCTTATACTTGTCAAATGTGGGCGCTTTGAATTTGATCGGTACCCTCAAGCCAGGGACCAATCCCATGTTAGCCACGTCCAACCCCGTGGAGTTCTGATTAGCAAGATTCCTCATCTGTTCTTCTAACAACCTGAACCTTCTATCGCTGTCAACGGGCATCTCAAGATCCCTTCCTGGCGGAGGGAAAGCATCTTCCTGACGGTCTTCACCCCAGTGAGAATCCTCATTACCATACCCAACACAAGCAGTGTTGGGACCAAAACCAGCCTGATTGATCCTGGGACCATACCCCATGTTACCGAAACCTTGATTTCCAACACCTGGCCCAAAACCAGCAATGTGAGCACCAGTACCCATACCAGTATTCCTAACACCAGGACCAGCATTCCCAGTGCCAACATTGAACCCAGCATTCCCAACACCAGTGTTGCCATTAGTTTCACATGCCCATTTTCGTTGCCAGTCCCATTTCCGTTCCCAGCTCGGTTACCATTCTCAGTCGCATTGAGGACAACCACTGGCACAACATCACCAGCTTGGAGAGTCTCACCGTGAGGAGGATCAGTAGCAATTCCTCCATGTAACACACCCTGACTGTCAACCCTAGCAATGAGAGGCTGCACCAGAGTTTGCAGCTGCTCCTGGCCCTTGGCCACAGTTTCCATCATCTGTATGAACTGCGCCATCCGGTCGCGCATCTCTTGCATCTCAGTCTGCATCTGATCCATGACTTTCTTACAATTGCTTCTGGTAGAGTAGCGATGAATACGCTGATCGGAAATCCTGGAACCTGCATCAACAGAGATTTAGGAGAACAGTACAAGGTACCTGCTATGCGAATGATTTATGCAAATGCAAACGTGTGTCTGTGCGTTAGGGAGATTTTTCCCCCCGACTCGAGTGCCCGATGCAAGTGCTGATAACAAGAAGTCCAGAGCTAGTCACTGAAATAACATCTCATACATATATGGGCCAACAAGGCAGCAGTACAAAGTCGATGAATACAAGGGTAATCAATAGCATGACCTCAACCAACAAGCCTGGTGATGGTCAGCCTACAGCAAGAATCAGAAAAAAAAACAAAGAGTTAAAAAGATAATCAAGTGCGACAACGGGCACAAAACTCTTCTAGCAACTCTCTAGTCTCGGGGTGATCAGGTCGAGTGAGTAACCCTTCAACAAGCAAATCTCTCTGCAGGATAGTACACTGGAGACCTTCAATTGAATCTTCCCATGCTCCTTGGCCAAAGCAATCCTCTAACTTCCGCTTCATGGACTTGAACACCTGCTTGTGATTCTTCAGTTTAGCGATAGCTTTGTTCAGCATGTCTTCAGTAGCATATCTGCGAGCAGTTTCCTCATTAAACCTCTTCTCACTAGCCTTCACCTGAGACTTCAACTTGGAGATATACTGTTTCAGTTTATCCTCCCTCTCTTTGTTGTTGGCTATAATGGCATTCCACTGCTGATTGAACTTGGATATTCTCCGGTATGCTTCATCCAGATTCTGCTTCTTAGTGGCCAATACATCATTGACAGATTTGAAGTCCAGACCCAAACGCTCATGTTCAGCTATCTGCTTAGTCAAATTCATGCCCAACCTGTTCACCAACTCTGTCTGCTTCTTGAAGGAGTGGACGGCTTCATTTCTCTCGCTTCTAACCTGTGCTAATTCTTTCTCCATCCCTTCATTTTCCTTCTTCAGCTCTTCTCTCTCAGCTAACACCTGATTATACTGCTGAATAGGCACGGTAGTAGGCTCTTCACTCACTGGAGGGCTCTCCTGCTTAGCAAGTGCAAAAGGCATTCTTATAGTCTCTGCTCTGGTCTTGATCTAGGTCACATACGGAGCATAAGCTTGGCTATTACTCTTGCCTAACAATGACTTCCCTCGTCTACTGACATCATTCCAGGCATGCTGAAGCTTAGATAATATATCCCCTTCTAGAAGACCGGTGAGGTACAGATGTTCCTGCACCCCTTCATCCTTTGGCGGAGCTCTCAAAGCATAAGCAAAATGTCTGACAAGTAGAGACAGATTATAGTTGATACAACCCTTTCTCCCAATCAAAGGCACATTCGAAAACCCACTGCAGTCTGAAGGTTAAGGTTTCCTGCAATAACCCGACCCCGCTCATAGGTATGGACCTAATCACAGACAAGGTATGACATCCTATGTGTTTCCCCAGCGTCACAGACTTTCAAGAGAGATGATACGATACCCAGAAGGTGTGGCATCATCATGTCTTAAAGTGGACTCACTCTGCTGAGTCACAAATGATCGGTCCCTAGAGTCGACAATCCTCCAAACCAACAACCCCTCAAGCCCAAAAGGCTGGAAAAGAAGTCAACCGGGAGAACCTCGTCTGAGCGTGGTTTTCATGAGATAGTAGTGCCTGCAAAGCAAGCACGCGCCCACTAATTTCCACAACTAATGCTAAGTACACTCAAGCCTGGGTCTGGCTTCTCACTCATCAGAGCCCCTTCCCACAACAGCACAATAATAATATACTGAAAATAAAATGCGGAAAGTAAAATGCGATAAATAAAACCCAACAGGTAAACACACAAGCTCTAGGATTGACTCGCATAGGGAACCAGAGTCCCCAGCATAGTCGCTAGTTGTCCCTACTGCAAACAAACGAGGTCGGCAAGACAGAAGAGTCGCCACCTTTCATTATTTATCCCTCAAAACGGGAAAGGAAACGATCGGAAAAAACCTAACGCAAAGGTATAAGACAAGGTCATCGCAACCATTGTCTGGATTCGGGAGTCGGTTATGCAAGGGGAAGGCATTAGCACCCCTCACGTCTATCGTACTCGATGGGATCCACGCTTATTGTGTTTATCTGACGGGTTTGTTACATCTATCTACACCAAAAGTCTGGTCTGAAAAGAAAAGAAAATGACTCGGCAAAGCGTCACGCTCTATGCCTATGTATTCCCGTCTGGAACGAGAAATCAGAGTCAACGTACTTCGCCTAACTACGGGGGAAGGTTGCTCGCCGAGATATCGCATCTCGTGCCTACGTACTTTCATACGACGTGAAAGATCAGAGCAAACATAGTTCGGGAAACGAGAGACACAGGTTTGTCTTTTTTATCCGAGTAAGGTTAACAGACGGTTCCAGCAGTTTGGTGTATGCAGCTCGCTCGACAGAGACTTAGGCGTTGACCGTTTGCGGTAGAACCGGGAGTTAACAGAACTCTCCTTCTGAAAAAGGGTTTCCAAGGGATTAAAGGTCCAAGAGGACAAAAAGAGTTTGATCTTTGTTTTCTATTTGTTAGAGAAGTATCTTTTATGGAAGTTTGCAACTGATATCGCACTAGAGACTATGACCTGAGTGAATGCGCCGCATGTCACCCAAAGGGTGCCATACTAAACATCCAGACTATTGAAAAGAAACTCTCCAACAATCCTTTCTCAAGTAGCTTAAGGCTCGTAGTGTACGACGTCAATTAACCTTTATTACTGTATTTTGATTTTCTTTGCAGATGAGAAGAGAAAAGACGCACTAAAGGGGAACTGACCCAATCCTAAAGTTGTCATGCCAAATTGAACCTAGGAGGGAACTACCTAATGTTATCATGCCTGGTTATAACCCTAATGCCTGTCATAACTTCTCTTGAACAAGGGAAGTCAGAGTTCCTAGGGGAACATGGCAAAGGAAAACAAACAGCAAAAGAAATAATTGTATAGAAACAACTGTAAATAAAATGCAACACACAAGAAGAAGGAGCCAAGCTCAACTTCTAGAGAAAACAAGCCCAGAGGCAACACACAAAACACAGGTAAGGGAGACAGACTCAACCTTAAGCCAGCAAGCAAAGCCAATCAATAACAGTCAAGCAGAGGGAGCCTGACTCAACCTCTAGATGCAGACAAGCAAAGGGAGTTATTCTCAACCTTTAGGATTCTCTTAAGCCTAGATTACTGTCGCACCCTAATTTTTGACCTTAAGATCCCGCCTCCTCATGCTTATTTTTTTCTTGTTTGTTTTATTTTACTTTTATATGTGTTTATCGCAGCTAACCCACTTGTGTGAGTACATGTGTTTGCATAAGCTCTTATAATCACGCACTTGGCTCCTAAAGGAAAATTAGGGTTCCCGTCCGTTGATATTGGGTATGGACTGGTTATGGAGTTCATGGTACTTAAAAAAGGAGTGAAGCTCTCACATGCTGAGGAATTTAAACTTCCAAGTCAAGGGCATTCAAGATTTCATATTTATCCAAAATACCAAGGTTAATCATATCAGGTGCAACCCATTTTATGACAAGGCTTTAACTTACTACAAATGCAAGCTTGGCGTTTTTTTTCCGAAAAGCCAAGATACGAAAGCCTTACCCCAAAGAGACTTTGCAAGTAGGAGGATTATATTCTATTCATTATGACCAAGAGTTTTCGATTTCTCTAAGGAGGACAAACAACTTTGCATTTAGGAAATGAAAGAATGAATACATTAAATAAGAAAGTGGAGATACATTTGGGTGCTATACAACTTCGGTCAAATTAATCCACTGCTACTGATCCTAAATAAGTTCTAATACAATACACTTCCAGGCATACAAGTCATAATTCTTACAAATGCTACAAAATGAGGCGCATTGGTTTCGCAAGGGAATTGGAATACATGATTTGGAAGCCTTAAGTCTATACAACTTCATACAGGGAAATCATCTTTAGTATCGCGCGTGCCAACGTTGTTCTTTCAAATTGATGCGTTGAGTCCGTGAATATCCGAGTGGAACTTCTTGAAGAAATCCATAATGCATCTTCACGGTTCACCGTCAACTATGTTACGCCGTACAAATCCAGCGTCCAAGCACCTCCCTCATACAGCTTCAAGGAGTCTCTTTTGGTCATGGTTCCAAACCCTCGTTGATGGACGTCGAAAAGGCCTTGAAATCCCTGCAAGGAACTGTAGTTTTTCAAAATTCCTAAGTAGTGAAGACATGGAAAATACACTTCGCAACGACATTCGACTTAAATTATGATTTTTACCATGATGAAGAGATTTATGAAAAGCTTTCCAGTAAGAAGCTTCTTAAAGACGTCTCTGGCTACAGGAGTTACAAAAGAAATCATGAAATTGACGGTAGAAGCGAACACAACATACAGTTAATCCATGGATCTTGCTAACCAACTTCCCCATACCGGCATTCACCAGAACAACCCACAACTAAATCCCCGTGACAGCAATGCGTTTGAACTCGAGTGACAGCTTTAGTCCTTAAGCTACCTGCATAATTGATTCCGCCAACTAAGAAAACAAGTTACACATTCAGTTGGAAACAAGTCGCAAATAATCTAGTTAAGAAGGAGGAATTACCATATGAACCAACACACCAATAAATGAAGACTCATAAATCCATTAGTTGCTGCCACATAATAGTATCGAGCTCAAGCTTCAGAACACAACCATTTACCACCGTAGTTCTGTTACAGCACAGTCACAAAAGAGGAATTATTCATGACTGAAAACGCGGCGTTACTTATTCAGGGCGCAAGAGGGAACTCAAGGCAACATACCTGCATGCGACTCGGTGAAATTGACGATACGCACCAAGACATTTTCGACCAGCCCTCCAAGAGCTTTTGAAAACTCCAACAAGGGAAGCTACCAGTTGTCACAAGTAGAATTAAATGACGTTAGTATCGGCAGCATACAGACGAAGCCATGACAATTTCGTTATCTCTAACTTACTTTGCAGAAATAGGACAGTCTTCGCCAAGACGACATTGTGCCACCTCGAAGAAGAAAACCAAGCTCACGACCCTGCAACCAAAGAAGAGGGTACTTGATGACACAACTCTTTTTTAGCACCCACGATCCGTTACGACAGTGAGAATCCAGCAGGCCTGCATTAGAGGATAAAATTTTACATAACCGTCAAGTTCAAGATATTTTCCCTCATGCCAAGAAGGATTTGTGCCTCAAGAAACCATTACCCCTGCAGAAGAGCCCTGGCACGCATTTAGTCAAGAGAAAAGTAGCTTTGAGGTTAGTGAGCATACTCCAGTCGAAACCTGTTGTGTCGAAGCCTGCACATAAGATCAGTAGCTTTCACACAGCAGGACCAGTTACTCTAAAAACAAAAAACAAAAGTTTGAACGGGATCTTCAGCAGATGGACCAGGACCGGTCTTAGGAAGTACACTCTCAGCGGCACTTTGACTCGCTCTCCAATCTTGATCAGTAGGAGCTTAACTTCAGCAACTCCATTCAAGAAATTATAATCACACTCAAGAGATTCGTAAGACCCTGCAAAACCAGTTGCACAATAAAGTCTTTAAAGATTTAGGAGAAGACGGTTATGATCAATTGAAAACAACAATAGCAGCAGGATTCAGACCTTCCGCAGATACCTAAAGAATGCCTCGCAGATGCCCTAGTGGACTCCCCTTCTATCAGCTGTCTGAGGCTCACATCTTCAGCACTAGATTGGCAGAGACAGGTTCTATTGAACTCGCTACTTGGTTTGCAGCTCCATTTTCTACACGAAACCAAAGAGGTTAAAGCATAAATTGGTGTTCCCAGCACTCTGATATTGCTGAAATTTAAAGAACATCAAAACCATAAGCAAAAGAGGAAGCAGTATGAGATTAAGCATGAGGTCATTGGTGTTATTGGCTACCATAGCATAAAGGACTTCACGGTCATTGACACCATTAAAGACTCCTAGAGCTCACCCGGTCGCGGCGACCTACCAAGTCTGTAAGCAAAAGTAGTGAATCAGTTATTCAATTATTATGCAAGAGTTAACTCAGATACAAGGGCCAAGACAGAACTCAAGAAAAGATGCCAAGAACTGAAATTCTGCTCACCTGATAACTTGTCTAGAGCACTTCCGTTGTGTACTCAGAACTCCTATCCTCCTTGCCAACTCTATTATCGCTTTCGCTCTGGGCTTTCTTTTTTTCTCATGGCCCAATCCCTTTGCTATCCACCCCTGCCAAATCAAATCCAGAATTAGTAAAGGAATATACCGGTTTAAAAAGAAAGATTCCCAGAACATTGAATCTGGACAAACAGAGGCATTAAGCATGATTGATGAAGGATATCACAGATTGGGATTCCATTAAACAAAATCATTCGAAAATGGAAATCTTTCAAAACTTTATCTAAACCAAAATGGAAAATCCACTCAGGCATTCAAGGCTCTTGATCAAATTTGGTACAAGGAACCTCACAGGAAGCCTATATAAAAGGGAATTGGAGACAGAAGAAGAGGATACGCTGAAACCCTAAAACAGAGAAAGCTTAGATTGAGAGGAAGCTTATCTTTGACGCTAAAATCGTCGATCGAAGGAAGAAGCTCATCAATCGCGCCGTGAAAGTCGCCACCGTGAATCCTTTGTCAAAGATCACGAAGACGCCGCACCGTCCTCATCAAGCCATCGCCGGTCATCTTTGGGTAGAACGCTCACACAAATTTGCTTATCATTACTGTGTCCATTCGATTTGCAGGTTAATAGGGGAAGAAAAAGAGGTAGAGGCCGTGAGAGGAGGAGGACGACGAGAGGGGCTAGGGTTCCGTTCACATTCTTTTTCTCACTTGTTTCGTTCTTCCATTGTACTCATATTGTAAACTGCTAATGTATGAATGCCACATGCACCTGCACCACACACCTACACACACTCACGACACCTAATTAATTATAATCAGTCTAATTAACCTAATAACTAACGTTTAATATAACCCTTTTAAATAATTAATTCTTAATCTAATTTTAATTAGACTTTTTTATATAATAAAAACTAATAACATTTTACAATTAATTAAATCAACCCTTTTTCTATTTTATTAATTCCCTAATATAATATTTATTCAAACTCTTTTTTTTTCTAAATAACTTAGAAGTGTAATAATAAAATTTTTTTTAATCAATCTCTAGTTTTATAATTGAGAGCTCTTTATAATAATAATAATTTTATATAATAAAAACCTTTTAAATTTAATAAATTTTGTACAATAGTGACAACAAAACTTTTATTTAATAAAGGAGCCCTTTCTCTAAATCACTTAATTCTACTAATAACTAAAACTTTTAATAATAACACCTTTTATAAAAGACTTAATTAAAAAAACAACTTTATAACAAAAAAACCATTTTCACAAGTTCCATAACTTATATCCACTTAATAATAAAACCTTTTAAAACTATATAATTTAATAAAAACCTTTTTCCGTGTAGTATAACTTTATTTATTTAAATTGGATCTCTTATAAACAAACAACTTAATAATTAGCAACTTAATTAATTCACAAACTTTATCTAATTTCCGCTAAAGTAAAACCAATTCACACCGCTTTTATCTAAAACTAATACAATATAATTTTTCTTAAAACCAATCCAACCAAAAAATAATATAACTTTTAAACAATCTCTCGCCTAAAAAAAACAATCAACTAAAATTAACCAACACCGTAATTAATCAAATTGATTGCGCACGCTTACACCTCACATTCACATTCACATTACTTGCACTCACTTAGCGCTTTCATGTGTATGTATGTGTTTACTTACCTACTTTTATTTTCTTTATGCAATTTACAATTTATCGCAATTTATATTCTCACCTCGCATTTCGTCCAAAGGAAAAACCTACACATAAGTCAACACTTGTGTGTAGTGCATCTCATTTGCATCATTCCCCCACACGATCCTTGATCCCATTCAAATTGATCGCTTAAGATAGATCCTACCTCATAGGAAGGACCTTGTCTTTTATCTTACAACTTAGACAAGAAAACAAACAAAACAATTCAAAACAATTATCCAAACACATTAGAGAAAGATGTTAATCATCTTAAGTGAGATAGAATCTCCACCCCACATCAATTACAATCAATACCGTAGGAACTTTGCCTTAAGAGAGATAAAGGCGTACTCATCAAACAATCTGAGTAATTGAGCCCTTTTCTTAAGACGATGCAAAGACTATTTTCCTACAACCTGTGGCGGTTACATCCCCCTTAAAATGATGACCCATTTCATCTCCTAAAATCAATCAACCAACTACCCTAAACCGGCAGGAACTTTGACCACAGTCAAAGAACTCCTCAAACCCTTTAGGGGAACTACAGATACTCTGATTCCACTCCCATAAGGATATGTAGGCATAAGATGCGACATCTTATCGAGTATACTTAGAAATAAACCCCCTAGGTCTTTCAACCTTAAGCAGATAAACACATAGCAATAAACAAATATAAAACAAGAGGTTCCTGTAGAGTACGACAGAAACTTAGGATGCTAGCACCTTCCCTAAGTTTAACCGACCCCCGAACCTAAAACTCTCTAGCTTGCATCTGCATTGCATTGTGGGAATTTTGATCTTTATCCCTTCCATTGGACAAATCAAAGTTCGGTTGCAAATTGAATTAAAGATTCAAACTAATCAATAGTTTGGTATCCGATTTTCACCGCAACAGAAATGACGACTTCACTGGGGAAGCCTCAGTGGGTTTCCCTATCTTGCTTTATTTATTTATTGCTTTATATCTGCCTATTTGCTTACTTGTTTATCTGTGTTCTTTATTTCTTTTGGGTTATTATCCTTGAGTGGTGAGACAAAGTCCTACACCCGGACTTGAGAGAAATTAAGATAGGATCGTGATATACTCGATGAGGCTTATAGGGAGTGAGTCCCGACTAAGTTGATTCGAGAATCCCGCTTAGTTGAGACCCTTTTGAAAATAGTTCAGTTGAAAGAGTTTAGTCGTGAAAACTTTTACTATTCTCAATGGGAGTCCATGATACTAAGGAACATAGTTACCTTTAACCCACTTTGGCCTTTATTAGGACGTAGTGTGAGGCTATGAGGGAGTAAGTCCCGAAATAGTGCTACGCGATGCTACACTCAAAAGAAGTTCTCTTGAGAATATTATTAATCCCTAAGTTAGTTGGGAAATTGATAATATCCGATAGATGGACTAATGACTTTGGGACCTCTTTAGAACCCTGTTCTACAGGTACCATCCACCTTTAGTCCTTGTCCTTTGTGAATGGGTATACCCTTCACTCCATGCTCGTTGCAAACCTAGGACTTTTGTTTGTTTATCTTTGTGTGCCCTTATGTGCTTACTTGTGTTTGTTGCATTCATATAGCATCATACTACATTGGACTTCATGGGATTTACCCTTTATTTATGAACATTGTAGGACATTATGGATAGACGAAATACTCTAAAATATACTTTTAAGAGTCCCAAATTGGATGACCTAAGGGAGTTGGGAGCTTTGGTTGAAGACCAAGAGAGGTTCAAGGGTAAATATGGGAAGTTACTATCTTTGTTGAGACGTACGGCAAATGAAGACCTACTTTCCGCTCTATTACAGTTCTATGATCCGATATATCACTGCTTTACTTTTCTAGATTATCAGTTGTTGCCAACTTTGGAAGAGTACTCCTTTTTGCTAGGGTTACCTATTCTAGATGAATCTCCTTTTCCTTTCTTAGAAAAGGACCCCGAAGAAAGAGACATCGCTAAGGCCCTTTATCTCAGGGTATCCGATGTTAAGGACCACATGGTTGTTAAAAATGGGACTTTCGGTTTGACTACATATTTCTTATTCGAAAAGGCTTCCTTTTATACTGATTTTACGAACAAGGCTCCATTCGAGGCAATCTTCGCCTTACTTGTCTAAGGGGTATTTCTATTTCCAAGTTTTGAGGGGTTTGTGGACCTTAACACAATTAAGATCTTCATGAAGAACAATCTAGTGCCGACTCTATTGGGTAATACCTACCACTCTATACATCTCTGAAACCTTCGTGGTGGAGGAATGCTTACGTGTTGTGTGCCTTTATTATATAAATGGTTCCATACCCACTTGCCCAAATATGTTTCCTTTTGGCACCTTAATGATAAGCGTTGGTCAGAAAAGATTATGGCTTTGACTCATTCTAACATCGATTGGTATAGCCGTGAGTATGATGGAATTCTAATCATTGATGGATGTAGAGATTTTGCTTATATACCGTTACTCAGCTTTGGTGGAGAGATCAGTTACAATCTGATTTTAGCCCGCCGACAGTTCGAAACCGAGAAGTTAGAAGTTGCTTTGAAGAAGTCGCAACATGAGTTAGAGTCTTGGAAGAACAAGTATCTAGTTTCTGTCGCAGAGATTGACGAACTCTAGAAGCAATTACAGTTGAAGGATGAAGAGTTACTCCCCTGCAAGAAGAGGAAAGTCATGGAGGATTTATTTTTCTCCGACCTACAATGCACTATTTGGAAGCTGATTGTGGATAACCTTATCCGCGAGAAGACCCAGCTAGAAGAACAGCTCAAGCAGCAAAATTTGAAACTTCCTTAGTGTCTTTACTAGCTTTTATTTAGCTTTTATTTGGGACTTTTAAAAAGCAATCATTTGTATTCCGTTTCAAAATTAATATAAAAACATTTTCTTTTGCCATAATGTTTATAAATAGTTGGGATCCCATGAAGTCCTACTCATCTTGCATTGCATTCTTTCTTTACTCAAGAAACTCAATTTTATTTCTCAGGTATTGTAACCATGGATTTCAAAAGAGAAGTATTAGAGTACACTTTCCAGAGTCCTAACATTGAAAGCTTGAGAGAACTAGCAGATCTCATCAAGAACCGTTACGCCTTTGCACCAGAATATGGAGAAGTATTCCGTTTTCTCGAACTCAAGATGAAAGGGGGGCTGTTGGAGACCTTGGTTCAGTTCTATGATCCATTATACCATTGTTTCACTTTTCCAGATTATCAGTTGATGCCGACTCTAGAAGAGTATTCTGATTTCCTAAGGATGCCCGTGACAACCCGACCTATATTCACCGGCCAGGAGGACGAACCCAGTCACCAAGAGATTGCAAACGCTACTCATCTCAGTCTAACAGATGTTCAAGCACACTTGACCACCAAGGAAGGAGTCCTTGGATTCCCAGCTGATTTCTTGATTGAAAAAGTCCGTTACCATGCTGAAAGGAAGGAGGTCCTTATCATGGAGGCCACCTTTGCTTTGTTGGTTTATGGAATCTTCTGGTTCCCAAAAGTCGATGATTTTGTTGACATGGATGCAATTAAACTGTTCATCCTCAAAAGTCCTGTCCCCACCCTGCTAGCTGACACGTATTACTCAATCCACTCGAAGAATGCCGAAGGGGGAGGACATATCGTTTGTTATACCACTCTGTTGTATTCATGGTTCATTGTTCTCCTAACTCGGCACCCGTCTATTTGGGAAGAGGAAGAGTCGCCCCGTTGGTCTGAGATAGTTATGGCCCTTACTCACTCTGACTTTGTTTGGTACGACCCTACCTATGGAGGTATATGTATGATCCGTAACATCGAAGGATTTACTAACATACTACTCATTGGGAGAGAAGGATGCATAAGTTACAACCCTGTTCTGGCTCGTCTCCAATTTGGGCATCCCATGATTGAAGTACCTGACCAGACTCTGGTAGAAGGGATCTTTCTCAAGGAAGGAGAAGACCCAGACCTAAAGACCGTCATAATTTATGCATGGGGGTACATCAATAAGGAAGGAAAAGTTACTTTAGGGTACCCCAATTGTGTTGTCTCTGAAGAATATCTACATTGGGTGTGAGAAAGAGCTCTCGACCTCAAGATGCCATTCCCTTTCCATGAACCTATGGTATTAGCTTTTCACGATCCAGATTGGTTTGATGTGAGCGAAATAGATCCGTTGAAGGTTGCCTTGGACGAGGCTCAGAAGCTGAAGGCCGCTTGGAAGAATAAGTTTTTCATACTCAAGGTAGAGAGAGAGAAATCCCAGAGGATGCCAGAAGTAGAACTTGCAAGGAAGAGGAAGGCGCGAGAGGATTTATTTTCCTCTCACACCTCTCCAAGAGCTGTCACCGGTAACGATCTTCCCCCAGCAGCTATGGCTTGGAAGGAATGTGTCGATCGACTCATCAGCAAGAAGGCCGAGTTACGAGAACGTATTAGTCAGTTAGAAGAAGAGCTTCGCGCACAGAAGGAGCATAAGGAGTAGATCTCCGAGTTTCTCTTTTGCTTTTGGTTCAATGTAATAAACTCCTAAAAGAGTACTCCGCTTTGTAATGCTTTGATTATTAAAATAAAATAAGTTTTTCTCCAACGTTACAATACCGAAACAATTTGAGTTTCTTGAAAGTTTCATACTCATTTGCATTTTGCATAAGCATAACATCGTTTGCATTCCAGGGTCTCACTCTTGCTTCATCTCCGCAGACAAGTTGAATCACCGATACAACACTCGAGCTAGTCAATGCCAGAAGATGGATCAACTAGAACAAGAGAACAGAGTGCTCCGTGATGAAGTTGTCGTTCTGAAAGAAAGTTTGGAGAGGTTGAATGGTCTAGTGGAAGCCTTGTCCAATCAAGCCTCGATCAACAACCAAGAAGTTCCAAGGACTGTTATATCTGAAGTAGTATCAGCACCGATCCCATTGGTGTCTACTGTTGCTGAAGTAACCTACAGCATGCCGCCAGGTTTCCCGTGGGGGTGCCTCCTTATTTCACTCCGACTGGTTATCGTCCACCTGTTCCCGAGGTTCCTGTCGCAACCACTGTTCAAGCTGCTCCTGTAGTTTCTGCTGTGATGACTACCGCGTCTCCACTTATGAACGTTGTTCCGTATATTCTGGATGAACCAATTTTACATGGGTCTCCAACCGAAACTGTGGGTTTGGAAGAGAGGATGGACGGATTTCAAGACCAATTTTCCGAAATACAAAAGGAGTTGAGTGTCCTTCATGGAAAGGACTTGTTTGGTAAGAGTGCTTCTGAGCTGTGCTTGGTTCCAAATGTTAAGGTCCCACCGAAATTCAAGGTCCCTGATTTTGAAAAGTACAAGGGGAATACTTGTCCTCAGAGTCATCTCATTATGTACGCCAGGAAGATGTCTGCCCAAACTGATAATGATCAACTACTCATTCACTACTTTCAAGACAGTTTGACAGGCGCCGCCCTCAAGTAGTATATGGGGTTGGATAGTACGAAGATTCGAACTTTCAATGATCTAGGAGGAGCCTTTATCAAGCAGTATAAGTACAATGTGGACATGGCGCCCGACCGAGATCATTTGAGAGCAATGGCACAGAAAGATAAGGAGAATTTCAAAGAATATGCTCAGCGTTGGCACGAGTTGGCCGCGCAAGTCACACCACCGCTAGAAAAGAAGGAAATGAATAAAATGTTTCTGAAGACCCTTGGTCCTTTCTTTTATAAGAAGATGGTAGCCAGTGCACCCAGTGACTTTACTGAAATGGTCAATATGGGAATGCGCTTAGAAGAAGGTGTTCGCGAAGGAAGATTGGCCAAAGAAGAGAGTGCTCCTAAAAGGTATTGGATCAGTTTTGTGAACAAAAAAGAGTAAGGTGTAAATGCCATTCAAAAGGGACAATTTAGAAAGAGGTACATACCACCACACTAAGTTGCGGCGGTATCACTAGTGTTTAATGCTCTGGCTTATCAACTACAGTCTCCGCGACCATACCAGCAACCTCAGTCCCCCGTTTCTCAACAACCACAACCTCAGCAAAGTCCACAGTACCCTCAGCACAATCAAGGTCGTGTGTATAGAAAAATAAATTTTGATCCGATCCCAATGACATGTGCTGATTTATTCCTCGCTTTGATTAAAAAGGGTCACATTCAGACAAGAGCTCCACCTTTGGCTCCCGCGAATCCTCCTCCTTCTTATAGAGCTGGCAAGTTTTGTCCTTACCATCAGGGTGCTCCAGGACATGATATTGAGAGTTGTTTCGGTTTGAAGATGGATGTCCAGAGGCGAATTAAAAATGGAATCTTGTCTTTTAGGGATTCCGACCCTAATGTACAGAAGAATCCATTACCCCCGCATGGTTCGCCCTCTGTCAATATGATTGAAGATTGTTTGGAAAATGATGATCAGGAAGTTTCAGATGAAGAGGCTGAAGAAGTTTGTGTCATAGTACCCCATTTTAAGGAAGTGGAACGTATAGAGATTTTTTACAATAGCAGGAAGCCAACTGTTACTCCTTTGGTAATCAACATGCCTTGACCTGTCCCTCACACTTCTAGTAAGGCTATCCCATACAGGTACAATGCTACTATGCTGGACAATGGAAAAGAAATGCCTTTGACCACCATGCCTTCAGTAGTTAACATCGCAAATGTTAGTAGGGTGACAAGAAGTGGTCGAGTTTACCCAACTTTGCCACCGAAAGAAAAAGAAGTTTTTCTCGAACCATTAAGCTCAAAAGACCCAATTGTGGGGCAATCTGGTGGATCTAATTTATCCATCTCAGATGAATGTCTAAACGTAATCAAAATAAGTGAATATAAGGTTGCAGATCAGCTTCTACAAACCCCGTCGAAGATTTCTGTGCTACAATTGCTGATGAGTTCTGAGGCTCATAGAGAAGCGCTTCAGAAGATTTTGGAACAAGCCTACGTCGAGCAGGATGTGACTATGGAACAATTTGATAACATTATTGGTAGTATTACTTCGAGTGATAATCTGGGTTTCAATGAAGACGACCTCCCAGAGGAAGGAAGGAAACATAACATGGCTTTACATATTTCTGTGAACTGCGGAAACGACTCTCTGTCCAGTGTGTTGGTTGATACTGGATCGTCTCTAAATGTAATGCCTAGAACTACTTTATCTAAGTTATCGTATCAAGGACCGCCGATGAGGCCAAGTCGCGTTATTGTCAAAGCTTTCGATGGGTCAAGGAAACGGTAATTGGTGAGGTAGATTTGCCCATGACTATTGGATTACAGACTTTTATGATCACGTTTCAGGTCATGGACATTCGTGCCGCCTATAGCTGTTTGCTAGGGAGGCCATGGATACATGAAGCTGGAGCAGTTACTTCTACCCTGCATCAGAAGTTGAAATATGCTTTTGAGGGAAAAACAGTTACAGTTTGTGGGGAAAGAGCTTTGGTGGTAAGTCACTTGTCATCATTCTCATATGTCGAAGCTGAGGAAGAGGTGGCACGCAATTTCAAGCTTTGTCTATTGTGGGCGAGGGTGTCCGAAAATCTCAGGCATCCATGTCATCATTTAAAGACGCGCAGCGAGTAGTGAACAGTGGCCATCAGGCAATGTGGGGAAAGGTGTTGTCTTTGCCAGAGAACAAAAATAAGGAAGGTCTCGGCTTCACCAGCGGTTCTTCTCAACAAACCATCAAAAGTCAAGGATTTTCGCTGATCAATGAGGTATTCCGTAGTGGAGGAGTCGTCCGTCATCCTCAGATTAATGTTGTGTCAGAGGACGAACTTGAGGGCTACATATCAGATGGTTCTGCAAGGTCCTCCATTCCTTACGAAGACTATGAGCCCTATATGGAAGATCCAGGCTATGTTTCGGATGAATTTGACTATACCTTTGGAGTTTATGCAGTCACCGAGGAAGATCCAGATGAGGACATCCCAAACTTTGTGACCCCAGGCGTTGTAGTCAAGAATTGGAGTGTGGTTGAAGCCCCTACTGTCATTCATATATCTAAGTAAAGCATTTGTTTTAAAAAAAATTCGCTCTGCCCAAGGCGAAACTGCATTTATTAGGGCTTATTTTCAATAATTCCCTTTGCTCTGCCCAAGGCAAAGGTGACTTTGTTGGGCGTGTCTTTTTGGTTTTGCTATCATCAATAAATTACTTTCATTTTCATTTGTGTTTTTATATTTATTCACGATATTGGAAAATAATAAGTAGCATCTCGCGTACACACACTTTCCACTTTACAAAAACTTATTGAAAATCACATCACTTGCGCAAATTGCTACATAAATTACATCCTGGGAATAATGATCCACTACCTTCTCCGAATTTTGAGTTTCCTGTGTACGAAGCTAAGCATGAAGAAAATGATATCCCAGAAGAAATTCCAGACTGCTTGAGAAAGAGGAGAAAGCTATCCAACCTCATCAGGAGCCAGTGGAAGTAATCAATTTGGGAACAGAAGAAACTCGCAAAGAAGTGAAAATTGGACCTCTGCTCAAGCCCGATGTAAAGAAACAGCTGATTGATTTTCTTGGATAGTTTGCTGATGTGTTTTCTTGGTCATATCAAGATATGCCTGGATTGGACACGGCTATAGTTGAACATCGTCTGCCTTTGAAGCCAGAGTGCCCGCCAGTAAAGCAGAAGCTCAGAAGGACTCGACCCAGCATGGCTCTAAAGATTAAAGAAGAGGTACAGAAACAGATTGATGCAGGTTTCCTTGTCACTACCGAGTATTCGCTATGGTTAGCTAACATTGTACCCGTTCCGAAGAAGGATGGCAAGGTTCGCATGTGTGTAGATTACAGAGATTTGAATAAAGCCAGTCCGAAAGATGATTTCCCATTACCTCACATTGACATCTTGGTTGACAGTACTGCGAGATATGAGGTTTTCTCCTTCATGGATGGTTTCTCAGGTTACAACCAGATTAGAATGGCTCCCGAGGACTGAGAGAAGACGTCATTCATCACGCCCTGGGGCACCTTTTGTTACAAAGTTATGCCGTTTGGACTAAAGAATGTAGGGGCAACATATCAGAGAGCTATGACTACTTTGTTCCATGATATTATGCATAAAGAGATCGAGGTGTATGTGGATGATATGATAGCTAAGTCAAAGACCGAGGATGATCATGTTAAACACCTGGCTAAGCTATTTGGTCGGTTGAGGGAATACAAGCTCCGTCTGAACCCTAATAAATGCATATTTGGAGTACGATCGGGGAAGCTATTGGGTTTTATTATCAGTCAAAGAGGGATTGAAGTGGACCTTGACAAAGTGAAAGCTATCCGGGAAATGCCAGCTCCCGCCACCGAGAAACAAGTCAGAGGATTCTTGGGACGTTTGAACTATATCTCCAGGTTTATATCCAACATGACTACTACGTGCAAACCCATTTTCAAGCTTCTGAGGAAAGAGCAAGGGTATGTTTGGACTGAAGACTGTCAAAAGGCTTTTGATAGTATCAAAGAGTATTTGCTTGAACCACCTATCCTGATACCGCCAGTTGAAGGACGACCTTTGATTATGTATTTGACTGTTTTAGAAGATTCAATGGGTTGTATACTCGGTCAGCGAGATGAAACGGGAAAGCAGGATCATGTCACTTATTACTTGAGCAAGAAGTTTACCGATTGTGAAACAAGGTACACTATGTTAGAGAAGACTTGTTGCGCTTTGGCGTGGGCCGCCAAGCGTTTGCGCCAGTATATGTTGAATCACACTATTTGGTTAGTTTCAAAGATGGATCCTATCAAGTATATTTTTGAGAAGCCCGCTTTGACTGGGAGAATTGCTAGATGGCAGATGTTGTTGTCTGAATATGATATCGAGTACCATACTCAGAAAGCTGTTAGAGGAAGTGTTTTGGCTGATCATCTGGCTTACCAGCCCATTTTAGATCATCAACCCTCAAACGACGACTTTCCCAATGAAGATGTTATGTTCTTAAAGATGAAAGATTGTGAAGAACCCGTACATGGTGAAGGGCCAGAGCCAGGTTCTCAATGGGGTTTAGTTTTTGATGGAGCTGTCAACGCTCATGGAAAAGGGATAGGTGTTGTTATTGTGACTCCTCAAGGGACTCACTTCCCATTTTCCTCCATATTAACATTCTAGTGTACTAATAATGAGGCTGAGTACGAAGCATGCATCATGGGTCTTGAAGAAGCAATCGATTTAAGAATTAAGAATCTAGATGTGTTTGGTGATTCTGCAGTGGTAATCAACCAAATCACTGGAGAATGGATAACCCGACATGATAACTTGGTCCTGTACAGAGATTATGCTAGAAGATTGTTACCATTCTTTGATAGGGTTGAGTTTCACCATATCCCTCGTGATGAGAACAGAATGGCAGATGCGTTGGCAACTTTGGCCTCGATGATTCTGGTAAAATTTTGGAACGAGTGTCCTCGGATTGAAGTAAAACGTCTTGATAGACCTGCCTACATCTTCGCTGTCGAAGAAGTCGAAGATGGCAAACCCTGGTACCATGACATCGAAGTTTTTCTTAGAACTCAAGAATACCCTTTAGGAGCTTCCAACAAAGATAAGAAAACTTTGAGAAGGTTGGCTGGAAATTTTCTTTTGAGTAACAACGTGTTGTATAAACGGAATTTTGACATGGTCTTGCTGAGATGTGTTGACAAACAAGAAGCGAATATGTTGATGACGAAAATTCACGAAGGATCTTTTGGCACTCATGCCAACGGACATGCTATGTCTAAGAAGCTTTTAAGGGCTGGATATTATTGGATCACAATGGAATAAGATTGTTACAAGTTTGCTAGAAAGTGTCACAAGTGTCAGATTTACGCGGATAAGATTCACGTACCTCCAACTTTGTTGAATGTTATCTTATCACCGTGGCCATTCTCTATGTGGGGAATTGATATGATTGGAATGATAGAGCCGAAAGCGTCTAATGGACATCGATTCATCTTAGTAGCCATTGATTATTTTACCAAGTGGGTCGAAGCGGCTTCCTATGCTAATGTAACTCGACATGTGGTTGTCAAATTTATCAAGAATCAGCTTATTTGCCGATATGGTGTGCCAAGCAGAATTATTACAAACAACGGTTCCAATTTGAACAACAAGATGATGAAAGAGTTGTGTGAAGAATTCAAGATTGAGCATCATAATTCTTCCCCTTATACACCAAAGATGAATGGGGCTGTTGAAGCCGCCAACAAAAACATTAAGAAGATCATTCAGAAAATGGTTGTTACTTACAAAGACTGGCACGAAATGCTCCTATTCGCCTTGCATGGATATCGTACGATGGTACGCACATCGACTGGGGCAACTCCATTTTCACTTGTCTACGGTATGGAAGCAGTACTCCCGATAGAAGTTGAGATTCCTTCTATGAGGATCTTGGTGGAGGCAAAGTTATCAGAAGCTGAATGGTGCCAGAACAGATATGATCAGTTGAACAAATCGAAGAAAAGAGGATTGCTACGCTATGCCTTGGGCAGTTGTATTAGCAGAAGATGAAGAAGGCATTTGACAAGAAATTTTGACCCCGTGCATTCAAAGAAGGTGACCTCGTGCTTAAGAAGATTCAGTCTTTCCTCACTGACGTCAGAGGAAAATGGGCCCCGAATTATGATGGACCATATGTAGTAAAAAAAGGTTTTGACAGGAGGCACTTTGATGTTAGCAACAATGGGCGGAGAAGAGATCACTCGCCCTGTTAACACGGATGCTGTTAAGAAATATTTTGTTTAAGAGAAGCAAGTCATTATTCCCTTTATGTAATCGCTATTATTTTCCAACACTGTAACATCGGGGTCACGCTTTTCTCCTGACCACCATTCAATAAAAAAAATTTCATTTATCATAAATCTGTATTCTTGATAGCAAAATCCAGATTGATTTAAACCTTTTCAAAACCTTATGTTCTACTTGATATATGAATAACAAAAGGATGACCAGGGACGTTTATTTCGTCCGAGGAAAAACAATAATATTATGTGCTTCTCTAAGGATATTTATTTTATACAGATGCGAAGGTTACCTCTGTTCGAAGTAGTTTCTTCGCAGATGATAAGGGATCTATGGAGATTTTACTTGAATACCCTTTCGTTTGAGGCGTTTATTTCACTTCTCCCAGTCCGTCAGCATACGCATAGCATATAAGTAGACAGCATGGCATGTGCATTTTTCGCATGCTTTGTATTTTGTTTTGTTCTATCGCTTTGGCTATAGTTATCCTTAGGTGTTTGGGTGTGTCTTATCCCTCCACATAGATTCGTCTACCCTAGGCAGAAAGAGCACAATGTTTCATTTTCCCCATGAAGTTCAACCCTCATGGAAGATGGTTATTTCAGTATAATCCCATCTGAATTCATACCTCAATAGTTGAGTCTTGCTTGACAGTTTCTCTTCAGTTACTTCCTGAATTGAACTTCGGTCTTTGGCAACCACATTATGGACATCTCCGATCTTTAAGCGTGGATTAAGTGTACATTTATCTTGCACCCTATTCCCTAAGAAGAGTATTCATAGAGACAAACATTCCTTCAACAATAGCATCACAGGATTTTCTCGAACATCTATCTCTTTATTTGAGCAACTCGTTTTGATCAGGACCATATTCAAAACGACACATGACATTTTCTACAAGACAATTCATTTACCCTCAGTGGCTCCTTTAACATTATTGATTCGTCAAATGGCATCACTTCATAGATCCATCAGAGAAGCTTACCGAAGACATTACAAGACATCTCTCTTTATTTGAGAGCTTATAGAATATTCTGCAATTACAAAAGACACTCAGCAGGGACGCATTCCCCAGTAAGTTCATCGCACAAGTTTATTTCCATCAAGTGACATTTCCCCGAAGAAGTCAAGGAAGTTTATCATATCAGTCTACCTTCATTTGAGAAGACATACATTACAATTCAACCGGCTCACATCTCTCCCGAAGATCCCCGGTGAAGCTTTACAACTACATCTACAATTCACAACTACATTTACAACTACATTTAAAAATTACATTTACAAATTACATCTACAACAACAGAGTACATTACATATTACATCAACAACAATTACATCTACAAGTTCTACAACAAATTGCATCTACATTGACAACAACAATTTACGTTTGCAGTCTACAATGACATCTACAATCTACAAAATTTACAACCTCCCTATGAAGATGCTCTCACGAGTTTTCATCATTACAGGAAGAGACTAAGACCAGCTCTTGGTTCCCATACCAGGACACTCGGGGAGGCTCTACATAAGAGACTGAGACCAGCTCTTGGTTCCCATACCAGGACGCTCGGGGAGGCTCTACATCAGAGACTGAGACCAGCTCTTGGTTCCCATACCAGGACGCTCGGGGAGGCTCTACATCAAAGACTGAGACCAGCCCTTGGTTCCCATACCAGGACGCTCGGGGAGGTTCTACATCAGAGACTGAGACCAGATCCTGGTTCCCATATCAGGACGCTCGGGGAAGTTTTACATTTTTACTATTTCCAGTTGGATAATAAAGAAACACAAAAAGAATACGAAACAAAACTGAATTGTGTCCCAACCAAGAAATTCAGTACCAACCACCACAGTTTGGTAGTAAATCTATCCTTCGATGACCAATTTTTCACCTATTGTTAAAACACCATATTCTGAGTGTATGCGCTACACCTTTCCACGTTTGGAGATTCCCCACTGGTGGTTGCTTCTTGTCCTCGTGGAGTCCAGCTTCATTGAGTCCACTGTCTTTGTTTTCCTCGCGTGTTGTGCCTAGTTTTCCTTTTCCCTGTGACATCTTTTCTTCACAGGACAGTCTGTCTTGCATTTTCATATCATCGCGTATCATATGCATTCGGTAGCTTCTTAGGGCCAAAAATCCGTGCAATGTTTGTATTTAAGTCCCTCCTATCTCGGCGAGACAAAGATTTCAATCTCCATATCTCCGGATAGAAGTAACTTAAATAGGGGCATCTGTCGCACCCTAATTTTTGACCTTAAGATCCCGCCTCCTCGTGCTTATTTTTTTCTTGTTTGTTTTATTTTACTTTTATATGTGTTTATTGCAGCTAACCCACTTGTGTGAGTACATGTGTTTGCATAAGCTCTCATAATCACGCACTTGGATCCTAAAGGAAAATTAGGGTTCCCGTCCGTTGATATTAGGTATGGACTGGTTATGGAGTTCATGGTACTTAAAAAAGGAGTGAAGCTCTCACATGCTGAGGAATTTAAACTTCCAAGTCAAGGGCATTCAAGATTTCATATTTATCCAAAATACCAAGGTTAATCATATCAGGTGCAACCCATTTTATGACAAGGCTTCAACTTACTACAAATGCAAGCTTGGCGTTTTTTTTTCGAAAAGCCAAGATACGAAAGCCTTACCCCAAAGAGACTTTGCAAGTAGGAGGATTATATTCTATTCATTATGACCAAGAGTTTTCGATTTCTCTAAGGAGGACAAACAACTTTGCATTTAGGAAATGAAAGAATGAATACATTAAATAAGAAAGTGGAGATACATTTGGGTGCTATACAACTTCGGTCAAATTAATCCACTGCTACTGATCCTAAATAAGTTCTAATACAATACACTTCCAGGCATACAAGTCATAATTCTTACAAATGCTACAAAATGAGGTGCATTGGTTTCGCAAGGGAATTGGAATACATGATTTAGAAACCTTAAGTCTATACAACTTCATACAGGGAAATCATCTCTAGTATCGTGCGTGCCAATGTTGTTCTGTCAAATTGATGCGTTGTGTCCGTGAATATCCGAGTGGAACTTCTTGAAGAAATCCAAAATGCATCTTCACGGTTCACCGTCAACTATGTTACACTGTACAAATCCAGCGTCTAAGCACCTCCCTCATACAGCTTCAAGGAGTCTCTTTTGGCCATGGTTCCAAACCCTCGTTGATGGACATCGAAAAGGCCTTGAAATCCTTGCAAGGAACTGTAGTGTTTCAAAATTCCGAAGTAGTGAAGACATGGAAAATACACTTCGCAACGACATTCGACTTAAATTATGATTTTTACCAAGATGAAGATATTTATGAAAAGCTTACCAGTAAGAAGCTTCTTAAAGACGTCCCTGGATGCAGGAGTTACAAAAGAAATCATGAAATTGACGATAGAAGCAAACATAACATACAGTTAATCCATGGATCTTGCTAACCAACTTCCCCATACCGGCATTCACCAGAACAACCCACAGCTAAATCCCCGTGAAAGCAATGCGTTCGGACTTGAGTGACAGCTTTAGTCCTTAAGCTACCTGCATAATACCTGCATAATGGATTCCGCCAACCAAGAAAACGAGTTACACATTCAGTTGGAAACAAGTCGCAAATAATCTAGTTACGAAGGAGGAATTACCATATGAACCAACACACCAATAAATGAAGACTCATAAATCCATTAGTTGCTGCCACATAATAGTATCGAGCTCAAGCTTCAGAACACAACCATTTACCACCGTAGTTCTGTTACAACACAGTCACAAAAGAGGAATTATTCATGACTGAAAACGCGGCGTTACTTATTCAGGGCGCAAGAGGGAACTCAAGGCAACATACCTGCGTGCGACTCGGTGAAATTGACGATACGCACCAAGACATTTTCGACCAGCCCTCCAAGAGCTTTTGAAAACTCCAAAAAGGGAAGCTACCAGTTGTCACAAGTAGAATTAAATGACGTTAGTATCGGCAGCATACAGACGAAGCCATGACAATTTCGTTATCTCTAACTTACTTTGCAGAAATAGGACAGTCTTCGCCAAGACGACATTGTGCCACCTCGAAGAAGAAAACCAAGCTCACGACCCTGCAACCAAAGAAGAGGGTACTTGATGACACAACTCTTTTTTAGCGCCCACGATCCGTTACGACAGTGAGAATCCAGCAGGCCTGCATTAGAGGATAAAATTTTACATAACCGTCAAGTTCAAGATATTTTCCCTCATGCCAAGAAGGATTTGTGCCTCAAGAAACCATTACCCCTGCAGAAGAGCCCTGGCACGCATTTAGTCAAGAGAAAAGTAGCTTTGAGGTTAGTGAGCATACTCCAGTCGAAACCTGTTGTGTCGAAGCCTGCACATAAGATCAGTAGCTTTCACACAGCAGGACCAGTTACTCTAAAAACAAAAAACAAAAGTTTGAACGGGATCTTCAGCAGATGGACCAGGACCGGTCTTAGGAAGTACACTCTCAGCGGCACTTTGACTCGCTCTCCAATCTTGATCAGTAGGAGCTTAACTTCAGCAACTCCATTCCAGAAATTATAATCACACTCAAGAGATTCGTAAGACCCTGCAAAACCAGTTGCACAATAAAGTCTTTAAAGATTTAGGAGAAGACGGTTATGATCAATTGAAAACAACAATAGCAGCAGGATTCAGACCTTCCGCAGATACCTAAAGAATGCCTCGCAGATGCCCTAGTGGACTCCCCTTCTATCAGCTGTCTGAGGCTCACATCTTCAGCACTAGATTGGCAGAGACAGGTTCTATTGAACTCGCTACTTGGTTTGCAGCTCCATTTTCTACACGAAACCAAAGAGGTTAAAGCATAAATTGGTGTTCCCAGCACTCTGATATTGCTGAAATTTAAAGAACATCAAAACCATAAGCAAAAGAGGAAGCAGTATGAGATTAAGCATGAGGTCATTGGTGTTATTGGCTACCATAGCATAAAGGACTTCACGGTCATTGACACCATTAAAGACTCCTAGAGCTCACCCGGTCGCGGCGACCTACCAAGTCTGTAAGCAAAAGTAGTGAATCAGTTATTCAATTATTATGCAAGAGTTAACACAGATACAAGGGCCAAGACAGAACTCAAGAAAAGATGCCAAGAACTGAAATTCTGCTCACCTGATAACTTGTCTAGAGCACTTCCGCTGTGTACTCAGAACTCCTATCCTCCTTGCCAACTCCATTATCGCTTTCGCTCTGGGCTTTCTTTTTTTCTCATGGCCCAATCCCTTTGCTATCCACCCCTGCCAAATCAAATCCAGAATTAGTAAAGGAATATACCGGTTTAAAAAGAAAGATTCCCAGAACATTGAATCTGGACAAACAGAGGCATTAAGCATGATTGATGAAGGATATCACAGATTGGGATTCCATTAAACAAAATCATCCAAAAATGGAAATCTTTCAAAACTTTGTCTAAACCAAAATGGAAAATCCAATCAGGCATTCAAGGCTCTTGATCAAATTTGGTACAACGAATCTCACAGGAAGCCTATATAAAGGGGAATTGGAGACAGAAGAAGAGGATACGTTGAAACCCTAAAACAGAGAGAGCTTAGATTGAGAGGAAGCTTATCTTTGACGCTAAAATCGCCGACCTAAGGAAGAAGCTCATCAATCACGCCGTGAAAGTCACCACTGTGAATCCTTTGTCGAAGATCATGAAGACGCCGCCACCGTCCTCATCAAGCCATCGCCGGTCATCTTTGGGTAGAACCCTCACACGAATTTGCTTATCATTATTGTGTCCATTCGCTTTGCAGGTTAATAGGGGAAGAAGAAGAGGTAGAGGCCATGAGAGGAGGAGGACGACGAGAGGGGCTAGGGTTCCGTTCACATTCTTTTTCTCACGTGTTTCGTTCTTCCATTAAACTCATATTGTAAACTGCTAATGTATGAATGCCACATGCACCTGCACCACACACCTACACACACTCACGACACCTAATTAGTTATAAACAGTTTAATTAACCTAATAACTAACGTTTAATATAACCCTTTTAAATAATTAATTCTTAATCTAATTTTAATTAGACTTTTTTATATAATAAAAACTAATAACATTTTACAATTAATTAAATCAACCCTTTTTCTATTTTATTAATTCCCTAATATAATATTTATTCAAACTCTTTTTTTTTCTAAATAACTTAGAAGTGTAATAATAAACTTTTTTTTAATCAATCTCTAGTTTTATAATTGAGAGCTCTTTATAATAATAATAATTTTATATAATAAAATCCTTTTAAATTTAATAAATTTTGTACAATAGTGACGGCAAAACTTTTATTTAATAAATGAGCCCTTTCTCTAAATCACTTAATTCTACTAATAACTAAAACTTTTAATAATAACACCTTTTATAAAAGACTTAATTAAAAAAACAACTTTATAACAAAAAACAATTTTCACAAGTTCCATAGCTTATATCCACTTAATAATAAAACCTTTTAAAACTATCTAATTTAATAAAAACCTTTTTCCGTGTAATATAACTTTATTTATTTAAATAGGATCTCTTAGAAACAAACAGCTTAATAATTAGCAACTTAATTAATTCACAACCTTGATCTAATTTCCGCTAAAGTAAAACCAATTCACACCGCTTTTATCTAAAACTAATTCAATATAATTTTTCTTAAAACCAATCTGACCAAAAAATAATATAACTTTTAAACAATCTCTCGCCTAAAAAAAACAATCAACTAAAATTAACCAACACCGTAATTAATCAAATCGATTGCGCACTGTCGCTACTGCGAAAATCGGCGCCGGCTGACAGAAGAGTCGCCACCGTGCGTTATTTATCCCTCGGAGCGGGAAAGGAAACGCTCGAAGTAAACCTCGCGAAAACGGGAAAAGGTATGGTCATCGCAACCAAAACCTGGATTCGGGAGTCGGTTACGCAAGGGGAAGGTATTAGCACCCCTCACGTCCATCGTACTCGATGGGATCCACGCTTGCTTGGTTTGTACGGATTTCACTTCTATCTAAACTAAAGGATGAGGTCTGAAAAGAAAAGAAAACATGACTCGGCAAAGCATCGCACTTTATGCCTACGTATTCCCGTCTGGAACGAGAAATCAGAGTCAACATAGTTCGCCTAACTACGGGGAAGGGTGGGTGAAGGTTGCTCGCTAGGATATCGCATCCTATGCCTACGTACTTCCACACTGCATGGAAGATCAGAGCAAACGTAGTTCGGGCTACGCACGACACAAGCTGTTCAAGTGTCTTTTATGAAAAATCTCACCTTAAACAAGGGTTTTCTTATTGCAAAAAGGTTGATGTTCGTTCAAATCTTTTGACGGAAGAAATGAATTAATCTCTGTTATAACCTTTATTAGTGTTTTTCTGTTGTTTTGAAGGAAGAATAGATGACACTCTACAAATCCTAGGGTTGAAAAAAGGGAATAAAATCTACCCTAATGTTATCATGCATGGGTTAACTCCTAATGTCTATCATGCTCCTCTCTTGCGCAGAGAGAAACAGAGATCCTAAGGGAATAGACGGGAACAGAAACAACAGATATATACAATAAAGCAGTAACATGCATGGATGCAATAATACAAGCGAGGCAAGGGAGTCCCACTCAACCTCGAACCTAAAAAACAATAGGCAAAAGTGAACAGGATTCACTTTCAACCCAACAAGTTAAACAACAAACAATATAGTCTGAGAAATCACACAATACATCAAAATTAAAACAGCTAAAAGCTAAACAGCAAAAGCAATCTTCATCATCATCTGCACCCATCTTCAGGCTCCAAGCAAGCATCAGTCTCTGATCTTCAATCTCCCAATGGCTTTTCTTCAAGTCCTACTCTCCAAGCTGAGGAATCAATCCCAAGAGTGAATTGGGTGTTAAGCAATTAGTTGACCACCAAGGGTGGCAAACATACTGCTATCAACACAAAGAATATTTCTCTCAAGAGTTCTATCCCTTAGACATTAGCACCAAGCCTTCCAAAGGAAGGGGGTGAGTGTCTTAGAGAGACTCTGCATCATAGAGAAGGATGGAGGCAGTCAAGACCTTCCATGTTTGAGAATCAAGTTTGCCTACTCTAGGGCTCTGCCTAATTCTTAGATCCTACAGACTTCAACAGCTGCCAGCAAGAGATACTCTTCATCAACTCTGGAAGTTGGTCTTCATTCTCTGATCTTCAAATGGGCTTCATCACCTCAGTCTTCAGCTCAAACCCCCAGTCCCAAACAAACCCAATACCCCACACAGACAAAATATAACCCTAAAGAGGGCACACCACACAAATCAATCCAATACAAGTAATATACTAATAGCAGTAGGGGAATCCTAATATTTTTCTAAGGGATCTATCCTATACCCATAACCCCTATAGTCCCATACCCCAAAATCAAATCAAAATTCCTGAAAGAACTAATCTATCTCACCTATGTTCACTTAAAACCCAAATTTCATCACTCTAATCAAGTCACCTAAACTTTAATCCTAAAAATATGAATTAAATCCTATATACAAGTTGAAGTCCTAAGCTAATCACTCTAAAAAGAATGGATTAAAAATATAAGGGGAACTATTAGAATTAAAATCAACAAATTTGAGTACTAAACTAAACTCATTAAAATGCTATTTACAAGAAAAATACACAAAAAAATATCAAAATAAAATAAAAGGCCAATTTTATCATTTATTTTTTTTCTTAACAAAATTATTGATCTACCACAAAAAGAACCAATTAAAAAGAAGCTTTTCTCAATTTTTTATGATTTTTTTAAAGGTGAGAAAAATATTAAAGGAAAAATAAAATTCAAAAAAAGAAATAAAAGGGGAGGGGGTGCTGGAAGCAAGCTCGCCCAGTTGTAATTCTGATGGGCCTGGGAAGTGGGGGCGCAGATATCAATTGGCGCTAGGCCCAGTTGGTTTCAGAAAATCAGTTAAAAAATAAAAGAAAAAAGAATAAATCCACGGTGCGTTTAGCAACAAAATCAAGTGTTATTTCCAATTGGGCTTCGCTGGGGGGTGGGGATATGAATCTGAATCCAGGCCCAGAGGTGCGTTTTAAGTGAAACGCATCGTTTCACGCTGAGTCAATTCCCTCCATTTCTCTCTTCAAATCTGGACCGTTGCATGAGCTGAAAATGTCAAACAATTGGAATGATCTGACGGCCAGTGTATCGTCTTCTCCAATCAAACCTAGGGTTTGCAGAAATCCACGTCCATGCAGCCATGTTCAAGTCTATCGTTCTCCTTCAATATCCCATGAAATCATAACATTTCAAAACCAAAATTGATCTATTCTTTCCCAGGAACACGATGGTGCCCTTAACTTGGATTGAAACTAACTCTAGAACGAAACCCGATAGGTGGAACCTCATGACATACCAACTGCACTCATCAATAGAACCTCACAATCCTTCAATCTAACTGTCCTATCTTGTTCATCATGCTACACTGATCTCAGCAAGCCATTGCATGCTCATTAACACTCATTATATAACCTATTCTCGATCATCAAAGTCAATGCACCCTGCCATGGAACCTCATAGAATTCTCTCTATCTCTCAGAAATCAATCACCTATGGTCTCTAAGCATGTTGATCCTAACCATTCCATCTAATACTGCCTAGATAAAGAGATGTAGATTGAAATGCATACCTTGAGATTTGATGAAACAGTTGTGAATCTTTGCACTAGAGACCTTGGCAATCCTCTCAAATGATCCTTAGAGTATGGTGAGCTTTCTGTTTGCAACAATTATGATGATGAGTGCTTGGATTCTTGGCTGCAACTCTGGTGCACAATCTTGAATCTTGGACAACAACTCCTTAAACCTCCATTGATGGACCTTGCATCATGCTCATTCACACTCACAATATACCAAAGACTGAAAATGAAGAACTCTCTTGAACAGAAATGGAAGATTATGATAATTCTCTCACTTTCTTACAATAGAAGCAACCATGAAATTCTCTCTCTTCTCTCCCTATTTTCACCAACCCCTTGCACCAATGATTCATACTAAATATATAGATGAGGACAGACAGATCTAGAAGTTTCTAGATTGATCTAGGAAAGTGTAGAATGTGGTGGAAAGTTCATGAAATTCTCATGTGATGATATTTTGATACATCTCATATCATGCTTGCATCCCTTTCATATTTGTGCTAAAACCTCCTTACATGAGATATTGAAAGTGTATGTAAGCTCCTTGCCTTGAAAATTCACCTTATGCCAAGTTTTCCATACTTGCCTTATTATGCAAGTAACAAAAATACAAAGCAAGTCCAAAATTTAACCCCTAACTCAAAAAAAGTGGCTGAACCAATGTCTCTAAAATAATATTTGGAATCAATTTGGTATATTGGATGACCCATTTTGTATTTGTAGATCTCTGAAACCAATTTTTCATTTCAACTTTTTCAACTTATATGCCTTTTTTAGTTCATTTTTTACCAACTTTGGTCAAGTCTCATTCCATGCATTTCCAAACTTTCATGACTTCTTTTATAGACTTAAAATGGAATTTTGAGCAACTTTGATGTTGTGAAGTTTTTCATTTGAAGCTTCCTTGTATGAGTTTTAGGCATAGGCTAAGAATGACCTGTAATCCTCAGATGACCAAAATACCCTTTGCTTGCCAAGACCATAAGTAGAGTTCCACAAATCATATGAAGGCATACCATACCTTTATAGAAATCTAAGACAATAAGGAACAACTCTTACGTTGTCCAGGAATCCATTTGAAATCTCCTTGAAGGTAAAAAGTTGCTTGGAAGACAGACAACTTTCACAGACAAATTTCAGTGCCCTCAGATGACCTGTAACTTGCAAGAGCCATAACTTGAGTTATATAAATCATCTTGATGACTTCCACCACTCAAATTAAAGCTATGAAGATAATCTACAAGTTTCATGTGGACCAAGAATTCAAATGAAGCTTGCATCTTGAGTTACACTGCTTTGAAGTTTGACCTAAATCAGGGGATTTTCCTCTGAAACCCTAATTTGGTAACTCCAGTTCTCCTTGATTCCTTCTGAATTTTCTTTAGCACAACATCATATACATATCCATATAGCAAATAATGAATCCCACATTCTTCAAATGATCCTTGATGCCTTTCAAAACACTTCTTTGACCTAGGATTGACCCAGTGTTGACCCTAGTTGACTGACTTCAACTGAGGCTCTTGCAATCATTCCAATAACTTGGTTCTTCTCAACAATGATCATCTAGACTCTTCATAACATCCATACATACCTCATGCCCTTGGCTCATAGCTCATACTTCTTCTGATGATCCCCAAACAACCTCAAGATAGGAGAGAACTCACTGATCAACCTAGCAACTCTTCAAAGCTCAAATTCTTCTCTGATGACCTGAGTAGTCTTGAATATGAATGAAACCCTTGGATATATCTCTGGAGATGATAATAACACTTGATTCCCTGATAAAGATAGCTTGCTTATGCTATGCAATGCAGATGAATACACTATGTACATGATGACAATGCAAATGACTATGCAATTGAAACATAAGCCTAGGTTAGAAAAGGTTGGGCAAATTTTGGGGTGCAACAGCTGCCCCTATTCAAGCGGCTTGGACCCGACTGGATGAAGAGCGCGCAGCCTTCAGACGTTCAAGGTACGAGACGGTTGAATACGAAAGAACCCGGAAATTTGCCAACCGCAAAAATAAATTGCGAATACGACTACTGCTTGGGGAAAACCCTGGGAACTGGCTTCTGTTGTCACAGCAACAACTAGCCACCCATCTGTCAAATAATCTGATGTTGTCCGCAGACCACTCCATTCCGAAGAAATGAGCATACGCCACACAACGAGAAATTGTTGACATCACTTATCAACCTCTGTTGATCTCACTTATCAACCTCTGTTGATCTCACTTATCAACCTCTGTTGATCTCACTTATCAACCTCTGTTGATCTCACTTATCAACCCCTGTTGATCTCACTTATCAACCTCTGCACACGCTTACCAGCGGGAGAATACCGACTTCACTTGTCATGTTGACTTCACTGATTAACCTTTCGTATCTTGAAGAAACGAGCAAACGCTTAACCAAGCAAGACAATGTTCGAAGACATGAACAAACGACTCTGCGGGGAAATGAGAAACTTAACCAAGCAACTCTGAGGACAATTCTGACGACTGCCGTCAAACACCTGCTGGGGAAATTGGGAACTTAACCAAGCACCCTGACGAGAATAACCTTGTTGAAAAACGAGGAATTTTAACCAAACAACTCCTGTAGCAAGCTCCCTGTTGGGGACTACGAGGGACTTAACCAAGCGACCCATTGAAGTAACACCCTGCTGGAGAACATAACTTCGTTGGGGGAATTGCGGGTAACCACCCGAAAAACCTGTATTACCACCCTTTAATACTGATACCACATCATCCTGAGAAAGACTCAGATGGGGGAATACAAGTGACTTAACCAAGCGACTTGTCGAAGAATACCCTGCCGGGGACTACGAGGAACTTAACCAAGTATCTCGTTGAAGAACACCCCGCTGGGGATTACATCTCTACTGGGGTAACTGTGGGTAACCACCCAAGATCTGTCTCCACCACGCTCTGAGAAGGACTCGGCTGGGGAGAAAGAGGTGTTGGTTAACCAAGCAACTTTGCTAGGGGAACATGACATGACGAACACGATCACTGCGTGTCTGGCACAACAATCCTCTGTAACAAGATGAACACGATCACTGCGCATTCTACACCACAACTCTCTTGACAGGAGAAAACACGACCACTGCGTGCCCTGGCGTTGCAAACAAAATCACATAATGGAACAAACACAACGAACACAATCACTGCGTGCTGCGTTACAATCACATCAACCATAAATCCAACCGGATGAGGTAAACACAATCACTGCGTGCCAGACGGAATTAATCCACATAGAAGAGGTGAACACGTTCCTTGCGTACTTCAACCACCAATATGATAAACACGATCACTGCGTGTGCTGCAATAGGACGAATACGATCACTGCGCATCTCAACCAACAAAACCCCCCAAAATCACGTCAACACGATCACTGCGTGCCGCGAACCCAACCCATGTAACAGGACGAATACGATTACTGCGTATGCCGACCAACAAAACCAACTGATACGATAGCCACGATCACTGCGTGCTCCGCATCACAAGTTCCCATGGTACTATCGACACGTCACCACGTGCCATATGAATACGGTCACTGCGTATCTTGAACACGATCACTGCGTGTTATGAGCCATGATCCTCTTGACTGGAGAAAACACGATCCCTGCGTGTTATGTTGGAGCACGATCACTGCACGCTCTGAGCCACGATCCCCTTGACTGGAGAAAACACGATCCCTGCGTGTTGCGTGTCTCAACTAACCCACATAGCTGGACGAATACGATCACTGCATATCCTAACCATACATAGGGTAAACGCGATCACTGCGCGCTTCATGTCACAGCCCTCTTGACTGGAGGAAACACGATCCCTGCGTGCTGTGACACAACTTCAAACAATGGGACGAATACGATTACTGCGCACTTCGGCCATCGACAACCACATGAACACGTTCACTGCGCGTCCATCTATAACCACTGCAACGGACGAATACGATCACTGCGTATACCGATCAACGAAAACTGGATGAACACGATCGCTGCGTGCCAATCTATAACGACTGTATGACGGACGAACACGATCACTGCGTATATCGACCAACAACATCACATGAAATGGTAAACACGATCACTGCGTGTCCTGCTCAATAAACCCTGAGATGATACCAACACGATCACTGTGTGCCTTACAACACAACCTTCTTAGATCGGGACGAATACGATCACTGCGCCATTCGACCACAGATACACCTACCAGGATCGACACGATCACTGCGTGCCTTACAATATGAACCCCATAGATGATGCAAATACGATCACTGCGTACCTTGACCACAAAATCCACATCTTCCTGAAACCACGATTTCTCTTATCGGCTGGGAACAAACATCTCTAAAACTGAAGAGGTAACCATCCGGCTTATGTTTCAACAATGCACGTTTGATAATGACGAATTCCACACTGCATGGAACTGCTACGTGCTTGAGTAGAATGCAAATGCTCATGATGCATGCTTATGCAAAGAGTTGCTTCAGCAAAATAAATGCCGAAGACACACGGGATCCGCCGGGGATGACCGGAATACTACCGATACGCATCCAACAAAATAAATGTTGGAAAGATAAACTAACTCCGCTGGGGTTGACCATCCTGCTAGGAAAGCAGTTCACGAACTCAAAACTCCAAAATCTGCTGAGGACGATCCTCCTGACGAGGAAGAACGACTTGCTGGGGAAAGAAAGGACAATCCTGCTCGGGAAAACTCCTTTCAACAGCTCCAACCACTTGATCACACTCTATGGGGAACCTCTCCTGCTGTCACTGAGCTGGGGAAACTCATCCTGCTATCACTGGGCTGGGGATTGAATTACACATTCTGATTTGCACTGCGCAAGAATTCTCTAGGGAATTAGTCACATTCATCTCGACCTTTACTGGGAAGGACTCTGCTCTGCTTGATAAGCCACTTCTGATCTACTGAAGATACATTGCTTTTCCTTTGACGCAATCTCAACTCTCCTGGGGAGATAACATTCAGTTTTGCCTGGGGCGACTTCACTGGGGAAGACACAACATTCAACCTCTGCAAAGGGTACCAACCTGCCATGGACTCTGGCAGGGAACTTTGCAAACTTTTGAATACATGCAAAAGTCAACAAGCAAACACAAGGCAATCTATGCAAAAAGAGACATATTGGTAGTCACCCATGACAACCATTCAAGTAATTTTTGGTTTTAACAATCATAGGCCGAGGCCCGCCTGTTTACACGCATGTAAGTTTATCAAAAACATCGGCGCTTTTTACAAACAAAACTGTAAAATTAAAACCAAAGTCACACACTACACTGAATAAACACTTTATTGATAACGGCCTGAGAATAGGCAAGATTTATACATCAGATGCAACTCCTGAAAAGAGGTAGTCACACACAAACAAAATGTAGAAGTATACAAATATACAGAATAAAATTTGTACACATGTCGGCAACGTGTTATAGACGAACACCATGAACCGATCCTCCTATGACTCGTCAGACTCTGACGCTTTCCCGATCTCTGTCTTCGGAAGAAATTGCTTTGGATAATTGACCCCCAGATGCTCCCAAACTGCTAACAATCAAACTTGGACCGCAGTCATTTGCTTCTTAAATCCCTAACTTTTGCGTGAATCGCCCTTTGCGGGTTTTCGATTCACCGGGATACCCTTTTTTTCCGAAGCCGCCCAGTGTAGGTTTTCGACTTCGCGGGTGTACACGTTTTCAATTATATCCCTAACTTTTGCCCAAACCATTTTATTCTGTTTTTGGTTCGCCAGGATGCCCCATTTTTGCCTGGACTCTCTTTTTACTGTCCAGCGGGTCAATTTTAAGCAAAGTATTTTTTAACTGCGTCCGAGTTCACAGGGGACGAAAAGTTTTCACCATCCATGGTGGATAACAATAAGGCTCCTCCGGAGAAGACCTTTCTCACGACGTATGGACCTTCGTAATTGGGAGTCCATTTGCCCCTGTGATCCGATTGCGGTGGGAGAATCTTCTTCAGCACAAGATCACCCGTCTGAAAGCTTCGAGGTCGAATCTTCTTGTCAAACGCTTTCTTCATCCGGCTCTGATATAGCCTACCATGTGCAATGGATGCCAATCTTTTCTCATCAATCAAGCTCAGCTGATTCAATCTACTCTTCACCCATTCTGCCTCGTCCAGCTTAACATCAAGCAAAACCCTCAAAGATGGTATCTCAACCTCCAATGGCAGGACAGCCTCCATGCCCATATACTAGTGAGAACGGTGTTGCCCCGGTTGAGGTACACACTGTAGTACGATAACCGTGTAAAGCGAATGGCAACATCTCGTGCCAATCCTTATATGTTACCACCATCTTCTGAACAATCTTCTTTATGTTCTTGTTGGCCGCTTCAACAGTGCCATTCATCTTGGGTCTGTAGGGAGACGAATTATGATGCTCGATCTTGAAATCCCGACACAGATCTTTCATCATCTTGTTGTTCAAATTCGAACCATTATCAGTAATGATTTGCCCAGGAATACCGTATCTGCAAATTATATCCTTCTTGATAAATCTGGCCACCACCTGCTTCGTCACATTGGCGTAAGATGCTGCTTCCACCCACTTGGTGAAATAATCGATTGCAACCAGAATGAAGCGATGCCCGTTAGACGCAGTAGGCTCAATCTTGCCAATCATATCAATTCCCCACATGGAGAAAGGCCACGGAGAAGCCATAAAATTCAGTGGACTGGGTGGCACATGGATCTTATCAGCATAGATCTGGCACTTGTGACACCGCTTGGCAAATTTGAAACAGTCAGTTTCCATCGTTAATCAGTAATACCCTGCTCGCAACAACTTTCGGGTCATAGCATGCCCACCAGCATGTGTGCCAAAAGTTCCTTCATGGACTTCTTCCATGAGTAAGTTGGCTTCTTTCTCGTCCACACACCGGAGGAGTACCAAATCGTGGTTCCTTCTATACAAAACGCCGTCGGTATTCAGATAGAAGTTGCCTGCTAATCTCCTTAGAGTCTTCTGATCACGACTGGATGCCCCAGCCGGATACTCCTTATTCTTCAGGAAATTCTGTATATCGAAATACCACGGTTTACCGTCAGACGCTTCATCGATTGCAAACACAAAGGTCGTCCTATCAAGGCGAGAGATGACGATGCTGGGAGCCTCACTCCAGCGGTTGACTTTATACATCAAGGATAATGTTGCAAGGGCGTCTGCCATTTGATTCTCCGCCCGAGGTACATGATGGAACTCCACCCTATCAAAGAAAGGTAGCAACCTCCTTGCATAATTCATGTACGGCACCAGATTAGGTTGGCGCGTCTCCCATTCTCCCTTAATCTGATTCACAACCAAAGCTGAATCCCCATATACATCTAGATTCTTAATCCTCATATCAATAGCCTCCTCTAACCCCATAATGCAAGCTTCATACTCGGCTTCGTTATTCGTCACTGAAAAAGTCAATCTGGCCGTGAACGGGATGTGAGACCCGTGGGGAGTTGTAATGATTGCCCCGATCCCGCTACCGTACGAATTGACAGCCCCGTCAAAAATCATTTGCCATTGGGAACTCCGCTCAGGACCTTCACCAGGCAACGGCTCATCACAATCTTTAGCTTTCAAGTACATTATGTCCTCATCCGGAAACTCAAACTTCATAGGCTGATAATCATCAATTGGCTGTTCGGCGAGATATTCGGACAAAACACTTCCCTTAATGGCCTTCTGGGAAACATACTGGATATCGTATTCTGTCAATACCATCTGCCATCTAGCAATCCTTCCAGAGAGCGCTTGTTTCTCAAACACATATTTGATCGGATCCATCTTCGATATCAGCAGGGTTGTATGATTCAGCATGTACTGTCTTAGACGTTTGGCAGCCCACGCCAATGCACAACACGTCTTTTCGAGCATAGAGTATCGAGATTCACAATCCGTGAACTTTTTACTCAAGTAGTAAATCGCATGCTCTTTCTGCCCTGTCTTGTCATGTTGACCGAGAACGCAACCCATACTGTTCTCCAGAACCGTCAGATACATAATCAGTGGTCGTCCCGCTACTGGGGGTATCAACACCGGAGGTTCCTGCAAGTATTCTTTTATCTTTTCAAATGCCTTCTGGCAATTGTCGTTCCAGACCACCGCTTGATCTTTCTTTAACAGCTTGAATAATGGTTCACACGTGGTCGTTAGGTGAGAGATGAACCTAGCAATGTAGTTCAACCTTCCTAAGAATCCACGGACTTCTTTTTCTGTTCTCGGTGCTGGCATCTCTTGTATTGCTTTTATTTTTGCAGGATCGACCTCGATTCCTTTCTTGCTCACAATGAACCCCAGTAGCTTCCCGGATCTCACTCCGAAGGTACATTTATTAGGATTCAGCCTCAGTCTGAACTTCCTCAGCCTCTTGAACAACTTCAACAGATTAACCAGATGTTCTTCCTCTGTTTGAGACTTGGCAATCATATCATCGACATACACCTTAATCTCTCTGTGCATCATGTCGTGAAAAAGCATTGTCATGGCCCGCTGGTACGTTGCCCCAGCATTCTTCAAACCAAAGGGCATCACCTTATAACAGAAGGTTCCCCACGGGGTGATAAAGGTCGTTTTTTCCATATCCTCCGGAGCCATTTTGATCTGGTTGTACCCTGAAAATCCATCCATGAAGGAGAATACCGAAAACTGAGTCGTGTTGTCAACTAACACGTCAATATGCGGCAGCGGGAAATCATCCTTCGGGCTCGCTTTGTTTAGATCCCTATAATCAACGCACATTCGAACCTTTCCATCTTTCTTTGGCACAGGCACGATATTAGCGACCCAAATGGGATAAGTGGTAACAGCCAGGAATCCAGCATCCCATTGCTTCTGCACTTCTTCCTTTATCTTTACAGCCATGTCAGGACGAGTCCTTCGGAGTTTCTGCTTCACGGGAGCGCAATCCTCTTTCAACGGCAGTCGATGAACAACCATATCAGTGTCCAAACCTGGCATGTCCTCGTAGGACCAAGCAAATATATCACTGTATTCACGCAGCATCTCAATAAGCTCTTGCTTGATATCCTCTTGCAACGCGGACCCTATACGGATATTCCTGACGCATTCTTCAGACCCCAAGTTGACAATATCAATCTCTTCCTGGTGAGGCAGAATGACTCTCTCTTCTTGCTTCAATAACCGACTAAGCTCCTCTGGTAGGTCACTATCCTCCACAATCTCCCCCTCAGCTTGGAAGATCGGACGCTCGAAGTCTAAATGAGTCATAGGAAGTTTTTGGTCGGTGTCATCTGAAAATTCATGAATCCTGCGAGGGAAACGGTTAAGTGATTCAAAGATGATGTACAAGCAAAATGCATAACCGCGCTGCCATTTTATTGAAAGACAAAATAAAAACAGAAAGAAAAGGATCACAACATTTGAATGTAAAAAACGCCGTCATTTATTAATCATGCAAACATACAGGTAAACAGTTAGGCCCTAAGACAAGATCATCGATGCCTCGGGCAAGGCATGCAATCATACAAATGACTGAAAAAAACAATGCATTACTGTTTGGTGACTTGGATGACGTCTTGGATGGACCAGTTGCTTAGGCTTTGCCCCAGCGTGCTGGGTCGAATCCATGAGTCCATGTCACAATCGCTATCCGCTTCTTCCGTATCAGACACGACATTAATCCTTTCGAAGCTGACTCCTCCGGGCGTGAACACCACAGGTCCCTTGTACTTAGGTACACTCTGCGAGGTAGATGGGCGGTACCCCAAGCCATACTTGTCTTGCTTCACCGGGATGTCCAGAACCTGCCCCCACTTCTGAGTCTCTCCTGCTTGTACCAGCGCCTTGGCTTCTTTATATGAGGAGACGGCCACCTCTTGCCCTTCACTCGTCATCGGAGCTTCTTCTTTAACCTTCACCTCCTCGAACGCCTGGCACAGCGTTTCATGAATCTCTCCATCTACCTCCATATACTTGAAAGAAGACAAATGACTGACCAAGATATCCTCTTCGCCACACACCGTCAAAATACTCCCCTCAACCATATATTTCAGCTTCTGATGGAGCGTCGAAGTTACTGCCCCAGCGGCGTGAATCCAAGGTCTCCCGATCAAACAGCTATATGCAGGCTGGATGTCCATGATGTAAAACACTATATCAAACACCTCCGAACCTACCTGAATGGGTAACGTTATTGACCCGAATACTGACCTCCTTGTTCCGTCAAAGGCCCTTACTACCAAATCACTAGGGGTGCACAACAACCCACGGGTGTCTAATTTCAACAGAGCTTTCTTTGGTAACACATTCAACGAGGACCCAGTGTCTACCAGCACATGGGATAAAACAGTGCCCCGGCATTCGATAGAGATGTGCAAGGCATTATTATGATCACGCCCTCGAGGCGTTAAGTCAAAATCCGTGAATCCCAGTCCATGCCCAGCGTTAACATGTGCCATAACTCCCTCCAGCTGATTAACTGAAATCTCTTGCGGCACGAAGGATGTCTCAAGCACCTTCAACAGGGCATTTCTATGCGCCTCAGAACACAACAGCAGCGATAATATGGAGATCTTTGACGGGGTTTGCTGCAGGTGATCTACAATCTTGTAATCACTTTTGCGGATTAACCTCATGAATTCTTCCACATCTTTGGCTATCGGCTCTTTCTCTTTACTCCCCGAGGATTCCCCCTCAACAACTTTGTTCTTACCCCTGGCAAGCCTCTCTGCTTCAACCTCAGGTGAAGTGAAAATTCTCCCGCTCCGGGTTATGCCACCCGCTCCCACTATGTTATCCACGGATCCTGCTGGTGGATCATTCAAGTCAATCTTTTCCCCATTGCAATACACTTCAGCACCATAGCACCATGAAACTGCCTTTGTGCTTTCAAAAGGGACTGGCTTAGCGTTGGTAATAGTAATGGTAGGCCTTTTTGATGATGCCGAAATTGTCACTGATTTGAACGGAATGGTGATCGTAGCAATCTCGCTGCGCTCTTTTTCAGATTCTGTCTCAACAGATTTTTCTCGCCCCACAGCCCTGTCAAACTGCAAAGTTCCTTCATCAATCAAACTTTGAACTCCCCTCTTCAAATTCTCACAACCCCCAAGTTGAATCAAACAGTCAACACACTCTTCGCCGCAACTGGGATAAATACCTCCCTTCAATAAACGCTGCTTTACGTAACTCAAAGGGGTTTTTAGCTCGCTCACTTCGGAGACCAAGTTCAACTCATCATCTACCATGATTGCATTGGCCCCAGCCCCACCATGCTTGGGCATTGGCTGCTGCGTGATATTGGGACCGTCCTTCACGAAGTTAATAGCCGTACCATCAAGCAAATCCTGTACTTTATGCTTGAAAGCTAGGCAATTTTCGATATTGTGCCCTGGTGCACCTGAATGGAAATCACAGTGCTCATTAACATCATATCCGACTGGCGGCTGGCCAGTTGGTGGTGCTAAGGTCCTCTTCTCGACTAGCTGCAATTTCAACAATGTTTGAAGGAGTTCTGCATATGATACCGGTGGTACCTCGAATACTCTCCTCTGTCGTGGGTTCTGAAGCCTTCGCTGATTATTATTAGGCTGCTGCTGAGCCTGCTGCGGTGGTTGTTGTTGTCTCTGCTGCTGAGAAGGCCCTGGAATGGTTACACTTACAACCTGCGACTGCTGACGCCAATTCTGCCCTTTATTCTTTCGTCGAGCATTGAATACAACATTGGTATCACCTTGCCGCTTACCACCAAACGTCTTCTTATTACCTCCTGCGGAACTGGACTCACCCGCTTGAATTTTACCAATCTTTACCCCGTTTGAGACATGCTTACGCCAATCTTTACTCACCCGCTTACGCCAATCTTTACCAACCTTTATTCTCACTAGACTTCTGAGACATGCTTTGCAACTAAACTCGGTTAGGGGCGAGATCGCTGTTATATTGATAATGCCGAACAAAAGCCTCTGCCATCTCTTTCCAGCTCCTGATCTGAGTCGGCTCCAAGCTCATGTACCACTCCAGCGATGGCCCTGACAGGCTATCCTGGAAAAAGTGCATTAGCATCTTTTCATCCTCAGAATATGCAGACATACGCCTGTAAAATGCGCGCACATGCACCCTAGGGCATGTATCCCCCTTGTACTTATCAAATGACGGTGCTTTGAATTTCAGCAGGACCCTCAGCCCTGGGACTAGTCCCATATTTGACATATCCAGCCCAAGAGCATTCTGGTTGGCCAACCCATTCACTTTCTCTTCTAGCAATCTCATCCGCTGGTTGTCATCCCTGGCTCTTTCATAGCCTTCGTTCTGACCAGAGAACACATCCTCCTGTCGATCCTCCCAGCGAGGTACTGCATCGTATCCAACATAATCAGCATCACGGCCCGGACCCGTTTGGACGTACCTGGGGTCATACCTCAGATTACCCATCTCTTGAGTGTTGTATGCGCCAGCTCCATATCCAAGATTACCATAGCCACCAAACCCAGCCTTGGCGCCAGCCATGCTGCCATACCCCATATTCACACCATTGAAGCCCTGGTTACTATTAATACCATTCATTCCGACATTCTCTACGCCCCCATTGAAACCCTGGTTGACATTACCCACAAATACCCCAGCAGTATCTGCATTGACATTCATATTACCAGCGTTCCCACCTCCACCTACAGGACCAGTTTCTCCAGCATTCAAACCGGTGACGGGAATAGCATCAGCACTTTGAAGATTCTCGACTCGGGGAGAAGCAACAACATTTTCACCCTGCGGTGTCCCGTTGTTTTCAGCCCGTGCGACTATCGGTTGAACCAGATTTTGCAGCTGCTCTTGTCCTTTGGCGATGGTCTCCATGGTTTGCATGAGCAGGGCCATCCTGTCACGCATCTCTTGCATTTCACTCTGCACGTTGTCCATGATCTTCTTCTGGTTAATCCTTGTAGAGTAACGGTGGACCCGCTTTTCTGCAATCCTGAAAATACCTGAAAAATGGATGCAGGAGATAAGATACACGATTCACAAACCTGCAATGCAAATATGAGTATGTATGCAAAATGCAATGTGTGTCTGTGCATTAGGGATTATCATTCCCCGATTCTAGTGTGAAGGTGTCAGTGCAGTGACAGTGCTAGCAAGACAGTGATCGGAGCCGAATCATAGAAAACCTCGTATATTACAGAGAAATCCAAGAATACAATATCACCGAGTACAATAAGAAGGCATGACCTCAACCAACAATCCTGGTGATGGTCAGCACGAATGCAAATAAAGCATACAAGTTAATACATGAAATGATCAGGTACTCCCATAAGCTCGGTACTCTTCTATTAACTTCTTGGTCTCTGGATGACCTGGTCGGGTAAGCAGACCCTCGACAAGCTGGTTTCTTCTCTTGAGAACATGTCGCATGTCACCAGCAGTTTCCTCCCATGCCCCTTCTCCGAAGCGATCCTCTAGCTTCCGCTTCTGAGATACAGCTTCGTTCCTGCCTTCGATGGCCTTGTTCAGTGCTTTCTAGAGACTATATCTGGCCATTACCTCCTCTTCATGCTTCTCAATGCTAGCCTTCAACTGCTTCTCGAGGTCAGAAATTTGCTGCTTCAACTTATCTTCCCTCTTCTTATTGTTGGTCAGCGTAACATTCCATGTCTTGTTACAAGAAGAGATTTCTCGGTGAGCGGCGTCGAGCGCTTTCTTTTTGGACTCCAGCATGTCGTGGGAGCTTCTGAACTCTTATCCCAGACGTTCGCGTTTCCTTTTCTCCTCAGTCAACTCAGCACCTAGCCTGCCCACTAGCTCGATCTGTTGTTGGAAAAAACGTACAGCCTTATTCTTCTCGCTCCTCATTTGAGCTAGCTCCTTCTCTAACTCTTCATTAATCTTCATCAAGGCTTCCTTTTCCTTCACGACTTGCTCGTAGACCTCCTTAGTAACAGTGGTTGGCTCTTCCACCGGAATATGAACAGGGACCGGAGCAGCTGGAAATGGCATCAATATCTGTCTGGTTCTCCCTTGGATCCAAACTTTGTAGGGTGCATACGCCTGACAATCGTTCTTCCCTAACAGTGGCTTCCCTTTTCTGTTAATACGCATCCAGGCATGCCGAAGCTTGGCTAGTAACTCTCCATTCAAATCACCTGTGAAGTACAGAGATTCCTGTACTTCTTCCTCCTGCGGTGGGTTCTTCAACGCATACCCAAACTGACGGACAAACAAAGATGGGTTGTAGTTGATGCATCCTTTTCTCCCTATCAACGGAACATTAGGATACCCAGAACAACTAAAAATAAGCTCGGACCCCAACAAGTCTCGATCAAACCACTCAATGTCCTCAGAAGACAGCCTCATCATATGCTCTGGCCAGTCAGATGTGGTTGCACTATCCACAAAAGGTCCCTTCAGGGGAAGATGGCTCTTGAACCACATGGACAGCAAAGGCATGCAACAAGAGACATTCTTGCCTCTCCTGTTCTCATTTCTGTAGTGCATCGAATGGTAGAAGTCACCGATCAGTGTAGGGACTGGGTTACCAGCAGCAAATAGATGAAATGCATCCATGTCCACGAAGTTTGGGAAATTGAGAAACAGCACTATCCCATAAATGCATAGAGCCAAAATAGCGTTAAAGACCACCCAACACCCATTCTTAGCGTACTCTTGAGCCTTACTAACCAGAAACTGGAGAGAGAAACCCGAAACCCCTTGCCAAGAAGTCATCAACAGCTCAAAAGCATTCATGTGCAAGGCTTTAGCTAGATCCTCCAATTTGGGCTCAGTGGCAGAGTGAATAAAAGGGACTGCACTCTGCATCGGCAGCTCAGTAAACTCTACATACTCCTCCATGGTGGGCCCCAAGATAAAGTCAGTAAACGTGAAACACCTCAAAGTCGGTCATAGAATTGCATCATCGTGTACAGCCCATTCAATTCATCATCAGTTGATTTGCGAACCAGACTCAACAGCCGTCCATAACTCTGTCTGAAGCTTCTACGGACATCCTCATCAGCAAGAGAAATCAGACCCAGGAGGGGAGCAATATCAGGGATAGGTAGCTTATAGGCAACTGTCATCCTCAAACCAGCCATGATCAAAACTCAGAAGTCCAGACACTAGAACCGGGGGATATGCAAATGCACCTGCAGCATAGTGTCGCTACTGCGAAAATCGGCGCCGGCTGAACAGAAGAGTCGCCACCGTGCGTTATTTATCCCACGGGAGGGAAAGGAAACGCTCAGAGTAAACCTCGCACAACACGGGAAAGGTATGGTCGTCGCAACCAAAACCTGGATTCGGGAGTCGGTTACGCAAGGGGAAGGTATTAGCACCCCTCACGTCCATCGTACTCGATGGGATCCACGCTTGTTTTCAGGTATGGATTGTTATTCTATCTACTCTAAAGGTCAGGGGTTAAAAAGAAAAGAGAATGAAAATAAAATGACTCGGCAAAGTATCGCACTTTATGCCTACGTATTCCCGTCTGGAACGAGAAATCAGAGTCAACGTAGTTCGCCTACCTACGGGAAAGGAGGGGAAGGTTGCTCGCTAGGATATCGCATCCTATGCCTACGTACTTCCACACAGCATGGAAGATCAGAGCAAACGTAGTTCGGGCCACGTACGACACAAGTCTGTCTTGGTTGATTTTATTCCTTCTGAAAAAGGTTTTCTGATTAGCGGTCCAAGCGGACAAAAATGACGTTTTGATGAGTTTACATTCTTTTACGGAAGAAGTGTCTTTTATTGTGTTTGAAATCTTTATGTGTTTTTCTGTTTGTTTTGAGAAAGAAAGAGACAGAACTCTAACATACGGTTGCGAAGGGAAACAAACTAACCTAATGTTATCATGCATGGGTTAAGACCTAGTGTCTATCATGCTCCTCTCTTGCACAGAGAGAAACAGAGATCCTAAGGGATAGGCAGAAACAGAAACAATATCAGATATATACAGTAAAACGGTAAAATGCATGGATGCAACAGTACAAGCGAGGCAAGGGAGTCCCACTCAACCTCGAACCTAGAAAACAATAGTCGAAAGTGAACAGACTTCACTTTCAACCCAGCAGGGTAGACAGCAAACAATACAGTCCAGAAAACCAATCAATACATCAGCAATAAAATACAACAGCAAAAGAAACAGCATCAGCAGCTCTGAATCAACATCTGGCTTCAAGTAATCTCCAATCAGCTACAGGCTTCAACAAGCATCAATCTCCATCTTCATGACCTTCAGGCAAGGGCTTTGATCATCAGTCTTCTATCTGCAATGGCTTTTCTTCAAGCTCAAACCTCCAGGATGAGGGATTAGTCACAAGAGTGAATTGGGTGTTAAGCAATCAGTTGACTACCAAGGGTGGTGAACAGACTGCTTCTAACACAAGAGACATTTTCTCTCAAGAGTTCTATCTCATAGACACTATCACCAAGCCTTCCAAAGGAAGGGGGTGAGTGTCTTAGAGAGACTCTGAATCACAGAGAAGAATGGATGCAGACAAGGCAATCCATGTTTGAGAAACAAACTTTCTAACCTAGAGCTCTGCCTAGCTCCTAAACCCTAGTTCCTCAGCATCTGCTAGCAAGAATCTTCTCTTCAACTCTGGAAGTTGATCTTCAACATCTGGACCTCCAGTGGTCTTCAACTCCTCAAGTCTTCAGCTCTCCAAGGTCCCCAGACAAACCCAATACCCCAAACAAGCAAGCAACAATCCCCAGAGGGCACACCACACCAGTCAATCAGATATATACAGTACATTAATAGCAGTAGGGGAATCCTGACTTTTCTAAGGGGATCTAATAACTACCCATAGCCCCTATAGTCCCATAGCTAAACTATTCAAACCCTAAGTCCTAAGGGAAATGAATTGATTCTCCTAAGTCATCACCTAAAACCCTAATTTTATCCATGTTATTCATACTTACACTAATCACCTAAAATTAATTTCTAAAAATGGGAACTAAAATGAATCTACAAGTTCAAAGTCTAAACTAAACAACCTAAAAAGAATGGACAAAAAATATTAAAGCATCTAATAGAACAAAAATTAACAAAATCATGTATGAAATGAAACTATTTAAATGCTATTTATTTAGAAAATATGGGAAAAATATCAAATAAAAAATAAAATGCAATTTTTATTTTTTTATAATTTTCTAGACATCCTAAAGAAAAATATGTAAAAAGAATGAATTAAAAATATGCAATTTTTGATTTATTATGAATTTTCAAAAATGAATGAAAATAAAAGGAAATTAAAAAAGAAAATAGAAAGAAATAAAGGGAGGGGGTGAGAATAGTAGGGATAACACGTTCAATGTATTGGGCTCATTAAAATGGGGGGTGTGGATAGCGCTCTGAGCCCAACCCCCCAATTAATGAAACGCAGCGTTTGGTCTCTTTTGAAATCTCCCACCAAAACTCAGATTAAATGAGGGTCGTTCGATCCCTGGTCAAGTCAAATCTTCCCTCCAGATCCAAGGGCGCGTGGTTCATCTTCTTCCTCCCTTCGCCTAGGGTTTCAGTCCCCACTTCCATGCATGAGAATTCCCCTCAATCTTTCTCCGTGATTTCTTGATGAAAACACAAAATTCCAAGCCCTAAAATATTCTATGAAACTCCAGTAATCCATGCCTAGTCTTAGTTTTCCCTAACTCTCATTACACACTCCAAACAGAGAGCACGAACCTCAGAACACACCATGCTTGCCTGAGATCAAAGTTGCCAGAACTCAAACCTAATGATCAACAGATGTTCTACATGCTTGCCTCATTATTCTATGCCTCAACACATTGATTATAACTCAATATACAGCTTGTTATCGAAGCCAACAGAAATGGTAACCTGTTATTGATCTCCATGAATCTATCCCTAAACCTCAAGAAATGATCCTCTAGGGTTTCTAAACAACATTATCTTAGCCACATGATCTCTAACAGCCAGAACAGTGAGATTCGAAGAAATATACATACCTTGCACTTGATAATGGTGATGGTAGCTAGACCTCAATCCAACCCTTGATACTTGCTAAAAACAATCTCCAATGGATGAATATGCTTCTGTTTGCAGTGATTTATGCTGAAACCTTGTGAATTATGCTATTCCATCCTTCATGCAAGTTGGAATGATGAAGTGGATATGTATGATCCTTGCTCAATTCAGCCACTTCTTGGTGCGAATCCTAGGGTTTGAATGATGATGATGATGATTCAATTCAAAGATGTGAGAAACTTGAGAGGTTTTTGAGAGTTTGAGTATCTTGTGGAAGAATAAGAAAAATGGATGAAAATGGAGATTTTTGCCAAATGGGAGCACCAACCCTTGCATGATTCAGCTTGCATGAATATATAGGTTGCATTAGAACCTCCTAGAACATTGGAGAAATTTCCCTTTACACTTTTCCTTTCAATTTGGATTATGTTACTTTCAAATCAAGCAACCATGGATAACTCCCAAATTATGACCTAAACTCAAAATTCCACTTTAGCCAATGTCCTTAGAATGCCTTTTCCATTCAAAATGACCTATAATTTTGCATCATTTGGCCAAGATATGAAAAATACGATTTTTTAAGCCATTTTCCTTCATTAAATTCACCAATTTTGAAATCTTGTGCTATGGACATTTCCAATCTCTCATGGTCACTTTTCTAGACTCAAAATGTCATTTGGAGCAAGTTTGATGTTGTAAGTTTTTTCATTTGAGGCCTCCTTGTATGAGTTTTGGACATAGGTTAAAATGACCTGTAATTCACAAATGACCAAAATACCCTTTGCTTGCCAAGACCATAAGTTGAGCTCCACACATCATATGAAGGCATGCTATACCATTCTAGAAAGCTAAGACAATGAGGAACAATTATTATGTTGACCAGAAATTCACTTGAAATCTCCTTGAGGGGTAAAACTAGCTTGGGAGTCAAGTCACTTTCACAGACAAAATTTCAGATACCTCAGATGACCTGTAACTTGCAAGGACCATAACTTGAGTTCTATAAATCTCCTTGATGTCTTCCACCACTCAAATTAAAGGTCTTGATATCCTCTACAAGTTCCATGTTGGCCAAGGATCCATTTGAACCTTGCATTTTGACTTATCTTGCTTGGAAATTTGACCCAAACTAGGGGATTTTACACAGAAACCCTAATTTAGAAACTCCTCTTCTCCTTGATTTCTCTTGAATTCTTCTTGGCATATCTCCATATACTTCTTTATATGTCAAATGATGAACCCCACATCTCTCCAATAGACTTGAATGCCCTTTAAATCAGTCAATTGACCTAGGGTTGACCCAGATGAAACCCTAGTTGACTGCCTTCAGCTGTAGTTCTTGTGCTCTCATCAATGACTTGTCTCCTTTTTTAAATGACTTTCTAAGTCTCTCATAATGTCTAGATACTCTCCATGCCTTCAACTCACAGCTCACAACCCTCTTGTTGACCCTCAGATACCCTCAGCTAGGAGATGGACTCAAGGCTTGATCTGCTGAACTCTTTGCTTTCAAATCCCTTTCTGATGACTTGAATGAGATTGAATTGGGATAATAACCTCTTGATAGGCTTCTAAAGAGGAGAATAGTGCTTGGTCCCTTGTTGGATGATTTGCTATGCTATGATATGCAGATGATTAGGCTATGTACATGACTCTATATGCAAATGCTAATGAGATTGAAACATAAACCAAGTGAATAAGGTTGAGCAAATTTTAGGGTGCAACAGCTGCCCCTATTCAAGAGACTTGGACCCGATTGGGTGAAGAGCCCGGAGCCTTCAGACATTCGCGGTACGAGACGGTTGAATACCAGTGAAACCGGAAATTTGCCAACCGCAGAAATAAACTGCACCCCTGTTTGGGTAACGACATCCACTGCATGGATCTGACTGTTTGCGGCCGCTCACTGATCTCGTAACGACCACGCTGGGGATAACAGATTGCTTGCTTATCCACATTAGGACTCTGTCTGTCGTCAATACGAAGAAATCTCAACTAGAACCTGTCCACGTTAGGACTCCACTTGCTGTTAACCCAGAAGAATCTTGGCAACTCCGCTGGGGATGATCTGTCTGCATTTCAATACACTATCCACGTTAGGAATAAGCCCTTCCACGTTAGGAATAACACCTGTCCACGTCAGGAATCATCTCTTCTGCATCTGTCCACGTCAGGACTAAACTTCCCATCTTTCCACGTCAGGATGCAATCTTCTTTTTCCACGTAAGGAGAACCGTATCAATCTGTCCACGTAAGGACTCCAGTACAACTCGATATGTCTGCGTCAGGACTCCAATCTTTCCGCGTAAGGAATACAACTTTGGTTCTGAACCTGTCCACGTTAGGACTCACCTTTCCACGTAAGGAGTACATCATTCTTCCACGTCAGGAATCAACTTTTCTTGAATCTGTCCACGTAAGGACCCCAATCTCCCCACGTAAGGAAACCAACTCTTTCCGATTTGTCCGCGTCATGACTACATTTTTCCACATAAGGAATGCCATCTTAACCTGTCCACGTAAGGACTCCGCTCTTTCCACGAAGGAATCCTCCTCCTATGTGTCCGCGTAAGGACTCACTCTTTTCCACGTAAGGAACACGATCTCCTTTCCCCGTAAGGAACCATTTTTCTGATTTGTCCACGTAAGGACTCCCCTCTTTCCATGTAAGGACCTGAAGTTTCTCTTTCTCTTCCACGTAAGGAACACGCCTTCTTTCCACGTTAGGCATACTTCTTCTTCTGAATCCGTCCACGTCAGGACTAAATTTTCCACGTAAGGAATCTATCTTCTTCTTCCACGTTAGGAATAACTTCTTTGATCTGTCCGCGTCAGGACTAAACTCTTCCACGTCAGGAATAATCTCTTTCTTTCCACGTCAGGAATCAATCTTGATATGTCCGCGTGAGGACTCAATCTTTCCACGTAAGGAATGAACTTGCTCTTCCACGTAAGGACCTGAAACCTTTTTTTCCACGTAAGGAATAGATTCGTCCACGTCAGGACCCATGTTTCGTCTTGATTTGCCCACGTAAGGACTACATCTTTTCTGCTGAGAAAATACATCTTGTCCCCGTCAGGACTCAGTTCTCCATTGATCCCAACTCACAAACTTCTTAGCACCGACGTGACAGCGACTTTGAGGCGGACTCTACTGGGGATATTTGGAAACCAAACTACCGGACGCCTGTTCTGATAACCGGTGGTGGCCTCTGAAATTCTGATTCATGGAACCTCTGATGACAACTAACTCTGCCTGGGAATAAAGAGAAACTTATCCTGATAACTCTGTGGGGAATACGGCCGAAACTGACATTATCATTGGATGTCCCATGCCGAGATCTTGAATGTTTGGTAGTTCATTTGAGCAAGAGTTCTCTACACCTGAACTGCTAGAGTACAGAAACTGCTTCAGCAAAATAAATGCTGAGGATAATGCCGATTCCGCTGGGAATAGCCAGATGCTACAGAATTATTCCAGCAAAATAAATGCCGGCAGGGGTGAAGTCAACCATGCTGGGAAATTGGGAACTCAAACCAAATACCCCTTTGAGGTAAACCCCTGCTGGGGAAAATGACTTTGCTGAGGAATAGCAGGTATGCCAAGTATGATTGGACTTCTATGCCGGAGAGTGAACTGATATTACACAGTGTCCCTGACAAAATAAATGACAGGACCCACCACCAACGCTGCTGGGGAGAGTCTTGATCCTGCGGGGAAAGATGAACCTGTCTGAATACAGCCTTACGATCTTATAATCGTCGATCCTTTCTTTCTTTGCACAAGCTACGACTAGCTAGAGAGTTCGATCCTTCTCCAGGAAGAACCTGCATGACCTGCGTGAAGGCTGAGTCTTTCGTTATTGCAATCTTTCGATCATCTTCCTCGTACGGTTATGAAACCTGCAACAACACAAACAAGACAAGACAAGCCTATGCAACCAAATCAACTCAGGTTAGTGACGTTATTTTCAGTTAATTCAAAGCTTTAGCAACTGTTGGCAAGGGCCAGCGACGTTATACTCATGCTAGTTTCATCAAACTTAGGCATTAATCATGCACAAAACAGTAAAGAACAGTGTCAAATACTGAATAACGTGTTTTATTGATCGGGCCCCTGAATGGGCGGAGTTTTGTACACGGGATGTAACTCCTGAAATGAGGAAGCTACACAAAGCAAATATACAAGTATACAAGTATGCACAAGAAGCATAAATATTGACAACTTAAATTTGTACACATGTCGGCAACGGGACGCCGATGAACACCACGAACTGACCCTCCCATGACTCGTCCGACTCTAATTCTTTTCCGGTATCCCCACTTCTGAAGAGATTGTATCCGATAACTGGCTCCTCAAATACATTCTCCCGCATTGATGCTCATTGCAACTATCAAATTCGGACCGCAGTCATTTGCTTTTCAAATCCCTAACTTTTGCGTGAACCGCCCTTTACGGGTTTTCAGTTCACCGGGATACCCTTTTTTGCCGAAGCCGCCCAGTGTAGGTTTTCAACTTCGCGGGTGTACATTTTTTTTCAATTTTATCCCTAACTTTTGCCCGAACCTTTCATTCTGTTTTTGGTTCGCCAGGAGGCCCCATTTTTGCCTGGACTCTCTTTTTCTGTCCAGCGGGTCTATTTTAAGCAAAGTATTTTTTAACTGCGTCCGAATTCACAGGTGACGTGAAGTCCTCTCCGTCCATGGTGGACAACAACAACGCTCCTCCTGAAAAGACCTTACTGACGACGTATGGCCCTTCGTAGTTGGGGGTCCACTTGCCCCTGTGATCTGCTTGTGGCGGGAGAATCCTTTTCAGCACAAGGTCGCCCGTCTGAAAGCTTCGCGGATGTATCTTCTTGTCGTACGCTTTCTTCATTCGGCTCTGGTACAAACGACCATATGCTAGAGAAGCTAGCCTCTTCTCATCCATCAAACTCAATTGATCCAACCTGTCTTTCACCCATTCTGCCTCGTCCAGCTGAACGTCTCGCAATACCCTCAGAGAAGGGATCTCAACCTCTAATGGTAATACCGCTTCCATTCCGTACACCAACGAGAACGGAGTTGCCCCGGTTGACGTGCGTACCGTCGTACGATAACCGTGCAAAGCAAAAGGTAGCATTTCATGCCAATCCTTATAGGTCACCACCATTTTCTGAACAATTTTCTTGATATTTTTATTGGCCGCCTCAACAGCGCCATTCATCTTGGGTCGGTAAGGAGAAGAGTTGTGATGTTCGATCTTGAAATTCTGACAGAGCTCCTTCATCATTTTGTTGTTCAGATTTGAACCGTTGTCCGTGATTATCCGCTCGGGAATCCCATATCGGCAAATGATATCTCTCTTGATGAATCTGGCCACCACTTGCTTCGTTACATTCGCGTAAGATGCCGCTTCCACCCACTTGGTGAAATAATCGATTGCTACTAGGATGAACCGATGCCCGTTAGAAGCTGTCGGCTCGATCTTTCCAATCATATCGATTCCCCACATCGAGAATGGCCATGGAGATGACATCACATTTAGAGGACTCGGAGGCACGTGTATCTTGTCAGCATAGATTTGGCACTTGTGGCACTTCCTCGCGAACTTGAAACAATCAGTTTCCATCGTCAGCCAAAAGTAACCTGCCCTCAGCAGCTTTCTCGTCATAGCATGCCCACCAGCATGCGTACCAAAGGTACCTTCGTGAATTTCCTCCATGAGAAGCTTTGCCTCTTTCTCGTCTACACAACGCAACAACACCAAATCGTGGTTTCTTCTGTATAAGACGCCATCCGGATTCAAGTAGAAATTACCCGCTAATCTCCTGAGAGTCTTCTGATCTTGACTGGATGCCCCAGCCGGATACTCTTTATTCTTTAGGAAATTAAGGATATCAAAATACCACGGTTTGTCATCAGATGCTTCATCAATAGCAAATACATAAGCTGGCTTGTCAAGCCGAGAGATAATGATTCGGGGAGCTTCGTTCCAGAAGTTGACCTTGTACATGGAAGACAAAGTGGCGAGGGCGTCAGCCATTTGATTCTCGGCCCGCGGTACATGATGCAATTCAACCTTGTCGAAGAAAGGCAACAATCTCCTTGCATAATTCATGTAATGTATCAAATTAGGCTGCCGTGTCTCCCATTCCCCTTTTATCTGATTCACTACCAGAGCTGAGTCTCCGTATACGTCTAGATGTTTGATTCGCAACTCAATGGCTTCTTCGAGCCCCATTATACAAGCTTCGTATTCGGCCTCATTGTTGGTAATGGCAAAGGTCAATCGGGCAGTAAACGGGATGTGCGACCCGTGTGGCGTGGTGATGATTGCCCCTATTCCGCTGCCGTAAGCATTCACGGCTCCGTCAAATATCATCTTCCATTTGGACCCCAATTCTGGTCCCTCGTCTGGAAACGACTCTTCACAATCTTTCATCTTTAGGTACATGATATCCTCGTCAGGAAAATCAAACCTCATCGATTGGTACTCTTCAATAGGCTGCTCCGCCAGATACTCAGACAGCACACTCCCCTTTATAGCCTTTTGCGAGACTTATTGAATATCATATTCAGTCAAGACCATCTGCCAACGGGCAATTCTACCTGACAACGCCTGCTTTTCAAATACATATTTGATAGGATCCATCTTCGAGATGAGCATGGTTGTATGATTCAGCATGTACTGCCGCAAACGCTTGGCGGCCCAGGCTAGCGCGCAACAAGTTTTCTCAAGCATTGAGTATCGAGATTCACAATCTGTAAATTTCTTACTCAAGTAATAGATCGCATGCTCTTTCCTCCCCGTCTCGTCGTGTTGACCGAGAACACAACCCATGCTTCCCTCAAGAACCGTCAAATACATTATCAAGGGTCTACCTGCCACTGGGGGTATTAGAATAGGAGGCTCCTGCAAATACTGCTTTATTTTATCGAACGCCTTTTGACAGTTTTCATTCCACGTCACAGCTTGATCTTTCTTCAATAACTTGAATAACGGTTCACACGTGGCCGTTAGGTGAGATATGAACCGGGCAATGTAGTTCAACCTCCCTAAAAACCCGCGCACCTCTTTCTCTGTTTTAGGCGTCGGCATTTCTTGAATTGCTTTTATTTTAGCAGGATCAACCTCTATTCCTCTTTCGCTTACGATAAACCCCAGCAGCTTACCCGATCTCACCCCGAAGGTGCATTTATTAGGATTCAGCCTCAGCCTGAACTTCCTAAGCCTTTTAAATAGCTTCAACAGATTCACCAGGTGCTCTTCCTCCGTCTGGGATTTGGCAATCATATCGTCAACATAAACTTCGATCTCTTTATGCATCATGTCATGGAAAAGAGTCGTCATCGCACGCTGATATGTTGCCCCAGCATTTTTCAAACCGAAGGGCATCACTTTGTAACAAAATGTTCCCCAAGGCGTTATGAAAGTAGTCTTCTCCATATCCTCTGGCGCCATTTTAATCTGGTTATAGCCTGAAAAGCCATCCATGAAGGAGAATACGGAGTATTGAGCAGTATTATCAACTAACACGTCAATATGCGGAAGTGGAAAATCGTCTTTTGGGCTTGCTTTATTCAAATCTCTATAATCGACACACATTCGAACCTTGCCATCTTTCTTTGGCACTGGTACGATGTTGGCAACCCATGAGGGATACTTTGTCATAGCTAGGAAACCAGCGTCCCACTGTTTCTGAACCTCCTCTTTGATCTTCATTGCCATATCTGGTCGAGTTCTGCGAAGCTTTTGTTTGACCGGCGGGCAATCTTCTTTCAGTGGCAGGCGATGCACGACCATATCTGTATCGAGCCCTGGCATATCTTCATATGACCAAGCGAATACATCACTATACTCTTGGAGCATTTCAACCAGTGTCCGCTTGATATCATCCTGCAGCGCGGCTCCGATACGAATGTTTTTCTCAACCCCTTCCGACCCCAAATTGATAATTTCGATGACCTCGTCGTGAGGCAGAATGGCTCTTTCCTCTTGCTTTACTAACCAAGATAGTTCTTCAGGAACGTCGCTATCTTCGACCACCTCTTCTTCGGCCTGAAACACCGGGTGCTCAAAGTCGGGACGAGTCATAGGTGATTCAAGGATGTCATCTGAAAATGTTATCCTGCAAAAGGAATGGTTAAGTGCTTCAAAATGCGTATAAAACGAATAACCACGTTGCCATTTTATTGAAAAATATAAAACAAGAAAGACAGGGATTACAGTATTTGCACATGAAACAACGCCATTTATTTAACGATTAACACGCAATGTTTATAACAACACAGCCCTAAGCAAATCATGATGCCCCGGGCAAGACATCAGATTGTTCAACAATTAATAAAGCAAAGCATTACTGTTTAAAAGTCACAGGAACAAGCTCCTGAATAGACCAGTTGCACAGTCCTTGTCCTGGCGTGCTTGGCTGAATCCAGGCATCCATATCACAGTCGCTGTCTCCTTCGTCAGACTCTGAAGCAGCATTAATGGTTTCATGACATACTCCACTGGCAGAGATGGTGATTGTCTTTCTGAAACGGGGTGCCCCCACGAAAGGAGTTGATGACGACGGTTGGTACCCCAGCCCGAACCGGTCCATCTTCACAGGAATGTCCAGCACTTTGCCCCAGCCCTTGGCTTCTCCTGCTTCCACTAGAGCTTGAGCCTCTTTATACGACGAGACGGCTATCTCCGGCACTTTGCTCGGCCCGGGACCCTTGTCCTTGATGCGCAAACCTTCGAATGCCTGGCAGGGCGTTTCGTGGATCTCTCCGTCGACTTCCACATATTTAAATGAAGATAGATGGCTGACCAGGATGTCCTCTTCTCCGCACACGGTGACTACGCTGTCTCCGACCATATATTTTAACTTCTGATGCAGGGTGGACGTGACTGCCCCTGCTCCATGAATCCAAGGTCTTCCAAGCAAGCAACTGTACGCAGGCTGTATATCCATGATATAAAACTCCGTTGCAAACACTTCCGGCCCCACCTGCAGAGGCAAGGTAATCGATCCAAAGACTGTCCTCCGCGTGCCGTCAAACGCTCGGACTACCAAGTCGCTAGGTGTGCACAAGATTCCTCTAACATCCAACTTCATCATCGCCTTCTTGGGAAGCACATTCAAAGATGATCCGGTGTCAACCAATACATGCGACATTACTGATCCTCTACACTCAACAGATACGTGCAGCGCCATGTTATGATCTCTCCCTTTCGGAGTCAAGTCGAAGTCGGTAAAGCCCAAACTGTGGCCTGCATTCACATGTGCCAACACCCCTTCCAGCTGATTCACGGAGACGTCTTGGGGCACAAAGGAAGTATCCAGGACCTTCAGCAACGCATTTCTGTGAGCTTCCGAACACAACAGTAATGACAGGATAGATATCTTGGACGGTGTCTGCTGTAGATGTTCCACAATCTTATAATCACTTTTTCGAATCAAGCGCATGAACTCTTCTACATCCTTCGAGGCTGCTTCTTTTTCACTTGCTTGCACCGGAACATTTTCAACCACTTTCCCTTTTCCTTTCGCTAGTCTTTCAGCCTCCACTTCAGGGGATATAAAGATCCGTCCACTCCTTGTCATGCCTCCGGAGCCGACAACATTATCCACCGTCTCGGCTGGCTGTTTATTAACATCAATTTTTATTCCGTCACAATATACTTCTAACCCATATGACCATGGGACTGCTTTCGTACTTTCGTACGGGATCGGCCCGACCTTAGTTATGGTGATCGGTGGGCGCTGAGCTGGTGCTGCAATAGTGATCGTCTTCCGAGGAATCGTCACAGTAGCCACATTATTCTGATTATCTGCTATTGCCCCCGCGGGTTCTTCAGTGGCTGCTTGATCAAACTGCAATATACCTTCATCAATTAAAGCCTGAAGGCCTTTCTTCAAATCCTCACACCCCCCAGCTAGGGTCCAACAGTCTAAGCAATACTCGTTACATCCTGGGTAAACACCTCCTTGTAACAGTCGGCTCTTTATCTCGCTCAGCGGCGTCTTCAAATCATCGACATTCATTATCAGATTCAAACCTTCCTCAGTTAGAATGGCGTTAGCCCCATGATTAGGCATGGGCTTCTGTACTATATTCGGACCTGCCGTTCCGAAATTGATAGTCTTGTTGTCCAAAAGATCCTGCACAACGTGCTTAAAAGCATGGCAACCTTCTATATCGTGACCCGGGGCCCCAGAATGAAACTCACAGTGCCTGCTTGCATCATAACCAAACGGGGGAGCTCCCGTTATCGGTGCCAGAGTTCTTTTCTCTACTAGATTCAATCCCAACAATGTTTGCAACAAATCGGCGTAGGTTGAGGGAGGCTTCTCGAACACCCTCCTTGGTTTATTACCCTGGAATCTTCGCTGAGCCTGTTGCGCCCCCTGCTGAGGCTGCTGCTGCTGTTGCATTGGCTGCTGCTGGACCGGTTGTTGTTGCTGGACCGATGTTTGTTGGTATGGGATAGTAACACTCGCCACCTGCTGCGGCTGACGATATTGGTTTCGTCCCCTGCCTCGGCCTCGGCCTCGGCCTCCAAATACTGCGCTTGCCTCGCCTTGACGGCGCCCACCATAAGCTTTCCTATTACTGCCGGATGCAGTTGATTCCTCGACTTGGAACTTTCCTTGCTTAATATTACGTTCAATCTTTTCCCCCATCAGAATCAGGTCTGAAAAACTGGCCAGAGACGTATGAAACAGCATATCATGAAACAGACCTGTGAATGTGCCGACAAACATGTCATTCATTTCCTTATCTTCTACCGGAGGACGGACCCTGGCAGCCATATCGCGCCACCTTTGCGCGTACTCTTTAAAGCTCTCCCCCTTCTTTTGCGACAGCCCGGCCAACTGGACCCGATTGGGCGCCAAGTCGCTGTTATACTTGTAATGGGCTACAAATGCCTCTGCTAATTGCTTCCACGTCTTGATATCAGTTGGCTCCAACCCCATGTACCACTCTAGGGAAGGGCCCGACAGACTATCCTAAAAGAAATGCATCAGCATTCTTTCATCAGTTGAGTATGCAGACATCTTTCTGTAATAAGCTCGTACATGCACTTTTGGACATGTGTCCCCTTTATACTTATCGAACGCAGGAGCTTTGAATTTGATTGGCACCCTCAAGCCAGGTACCAGCCCCATTGTTGCCATGTCCAAGCCCACAGCGCTTTGGTTCAGGACTCCCCTCATCTGCTCTTCCAGCATTCTGATCTTCTGGGAGTCATCCATCGGCCCTTCGAAACCTCCGCCGGAGAAAGCGTCCTCCTGCTGATCTTCTTGCCACATACCATTTCCAGCCCCATACCCATCATATCCATTATTACGTCCAGCTCTGATCTGATTCATGCCCGGACCCCGGCCTCTGTTGCCGTACCCTTGAACACCTCCAGTAGGACCAAAAGCCATAAGCCCTGCGCCGTTTCCATTCCCGAAACCTCCGTAACCCTGATTGGTCGCACCATAACCATCCTGCCCAAAGCCTTGAGCATTAAAGCCATACTTCCCAGTGTTATCGAATCCCTGATCGTTGAACCCGAATCCAGTATTGACAAAGCCGTTGCCTCCCATATTATCTCCCAAATTGACATCACCCAGCCCAACGTTATGGACAGCAGTCTCATTCCCAACTCCGACGTTACCATTCACGGCAGTGGTAGCATTGTTGACATTAGCAGCAGGTATATTGACTACAGGTGGAGCCACTGGCGTGGGAGTGCCGTCTCCATGAACAGTATCGACCCGTACGGACTGATGATCCTCATTACCGTGACTAGCATTTCGAGCCAACAGAGGCTGGACCATGGCCTGCAAATTCTCCTGCCCTTTCGCAATAGCTTCCATGGTCTGCATGAAGAGAGCGAGCTTCTCGCGCACATCTTGCATCTCGTTCTGCATTTGATCCATGATCCTTCGACAGTTGGTGCGGGTAGAATAGCGGTGCGGATGTTGATCTGCAATCCTGGAAAGTACCCTGTTACAGAGCAGGACATAAGACACTTATTCAAAAATTACCTGTAATGCAATATGCGTATGAATGCAATGCAAAGTGTCTGTGCATTAGGGTGATTCATTCCCCCAGTTCTAGTGTGAAGGTGCCAGTGCAGTGACAGTGTTGACAATAGGAATATCGGAGCTGAATCATAGAAAGCCTCATATATTGTAGGGAAAATTAATAAGCCCGGAGTACAATATTACTGAGAGTACAATAAGAAGGCATGACCTCAACCAACAATCCTGGTGATGGTCAGCACTATGCAAATAAAGCATACAAGTCACTATATGAAATGATCAAATCCTCCCAAAAGTCTGGTACTCTTCTATCAACTTCTTGGTCTCCGGATGGCTTGGTCGATCAAGCAGCCCTTCAACAAGCTGGTTTCTCCTCTTAAGGACACGGCGTACGTCTTCAGCAGTTTCTTCCCATGTTGCTTCCCCGAAGCAATCTTCGAGCTTTCGCTTCTGAGACACCGCTTCATCTCTGGATTTGATTGCCTTGTTCAGTGCATGCTGGACACCGTACCGGGTCATCACTTCTTCCTCACACTTCTTGATGCTAGACTTCAACTTCTCCTCGAGGTCGGAAATTTGCTGCTTCAGCTTATCTTCCCTCTTCTTATTGTTGGTGAGTGTAGCATTCCAAGTCTTGTTGCAAGAGGAGATTTCTCGGTGAGCGATGTCAAGCGCCTTCTTCTTGGATTCAAGCATGTCATGGGAACTTTTGAACTCTTGCCCCAGACGTTCGCGCTTTTTCTTTTCCTCAGTCAACTCAGCCCCTAACCTGTTTAACAGCTCGATCTGTTGTTGGAAAGCATGTACAGCCTTGTTTTTCTTGCCGCGTACCTGAGCTAGCTCTCGCTCTAACCCTTCGTTGATCTTCAACAAGGCTTCTTTTTCTCTCACAACCTGCTCATAGGCTTCCTTAGAAACAGTAGTTGGCTCTTCTGCCGGAATAGGAGCGATGACGGGTGCAGCTGGAAATGGCATTAATAACTGACTAGCCCTCTCCTGAATCCAAACTCTATAAGGTGCATAGGCCTGACAGTCATTTTTTCCTAACAACGGCTTCCCTCTGCGGTTAATACGCGTCCAGGCATGTTGCAACTTGGCTAATAACTCCCCCTTCACGTCACCTGTGAAGTACAGAGATTCCTGTACTTCTTCCTCCTGAGGCGGGTTCTTCAGCGCATATCCGAACTGACGGACCAACAGCGATGGGTTGTAGTTGATACACCCTTTTCTTCCAATCAGTGGGACATTAGGGTAACCGGAACAACTGAAGATAAGCTCGGACCCCAGTAGGTCTCTGTCAAACCACTCCATATCTTCCGACGATAGCCTCATCAGGCGCTCCGGCCAACCAACTGGGACTGTAGTCTCTGCAACCGATCTTCTCTTAGGAAGGTGACTCTCAAACCACATACTCAACAAGGGTACACAAAGATGAACATTCTTCCCTCTTCCCTTCTCATTCTTGTAATGCAGTGAGTGGTAGAGATCTCCGAGTAAGGTAGGTACAGGATTACCAGCGGCAAACAAGTAGAAGGCGTCGAAGTCCACAAAATCCGGTATGTTGGGAAACAAAACTATGCCATAAATGCACAAAGCCAACACAGCATTGAAAGCAACCCAGCACCCGCTCTTGGCGTGCTCCTGGGCTTTACCAACTAAGAACTGAAGTGAGAAGCCTGGAACTCCACGGGAAACAGTAGTCACAAGTTCAGAAGCATCAATATGCAAGGCTTTTGCCAAATCCTCCGGCTTGGGCTTGGCGTCATAATGAATGAATGGAACCTGGTTCTGCACGGGCAGCTCAACATACTCAGCGTATTCCTCCAGGGTTGGTCCCATAATAAAGTCAGAGAACGTAAAGCACCTCAAAGCAGGGTCGTAGAATTGCATCAAAGCATACAGCCCCTCTAACTCTACCTCTGTAGGTTTGCACACCAATCTCAACAATCTACCATAGCTCATCCGGAAGCTCCTACGAACACCCTCATCAGCAAGAGAGATCAACCCAAGTAGAGGAACAATATCAGGCGTAGGCAATTTGTAAGAAACCGTTCTCCTTAAGCTGGTCATGATCAAACACTCAGGAATCTGGGCACTAGAACTAGGAAAATGCAAATGCACCTGCAGCACAGACACACGTTAGTGAAATGCAAATGGTAATGGATATGCAGTGATGCAATGCAAGTAACATGCAACAGGGACCAAAGCTGTAGCTGAATAGCCTGAACCCAATCAAGAAAGGTCTCAGATAGACCATCCAGAAATCCTCAAACCCTGGTCTCAGCTAGACCTCAAACAAAGCTCCAATATTGGTCTCTGATAGACCCCATAATCATAACCTGAATGGTCTCTGGCAGACCTCAGATCATATCCCCCACTGGTCTCTGACAGACCTCAGAATACATCTCCAAATAGTCTCTGACAGACCTCGGAACACACCAACTGGTCTCTGACAGACCTTAGAACACATCTCCACCTGGTCTCTGACAGACCTTAGAACCCTCCATAAATATCCAGGATCCTGATCAAGAAACAAACCGGTGGTATGAAGGTCTAGTTACCTGCATAACCCTGAATCCCCTCACGGGTGGGTGGCCCTATAACTGGCACAAGGTACGGCATCCTATGCGGTCGTCAGCGTCACAGACTTTCAGGGTTGATGATACGATTCCCAGAAGGAGTGGCATCATCAATCCCTGAAGAGGCCTCACTTAGCCAACTTCCAAATGATCGGTCCCCAGAGTCGACAATCCAACTAACCAGCAACCCACGCCAACCAAAGGAAGGGGCAGGAGGCCAACCAGAGGAACCTCGTCTGAGTGTAGATTTCATGGGACACCAAAGCAAGCAAAGCAAGCGGGCGCCCACTAATTTCTACTCTAATTCTAGGTGCACTCAAGCCCAGGTCCGGCTTCTCACTCAATATCAGAACACCCGTCACACCCCGGATACAGCAACAATAAACAATATACAAAGCTGAAAATACAGGGTTAGAACTATAAAATAACTCCATACAAAATCCTCGACGGGAAAACAAGCGTTAGGATTGACTCTCTTAAGGGACGTTGGATCCCAAATGCATAAGAACTATCGCAGTTCTTAGCAGCCAGGGGACGTTGTATCCCCAGCAGAGTCGCCAGCTGTCGCTACTGCGAAAATCGGCGCCGGCTGAACAGAAGAGTCGCCACTGTGCGTTATTTATCCCACGGGAGGGAAAGGAAACGCTCAGAGTAAACCTCGCACAACACGGGAAAGGTATGGTCGTCGCAACCAAAACCTGGATTCGGGAGTCGGTTACGCAAGGGGAAGGTATTAGCACCCCTCACGTCCATCGTACTCGATGGGATCCACGCTTGTTTTCAGGTATGGATTGTTATTCTATCTACTCTAAAGGTCAGGGGTTAAAAAGAAAAGAGAATGAAAATAAAATGACTCGGCAAAGTATCGCACTTTATGCCTACGTATTCCCGTCTGGAACGAGAAATCAGAGTCAACGTAGTTCGCCTACCTACGGGAAAGGAGGGGAAGGTTGCTCGCTAGGATATCGCATCCTATGCCTACGTACTTCCACACAGCATGGAAGATCAGAGCAAACGTAGTTCGGGCCACGTACGACACAAGTCTGTCTTGGTTGATTTTATTCCTTCTGAAAAAGGTTTTCTGATTAGCGGTCCAAGCGGACAAAAATGACGTTTTGATGAGTTTACATTCTTTTACGGAAGAAGTGTCTTTTATTGTGTTTGAAATCTTTATGTGTTTTTCTGTTTGTTTTGAGAAAGAAAGAGACAGAACTCTAACATACGGTTGCAAAGGGAAACAAACTAACCTAATGTTATCATGCATGGGTTAAGACCTAGTGTCTATCATGCTCCTCTCTTGCACAGAGAGAAACAGAGATCCTAAGGGATAGGCAGAAACAGAAACAATATCAGATATATACAGTAAAACGGTAAAATGCATGGATGCAACAGTACAAGCGAGGCAAGGGAGTCCCACTCAACCTCGAACCTAGAAAACAATAGTCGAAAGTGAACAGACTTCACTTTCAACCCAGCAGGGTAGACAGCAAACAATACAGTCCAGAAAACCAATCAATACATCAGCAATAAAATACAACAGCAAAAGAAACAGCATCAGCAGCTCTGAATCAACATCTGGCTTCAAGTAATCTCCAATCAGCTACAGGCTTCAACAAGCATCAATCTCCATCTTCATGACCTTCAGGCAAGGGCTTTGATCATCAGTCTTCTATCTGCAATGGCTTTTCTTCAAGCTCAAACCTCCAGGATGAGGGATTAGTCACAAGAGTGAATTGGGTGTTAAGCAATCAGTTGACTACCAAGGGTGGTGAACAGACTGCTTCTAACACAAGAGACATTTTCTCTCAAGAGTTCTATCTCATAGACACTATCACCAAGCCTTCCAAAGGAAGGGGGTGAGTGTCTTAGAGAGACTCTGAATCACAGAGAAGAATGGATGCAGACAAGGCAATCCATGTTTGAGAAACAAACTTTCTAACCTAGAGCTCTGCCTAGCTCCTAAACCCTAGTTCCTCAGCATCTGCTAGCAAGAATCTTCTCTTCAACTCTGGAAGTTGATCTTCAACATCTGGACCTCCAGTGGTCTTCAACTCCTCAAGTCTTCAGCTCTCCAAGGTCCCCAGACAAACCCAATACCCCAAACAAGCAAGCAACAATCCCCAGAGGGCACACCACACCAGTCAATCAGATATATACAGTACATTAATAGCAGTAGGGGAATCCTGACTTTTCTAAGGGGATCTAATAACTACCCATAGCCCCTATAGTCCCATAGCTAAACTATTCAAACCCTAAGTCCTAAGGGAAATGAATTGATTCTCCTAAGTCATCACCTAAAACCCTAATTTTATCCATGTTATTCATACTTACACTAATCACCTAAAATTAATTTCTAAAAATGGGAACTAAAATGAATCTACAAGTTCAAAGTCTAAACTAAACAACCTAAAAAGAATGGACAAAAAATATTAAAGCATCTAATAGAACAAAAATTAACAAAATCATGTATGAAATGAAACTATTTAAATGCTATTTATTTAGAAAATATGGGAAAAATATCAAATAAAAAATAAAATGCAATTTTTATTTTTTTATAATTTTCTAGACATCCTAAAGAAAAATATGTAAAAAGAATGAATTAAAAATATGCAATTTTTGATTTATTATGAATTTTCAAAAATGAATGAAAATAAAAGGAAATTAAAAAAGAAAATAGAAAGAAATAAAGGGAGGGGGTGAGAATAGCAGGGATAACACGTTCAATGTATTGGGCTCATTAAAATGGGGGGTGTGGATAGCGCTCTGAGCCCAACCCCCCAATTAATGAAACGCAGTGTTTGGTCTCTTTTGAAATCTCCCACCAAAACTCAGATTAAATGAGGGCCGTTCGATCCCTGGTCAAGTCAAATCTTCCCTCCAGATCCAAGGGCGCGTGGTTCATCTTCTTCCTCCCTTCGCCTAGGGTTTCAGTCCCCACTTCCATGCATGAGAATTCCCCTCAATCTTTCTCCGTGATTTCTTGATGAAAACACAAAATTCCAAGCCCTAAAATATTCTATGAAACTCCAGTAATCCATGCCTAGTCTTAGTTTTCCCTAACTCTCATTACACACTCCAAACAGAGAGCACGAACCTCAGAACACACCATGCTTGCCTGAGATCAAAGTTGCCAGAACTCAAACCTAATGATCAACAGATGTTCTACATGCTTGCCTCATTATTCTATGCCTCAACACATTGATTATAACTCAATATACAGCTTGTTATCGAAGCCAACAGAAATGGTAACCTGTTATTGATCTCCATGAATCTATCCCTAAACCTCAAGAAATGATCCTCTAGGGTTTCTAAACAACATTATCTTAGCCACATGATCTCTAACAGCCAGAACAGTGAGATTCGAATAAATATACATACCTTGCACTTGATAATGGTGATGGTAGCTAGACCTCAATCCAACCCTTGATACTTGCTAAAAACAATCTCCAATGGATGAATATGCTTCTGTTTGCAGTGATTTATGCTGAAACCTTGTGAATTATGCTATTCCATCCTTCATGCAAGTTGGAATGATGAAGTGGATATGTATGATCCTTGCTCAATTCAGCCACTTCTTGGTGCGAATCCTAGGGTTTGAATGATGATGATGATGATTCAATTCAAAGATGTGAGAAACTTGAGAGGTTTTTGAGAGTTTGAGTATCTTGTGGAAGAATAAGAAAAATGGATGAAAATGGAGATTTTTGCCAAATGGGAGCACCAACCCTTGCATGATTCAGCTTGCATGAATATATAGGTTGCATTAGAACCTCCTAGAACATTGGAGAAATTTCCCTTTACACTTTTCCTTTCAATTTGGATTATGTTACTTTCAAATCAAGCAACCATGGATAACTCCCAAATTATGACCTAAACTCAAAATTCCACTTTAGCCAATGTCCTTAGAATGCCTTTTCCATTCAAAATGACCTATAATTTTGCATCATTTGGCCAAGATATGAAAAATACGATTTTTTAAGCCATTTTCCTTCATTAAATTCACCAATTTTGAAATCTTGTGCTATGGACATTTCCAATCTCTCATGGTCACTTTTCTAGACTCAAAATGTCATTTGGAGCAAGTTTGATGTTGTAAGTTTTTTCATTTGAGGCCTCCTTGTATGAGTTTTGGACATAGGTTAAAATGACCTGTAATTCACAAATGACCAAAATACCCTTTGCTTGCCAAGACCATAAGTTGAGCTCCACACATCATATGAAGGCATGCTATACCATTCTAGAAAGCTAAGACAATGAGGAACAATTCTTATGTTGACCAGAAATTCACTTGAAATCTCCTTGAGGGGTAAAACTAGCTTGGGAGTCAAGTCACTTTCACAGACAAAATTTCAGATACCTCAGATGACCTGTAACTTGCAAGGACCATAACTTGAGTTCTATAAATCTCCTTGATGTCTTCCACCACTCAAATTAAAGGTCTTGAGATCCTCTACAAGTTCCATGTTGGCCAAGGATCCATTTGAACCTTGCATTTTGACTTATCTTGCTTGGAAATTTGACCCAAACTAGGGGATTTTACACAGAAACCCTAATTTAGAAACTCCTCTTCTCCTTGATTTCTCTTGAATTCTTCTTGGCATATCTCCATATCCTTCTTTATATGTCAAATGATGAACCCCACATCTCTCCAATAGACTTGAATGCCCTTTAAATCAGTCAATTGACCTAGGGTTGACCCAGATGAAACCCTAGTTGACTGCCTTCAGCTGTAGTTTTTGTGCTCTCATCAATGACTTGTCTCCTTTTTTAAATGACTTTCTAAGTCTCTCATAATGTCTAGATACTCTCCATGCCTTCAACTCACAACTCACAACCCTCTTGTTGACCCTCAGATACCCTCAGCTAGGAGATGGACTCAAGGCTTGATCTGCTGAACTCTTTGCTTTCAAATCCCTTTCTGATGACTTGAATGAGATTGAATTGGGATAATAACCTCTTGATAGGCTTCTAAAGAGGAGAATAGTGCTTGGTCCCTTGTTGGATGATTTGCTATGCTATGATATGCAGATGATTAGGCTATGTACATGACTCTATATGCAAATGCTAATGAGATTGAAACATAAACCAAGTGAATAAGGTTGAGAAAATTTTAGGGTGCAACACATAGACACACGTTAATGGGATGCAATGATAATGATTATGCAAACAATGCAATGCAAGCAACATGCAACAGGGACCAAGTGCCATAGCTGAGAAGCCTGAATCATATCAAAGGTCTCAAATCCTGGTCTCAGATAGACCCAATACAAAGCTCTGACATCGGTCTCTGGTAGACCCCATAATATAACTCCAACTGGTCTCTGACAGACCTCAAACCAATAACTCCAACTGGTCTCTGATAGACCTCATAACCACAACTCTGACCGGTCTCTGATAGACCTCACCGCTATCCATAAATACCCAGGATCTCTGATCAAGAAATAACCGGTATCTGAAGGTCTAGTTACCTGCATACCCCAAACCCTCTCACAGGTGGATGTCCTAGTAACTGACAAAGGTATGGCATCCTATGCGGTCGTCGGTGTCACATACTTTCAGGGTTGATGATACGATTCCCAGAAGGAGCGGCATCATCAAATCCTGTAGAGGCCTCACTTAGCCAACTTCCAAATGATCGGTCCCCAGAGTCGACAATCCAACTAACCAGCAACCCGAGCCACCCAAAGGGCACGACAGGAGGCCAACCAGAAGAACCTCGTCTAAGTGTAGATTTCGCGGGACACTAGGACATGCAAAGCACGTGCGCACCCACTAATCTCTACTCTAAATCTAGGTGCACTCAAGCCCAGGTCCGGCTTATCTCTCAATCATGGAACACCCGTCACAACCCCACAATACAGCAATAATAATGATAATATAATGCTGAAATGTAAATACAGAAATGTAAATCCATACAAAATCCTCGACGGGCAAACAAACGCTAGGATCGACTCTCTTAAGGGATGTTGGATCCAAAATGCGTAAGCAACTATCGCAGTCCTTAGCAGCCAAGGGACGTTGGGTCCCCAGCAGAGTCGCCAGCAGTCGCTACTGCGAAAATCGGCGTCGGCTGACAGAAGAGTCGCCACCGTGCGTTATTTATCCCTCGGAGCGGGAAAGGAAACACTCGAAGTAAACCTCGCGAAAACGGGAAAAGGTATGGTCATCGCAACCAAAACCTGGATTCGGGAGTCGGTTACGCAAGGGGAAGGTATTAGCACCCCTCACGTCCATCATACTCGATGGGATCCATGCTTGCTTGGTTTGTACGGATTTCACTTCTATCTAAACTAAAGGATGAGGTCTGAAAAGAAAAGAAAACATGACTCGGCAAAGCATCGCACTTTATGCCTACGTATTCCCGTCTGGAACGAGAAATCAGAGTCAACGTAGTTCGCCTAACTACGGGGAAGGGTGGGTGAAGGTTGCTCGCTAGGATATCGCATCCTATGCCTACGTACTTCCACACTGCATGGAAGATCAGAGTAAACGTAGTTCGGGCTACGCACGACACAAGCTGTTCAAGTGTCTTTTATGAAAAATCTCACCTTAAACAAGGGTTTTCTTATTGCAAAAAGGTTGATGTTCGTTCAAATCTTTTGACAGAAGAAATGAATTAATCTCTGTTATAACCTTTATTAGTGTTTTTCTGTTGTTTTGAAGGAAGAATAGATGACACTCTACAAATCCTAGGGTTGAAAAAAGGGAATAAAATCTACCCTAATGTTATCATGCATGGGTTAACTCCTAATGTCTATCATGCTCCTCTCTTGCGCAGAGAGAAACAAAGATCCTAAGGGAATAGACGGGAACAGAAACAGCAGATATATACAATAAAGCAGTAAAATGCATGGATGCAACAATACAAGTGAGGCAAGGGAGTCCCACTCAACCTCGAACCTAAAAAACAATAGGCAAAAGTGAACAGGATTCACTTTCAACCCAACAAGTTAAACAGCAAACAATACAGTCTGGGAAATCACACAATACATCAAAATTAAAACAGCTAAAAGCTAAACAGCAAAAGCAATCTTCATCAGCATCTGCACCCATCTTCAGGCTCCAAGCAAGCATCAGTCTCTGATCTTCAATCTCCCGATGGCTTTTCTTCAAGTCCTACTCTCCAAGCTAAGGAATCAATCCCAAGAGTGAATTGGGTGTTAAGCAATTAGTTGACCACCAAGGGTGGCAAACATACTGCTATCAACACAAAGAATATTTCTCTCAAGAGTTCTATCCCTTAGACATTAGCACCAAGCCTTCCAAAGGAAGGGGGTGAGTGTCTTAGAGAGACTCTGCATCACAGAGAAGGATGGAGGCAGTCAAGACCTTCCATGTTTGAGAATCAAGTTTGCCTACTCTAGGGCTCTGCCTAATTCTTAGATCCTACAGACTTCAACAGCTGCCAGCAAGAGATACTCTTCATCAACTCTGGAAGTTGGTCTTCATTCTCTAATCTTCAAATGGGCTTCATCACCTCAGTCTTCAGCTCAAACCCCCAGTCCCAAACAAACCCAATACCCCACACAGACATAATATAACCCTAAAGAGGGCACACCACACAAATCAATCCAATACAAGTAATATACTAATAGCAGTAGGGGAATCCTAATATTTTTCTAAGGGATCTATCCTATACCCATAACCCTTATAGTCCCATACCCCAAAATCAAATCAAAATTCCTGAAAGAACTAATCTATCTCACCTATGTTCACTTAAAACCCTAATTTCATCACTCTAATCAAGTCACCTAAAATTTAATCCTAAAAATATGAATTAAATCCTATATACAAGTTGAAGTCCTAAGCTAATCACTCTAAAAAGAATGGATTAAAAATATAAGGGTAACTATTAGAATTAAAATCAACAAATTTGAGTACTAAACTAAACTCATTAAAATGCTATTTACAAGAAAAATACACAAAAAAATATCAAAACAAAATAAAAGGCCAATTTTATCATTTATTTTTTTTCTTAACAAAATTATTGATCTACCACAAAAAGAACCAATTAAAAAGAAGCTTTTCTCAATTTTTTATGATTTTTTTAAAGGTGAGAAAAATATTAAAGGAAAAATAAAATTCAAAAAAAGAAATAAAAGGGGAGGGGGTGCTGGAAGCAAGCTCGCCCAGTTGTAATTCTGATGGGCCTGGGAAGTGGGGGCGCAGATATCAATTGGCGCTAGGCCCAGTTGGTTTCAGAAAATCAGTTAAAAAATAAAAGAAAAAAGAATAAATCCACGGTGCGTTTAGCAACAAAATCAAGTGTTATTTCCAATTGGGCTTCGCTGGGGGGTGGGGATATGAATCTGAATCCAGGCCCAGAGGTGCGTTTTAAGTGAAACGCGTCGTTTCACACTGAGTCAATTCCCTCCGTTTCTCTCTTCAAATCTGGACCGTTGGATGAGCTGAAAATGTCAAACAATTGGAATGATCTGACGGCCAGTGTATCGTCTTCTCCAATCAAACCTAGGGTTTGCAGAAATCCACGTCCATGCAGCCATGTTCAAGTCTATCGTTCTCCTTCAATATCCCATGAAATCATAAAATTTCAAAACCAAAATTGATCTATTCTTTCCCAGGAACACGATGGTGCCCTTTACTTGGATTGAAACTAACTCTAGAACGAAACCTGATAGGTGGAACCTCATGACATACCAACTGCACTCATCAATGGAACCTCACAATCCTTCAATCTAACTGTCCTATCTTGTTCATCATGCTACACTGATCTCAGCAAGCCATTGCATGCTCATTAACACTCATTATATAACCTATTCTCGATCATCAAAGTCAATGCACCCTGCCATGGAACCTCATAGAATTCTCTCTATCTCTCAGAAATCAATCACCTATGTCTCTAAGCATGTTGATCCTAACCATTCCATCTAATACTTCCTAGATAAAGAGATGTAGATTGAAATGCATACCTTGAGATTTGATGAAACAATTGTGAATCTTTGCACTAGAGACCTTGGCAATCCTCTCAAATGATCCTTAGAGTATGGTGAGCTTTCTGTTTGCAACAATTATGATGATGAGTGCTTGGATTCTTGGCTGCAATCTGGTGCACAATCTTGAATCTTGGACAACAACTCCTTAAACCTCCATTGATGGACCTTGCATCATGCTCATTCACACTCACAATATACCAAAGACTGAAAATGAAGAACTCTCTTGAACATAAATGGAAGATTATGATAATTCTCTCACTTTCTTACAATAGAAGCAACCATGAAATTCTCTCTCTTCTCTCCCTCTTTTCACCAACCCCTTGCACCAATGATTCATACTCAATATATAGATGAGGACAGACAGATCTAGAAGTTTCTAGATTGATCTAGGAAAGTGTAGAATGTGGTGGAAAGTTCATGAAATTCTCATGTGATGATATTTTGATACATCTCATATCATGCTTGCATCCCTTTCATATTTGTGCTAAAACCTCCTTACATGAGATATTGAAAGTGTATGTAAGCTCCTTGCCTTGAAAATTCACCTTATGCCAAGTTTTCCATACTTGCCTTATTATGCAAGTAACAAAAATACAAAGCAAGTCCAAAATTTAACCCCTAACTCAAAAAGGTGGCTGAACCAATGTCTCTAAAATAATGTTTGGAATCAATTTGGTATATTGGATGACCCATTTTGGATTTGTAGATCTCTCAAACCAATTTTTCATTTCAACTTTTTCAACTTATATGCCTTTTTTAGGTCATTTTTTACCAACTTTGGTCAAGTCTCATTCCATGCATTTCCAAACTTTCATGACTTCTTTTCTAGACTTAAAATGTCATTTTGAGCAACTTTGATGTTGTGAAGGTTTTCATTTGAAGCTTCCTTGTATGAGTTTTAGGCATAGGCTAAGAATGACCTGTAATCCTCAGATGACCAAAATACCCTTTTCTTGCCAAGACCATAAGTAGAGTTCCACAAATCATATGAAGGCATACCATACCTTTCTAGAAAGCTAAGACAATAAGGAACAACTCTTAAGTTGGCCAGGAATCCATTTGAAATCTCCTTGAAGGTCAAAAGTTGCTTGGAAGACAGACAACCTTCACAGACAAATTTCAGTGCCCTCAGATGACCTGTAACTTGCAAGAGCCATAACTTGAGTTCTATAAATCATCTTGATGACTTCCACCACTCAAATTAAATCTATGAAGATACTCTACAAGTTTCATGTGGACCAAGAATTCAAATGAAGCTTGCATCTTGAGTTACACTGCTTTGAAGTTTGACCTAAATCAGGGGATTTTACACTAAAACCCTAATTTGGTAACTCCAGTTCTCCTTGATTCCTTCTGAATTTTCTTTAGCACAACATCATATCCATATCCATATAGCAAATAATGAATCCCACATTCTTCAAATGATCCTTGATGCCTTTCAAAACACTTCTTTGACCTAGGATTGACCTAGTGTTGACCCTAGTTGACTGACTTCAACTGAGGCTCTTGCAATCATTCCAATAACTTGGTTCTTCTCAACAATGATCATCTAGGCTCTTCATAACATCCATACATACCTCATGCCCTTGGCTCATAGCTCATACTTCTTCTGATGATCCCCAAACAACCTCAAGATAGGAGAGAACTCACTGATCAACCTAGCAACTCTTCAAAGCTCAAATTCTTCTCTGATGACCTGAGTAGTCTTGAATATGAATGAAACCCTTGGATATATCTCTGGAGATGATAATAACACTTGATTCCCTGATAAAGATAGCTTGCTTATGCTATGCAATGCAGATGAATACACTATGTACATGATGACAATGCAAATGACTATGCAATTGAAACATAAGCCTAGGTTAGAAAAGGTTGGGCAAATTTTGGGGTGCAACACGCACGCTTACACCTCACATTCACATTCACATTAGTTGCACTCACTTAGCGCTTTCATGCGTATGTATGTGTTTACTTACCTACTTTTATTTTCTTTCTACAATTTACAATTTATCGCAATTTATATTCTCGCCTCGCATTTCGTCCAAAGGAAAAACCTACACATAAATCAACACTTGTGTGTAGTGCATCTCATTTGCATCATTCCCCCACACGATCCTTGATCCCATTCAATTTGATCGCTTAAGATAGATCCTACCCCATAGGAAGGACCTTGTCTTTTATCTTACAACTTAGACAAGAAAACAAACAAAACAATTCAAAACAATTATCCAAACACATTAGAGAAAGATGTTAATCATCTTAAGTGAGATAGAATCTCCACCCCACATCAATTACAGTCAATACCGTAGGAACTTTGCCTTAAGAGAGATAAAGGCATACTCGTCAAACAATCCGAGTACTTGAGCCCTTTTCTTAAGACGATGCAAAGACTATTTTCCTACAAATCGTGGCGGTTACACCCCCCTTAAAATGACGACCCATTTCATCTCCTAAAATCAATCAACCAACTACCCTAAACCCGTAGGAACTTTGACCACAGTAAAGAACTCCTCAAACCCTTTAGGGGAATTACAGATACTCTGATTCCACTCCCATAAGGATATGTAGGCATAAGATGCGACATCTTATCGAGTATACTTAGAAATAAACCCGCTAGGTCAACCTTAAGCAGATAAACACATAGCAATAAACAAATATAAACTAAGAGGTTCCTGTAGAGTACTACAGAAACTTAGGATGCTAGCACCTTTCCTAAGTTTAACCAACCCCCGAACCTAAAACTCTCTAGCTTGCATCTGCATTGCATTGTGGGAATTTCGATCTTTATCCTTTCCTTTGGACAAATAAAAGTTCGGTTGTAAATTGAATTAAAGATTCAAACTAATCAATAGTTTGGTATCCGATTTTCACCGCGACAATTACTATATGAGAAACCTAGTCTAAATGCAACACACTGAACAGTCACACAAACAGCAGAGCAGCTAGAAAAACAGCAGACAGACTAGCACACAAACAGCTAAACAGCAAAGCAGATAAACATCAAACAGATAAGCAGCTGCAAGCAAACAACTTCAAGCAATCTTCAAGAGAAGTCCTCATCTACATGCTCCAACAAGCTCCAACACAAGAGAAAATAAGTAACATCAAGATATTGGATTGATGATGGGAAGCAGGATGGAAACCAAAGGAATCCCACCTGACACTCAACCAGTCATCAGAGAAAGGCATCCTCAAAGGTTCGACCTCTTGTAAAATGCCACACATCCTTCCAAAGAAACGATGAGGCTTTCACATAGGGACCTTGAATCATAGGATGAGAATGGAAAGCAATCAAAGCAATCCATGTTTATTTGAAGAAAGAGAAAGCAACTATGCTCTTCCTAAACCCTAAATGAACAAGCTCAAAGAAAGCTTCTAAAGGGAGGTCTAAACACTAAACCAAGCCACACCAACAAGCAAACAGAAGCTTCAATATGTCTAAAACACCATCAAAGAAGATTAGCAAACCTATTATGCACTAAAGGCTACCATTGAGGTCAATCTAAGGCAAGTGCTATGTTGAAAGCAACTAAAAACTAGCCTAAGAATTAATTCCACTAAAAATAATAAAACTATTTCTAAAATCCTAAGAAATTTTCTAAGGTAACCTAAACATGTTAAGGACCTATGGGCAAAGGGTCAAAACCTTAATCTAAAGGGAAATCATCTAAAGAAATCCTAGATCACTAGGTACCAAATAAGAACCCTAAAATAGAAAGTCTAAAGATCCTAATCCAAAATAGAACCTAATGTTGTCTAAAATATCAACATTAAATCATAGGGGATCATGCATCTCTAATCTACCTACTAGCAAAAAATCAGCCCAAGATTCAATTCCAATTGCAAGAACAAAAATCAACAAAATAATGTGTCAAATATACAAAATTAAAGAAAATAATAAAATGGAGAAAATCATATTAAATTGAAAAATAAGCAAAAATAAAATGTAAGAGCATAGAAAAATCACAAATGAAAAGAGGAGCATGGACATATTTTTAGATTATTTTTCTGATGAAAATTGTAATTAATATGAATTTTAGAATGAAAATGCAATTAAAATAAAAAATAAAATAAAATAAAAGAAATAAAATGCAAGATAAAAGGAGGGGCGTTGGATGGATTGACTCAGTAGGCTGATCTAAAGGATCATGTGTTGCCACCTCAAAAATGAAATGCAGCGTTTCATACTCAAAACTCAAATTCTGAAAACAAGTCGTGTCCACACGATCTAATGACAAAGTCAAGATTCAAGCCATATCCAAGGGTGGAAACATCATCTTCCTCGTTTGAAAGGCAGTTGGAGGGAAAGTCCAGCACGACGGTCGGAGATGACCTCCGGTCATCTTCTCCGGTGGTCTCTGAGTTGCAGGTCCTTCAAGCTCAACAAAACCTATACTGTCTCACTCCAAATTCCACGTAGAACTCAAATTTGATATCCATTTCTCTCAACTCTCAACAGAAAATGAAACCCGGAGCAAATCTTAAAATTCACTTCATTTTGAACTCTCACCAAATCTTAATTCAAGACCACATATATGTTCCTCTTGTTACACTAATCATCTTAAACTCACTAGATCACGTTGAAACCTCGAGACCATGCCAAACTAACTCTCAACAGAAATCACACCTCATCCTAAATTGCCTCTAATCAACCAAATTCCTATCCAAATTTCATATATGTTTCAATCCAAAGCCTAACCACATACTAACCATGCCTAGATCATGCTAGAAATAGTGGAATTTTGGAAGTTACATACCTGACTTTGAGCTTCAAATTGAGGTGGTTAGGAGGCTTCTCTTGCTCCAATCTCTTGCAGATACGTTCAATGGAGTGTGATGAAGCTTCTAGAAACCTTGATTTGCATTGAATCCTTCTCAATCAAAATTCACGATTTCACTTGGAGCTCTTGAAACTTAACTCCTTATCTCTGCTTCCAGCACGAATTGATCACCAAAATGGAGCAAAACCTTCTTCTGAACTTAAATACAAATGGTTTATGGGCTTTTGAGGTCCAATTGAGGCCCAAATCTAGAAATCCAATTTTCAAGTTTCTTTGAAAAACTCCAACATGGTAAACACGAATTCTGGCTTAAAACTTCTCTTGGAAGCTTTCATTCTTTCCCTTGTGGTCTAGTGAGAGTGTCTAGGGTGATTAGAGTGCTTGAATTCATCATATGAACAAATTTGGATGTGTTGCTTACTTGTGAAGTAACAAACCATAAAGCTATGAAATTCACATCAAATGGAAATTCTAAAAATGCCAAAGTGTTTAAAATGCTTTTTCTGATTAAAATGAGTACCCACTTGCCTTGTTTGAGCACAAAATGAATTAATTTGAGAATTTTCACTTAAGTGCCTTTTAATTCTTCCTTTTGCAAAATTTCTCAAACCAATTCTCACCTTAAGCCCAAACAATTTATCACAAGAAGATGGTTGACCTAAAAACATCATTTGGAGCAAGTTTTATGTTGAACAAAATTGTATTTGAAGCTTGCAAGATGGAGAAAATGACCTATAATGCCAAATGACCTATAATTTTACTTTCCCAAAATACCCCTAACTTGTAAACCTCATAACTTGAGTTCTACAAATCATATGGAAGACTTCTAATACAATTTCGAAAGCTAAGATCAAGACCTACAACTTTCATGTTAGCTAAAAGTTCCAGAGACACACCCTTTTAGGTCAAAAGTTCCTTGGAAGTTGGTGAACTTTCACAGACAAATTTCACATTCCTCAGATGACCTGTAACTTGTCTGGACCATAACTTGAGTTCTATAAATCCAATGGAGGATTTCTAGTACTCAAGGTAAATCTAAGAGAATGCTCTACAAGTTTCATGTTTGCCAAAAGTGTAGATGAAACATGTATCTTGAGATAGGTAGTCTTGAAGTTAGGCACTAAATAAGGGATTTTACCCTAAGAACCCTAATTTAGCAACTCCTCACACTTTGAATTCTTCTTGAATAGATCTTGGGATATTATCTCATGTGTCTCAACACAACTATCCATGGTTACAAACACCTATAATTGAGCTTTGATCCTCTGCAACTGCCCAGTTGACTTAGGATTACTCAGATGAAAACCCTACTTGCAACACCCTCAACTGTGGCTCTTCACACTTGACATAATGACTTGATTGAGCTCTACCATGACCCTCAAGACACTCTATGAGCTCTATCCACACACACTCTCCTTGATCAAGACTCTACTGATGATCTTCAATTGGTCCTCAAATTAGGAGACTAACCATATACAAACAACTGAACTCCTCAAGAACCCAACCCTCTTCCTAATAACTATGGTGACTTCTCAAGCCTGAATAAGACCTCTAGATAGGCTCCTCTGGATATAAACCACACTTGATCCCCTGCACAAATGAACAATGCTACGCTATGCAAATGTTAGATCAATGATATGTCCATGCAATAAAACATAAACCAAGTAAGAAAAGGTTATGCAAATTTTGGGGTGCAACACATACCATACACCAGTGAGAAAGGTGTTGCCCCGGTCGATGTGCATACTGTCGTTCGATAACCGTGTAATTCGAAGGGCAACATCTCGTGCCATTCTTTGTATGTTACAACCATCTTCTGAACTATCTTCTTGATGTTCTTATTGGCAGCTTCGACAACACCATTCATTTTGGGCCGATAGGGAGATGAATTATGATGCTCAATCTTGAAATTCTGGCACAATTCCTTCATCTTCTTGTTATTCAGGTTCGAACCATTGTCAGTAATGATTCTTTCAGGGATGCCGTAACGACAAATAATGTCCTTTTTGATAAATCGGGCTACCACTTGCTTGGTGACATTGGCGTAAGACGCTGCTTCAACCCATTTGGTGAAGTAATCAATAGCTACCAGGATGAACCGATGTCCATTGGAAGCGGTGGGCTCAATTTTGCCGATCATATCGATGCCCCACATGGAGAAAGGCCACGGGGAAACCATAACATTCAAAGGGCTCGGCGGCACCTGAATCTTGTCCACATAAATCTGGCATTTATGGCACTTTGCAAATTTGAAACAATCTCTTTCCATTGTCAGCCAATAATAACCTGCCCATAATAACTTCCGAGACATAGCGTGTCTGTCGGCGTATATGCCAAAGGTTCCCTCGTGGACCTCCTCCATGAGCAAATTAGCCTCTTTCTCATCAACGCATCGCAGTAGCACCAAACCATGGTTTCTCCTATAGAGAACACCATACGGATTCAAGTAGAAATTTCCAGCCAATCTCCTAAGAGTCTTCTTATCAAGGTTGGATGCCCCAGTCGGATACTCTTGGTTCTTTAGGAAATTCTGGATATCAAAATACCACGACTTGCCATCGGAAACTTCCTCAATGGTGAATATGAAGGCGGGCCTATCAAGGCGAGAGATAACTATTCTAGGAACATCATTCCAGAAGTTAACTTTGTACATCGAAGACAATGTCGCAAGGGCGTCAGCCATCTGATTTTCTGCTCGCGGCACGTGGTGAAACTCTACTCTGTCAAAGAAGGGTAACAACCTCCATGCATAATTCATATACGGTATCATATTAGGTTGACGAGTCTCCCATTCTCCCTTGATCTGGTTCACGACTAGCGCGGAGTGTCCATACACATCAAGATTTTTAATCCTTAAATCAATAGCCTCCTCGAGACCCATGATACACGCCTCATATTCAGCCTCATTATTGGTAACTAGAAATGTCAATCTGGCAGTCGTGATGATTGCCCCAATTCCACTTCCATATGAATTAACAGCCCCGTCAAAAATCAATTGCCATTGAGAACTTCGCTCAAGACCTTCACCATGCAACGACTCATCACAGTCTTTCATCTTTAAGTACATGATATCCTCGTCAGGAAAATCAAACTTCATTGGCTGGTAATCATCGATTGGCTGCTCAGCCAGGTATTCTGACAGTACGCTACCTTTGATAGCCTTTTGCGAGACATACTGTATATCGTACTCTATCAGTACCATCTGCTATCGTGCAATCCTTCCTGAAAGTGCCTGTTTTTCAAAGACGTATTTGATCGGATCCATCTTCGAAATCAGCATGGTTGTATGATTTAGCATGTATTGTCTCAGACGTTTGGCAGCCCAGGCAAGTGCACAACACGTCTTTTCGAGTATTGAGTAAAGGGACTCACAGTCTGTGAACTTTTTACTCAAGTAATAGATCGCATGCTCTTTTCGTCCAGTCTCGTCATGTTGACCGAGGACACAACCCATACTCTTCTCAAGAACTGTCAAGTACATGATCAATGGTCTCCCGACTACTGGGGATATCAAGATCGGAGGTTCCTGCAAGTATTCTTTTATTCTTTCAAACGCCTTCTGACAATTTTCATTCCAGATAATTTCCTGATCTTTTTTCAACAGTTTAAAATTGGCTCACATGTGGCAGTAAGGTGAGATATGAACCGGGCAATGTAGTTCAACCTCCCCAAAAAGCCACGAACCACTTTCTCTGTTTTTGGTGCTGGCATTTCTTGTATCGCTTTTATTTTAGTAGTATCAACCTCAATTCCTTTTTCACTAACAATGAACCCCAATAGCTTTCCAGATCTCACTCCGAAGGTGCACTTATTAGGATTCAGCCTCAGCCTGAATTTCCTAAGCCTCTCAAAAAATTTCAGAAGATTCACCAAATGCTCTTTCTCCATCTGGGATTTGGCAATCATATCGTCCACATAGACTTCAATCTCTTTGTGCATCATGTCATGAAAGAGTGTCGCCATAGCACGTTGATATGTTACCCAGCGTTCTTCAAATCAAAGGGCATCACTTTGTAGCAGAACGTTCCCCACGGGGTAATAAAAGTTGTTTTCTCCATATCCTCCGGCGCCATCTTAATTTGATTATAGCCCGAAAAGTCATTCATGAAGGAAAACACAGAAAATTGAGCAGTGTTGTCGACCAACACGTCAATATGAGGAAGCGGAAAATCATCCTTAGGGCTCGCCTTGTTCAGATCCCGATAGTCAACGCACATCCGCACCTTACCATCTTTCTTTGGTATAGGTACTATATTGGCGACCCAAGGAGGGTAAGTTGTAACGGCCAAGAAACCAGCATCCCACTGTTTCTGTACTTCCTCTTTAATCTTTACGGCCATATCTGGTTTCGTTCTTCTGAGCTTCTACTTGACCGGCGGACATTCTTCACGTAATGGCAAGCGGTGGACCACAATATCAGTGTCTAGCCCAGGCAAATCTTCATAAGACCAAGCAAAGATGTCACTATACTCTCGAAGCATCTCGACAAGTCTCTGCTTGATATCGTTATGCAGCGCAACCCCTATCCGGACATTCTTGACAACCTCTTCGGAACCCAAATTAATGACCTCGATATCCTCCTGATGTGGCAGAATGATTCTCTCTTCTTGTCTCAACAGACGAGTCAACTGTTCTGGTAAGTCATCGTCCTCAACAATCTCTTCCTCGGCTTGAAATATCAGGTGCTGAAAGTCGAAGCGAGTCATAGGGAGATCTTGATAAGTGTCATCTGAAAAATGGATCCTGCACGAGAAAGGGTTAAATGCTTCAAATGATATGCAAACGAAGCCCACAACCACATTTCCATTTTATTGATAAAAGTAAAAACAGAAAAACAGGGATCACAAAATTTGCATGAGGAAAACGCCTTTATTTGATGATTAAAACAAAGCAAACACATAAGCAATTAGGCCCTGAAATAAAATCATTATGCCCCGGGTAGGACACAGGATTGTACAATAATCGAAAAAACAAGGTAGTACTGTTTCGGCGTCACTTGAATAAAGTCCTGGATAGACTAGTTGCATAGGCTTTGTCCTGGCTTACTGGGCTTGATCCATGAATCCATGTCATAGTCTCTATCTCCATCTTCACTGTCAGACACAACATTAATCTGTTCAAAACTGTCTCCTCCTAGAGTAAACACAATCGACCCTTTAAACTTTGGAGCGCCCTGTGATGAAGATGACGACGACGGGCGATACCCTAAGTCGAACTTGTCCTGCTTAACAGGAATCTCAAGAACTTGACCCCAACCTTTGGTCTCTCTGGACTGAACTATCGCTTGGGCTTCTTTGTACGATGACATAGCCACCTCTGGCCCACTACTTATGACAGGAGATTTGTCTCTGATCTGTACCCCTTCAAAGGCTTGACACAATGTCTCATGGATCTCACCATCCACTTCGACATATTTGAACGATGACAAGTGACTAACCAGGATGTCTTCCTCCCCACATAAGGTGACAATGCTACCACCGATCATATATTTAAGCTTTTGGTGCAATGTAGACGTTACGGCCCCTGCAGCATGAATCCACGGTCGTCCAAGCAAACAACTATAAGCTAGTTGAATGTCCATGATATAAAACATAGTGTCAAACACTTCTGGACCAACCTGGATTGGAAAAGTCCATTCTCCGAATACAGACCTTCTCGTCCCGTCAAAGGCTCTCACTACCAAGTCACTTGGCATGCGTATTACACCTCGGGTATCTAGCTTCAGCAGTGCCTTCTTGGGCAAAACGTTCAGGGATGAACCAGTGTCAACAAGGACATGAGACATAACAGTGCCCCTACACTCAACAGAAATATGCAACGCACTATTATGGTTGCGACCCCTGGGTGTCAAATCAAAGTCTGTAAAGCCAAGGCCATGCCCTGCATTTACGTGCGCAATCACTCCTTCGAGCTGATTCACGGATATCTTCTAGGGTACATAGGCAACGTCAAGTGCTTTCAACAAAGCGTTCCGATGAGCTTCGAAACAAAGTAACAGAGACAAAATCGAGATTTTGGAAGGCGTCTGCTGCAAATGATCGACATTTTTATAATCGCTCTTCCGAATTAATCTCATGAATTCTTCCACATCCTTGGTCAAAGCCTCTTTTTCCTTCTCTTGAGAATGCCCTTCTCCATCGACTTTACCTTTTCCTCTGGCAGCTCTCTCAGCTTCTACTTCTGGTGACGCAAAGATTCTACCACTGCGGGTTATGCCCCCTGCCCCCCACAAGGTTATCAACTGACCCTACCGGCGGGCTTGCCAGGTTAATCTTCTCCCCATTGCAGTAAACTTCCGCCCCATAATTCCAAGGGATGGCTTTAGTGCTTTCATACGGAATAGGTCCAGCTTTGGTTATTGTGATAGTCGGCCTCTTGGGAGGCGCCGATATCGTGACAGTCTTGAACGGAATCGTGATCATTGCAACTTTACTCTGCCTTTCAGCTTTTGCCTCAACAGGCTTCTCTTCAGCAGTACGGTCAAATTGCAGCGTACCTTCGTCAATCAACCCTTGAATACCTCTTCTCAAGTTATCACAACCCTCTGGCCGGGCCAAATAATCAACACAATCTGTATCACAACCAGGGAACACTCCCCCTTTCAACAATCTGCTCTTGACATAACCCAAGGCGTCTTCAGTTCATCCACATTCATGACCAAATTCAGACTAGCATCTTCCAAAATTGCACCCACCTGCGTAGATCCGTGAGCTGGCATCAGATTCTTCTCAATATTGGGTGTCTCATTACCGAAGTTTATAGCCTTGCTATCTAACAAATCTTGCACCTTGTGCTTGAAAGCGTGGCAGTTCTCGATGTTGTGACCGGGTGCCCCAGAGTGGAATTCGCAGTGTGCATTAGCGTTATATCCGAAAGGAGGCGTGCCCTTTAATGGAGCCAATGTCCTTTTCTCAACAAGCTGCAGCTGTAACAGAGTTGGAAGAAGCTGAGCATACGGCAATGGAGGTGCATCAAATACTCTCTTCACATTCCTATCCCGATCTTGATATCTCTGTGGAGCAGCATTCTGTCGTCCGTGTTGCTGTTGTGGCTGTTGTTGTTGCTGTTGAGGTATAGGAACTGTCACACTAACGATTTGCTGCTGACGGTATTGGTTTCGACCTCTACCTCTTCCTCGAGAGCTGTATACTGAATTAGTATCCCCCTGTCTCTTGTTCCCAAAAGCCTTTTTTACCACCTCCAGCTGAGGTTGACTCTCCCGCTTGAATCTTACCAATCTTAACACCATTCTCTATACGTTCCCCCAAGAGTATCAACTCGGAAAAGTTACTCATCGAACAATTGATAAGCCTGTCATAATACAACCCAGAGAAGGTGCCCACAAACATATCCACCAACTCACGCTCTACCATGGGTGGGTGCACCCTGGCTGCAAGCTCACGCCACCTCTGGGCGTACTCTTTGAAACTCTCACCATTTTTCTGAGAAAGATTTTGGAGTTGGACCCTGTTCGGCGCAAGGTCGCTATTATATTGGTAGTGCTTGACAAAAGCTTCTGCTAACTCTTTCCAGCTACCAATCTGAGTAGGCTCTAACCCCATATACCATTCCAATGACAGTCCCGACAAGCTTTCCTGGATGCATCAGCATCTTTTCGTTATCAGAATAGGCAGACATTCTCCGGTAGTAAGATCACACGTGAACCCTCGGGCAAGTATCCCCCTTATACTTATCAAAAGTGGGCGCTTTGAACTTGAGTGGCACCCTCAAGCCAGGGACCAATCCCATGTTAGCCATGTCTAGCCCCGTGGAATTCTGATTAGCAAGATACCTCATCTGTTCTTCCAACAACCTGAACCTTCTATCACTGTCAGTGGGCATCTCAAGATCCCTGCCTGGCGGAGGGAAAGCATCTTCCTGACGATCTTCGCCCTAGTGAGAATCCTCATTACCATACCCAGCATAAGCAGTATTAGGACCAAAACCAGCCTGATTGATCCTGGGACCATACCCCATGTTACCAAAACCCTGATTTCAAGCACCTGGCCCAAAACCAGCATTATGAGCACCCATTCCAACACCATTGTTGCTTGCGTTGCCAAAACCGGCGTTACCGAAGCCCTGATTGCCATAACCCTGATTTCCGTAACCCTGATTGCCATAGCCTTGATTACCACCAAAACCAGCATTTCCAACACCAATACCCATACCAGTATTCCCAGTACCAACACCAAACCCAGCATTTCCGATTCCCACATTAAAACCAGCATTCCCAGTTCCGACAGGAAAACCAGCATTCCTAGTCACATTACCGTTGGTTTCCCCATGTCCATTATCATTACCAATCATGTTCCTATTCCCAGCTCTGTTGCCATTCTCAGTTGTATTGAGGACAACCACAGGTACAACATCACCCGCCAAAGGAGTTTCGCCATGAGGAGGATCGGTAGAAACCCTGTGTAGCACACCGTTAGCATCAACCCGGGCAATCAGAGGTTGCACCAGAGTCTGCAGCTGCTCCTGTCCCTTGGCCACAGTTTCCATCACCTGCATGAACTGCGCCATCCTGTCGCGCGTCTCTTGCATCTCAGTTTGCATCTGATCCATGGCTTTCTTGCAGTTGCTTCTGGTAGAGTAGCGATGAATTCGCGGATCGGCAATCCTGAAACCTGCATCAACAGAGGGTTAGGAGACAAACCAAGGTACCTGCTATGCAAATGATTTATGCAAATGCAAACGTGTGTCTGTGCGTTAGGGAAATTTCTCCCCCGATTCGAGTGCCAGAGTGCCAGTGCTGATAACAAGAAGTCTGGATCCAATCACTGAAATAACATATCATATATAGATGGCCCAACAAGGCAGAAGTACAAAGTCAATGAATACATGGGTAATCGACAGCATGACCTCGACCAACAAGCCTGGTGATGGTCAGCCTACAGCAAAAATCAGAAAATACAAAAGGCTACAAAAATAGTCAAGTGCTACAGCGGGCACGAAACTCTTCTAATAACTCTTTTGTCTTCGGGTGGTCAGGCTGTATGAGTAACCCTTCAACAAGTAACTCTCTCTGCATAATAGTGCACTGGAGACCTTCAACAAAATCTTCCCATGCTCCCTGGACAAAGCAATCTTCTAACTTTCGCTTCTTAGACTCGAACCTCTGCTTGCGATCTTTCAGGTTAGCAATGGCTTTGTTGAGCATGTCTTCAGTGGCATATCTGCGAACAGTTTTCTCATCAAACATCTTCTCGCTGGCTTTCACCTGAGCCTTCAATTTTGAGATCTGCTATTTCAGTTTGTCCTCCCTTTCTTTGTTGCTGGCTATAGTGGCATTCCACTGCTGATTGAACTTGGAGATTCTCCGGTATGCTTCATCCAGATTTTGCTTCTTGGTGGCCAATACATCATTAACAGGTTTGAAGTCCAGACCCAAGCGCTCACGATAAGCTATCTTCTTAGTCAAGTCTGTGCCCAACCTGTTCACAAACTCTGTCTGCCTCTTGAAGGAGTGGACGGCTTCGTTTTTCTCACTTCTAAGCTGTGCCAACTCTTTCTCCAACTCTTCATTAGCCTTTTTTAGTTCTTCCTTCTCAGATAACACCTAATTATACTACTGAATAGACACGGTAGTAGGCTCTTCAACCACTGGAGGACACTCTGGCTTGGCAGGTGGAAATGGCATCCCTATGGTCTCTGCTCTGGTCTTGATCCAGGTCACATACGGAGCATAAGCCTGACTATTGCTCTTGCCCAACAATGATTTCCCTCGTCTACCGATATCATTCAAGGCATGTTGAAGTTTAGATAACATATCCCCCTCTAGAAGACCGGTGAGGTACAGAGATTCCTGCACCTCTTCATCCTTTGGTGGACCCCTCAAAGCATAGGCAAACTGTCTGACAGTTAGAGATGGATTATAGTTGATACAACCCTTTTTTCTAATCAAAGGCATATTTGGAAACCCATTACAGCTGAATATAACCTCAGTACCCAACATATCTCTATCAAACCAAACAACACTCTCAGCTGATAAACTCATCAATCGCTCAAACCACTCAGCTGTGGCTGCAGATAAAGCAAAGAGACCCTTCTTGGGTAGGTGACTATCAAACCATCCGTATAGTAAGGGCACACAACATGATACATTCTTACCCCTTCTATTCTCGTTCTTGTAATGGACGAAATGATATACATCACCAATCAAGGTAGGAACTAGATTCCCTGATGGAAAGATATGAAAGGCATCCAAGTCTACAAAATCGGGCATGTTAAGAAACAGAATGATGCCATATATGCAGAGAGCAAGAATGGCGTTGAATACAATCTAACAACCATCTTTGGCACACTGTTGGGCTTTCCCAACTAGAAACTGCATAGAAAATCCAGGAACCCCGCTCCAACTGGATAAGATCAACTCAGAGGCATCCAGATGAAGAGAAAGAGCTAGATTAGCCAGATTAGGCTTAGCATCCATATGAATAAAGGGCATCTGACTCTTAATAGGCACACCCAACAACTCAGCATACTCCTCTAATGTAGGTGCAAGAATGAAGTCCGGGAAAGTGAAGCATCTCAAAGGAGGATCATAGAACTGCAACAAGGCATACAACCCATTCAACTCATACACAGAAGGTTTACGAACCAAACTGAGCAGCTTCCCATAGGATTTTCTGAATTCCCCTCTCACTGTATCATCTACCAATGCAATCAAACTGGATAACAGAGCAACATCTGGGGTAGGAAGCTTATAGGCCACATTCTTCTTCAGAGATCTCATGATAGCACAACAGAAGGCAAGAAATACCGGAACCAGGGGATAATGTACCTCCAACACAGCACACGTTAATGATATGCAAATGAGTATGCAAAATGCAAAATGCAAACATGCAACAGGGGATCAAGATGGTGCTGCTGAGGAGACCGAGACTCTGATCCAACACAATCATAACACTGCTCTGATAGCACAACCCTGAAGAGGACCAATAAATATACGCTATCGAGAACAACCACATCTTTGACGATAAGAATCCTTTGAACACAACAACACTGATTCACTGTCAAGAAAACCAGGTAGTCTGAAGGTTAAGGTTTCCTGCAATAACCCGACCCCGCTCACAGGTATGGACCTAATCACAGACAAGGTATGGCATCCTATGCGTTTCCCAGCGTCACAGACTTTCAAGAGCGATGATACGATACCTAGAAGGTGTGGCATCATCATCTCTTGAAGTGGCCTCACTAAGCTGCGTCACAAATGATCGGTCCCCAAAGTCGACAATCCTCCAAACCAACAACCCCTCGGGCCCAAAGGGCCAAAAAATAAGTCAACCAAGAGAACCTCGTCTGAGCGTGGATTTCATGAGACACTAGTGCCTGCAAAGCAAGCACGCGCCCATTAATTTCCACAACTAATGCTAAGTACACTAAAGCCTGGGTCTGACTTCTCACTCATCAGAGCCCCTTCCCACAACAGCATAATAATAATAATATCATACTGAAAATAAAATGCGGAAAGTAAAGTGCGATAAATAAAACCCAACAGGTAAACACACAAGTGCTAGGATTGACTCGCACAGGGAACCAGAGTCGCCAGCTGTCGCTACTGCGAAAAGCGAGGCCGGAAAAACAAAAAAGTCGCCACCTTTCATTATTTATCCCTCAGAACGGGAAAGGAAACGATCGGAAAAAACCTGACGAAAGGGTATAAGACAAGTTCATCGCAACCATTGTCTAGGTTCGGGAGTCGGTTACGCAAGGGGAAGGTATTAGCACCCCTCACGTCCATCGTACTCGATGGGATCCATGCTTGTTGTGTTTGTCTACGGGTTCATTACATCTATCTACACTAAAGGTCTGGTCTGAAAAGAAAAGAAAATGACTCGGCAAAGTGTCGCACTTTATGCCTACGTATTCCCGTCTAGAACGAGAAATTAGAGTCAACGTAGTTCGCCTAACTACGGGGAAAGGTTACTCGCCGAGATATCGCATCTCATGCCTACGTACTTTCACAAAGCGTGAAAGATCAGAGCAAACGTAGTTCGGGACAACGAGAGACACATGTTTGTCTTTTTTATCCGAGTAAGGTTAATAGACGGTTCTAGCAGTTTTGGTGTATGCAGCTCGCTCAACGGAGACTTAGGCGTTTACCATTTGTGGTAGAACCGGGAGTTAACAAAACTCACCTTCTGAAAAGGGTTCCCAAGCGATTAAAGGTCCAAGAGGACAAAAAAAGTTTGATCTTTGTTTTCTGTTTTTTAGAGAAGTATCTTTTATGGATGTTTGCAACTGATATCGCACTAGAGACTTTGACCTAAGAGTGAATGTGTCGCATGTCACCCAAAGGGTGCCATACTAAACATCCAGACTGTTGGAAAGAAACTCTCCAATAACCCTTTCTCAAGTAGCTTAAGGCTCGTAACGTACGACGTCAATTAACCTTTATTATTGTATTTTGATTTTGTTTGAAGATGAGAAGAGAAAAGACGCACTAAAGGGGAACTGATCCAATCCTAAAGTTGTCATGCAAAATTGAACCTATGGTTGAGGTTAGAAGGGAACTACCTATGCATGGTTAGAACCCTAATGTCTGTCATAACTTCTCTTGAACAAGAGAAGTCAAAGTTCCTAGGGGAACATGGCAAAGGAAAGCAACAGAAACATAAATAAACTGTAAAGAAACAACTGTAAATAAAATGCATGCAATGCAACAAACAAGCAGAAGGAGCCAAGCTCAACTTTTAGAGCAAGCACGTCCAAAGGCAACACACAAAGCACAGGCAAGGGAGACAGACTCAACCTTAAGCCAGCAAGCAAAGCCAATCAATAACAACCAAGCAGAGCGAGCCAGACTCAACCTCTAAATGCAGACAAGCAAAGGGAGCGATTCTCAACCTTTAGGATGCTCTTAAGCCTATATCACTATATGAGAAACCTAGTCTAATGTAACACCCATTCAATCAGTCACACAAGCAACAGTCAAGCAATCAGAAAAAACAGCAGACAAAATAGCAGACAAACAGCTCAACAGCAAAGCAGATAAACAGCAAAATAAACAAACAGTCTGCAAACAATTCTAAGTCCAAGCCAACTCAAGAGAAGGAAATCTCCACCTTCAAGCCCCAACAAGAGAAGAGAGAATTTACATCAAGAATATTGGATTGATGATGGGAAGCAGGAAGGAAACCAAAGGAATCCAACCAGACACTCAACCAGTCATCAGAGATAGGCATCCTCAAAGGTTCTACCTCTTGTGAAATGCCACACATCCTTCCAAAGGAAAGATGAGGCTTTCACATAGGGACCTTGAATCATAGGATGAGAATGGAAAGTGTTGCGGTGAAATCTGGATATCAAGCTATTGATTAACTTGAATCTTAATCCATTTACAACCGGACTTTAATTTATCCAAAAAGGAGAGGTTTAAAGAAAGAAAACCCTATAAGAATGCAAAGACAAAGGCAAGGCCTAAAGCTGAGCAAAGAGATCTAAAGATTTGGGGTTTGGTTATACCTAGGGAAGGTGTTAGCATCCTAAGCATCTGTAGTACTCTACAGGAACCTCTTGTTAATATTTGTGTTTGCTAAAGTTGATTGCTAAAAGGGAAAAGTGCTAAGGTAGAAATCTAAAGTATAAAGGTATGTACAAGTTTGCTCGCGAAGACATCGCATCTCGTGCCTACGTATCCGGACGGGAATGGAATCAGAGCAACCGTAGTTCCCCTAGCTAAGGGTGAAGAACTCTTGATTGTGGTCAAGGTTCTATGGGGACGTAAGCATTCATAGGGAAATACTTACACGGAGTGCGGCGACTCCAAGTCTACGTTAAAATTGTTGTAATAAAGGACATCCACGGCGGGATGCTAAAAGTGAGTACGGTGACTCAAGCCCTAAGGTGTAAATGAAATAAAATTGTCTGTGGCGGGACAGGAAAAGTGAGTACGGCGACTCAAATCCTAAGGCTAGGATAAAGGGTGTCCACGACGGGACGGTTAAAAGTGAGTACGGCGACTCGAAACCTAAAGTGTAAATGTAAAAGGGAGTTTAGCAGTTATGTGCAAGAAAATTAGTTTAACCTCATAATTTAGGAGGAAACATCAGAGATTATGGTGACACGAGGATGTTTAACAAATTTCAAAAAATAAACAGACGTGGTATAAGGAGAAGATCATCAAGATGCGAGGTAACGATCTTGACAAGGCAGTGAATTTTATGAACCACATGAAATTTAATTCATTAAATGAAAGTAGACATTAAAATGAAAATATCACAAAAAGAACGGGTGAAAAACGATTAAAATTGAGAGAGCTATGGATATTTGAAATTTACGAAGAAAATGTAAATAAGCAAGTGAATAAATGAAAAGATAGAATGTACAAAGGTGGGTGTTGAACCCATGACCTTGGATTTTCAAGTAAGAAGCTTCACCACCAGGCCATATACACACGTGTGTTAAAGAAAAGAGAGAAAGGAACAAAATATTAAAACATGGGAAAATATAAAAATAACCAAAAGGGTTGATCCTCCTCAGGGATCGAACCCAGGTTCTCAAGGTGCAAGGCGTGTTTGGCTTAATGGTCTTACCACTGGGGTGGCTATACATCCAATGTTTAAGCCACCCCAAAATAAGGATAAGGCTTCCATGCGCATGGCTGGGCAACTTTGGAGGCAAAAACCAAGAAAAGTTGAAATACGTTTTCATTCGTAACTTCTTCAATACTCAACCAAAATGGATGAAATTTTAACCAATCTTGCCTATAATTAAATGAGGAAGATGACGGTGATGTTGGTTTTTTCATAAAATGCATGTATTTAAAAACTCGAAATCACATGCATTTTGACATTTTGTTATGCATTTTGAAATCCAAAACATAAACCAATTGTTATTTCAACCAAATGAAGGCCTGAACATGTTATACATGATGCATCTAGTGAATTCCAATATTTAGTTCAAGCAAAACACAAACAGAAAGAGAAATGACATGGTAGTTGCAAGTGGAATGTTGAAAATGCATCTTTGAGGCCATGGACCAAAATAAAAGATTTTAACATTGAGTGTTTGTTTGAGCAAGTTTGAAATGTGATATAGGAGGTGTCTCAACAGGAAATGCCATGTAAAAATCAATAGAGAAAAAGTGAGTATGTGAGTTGCAAATGGAAGCTTTTTTTAAAAATCAGTCATTGAGGTAAAATGATAAGTCCAAATGCTACACTCAAAATTGATGAAGGTTGATGCATACTCCCTAGCAGCCTATACCTAATGATAATATAAATCTTAAAACCAAACTACAACCAACCAAGACCCCCCCCCCCCACACACACACATAATGGACCTGACTGCATCAGAGGTTATCACACCTCCTGCCAAACCAAAACAAACACCTAAATGCCAAGAGTACTAGCCTGCCATGACAGCACCAAATTACTCAAATGATAGGTACCTAAACTCAAACCTCCAGCCATAAACTTGTTATCAGTTTAAGATCAAACCAATGTTTTAAAATCTCAATAAAAGCTAGTGGATAGGCCAAAACAGCCACCAGTTTGTCAAAACACAAACAACTTTGCAACAGCAATACACCACAATCTCAGCAGTGTAGTATGTTACTTGGTATCTCTTAACATCCATTGAGGATTTCCACACAATTATGTCTCAACAGCTCATGAAGTCTAGAATCACAAGTTGTTCTCAATCATTAAAACAGCTAGCAACCATTCTACAGACTATTGAAATGATGCTGAAGAAACTGAAACAATCATGATGCCTATGAGTCATAACATTAATTGGACACCATCACTGCCTTATGATACTCACTAACCAAACAGAGAGAAACTAGGTTTTTTGGCTTTAAGGCAAGAGCTGACAGCTTTCAAATTAATCTCGTGACAGCCACATAGGTTTGTTAGATTCTCAAAACTTAAGTACAACAGTTTGCAAACTCCTTAAATAAAGATGAAATTGATTTGAACTAGATTTACATACATACTGCTAAGTGATCCAAGGACAGAATGGTGTTCATCAATGTAGTTGATTAGGGATTAGCATACACACATTTTAATCTGATCTAGACAAACTTACAAACCAGCAGCAGCTCCAGTACTAAATCTAAACTCTAAAACTCCCAAAATTCAAGAATATGCTCATGACACTTCTTCCTTCATTAGAATACACCAGCAAAGAACTTAATGCCTTATCCTCAGTCCAGCCTACCTAAAACAACTTATCAACAAGAACTCAAAAAGTCTGAGACACTCACATTATCTCCCTACTTGCAGCAAGCCAACTTCATCAAAATAGCTCTCACCTCCTTTATGACCATAAAAATTAAACATTCAAATTTTAACAACAAATTGAACAAGCATTGAACAGGCTGGCTACCTCCAAACCTACATATAACCACTGAGATGAAACTAAAGCCTTAAACATCCCTTCATACATAATGAAAACAGCCTACACCAACAAAAGCACAAACAATGCCAAGTCTAAGCCTAGGTCTCAACAAATAATACAAATCCCACAACAATCTCAAGACAGCATGGTTAGAAGTTCACAACACTAAAGAGCACAACAATAGTTTAAAACAGAAGCAAAACCAATAACTAGAACATGATGAGTAATTTCCAAGTATACCACTCCTATCACATGATTATGAATTCATGGTATTGTGCAACAGAACCAAACATACAAAATGTATATTAATGGAAAGGAATCAAGACATACCTCTTGTAGTCTCTTTTTGAGCTAGCTAACAGCAAAGAAGGACCAGAGCCTCTTCCTTTTGAACAAGTTTGTGGACTTGCCTCCTTTTGAAGAACAATGCAATTTTGTGGCCAGTTTGAAAAACTGAGGTTCCATCTGTTGTTTGAGGTTTTGAACAGCTATAATATGATGAACATGAGGTGTTTGAAGTGTTGGAATGGTAGGAATGGCTTTCTGTAAGGATTTGTCATGAAAAATGCATAAAGGTCAAACTATGGCGGTGTGGAAGTTGACTTTTTTGATCCTTTGATTTTTTGAGAAAACCAATGGTGGGAACAGCTTCATAGGGTCATTTTAAGTTTGTCTATGTGGTTCTTGAAGTGTTTTAGTGCTTGGAAAAAGTTCTGGTGTGAAAAGTACAAAATGACATTTTTGGAGGTTTTGGTGGATTTTGTGATTTTGTGATTTTGAAGCAAGGGGTGAAAGAGCAAAGGCTTGAGCTTTCTATGGTTTTTTAGAATAGATCTTGTTTTGAAAATGAAGTGGTGAGGGCTCCCTTTTATAGGCAAATGAAGTGAGGGGCAAATTTGAAGATTTCTTCATGTGGAAGAAAGGTTTCACCATTTTGAACCAAACCTCCACAAGAGGGCTTTCTTGGATGGTAGGCAAGCCTCAATGGTCAAGAAAAATGATGAGTTTTGGTGGCTAATTGCAGGCTAGAAGTATAGCATTGTGGCTGTTTCAGATCATACTTTCCACCTCATGCTTACTTTTTCACTTTTGGATGCAAGTTGCAAAGCAACTTGCAAGCCACTTGCTTGGCTTCTCAAACTCATTTCTTCTGCATAATTTTTGTACTTCCATGCTACAACCTCTCTACCTATCAGATACAACATGATTCACCAGCTAGAATTGGTCAATTTTGATGAAAGGATGATTTCTTGAATTTTGACAATGTGGGACTAAAGTGAAAAACCACCAACTTACCATGACCATAACTTTCAGCTCACAAATCATTTTGAGATGTGCTAGTACTTTTTAGAAATCCCTCACATAGCTCTAAAACATTCATGCTTTCATGAGTTTCAATTTCCCAAAGGAACTTGTCCAAAAAGCCTTCCAAAGTTGCTCAAAAATGAGCTAAAAAATGAAATTTCCCTAAGTCTTTTTCCCCTCTTGAGATGAATTTGATCATAACTCAAAATCTATGCATTTTATGATCATGGACCACTTAGGGACTTTTGTAGGACTTGTCAAGAGCTTCCAAATGAGCTTTGAACCAACTCAATTGGATGTGTGGTTAAGGAGTTATGGTTTAGCCCTTTTCAAAACCCTAATTTCCCGATTTTTCGATTACTCCTTCATCCTTGATCCAATGGTCATGAAAATTGATATGCAAGTCCAATATGACATAAGGAACAACTTTGTTTCACAACTTGAAGTGCAATTCCTAAAATTTAGAGAGTTGACTTTTTGGCCAACCGTACGATCGATCGGTGATTACCGAGTCTCCTGTTGACATTCCGGAACTTTTAAGACCTTGAAACTTCTTGAATGGACTTTACTAAGACATATGAACTTCATGAATCACTATCCCACCATTAGAAAACCTTCGAACACAAAAGTCAAACCACGGTTGACTTTTTTACTAGTCAAAAACCCTAATCGGGGCCCCAAACTGCACTGTTCTTGATTCTGGGGTAACAACCTCAAATTGGCTTCTCAATTGATCTCATATAACATCCTTGAACTTGTTTCATGATTGAATTAGTCTAAAACTTTGATTGATCACAAACCCTGAAGCTTCGATTTGACTGTACAAAACCCTGATTCATCTGTAACATGACAAAGACAAACTTGCACCGGGTGAGGGTTAGATAATTTATGAGTATGCTCCTAAAATGATAATAAGGATCTAAGGGGTCAAGATTTGGGGTATGACAGAAATCAATCAAAGCAATCCATGTTTATTTGAAGAAGGAGAAATCAACTAAGCTCTTCCTAAACCCTAATTGAACAAGCTCAAAGCAAGCTTCTAAAGGGAGGTCTAAACACCAAATCAAACACCACCATCAAGCAAACAGAAGCTTAAACATGTATAAAACACCATCAAAAGAGATTAGCAAACCTATTATGCACTAAAGGCCACCATTGAAGTCAATCTAAGGCCAGTGCTATGTTGAAAACAACTTAAAACTAGCCTAAGTACTAAATCTATGAAAAATCCTAAAACACCTTCTAAAATTCTACCAAATTTTTCAAGGAAACCTAATCATATTATTGACCTATGGAAAAAGTATCAGAACCTTAATCTAAAGGGAAGTCACCTAAAGAAATCCTAGATCACAAGGTACCACATAAGAACCCTAAAATGGAAGGTCTAATGATCCTAATCCAAAACAGAACCTAATGTTGTCTAAAAAATCTAAATTAAATCATAGGGGATCATGCATCTCTAATCTACCAATTAGCAAACAATCAGGCCCAAACTCAAAACCAATTGCAAGAACAAAAATCAGCAAAATCATGTATCAAATATGCAAAATTAAAGAAATAGCAAAAATAAGAAAATGCCAAATAAATTGAAAATCATGCAAAAATCAAATGTAAAAAGCACAGAAAAATCACAAATAAAATGAGGAGCATGGACATATTTTTATTTTTTTTCTCTGATGAATATTGAAATTAAAATGAATTTTGAAAGAAATTAGCAATTAAAATAAAAGAAAATGAAATAAAAGAAAATAAAATGCTGAATTAAATGGGAGGCGTTGGAAGAGGAGACTGGTCAAAGCATCTGAAGGCTCATGCCACCTCATTAATGAAACGACCGTGTTTTGGTTCAGTCAGAGGCAAATTCAAATTAAAACGTGGTAGTTGGATGTGTATACAAAGTCTAGGCTTCAAACAAATCCAAGGAGGGAGATCAAGCATGGTGGCCGGAGATGACTTCCGGTCATCTTCTCCGGGGGTCCCAAAGTTGCAGGTCATCAAACCTCAACAAACCTTACACAGATCCACTCCAAATCTCACGCTGATCTCAAATATAACCTTCAAGTCTCTCAACTCTCAATAGAAAATAAAACACGATGGAGATCTTAAAATTCACCTCATTCTGAAATCTCACTAATCCTTAATCTAAAACCACAGATCTGTTCCTCACACTTCACTGATCATCTTAAACCATCTAGATCGTGTGGAATCCTCATATTCAAGCTAAACCAACTCCAAACAGAAATCACATGTCAACCTAATTTGTCTCTAATTCTTCAAATAATGATCCAAAATCCATCTAAGCAACTTCCTAAAGCCTAACCGCATGCTAACATATGCTAAATCAACATGAATCTTTGTCAATTTTGAAAACTACATACCTGTGTTAGAGCTTCAAATTGGAGCAGTTGGAACACGATTCTCAGCTTCAAACTATGCAAATCCACTCAATGCTTGATTCTGAAGGTGTTTGTAGCCTCAATTTGCTTTGAATTGGTCTGAAATTGAAATTACGATTTCCACTTTCTCTCTTTAAACTCAACTTGCAAACTCTGGTTCTGGTACAAAATGATCTCCAAAAATCAAGCAAAACCTTCTTCTGAACTTAAATAGAAATGATTTGTGGGATTTTGAGGTGCAATTGAGGCCCAAATCAGAATATCCAATTTTCAATTTTCTTTGAAAAGTTCAAACATGGTAAACACGCATTGGCACTCAAATATTCTCCAAGAAGTTTCAATTCAATTGCTTATGGTCTGTGGAAAGTGTAGAGAGTGATTAGAGAGCTTAAACTTCTCTCATGACCAAGTTATGATATGTTACTTATTTGTGAAGTTACAAGTCAAAATGCCATGAAATAGACCTCAAATGAAAATTCCAATAATTCCAAAGTACTCAAAATGGTTTTTCTGATTAAAATGAGTACTCACTTGCCTTGTTTGAGCACAAAATGAATTAATCTTGAATTTTTCACTTAAATGCCTTGAAATTCTCCCTTTTGCCAAATTTCTCAAACCAAGTCTCACCCTAAGCCAAATCAATTCAACATGAGGACATGGTTAACCTAAAAACATCATTTTAAGCAAGTTTTGTGTTGAACAAAACTTCATTTGAAACTTGCAAGATGGTGAAAATGACCTATAATGCCAAATGACCTATAATCTCACTTTCCCAAAATACCCCTAACTTGTAAACCTCATAACTTGAGTTCTACAAATCAGATGGAAGACTTCTAGTACAATTTGAAAATCTAATATCAAGACCTACAACCTTCATGTTGGCCCAAAGTTTAGGAGAAACACCCTTCTAGGTCAAAAGTTCCTTGGAAGTTGGTTGACTTTTGCAGACAAATTTCACAAGCATTTGAGGACCTGTAACTTGTCTGGATCATAACTTGAGTTCTATAAATCCAATGGAGGCCTTCTAGTACTCAAATTAAAGCTAAGATCGTGCTCTACAAGTTTCATGTTGACCAAAAGTGGAGATGAAACTTGCATATTGAGATACGTGGTCTTGAAGTTAGGCATTAAATAGGGGATTTTACCCCGAGAACCCTAATTTAGCAACTCCTCACACCTTGAATTCTTCTTGAATTGATCTTGGAATATCATCTCATGTGTCTCAACACAACTATCCATGATTACAAAGACTTAGAATTAAGCTTGGATCCTCTTCAATTGCACAATTGACTTAGGGTTATTCAAATTAAAACTCTAATTGCAACACCCTCAACTGTGGCTTTTCACACTTGGCACAAACACTTGATTGAGCTCCATCATGACCCTCAAGGCACTCTATGAGCTCTATCCACACCTTATCTCCTTGGTCCAGGCTCCACAACCCATTGATGACCTTCAATTGGTCCTCAGACTAGGAAATTAACCACATATAAACAATTGAACCTCTCAAGAACCCAACCCTCTTCCTGATGACTTCGGTGACTTCTCAAGCTTGAATAAGACCTCTAGATAGGCTCCTCTGGATATAAACCACACTTGATCCCCTGCACAAATGAAAAATTCTATGTTATGCAAATGTTAGATCACTGATATGCCAATGCAATGAAACATAAACCAATTAAGAAAAGGTTTGGCAAATTTTAGGGTGTAACAGGACGGAATCTGCAAGCGGAAGTTCGTCGGTTTAGAACATAGCGGGGGCCGGAGGTATTACCAGAAGTGGTAGGGTGTTTTCTCCACCAGAGATTAATGCTGATAAGAATGACAGAGGTAAGCGCAAGGCTGTGATTGAGGAGAATGCCCAACCCCAGGTTGTTACTGATGATCTTTCAAAGGATACGGAGGAATTTATGAGGATAATTCGGAAGAGTGACTACAAAATTGTGGATCACTTGAGTCAAACTTCGTCGAAGATTTCTATCCTATCACTATTGATGAGTTCGGAGGCGCATCACAATGCTTTGATGAAAGTCTTGAATGCAGCGTACGTACCCCAGGAGATTTCTGTCAATCAGTTGGAGGGGGTAGTTGGTTATGTGAATGCCAGTAATGGTCTCAGCTTTATTGATTTAGATCTGACTCCTGCGGGGAGGAACCATAACCGTGCTCTGCACATATCTTTGGATTGTAGAGGATCTTTGATGTCACGTGTCTTGGTAGATACAGGATCATCCCTCAATGTGCTTCCGAAAAAGGCATTGATGAAGTTGGAAATTCAAGGTTTGTTGTGCACGCCAAGTGATTTGGTCGTGAGGGCTTTTGATGGATCTAAGAGATCATTGTTTGGAGAAATCACGCTGCCTATTCAGATAGGTCCAGAGATCTTTGATGCAACTTTCTATATTATGGATATCCAACCAGCATGCAGTTGTTTGCTCGGCCGACCTTGGATACATGCTACTGGAGCAGTTACCTCAACATTTCATCAAAAGCTGAAATACATGGTAGAAGGGAAGATAATTACCGTTTGTGGTGAAGAGGACATTATGGTTAGCCATCTGTCATCTTTCAAGTGTGTGGAAGTGGATGGTGAGATCCACAAAACGCTCTTCCAGGCATTCGAAACAGTTCAGATTCAGGGGAATTCTCCTGTGGAAGCCGAGGTTTCGATGTCGTCGCTCAAGGAAGCCCGTGCTATCGTAGAATACGGCTCGTCTCAGAAGTGGGGTCAAGTTCTCGATGTCCCTGTCAAGTAGGACAAGTTCGGCCTAGGATACAAACCCTCGAGTTCTTCTCAGATTCCGAGATACAGGGGACCTGTTCAGTTCACCAGCAATGGTGTGATATTTGACAGAATTAATGACGTTGAAGACAATGAAGGTGACAGTGACTGCGACATGGATGCGTGGATCCGTCCATGTACTCCCGGCCAAAAGCTGTGCAACTGGACTACCGAAGAAGTCATTCATGTTACTATTGTAGAGTAATGTTCATTGTTTTGATTATGTTCAGTCCTACATTCTGCACAAGACATAGTGACCCATTTGTGGGGCCTTCTTGTTATTGACAGTTTATCATTAATAAAAGACGTTTCGCATTCAAATATTGTGATCCCTGTTTTTCTTGTTTTGTTTTGCATTTATACTTAACAGAAAAATGGCAATGTGTTTTGTTTGTTGCATCGCATAATAAACATAACATCCTCATGTAAGTATTTTCTATCAAATGCCATTGATTCAGGTTCAGCTATGACTTCGTATGGCTTTGATAATCCCATTTATCAAGCTGAAGATGAGACTGACGAAGACTGTGAACTACCCGAAGAGTTAGCCCGACTTCTCAAGCAAGAGGAAAGGGTTATTGTGCCTCATCAGGAGGATATTGAGATTATTAATCTGGGTACCGAGGATGACAAGAAAGAGGTCAAAGTAGGTGCTGCATTGGAAGACAATGTCAAGAGAAGATTGGTTGAAATGCTCCGTGAGTATAAATATATCTTCGCTTGGTCTTACCAAGACATGGCTGGGCTGGATACAGATATTATGGTACACCGGTTGCCTCTCAAAGAAGATTGCTCACCAGTCAAGCCGAAGTTGAGATGGACAAGGCTTGACATGGCAGTCAAGATCAAAGAAGAAGTTTAGAAGCAGTGTAATGTTGGGTTTCTTGCTGTCACGAATTACCCTCTGTGGGTCGCTAATATTGTTCCTGTGCCTAAGAATGACGGAAAGGTCAGGATGTGCGTTGATTATCGAGATCTGAATAAATCGAGCCCGAAAGACGATTTCCCGCTCCCTCATATCGATGTGTTGGTTGATAACACCGCTCAGTTTTCTGTGTTTTCGTTCATGGATAGCTTCTCTGGGTATAACCAAATCAAGATGGCCCTAGAGGACATGGAGAAAACCATTTTCATCACGTCGTGGGGGACTTTTTGCTATAAGTTGATGCCCTTTGGATTGAAAAATGCAGGGGCAACTTATCAGCGGGCGATGGTCACTTTGTTTCATGATATGATTCATCATGAGATGGAAGTCTATGTTGATGACATGATATCAAAGTCACATATGGAGGAAGGGCATCTGGTCGATCTTCTGAAATTGTTTGAAAAGCTGAGGAAGTTCAAGCTGAGGCTGAATCCTAACAAGTGCACCTTCGGGGTGAGATTTGGAAAGTTATTGGGTTTCATTGTTAGTGAAAAGGTTATTGAGGTAGATCCTGCCAAAATAAAATTTATACAAGAAATGCCTGAGCCGAGAATGGAAAAAGAGGTTCGTCGTTTCATGGGGAGATTAAACTACATTGCAAGGTTTATATCTCATCTTACAGCCACTTGTGAACCAATATTCAAATTGCTGAGAAAAGATCAAATGGACAGGTGAAATGAAAATTTCTAGAAAGCATTCGAATGAAATAAAGAATATCTGCAGGAACCTCCAATACTCATGCCTCCAGTTACAGGGAGACCACTGATCATGTATCTCACGGTTCTTGAGAATTCAATGGGATGTGTGCTAGGTCAACAGGACTGTTGCACCGCAAATTTTGACCCCTTAAATCTTCATCATCATTCTAGGATCATTTTCATTTGATTATTTAACCTTAACCTACTTCAAGTTTGTCTTTGTTAAGTTATAGGTAAACTAGGGTTCCGTACAATCGGAAATTGACGTTTCGACGGTTTAATCAGTCAATGCCTTGGATTGATTATCCATGAAGAAAGTCTCTATACCATCGATAATACTCCATTGGGTCAAGTATGAATCCAATTTGAGATGGTCACCCGAAGATTAAAAACAGTGCAGTTCAGGATCCCCGATTAGGGTTTATGATTAGGAAAAGTCAATTGTGGTTTGACTTTTTGATTTAAAGGTGTTCCAATGATGGAATTATGGTCCATGAAGCTCATATGACGTATTCAAGTCCCCTCAATAAATTTCAAGGCCTCAGAAGACCCAGAACGTCAACAGGCGACTCGGTAGTCATCGATCGATCGTTTCGTTGACCGAAAAGTCAACTCTTCAACCATAAAGAATTTGACCTCAAGGTGGGAAGCAAAAATGTTCCTAATGACATATTACACCTATCCATGAAATTTCATGACCATTGGATCAAGGATTGAGGAGCAATCAAGAAATCGGGAAATTAGGGTTTTGAAAGGGGCAAGCCATAACTCCCTAACCACACATCCATTTGAGTTGGTTCAAAGCTTGTTAGAAAGGTCTTGGCAATTCCTACAAAAGTCTCACAGTGGTCCATGGGCAGAAAATGTATAGATTTGGAGTTATGGCCAAAATCATCACAAGAGGGAGAAAACACTTAGAGAAATTCTAAGTTGCTGGCCTTTTTAGGCATGTTTTCAGCCAACTTTTAGGCGATTTTTTTACCTAGTTCCACTGGGAACCTTGTCGCTACTGCGAAAATCGGCGCTGGTTAAACAGAAGAGTCTCCACCGTGCGTTATTCATCCCAACGGAGGGAAAGGCAACGCTCGAAGTAAACCTACCGCAAAGACGGGAAAGGAATGGTCATCGCAACCAAATCTTGGATTCGGGAGTCGGTTACGCAAGGGGAAGGTATTAGCACCCCTCACGTCTGTCGTACTCGACGAGATCCATGCTTGTTTTCTTGTACGAATTGTTATTCTATATACTCTAAAGGTCTGGGGTTAAAAGAAAATAAAATGACTCGGCAAAGTATCGCACTTTATGCCTACGAATTCCCGTCTGAAACGAGAAATCAGAGTCAACGTAGTTCGCCTACCTACGGGAAAGGAGGGGAAGGTTGCTCGCTAGGATATCGCATCCTATGCCTACGTACTTTCACACAACATGAAAGATCAGAGCAAACGTAGTTCCGGCTAACTACGGCTAGACAGGGTATTCTCGATCACACAGGAGTGAGAGGTTAAGTTGGCTTGAAAGGTACGGGAACCTACGGGAACTAAAACTACGGTCTGGTCTCAAATGCGCAAGGGCAAGAGAAAAGGATAACATTAGTCGTCAGCGGGAAACTCTCAACCGCACAGCAGCGAGAGAACAGAAAGGTTAGTTGTTAGTGTGCTTGCTAGGATATCGCATCCTATGCCTACATATTCTCATTAGATATGAGAAATCAGAGAAGCTGTAGTTCAGCCTACTACAACTAAAACCGGAGAAAAAAGGGAAAAGGGAGAAGGGAGCTCGCTAGGATACGGCATCCTATGCCTACGTACTCTCGTGCGGTACCAGAGATCAGAGCTAATGTAGTTCGACGGGAAAACGAGTCTCGATTGCACGGGGGTAAGAGAAGGGGTCTCAATCGCCTGAACACGAGAGAAAAGAGGTTTCGCTCGCACGGGGCGAGAACAAAAAGGAAGCAGGCTTACGCCTAAACGGGAAGGAACTCGGGACACACACGCAAGAACCTAAGAAGAAACTCCTCAACTGCCATTTCCTTTGTATCTGACGATGCAGCCCCACAACATTCGACGGTTGCCTGAAGACTTGAATACGAAGATGATGATGAACGAAGCAGCTCCGTTGGCTCCTGACATGCGCGCAAGCTCCATTCCAATCTTCTCCTCTCTGAATCTTTGATGATGACACTCGAATCAAGAACCAATGTAACGCTTAGACCGTCATAGTTCGACTTATGCGAGAAATCGAACTCTAAGAGGTAGCGTATTGATATCCGTGTCAAAGACAAGATAGAGAAATGATATCGAAAATCATTCTCCAATTGAATCGTGTCACACGGCCAGCCAGAAATAAAATCGAAGATAAAATCAGATAGAAACGAAAATAGGAGAGACAATAGGGGATAAATCCACTAACAAATGGAAACAAAATTCTACTCCTAAAGTACGAGAATTGAAGCCCAATAAAAAATATTCGAAAGAAATTAATAGGAAATTGCATAATGGAAAATAGCATAGAAAAATACTATAATATTATATAGAGAAAAATAGGACAAACTATATTAACTCTATATTATCCTAAAAGAAAATAGAATTAAAATCCATAATATTGCATTTAATATTTCTAAGAAAACTAAAGAAAAATACAAAAGAAATAAAATGCAGCAGGGGGGGTTTATTAGTAGCTACAAGGGATGCAGCAGCAAAACAGGGAGAGAGTTGGGCCCAGCCCAGCAAATGGCCACAAAAACGGGGAGGGGTGTGAAAAGAAAACGGGGGGGGGGGTATGTCCAGAAAAACAAGAAATGGGCCTAGCCCAATCAGTAACACAATAATAAACCAAACGGAGGGTGCAGCGAGGGATTGCAGGGTGCATGCTAGTGACACGCCAATGGGCCTTGCAGCCTAAACCCATCCACGTATCTCTCTTCCACTCTGAGAATAACAAAACCTAAATACCTCTATCACTCCCAAACACTGTTCACCTTTCTTCTCCGAAACCCTAACCCTCAGCCGCCGCTCGCCATAACCAAACTCTCTCTCTCCGAAATCAACTCTCTCACAAAATCACTCAACAATCCTCGTTCGTTCAACCTTTCTATCCACATCCACACAACTTGTTTCAACTCTTGCGAAACAAACAACTGAGTCAAATCTCAGGAAACCAAAAAGATAGATCCGCGTCTCGTATGTCCTTGGAGACTTGTGAATTGATTGAAGATTCATTATGATCGGATGGATTTAATGAATGACGTTGACGGCGCTCACGCTTCTGATGAAGATCTGATGATGTAGGACTTGGAGGATCTATTGGACGATGAAGGATGTTGAATGTTCTGGAAAATGCATGAAGACGGATGAGCATGAAGTTTCTTGACGAGTTTCTGGTAATCGTTTGAAGGAAGATCTTGATTTTCTGGAGATCTTAAGGTGATGAAGGTTGTTAGTAGTTCTTGAAGGATCAGATGAAATTTGATGAACGATGTTGGAGGTGCTTGCGTTTCTGGAAACGTTGGATGAACTCTATGAAGATCAAAATGAGCGTTGGGGATTTTATGAAGATTTTCATGAAGATATTCGATGAAGGATACGAATCTGGAACGGATTTGCAGATGAACTGGATGAACGTTCTTGATTTCATGAAACGAGGGTGAAGTGGTGATGAACGGATACTGGCAAAAATTTGGAAATTGTTTGAAGGTTGAATGTTGATCAAGGTCCTTTCTTGCTCTTGAGGATTTCTGGAGAGAGTTTGACGAATTGATGAACGTGAAGAATGTTCCATGATGAACGATGAAAAATTCTGGAAAACCTGATGAACTTGGTTATGATTTTTTGGACGGAATTGATGGAGAAGATGAAGATTTCTGGAAAAAAGATGAACAAGGTGGTGGAGATGATGAAGATCTGCGGTGGTTTCTGGTGATTGTTGGTTTCCCGGCGACGGTTAGGAGGTTCCGGTGGCGGTTAGGGTGGTTGCATGGCCGGAGGGAGGTTTTCTGGCGAGGTTTCGGCGAAGTTCTTCGGCGCTTGCATGCCGGTCGGTGAGGAAATGGGTGGGGGACAGGTGGCGTCCTGCATGGGAGAGATAGTGGACGCGTGGGGAGTGCGAGGTGTTGAGAGTGCCAAGTGGCACTCATGCCTGATAGGAAAAAAAATGAGGTGGAAGAAGCCTGATTACACGCGTGGCTCCCTTTATATGCTGCCAAGTGGCAGCGAATGGACTTGGGCTTTTAGAAATGGACACTTGGCCCACTATGGACTTAATTAACTGATTAATATTCAATTAACCCAAACAAAAATGAATTTAAGAAAACTCAATTGATGCTAATACCGATTAATGCTAAACGTGGATGATTAAGACTCAATTAACCTGACTCAATTAATAGACTAACTAAATGCTAGTTAAAGCTATGAGACCTAAACAATTAACTAATACCTTAATTAAATCCTAAAACTAACTCTACTCAATTGTCCTAAACGAATCATTAAGTTCTAAAAACTAATATTCTAAACAAATGAATTAGTACCAAATTAACACCTAAATATGATCAACACTAAACTAAAACCTAAACAGTGAACTCCATTTAAAAATAAAATCTATTATTAAAATCTATAGAAAACTATTCTATTTAATAAAGGAAAATCTATTAATATCTAATAAAAATAAAATCTATTTATCTATTCTATTTAATTCTATGAAAAACCAAAAATCTATTAAAAAGAAATCTATTTAATTTCTAGAAAACTAATAATATCCTATTTAAAAATCTATACTATTTCTATATTAATAAAAAACATTATTCTATTAAAAACTATAAAAAAAAATATTTAAAATGCATTAAAAATCTAAAAATAAAAGAGAAAATCCTAAAAAACCCTAGGAAGCCGATTAAATCGATTAGAGGACAATTGCGCAACCATAGCGAAACCCGAGCACCAGGATGGCCTGAAAACACAGGGAACGAGCACCGATTCTCAAAATGCACTTATTCAAACCGGCTTGAACTGCCTGAAACGCCAGGGGCTGCAATCCCGATAAAATCAATCTGACTGAGAAATTTGCAATGCATGCAGTATGCGAATGCGAATGCAAAATGCGTCGAAACATAAACCAGATATGGGAACCGGTTGGTCAAATTTTGGGGTGCAACAGCTGCCTCTATTCAAGCGGCTTGGACCCGACTGGGTGAAGAGCGAACGACCTTCAAACAATCGAGGTGCGAGACGGTTAAATACTAAGAACCCGGAAATTTGCCAACCGCAGAAATAAATTGCACCAACTGCTTGGACAACAGCATCCGCTGACTGGATCTGGTTGTTACAGCAACAAACTGATCAATTAGCGACCGTGCTGGAGATTACTTTCATCGGCCTGAAAAAGATTCTATCATTGCGAGGATAGAACTTTGCCCACATTCTGTCAACACAGAGAAATCCTGACGACCTCGCTGGGGAAACAGTTCTGTCAAATATCTAAACACATTCTGTCTTGTCCTGAGACACGTACTTTGTCTACCATGGGAAAACCATCTATCTGGATACCGGAACATTCATCCGCCTGCTTCATACGGGAAACTCCATTTTCATGATTCATACCGGAAAAGTTCATCCACCTGATTCGTACGGGAAAACACAACACATTTGCCTGATACATACAGGAAAGTTCTTCCGCCTGCTTCATACGGGGAGATACAACTCATCTGCCTGATACATACAGGAAGGTTCTTCCGCCTGCTTCATACGGGAAAATACAACACATATGCCTGATACTTACAAGAAAGTTCATCTGCCTGCTTCCTACGGGAAAATTATCTGAATACCGTTTCTCTGCCTACCTCTGCAGTAGCCAAACCCGTTGGTCCCATCCCACAAACGAATTTGAGGAGGACTCTACTGGGGATAGTAACACGATGAAATCACGACGACTTCCTTAGGGAAAATGCTTTTGTCAAATACCGGAACACAACTCACACCCTCTGCCTATCAAGGGAGAATTATCTATCTGGATACCAGAAAGTTCATCCGCCTGCTTCATACGGGAAAAGATAACACATCTACCTGATACATACAGGAAAGTTCATCCACCTGCTTCATACGGGAAACTATAACACATCTGCCTGATTCATACAGGAAAGTTCTTCCGCCTGCTTCATACGGGAAAACACAACTCATCTGCCTGATACTTACAGGAAAGTTCATCCGCCTGCTTCATACGGGAAAAGACAACTCATCTGCCTGATACTTACAGGAAAGTTCTTCCGCCTGCTTCATACGGGAAAAGATAACACATCTGCCTGATACTTACAGGAAAATTCATCTGCCTGATTCTTACAGGAAAACATAACACATCTGCCTGATTCATACAGGAAAGTTCTGCCGCCTGCTTCATACGGGAAAGGATAACACATCTGCCTGATACATACAGGAAAGTTCATCCGCCTGATTCTTACGGGAAACCCCATTTTTAAGACTCATACCGGAAAACACATCTGCCTGTATCATACAGGAAAGTTCTTCCGCCTAATTCATACGGGAAAAGACAACTCATCTGCCTGATACTTACAGGAAAGTTCTTCCGCCTGCTTCATACGGGAAAATACAACTCATCTGCCTGATACATACAGGAAAGTTCTTCCGCCTGATTCTTACGGGAAAACATAATACATCTGCCTGATTCATACAGGAAATTTCTTCCGCCTGCTTCATACGGGAAAATATAACCTTGGATATAGCTTCCTAGCCTGTTCGCTGTAGTAGCTAACTCCACTAGGGATATTCTGAAAATAACTACCCGACACCCGTTCTGACAACAAGTGACCACTTTTGAAATCTTGATTTATGAAACCCTGAAATGCTGCCGCGACATCGAACCTGAAGAAAAACACTCCACTGGGTGGATAAGAGAAACTTCAGCCAGTAACTCTGTGGGGAATGATAACAAGCCCTGCATCATCACATGCCTCACGGCGAGACTTCGAATATCTGGAAATAGATCTGAGATAGAACCCCATACTCCTGTTGAGGAACACACCTGAAAAGCAAAAGGTTAACCAACCTGATTTATGTTTCATAATGCGTATGTTTGGCAATGGCGTAATGCTCCATACGGCATGGAAATGCTACGCGTTTTCTGGGTAGATGCAAACATGATAATCTATGCATATGCAAATGCAGGTTCAGGCTGCTGGGGAGCTCTGATAAGCTTGCTTCAACACGGCTGTTGAGGACAAATACCACCCTGTTGGGGACGAATGGATATCGTGAAGTATTCTGGCAAAATAAATGCCAGAGATACAACCAACTCTTCCAGGGAGAGATTACATATCGATTTCCACTGGAGGAAAGAATAACACCTACTGGGAAGACTAACTCAACTGGGGAAGAAGCGACCCATCTGGGAGACAACTGTTTGGGTACAGTTTACGAACTCGAAACTACCACTCCGCTAGAGATAATCATCCTGACGAAGGCATGACGACCTGCGGGGAGGAAGAAAACCATCCTCGGTGGGGATACTCCTTTTTGAACTTACTATCTTGGTTATGCACCATGTAAATCCTCCCAGCTGGGGATTGAATGCGCACATCTTCAACTTTCTGGGGAGTACTAACTCTGAATGAGACACTGGTTCTGTCTTGCTGGGGATGCCCTGTGGGGTAAGCTGCGACTAGCTAGGGAGAGTGATCCCTCTTCAGTAAGGGATAACAACATTTCACCCTCTGGGGATGAGGTGCGACCTGCTTGGGGATTAGCGTCAAACGAAGTCGAGTCTTTCGCCACGAGCCTCCGGCTAGGGAAACATGAGTTCCATCCACCTTCTCGGAAATTTTCCCCAAAAATACCAACATGCCCCAGTCTGAACACTTCGTCTTGAAAGGAAAAGCTAGCCATGGTGCTACCTCACAATACCTTGCCCCTGAATCGGCACCAACCTTCTGATAAGGACTCTTCGATCTCTGTACCCTGACGATTAGATCTGAACTGTTTCTGCACGTCAAACCCAAAAGGATGTCCCAACAAAATCTTTTGTTCTTAGGGTGATCTGCCCCGGTCTTGCAATAATCTTTTGCCCCTGACCGATTGATTCGTGGAGCAGTGCCTATAGCTGCGAGAGATCTGCCAAATCTCGACCTAATTGCCCCAGATTACCTGAATCTTGGATGGATGACTTTGTTGGGGGATAACCAAACGTGCCAAGTATGATTGGACTTCTGCCGGGGATTGCTTACCCGTGCCAATGAAAATTGGACTTTTGCTGGGGAAAACAGACGGAGTCTTCCTGCGTACCGATAATGGTTGGATTTTGAAATGATGCGCCAACACGGATGGGGCCTCACAGCAATTGCCAATATGGATTGAGCTTTAGGAATGGCGCACCAATATGGATTGGGCTTCCCGAAAATTGCCAATAAAGATTGGGCTTTAGACCATCCGTGATGGGTCGTATACGCCTGACGCTGGACAATATCCTGTCTGAATTCACGGTTTCTAGTTGAAGGGTCACGATTTCCCGCCATTCGTCTCAAACTTGAAAATTGGCTGAATCTGCTCGAATAGCTCTGAGTAACTCTGATGACACGGAGAAGAATAATTCTTTCGCCTCTGTAGGGATAGTCCTTAAAAGGAAATCTGAAAATTTGTACCCTGATGGTTTGATATGAACTGCCCCAGCATTCTGAGCTTCAGAGGAATACTTCAAATCGAATGCCTCTCGAATAAATAATAACTTCTGCCCTTTTAGAATGGCATGCCCCTGTCTGCTATGACTTTGCCCTAATCTGACTCTTGGAAAAACCCACTCCGAACCGAAAGCAACTTGCTGCAATACGACCTTGCGATGGCTTGCCCCAGTGTTTGTACGACAAAAGGATTCAACCTCAATTAAACAACTATCAACATAGTTTGTTTCACTATCTCTGAAGTGACTTGCCCCTACACGAGCGTTGAGCGACTTAACCTGCCCTGATCAACCACTGGAAGGATCTATCCTCAAATCACAACATTCTGGATAATTGCCCCTGATTGGCTCTCGAGAAGATTCGCTTCTGATCAACTGCTTCTCAAGCAAACTGCCCGTAATCAACTGATGCTTCAGGACTTGTCCTCATACCAACTGATTCTAAACTCACTGGAAGTCAATGCCTCTGATTCACAGGATTTCACAACATACACCATTCTGATCCAGACTGCTGAATTATTCAGTCCTGTTCGATTATTCCCTGGTGGAATTTCCTTCCTGTCAACTATTGACCTACAAATAAAATTGTTCATTCCCGAATGGTAATTTTAATGTAGTGTTCATGCATATTTTTGAAAAAATTATGCTGTCACTCATTTACGTGTCATGATTGTGAGTGACGAATGAACTGGAGTTCAAGCGTAGTGCTTATGTGATCAGTGAAAAATACAAGAATATGACTAGCAAATCAAGAAGGAGTCAGGTTACTCAACCTTATCGTAATGCGCTTTCAGAATACACCCTGCCTCAATTAGGTCTTTTAAGGGTTGTATCGTGGTCGGGTTCACGGTTCGTGAAACAAAGGATATTTGGCTCAAATTATGATTTGTACCCACCCCTTCTACGTGATGATCTCCAATCCTAAAGTTCAGTTAACTTGGCTCGAGCGCTCGCCTCTTCGAGAGGTATGTTGAATAGTAGGAATAGTTGTTAAAGAATTCATAAGGTTTTTTCCGGAGTGGCAGTTACTCCTCTTCCGTTTTCGGTGTCTGTATCCACACGACTTTGTCCTTGTTCGAGGATTTTTTCTTTTTATATCCTTTCTTTTTCATTCTTTTGATTCCCTAATTTTTGCCTGGACTGACTGCTTTTGAGTTCTTTTCAATTTTTCTCTTGAAGTCCAGAGGGATGCCCTGATTTTTGCCTAAGTATTAGCTTTCCAGCTTTTTCTTTTTTCTTTTTACTTAGTGGGCTTTCTTATTTCTTTCTTGGAACAAGTCGTGCGACACTGGTTGTCCTGACTGCTCTAAAAGGATTACAACTGTCTCACTCCTGATGGTTGAGATTTAACCATTGTGGTTGATGAGGTACGACCTCTGGGGAAAAACAAGATGTGATTGGTCCTCGAAAGGCAACACTCCTCTATAAGACTTGAACGCTCGATCAAGCTAACGGACACCTACCCTGCCCCGGGTTAAGATGTGAGGGTTTAAAAGTACGAAAAACTTCTACTTCCTGGCTCGAAGTGGTTAACAAGGGACTAACTCCTTATATCTCCAGTGTTTAGGGGATTTGAGACAATGCCTTGTACGTCATCGACAAAGTTTTATCTGAAAGCATACGATCATCGGTTATGAGTATTCAGTTTCGTCATCCTCCCTCCAATGTTTACTAATCATAGTGATAAAGTGGAGTAAATAAAATGCAAGTGTCAGTGCAATGCAGTAAATGAGTGACAGCGACATGATTAATTCAGAAAAATGCATAGTCACTTTATCAACATTACCATTCGAAACAGACAATGTTTAACAACAAGTAATAACTAACAGAAAAGAAACTACAAATGCAAATGATAAAAGCCTGAGGACTACTAATGCTGAGGGCGTCTGCCTGTCTGGATCACTGGCTTCTCGAAAATAAACCCTCTGAATCTGCGAGCTCAGACAGCTGAGAAATTGTCATGAACCACCAGCATTCCTTCTCGAAAGGAAATGCAATCTTGGTCAATCAACTGTTGTACTTTCTCCTGGGGAGCTTTACAGTCTTCAGTAGAATGCCCTGGAGATCCACTATGGTAACCATACTGAGCGTGGGGATTGTACCCAAGAGGGTAAGGCTCTGGAATAGGCTTAAGAGCTTTAGGTTCCACCAAAGAATTCTGGATCAAAGGTGACAGAATTTGGCTATACGACATAAGCACTGGGTGGGAAAGAGCATTCCTTCGTTCCAAGTTGTTACGAGGTCGGTTCTGATTCTAACGCTGATTCTGATAACCTCGGCCACGAGTTTACTGATTCGCAAAAGAAGCGACACAAAGTTCTGGATATGGTGCCCTAGGCGCAGTTGTCTGTACCACATAACAAGACACAAAAGATGAAGAACCAACGGATTTCACCGATTCACCTCGAGGATACTCAACATATGGCATGATGGCATTGATCACAACTCCTTCTTCAGCTTGGTGGATACCAAGAGACTCAGTTTCACTAGCCTGACTGCCTGAAGTAATCTGAATTTTCCCAGTTTTTACGGCATGTTCAATGCGTTCACCCAATCCTACCAATGCAAAGCAATTTGGTGCATTTACGAGCATTATTTCGAAGTACGGGCTCTCCAGGGAGTTTACAAACATGCTCATTAACTCTCGGTCTAGGAGCGGTGGATGCACTCTGGCAGCAAATTCTCTCCACCTCTGAACATACTTCCTGAAGGGTTCATTGTTCTCTTGAGACAAATCTTGCAACTGCATGCGATGAGGAGCCATGTCCAGATTATAATCATACTGTTTCAAAAAAGCTCTGGCTAAATCCATCCATGATCGGATCTGATTACTCTCTAACTGCATATACCAACTCAGAGATGCCCCAGTCAGACTATCCTGAAAGCAGTGAATCATCAACTTGTCATTTTGCACAAACGAAGTCATTCTTCGGCAGAACATCACCAACTGTTGCTTCGAACAGCTATCTCCTCTGTACTTCTCAAATCTCGGCGCTTTGGACTTAGGAGGCAATATCAGGCCCGGAGCCAAGCACACATCTGCAGCATTGAGGTTAACAGCATCTTTAACTTTCACGGCTTTCACTCCTTCTTCCAACACTTGGAGCCTTCTATCATACTCAAGAGCTCTTGGGTCTTCGATCCTAGCTACCGAGATCTCTCTTCGGATATTCGCTATAGGGAGAACAACACCTTGACTATTGATAAGAGGAGGGCGTTCATTTCGGACAACAAACTGCTCGCGTCGATCTCAGTCCCTAACCGGAGGCTGCACAAATTGATCTGCAGTAACGTTGTTCACTTGCGGAAGGTCTTCCTCAGACATAGAGCCATACAGATTAGTCGTCATAGTGAAACCTGTCAAGGTGTTAAGAGACTGGAAGTGACTCTCAGACATAGCTACCAATAACCTTCAACGGACTTTACAGCTCGGTTCTGTTCAAATCTGCTTCAACCCCTTGGTCGTTTCTAACAATCAACAGTTGTTCAGGCCAATCACCAAATAATCACCTTCTGAAATCAAACACCGGCTGGATAAGAACTCTGGCTAGCTGGAGGACGATATGCAATATGATGCAACAATGTTCATGCAAATTCAATGCATTATGCAGCAAATACGGGATCACAGCCCCCACAAATCTCTGAATATTGTTGTGCTGCTGACTGAGTACGTTTGCTCTGACGAGAAGACCAAAATACCGGGTTGTCTGGAAGTCAAGTTTCCTGCAAAAACCCTCCCACTCACGGGTATGGACCTAAACTGACACAAGGTACGGCATCCTATGCGGTCGTCGGCGTCACGGGTACGATACCCAGAAGGTGTGTCATCATCATATCCTGAAGAGGCCTCACTTAGCCAACTTCCAAATGATCGGTCCCCAGAGTCGACAATCCTCCAAACCAACAACCCCCTCAACCCAAAGGGTTGAAAAAGAAGTCAACCGGGAGAACCTCGTCTGAGCCTGGATTTCATGAGACACTGGTACATGCAAAGCATGCACGTGCCCACTAATTTCCACAACTAATTCTAGGTGCACTCAAGCCTGGGTCTGGCTTCTCACTCAAAGGAACATCCCCCACCCAACAGCACAATAGCAATAGATAATAGCAATACAAAAAAAAATAAACACCCAATAGACAAGCAAACAAGCGCTAGGATTGACTCTCTTAAGGGACGTCGGATCCCAAATGCATAAGGAACCATCGCAATCCCCAGCAGAGTCGCCAGCTGTCGCTACTGCGAAAATTGGCGCTGGCTAAACAGAAGAGTCGCCACCGTGCGTTATTCATCCCAATGGAGGGAAAGGAAACGCTCGAAGTAAACCTATCGCAAAGACGGGAAAGGAATGGTCATCGCAACCAAATCCTGGATTCGGGAGTCGGTTATGCAAGGGGAAGGTATTAGCACCCCTCACGTCCGTCATACTCGACGGGATCCACGCTTGTTTTCTTGTACGGATTGTTATTCTATCTACTCTAAAGGTCTGGGGTTAAAAGAAAATAAAATGACTCGACAAAGTATCGAACTTTATGCCTACGTATTCCCGTCTAAAACGAGAAATCAGAGTCAACGTAGTTCACCTACCTACGAGAAAGGAGGGGAAGGTTGCTCGCTAGGATATCGCATCCTATGCCTACGTACTTTCACACAGCATGAAAGATCAGAGCAAACGTAGTTCCGGCTAACTACGGCTAGACAAGGTATTCTCGATCACACATGAGTGAGAGGTTAAGTTGGCTTGATAGGTACGGGAACTAAAACTACGGTCTGGTCTCAAATGCGCAAGGGCAAGAGAAAAGGATAACATCAGTCGTCAGCGGGAAACTCTCGATTGCACAGCAGTGAGAGAACATAAACGTTAGTTGTTAGTGTGCTTGCTAGGATATCGCATCCTATGCCTACATATTCTCATTAGATATGAGAAATCAGAGCAGCTGTAGTTCAGCCTACTACAGCTAAAACCGGAGAAAAAAGGGAAAAGGGAGAAGGGAGCTCGCTAGGATACGACATCCTATGCCTACGTACTCTCGTCCGGCACGAGAGATCAGAGCTAACATAGTTCGACGGGAAAATGAGTCTCGATTGCACGGGGGCAAGAGAAGGGGTCTCGATCGCCTGAACGCGAGAGAAAAGGGGTTTCGCTCGCACGGGGCGAGAACAAAAAGGAAGCAGGCTTACGCCTAAACGGGAAGGAATTCGGGACACACACGCAAGAACCTAAGAAGAAACTCCTCAACTGCCATTTCCTTTGTATCTGACGATGCAGCCCCACAACATTCGACGGTTGCCTAAAGACTTGAATACGACGACGATGATGAACGAAGCAGCTCCGTTGGCTCCTGACATGCGCGCAAGCTCCATTCCAATCTTCTCCTCTCTGAATCTTTGATGATGACGCTCGAATCAAGAACCAATATAACGCTTAGACCGTCATAGTTCGACTTATGCGAGAAATCGAACTCTAAGAGGTAGCGTATTGATATCCGTGTCAAAGACAAGATAGAGAAATGATATCGAAAATCATTCTCCAATTGAATCGTGTCACACGGCCAGCCAGAAATAAAATCGAAGATAAAATCAGATAGAAACGAAAATAGGAGAGACAATAGGGGATAAATCCACTAACAAATGGAAACATAATTCTACTCCTAAAGTACGGCAATTGAAGCACAATAGAAAATATTCGAAAGAAGTTAATAGGAAATTGCATAATGGAAAGTAACATAGAAAAATACTATAATATTTTATAGAGAAAAATAGGACAAACTATATTAACTCTATATTATCCTAAAAGAAAATAGAATTAAAATCCATAATATTGCATTTAATATTTCTAAGAAAACTAAAGAAAAATACAAAAGAAATAAAACGCAGCAGGGGGGGGGGGTTTATTAGTAGCTACAAGGGATGCAGCAGCAAAACAGGGAGAGAGTTGGGCCCAGCCCAGCAAATGGCCACAAAAACGGGGAGGGGGTGTGAAAAGAAAACGGGGGGGTATGTCCAGAAAAACAAGAAATGGGCCTAGCCCAATCAGTAACGCAACAATAAACCAAACGGAGGGTGCAGCGAGGGATTGCAGGGTGCATGCTAGTGAAACGCCAATGGGCCTTGCAGCCCAAACCCATCCACGTATCTCTCTTCCATTCTGAGAATAACAAAACCTAAATGCCTCTATCACTCCCAAACACTGTTCACCTTTCTTCTCCGAAACCCTAACCCTCAGCCGCCGCTCGCCATAACCAAACTCTCTCTCTCCGAAATCAACTATCTCACAAAATCACTCAACAATCCTCGTTCGTTCAACCTTTCTATCCACATCCACACAACTTGTTTTAACTCTTGCGAAACAAACAACTGAGTCAAATCTCAGGAAACCAAAAAGATAGATCTGCGTCTCGTATGTCCTTGGAGACTTGTGAATTGATTGAAGATTCATTACGATCGGATGGATTTAATGAATGACGTTGACGGCGCTCACGCTTCTGATGAAGATCTGATGATGTAGGACTTGGAGGATCTATTGGATGATGAAGGATGTTGAATGTTCTGGAAAATGCATGAAGACGGATGAGCATGAAGTTTCTTGACGAGTTTCTGGTAATCGTTTAAAGGAAGATCTTGATTTTCTAGAGATCTTAAGGTGACGAAGGTTGTTAGTAGTTCTTGAAGGATTGGATGAAATTTGATGAACGATGTTGGAGGTGCTTGCGTTTCTGGAGACGTTGGATGAACTCTATGAAGATCAAAATGAGCGTTGGGGATTTTATGAAGATCTTCATGAAGATATTCGATGAAGGATACGAATCTGGAATGGATTTGCAGAAGAACTGGATGAACGTTCTTGATTTCTGGAAACGAGGGTGAAGTGGTGATGAACGGATACTGGAAAAAATCTGGAAATTGTTTGAAGGTTGAATGTTGATCAATGTCCTTTCTTGCTCTTGAGGATTTCTGGAGAGAGTTTGACGAATTGATGAACGTGAATAATGTTCCATGATGAACGATGAAAAATTCTGGAAAACCTGATGAACTTGGTTATGATTTTCTGGACGGAATTGATGGAGAAGATGAAGATTTCTGGAAAAAAGATGAACAAGGTGGAGGAGATGATGAAGATTTGCGGTGGTTTTTGGTGATTGTTGGTTTCCCGGCGACGGTTAGGAGGTTCCGGTGGCGGTTAGGGTGGTTGCATGGCTGGAGGGAGGTTTTCCAGCGAGGTTCCGGCGAAGTTCTCCGGCGCTTGCATGCCAGCCGGTGAGGAAATGGGTGGGGGACAGGTGGCGTCCTGCATGGGAGAGATAGTGGACGCGTGGGGAGTGCGAGGTGTTGAGAGTGCCAAGTGGCACTCATGCCTGATAGGAAAAAAAATGAGGTGGAAGAAGCCTGATTACACGCGTGGCTCCCTTTATATGCTGCCAAGTGGCAGCGAATGGACTTGGGCTTTTAGAAATGGACACTTGGCCCACTATGGACTTAATTAACTGATTAATGTTCAATTAACCCAAACAAAAATGAATTAAAGAAAACTCAATTGATGCTAATACTGATTAATGCTAAACGCGGATGATTAAGACTCAATTAACCTGACTCAATTAATAGACTAACTAAATGCTAGTTAAAGCTATGAGACCTAAACAATTAACTAATACCTTAATTAAATCCTAAAACTAACTCTACTCAATTGTCCTAAACGAATCATTAAGTTCTAACAACTAACATTCTAAACAAATGAATTAGTACCAAATTAACACCTAAATATGATCAACACTAAACTAAAATCTAAACAATGAACTCTATTTAAAAATAAAATCTATTATTAAAATCTATAGAAAACTATTCTATTTAATAAAGGAAAATCTATTAATATCTAATAAAAATAAAATCTATTTATCTATTCTATTTAATTCTGTGAAAAACCAAAAATCTATTAAAAAGAAATCTATTTAATTTCTAGGAAACTAATAATATCCTATTTAAAAATCTATACTATTTCTATATTAATAAAAAACATTATTCTATTAAAAACTATAAAAAAAACTATTTAAAATGCATTAAAAATCTAAAAATAAAAGAGAAAATCCTAAAAAAAAACCCAGGAAGCCGATTAAATCGATTACAGGACAATTGCGCAACCATAGCGAAACCCGGGCACCAAGATGGCCTGAAAACACAGGGAACGAGCACCGATTCTCAAAATGTACTTATTCAAACCGGCCTGAACTGCTTGGAATGTCAGGGGCTGCAATCCCGATAAAATTAATCTGACTGAGAAAATTGCAATGCATGCAGTATGCGAATGCGAATGCAGAATGCGTCGAAACATAAACCAGATATGGGAACCGGTTGGTCAAATTTTGGGGTGCAACAAACCTGAATATCATGAAAACATGAAAGTTGTAGAGCTCCATGAGGGCTTTCCAAAGTGTACTAGAACTCTTCCATAGCCCTTGTGAGCTGAGAGTTATGAAGTGAGAAAGTTAGGCATGTGCACTAGTTTGTCAACTTGCCAAAACCTAACATGAACTTGATTTCCATCTATGAACTTCATCTCTAACCATGGATTGACCTCTGATGAGATGTATCAGATTTTAATTTGGACTAAATCTGACATGAATCCAAGCAAATCTCAAATACTAGACAAGACACATTAGTTTAATGGAAAAAAATACAAAAAATACACCATGAGAGAGAAGATTGGTGGCTGCAGCATGGGAGGGTGTCCTTGTACACTATTTGGTCACTTCTTACAGCTCATTGTAGCTGGTTTTAGGGGGTTAATTGTTGCACCCCAAAATTTGCTCAACCATTTCTTACCTGGTTCATGTTTCATTGCATTAGCATTTGCATAGTTATATCATTTGCATATCATGGCATCATTCATACATTAAGGGATCAAGTGTGATTCTTCTCAAGAGAATCCTAGTAATAGGTCTCATTCAAGATTGAGGAGTGGTCAAAGTCATCAGAAGGTGGTTTGAGAGCCTAAGGGTTTAGATGCTTGAGTGTGAATCTTTTCCTAATTTGAGGATCAACTAAAGACCATCAAAGGGTTGTGAAATGTTTAATGTGAGAAGAGGATGTGTATGGATCTCATAGAATGCCTAGATGGCCATGGGAGAGTTTAATCAAGTCATTGTGTCAAATGCAAGAGCCATAGTTGAGGTGCAAGCAATTAGGGTTTCATCTGGATCAATTCTAGGTCAACTGTGCAATTGAAGGGTATCAAGGCCTACTTTTAGGTCATGGAGTTCATGAAATGATATGATAAGACATTTGTGGTGTTGTTCCAAGATCAAATCAAGAAGAGTCAAGAGTGTGGGAAGTTGCTAAATTAGGGTTTCAGTGTAAAATCCCCTGTTTAGTGCCTAACTTCAAGACCACATAAGTCAAGATAAAAGTTTCAAATTGATCTTTGGCCAACATGAAACTTGTATAGCATCTCAATACCTTTAATTTGAGTACTAGAAGTCCTCAAGGAGATTTATAGAACTCAAGTTATGGTCCAGACAAGTTACAAGTCCTCAGATGCCACTGAAATTTGTCTATGAAAATCATATGACTTCAAAGCTATTTTTGACCTAGAAGGATGTTTCACCTCAACTTTTGGTCAACATGAAAGTTGTTTCTCATGATCGTAGCTTTCTAAATTGTACTAGAAGTCTTCCATCGGATTTGTAGAACTCAAGTTATGAGGTTTACAAGTCAGGGGTATTTTGGGAAAGTGAGATTATAGGTCATTTTCAATCATAGGCCAAAATCTCCAACTTACACTTGTCAAATGCAATTTTTTTCAACATGAAAGTTGTCCAAAATGGGGTTTTTAGGCTTTCCAAGAGGTCATTATGGATTGATGGAGCTCATAGCAAGTTTTGGTTTGAAATGGTTTCAAAAGGGGAAATTTTCAAATGATTTAAGGAGGGAAAATGCCAATTTTGAGTTAAAGGACCAAAACTTGTCAAGTAACCACATTTTTTAAATGGAAATTGAATTCTAAGCACTTTGGCATTACCATAATTTTGAGTTTAGGTCAAGATTTGTGAGTTGTCATTTGGTTTCTTCACTAGCAAGTCACACATCAAAATCCTTTACGAATGCAATTCAAGCACTCCTTTTGGTCTGAATGCATTCACAAGGCAATTTGCAAGTGATTGGAAGATTCTAGAGCAAGCTACATGGCCAGAATACACGACTGTCACATGGAATTTGAAGGAAAAATCAGAATTTGTGAACTACTGAATTGGGCCTCATTCAAGCTTCAAAAGCCCACAAACTCACTCTATATAAGCATACCATTGATTCCATACTCAGGTTGGAGCTCATTTCGTGGTAGAAGCTGAGATTGCATTTGAAATTTCAGGGGAGCAAGTGAGAATCGGGTTTTGATTTCCAAGCTGATTCAGAGCAAATTAAAGGTTGAAGACTCTTTATCTTGCATCACTGATCGTGTCTGGAGAGTTTTGAAGCAAGAAACAAGCTCTAGCTACCTCTGTTAGTGGATCTACACCAGGTATGTAACCTTCAAAATTCCTCTTGATCTAGGGAGATGTAGTTCATATTATCCATGTGGTTAGGATCTATTAGAGGAGTAGATCATTTCTGGACAGAATTTTGGACAATTAGAGACAAACTTAGGTGATGTGTGATTTGTATTTGAGCACGGTTTGACCTGATCTTAAGGCTAGAACACGATTTGGATAGATCAAGATGAACTATGAAGCATGAGGAACATTTTTGTATCATTAGTTTTGCAAATTGTGCTGATCAAATTGAATGTGTTTTCTGAACATTGCTTCGAATTTTAAAATCCATGGAGAATTAGAGTATATGGATAGGAGATTTGAAATCCTGGTGAAATTCTGAGTGAGATTGGTATAAGAATTGTTGTTTCTGGAAACTTGCTCACCAGAGAAGACAACCGGAGTCTTCTCCGGCCACCGTCTCTGATCTCCACCTGGCCAGCCTGAATTTTGGAGAAGATGAGTCCATAGCCATCAGATCTTGCTTTTGACCTTGACTAGACCACAGATCCAATGGCCACGACTTGAAATTTTTGTTAACTTCTGAGGATCAAAATGCAGGCGTTTCATTAATTGAGGTGGCATGCCCTCAGCGCTTGGATCAGTGGACCAGTCTCCTCATCCAATGGCTCTTGTTTTATTCTGAGTTTCTATTTTCTTTTATTCATTTTGATATTATTTTAAATGCAAATTGGTTCCAAAAATCATATTAAATTCATTCTTGATCCAAAAATTATTTTAAAAATATCTCCATGATCTTGAAAGAATTTGTGATTTTATGAAATCTATAAAATGCATTTTCAAGCATTTTTCAATTTAATTTGATTTTTCTCATTTTGTTTAATTCTTTTAATTTTGCATATTTGACCATCTGTTTTGTGGAATTTTGTTCTTCCAATTGATGATGAGTTTGACTTTGACTTTTTAGTATGTTTTAGGGTAGATATTCATGCTCCCTTAGGATTTTTGTTAGAATTTTAGAACAACTTTAGGTTCTGTTTTAGGTGTTGAGATTAGAGCCTTCCCAAACTTGTGGATTACCTTGATACGTTTCAATCTAGAAATTATTTAGGTGACTTAGAAGTTGAATTAGGCTTTGATATTTTAACCCTAGGCTGTTCAAACATGTATGCTCCCTTAGGAATTTTGTTAGATTTTTACAAATTTGTTTTCTATTTTAGTTGAATTTTGCAAGTTGCTTGTGCTTGTGTGGTTCCATCTTGTGTGCCTTTGCTTGTTTGGTCTTGTTGGTGACTTTGGAGCTGGATTTGCTTGGATTCCTTTTTGAGAGGTCTTCTGGACTTGGTATAGCTGCTATGGTTTGAAGATAGGAAATTAGGGTTTTAGGAATAGCCATTAGAGCTAGTTTTGATTCTTTCATCAAACATAGAATGCATTGTGTGCTTCTATTCCATCCAATGATGTAAAGTCCTCCTAGGGAAACTCCATCTCTCCTTTGGAGGGATGTGTGGTATGCCCATAGTTGAGTAGAACTTTGAGGATGCCTTTCCATTTCAATGTTGGTACTTGATGATTTCCTTTGGTTTTCATTGGGTTCTCAACATTGCAACCTTAATCTTGGTGATTATTCCTCTGCTTGAAGTGTGCTTGATAGAGCTTGAAGATGAAGTTTGAAGAAGCTTTAAGATAGAAGCTAGCTTGAAGATGAAGTCTTGCTGTCAACTTTACTGTCATTTCAACTGTGCTGTTTAGAGCTTGTTGTTGTTGTCTGCTGTAGGAGTTTGTTGCTGCTGCTTGGGTTGCCTCCTCTGTATCTATGGTTTTTCCCTGTGTTGTCTGTTTGCTTGTGTTGATCACCTCTAGGTTTGAGGTGGAGCTTGTCTCCTCCTGCCTGTTGTTTTCTCCCTTGCCTCACTGGTACTGTTGCATAGCATGCATTTTGCATTTTACTGTTTACTGCTTGCTTTCTTTTGTTGTTTCCCCTAGGATCTCTGATTTCCTCAGTGCAAGAGGGAATTATGACAGACATTAGGTTTTGACCCATGCATGATAACTGTAGGTAGATTCCCTTTCAACCATAGTTTTAGGGTGTCTTTCTCTTCTCATCTCAAATCAATTCAAAAACACAGTAATAAGGTTAATTGAAGTCGTACGTTACGAGCCTTAAGCTATCTAGAAAAAGGTTGGTGGAGGGTCTCTCTCCAGTAATCTGGATGTTAGTGTGGTACCCTTTGGGTGACATACGAAGCGTTCACTCCTGGGTCATAGTCTCTAGTGCAACTGAGATTGCAAACATCCTAAAAAACAGTTCTTTCGTAAAAAACTCAAACGAACATTCAAACTCTATTTTTGTCCTCTTGGACCTTTAATCAGGAAAACCCTTTTCAAAAGGAGATAAAAAAGTGTCAGACAAGCTTGTGTCTTCCGTAGCCCGAACTAAGTTTGCTCTGATCTTTCATGCCGTATGAAAGTACGTAGGCACGAGACGCGATATCTCGGCGAGCAACCTTCCCCCATAACCCGTAGTTAGGTGAACTACGTTGACTCTGATTTCTCGTTCCAGACACGAATACGTAGGCATAAAGTGCGATACTTTGCTGAGTCATTTTATTTTCTTTTTAACCCAGACCTGTAGAATAGATAGAATAACATACCTTTAGATAGAAAACAAGCGTGGATCCCGTCGAGTACGACGGACGTGAGGGGTGCTAATACCTTCCCCTTGCGTAACCAACTCCCAAATCCAGGATTTGGTTGCGATGACCATTCTTTTCCCTCTTTGCGTTAGGTTTACTCTGAGCGTTTCCTTTCCCTCTGGTGGGATAAATAACGCACGGTGGCGACTCTTCTGTCATAGCTGGCGCCGATTTTTGCAGTAGCGACACTAATCTCTTTGAAAGCAAGCAAGGCCAGCAGAACAAAAAACTATCATGTGGATTCATGAGATTTTCACTAAAAACCACCTTGAATGCCACAAATCCAAACCTATCCAAACTCTTCCCTAGCCTATAAATAGAGCCTTCATTCCATAGTATACAACACACCAGAGCCATCCAAGAGAACAATAAACTCACATCTCTCTTCATTCCCCCTATATCTGTAGTTCCCCGAACTATGTCGACTCTGACTTTCTCATGTCTATTGAGAATACGTAGGCCTAGGACCGCGAAGTCCTATCGAGTCCGTTCTTTCTCTTCTTCCCCCCGTTACCTCTCTTTTCCCAATTTCTAACCCTTATCTCTCTATCTTTTAGAACACTTTTTAAAGCATAATATTTAAGCAAATAAATTCACACGTCAACAAACAAAAGGTTCCCATCGAGTACGATGGATGCGAGGGGTGCTAATACCTTCCCCTCGCATAACCGGCTTCCGAACCCGTTCTTGGTCGCAAGACCATCTTATCCATTTCATTCTTAAGGTTTTCTCAATATTTTCCTTTCCCCTCATGGGATAAATAAAGTTCGGTGGCGACTCTTCTGTCCATCCTTTTCGCCTCCCCGTTGTTGCACGATGCATTTTTCGAGTAGCGACAGCTGGCGACTCTGCTGGGGATCCAACCCAGAATCTCTGGTTAAGCCCGCCTTGTTTATATTTGTGTTTGCTATATGTTTTCTTGCTTGTATATTTGTCAATATATCTGTTTGTTTTGGGTGCCTTGAGTGGTGAGATAAATCCTAACCCGGATTTGAGTGACACATGAGATAGGATTGTGATATGATCAATAGTTGGGCTATTGGGAGTAGTCCCAATATGTCAGACATATGATGTAATCACGCTCAGTGGAGACTCTTTGAAATGGTTAGTAATGCATGAGTAGTCGTGCATTCACTAATTGTTTTAACATAAGTCTGCGAAGCTGAGGACCTTTAGTAACACTTTTACCCCACTCGGCCTTTTAGGACGTAGCGCGGAAATTGTTAGGGAGTAGTCCCTCAATAGTTGTCACGTGATGCTACACTCAGACGAGTTTATCTTGAGAATATTGTTGACTCACGTAAGCAGTTGTGTTAGTTGGCAATATCCGAAGGATTTACTATGACTATGGGAACTTTGATAGAACCCGTTGTACAGGTGACTTACCCATAGTACACACCCTATGGTTGGGTCTTTACCCAGACTCCATACTATGATCTCGAACCTTTGATCCGGTTATGTTTGTTTTGCATCCCATCTTGCATAGCATCATTGTATTGCATTGCATTTGCATCTTTTCATGATTCATTGCATACCTCTGTCGCTCATCTCCAGTTGTCTTCATCTTCCAGTGTGTCGTTGAGTTGTCAAACTGATTCCTCGACACTGATATCGGACTAGACCTAATTGTAGACGTAAGATGTCAGAGCAAAAAGAACACAACATAGAAGTCCGAATGGAGATCGATGAGTTAATGTCAGGCATGACTAAGCTCACCGAGATGCTTCAAGTATGGATTGCCAGAGGAGAGCCATCCCAAAGGACCGTCCTTCAAGAGGTTTCAAGTGCTGATCCTGCTCCTGTTTAAATACCGCCTTCAACTTGGCCAGAGTTTGGTTTACCTCCCAACTACTCTCCACCCCTTGCATCTACTGCTATGATTGGTCAGACTGTCAGACCTGTTTTTCAAGCTCCCGTGTTTACAGAGCCTAAACCGATGGTCCATACTGTTGCCCATAATGGTTGAACTCCCTTTGAGACTCCTTTCTTTGACTACAATGCTGCTAGTGCTCAAGGGGAAGACCATGAAGATTTTGTTGAGCCTGAGATTATCCGTGAACAGTTTCAGAACATAGACAAGAGACTCAAGGCCGTCGAGGGTACACACTTCTTCAACGTTGATGCAAACAACATGTGCTTAGTTTCTGGCCTTATTATGCCTGCTAAGTTTAAGATTCCTGAGTTTGTGAAGTATAAGGGTCACTCATGTCCAAGTGCCCATCTGATCATGTACTTCCGAAAAATGGCAGCCTACACCAACAATCAGAAGCTGCTCATCCACTGCTTTTAGGACAACTTGAGTGGTGCTTCTCTCAAATGGTATATGAACTTAGAGCATAACAACATCCACTGCTTCCAGGATCTCGCCAATGCTTTTTATGAAGCAATACAAATACAATTTGGACATGGCTCCTGATCGCCGTCAACTTCAAAATATGTCTCAGAATAAAAAAGAGTCATTCAAAGAGTATGCTCAGCAATGGAGAGAGTTGGCTTCCCAGGTTGAACCGCCTCTAGCAGAGAAGGAGTTAACTGGAATGTTCATGGATACTCCGTTGCTTCTTTATTGGGAAATGATGATTGGAAGTGTATCTTCAAGCTTTACAGATCTGGTGACTATTGGCCAAACGATAGAAGAAGGATTGAAAAATGGTAAAGTCTCCAAAGCTGTTGAATCTTCATGTAGTGCGAAGAAATCCTTTGGGACCTTCCATAAGAAGAAAGAAGAGCAAACCAATGCTGTCGTGGTTGAAGTAAGAAATCCTCGTCCCCAACCAAGGTATAATCACTCTGCTATTGCAGTCGTTGCTCCTACTATTGCTGCTGTCGCCGCTCCACGACCAGCTCAGATTCCTCAGCATCCAACTGTTGGACAGAACCAGTATCGAAATAGGAATCAGTTTGATCCTATTCCCATGACATACACAAAACTTTATCCTAATCTAGTTCAACAAGGGTTGATCACCTCAAAGGCTTTGCAACCTCCTCCTAAACCGCCTCCAGCTGGATTTAGGGCTGATCTCCATTGTGCTTTTCATGAGGGTGCCCCAGTCCATGATTTGGAGCATTGTTATGCACTGAAAGCTAGAGTGCGTGAGATAGTTAGAACTAGAATCCTTGATTTTAAGGATAGTCATCTGAATGTCCAGAACAATCCCTTACTGGTGCATCAAAAGTGAAGCTTCAGACTGACTTCTGCAGGCTGTCTTCCTAAACGCCAGTGTTTCAGACAAGACGACTCATCCTTGTCCTGATTTAGTCACTAGGCCTTTTTGTTTCTCGCTGTTTGTACTTTCCTTCAATTTGTTTAAGCTAATTGCCTTCAAATTATGTTTGTACTTTTCTGTTAATGAAATTAACATTGCAACTTTTGATTCAATTCATTTTGTCCAGTATTTACATCTTTATGATTTATCTTTTTTACACCTTTTACTTAAACATTTGATATGCAAATATTTGATGGAGGATGATGAAAATGTTATACCCATAACTGCTTCCAGTATGATTTCAATCAAACTTTGTTGACGATGTAAGGCATTGTGTCAACTCCCAAACACTGGAGAAATAAGGAAGATAATCCCTCGTTAACCCCTTTGAGCTTAGAAGTAGAAGTTTCTTTCTTTACAAAAAATCGCAATCTTAACCGGGGGCAGGGTAGTTCTCAATTAACTCGGTTGTTTGTTCCAGCAATACACCTTTCATATACAGGTTGAATTCACAAGTTTTCCTTTGCACACAACAAACAAGTGTCGAAGATGTTTTCCAAGTCAAAAGCCGATGATGGTTCACCGTAATTATTAAAGCCAGACAATCACTCTCTTTCTTTAATATATATATATATATATTATATATATATATATATATATATATATATATATATATATATATATATATATATATATATATATATATATATATATATATATATATATATATATATATATATATATATATATATATATATATATATATATATATATATATATATATATATATATATATATATATATATATATATATATATATATATATATATATATATATATATATATTAAAAGAAAAAACCTGCTAAGTCAAAACCTGTGAAGGAGACTTAGGCATAATTGGGGCATCCCGCTGGCTGTAATCTTCACAAGAAACAGTTCAGGCAAAAGTTAGGGATAATAAAAAAGGGAGATCTTTAAATCTTCACCCTGAAAATCCTCAATGTCAAAATAACCAAATGTTGTAAAGAAGCATTGATTGTGGTCTCAAGAGTCCTTGAACTGCTGAACCATCATCATGGCTATAATCAGTGCAATTCCTATAGGAACCTGAGTGTATATTCTGAGTTAGCTGAGCATAGGACTGAAGATCATCACGTAGAGTGGGTAGGCACAAATAAACTTTGAGCCTTTATCTTTTGTTTCTTAAACCGTGAACTAGGCCACGCTACGACCCTCAAAAGACCTAACTGAAACAAGGTTATTTTGAAAGCATACTACATCAAGGTTGCGTAAACTGACTCCAAAAGATCTTTGCAAATCAATTATTTTGGCAGTACACCTGTGCTTTAAACTTTGAGTGTCTTGAACCACCGTGTTCTGACCAATGACTCATTTATTTTGCATCTTTAAAAAATGATGTTGATTTCAAAAGTTGCATGAACTTTACATTACCATGTTTGTATGAGCACTTTTGTTTGCAAACTGGCTTTCCTCTTAAGGAATTTTCAAACATTGGGAAACTTGGCCGGTGATCCTATCAGGGCATGTTCTTTTCACATCCTGTCGAAGAATCAGTTCAATATTTGTTCAAGGCAAGGTCTTCTCATATGTGGTTTATCCAGAAGATATTTCAAGACTCGGACTGGGGCAAGCCTTCCGAGCACCCAGCAGATCAGTCATCTTCAACAAGCTGAAGCAATTATCAATTTATCTACAACAGATAGCTAATATGGGGCAGTTTACTTGAAGAATCCCCAAGCAGCTTTTCATCCTTCCTACAAGGATCATCAATTTGACACAGTTTACTAGTGTGGCAGAGATATGTTCAGCAGTAGCATCTTTGGTCCCTAAGCAGAACGAAAGTGATCTCCGTGTTGAGGAATCAGTCTTCCAATCTTGTCTTCTCACTAAAAGAGTCGAGCCTTGTCGTCGGCGTCTGCATTTGCATTTTGATATATCATCTACATAATTCATATACATATGCATATCATGAGTGTTTCATCCTCATTTGCATTTCTCCCGAGGTCGTGTTTTATCCACGTCTTACCTTGTGGTCAAAGTCCAACTCACTTGGCACCTACCAAACAGATTTTTGCGTCGTGTCTATCTGATGTTCTTCCAAATATGACATTTCTTATCTGATTGTTCTTCCGGATATGTCTGTTCCTATATACATCCAATACTATTCTCAGATGCTATGGTTATAACTTTCATTCAAAGCCATTATTAGGTGTCTGGTTTCCTTTTATCCAACACTATTCTTGAATGTCGCCTTTGTTTATCTCTCTCTGATGTTTTTCCAGATTGAGTCTTTGTTCTGATGTTTTTCCAGAACTTATCTAATGGTTCTCCAGATATTTACCTTGATTCTGATGTTTTTCCAGAATCTATCCGATGTTTTTCCGGATATGTTTCTCTCTCTAATGTTTTTCCAGATTGAGTCTTTGTTCTGATGTTTTTCTAGAACTTATCTGATGGTTTTCCAGATATTTACCTTGATTCTGATGTTTTTCCAGAATCTATCCGATGTTTTTCCGGATATGTTTCTCTCTCTAATGTTTTTCCAGATTGAGTCTTTATTCTGATGTTCTTTCAGAACTTATCTGATGGTTTTCCAGATATTTACCTTGATTCTGATGTTTTTCCGGATATATATCTTTTGTTATGATGTTCTTCCAGAACTCCTTTGTTGCTTACCTGATGTTCTCCCAGATATGTCTTCAAATACCCTTCTAAAATGTTTCATATGAACCTTCAAATATATGTCTTCAATGTGCTTCTTTGGATGTGTTCCGGAGTTTATTCGATGTTTTTCCGAGTATCTCTGGTATATTCCAAAGTTCATTCGATGTTCTTGCGAATGTCTCTGATGCTTGTTTCTGTGTCCCTGTTATATTTCTCAGGTTTCTCCTCAGCTCCTTCATTGATATTTTGAATGTTGTGACTCTTTTCCATCCAGTTCCGTTCATGGATGATGTCTGTTGTTTCCCTAGTGTGTCGGGTCCCCTGTGAGTAATTACTCGTCGTATTATCGTTCTTTAATTTTTGCTCGTGTGTCTGCATCTGTCTTGCATCTAAGCATCATGAAGCATCATTTAGAATTCATTGCATTTCAGCATTTGTCCTTTTGCATACCATAGGATCTAAGGGACAAAATTTCTGGTTTGCTATATTTAAATACCTTTCACTACGATTCTATGAGGATTATCATCTCTCATTGCCATCTGGTAAAGACATTTAAATAGGGGCAACTGTTGCACCCCAAATTTTGACCCCTTAAATCTTCATCATCATTCTACGATCATTTTCATTTGATTATTTAACCTTAACCAACTTCAAGTTTGTCTTTGTTAAGTTACAAGTAAACTAGGGTTTCGTATTGTCGCACCCTAATTTTTGACCATAAGATCCCATCTCCTTGTTCTATTGTTTGTTTTATTTTACCTTTTATATATCTGTTTATTACGACTAACCGAGTTGTGCAGGTGCAACAACTTCGAGCACAGGTCGCTCATTCTCTTATTCAAAGACACTTTGAAATTGGGGCGTCTAAGACAAGGCTTTACTCAGATATAAAGGTTAAATTTGAGTTCTTACTGAGATCAAAGTGATAAAGTTGGTGTGATTTGGTTTGTGGTATTCAAACTTGGTTCGTGGCTTCTTGAGGTTATTTGACTCATTTTGGATGGGTTAAAATTTGTCCATCTGTAAAGGTTCCTTATTTTCAAAATTCAACCATGGTGGGATTAGTAATTTCAAGACAATTCCTAAGTCCAGTGCATATAAAGTTCTTCATATACCAAGTCAAGTTACAACTCCTTTTCCACATTCCAAAAGTGACTAAAAATCTACAAACTGGGTTATAAGAGCCTCTCATGTTTTAAGAAATTCAAGAGTTTAAAGCGTTTAAATCCAAGCTCATCAAGAAAGTACAAACTCAATATCAATAGTTACAAACTTTGACATAATAGCACTCCCATTTTGGTTAAGGTTCCTTTCTTAGAATTCTGCATATGAATTCTGCGTATGAAATAACACCCTGGTGGAAGCTTCAGGTTATAACATTTGGAGTTCTTCTCAATTATATTTCCTTGGTCGGTTTCCTCCTATAGCCAAACTACTTTTATATGACTTGGTTAATCCCATTCAAATCTCGAATTCACCTAAAGCATATGAGGGTACACAAATTCGGTTTTCCTTTAATTCACAATATGACGGACCGGGTTACAATGCGTAGAAATTAAAGTTTGCATACAAGGCTAAAATACAGAGTTTTACAAGGAAGTAATTCTTAAGACGTAGCAATATCGTTTGAATTTCGCGCTTCACATTAAAACCGTGCTTCACATTAAAACCGTGCTTCACATTAAAATCATGATGTATCCTAGACACCAAAGGGACCATGTAGATGCTATATCTTGCCACAACGAAGTTCCCCGCATCTTGATCTTTGGACAGCTGTAAGTATATAGAAATAACTGTAAGAGAATTAAGAGCCGTCGTTAGCTCTCCGCTAGAACCGTCATAAGAGCACACAGCAATGCTCGATGTTAAAGCCTACCGTCATTGGGTCTGTCTTGGGCAAGTTTAAAGGCTACCGTATCACCACACATCACCTAAAACCAGCTGAGTATGCTAAGGCTGAAACGGAGGAGGAACCTGTCATTGGAAATCCATTAATTAGCAGCAGAAATAGACATAAACTGGAAGAAGAACACAATCTAATTCATAGCTTCTTTTAATAAATAACTCATTTCCGGTTGGACGCTCTTGAGGTACCACTCTAAACGAATTCAGCATCCAGGATACACTCCTAATCAACAAACTGGATAAGCCAACCAAGTCACAACGTATTCCCGCACCAAGCCGCATATTTTGTCCTCGCCATTTCATCAAGATGATCCACCTTATCCGCCAGCAACAGAAGGGAGTTTGTTTCTGAACACACTTCCCTTTGCAACCTGTTAAGAGAAGTGAATGCCGTCAATAAGTCTTTGAATTGGTTCGAACAACAGACAACTTGATCAATTGAGTTAGGTGATTGTGGAGAATAATAAACAGAGTAAGAAATTAAAGTACAAGTATCAGCACTAAACAGCATTGCTCCCTCTCTTGTAAAAGAATTCATGGATATCAATATCATAATAAATGGAAAAATGGAGAAGGAGATACATGTGGAGAGATTGAAGTTCTATATAGCAAACCGCAACCTTTCAGCATTAGGACCCGAAAGCTTTCCCAAATAATGAATTTAGCAGAAGTTCATTGATGGATGTCATACATACGCCATCTCTCCAATCAGCCCCTGCACCAAAGTGTTTGTGCTCAAATTAAATGCAAGCATCCAATGAAGATAGATTATAAGAACATAAAGTAATGGCATTGTACATCATCAAAAGTATGCTTGCAGTAGATATACTCGCAAGGAAAATCGCAGGACGTTACTACGGCTCGTAATGTTGAACATTCAGCATATGTTGAGAGTAATTTTGAATCCCACACTGTTGCAAATTCATCATACCAGAGGTTTCTTCATGCCGCCACTGTTGAATTGATTCCAAATACGGTCGTACGCCGCTCTTCTTCAGAACCTACAACAAGATAATCAGAGGAGTCACATTTGGGCCTTATTATCATGAGGAAGGATTTACCAACCTGTTAAACCCGAGAAAGAAAAGATTCACAATAGGACATCACAGCGAAGCACATACACATAACCTGAGAAACGAAATTGAGACAAAAAATGATTTGAAAGCTGCGACACAACAACCACATCTAGCAGCCTTCACGGGACACACACTTGATCACGCCGTGCAGACAGGGACTCTTTACGCAACTATTTTAAAAAAACCGCAGAACACCCTTTGCTGCTCTTTTGTCATCTGTTTTACATCCTTTATCATTTAATGATAAGAACATGCATTAAAGAGACAATGCACCAGGGCCACTGAAATGGTTATTGAAATTTTTCTTGAGGAAGGCACAAAGAGCCCTAGGACAATTCGACTTGCAGCATTGCACTTAACAAGAGTTGCAGGCACGTGTATCAGTTGTTGTTTTACAAGTTGGCAAACTTGGCCTGTATGGTGGGATCACAAACTGAAGACATAGACCGTATTGCGACACTAGATTCTGGCAGATCATTTCTACTAGAGCTTCTTGATTCTGCGGTCAATGATAAAGATCTTGCCAAGGAGTTATACGAATATAGTTCTCAGCGCCAGTTGTTTGAATCTTTAGCAGCAACAGCGGTCCTTTCGGAACTTCAGCAACAGCCGTCTCCATGAGTTTCTTCTTTGTCATCAACGGAGTATACCTGACATGGAAAAGAAGGAAAAATGTTAGGGAATTTAAATAACTCGGGATTACATACAAGAATCAAATTGAGAATTAACATCAAAGATTGATTTCTTCATTGTATCCCCTTCAGAACACCCTACCCAGCATTGGCAACCGCGTACCGTTAGGGTTGTCACATGCTGCCCTTGCATTATCGACACGTTGTGTGTACCGCGCCGACCCCCTGCATTTCCAAAAGGCCACTAAGTGTTTGCAAAATTGATAGTAATCATATCACACCATGCTCTGGCTGCCACTCTCTTGGCTTCGATTGCAACTCTGGTATACGGGTACGCCGCTTCAAGATGGAAACTAATTTTAGAGATAGTAAAGTAAGTTAAATCAAAGTGAAGTTGGGAAAAGGAGATTAAGTACACATCAAGGAAGAAATTATAAACTTACCTCTCTTATACTGAATATCATTAGCACCACCAGGCTTTAGTGTAAAACGTCACTACCGGCTGATGCCAGTTTCTAAGCGCTGATGTGAAGCCTACAAAAACAGACCACTTGCCAATATCCCTTCAGTTATAAGTTCCACGTTGAATTTACCATCAGGCGAGGATCAAACAATTGATTTTGGAATTGAGCATCAAATTGAAATGGTCAAAGAAACTACTTTGCCTTCTGTCGAAGCATCCAAAGATATCACACAGGAAGAATTAGGAATGGAAGCTGCAAGGAAAGATTGTGTTCCGCCCAGAAAACCTCTTGGTTAGAGTTCCTGCATAGTGACATAGAAACAGGGAGTTTAAACGCACACAAATCAAAGAAGTTATGTCAAGCTAACCTATAATGACATTTTGAACTTTGAGAGTTGCGATATAACAAACCCAGTACAAACGATCCAAATGGAAATATTATTGACGTTGGTGGGAAGGAGTTCAGATTTACATGGTCGAGGGACGTTGATCTAGGTGATATTCATGAGCAGCGCCAAAGTGGTGTAGATGGAAATGGTTTGCTTGTTGAATCTGGGTGTGCCTGGCGCAAAGTGAACGTACAGCGTATCTTGGACAAATCAACTAAGAATCACGTCAAAATGCGGTCAAAGGGAGCCGGACGCAAGCTCAATTCTCGAAAAGCCATTGTCTTGGGGCCCGGGAATCTGCCTACAAGAGAAATCAAAAGGCGTTAGCAGCTGTTGAGGCTACATCATGGAAAGCTACAATAAAAAGAAAGAGGCTACACTTAAGAAAAAGAAAGCGGAAACTCTTCAAGTTGAAGGTCCCCCCAAAACCGCCAATAGGTCTGGATTGATGTCAACATGTACTACTGCCAAGGGAAAACGTTCTTCTCCTCTTCCATCTTCACCTGCAAATATGACACCAACAATAATCAGAGCCACCAGCGTCTATTCAAAGTGAACTACACAATCCAAAACCAAGTGGAAGAACAGAACCTTCTGAAGTTTTCTCTGCAAAAGTCTTGTCCTTTTCTGCTCCCGTTCAAGGATGGTGGGAAAACCTTGTCACGAACACCTCAATGCAGTATAATAATGTGGTCCATTTGATGGCAGTGACACGAAGAGAAACACACCTGAAATCAAATTGCCATTAACAGAAATCAAAGTAAAGATTAATATTTAAGAATATTTGATTCTTTTAGCCCTCAGTTTTGACTCATCATCGGGCTGAAGTTCGAGCGGCCGGGAGGATAACAACCGAAGTTGTCACCGACTCCCTACCGAGCATCGAAAAACTGAAGTTGTCAACATAATTCGCAAGCAACAACTGCATTCAACAGCGCCAACGCGGTTCAGGCTCCTTGAGTCATCATCACCGTTATACCTTTCTCGACACTAAAGCCAAGACCAGTAGATCCTGAATTGATCAGCAGCAACCTGAAGGAAGAAGAGAAATGTTAGCGTCAACAGGGCAATTGCAAACAAGCGTTCACAACAACGGAACAAGCTCAACGATGTCAGCTGCAAGCAATATCAGCAAATATCAGTTAAAATAAACTACAAACAACATCAAAACACCAGCGGCGTTCCCATTTCCTTTATGGCTCAGACTCATCATCATTGCCATAGAACCTTTCTCGGGAAATGACACAGAACTCGCAGCCTCCGAGCTTAAGCTTGTCCCTGAAAGAAGCAGCAGAAAAGAGTTGCCAATGAAAGAGCTCCCCGTTAACGAGTCATATCCCACGGTCCAATTCCTGCAGGAATTTTCAAACAACATTCAGTTTCTATTCACAGACAAGTAGCCAACAGGTGTGTTCAAATAGAAAAAGAATCAAGTCAGGGCATTCAAAGAAACAGAATTCAATGTACATTTAACAAGCAGAGGACATGTTTCTCCAAATACATATCTTTCCAAAACCGAAAACCAACATAATCAGTGGGAAATGGAAACATATTCAACTCGGAATGCCTTAATTGGAAATATATCACTACAGCTATTATGGCATGAATCTAAATTTGGAAGGGGATTAAAGGGTCTTGAATCAGATTTCAGGTGTACTGCATATAAAAGGAGCATCGCATCAATAAAAAGGGGAGAGACCTTTGTAGCAGAATATCATGTAAACCCCAACATACGCATCAAAAACCACCAACAACTTCGAAACACCAAAAGCCCCAAATCGAAAGAACCTAAAAAAAATGGAGCAGAGAACACTTATCTCCTAAGCCTCGCGCCTCTGTCTCCAGAAGCAACCTTCGCCGTCGAGAACCATTCGCAATCGACTCTCAAAACCCCCATCGGGAACTTCAGATCGATGCCGCTCGGTAACTCTTCCATTTTATTTCAAGATTATTGAAATTATTAATGTATTTGGTTGTGTTTCAGGATTTGAAAGAAGGGAAAGAAAAGAAGAAGAATGGAGAAATCGTGAGAGGGAGAAGTGAAAGGAATCGCGAGAGAGGGAGAAAGCAGAGTGACGACGCGAGGGTGAAAAGGGGGGAATTAGGTTTCATTCCTTTTCTCTATTTTTGTTAATCTTTTGTTTTACTACTGTAATAATATTAAGCACCATACTAACACCACGTTCACACACTACTATAATCACTAATCAATTAACTAATCTCTTAATTAACCGTTTAATCCATGTTAACCCTCCATAAGACCTTAATGTATTTTAATTAATAAGTATTAACCTTTTATCTAATTAACCAATTATTTAACTTATATCTTTTTAATCAACCTTTTTTAAAGCACTATTTTTTTAATTAACCCTTAATTAACTATCATTTATTAATCCAACTTATCTCCAATTTAATTCCATTTTATTAAATAACTTAATAATATTATCCCTTAATGAAAACTATTTCTAAATGACTCAATAAAAAGCAATCTTTTTTCATAGTTATAACTTAAACTTTTATTTAATAAGAAATAAACCTTTTAAAAATAACTTAAGTTCAATAACAACCCTTTCTTAAGTAATGGAAGATTATTTTATAAAAAAACCTATTTCTTAAAAAAAAATAAAAATAAAGCAAAATAGTTTATAATAACCAAAATCTACCCACACTTTAAAGAAACCTGTTTCATCTATTAAATCCTATTTATTCAAAATCAACCCACATCTAAAACCCTTTTGCTAATAAGATTAATTTGACTTTTTTTCAACTTCATCACTCAAATCAACTTTTCTCAAATTAATCCCACTAAGTCAAATCCAACTTCTCGCCTAAAAATAATCAACTCAAATAAAACAAATCAACATCTAATCGTGCACTTCACGATACATTCACTCTCACACACTTCAACGCTTTCATGCGTATGTGTATGCTTTATCATTTTCGCAATTTATTTTACGACCAATTTACATTATCGTATTTATATTTTCGCATCGCATTCCGTCCAAAGGAAAACCCTACACATGATTCAACAATCGTGTGTAGTGCATCTCATTTGCATCATACTCCCGCTCGATCCTTGATCCCATTCAAGTTGATCAATTAAGTTAGATCCTACCCCATAGGAAGGACCTTTCTCTTACAACTTAGACAATCAACAATTAAACACAATACAAACAATCAATTCAAAACAATATATTCAAACACATTAGAGAAATATGCCAAATCATCTTAAGCGAGATAGAATCTCCACCCCACAATAATACAATCAAGCCGTAGGAACTTTGCCTTAAGAGAGATAAAGGGGAACCTCGTTGATCCCTATCCGAGTACGTAAGTCCTTTTCTTAAGACGATGCAAATACTATTTTCCTACAATTTGTGGCGGTTAAATCTCCCTTAAAATGAAGACACATCTCTTCTCCTAAAATCAATCAATCAACTACCCTAAATCCATAGGAACTTTGACCACAGTCAAAGAACTCCTCAAACCCTTTAGGGGAACTACAAATACTCTGATTCCACTCCCGTAAGGATATGTAGGCATAAGATGCGATATCTTATCGAGTATACTTAGAAATGAACCCCTAGGTCTTTTATACCTTAAGTAGATAAATACTTAGCAATGAACAAACATAAAACAAGAGGTTCCTGTAGAGTACTACAGAAACTTAGGATGCTAGCACCTTCCCTAAGTTTAACCAACCCCCGAACCTAAACACTCTAAACCTTGCATTTGCATTGCATTGTGGGAATTTCGATCTTTATCCATTCCTTTGGAAAAATCAAAGTTCGGTTGCAAAATGAATTAAAGATTCAAACTAATCAATAGTTTGGTATCTGAATTTCACCGAGACACGTACAATAGGAAATTGAAGTTTCGATGGTTTAATAAGTCAATGCTTTGGATTGATTATCCATGAAGAAAGTATATATACCATCAATAATACTCCATTGGGTCAAGTATGAATCCAATTTTTGATGGTCACTCGAAGATTAAAAACAGTGCAGTTCAGGATCCTCGATTAGGGTTTCTGATCAGGAAAAGTCAATTGTGGTTTGACTTTTTGATTTAAAGGTGTTCCAATGATGGAATTATGGTCCATGAAGCTCATATGACTTACTCAAGTCCCCTTAAGAAGTTTCAAGGCCTCAGAAGACCCAGAACGTCAACAGGCGACTCAGTAGTCATCGATCGATCGTTTCGTTGATCGAAAAGTCAACTCATCAACCATAAGGAATGACCTCAAGGTGGGAAGAAAAAATGTTCCTAATGACATATTACACCTATCCATGAAGTTTCATGACCATTGGATCAAGGATTTAGGAGCAATCGAGAAATCGGGAAATTAGGGTTTTGAAAGGGGCAAGACGATAACTCCCTAACCACACATCCAATTGAGTTGGTTCAAAGCTTGTTGGAAAGGTATTGGCAATTCCTACAAAAGTCTCATATTGGTCCATGGGCATAAAATGCATAGATTTGGAGATATGGCTAAAATCATCACAAGAGGGAGAAAACACTTAGAGAAATTTTAAGTTGCTGGTCTTTTTAGGCATGTTTTCAGCCAACTTTGAGGGGATTTTTGACCTAGTTCCACTGGTAATCTGAAGATCATGAAACCATGAAAGTTGTAGAGCTCTATGAGGGATTTCTAAAGAGTACTAGAACTCTTCCATAACCCTTGTGAGTTAAGAGTTATGAAGTGAGAAAGTTAGGCATGTGCACTAGTTTGTCAACTTGCCAAAACCCAACATGAACTTGATTTCCAACTATGAACTTCATCTCTAACCATGGATTGACCTCTGATGAGATGTATTAGATTTCAATTTGGACTAAATCAGACAAGAATCCAAGCAAATCTCAAATACTAGACAAGACACATTAGTTTAATGGAAAAAAATACAAAAAGTACACCATGAGAGAGAAGATTGGTGGCTGCAGCATGGGAGGGTGTCTCATTGTAGCTGGTTTTAGGGGGCTAATCTCTTTGAAAGCAAGCAAGGCCAGCAGAACAAAAATCCATCATGTGGATTCATGAGATTTTCACTTAAAACCACCTTGAATGCCACAAATCCAAATCAGCCCAAACTCTTCTCTAGCCTATAAATAGAGCCTTCATCCCATTGTATACAACACATCAGAGCCATCCATGAGAACAATAAACTCACAGCTCTCTTTATTCCCCCTATATATGTAGTTCCCCGAACTACGTCGACTCTGACTTTCTCATGTCTATTGAGAATACGTAGGCCTAGGACCGCGAAGTCCTATCGAGTCTGTTCTTTCTCTTCTTCCCCCCGTTACCTATCTTTTCCCAATTTCTAACCCTCTCTCTCTATCTTTTAGAACACTTTTTATAGCCTAATATTTAAGCAAATAAATTCACACGTCAACAAACAAAAGGTTCCCATCGAGTACGAGGGATGCGAGGGGTGCTAATACCTTCCCCTGAATGTGTTGACATCTCCTTGGCTTTTTGCCATGTGGGGAATTGATGTGATTGGAAAGATTGAGCCGACTGCTTCTAATGGACATCGATTCATTTTGGTCGCGATTGATTACTTTACGAAGTGGGTAGAAGTAACGTCCTTCGCTAATGTCACGAAGCAGGTGGTCGCCCGATTCATAGATAAGGACATCATTTGTCGTTATGGTATTTCGGAGAGGATCATTACTGATAATGGTTCAAATTTGAATAACAAAATGATGAAGGAACTGTGTCAAAGTTTCAAGATTGAACATCACAATTCTTCTCCATATCATCCGAAGATGAATGGTGTTGTTGAGGCAGCTAATAAGAATATTAAGAAGATTGTACAGAAAATGGTTGTGACCTACAAAGACTGGCACGAGATGTTGTCTTTTGCTCTTCACGATTATCGTACTTCAGTGCGTACATCAACCGGGGCAACTCCTTTTTCACCGGTGTATGGTACGGAAGCAGTCCTACCATTAGAAGTTGAGATTCCTTCTTTAAGGGTATTGTCGGATGTAAAGCTTGATGAAGTTGAATGGGTGCGAACCAGGTTGAATCAGCTGAGCTTGATTGATGAAAACCTTTGATCAGAAAGTGCGTCCTCGGTGCTTCCAGACGGGTCATTTGGTGTTGAAAAGGATTCTTCCTCCTCAGATAGATCACAGGGGAAAATGGACTCCTAACTATGAAGGTCCGCATGTGGTAAGAAAGGTTTTCTCTGGCGGAGCCTTATTGCTATCTACTACGGATGGTGAAGATTTTGCGTCCCCTGTGAACGCGGACGTGGTTAAAAAATACTTTGCTTAAAGAGACCTGTTGGACACAAAAAGAAAAGTCCAAGCAAAAATGGGGCATCCCGGCGAACCATAAAAAGAAAAGGTTCGGGCAAAAATTATGGATAAGAAAAAAAAGAATGAACCCGCAAAGTCAAAAACCTGAAAAGGTAACTTTGGCAAAAATGGGTATCCCGGTGGATTGAAAACCCGAAAGGGAGATCTAGGCAAAAGTTAGGGATTTAAAAAAATGTAAATGATCATGGTATGTGTTCGATCTGTAAGCTTGTGAGCAGTTATCCCAAAGGAAAGGAATCAGTCCAGTCAGTCTTCTTAAAAGACGAAACATGGGGAACATCAAAGACATACAGGTCATAGCCGAATCGACACATGGTGGTTGTCTGTTTCCACATTGCCGACATCTGTATTTTAATTGTTTTCTTGTTTTTGAGAAATTACCTCTTTTCAGGAATTGCATCTGAATTGTAATTCGCCTATTTACAGGCCTTTCGTCAATAAAGTATTCACTTCAGTCAAAGAGCTTTCTTTTTCTTGCCCATTTTACTGTTTTGTTCGTGAAATGTCTGTTATTTTGGTAAAAATTGCAGGTAAAAGCAAGAGGTTGTACAAAGCATATCGAAAGCGCTGACTTTGCTTGATCGAAAAGTATCATGGATGGTAACTGAGGTAACCATTTCAAATATAGAACATTTCTGGTGTTTTTCTTTGTTGCAGGTCAACAGGGTTATCACAACTGAGTGAGATTCTCTTATCCTCAACAGTTCAAGTCGCAACAAATGGCAGTTGTTGTCAGTCAGGTATTCTTAGCGGAGTAAGTGTGATGCTTCCGGCAAAATGGACTTGTTCCCCGCGGGTAAATGCAGTCAGGCATGGACAACGAAGAGGTATGCTTCCCTAGCGGAGATTTTGCTTCCTCATTGAAGTGGTCACTTTCGCTCTGGCAGAGCTGTGTCCTCTCCCCGGCAGAGTTTGATTATCAAGTTTGAAAGGTTGTATCTCTAGCAGAGCAAAGCTTTGTCCTCGTGAGAAAGTGAGTCCCCAGCAGAGTGGAGTTTGCTCTCAGCAGAGCAGGATAGAAGTGTTTCCCTCAGCGGTAGGGTGGTTTGTAAACCAGTTTTCTTCTCCAACGGAGGCAGTGTTGGTGATGCCCTTTCCCCATGGAGTCGGTATTCAGGATTGTCTCCAGCAGAGTGTAGTGCTGGTTTCCTCGACAGAATAAATGGTGGAACAAAAGTGTGGGGTTTCCCCCAGTAGATTCAAGTTCCCCGTAGAGTAGGAGTATCTGATATTCCTCGGCAAGACAGGTTGATATTTGATATAATCCCAAGTAGAGTGGATTTTCTCCCCAAGCAAGGTGGAGTTTTTCTTGGAATTCCAGTCAGGGCTGATTCCCCGAGCAGAGTAAAGTTCATCACGGAAGATGGTCGTATCTCTTCGGCAGGGACGGGTTCCTCAGCAAAACGGGTTTGATTTAAGCATAGAATTGCTTGTATTCCAGCCGAGCTATTCATTTTCTCGGAAGATTCGATCCCCAGCGGTGTGGATTTCTCTTCCCGACGAGGTTGTTCTATCTCTCTGGTGGAGTGGGTCTTTTCTCCCTAGCATTTATTTTGCTAGGTTGGTTATTTTGCATTTGCATTTTGCATTAGCATCCTCCCAAGTGCGTAGCATTTCCATTTCGTATGGAGCATTACGCTATTTTCAAACATAGGCATCTGAAGCATAAGCCAGGTTTGGTGTTTTGGGACCAGATATTTTCTCTGAAGAGATTGTTTGAATCAAGGGGCTTTTGTGTTACCCGCGTCAGGGTGGATTTTTGGGGTTGGTTATTTTATCAGATTCTTCCCAGCTGAGTCGTTTGGATAAATGTTTTCTCGTTTCTCAGGTGAGTCGCTTGCGAGTATTGTTTTCCCTAGTCAAGCTTGTGGTTCTTTCCCAACAGAGTTGTTCCAACTTTTGGTGGGTCATCGTTGTTTTATTTCAACTTTTGGTTGATGACCCATTGGCGTTTGGATGTTATTCCAACTTTGGATGGTTATTCTTTATTTTCTCTCAATGGAGTCGAGGATTCCAACTCTTGGTTAGCTCCCTCCAGCGTAGTTCAGATGATTGTGTTTGGTGTTCCAACTCTTGGTTGGCCTAAAAGGTGATCCCAACTGTTGGTTGGTAATCTTTGGTCTCCCCGCACAGAATCTCTATTCCAACTCTTGGTTGGCAATCTTTGTTATTCTAAATCTTGGTTAGTAGCTGTTGTTCTAACTCTTGGTTAATAGTTGTTATTCTAACTCTTGGTTAGTAGCCTTTTATTTCAACTCTTGGTTGATAATTTGGGATGATCATCCTAACTTTTGGTTGGCAGTCTTCTGTGGTGGAGTCAGCTTCATTTAGTGTCCCCCAGCTATCCTAACTCTTTGTTAGTATCTTTTGGTCGATGAGGATCATTTCCCCAGTGATCCTAACTCTTGGTTACCAGCTTGTGTTCCGACCTTTGATCAATGGTGTTTCATGGTGATTCTAACTATTGGTTAGTACCTCTGTTTCCCAACTTTTGGTTGGATGTTATCCCTTGTTGGGTGTCCCAACTTTTGGTTGGTAGTCCTCCCTTATTGCTTTGCAGAGTCGTTATCTCAACTTTTGGTTGATGAGAAGATTTGGTGTGTTCCAACTTTTGTTTGGTGGTTATGGTTCCCCAGTGTGGTCAGTCATGGACGTCGTTTCGTTTTCCAACTTTTGGTTGGTAGTCTTGGACTCTCCAGTGAGGTCACCATATCCGGTGTGGTCGATTTATTGACATTTTTCCAACTCTTGGTTGGTAACCTTTGTTCTCTGGTTGTTGATTCCGACTTTTGGTCAGTATGCCTCCCCAGCGAAGTCGTCAAGCCATGCAAATTTCGGTTAGTGTTATGGAGATTTCAACTCTTGGTTGGTAGGGTGGTTTTTTCCCCAGAGAGTAACCCTCATCCCATCTTTTGGATGGTGCTTGCTAGATTGTTATCTTGTGATGGATGTTGATCCCATGCCGATTCGTCTGGTTAGTCTACTCTTTTCCTAGGGGAGGGAAGTCGTCAGGAGGTTTTCTCGCACGATATAGTTTTCTCTTTTGCTCCCCAGCAGAGTTTGTTCCAACTCTTGGTTGGTATTATGAGTTTTCTATCCCAAATGTTGGTCGGTATTTTGTGCGAGAGTCTGTTTCAACTCTTGGTTGGTGTCTGTTGGCGGTGTCATCCCGATTCTTGGTTGGTATCTTCCGGGCGTTTTCCCGACTTTTGGTTGGTATCTTTTGGATGAATTTCAGATTATATTGGATTGTTATCCCCAACGCGTCATTTTTCCAACTCTTCGTTGATCGTTGCTGTTTTGCATTCCCGCAGGGTGCAAATTTCCGGGTTCTTTTGTATTCAATCACCTTATACCTTGAATGTTTGAAAGCGGATGTTTTTCCTCCTTTCAGGTCCAGGTCGATTGAATAGGGGCAGCTGTAGCACCCCAAAATTTGCCTTTCGTTTTAACCATAACTGACTTTTGTTTCTTTGCATTTTTGCATTTTTTTGCATTGCATAACATTCGTCCTCGAGGCATGGGATCAAGGTGTTCCTGTGGTCCAAGTTCATTTCGAAGCATAAGACAAAACCACGAACAACGAGCATCAGAGGCTCGAGCATTTATTTTGCCCAGCGGTCAGGCGAGCAATTTTATTTTGCAGGTTAATTTCAGAGTAGGATCAGCACTCAGGCTCATAACAAGTATTTTCGCAGTGATAACATTCAAAAATGAGGTTCAGCAGCTAAACAGAGCTCCAGACAGTTGAAACAGGACAAATGGACAGATTTCCCACCAAAAGGCGCCAGAATTCAAAATTTGAAGGTTTTAATCGGTTAACCTATATGGTTAATCGATTAACCAAAGGAAAATTAGCCCAGATTTGGAATTTTAACAGTGTTAACCGATTAACGCATATGGTTAATTGGTTAACCATAGCAGATTTTACCCTGTACATGATTTTGCATGCCAATTGCACTTGGGGTCCAATTTTGATCACCTTGGAATTCAAATTTTCACTTGGGAAGGATCTAGAACATCTTTAAATTTCAGATTTCCCTCCAAAATCCCATTCCACATTCCAAGCCAATTTTTCCAATCCAATTTCCCAACCTTGCTTTGGATCCCAAACCTAAGTCATATTTAAGTGGTCTACTCCAAACCTCACAATCCAATTTTCATTTCTCACATTCATTTTTCGGAATTGATCAGAATTCTCTCTCAATTTCTCCATTTCCAAAACTCACTCAAATATCTTTTTCATTGGAATTCTTGATTCTTCATTGGAATCAATGGATTCTTGAGCATAATCCTCCATTTACCATCACCATTGAATCAATTTTCATCTTCAATTTTCGTGCAAGCTTGGATCTGAATTTGGAGTTGGATCTAGAAGTGATTATTTGAAGCTTTTTTACTCAAATTTGGTGGATCTTCATTCATACAACAACAATTATTGTGGATCTTGATGTTTTCTAGATTTCTAGCATTTGATCGACTCAAATTCAATTGATCAACATTTATCAAAGCAAATCTCCACTTCGAAGGTTGGAATTCTCGATCCGATTTAATTTTTGAGCTTATCATGTTAATCTTCATATTTGATTGAATTTTGTTGATTTCGATCCGTTAGATTTTTGATATGGCTGTGTAATTGTGTATCCATGCTGTTGGATCTCTGTTTTTTGTTGTTAATTTCGTGCTTAATTGATAAGTTGATCTGTTGGAACCATGGATAAGCTGTTTTGGTGCTAGAAGTGATTTTCTACTGCTGTTTTTAGGTTCTGGTGCAGTGTTAATCGTTAACCTATATGGTTAACCGGTTAACCATTTCAAATTTTCAAAATTTTTTCAAACGTTAACAGTGTTAATCGGTTAACCGATTACCCTGCTCAAAACTTTAGTTTTTTCAAACTTTTTAAGGTGTTAACTGAATAACAGTATGTGTTAACTGATTAACATTGTTCCAGAATGTCATATTTGTTGTTTTGCTTGCTTGTTTGCATACCGTTTCAATTCGAATCATCATAGATCAGTATGATGCATTAGGATTGAAATGTTTTGGATATTTGTCACTTTTTGTGGTTGATTAATCATGATTTTGTTGACATGTGTTTTCATTTTTCAATTGTTTGCATGCTCAAATATGTGGTTCGAATTGATCATTTGTTTGCATGTTAATTTGCTTTCATCTCTTGCTTTTCTCCATATGTTTGCATCATTCTTGCATCGCTGTTGAGGTCGAGACGCGCTTGTGGCGGCTGTTGCCCCACACATTTTTTCCTCCCTCCCACCATTCTAAGTGTTGCATTTTCATGTTTGCGTTTTTCTACTTGTGATTGATCCTTCCTTTGTTCTTCTTGTGCTTTTTGCCATGATCCCCATAGGATTCCTAGTCCCTCCATTTAGGATGGGAGTACGAGAGACATTAGGCGTTCAATCCAAGTGTGCTAACATTAGGGTAGATGTTTCCCCTTTTCATCTGAACTTTAGGACCACTTTGCATGACAACGTTAGGGCCGAGTTTCCCTTCGACCTTCTGTGCGTCTTTCTTCTCATATCAAAACCATTCTAACTCATCTAATAAAGGTGATAAACGTTGCGCGCTACGAGCCTTAAGCTACATGGGGAATGATGAGTGAGGGGTCTCCTCTCGCTTTTCTAGAGTGTTTAGTATACGTCCCGTTTGGGGGCGATATACGATGCATTCGCCTCCATGTCATAGTCTTTAGTGAAACGTGAATCACAAACCGAATTAATTCACTTCACTAAAAAACACAAAACAAACTTCAAACCTTTTTCCTTCGGGATTAATTGGAAACTTCTTTTTTTTCTTCAGAAAAGAGTGTTGTTAAGCTTCGGTTCTACCGCAAACAGGCTTTGTCCCTAACTGTTGGAACAGAGGTTTAACCTTACTCGATTAAAACACTTAATCAGTCTATGGTTTCGTGTCCGCCCGAACTACGTTTGCTCTGATCTTTCATACCAGATGAAAGTACGTAGGCACAAGACGCGATGTCTTGGTGAGCAACCTTCCCCCCTTCTCTCTCATAGTGAGCCGAACTACGTTGAATCTGACTTTCCCATTGCACGAGTCTCTTTCTTTTATTTTTGTCCCGCAAGCCTGTAGCTAGATAGTTTAAACACACTCTTAGATAGACAACAAGTGTGGATCCTGTAGAGTACGAAAGACGTGAAGGGTGCTAATACCTTCCCCTTGCGTAACCGACTCCCGAATCCAAGATGTGGTTGCCATGACCTTGTCTTTCCCTTTTTCGTCAGGTTTTTTGATCGTTTCCTTTCCCTCTCTTTGGGATAAATAACGAAAGGTGGCGACTCTTCTGTTTTCCGTCAGGTGTTTTTCGTTATTGCGACACTAAGATTGAGATTAAAAAGGGAAAAGACTATCCTAATGTTAGCATGCTTGGATTGAATACTTAATGTCTCTCCTACTCCTGAGGGACTAGGAATCCTATGGGATCATGGCAAAGAAAACCAAGTAAAGATAAGATAAATCAATCACAAATAAAAAGGAAGAAAGGGATGCAAACATGAAATGCAACACAATAAAAAGAGGGAGGAAAAAAGTGTGGGGAAGAAGCCACCACAAGCACATCTCGACCTCTTGAAAATAAACACAGAGATGCAAAACAATAGAGGAATGCAAGCAAAAGAACTTAAGCAAGTCCAAGCAAAAGTGTGATGAAATGGGAGAAGTTATAACTCCTAAAACCATTCATGCATCAATCACCAACCTCAAAAGGTAAAAAAACAAGAAAGAGAGGAAAGCATGATCAAGATGAGGATGGGAGAATAAGCTTTGGCAGCAAGCAACATAAGAAGAATCTCAACCAAATGCATCAAATTGATCATGCAAAAAGAAAGCACAAACAAGTTCTCAAAGTGGCATCTCATTCAAGGCAAACTCAAAGTACAAACAAAGAGTACAAAATCACCTTGAATGAGTTCCAAAGTCCAAGGGGAAGAAGTGAGAACAAGAGAAGAAGGTTCACAAACCAAAGAAGAAACAAAGCCAAGACAAGTTACAAAGTAGGGAAAGGTAAAGAACCAAAGTTCAAAACACTTTCAACATTCAAATGCAAATGGAAAACCCTAATTAAAAGTAAATTGCAACACAAGCCAAATAAATGTATGACCTATAAAGTTGAAACCAGCATCCTAAACATGTCAATAATGTAAGTCAAGAGGCATAGGATGCAAATGGGATCCATAGGATTCATTTCCCAAAGGAACTAGGTCAACTAGTTTGTATGAACTTCAACTAGGGTGACTTGACTTGCAAGGTTTACCAAAAATAGAAGAATTGTTAAATAAATCTCAAATAAAATGCACCAAGCACCTAAACATGTTAGAAACTAGAAGCCAAAATATCCAAACCAAATTTCATTCAAGGCATCACCAAATGATTTGATCAACTAGGGTGCTCCACCTTATGGAATTATTATCGAGGGTCAAACAAAAGCAACACAAAGTCAAACAAAAATCAACCAAACATGGACCAAAATGAGCCTCAAAGGCACCTCAATCCATCATCAAAGTGGAGAAGAAGTCTCACTCATTGGTGATTGCAAATATTCCACAAAGCAAACAAGAACAAAGAAGAAACATATTGAAAACACTTCCAATCACAAAATTCAAATTAAATTGAAAAATAAAAGAAAATCAAGATTAAAAAATATGAAAAATTAATTAATGTTTTTAAATGATGGAAAATCTTTTTTGTTGAATTTTCTGATATTTGGAAGCATTTTTAATAATTAAAAAGCAAAACAGAAAATAAATTAAATAAAATAAAAAGCATAAAATGGAAGGAGGTGTATGAGTAATCTCAGAATACAAAGCAATTCAGTTAAACGCGCCATGGGCTAAGAAATTTGGGGGTTGCAATAGCACAAGAGGCCCAATCCAACCCAAACTCAGAGTTTAATGAAACTCTGCGTTTCATTAAACAACGTGGAGTCAACGCTCCAAGTGTACACGGTCAAGCCAATTGGAAACACAAACATAGCCAGTCAAAAATTCAACGCCTGCGCCACCTCCGATCTGAGGTCAAAAACCAGATGTCGGAGCCCTAGCTCCAGTCGTCTTCTTCGGCGAGGTGACCGAAGCTCAGGTCACCAGATCTCAACCAAACTTCACAAAATTTATATCAAAAGAAAGCTGAAGTCACGTAGGTCATGAATCCAAGATCCAGTCATCCATATCCTTCAAAAATTAAGAGAATCGAACGCAACAAGTTTGAGATACACATCTGAAAACTCAAGCAAACATGAACAATAATGGATCAAACATGGCCTACACGAGGTAGGGCTTTAGATGCAACGAATATGAACCTAGATCATGACCTAGAGTGAGAGAGAAAAATTGATTGGAAGCTTACTGAACGGAAACACTCTGTTGGTGCTTCTCAGACGTGTAAGCTTGCTTCAAATGATCCATATCCACTCCAAATTCTTCAAGGAAGATGAATTGCACTTCAATTTGACTTGATTTGCAGAGAAAAGTGAAACACGATTTTGAAATTTCTTTGAGAATTTGAAAACTGAAATTGCTCTCTCCTAACTCAATTTGCACTTCTGAGTTCTCAAGGCGCGTTTTGAACTTATAAATGATGGATATCTGATCAATTGGAAGGCCCATGAAGCCTTATTTTGCTGAATTTGAAAAAATGCCCAAAATGGAAGTCACTCATGCACACGTGAAAATACTTGCATACACTCATGAAAATCATTTGAATGTGCAGCTGGTAACTTCAATTTTACATTGGAAATGGATTGAGCCTTTGAATTGATCCAATTAACAAATTTTGAAGTGAAACTTATTTGTGAAGGAAGTTGAAAATTCACGTGTATTTTACCTCTTGCACCAAAACCAATTTGTGCATTTTGTTTGTGAATGTACCTTGAAGAGAGTTGGATCAAAATAAGACATGAAGATGGCCTATAATGCATTAAATTGAAATCACACTTTAAAGTCCATTTTTCACTTGAAATTCTCACCAAATGTCCATAATCAATCATAATTCACATAATCCTTGAGTTGTATGATGCAAATGAGGTCTCTTGGAACAAATTTCATGTTGGTTAGAAGTTCATTTGAGGTACACAAGTGCATGAAAATGACCTATGTAACAAATGACCTATGATCAAATCTTTCCCAAAATACCCTTGCCTTGCCAAAGCCATAACTTGAGTTCTACAAATAATATAAATAACTTATAGGATGTTTTGGAAATATAAGATCATGAGGAACAACTTTCATGTTCACCTAAAGTTGAGGAGAAACTTGCTTCTAGGTTAAAAATGCCTTGGAAATGAGTTTACTTTTAGTTGGCCAAAAATATGTTCATCTGAGACCTCTAACTTGTTGGCATCATAACTTGAGTTCCACAAACCCAATGGATGAGTTCTAGTACTCAAAAGAAATATAAGAACATGACCTACAAGTTTCATGTTTGCATGAAAGTGAGATTAACCTTGCATAATGAAGTAAATTGTCCTTGAAGTTGAGCACTAAAGAAGGGGATTTTACACTAAAACCTTCTGAAACCCTAATTTAGTAACTTCTTGAACTCTTGATTATTCTTTATTTGAACTTGAAATGCCATCCTAGATGTCTCAACATAACTCCCCATAGCTCCAATGACTTAAAAGCAAGTCTCAAACTCCCTTAAGTCCACAGTTGACCTTGAGCTGACCAGATGAAACCCTAGGTGCACAACCTTTGACTGTGACCTCTTGCAAGTAAAATAAGTATTTAGATGAGCTCCACAATGGCTTCCAGAGCACTCAATGAGCTTCTCAAACACCTCTTATCCATAACCATGATCTTATGAACCCCTGATGATCCCTAGTTGACCTCCAAGATAGGAGATAAGCAGCATACATCCATCTTCTCTCTCAAAGAACTATGACCACTTCCTGATGATTGTAAGCACTTGATGACTTGAATAAACACTCTTACTTGAGCTTGCAACCTTTGAGACTCTTCTCTTGAATGGCACACCTATCTTGATCCCCTGTAAAGGATAATGCTATGCAAATGCAAATGCTAAAATGAAAAGAAACATAAGCCAAGTAAAGAAAAAGGTTGGTCAAATTTTGGGGTACAACAGCACCGTGCGAAACTCCGCTTTCATCAACCCTAGAAATTAAAGGTTGAACAAGCGTTCTCAACTGCTATTGGCCATTAGCAACCCCTTGCATAAGATCCCTGAACTGAGCCACACGGTCCCTGAACTCCTATAGCTCTTGCTATATCTGATCCATGACTCTTCATTGATTCCCTCTTGTGTTGTACGAATGTATGAAAGGGTAAGTGGTGTTTAAGGTTGGGTTTCAGGGAATTCGAAAATGATGCGCAGGTATGTGCAATGATCGAATGATTTTCAAGAGACTTTCGAGACTTATGATTATCAACGGTATTATAGAACTGCGAATGAATAGTAAAGTATGCACAATTGAGACCAAAAAGCAACTTTCATTAATTTTAAGAGAAGATCCAATGCAAATGATTATTCAATAGACTGAATACAATAATTCATGTAACAAGAGAAAGAGCTGAATAACTAAAAAGCCTTCTTTCGGAGATGCTCTTCAAGCTTCTTCGACTCAAACATGAACCTTCTAACCATCTGATCGTAAAGCTGGATGAAGTGATGGATGGACGGATGGACTTCGTTCCCTTCCAAGTCTTGAATCGCACTCTCCAACCTCCATGGAATATCACGAATCATAAGGTTACAGTGTTCCACTAGATCTTTTGTACTTAGCACGACATATGTCTAGAGTCGGCTGATAATAAATAAGAGAATCCACATGTGTATCCAACAGTTCATTGAGTTGGTCCTCCTTCTTGAGCCACTACGAACTATCCCTTTTCAGGGCATCAAAATGATTCTTCCACAGAGTGGTTGTTTCCTGGGCGTTTTCCAACTCTAAACGGTTGTTGTTCCATATGTCAGGAGTGACATATGAAGCTCTCAACACTTCTTCCTTGAGTCGTCGTTCATCTTTATCTAGGGTTAAAGCACTTCTCAGTTGCTCTTCAAGATCCCCGATGTCAGCCCCGAGATCCTCCCTTGTCTTCTTCTTTTCGGCAGAAGCTAATTCAAAGAAATGTCATGCTCTATCACAAGAGTCCATAGTTTCCTTTAGGCACTGTCGGAGAGTCTTCACTGATGCGTCAGCCCCTTCGAAACCATTATGGTACATGACTCTCATATCCATTTCTAGCTTCATTTTATTGCTGCTCTCAACCGCTTGGTCTTGTTTAACCTCTATCTTTCTCTTGTATTGGCCATTCTCCACACCTGCTTGGTGAACTTCATCCTGAAGGTCTTGATTCTCTTTGGTCAACCTTTCACCACTAACTTCAGCTTCTCATACTCTTCCATAGATACGTGAGTGGGAGTAGGAGGTTTTTCTTTCATGGAGGGCTCTGGAGGGAATGGTAGCAACCTTTCAGCCACTCTAGCTTGTAACCATTGGTTGTGTGGCTCTTTAGCCACACAATTCTTCGCTTTCAGCTCTCTTCTCTCCTTCGTATGGATTTTGGTCCATGCTTTAGCAATCTTTCTGACAAATGCAGGATCATCAGTTGTTGTGAGTAAAAAGAAGCTTTGAACCTTTTCTTCTTCGGGCTCGTCCTCCATAGCATAGCGTAACTGACGCAATGCCATGACTGGGTTGTAATTAATGCAACCAACCCTACTAATTAGAGGCACATTAGCAAACTCTCCACAATTAAAAATGATCTCCATTTTGTAGTATTCATGGGAATACCAGACAATATCATTGGCTACTAGAGACATAATGCATTGAGACCATTTCAGCTTCTCCTTGTTTTTCACAAATGGCCCTCCTTTTGGTAGATGGGAAGCATACCATTTGAACAATAGATGGGAATAACATTGGACCATTCTTGTCTTCTTTTCACTCCTCCAATGAATAGAGTGGTAAGTATCAGCAAGGAGAGTAGGAATAGGATTCTTCTGCATGAAGAGAGTAACATCAGTGATGTCTATGAAATTGTCTATGTTTGGGAAGAGAACAACCTCATAGATCATCAGAGCAACAATGACATCAAACCTTGCCAATCCTCAACGGTCTTGTACTGGGCGGCTTTGTCTAATAAAAACTTCAGAGGAAATCCTTGAGTACCTCCCTTATTGGCTAGACCATCTTCGACTTCTCCCTTGAGCACCTCCCTTATTGGCTAGACCATCCTTGAGTACCTCCCTTATTGGCTAGACCATCCTTGATTACCTCCCTTATTGGCTAGACCATCTTTGATTCTTCTTCCAGACCAATGTAGATAGGTTGATCCTTAATCTTGATATTCAACAAATGAGAATATTCTTCAAGAGTAGGAGCCAATTGATAGTTTTGGAAAGTAAAGCATCTGAGAGGAGCATCATAAATCTGAGCTATGGTAAACAAAGCCCAACTGTCCAATCTAGAACAGAGAAGATCAAGTAGTTTTCCATGCTTCCCCTAAAAATTGATCTTGATAGTCTTTGGTAGCTCAATCAAAAGGTCTTGAATCAATCCCAACTTAGGTTTTCTGAACTTCAAGGAATTTGTGCTTCTTTTTCTTTGATCAGCCATTTCGTTCACCAATACCTGAGATAATCACAATCTCTTAAGTTCCTTGATATGCAATAATGCAATGCAATTCAATGCTTTATGAATGCATATGATAACAAAACAATAGCAAGGTCAAGGTCACAGGTCCTGCAAGGTAGCGCAACAAGATATCCCTCACCCCAGGTGGGAAATCTAATGGTTTGTAAGAGGGTATCCCAAAGGCTTTAAACAAAGTCCCATGCACTAATCCTCAGAAGTTTTCCATCATAACGATGATTCGTAGAACTGTAATTCCTTCAAAGGATGAACACATAGTTATGTCTTAGTAACCTTTGAGATAAGGTTCTACAAAAGGTCCTCAGAGCCACGGACTCCCAGGTTGGAAATAAAGAAGTCATTATGACTACCCGTAAGACATAATCATCTCAAAGGGGCCTCATCTAAGCATTGGAATTCAAACCAACTCAACGAGTCCTAAGTCTCGCAAATCAGAAAGAAACCACCTCCTAATCTTAGTGTACACTAGAAATCTCGGGTAGAAAGCTTTTATCCTTACAAACCAATCCAATAAACCCAACCAGTAAGAGGAACAAAACACAGTAAATAAATAAAAGCAAATACATCAAACATGCGACAAACAAACTAGGCTTGTTTTTTCTTAGGTCCCCAGTAGAGTCGCCAGCTGTCGCTACTCGAAAAATGCAACGACGGGGAGGCGAAAACAAATACATAAGAGTTGCCATCGAACTTTATTTATCCCACGAGGGGAAGGGGAAACATCGAGAAAACCCTAAGAAAATAACGGATAAGATGGTCTCGTGACCAAGAACGGGTTCAGAAGCCGGTTATGCGAAGGGAAGTTATTAGTACCCCTCGCATCCATCGTACTCGATGGGAACCATCTGTTTGTCGATGTGTGAAGATATTTTCTTAAAGATATTGCTATGAAGAGTATTCCAAGAGAGGTTAGACATAGGGGAAAGGAGAGGAAAAGAAAGAAGAGTGCTCGCTTGGATTATCGAAATTTTATGCCTATGTATTCTCATGGTATGAGAAATCAGAGAAAACGTAGTTCGGGTAACTACGGGTGAAATGTGAAAAAGTGTGCTCGCCAAGACATTGTCATCTTGTTCCTACATATTCTCATCTGGTATGAGAAATCAGAGCAACGTAGTTCGTGAAACTGTTAACCGGTGTCTTTATGGATGATGCTATCGTGCGTATTCTTGAAGTTTAGGGGTTTTTCTACTCGCTCGTTGGAGACTTAGGCGTTACCTGTTTGCGGTAGAACAGACGTAACATATCCTTTTTGAAAAGAGAGTTTTTGCCTTATCGAAGCAAGATGTCACATTTGATTTGTGAAAGTTGTTTTTAGGGGTGAAATAGGTCCTCGGGTAGTAACCCCTTGCGGGTAGTACCCAATTCTTTATCTCAAAGTTTTGTTATGAAAAGGTGTGGCAAATACAGTCCTGTCTTCATATTGAAAGACGAGTATCGAGATCACACACTCTACAATGAGTATCCTGACACTCAGAGAGGAAGAAGCCTACACTCAATCCTCTCTCTTTAGTTCAATACAAGGAAAACTTTATTCTCTTATTAAAGATGTTTTTAATCTTGAATGGTAAGTGCTTTACGACAGTGAACCCTAACGGTAATGTCAAGCACTCGGGATAGGAGAAGGCCTACACCTAACCACACCACGACCATTCAAGTTTTATTATGAAAAGAAGCTTGAAAATGCACTCGGCATGAGACCGAGGTTTTTAGTAGAAAAAGTGTTTCGGAAAGAAGTTTTGAAAAGATAAAGTGGTGAACATAATCACGTCTTTGTATTGAAAGACGAGTATCGACACCATACACTCTATAGTGAGTATCCTGACACTCGGAGAGGAAGAAGTCTACAGTCAATCCTCTCTCTTTAGTTCAAAACAAAAAGAACTTTATCCTTTTATTAAAAGGGGTTTTAATTTCGAATGATAAGTGATTTACGACAGTGAACCCTAAAGGTAATCTCAAGCACTCGTGATAGGACAAGTTGTAACAGCCTAATTTTCAGTAATTAATTATTAGTACTAATTAATTGTTTGAGTGGTTTATTTGATTTAAAGGAATCATTGGATTTATTTAAATTATACGAGTTAATGGATTTAACTAATTTATTATATTTGGTAGACTAATGTGGATTTACCAGATATTTTCTAATTAATGTCAAGATGAGATATTTTGTGAGAAAGGATTTGGTAGATATTATGAGAAAAGAAATATAATAGAAAGAAAAATCAAATGGAAAGTATATAAAGGAAAATAGATGGAAAAGAAAACATAAGAGAAAGAAAGAGGAGAAAAGAGAAGAGAAAGAAAGAAAGAGGAGAAAAGAGAAGAGAAGAGGGAAAAGCTTGGAAAGCTCAAGGACCCGCTTCAAGCTTTGATTAAACCAAGGTAAGGGTGAGAAACATTGTTATTTAATCCATGTGTATGATTATGTATGTGTGGGTTGGGTTTTGTTGTGAGTTTCCACCATTTTTCAAGTTATGGAAAAATGGATTTAATCGGTAGAATCGTAGTTTAATCGGTTAGAAATTGGAAATAATGCCGTAGAATAGTCGGGTGATGTGGGGTTTAGATTATTGGAACTGGTTCGGTGAGAATCGGTCGATTTTTGAGGGTAGAAGTTTTGGGGCAGAATGAGGGTTCTGATATCGCAGGTTCGCTGGCTCTCGCCAGGCGAGTGAAGGCGAAGCTTCGTCGGACAAAGCCCAATGAATAGCTGGCGAATATTTCAAGAAATCTCCCAGTGGTCTTCGCTGGCAAGTTCACCAGGAGAAGGTGAGTGGAGAAGGTTCGCCAGGCGAGTACCTCAGCGAAGGGTAGCGAAACAAGTCAGTAGCTACTGACTTTGTTCGCTGGTGAGTTCGCCGGACGAAGGTCACAGCGAGCATTCGCCAGGCGAATGGTAGCGAACGTGACAGAGTTTTCTTTTCTCTGTGATTCCAATCCGCGTTGTTTTGCTTAGCTTGATAGTGTTTAATCCATAGCTGAGTGGCATATTTTATGTTATGATATGTTGTACTGTGGGTAGCCTTTGGGCGTGAATCCTAGATGATAGGATCAAATATGAATTGCATTCTTTTGACAAATATTTGTATGCATTATTTTAACATGTTTAAAATGCATGATTATAGTGATGAATTCGTCGTCGTTTGGCACGATATTGTGAATGTATATTGATTGGATGCGATTATATGTGAACAATGCATGAGAATATATTGTGAATATATGTGCGTTGCATGGTAAATGTGTTATGCGTGTAAGCATGATGTAATTCTTGTATGATGAATAACTTGAGAATGCATGAGAACATATTGTGAATATGTGTGCATTGCTTGATAGATGTTATAAATGCATATTGTATGTATGTGATTAAATGTGAAGAATGCATGGGAACGTATCGTGGATATGTGTGCGTTGTTTAATAATTGTGAGAAATGCATGGGAACATATCGAGGATATGTGTGCATTGTTTTGATGAATGTGATGATGGTATTGAATGTGAATGCCTTGAATTGTTATGAATATGTTGTGTGTGCAATCATGTTGTAATTCTTGAAGGGATGAATTATTTGAAATGCATGGGATTAAGATGCGGGAACGGTTTTAAGTGTATTTTGTTGGTTGATTGCATATGCATCATATAGTCAAGAGGCAATGTTTTCTAGTTTCGTGGAGACTAGTGGCTTGTCCCAAACCTAGAAGGGTGGGTTTGAAGCCTATGGGACAGGCTTTGTTGTTATCGGTCTAGAAGGGTGGACCCGGTTTAAATGTAAAAACCTAAAAATGATAAAAAGTGTTGGTACCACATGGCATGAGTTGCATTGAGTCACATGGCACATTTGTGATTGTTGTAGAAATATGCGTGTTTGCATGACTTGTTGATTTAAGAGTGTGAATATAAGATCGTTGTATGCAAAAATGCTTATGTGTATGTTATGTGGATTGATGAGGACTATGGATATGTGCATGATGAATATGCTTGATGATTGTCCATATTTGTTTATATAAGTATGCTTTGTAAAGTATATGATGACTTATGATGAAGTATGCTGAGAATTGTGGAATATGCGTATGTGCATTCCTTGTGTAATTGAGAAATGTGAATGTGTAATAGTGAATTGGTGGATAAAACATAACATGTGTATGTTTATGTGGGATGTTGAGATTTATGGATGTATGCATGATGAAAATGCTTGATGAATGTCTATGTTTATTTATATGCACGTTGTGATACATCTGATAATGGAAATGAATTGTGGTGAGAAAACGTGGGTTATATGTATTCTATAATTGTGTGTGTGTGTATATATATATATATATATATATATATATATATATATATATATATATATATATATATATATATATATATATATATATATATATATATATATATATATATATATATATATATATATATATATATGATCTGACCTGATCAGGAGGGGATCACGGACTGGCCACACTCTGTTGGGCTGCTACCTGTTCACCGGGGTGAGAAGGAGGAGGGGGGCATACCTGCAAGACACTCCGATGCCAAAGTGAGAAGTTGGGCAGAGTGGAAGCAATAGTACAGAAAAAGGGGCAAGAAGAGTTACCTGACCCTCTTGAGGAAGAGGGTATTTATAGAGAGACCCCAGCGCTGGGCCAACGGTCATTCGAGGTGGGCTGGATGACCAGGCCCAACCCTAATGACTGCTAGGGCTTACGTGGCGTAGTGAAGACCAGGACGTGGTCTTCGCCCTAGTTCAACCGCTCCTAGATCCCCGGAAAGTGGGTTTGACCTGCTCTTTCCGGGGTGGGCAGCTGGTCGGTGACGTGTCCCCGCGGAGGGGAGCACGTGGAGAATGTGTGCCGAGCACGTTATTCTTCCCGCGGAGGGGAGCACGTGGAGAACGTGCGCCGAGTACGTTATTCTTCCCGCGGAGGGGAGCACGTGGAGAACGTGCGCCGAGCACGTTATTCTCCCCGCGGAGGAGAGCCCGGGCGGTTCTGCCCGTCTGGTGTGATGGACGACGAAAGGTTGTGGAGACGTGGCATGTGTTCGGCGGCTTGCCCTGCTCGTCTCGAGGGGAGCGCGTGCCTGGCGTGTCCGGTTCGGTTGTTGGGCCGTACGCGGTATTGGGCCTGTCGAGGTTGGGCCCATACCGGAACAATATATATATATATATATATATATATATATATATATATATATATATATATATATATATATATATATATATATATATATATATATATATATATATATATATATATATATATATATATATATATATATATATATATATATATATATATATATATATATATATATAATTTTATGCATTGATTATTATGATAATATTTCTCACCCTTCTGCTAAAATGATGTCCTATATGACATCGTGCAGGTATCTTGGTGTAGTACTGCTAGTAGTTGCGAGTTCGCTGTTGGTGCAGCTGTTTAGTATTTAATTATGTTTGGTCAGGTCATGCTCTGGTTATGTAACACTGGGATCATTGGGTTTATGCCTTAGAGATATATTGTGTATTCTAAGTTGTGTTTTAAATGTATTTGAAATATGTGATAATGGCCTCTGTGCCTAAGTGTTGATGATTATGTGATGAACATGAATATTCTGTGAAGGGATTTATGTAAATAAATTGAATCCGCTGTTACATGCAAGATGAAAATTTAATAGCATGACTATTTATTTCAATGTTACATGAGTATGACAGGTGAATGTTGAGATTTTGAAAAATTGTGTGACGCCCTTTTGTGAAAGCATGTTAATTTACTCTGATTAATTATGTATTATTCCGTGGGGTTAGAAGGGTGTTACAGAAGTCCTACACCTAACCACTCCACGACCATTTGAGTTTTATTGTGAAAAGAATTTGAAAATGCACTCGGTACGGGAACGAGGTTTTAGGAGTAAAAGTTGTGAAAAAGAAGATTTAGAGAAGATGTGGAAAAAATAGGAGGTGAATATAGTCGCATCTTCATATTGAAATACGAGTATCGAGACCACACACTCTACAGTGAGTATCCTGACACTCGGAGAGGAAGAAGTCTACACTCAATCCTCTCTCTTTAGTTCAATATAAAGAGAACTTTATCCTTTTATTAAATATTTTTTTAAGAAGATACAAAAGAGATCAGAGATGGATACGAATATATATAGGATACAGACAATGTACAGGATACATAACCAACAGTTCACCAATTAAGATTTTATGGTTTCGATATTGATATGGTGGTTTGAATAAAAGTAAGCAAATAAGGGGGTGGATGACAGTACGTATAACATGACAGTATGAAGTATGAACATTGATGATAATATGAACAAGATAATGGACAATATAACATCAATAGAAAATGCAAACAGAAAATATGTGCGAGAATATAAACGATGGGATATTAACAGAGATTAAAGTCGAAAGTTAGTAACTAGTGAAACGAAAAAAGATAAAAAGGGGTGGGATCTCTTCTTAATCATAAACTCGCGTCGATTAAATCGAAGGTAATCTCTCACGATCCCAAAGTGTAGAAAAATGATTCTAAGGATCAATTTTAACAGATTTGAAGTAATGAAGATTAGCGACTTTGATAGGTCGACGTTTACGAGTGTAAAGACTTCATTGGTGTCGCAACTGCGAAAAACACTCGGCGAAAAACAGAAGAGTCGCCACCTTTCGTTATTTATCCCAAAGAGAGGGAACGGAAACGATCGAAAAAAACCTGACGAAAAAGGAAAGACAAGGTCATCACAACCAAGTCCTGGATTCGGGAGTCGCTTACGCAAGGGGAAGGTATTAGCACTCCTCACGTTCATCGTACTCGACGGGATCCACGCTTGTTGTCTATCTAAGGGTGTGTTTAAACTGTCTACGCTACAGGCTTGCGGGACAAAAATAAAAGAAAAGAGACTCGACAGAGCATTGCCGCTCTGTGCCTACGTATTCCCTCGTGCAATGGGAAAGTCAGAGTCAACGTAGTTAGGCTTACTACGAGAGAGAAGGGGGGAAGGTTGCTTGCCAAGACATTGCATCTTGTGCCTACATACTTTCATCTGGTATGAAAGATCAGAGCAAACGTTGTTCGGGCGGACACGAAACCACAGACTAATTAAGTGTTTTAATTGAGTAAGGTTAAACATCCGTTCCAGCAGTTAGGGACTAAGCCTGTTTGCGGTAGAACCGAAGCTTAATAGCATTCATTTCTGAAAAAAGAAGTTCCGATTAATCCCGAAGGAAAAAAGGTTTGAATTTTGTTTTGTGTTTTTTAGAGAAGTGAATTAATTCAGTTTGTGATTTACGTTGCACTAAAGACTATGACACGGAGGCGAATGCGTCGTATATTGCCCCCAAACGGGACGGATACTAAACATTCTAGATAAGTGAGAGGAGACCCCTCACTCATCATTCCCCATGTAGCTTAAGGCTCATAATGCGCAATTCTTTTCGCCTTTATTAGATGAATTAGCATGATTTGGAGATGAGAAGAGAGACGCACGGAAGGTCTAAGGGAAACTCGACCCTAACATTGTCATGAAAAAGTGATCCTAAAGTTCGGATGAAAAAGGGAAACATCTACCCTAATGTTAACATGCTTGGATTGAACACCTAATTTCTCTCCTACTCCCATCATAACTGGAGGGACTAGGAATCCTATGGGGATCATGGCAAGAAGCACAAGAAGAACAAAGGAAGGATCAATCACAAGTAGATAAATGCAAACATGAAAATGCAACACTTAGAATGGTGGGAGGGAGGAAAAATGTGTGGGGCATCAGCCACCACAAGCGCGTCTTGACCTCAACAGCGATGCAAGAATGATGCAAAAATGTGGAGAAAAACCAGAGATGAAAGCAAATGAACATGCAAACAAATGATCAATTCGAACCACATACACGAGCATGCAAACAATTGGAGAATGAACATACAAGTCAACAACATCATGATTAATCAACCACAAACAATAACAATTATTCAAAACAATTCAATCCTAATGCATCACACTGATCTATGATGATTCGAATCGAACCGGTATGCGAACATCCAAGCAAAACAACAAATATAGCATTCTGGCACAGTGTTAATCGGTTAACACATACTGTTAATCGGTTAACCTGTGTAAAATAAGTAAAAATTTGGAAATTCGCAGGTGTTAATCGGTTAACACCAGGCGTTAACCGGTTAACACCCTTAAACCTTTGAAAAATTTTGAATATTTGAATTGGTTAACCAGTTAACCATATACGTTAACCGGTTAACACTATACCAGAAGCCAAAAACAGCAAACGAAAAAGCACTTTTAGCAACAGAACAACTTATCCATGGTTCTACCAGATCAGCTTATCAATTAAGCACGAAATTAACAGCAGAAAACATAGATCCAACAATATGGATACACAATTACACAGCCATATCACAAATCGAACGGATCGAAATCAACAAAATTCAATCGAATATGAAGATTAACATGATAAGCTTAAACAATTAAATCAGATCAAGAATTCCAACCTTCGAAGCGGAGATTTGCTTCGGTAAATGTTGATCAACTGAATTTGAGCAGATCAAATGCTAGAAATCCGGAAAACTTCAAGATCCACAATAATTGTTGTTGTATGAATGAAGATCCACCAAATTTGAGTCAAAAAGCTTAAAATAATCACTTCTAGATCCAACTCCAGATTTAGATCCAAGCTTGCACGAAAATTGAAGATGAGAATTAATTCAATGATGATGGTAAGTGGAGGATTATTCTCAAGAATCTATTGATTCCAATGAAGAATCAATAGTTCAAATGAAAAAGAGCTTTGGAGTGAGTTTTGGAAATGGAGAAGTTGAGAGAATTTGAGAGAGAATTATGATCAATTCTGAAAAATGAATGTAAGAAATGAAAATTGGATGGTATGGTTTGGAGTAGATCACTTAAATATGATCTAGGTTTGGATCCAAAGCAAGGATTGAAGTTTGGATTGGAAAATAAGGCTTGGAATGTGGAATGGGATTTTGGAGGGAAATCTAAAATTTAAAGGTGTTCTAGATCCTCCCCAAATGAAAATTTGAATTCCAAAGTGATCAAAATTGGACCCGAAGTACAATTGGCTTGCAAAATCACGTACAGGGCAAATTCTGCTATGGTTAACCGGTTAACTATATGCGTTAACCGGTTAACACGGTTAAAATTTCAAATCTGGGCTGATTCTCCAATGGTTAATCGGTTAACCATATATGTTAACCGATTAACACTTTCAAAATTTTGAATTTGACGCCTTTTGGTGGGAAATCCGTCCATTTGCCCTGTTTCAACTGTCTGGAGCTCTGTTTAGCTGCTGAACCTCTTTTTTGAACGTTGTCACTGTGAAAAATCTTGTTATGAGCCTGAGTGCTGATCTGAATCTACAATTAACCTGCAAAATAAAATCGGTCGCCTGACCAATGGGCAAAATAAATGCCCGAGCTCTTGATGCTTGCTGTTTGTTGTTCAATCTTTTGCTCCGAAATGGACTTGAGTCACAGGAATACCTTGATCCCATGCTTCGAGAACGAATGATATGCAATGCAAAATGCAAAGAAACAAAAGCCAGTTATGGTTAAAACAAAAGGAAAAATTTGGGGTGCTACAGCCGCCCCTATTCAAACAACTTAGACCTGAAGGGGTGAAGAGCATTCACTTTCAAATATTCAAGGTATAAGGTGATGGAATACAAAAGAACCTGGAAATTTGCACCCTACGGGAATGCAAAATAGCGACTACCAACCAAGAGTCGGAAAACGACGCGCTGGGGATAACCATCCAATACAATTTGAAATTCATCCAAAAGATACCAACCAAGAATCGGGATAACAACCAACGGATACCAACCAAGAGTTGGGACCAAACCGACAATAAATACCAACCAAAAGTCAGGATAGTGAACTCGGAATACCAACCAAGAGTTGGAACAAACCCTGCTGGGGGACAAAAGAGTAACCAAACAACTTCGTGGCGTCTTTACCAGGGAAAGAGTAGACTAATCAGACGACTCTGCGGAGAACAAACATCTACCAAAAGACAACAATCGAAGGATACCATCCAAGAGATGGGATAAAGAACCAAACACTACCAACCAAAAGTTGGGATTACCACAACACTAACCGAAACTTCCACGGCGAGACGACTTTTCTGGGGAGTCAACATCCATCACAGGACAATAATCTAGCAGCACCATCCAAAAGATGGGATAACGTGTGACTCTCTGGGGACAAAACCACGCCTACCAACCAAGAGTCGGAATCCACAACCAAAATTTACATGGTGAGACGACTTTGTTGAGGCATACAGACCAAAAGTCGGAATCACCAACCAGAGAACCAAGGTTACCAACCAAGAGTTGGAAAACGTCAACAAATCGACCATACGGGATATGGTGACCTTACTGGGGAATCAAGGACTACCAACCAAAAGTTGAAAACGCACCAACGTCCACAACCGACCCTACCGGAGAAACATAGCCACCAACCAAAAGTTGGAAAACGCCTTATCTTCTCATCAACCAAGAGTTGAAATAACAACTCTGCTGAGGAAAAAGGAAGACTACCAACCAAAAGTTGAAAACACCAGATCTTCTTATCAACCAAAAGTTGAGATAACGGCTCTCCATGGGAATAAGGAAGACTACCAACCAAAAGTTATGACAACAACAGACGTCCCAGACCGACCCTACTGGGGAAATAGGGGAATACCAACCAAAAGTTAGGACAACTACAGGAGACAACATCCAACCAAAAGTTAGGACAACCGCAGGAGACAACATCCAACCAAAAGTTGGGAAACCATGGTACTAACCAAAAGTTAGAATTACCATGAAACACCATTGATCAAAGGTCGGAACACAAGCTTCTAACCAAGAGTTAGAATTACTGGGGAAAAATCCTCATCGACCAAAAACTACTATCCAATAGTTAGGATAGCAGGGGGATGCTAAGCGACGCTGACTCCACCACAGAAGACTACCAACCAAAAGTTGAGATGATCATCCCAAATTATCAACCAAGAGTTGAAATAAAGGTTGCTAACCAAGAGTTAGAACAACAGCTACTAACCAAGAGTTAGAACAACAACTACTAACCAAGAGTTAGAACAACAAAGATTACCAACCAAAAGTTGGAATAGAGACTCCGCTCAGGGAAACCAAAGATTAACAACCAATAGTTGGGATCACCTTCTAGGCCAACCAAAAGTAGGAATACCAAATACAATCATCTGAACTACTCTGAGGGGTACCGACCAAAAGTTAGAATCCTCGAATCTGGTGAGAAAAGCAAAGCATAACCACCAAAAGTTGGAATGACATCCAAACACCACAGGGTCATCAACCAAAAGTTGAAATAAACAACGATGACCAACCAAAAGTCAGAACCACTCTGTTGGGAAAGAACCACCATCTTGACCAGGGAAAGCAACACTCGCCAGCGACTCTCCTGGGGAAAGTGAAAACATTCACCCAAACCAACTAACTAGGAAGAATATGATAGAATTACCAACCCAAAAATCCATCCAGACGTGGATAACACGAAAGCCCCTTGATTCAGTCAAATCTCTGCCGAGAAGATATTCGGTCCCAAAAACACCAAACCTGGCTTATGCTTCAGATGCTTATGTTTGACAATGGCGTAATGCTCCATACGAAATGGAAATGCTACGCATCTGGGAGGATGCTAATGCAAATGCAAATGCAAAAGAACCAACCTAGCAAAATAAATGCTAGGGAGAAAAGACCCACTCCACCGGGGAGAGAGGACAAACCAAGCCGGGAAGAGAAATCCACACCGCTGGGGATCAAATCTTCCGGGGACTCAAATAACTCTGTGGGGACACAAGCAATTCTGCGCTTAAATCAAACCTCTTCTGATGAGGGAATCGTCTCTGCAGGGGAACAACAATCGACCACCGAAGATTGACTTTATCCTGCTCAAGAAAACTGGTTTATAAACCACCCTACCAGTGAGGGATACACTTCTATCCTGTTCCATTGAGAATAAAATCCACCCTATCGGGGACTCACTTTCTCATGAAGACAAAGCTTTGTTCTGTTGGGGATATAACATTCCAAACTTGATACTCGGACTCCGCCGGGGAGAGGACACAGCTCTTCCGGGGATAGAATGCCCACTTCACTGGGGAAGCGAAATCTTTGCTAGGGAAAACAAGCCTCTTGTTTGCTAATGCCTGACTGCACTTACCTGTGGGGAACAAGTCCATTCTGCTGGAAGTATCACACTTAAACCGCTAAGAATACCCGGCTGACAACAACTGCTACTTGTTGCGACCTGAACTGTTGAGGATAAGGGAATCTCACTCGGCTGAGGATAACCCTGTTGACCTGCAAAGAAAAACACCAGAAATATTCTACATGTGAAATGGTTACCTCAGTTACCATCCATGATACTTGCTGATCAAGCAAAGTCAGCGCTTTCGTTATGCTCTGTACAACCTCTGGCTTTTACCTGCAATGTTTACCAAAATAACAGACATTTCACAAACAAAACAGTAAAATGGACAAGAAAAGAAAGCTCTTTGACTGAGGTGAATACTTTATTGATGAAAAGCCTGGAAATAGGCGAATTACAATTCAGATGCAATTCTTGAAAAGAGGTAATTGCTCAAAAACAAGAAAACAAATACAATACAGATGTCGGCAATGTTGAAATAGACAACCACCATGTGTCGATTCGGTTATGACCTATATGTCTTCGATGTTCCCCATATTCCATCTTCTGACAAGACTGACTGGACTGATTCCTTTCCTTCAGGATAACTGCTCACAAGCTTACAGATCAAACGCAGACCGTGATCATTTGCTTTTTAAATCCCTAACTTTTTCTTGGATCGCCCTTTCGGGTTTTCAATCCACCGGGATACCCTTTTTAGCCAAAGTTGCCCTTTCAGGTTTTCAACTTTCCGAGTTCATTCTTTTTTCTTTTATCCCTAATTTTTGCCCAAACCTTTTTCTTTTTTATGGTTCACCGGGATGCCCCTTTTTTGCCTGGACTTTCCTTTTATGTCCAGCAGGTCTCTTTTAAGCAAAGTATTTTTTAACCACGTCCGCGTTCACAGGGAACAGAAAATCTTCACCATCCATAGTAGACAGTAATAAGGCTCCCCTTGAGAAAACCTTTCTTACCACATACGGACCTTCATAGTAAGGAGTCCATTTTCCCCTGTGATCTTTCTGAGGAGGAAGAATCCTTTTCAATGCCAAATCACCCATCTGGAAGCACCGAGGACGCACTTTCTGATCAAAGGCTTTCTTCATCCTACTTTGGTACAACCGGCCATGCGTAATGGCTGCCAATCTCTTTTCATCAATCAAACTCAATTGATTCAACCTGGTTCACACCCACTCAACTTCGTCAAGCTTCACATCTGACAAAACCCTTAAAGAAGGAATCTCAACTTCCAATGGTAAGACTGCTTTCGTACCATACACCAGTGAGAAAGAAGTTGCTCTGGTTGATGTACGCATTGAAGTACGATAATTGTGGAGAGAAAAAGGCAACATCTCGTGCCAGTCTTTGTAGGTCACAACCATTTTCTGCACAATCTTCTTGATATTCTTATTAGCTGCCTCAACAGCACCATTCATCTTCGGACGATATGGACAAGAATTGTGATGCTCGATCTTGAAACTCTGACACAGTTCCTTCATCATTTTGTTATTCAAATTTGAACCATTATCAGTAATGATTCTCTCCGGAATACCATAGCGACAAATGATGTCCTTCTTCATGAATCAGGTTACCACCTGTTTCGTGACATTGGCGTAGGATGCTGCTTCTACCCACTTTGTAAAGTAATCAATCGTGACTAGAATGAAGCGATGTCCATTAGAAGCAGTCGGCTCAATCTTTCCAATCACATCAATTCCCCACATGGCAAAAGGCTAAGGAGATGTCAACACATCCAGAGGAGCTGGTGGCACATGCACCTTATCTGCATAAATTTGGCATTTACGGCATTTTCTGGCGTATTTGAAACAATCGGATTCCATAGTCATCCAATAATACCCAGATCTCAACAATTTTCTAGCCATTGCATGTCCACCGGCATGAGTGCCAAAAGAACCCTCGTGGACTTCCTCCATTAACAGGTTTGCTTCAAGTTCATCAACACAATGCAGCAAGACCATGTCAAAGTTTCTCCTGTAGAGCACATCGTCCTTGTTCAGATAAAAATTACTGGCTAACCTCCTCAGAGTCTTCTTATCATTGCTAGATGCCCCAAATGGGTACTCCTGAGTCTTGAGAAAATGATTAATTTCTAAATGCCAAGGTTTTCCATCGGATGCTTCCTCAACGGAAAACACAAAAGCAGGTCTATCAAGACGCATGATAGTGATAGCAGGAGTTTCATTCCAGAAATTCACTTTATACATCGAAGCCAGCGTGGCCAAGGCATCCGCCGTCTAATTTTCAGCCCTCGGCATATGATGGAAATCAACTCTATTGAAGAAAGGCAGTAGTCTCCTTGCATAATCTCTATAAGGCACCAGGTTGGCCTGACGAGTTTCCCATTCTCCTTTGATTTGGTTAACGACTAACGCTGAGTCACCGTATACATCCAGATTTTTAATCCTCATATCAACGGCCTCTTCTAAGCCCATAATGCAAGCTTCATACTCGGCTTCATTATTGGTGCAAGAGAATGTCAATCGGGCGGTGAACGGTATATGAGAAACGTGAGGAGTAGTAATTATCGCGCCGATTCCATTACCATATGAATTGACTGCTCCGTCGAAAACCAATTTCCACTGAGATTCCCTCTCTGGACCCTCGTCAGGTAAAGTCTCATCACAGTATTTCATTCTCAAAAACATGACGTCTTCATCTAGGAAGTCAAACTTCATCGGCTGATAATCCTCAATCGGCCGTTCCGCGAGATATTCTGACAAAACGCTTCCCTTAATGGCTTTCTGGGAAACATACTGAATATCATATTCTGTTAATACCATTTTCCATCGGGAAATCCTTCCGGAGAGTGCTTTTTTTTTCAAAGACATACTTGATTGGATCCATCTTCAAAATCAATAGGGTTGTGTGGTTTAACATGTACTGTCTCAAACGCTTTGCGGCCCAAGCGAGTGCACAACATGTTTTTTCCAGCATCGAGTACCTCAACTGACAATCGGTGAACTTGTTACTCAGGTAGTAGATGGCGTGCTCTTTTCTACCTGACTCGTCCTGTTGACCGAGCACACATCCCATTGAATTCTCAAGAACCGTGAGATACATGATCAGTGGTCTCCCTGCAACTGGAGGCATGAGTATTGGGGGTTCCTGCAAATACTCTTTTATTCTTTCGAATGCCTTCTGGCAATTTTCATTCCACCTGTCCGTTTGATATTTTCTTAACAATTTGAATATTGGTTCACAAGTGGCTGTAAGATGAGATATAAACCTTGCAATGTAGTTTAATCTCCCCAGGAAACCACAAACCTCTTTTTCCGTTCTCGGCTCAGGCATTTCTTGTATAGCTTTTACTTTGGCAGGATCTCACTTAATACCCTTTTCACTGACAATGAAACCCAGTAACTTTCCAGATCTTACCTCAAAGGTGCATTTGTTAGGATCAGCCTCAGCTTGAACTTCCTCAGCCTTTTAAACAATTTCAGAAGATCGACCAGATGTCCTTCCTCCGTATGTGACTTTGCAATCATGTCATCAACATAGACTTCCACCTCATGATGAATCATATCATGAAACAAAGTGACCATCTCCCGCTGATAAGTTGCCCCTGCATTTTTCAATCCAAAGGGCATACCTTATAGCAAAAAGTCCCCCACGGCGTGATGAAAGTAGTTTTCTCCATGTCTTCTGGGGCCATCTTGATTTGTTTATACCCAGAGAAGCCATCCATGAACGAAAACACAGAAAACTGAGCGGTGTTATCAACCACCACATCGATATGGGGAAGCGGGAAATCGTCTTTCGGGCTCGCTTTATTCAGATCTTGATAGTCAACACACATCCTGACCTTTCCTTCCTTCTTAGGCACAGGAACAATATTAGCGACCCACGAAGGGTAATTCGTGACAGCAAGAAACCCAGCATTCAGCTGCTTCTGAACTTCTTCTTTGATCTTGATTGCCATGTCAGGCCTTGTTCGTCTCAACTTCTGCTTGACTGGCGAGCATTCTTCTCTGAGAGGTAACCGGTGTACCACAATATCTGTATCCATCCCAGGCATATCTTGGTAAGATGAAGCGAAGATATCCTTATACTCTCGGAGCATTTCAATCAATCTTCTCTTGACACTGTCTTCCAATGCAGTCCCTACTTTAACATCTTTCTTGTCATCCTCGGTACCCAGATTAATAATCTCAATATCCTCCTGATGAATTACAATAACCCTTTCCTCTTGCTTGAGAGGTCTGGCTAATCTTTGGGTAGTTCATAGTCTTCGTCAGTCTCATCTTCAGCCTGATAAATGGGATTATCAAAGTCTGGCTAACTCTTCGGGTAGTTCATAGTCTTCGTCAGTCTCATCTTCAGGCCGAACTTGTCCTGCTTGACAGGAACATCGAGAACCTGACCCCACTTCTGAGACGAGCCAGATTCTGCGATAGCACGGGCTTCCTTGAGCGACGACATCGAAACCTCTGGACCCTTGGCTTCTACAGGAGACTTACCCTGAATATGAACTGTTTTCGAAGGCCTGGCAGAGCGTTTCGTGAATCTCACCATCCACTTCTACATATTTGAAAGATGACAGATGGCTAACCTTAATGTCCTCTTCACTGCACACGGTAACTATCTTCCCTTCTACCATGTATTTCAGCTTTTGATGCAACGTTGAGGTAACTGCCCCAACAGCATGTATCCAAGGTCGGCCGAGCAAACAGTTGTATGTTGGCTGGATATCCATAATATAGAAAGTTGCATCAAAGATCTCCGGCCCTATCTGAATAGGCACCGTGATTTCTCCAAACACTGATCTTTTAGACCCATCAAAAGCCCTTACGACCAGATCACTAGGCGTGCACAACAAACCCTGAATGTCCAACTTCATTAATGCCTTCTTCGGAAGCACATTGAGGGATGATCCAGTATCAACCAAGACATGTGACATTAGAGATCCTCTACACTCCAACGATATGTGTAGAGCACGATTATGGTTCCTCCTAGCAGGAGTCAGATCTAAATCAGTAAAGCCGAGACCATTACCCGCATTCACGTGAGCGACTACCCCCTCCAACTGATTGACATAAATCTCCTGGGGTACGTACGCGGCACTCAAGACTTTCAACATAGCGTTATGATACGCCTCTTAAATCATCAACAATGATAGGATAGAAATCTTCGACGGAGTTTGATTCAAGTGATCCACAATTTTGTAGTCACTCTTCTGAATTAAGCTCATAAATTCCTCCGTATCCTTTGAAAGATCATCATTAATAACTTAGAGTTGAACATTCTCTTCAGTCACAACCTTACGCTTTCCCCTGTCATTCTTATTAGCAACAACCTCTGGAGGAGAGAAGACCCTACCACTTCTGGTAACACCTCTGGCACCGACTATGTTCTCAACCGACGAACCTCCGCTTGTCGGTTCTATCCATTCTTGCTTCTGCCCGTTACATAACACTTCTCCTCCATAATTCCATGGGATAGCTCTGGTGCTCTCGTACGGCATGGGCCCTGGTATAGTAATGGTCACCAGAGCTGGCCTAGCAGGCGCTGAAATATTGATAGTCCGGTATGGAATGGAAATAGTGGCAACTTCATTTCCCTCATCACCCACTTCTTTCTCGACGTCTTCTTTCACGACTTTGTCAAACTGCAAACAACCCTCATCAATCATCCTCTGAATACTCCTCTTCAAAAGATGACAACCCTCAGACTGCACCTGACATTCTGAGCAATCAGCAGAACAACCAGGAAATACTCCCTTCTTCAACAAACAAGCTTTCACAATACCCAACAGAGTTCTTAAATCTTCAACATCAGTCATCAGATTCAACTTCTCACCCTCAATAACGGCATTGGCTGCTGCCACCCCATGATCCGGCATCGGGTTCTGAGTCACATTAGGTCCCTCGTTGGTGAAATTAATAGCCTTAGAATCAAGCAAATCCTAGACCTTATGCTTAAAAGCTTTACAATGGTCAATGTCATGGCCTGGGGCGCCAGAGTGGAAATCACAATGAGCATTCGCATCATAGCCAGGAGGCGGTATACTTGTGAGAGGAGCCAAAGTCCTCTTCTGCACCAACTGTAATTGCAACAACCGTTGTAACAACTGAGAATATGGTATCGAACGATTTGTGAATTGCTTATCAGGCATCTGGCGCCTAGCAGGATAAGGTCACGGAGCATTACCCTATTGCGGAGCTGCGGCCGGGATATTCACAGTAGCAACCTGATGATGCTGACGAGACTGAGATCTACCCTTACCTTTATGAGAAATAGCATTTGCATCCCCCTCCCTTCTCTTGGGGTTTGCAGAATACAGCTTCTTCGTTCCTCCCGAAGAGGATCCACCACCATTGGAAATCTTACCAGACTTGATTCCACTTTCAATTCGCTCACCGGCAATCACCAAATCAGAAAACCCTGCAGACATGTAGCCTATTATCTTCTCGAAGTATACACCCGGTGTAATACCCCAAATTTTACCCTCATATTTAGTCGGTCATTTCGCATATCATATCATCTGCGCATTTGCTAACTACTAACAAGACCTGAAGGTGTTTGTTTTGCAGGAAATACCCCAGGGGCGTTTTGGTCATTTTTGAAGCATAGTTCGTAATGTTGGGCGTAATGATGTTTTCTTGAGGCGTTTATTTACGTGGGTTTGATATCAAAGTCTGATCTGTGGAGCAGGGTTTAACAAGAAATCACTCTTCTTTCTTCCAGAGGGAAAACGGTGAAAACTTCGACTGATTAATGGAACTTATTCATGCAATGGTTGGATCGAATTAATTCCAGGATATTTGACTAGTGAGATTTAATCGGATGTTGAGGTGTTTGCAAATTAAAGCATGGAGAAGCAATTGGGAAATGATTTTAATAGAATACGTGAATTTTATTCATAATATTTTATTATCATTATTACAAGTTTGCAAAGTGAATCACAAAGAAGAAATGATTTGGATAAAAAAATGTTATTTATTCATAATATTTTTTTGTTACAAGTTACAAGGAATTACATTAAAGTTCTAAGGAATTACATTAAAGTATCTATCCTAAATCCTAAGAACATCTAAGTGTCTTCATGCTGTCTTTAAGCTTCGCCGCAAATCTCGACTAACCTGCACATCAAAGCAAAACAAGCAATATAGAATGGGTTAGAAATTGTTTTCGACACTCTCAGAACAATGTCATCATCGAGTGCTGGGAGTGGCACAACCGAAGCTGCGTCCTACCCCCGTTACCGATCCGCGCCGTGGGCGTCAGATAAGGTAATACATGTTCTTATCCATATGGGACATCCGAGAGATAGAAAAAATAAATGAAGTGGAACTGATTCGTTTTGCCACGATTGGATTTCCAAACTGATACGAAAATAAGGCAACATAGGCAAAATTCTGACCCAGACCCGGATGCCGGCAGGTCTGAGTTTCCTTGGTTTTAAAAACTTCCAACACCTGAAAAGCCAAGTATCATCAGCATAAACAAAACCAGGAAGGGGCTCGCGCCAGAACAGTATAAGTCTGTTACCAACAGAAGTCATAAGCTCCACAAAACATGAGCAGATAAGTCAAGTCACCATATGTACAACAACACATGTTCATAAGCAAAGAAACAAATTCATGCTTAGAAGAAGGGTAGAGCCAGTTCTGTTCAGAAAAAAATCTGTGAAATCAGTTTAGGCTCAACTCAGGAGAAGAGACAGCAGTTCAGTTCAGAAAACAGCATGGCTGTTCACGTGACCGGACAACCTATCAGTTCAATCAACAAACCAAAAACTGCACCGAAAGTATTGGGATATCAGCATAGTACCATCCAAAGGCTTTACCCTGTAATCAAACCAAACATCAGCAAATTGTATCAGACTACATATATCAAGACAGTGAGCTAGAGGCCGCAACAAAAGTCAGAAGAGGATTCATAAAATCCCCGTTCGCCATGATAGGTCGAAAGCACGTGGTCATGTCCAAGGTAAAAAAAAAAGGCCAACTCAATTCATGAACATCAGAATACCACATTGGAAAGTTGGGAATGCAGGGCATAGGCTCAGTTATGAACATCATAGCCCAACAATATACACATCAGTCCAAATACCAGCCTACACTAAGTGAGAATCAACGGAAACTGCATCGATGAAAAGGGGACATACGCATCGTAATCACAGTTCAGCACCTGAAAAATTGGAGAATCAAATCAGAAGTAATGCAGAGGGTTCAGACCAGTGGTCATCATCACCACGTGACCATCCTCGGCAGCTTTTGACTCAATAGCATCAGTATCAGTTCTGAAAGGAGAAAAAGAGGGTCAATAAACTCAAAACCGGAAGAGTAAATTGAACTCGAAAACCATATCAGAAAACGATTCAAAGTAGCACCCCAACTCGTGTTCTGAACCAAGTTCCCCAGAACACGGCAAAAGATAATCGCAGCAGCATCGAGAAGTATTTCCTCGAGGGTTCAGAACACAGTCATCATCACCGCTTACCGTTCCCGACAATTTCGGCTCGACCAAAGCTTCAATATCAATGTCCTCTCTGAAAGAAGAAGAGGAAAAGAATTTGAGCTGCATCAAAGCGAACCAATCAAAAAACGAATCAGTTCGAGATCAAAACATCAAACAGAGATACGAATCCATTAAGGAATCCTGGGAATTAAAATCAAACATCAATCAATCCAATCTGGAGGCAAACCATATCAAAAAGATAGAGAGATTTTGATTTGATAATTAATCCCAAAGTAAATCAAAGCAAATCAGTTCAGAGTAATAAAAGTGAATCAAATCAGGAAATCATATCAGCTCAATCAGGTTCTAAAAGAGGAAATAGAATGTGATTCGATCTCACCAAAACCTCAATCAGGATTCCAAGTGAAGAAACAAGATCCTAATCGTATCAGAAAGCATCATAGTTGAATCCAATCTGGAAAAACCCAAACAAAACCGAATCAAATAATATCACTATAGAATCAAATCTCAGTTTAAGGCCCAAAAAGATGAAATTGGAAAACTATAAGAAGGGGACGATTTCACCTGTAAAAAAAAAAAACGAAGATCGCAAACCCTAGACGGAGAGGGACGAAAAACGGCGAAGAACAAAACCCTAAAGGGATATTCATCGAACGGCCGCGAAGAAGCGAAGACCGCCACCGTTGTTCGTTGAAACAAGGGCGATCAACACGTAGCCTCAGTTTCCATCATAGGCTCTCCGTTACGGAACCATCACCGTCACTGTCAAGAAGCGCCCGGAAAACGTAAAGCTTGCTAACTCATTATGTTCTGTATCTTCATTTTGTTGTGCAGGAATTGAATCCATAGAAAGACGAGAGGAAGGAGAAGAACGGCCGCGAGAGAGAAAAGAGAGAAGAGGAAGATGCAAACGGCGCCGCAGAAGGGCTTTTAGGGTTATGAAACCCTAAAAGACTCTTTTGATCAATTGCTTCCACCGGGTTGGGTCCGGAGGTAGTGACCGGCCCAACCTTTTATTTTTTTATTTTCTTTTTTCTTCTTTTCTTAATTATCAAATTTTTAATAATATTTAAGTTGGTTTTTTTATAATATTAAAACTAAAAACATTTCTTTTATAATATTAAAATTAAAAATATTTTTTTATAATATTAAAATAAATATTTTTTATAATATAAAAATAAAGAACATTTTCTTATAATATTAAAATTAAAAAACATTTTAAAATATTAAAATTAAAACTTTTTTTTTAATTAGAATCAATTATTCTTTTAAAACCAAGAGAAAATATTTTTTAAGAAATCATAATCTTCCCTTTTTTTTTGTTTATTTATTATCAAGTTAAAACACTTAAGCTTAGGGTCATAAAGTAAAAAAAAACACAAAAAAAAATGTCCCTTAACTTCACGTTTCCGCTTTCATAATTTTGTTTATTAACCTAGTTCGTTCATTGTGCAGCTTACCATGTTTATTTCCTTATGTTTGCGTTCTTAAATTTGAATTGTATCACATTATTGTAACTGTTCCTCCATTGTAACCTCGCGAACCCTAATAATCGCGTTTACTTTTCCGCACTTTAATTTCTGCTGTTTGTATGGTTTAAATTCGCGCATTTGCATCGTTAATTTGTCCCATTGCGTTCCTCCGAAGGAATTAGGTCTAGCATTTGGCCGCCGCGCCAATAGTCCATAAACCTTCAAAACCCTAAAAATTCAAAACTACAAACTACAAACCCTAATTTTCACAAATGCCTCGCCGCAGGCCAAAATTACAGTTTTACCCTTAGCATTAGGTCAAAGAGCCGCCGCGCTCATTTTAGGGTTTCCCGCCATGGCATCCCTAACCTAATTTAACCCTAATTTCAACTTAACATTTCAACGTAGAGATTTGGAGTTTCCACACTCCGCGTAAGCGTGCCCTTAAGATGCGTTTATTCCCCTTGAGACCTTGACCACAGTCAAGAAGTTTCTAACCTCCCTTTTGAGGGGAACTACGATTACTCTGATTCCACTCCCGTAAGGATACGTAGGCACAAGATGCGATGTCTTGCCGAGTAAACTTAGAATTAACCCCTTAGGTCTCTTTTATCACTTTTAATCCCTTTGTACATATACCTTAAGCAAATGAATAAAGCAAATAGTAAACATCTGAACAAAAGGTTCCTGTAGAGTACTACAGAAGTTTAGGGTGCTAATACCTTCCCTAAATTTAACCAACCCCCGAACCCTAGATCTTTCCCCGCATTGTGTTTACGATGCAAAATAGGTTTTCCCTCTTTTGACCTTTTCCTTCGGATAAATCAAAGAGCGGTTGTGAATTGAATTGCGATTCAAACTCATTAATAGTTTGTGATCCTATTTCCACCGCAACAGAAAATGGCGACTTCACTGGGGAATCCTAACTTTTGAGGGTTATCCCTAACTTGTTCATATTTATTACTATCTGTGTTATTATTCATTTGCATGTATATATTTGTGCTTTGATTGTGGGACTGTTCCTTGTGCTGTGAGATGAGTCCTACACCCGGATCTAGTGTACCTTAGGTAAATGGCAATAGACCAAGGAAACTGTACGACGTATATCGATACGGTTGATCTGGTGGCCATAGTTAGTGCGACTTCTTGGTTGGTGCTTATATTCCTTAAGTCAAGTTGAGGATAATATTGAGGCTGCCATATGTTGTCAATGCACTAACTGACTTTTAGAACCCTAGTTAACTCATCTTGGCCTTTAGAAAGTAGTGAGGTAACCGGCTTTGGTGCAGACTGAAGTTGGTTGACACTCGATACTACGCTCATTGAGATCTTAAACTTGGAGGGTTTTGGTTGGCAAGTAAGTTGCCTTCTGAACAACCACCCTTGTGAAGGATCAATGATATTGAGATCCCTTAGAACCTGGTTACTTTTGTAGGACAGGATGAACCATCTAACTTCAGGGGAGGGTACTTGCCTTTGAACTTCATGAAATCTTCATCCACATTTTAGCATCATTTACTTTTTTGCATTGCATGTGTCTCCCGATTTCTCACACTCGGTTCTCTCACCTTCCAGTTTCGTCACCCTGAGTTCTCGGCACCAATACAACACCAGAGCTCAAACTCGGAAAAGAATGGAGGATCAGGCAAAAGAGATTGATCGCCTTAGCAATGAGCTTGAAGACCTTCGAGGGGGTATGGGGCGTATGATGGAATTGTTACATGTCATGAATGCTAAGATGGATACCCAGCCCACTGTTGTTTCTGAGATTACCGGCGTTACTGTGGACCCTCCACCAAGTGTGACCGTAGCAAGGGACCCACCTTATGGTCTTGCTCCAGGTTTTGTGCCTCCTCAAGCCACTGTTCCGATTAATCAACCTGTTCAGCAGGCCGTGCCCTTGTTTTCTGAAGTTTCTAGGGGGGCTCCTATCTTTGCACCACCTGTTGTACACACTCGTGCGCAACCGTACTTCAATGAGACAGTTTTTGATGATCTTGATGAGAATGTTGAGGGTTATGAGAAACATGATAAGCTTCGTGAGGAAGTAAACACTATCGTCCAGAGATTGAAAAAGGTAGAGGGTGATCAAATTTTTGGGACTGCTGCAAGGGATGTTTGTTTGGTCTCAGGTTTGGTTATTCCCCCGAAGTTCAAAACTCCGAACTTCGATCGTTATGAAGGTGCCACCTGTCCTAAGAGTCATTTGATCATGTATTATCGCAAAATGGCTGCCCATGTTGAGAATGATAAACTGATGATTCATTGCTTCCAAGACAGTTTGAAGGGTGCTTCTTCCAAGTGGTACTTAACTTTGGACCAATCCCGCGTTAAGAGCTTTCAAGACTTATCTGACGCTTTCATCAAACACTACAAGTACAATATGGATCTGGCTCCTGACAGAAGACAGTTGCTGAGTATGTCACAAAAGAATTCTGAGTCATTCAAAGAGTATGCTCAAAGGTGGAGAGAGACTGCTTCGCAGGTAGAACCTCCTTTGACCGAGAAAGAGTTAGCTGATTGGTTTGTCGACACAGTCCGTCCAGAATTTTACGAGAGAATGGTGGGTAGTGTGACTTCAAATTTCTCCGACATCGTTGCTGTGGGTGTCAAGATTGAATTGGGTATGAAGAGTGGTAAAATGACAAATAATCATGGCGCTTCTAAGGATCAGCCGAAGAAACCTCCGTATAGCTCCCAGAAAAAGAAGGAGAGTGAGACTAATGCTATATCCTCTGGTAGACCAAGGGAACGCTTTTATCGGCATCCGCAAGGTTATGCTCAACCTCAAGGGTACCCAGTCCAATATGCTCAACAACCCTATGTGGCAGCTATTACACCTTCTTTCAATCAACAGGTTCCCATGTATCAACCTATGCAACAACCTCCTGTTTATCCGCCTCCTGTCAACTACCTACAGGCACCCAATACTCCTGCTCCTCAACAGCCAAAGAGTCCGGCTCCTCGCCAGAATATGCCGAACAGAAGAACGTATAAACCTTGTCCGCCGATCCCAATGACTTTTACCGAGTTGTATCCCTCTTTGGTCAAGCAGGGGCTCATCACCACTCGGGCTTTGGGACCGCCTCCTAATCCTCTACCCGCCAATTACAACGCCGCTGCTCATTGTTTATTTCATGAGGGTGCGCCTGGTCACGATCTGGAAAATTGTTATGCTCTCAAAAATATTGTCAGGGATTTATTGGAAAAGAAGATTTTGTCATTCGAAGATCCTCAACCAAATGTTAAGAAGAACCCTTTTCCTAACCATGAGAGTGTCAATGCCATTAGTGCTGATTCAGAGGAAGGTTATGCCCTTGATGTTGAACAGATTAAGACTCCTCTTAAGATGTTCCATTCGAAACTGTTTGAAGCCGGTTTGGTAGATACTTCCCACGTTGCATGCGCAAGTTGTGAAGCCAGTAGCAAGGGTTGTGTGTTGGTTCAGAATGATGTTCAGAGGTTAATTAATGAGGGTGTTTTACAGGTGACAAGCCAAGCCAAGAAAGATGAGGTCACTGCGGTCGAGCCTGTCTTCCATCAGCCCGAATCAAAGGGTAAGGTACCAGTGTTTAATCTATCAGGGGCAGGTTCTGCCAATCCCGTGTTCGATATACCAAAGTCGTCTATCCCTGAGGCGAATCAGCCTAAGCCTATAGTTATTCGAAAACCAGGTCCGTTTCCTTTCAGTGATCCTAAAGTTGTGCCTTGGAAATATGACGTGACGATGATTGACAAGGAGTCCGGGAAGGTTATTCCAAATGAAGAGGTTAAGGGCACGGTGACCAATATCGCAGAGGTAAGCAGGATGACTCGCAGTGGCCGTGTGTATACTCCCCATTCCAATGAGGTCCCACCTAAGGAAACGACTAGTACCCCGATGCCTGCCAAAGACAAAGGTAAAGGAGCCGTCACGAATGATGAAGATGCCGAATTTTTGAGGATCATCAAGAAAAGTGACTATAAAGTTATTGATCAACTTCATCAGACTCCTTCCAAGATCTCGATTCTATCTCTGTTAATGAGTTCACCCGCTCATAGGATGGCCTTGCAGAAGGTTTTGACTCAAGCACATGTGGATCAAGATATTAGCACCAGTCGGTTTGATAGTGTGATTGCCAATTTAACCGCTTGTAACACCCTCAGTTTCAGCAATGAAGAGTTACCGAAGGAGGGTCCGAACCATAATCGTGCTTTAATATATCGGTAAAATGTCAGGAGGACAATTTAGCGAGAGTGCTAGTAGACACCGGGTCTTCTCTGAATGTGCTACCCAAGAGGGTTCTCGATAAGTTGGCTTGTAAAGAGACTGTGTTGAAACCTACTCCTTTGGTTGTCAAGGCTTTCGACGGCTCTCGCCGGTCGGTAATGGGGGAGGTTGAGCTTCCTATCCTGATTGGTCCGCAAATTTTTAATATCACGTTTCAAGTCATGGACATTAATCCCAACTACAGTTGTTTACTCGGAAGGCCGTGGATTCATGCCGCTGGGGCGGTAACCTCAACTTTACATCAGAAGATGAAGTTCGTGATCGATGGAAAGTTGGTTATTATACACGGTGAGGAAGATCTGATGGTCAGTAACCTGTCTTCTTTCCGTTACATCGAGGCCGATGAGAATGCTTTAGAAATCTCCTTTCAAGCACTTGAGATCGCCAATGTTGTTCTGCTAGAAGTCGAAGAGACAGTGGGTCAGGGCAATCCATCTTTTGCATCTCTGAAGAGTACCAAATCAACAATTGACAGGGGCATTCCTGAAGGTTGGGGAGAGGTAATTGATGTCAAGACCAAGACTGATCGCTCTGGGTTGGGTTACAAACCAACTCAGAATGGAGCTGCCACGACTGTCGAAGGGCATCCGAAGGTTATCCAAGAGGTATTTGTCAGCGGAGGCTTCCAAGTCAATGCCATCAGTGAATGTGAGAAAAATGAAGAGCTGAGCAACCTGGTGTTTAAGGGTGATGCAGTTTTGAACAACTGGGAGGCCGTAGAGATCCCTGTTATCTTTCCCTTGTCAAAGTAATTGTTTTTTTTAAAGTTTCATTTACATTTTCAAATAAAAACCTGTAGCTCTGCCCAAGGCTGTAGGGTCGTTTTATCGGGCCACCTTTCATTTCTAAAAAGATATTAATAAAAGCATTTTGTTCAATTCCACTTTGGTTCATTTGCGTTTTTCGTTTTCACCTTTAAAAATGAAATTGGCAACCTTTTTTCAAAAAAAAAATAATAATAAAAAAAAAACAGCATTTCATTCTTACATATCTTCGAGCATTTTAATTAAGTAAGCCTTCCATCATGCAGAGACATCATAAACCTTGTTGGATCCGATGACCTTACTGACACTCCTGACTGGGATGCACCCATCAATCAAGCTGAGGACGAGGGTGAAGAAGATTTTGAAGTACCCGCGGAACTGACAAGATTGATTGAGTACGAGTACACAGAGCTTCAACCGCATAAAGAGCAGGTGGACTTAATTAATCTCGGTACAGATGAGAGCAAGAAAGAGGTCAAGATTGGTGCAATGCTTGGGACGGAGATTAGGCCGAGGTTGATTGAGTTGTTAAAAGAGTATATTGATGTGTTTGCGTGGTCGTATCAAGATATGCCGGGCCTAGACACGGACATTGTTGTTCACAAGTTGCCACTTAAGCCAGATTGTCCACCTATCAAGCAGAAACTCCGAAGAACGAGACCCGACATGGCTTTGAAGATTCGAGATGAGGTTAAAAAGCAGTTGGATGCAGGTTTCTTGGCAGTCGCAAAATATCCAGATTGGGTTGCCAACATTGTGCCAGTACCTAAGAAGGACGGTAAAGTTAGGATGTGTGTAGACTACAGGGATCTGAACAAAGCAAGTCCAAAAGACGACTTCCCACTGCCACATATTGACACACTGGTAGACAATACGGCCAGTTTTGCGTTGTTCTCATTTATGGATGGGTTCTCCGGCTATAATCAGATCAAGATGGATCCCGATGATCGAGAGAAGACTACTTTCATTACTCCTTGGGGAACCTTCTGCTACAAAGTCATGCCCTTCGGTTTAAAGAATGCAGGGGCAACTTACCAACGTGCTATGACCACTCTTTTTCATGATATGATGCACAAAGAAATTGAGGTGTATGTGGACGATATGATAGCCAAATCTCAGAGTGAAGAGGAGCATTTAGACCATTTGGCGAAGCTGTTTGAACGACTCAGGAAATATCAGTTGAAATTGAATCCTGCAAAATGTACCTTCGGTGTCAGATCCGGAAAATTGCTTGGTTTCATTGTTAGCCAGCGAGGGATTGAGGTGGATCCTGACAAAGTCCGAGCCATTCAAGATATGCCGGCTCCGCGAACCGAGACGCAAGTTAGGGGTTTTCTGGGACGTCTGAATTACATTTCCAGGTTTATCTTTAATATGACCGCTACTTGTGAGCCGATATTCAAGTTGCTTTGCAAGGGGCAGACAGTTGAGTGGAACCCTGATTGTCAGAAAGCGTTCGAGAAGATTAAGGGTTATTTGCAAGATCCCCCTATTCTGATCCCGCCCGTACCTGGAAGACCGTTGTTTATGTACCTTACTGTTCTCGAGAAGTCTATGGGTTGTGTGCTTGGACAACATGATGAGACTGGGAAAAAGGAACATGCAATTTATTACCTGAGCAAGAAGTTTACCGATTGCGAAAACAGATACTCACCATTAGAGAAAACTTGTTGTGCATTGGCATGGGCCGCTAAGCGCCTTCGGCAGTATATGGTCTGTCATACCACGTTATTGATTTCTAAAATGGATCCGATCAAGTATATTTTTGAAAAACCTGCTCAAACCGGGAGGCTAGCCCGTTGGCACATGTTGTTATCCGAATATGACATCCAGTATGTACCCCAGAAGGCGATTAAGGGTAGTATCTTATCTGATTACCTTGCAGACCAGCCAGTTGAAGATTATGAACCTCTTAAGCTCGATTTTCCCGATGAGGATATTTTGTTGATTAAAAGAGATTGTGAAGAGCCAGATCCGAGCGAAGGTCCAGAACCAGGTCTTTGGTGGAAGATGATGTTTGATGGCTCCTCGAATTTCAATGGGCATGGTATAGGCGCCGTTTTGATGAACCCAAAAGGCGGATTCACTCCATTTACAGCAAGATTGGACTTTGAGTGCACTAACAACGTCGCAGAATATGAAGCATGTATCCTCGGCCTCGAAGCGGCGATTCACCTCCGAATCAAACTTCTTAAAGTAAGTGGTGACTCAGCTTTGGTTATTTACCAAGTACAAGGCAAATGGGAAACGAAGAATGAGAAGCTGATCCCTTATAAGGACTACATTATTGAGCTGATCAAGCATTTCGACGAGATAGAATTCGAGCATGTTCCTAGATCCGAGAATCACGTAGCTGATGCTTTAGCCATGTTAGCATCCATGTGGAAAGTTAAGTTCGTTAATGAAGCACCTCTTATCCATATTGAGCGCAAGGTGGAGCCCGCTTATTGTCAGATGGTCGAAGAAGTTGAGGTGGATGAAAAGCCTTGGTTTCATGATATCAAGAACTACCTCGTCAAGCAGGAGTATCCCGATGGCGCTACTGGTCTGGACAAAAAGACATTGAGAAGACTGGCGTCCAAATTCTTTATCAGTAATGGCGTGTTATACAAGAGAAATCACGACATGGTCCTGCTCAGATGTGTTGATAAACGGGAAGCGGACATGTTACTGCAGGAAATTCATGAGGGGACCTTCGGAACCCATGCCAATGGTTATGCTATGTCCAAGAAGATGTTAAGGGCTGGGTATTACTGGTTAAACATGGAAGCCGACTGCATCCGATACGCTAGGAAATGCCATAAGTGCCAAATTTATGCTGACAAAATGCACGTACCTCCGTCACTGTTGAATGTGTTGTCTTCACCATGGCCGTTCTCTATGTGGGGCATTGACATGATTGGGGCAATCGAGCCGAAGGCTTCTAATGGTCATCGTTTTATCCTCGTTGCTATAGATTATTTCACCAAGTGGGTAGAGGCTGCCTCCTACACCAACGTGACCAAGCAAGTGGTTGCCCGCTTCATCAGGAAAGAAATCATCTGCCGCTATGGAGTCCCAAGCCGGATAATAACTGACAATGGCACCAATCTGAACAACAAGACTATAAAAGAGTTGTGTGATAACTTCAAGATCACTCACCACAATTCTTCTCCGTACCGTCCTAAGATGAATGGAGCCGTTGAAGCTGCGAATAAGAATATCAAGAAGATCCTGCAAAAGATGGTTGTGACTTACAAAGATTGGCATGAGATGTTACCGTTTGCTTTACATGGATACAGAACCTCGGTGAGAACTTCGACAGGGGCAACCCCTTTCTCACTGGTATATGGAATGGACGCCGTGCTCCCCATCGAAGTAGAGATACCTTCGCTAAGAGTGTTAATGGAGGCTGAACTTGAGGAAGCTGAGTGGGTTCAAGACAGATTGGATCAGTTGAATCTCATTGACGAGAAGCGTTTGACAGCCATGTGCCATGGGCAATTATATCAGAAACGGATGAAGAGAGCGTTTGATAAGAAGATCCGTATCCGTGAGTTCCGTCAAGGAGAGCTCGTACTCAAAAAGATCTTACCAGTACATAAAGATATGCGTGGAAAATGGATGCCCAATTATGAAGGACCGTTCGTTGTAAAGACTGTCTTCTCCGGAGGGTCTCTAATACTTACGACAATGGACGGTGAAGAACTAGCACATCCCGTGAATTCTGATGCAGTCCGAAAATATTATGCCTAAAAACCCGCTAAGTCGAAAACCTGCAAAAGGCGACTTAGGCAAAAGTAAGGGTTGAAAAAAAAAAAAAAAGAAATAATAAAAAAAGCCGCTAAGTTGAAAACCCGAAAGGGCGGCATTAGGCAAAAAAGAGCGTCCCGGTGGATTGAAAACCCGAAAGGGCGGTCCAGGCAAAAGTTAGGGACAAAGGCATTTCATTGCATCAGAAGACACTGATTATCTCGAACACACTTTCCGCATGAGAGCCATGTTTCAGTTCTTTCATCCTTGCCCAAAGCAGGATTCTGGATTAGTCTTAGTTATTAGTGTCAGTAGGTGTCATTGGATTCGATGTAACTTTTCCCATGTTGCCAATCTTAAAACATAATCATCTGCGGAGCTATGCCTTCAGCAAGCTACCGCCCTTTAAATAAAAGAAACCATCTCGTTACTTACATTCCTTGGTGCATTGCTCTTTATTTTCTATTGTTATGCAAAATGCGTTTATTCTTAAAATTTGAAAATGAAAGGTGCATTGGAGATTTTTCAAAATTGTTTTTCAAAAACAACAAATTTGAAGTGTAATAAATTACTTTGACTAGTGGAAATTCCGAAAGGATCTCTTCATTCCCCGGAAATGTCATTATTGCAGAAACACTTTCAAACCATTGCTCTAACACAGTCCCCAGAGAGACTATAAGCTGACAACCTTTTCTTGGGAAACTCAAAAGTGTTCCTCAGGTTTTCTTCTCCCCAGGTGAAGACATGGTACTATGCACTCAAGCAGATTACTTTCTCCCCAGAGAATTCAGAACTTTAAAACCAGATTTGGTTCCACCATGGATCCTTCCCACCCATGATTGACGTATTGGTTGCAGAGAACGCAGGGTATCTCCGTCGAGATGTTTATTTCGTCTCTTGTCCTGTCTCTAGTCTGTTTCGTCAGCATACGCAAGGGCATAAGCATCACTTACCTATTTCATACACATACTCATTGCATACTCATTTCATAACATCTTGCATACATAAACATTAACATATATAGACATTAACATACATTCACATTAACATATGCATTAGCATTCACAGGTTCATTGTGTTTCACCATCATTTGGTTGTTACCGCCGAGTAACTGGGTTCGTCCATTCTCTCCAAATAGATTGTCAGCCCTAAGCATAAAATACTTACTTGTTTCCAGTTTCCCCACGGAGCTCGATCCTCGTGGATGACGGTTACTTCAGCTATCTTTCCTCGCCAGGATAAGATATCTACCCTTCGAGTTCATTCCATCGATGGAGTCTTGATTACCAGTCTTCTTTCTAGCTCGATCCTAGATTGAATCTCAGTCTTGTCGGTCGTCAATCCCAACCGGACGTGCATTTACTTTGCACTTTCTGAAGGTTTTCACCATACCATAACGGATACGCGACTGTTCTCGCCCGAGAAGGTTATTACTGTACCCGGACGTGCATTTATTTTGCACTATCTTTCAAGAAAATCAACTACAATCCTTTACGGATACACGCCAGTTCACGCCTGGAAAATATATCAGTACAACACTTTACAATCCTACATGTTACAACCCTTTACACTTTACATCTTACAGCATCAACATACGACATTTCTCACCCAAGAAGTCGATCCTATCCTCGTTACGACTCGCAGCAAATGGCCATCTCCATGGAGCAGTTGGGCTTCCATTTATCTGCCGTCTTGAGGTACGAACCAATTCGTATTCAGGAGAGCACGATCTTGAGTTACGGGAAGGTTTGAGCGAAATCATATTCAGGAGAGCACGATTCTGAGTTATGAAGAAGTTCATTTATCCTTTAGTAAAAGAAGGAGCGGAATCATATTCAGGAGAGCACGATTCTGAGTTATGAGGAAGTTCAGTTGGCCGTTTTTCAGGAGAGCACGATTCTGAAGAATGAAGAAATTTCAGGAGCCGAATCATATTCAGGAGAGCACGATTCTGAGTTATGAGGAAGTTCGATTATCCAGTTTCATATTCAGGAGAGCACGATTCTGAAATATGAGTATAATCAGTCATCCAGTTTCATATTCAGGAGAGCACGATTCTGAAATATGAGTATATTCAGTCATCCAGTTTCATATTCAGGAGAGCACGATTCTGAAGTATGAGGAAGTTCAGTTTACCCTTTTCATGTTCAGGAGAACATAATCTTGAAGCATGAAGAAGTTTATTTATCCTTCAGTAAGAGAAGAATCAGAATCGTATTCCAGGCGCCGACCTTAAATGCGAGAAGATTTATTTATCAGATAAGCAGCAGCCTCTTTATTTGAGTGCTTATCCATTTTTTTGCACATAAGTCCCTTCCAACGATAAGTGACAGTTCTCCCTCGAGAAGCTTATTAGGGCATTTCCTATTAAAATCCATTTATTTTGGCATACAGTCGGTCTTTACCCTGTATATTTGATACGGATTTCCGAAAAGTTCGTTCGATCCTGTCGCGAGGGGTAGTTTACAGAAGCTTGGATGTTATTCTTTGCTCAATGCTCCAGCATTCTGTAATCAACCTTACAATCGTACGTGATCCAGTTTTATTTTTAGATTCCCCAGTGGAGGCCGTCTCATAGGTACCATCTCCATTGGAGGATCTCGTTCCTTTTCTAAAAGTGACAATTGGTCATTCGCACCAGTTGACTATCATTTTTAGAATTCCCCAGTGTTGTACTGTGTCTCAGCGCGTCATTTTCCCCAGTGTGTTTCTTCTCGTGGCGTCTGTCCCAGTGTCGTCATGTTCGTCAGCATTTTCGCATTCATTATTCCAGCATACGCAGCATATCATATTCATGGCATCATCTGCATTAAGTCGTTCCAGTTTTGTCCATAGCATCGCATATCGTCGCATATAAGGGCAAAATTTTCGGTTATCTATATTTAAATCTCTCCACCACGATTCCTCGAGTCTCTGTCACTCAAATCGTCCGGTGTAGCTATTTAAATAGGGGCAACTGTAATACCCCAAATTTTACCCTCATATTTAGTCGGTCATTTCGCATATCATATCATCTGCGCATTTGCTAACTACTAACAAGACCTGAAGGTGTTTGTTTTGCAGGAAATACCCCAGGGGCGTTTTGGTCATTTTTGAAGCATAGTTCGTAATGTTGGGCGTAATGATGTTTTCTTGAGGCGTTTATTTACGTGGGTTTGATATCAAAGTCTGATCTGTGGAGCAGGGTTTAACAAGAAATCACTCTTCTTTCTTCCAGAGGGAAAACGGTGAAAACTTCGACTGATTAATGGAACTTATTCATGCAATGGTTGGATCGAATTAATTCCAGGATATTTGACTAGTGAGATTTAATCGGATGTTGAGGTGTTTGCAAATTAAAGCATGGAGAAGCAATTGGGAAATGATTTTAATAGAATACGTGAATTTTATTCATAATATTTTATTATCATTATTACAAGTTTGCAAAGTGAATCACAAAGAAGAAATGATTTGGATAAAAAAATGTTATTTATTCATAATATTTTTTTGTTACAAGTTACAAGGAATTACATTAAAGTTCTAAGGAATTACATTAAAGTATCTATCCTAAATCCTAAGAACATCTAAGTGTCTTCATGCTGTCTTTAAGCTTCGCCGCAAATCTCGACTAACCTGCACATCAAAGCAAAACAAGCAATATAGAATGGGTTAGAAATTGTTTTCGACACTCTCAGAACAATGTCATCATCGAGTGCTGGGAGTGGCACAACCGAAGCTGCGTCCTACCCCCGTTACCGATCTGCGCCGTGGGCGTCAGATAAGGTAATACATGTTCTTATCCATATGGGACATCCGAGAGATAGAAAAAATAAATGAAGTAGAACTGATTCGTTTTGCCACGATTGGATTTCCAAACTGATACGAAAATAAGGCAACATAGGCAAAATTCTGACCCAGACCCGGATGCCGGCAGGTCTGAGTTTCCTTGGTTTTAAAAACTTCCAACACCTGAAAAGCCAAGTATCATCAGCATAAACAAAACCAGGAAGGGGCTCGCGCCAGAACAGTATAAGTCTGTTACCAACAGAAGTCATAAGCTCCACAAAACATGAGCAGATAAGTCAAGTCACCATATGTACAACAACACATGTTCATAAGCAAAGAAACAAATTCATGCTTAGAAGAAGGGTAGAGCCAGTTCTGTTCAGAAAAAAATCTGTGAAATCAGTTTAGGCTCAACTCAGGAGAAGAGACAGCAGTTCAGTTCAGAAAACAGCATGGCTGTTCACGTGACCGGACAACCTATCAGTTCAATCAACAAACCAAAAACTGCACCGAAAGTATTGGGATATCAGCATAGTACCATCCAAAGGCTTTACCCTGTAATCAAACCAAACATCAGCAAATTGTATCAGACTACATATATCAAGACGGTGAGCTAGAGGCCGCAACAAAAGTCAGAAGAAGATTCATAAAATCCCCGTTCGCCATGATAGGTCGAAAGCACGTGGTCATGTCCAAGGTAAAAAAAAAAGGCCAACTCAATTCATGAACATCAGAATACCACATTGGAAAGTTGGGAATGCAGGGCATAGGCTCAGTTATGAACATCATAGCCCAACAATATACACATCAGTCCAAATACCAGCCTACACTAAGTGAGAATCAACGGCAACTACATCGATGAAAAGGGGACATACGCATCGTAATCACAGTTCAGCACCTGAAAAATTGGAGAATCAAATCAGAAGTAATGCAGAGGGTTCAGACCAGTGGTCATCATCGCCACGTGACCATCCTCGGCAGCTTTTGACTCAATAGCATCAGTATCAGTTCTGAAAGGAGAAAAAGAGGGTCAATAAACTCAAAACCGGAAGAGTAAATTGAACTCGAAAACCATATCAGAAAACGATTCAAAGTAGCACCCCAACTCGTGTTCTGAACCAAGTTCCCCAGAACACGGCAAAAGATAATCGCAGCAGCATCGAGAAGTATTTCCTCGAGGGTTCAGAACACAGTCATCATCACCGCTTACCGTTCCCGACAATTTCGGCTCGACCAAAGCTTCAATATCAATGTCCTCTCTGAAAGAAGAAGAGGAAAAGAATCTGAGCTGCATCAAAGCGAACCAATCAAAAAACGAATCAGTTCGAGATCAAAACATCAAACAGAGATACGAATCCATTAAGGAATCCTGGGAATTAAAATCAAACATCAATCAATCCAATCTGGAGGCAAACCATATCAAAAAGATAGAGAGATTTTGATTTGATAATTAATCCCAAAGTAAATCAAAGCAAATCAGTTCAGAGTAATAAAAGTGAATCAAATCAGGAAATCATATCAGCTCAATCAGGTTCTAAAAGAGGAAATAGAATGTGATTCGATCTCACCAAAACCTCAATCAGGATTCCAAGTGAAGAAACAAGATCCTAATCGTATCAGAAAGCATCATAGTTGAATCCAATCTGGAAAAACCCAAACAAAACCGAATCAAATAATATCACTATAGAATCAAATCTCAGTTTAAGGCCCAAAAAGATGAAATTGGAAAACTATAAGAAGGGGACGATTTCACCTGTAAAAAAAAAAAAAACGAAGATCGCAAACCCTAGACGGAGAGGGACGAAAAACGGCGAAGAACAAAACCCTAAAGGGATATTCATCGAACGGCCGCGAAGAAGCGAAGACCGCCACCGTTGTTCGTTGAAACAAGGGCGATCAACACGTAGCCTCAGTTTCCATCATAGGCTCTCCGTTACGGAACCATCACCGTCACTGTCAAGAAGCGCCCGGAAAACGTAAAGCTTGCTAACTCATTATGTTCTGTATCTTCATTTTGTTGTGCAGGAATTGAATCCATAGAAAGACGAGAGGAAGGAGAAGAACGGCCGCGAGAGAGAAAAGAGAGAAGAGGAAGATGCAAACGGCGCCGCAGAAGGGCTTTTAGGGTTATGAAACCCTAAAAGACTCTTTTGATCAATTGCTTCCACCGGGTTGGGTCCGGAGGTAGTGACCGGCCCAACCTTTTATTTTTTTATTTTCTTTTTTCTTCTTTTCTTAATTATCAAATTTTTAATAATATTTAAGTTGGTTTTTTTATAATATTAAAATTAAAAACATTTCTTTTATAATATTAAAATTAAAAATATTTTTTTATAATATTAAAATAAATATTTTTTATAATATAAAAATAAAGAACATTTTCTTATAATATTAAAATTAAAAAACATTTTAAAATATTAAAATTAAAACTTTTTTTTTAATTAGAATCAATTATTCTTTTAAAACCAAGAGAAAATATTTTTTAAGAAATCATAATCTTCCCTTTTTTTTTGTTTATTTATTATCAAGTTAAAACACTTAAGCTTAGGGTCATAAAGTAAAAACAAACACAAAAAAAAATGTCCCTTAACTTCACGTTTCCGCTTTCATAATTTTGTTTATTAACCTAGTTCGTTCACTGTGCAGCTTACCATGTTTATTTCCTTATGTTTGCGTTCTTAAATTTGAATTGTATCACATTATTGTAACTGTTCCTCCATTGTAACCTCGCGAACCCTAATAATCGCGTTTACTTTTCCGCACTTTAATTTCTGCTGTTTGTATGGTTTAAATTCGCGCATTTGCATCGTTAATTTGTCCCATTGCGTTCCTCCGAAGGAATTAGGTCTAGCATTTGGCCGCCGCGCCAATAGTCCATAAACCTTCAAAACCCTAAAAATTCAAAACTACAAACTACAAACCCTAATTTTCACAAATGCCTCGCCGCAGGCTAAAATTACAGTTTTACCCTTAGCATTAGGTCAAAGAGCCGCCGCGCTCATTTTAGGGTTTCCCGCCATGGCATCCCTAACCTAATTTAACCCTAATTTCAACTTAACATTTCAACGTAGAGATTTGGAGTTTCCACACTCCGCGTAAGCGTGCCCTTAAGATGCGTTTATTCCCCTTGAGACCTTGACCACAGTCAAGAAGTTTCTAACCTCCCTTTTGAGGGGAACTACGATTACTCTGATTCCACTCCCGTAAGGATACGTAGGCACAAGATGCGATGTCTTGCCGAGTAAACTTAGAATTAACCCCTTAGGTCTCTTTTCTCACTTTTAATCCCTTTGTACATATACCTTAAGCAAATGAATAAAGCAAATAGTAAACATCTGAACAAAAGGTTCCTGTAGAGTACTACAGAAGTTTAGGGTGCTAATACCTTCCCTAAATTTAACCAACCCCCGAACCCTAGATCTTTCCCCGCATTGTGTTTACGATGCAAAATAGGTTTTCCCTCTTTTGACCTTTTCCTTCGGATAAATCAAAGAGCGGTTGTGAATTGAATTGCGATTCAAACTCATTAATAGTTTGTGATCCTATTTCCACCGCAACACCCGGTAACGAAGCCATAAACAAGTCTATCAACTCCCTTTTAACCATAAGGGGTTGTACCCTTGCAGCCAGATCACGCCACCTCTGGGCGTATTCTTTGAAGCTCTCAAAATTCTTCTGCGACAGACTCTGCAATTGTACCCGATTGGGTGCCAGATCACTATTATATTGATAGTGACGCACAAAAGCTTCGGCCAAATCTTTCCAGCTACGAATATGGGTTCTCTAAAGCCCCATATACCATTCCAATGAAGCCCCTGCCAGATATCCTGAAAGAAATGCATCAACAGCTTCTCGTCGCTGGAATAGGCAGACATTTTCCTGAAGTAGGCCCGAATGTGTACTCTGGGACAAGTCTTCCCTTTGTACTTATCGAAATCACACACCTTAAATTTGGGGGGAATCCTGACCCCAGGAACAAAACCAAGATCAGACATATCCAAGCCCAAAGAGTTCTGATTCTCCAATGATCTCATTTTCTCCTCAATCAGTTTGAACCTTCGGTCCGCTTCAGTCGGCAAACCACCCTCCAGATCCTTCACAGAAAATATATCATCCTGATTATCCTCCCAATGAGGAACAGCGACCCCGTGTACAACGCACACACTGCCATTAACAGCAATATTACCGTTCTCACCAGCAGCTCCTCCGCCCGGAGGTACAACCACAGTAGGAATACATTGAGGAATAGACCCACCAACCGGAGGATGAACAACACCAGCCCCTCCGTGCAAAACACCGTCTTAATCAAATCGTGCTATCAACGGCTGGACGAGAGTTCTCAGCTGTTCCTTTCCACTGGCGAAAGTCTGCATTAGTTCCATGAATTGGGCCATACGAGCCCTGACCTCCTGCAATTCTGCCTGAACCTGATCCATTACCTTCTGCTGATTCCCTCGAGTAGAGTACCTGTGGAATCTGAATTCCTCAATCCTGAACTGAAGAAAACCAAGTAGAGATAAGAACACAAGGCCACCAAGAACAACCTACATTGCAAATGAGAATGCAAGATGTGTCGCACCCCAAAATTTGCCCAACCTTTTCTAACCTAGGTTTATGTTTCAATTGCATAATCATTTGCATTGGCATCATGTACATAGTGTATTCATCTGCATTGCATAGCATAAGCAAGTTATCTTAATCAGGGGATCAAGTGCTATTCTTATCTCAAGAGGCATATTCAAGGGTTTCATTCATATTCAAGGCTACTCAGGTCATCAGGGAAGAATTTGAGCTTTGAAGAGTTGACAAGTTGATCAGTGAGTTCTCCCCTATCTTGAGGTTATTTGGGGATCATCAGAGGAAGTGTGAGCCATGAGCCAAGAGCATGAGGTGTGTATGGATGTTATGAAGAGCCTAGATGATCATTTTTAAGGAGTAACCAAGTCATTGAAATGATTGCAAGAGCCTCAGTTGAAGTCAGTCAACTAGGGTTTTATCTGGGTCAACACTGGGTCAACCCTAGGTCAAATGATTGATTGAAAGGCATTAAGGCTCATTTGAAGAATGTGGGATTCATTATTTTCTACATGGATATGGATGTGGTGTTGTGCCCAAGAAAAATCAAAAGAAGTGAAGGAGAAGTGGAGTTACCAAATTAGGGTTTCAGTGTAAAATCCCCTGATTTAGGTCAAACTTCAAAGCAGTGTAACTCAAGATGAAAGCTTCATATGAATTTCTGGTCCACATGAAACTTGTAGAGTATCTTAATAGCTTTGATTTTAGTGGTGGAAGTCATCAAGATGATTTATAGAACTCAAGTTATAGCTCTTGCAAGTTACAGGTCATCTGAGGGCACTGAAATTTGTCTGTGTTCCAAGCAACTTTTGACCTTCAAGGAGATTTCAAATGGATTTCTGGCCAACATGAGAGTTGTTCCTCATTATCTTAGCTTTCTAGAAAGGTATTGTATGGCTTCATCTGATTTGTGGAACTCTACTTATGGCCTTGGCAAGCAAAGGGTATTTTGGTCATTTGAGAATTACAGGTCATTTCAAGCCTATGCCCAAAACTCATACAAGGAAGCTTCAAATGAAAAACTTCACAACATCAAACTTGCTCCAAATGACATTTTGAGTCTAGAACAGTGATCATTAAAGATTGGAAATGCTCATAGCTCAAGGTTCCAAATTTGGTCATTTAAAAGTGAATTTAATGAATAAAAGTGACCTAAAATTGAGATTTTTCATACCATGGCCAAATGAGATGAAGTTATAGGTAATTTTGATTGGAAAAAATGTTTTAAGAACATTGGCAAAAGTTGATTTTTGAGTTTAGGGCAAAGTTTGAGAGATACCATTGGTTACTTATGTATGAAGTTAGCATATCCAAAATTCAAGGAAATTGTGCACAAGAAGTTTCTACCAAGTTCTAGAGTGTTCTATGAGTGTCTATATATTGGGTAGAGTGGCTTCATTCAAGGGTTGGTGATTCATTTAGATCAAAATACCAAGTTTCATCTCATTCTTCAAGTGTGCAAATTCATCCCAAACTCTATCAAACCTTCATCAATTTCCAAACTTCTTGATCCTATCATCATCTAAATCCATCAGAGATCAAGTTTCTATCAATATCTGGTTGAATTGAGGAAGAAATCGTGTGCTACCAAATTCATCATCCAAATTGCAAAAGGAAGTGGCTATGGCAATCCAAGGAGTGTGAGCAAGAAATACTGCATACAGAATCAAGAATCAAGTTTGTTGATCAATTCCCAAGCATTGCAAGCTTTAGATCCAAGGAATTCTGCACCTGTTTTCATCATTAAACCAGGTTGGTATTTTCTTCGAATTGACTAGATTTAGTTAGCATGTTATAGAATTATTAGGTTAGAATGGTTAGGATTGGTTAGATGATTGTTTCTGGTGAAGTTGAAGACATTTCATGGAAGTTACCATTGGAGCACCAAAACTGTTATGGCTTAGAACACCTAGGTTAAGGCATGATAATCTTGATTAGATAGATAGGAATGATCAGCAAAGTGTGTAGATTGTGTTAGTGTAGGAGTTAGCAAGAATTAGCATGGTTGATAGCAGTGTAAAATGGTGGAGTCAAGGTGTTCTAGCTATCGGGTTTGGACCTAGAGGGAGTGTTGGAGAAAACTAATACCATGGCTTTGTAGAGGGAAGGATGTAGATCATTTTTGATCTTTACATCGTGAGATTTCATTGAGAATTGGGAGAGAACGAGGTGGAACGAGATCACTGCATGGATGTTCATAATTCTGAAAACCCTAGCTCATTAAGGAAGATAACCTTTTAGCCGTTGGATTAAAATAAATCATTGACCTGAGAGACTTATCCATTGGCTGAGATTTAAAGATTAAAAACGGAGGGAAATCTGAAGCCATGGAACGCAGCGTTCCATTAAACCATTCCCTGGGCCTAACCAAACTTTGATATTCACACACCCATACTGAAGCCCATCCAGTTTTTAACTAAAACCCGTTGCTATTCTCACCATGTGTTTTATCATTTTCCTTTTGTTTTTTGAGTGAATTTCTGATACAAATGGGCCTAGCACGCTTGCTCTCTACCCCCCCTGATCTCAGCCCAAGTCAAAATTACACTAAGCGCATATACTTGTGACACCCCCTCCCCAATTTATTTCATTTAGTGATTTTTAATTCTTTTATATTTTCTTCATTTTGTAAAATCCATATAAAATTGAAAAAAGCTTATTTTTAATTGCTTCTTTTTGGGCTGGTTTCATAATTCGGTTAAGAAAATTAACAAATATTAAAATTAGCATTTCTTTTCATTTTAGTATTATTTTGTGTATTTTTTCTTTTAAATAGCTTTTTAATGAGTTTAGGTTAATGCATGATTTTGTTGATTTTAATTCTAATAGTTCCCTTTAGATTTAGGAGCCATTCTTTTTAGGGCGATTAACTTAGGACTTTAGCTTCCTCATAGGATTTAATTCATAATTTTAGGATTAATATTTAGATGCTTTGATTAGGTGAGATTAGAGTGATTAAAACTAGGGTTTAGAGATAACATAGGTGTAGTGGATCATTTCTGTTAGGAGTTGTAGTTTGAATTTTGGGGTATGGGACTATAGGGGTTATGGGTAGATAATAGACCCCTTAGAAAATATTAGGCTTCCCCTATTACTATTAGTATACTGCTTGTATTTGCTTGACTGTGTGGTGTGCCCTCTCTAGGGTTATTATTTGACTGTGTGGGGTATTGAGCATGTTTGGGGGGCTTGGGGTTTGAGCTGAAGACTGTGCTGATGAAGCCCATTGGAGATCAAAAAGAATGAAGACCAGTTTCCAGAGTTGATGATGAGTATCTCTTGCTGGCAGCTGTTGAAGGTTCTAGGATCTAGGAGTTAGGCAGAGCTCTAGAGTAGAAAACTTGGTTCACAAACATGGAAGGTCTTGATTGCCTCCATCCCTCTCTATGATGCAGAGTCTCTCTAAGACACTCAACCCTTCCTTTGGAAGGCTTGGTGATGGTGTCTAAGAGATAGAACTCTTGAGAGAAATATTCTATGTGTTGTTAGCAGTCTGTTTGCCACCTTTGGTGGTCAACTAATTGTTTAACACCCCAGTTCACTCTTGTGATTGGTTCCTCAACTGGGAGATTGAGACTTGAAGAAAAGCCCTGAAGACTGATGATAAAGGAGCCATTGAAGACTGTGAAGATGAATACTGATGTTTGCTTGAAGCCTGAAGATGGTTGAAGATGACTTGAAAGCCTGCTAATGAAGACTGCTTTGCTGTTTAGCTTTTGCTGTTGATAATTCTCTTTGTATTGATTGAATTTCCCTGACTGTATTGCTTGTTGTTTAACCTGTTAGGTTGAAAGTGAATTCTGTTCACTTTTGCCTATTGTTTTCTAGGTTCGAGGTTGAGTGGGACTCCCTTGCCTCGCTTGTATTGTTGCATCCATGCATTTTACTGCTTTATTGTATATATCTGCTGTTTCTGTTTCCGTTTATCCCTTAGGATCTCTGTTTCTCTTCGTGCAAGAGAGTAACATGATAGACATTAGGTCTTAACCCATGCATGATAACATTAGGGTAGATTTTATCCCCTTTTCAACCCTAGGATTTATAGAGTGTCATCTTTTCTTTCTGCAAAACAACAGAAAAACATTAATGAAGGTTATAGCAAAATCAATTCATTTCTTCCGTCAAAAGATTTGAACAAACATCAACCTTTTTGCAATAAGAAAACCCTTGTTTAAGGTGAGATTTTTCATAAAAGACACTTGAACAGCTTGTGTCGTGCGTAGCCCGAACTACGTTTGCTCTGATCTTCCATGTTGTGTGGAAGTACGTAGGCATAGGATGCTATATCCTAGCGAGCAACCTTCCCCACCTTCACCCGTAGTTAGGCGAACTACGTTGACTCTGATTTCTCGTTCCAGACGGGAATACGTAGGCATGAAGTGCGATGCTTTACCGAGTCATGTTTCTTTTTCTTTTTCAGACCTCATCCTTTAGTTTAGATAGAAGTGTAATCCGTACAAATAAGCAAGCGTGGATCCCGTCGAGTACGACGGACGTGAGGGGTGCTAATACCTTCCCCTTGCGTAACCGACTCCCGAATCCAGGTTGTGGTTGCAATGACCATACCTTTTCCCGTCTTTGCGTTAGGTTTACCTCGAGCTTTTCCTTTCCCTCCGTTGGGATAAATAACGCACGGTGGCGACTCTTCTGTTCAGCCGGCGCCGATTTTCGCAGTAGCGACAGCTGGCGACTCTGCTGGGGATCCAACATCCCCTGGCTGCTAAGGACTGCGATAGTTCCTTATGCATTTGGGATCCAACGTCCCTTAAGCGAGTCAATCCTAGCGCTTGTTTTCCCGTCGAGGATTTTGTATGGATTTATATTTCTGTCATTTACTTTCAGCATTATATTATTGTTATTATTGCTGTATTGGGGTGTGACGGGTGTTCTATGATTGAGAGATAAGCCGGACCTGGGCTTGAGTGCACCTAGAATTAGAGTGGAAATTAGTGGGTGCGCACGTGCTTTGCATGTCCTAGTGTCCCACGAAATCCATACTCAGACGAGGTTCTTCTGGTTGGCCTCCTGTCCTGCCCTTTGGGTGGCTCGGGTTGCTGGTTAGTTGGATTGTCGACTCTGGGAACCGATCATTTGGAAGTTGGCTAAGTGAGGCCTCTTCAGGATTTGATGATGCCACTCCTTCTGGGAATCGTATCATCAACCCTGAAAGTCTGTGACGCCGACGACCGCATAGGATGCCATACCTTTGTCAGTTACTAGGACACCTACCTGTGAGAGGGTTTTGGGGTTTTGCAGGTAACTAGACCTTCAGATACCGGTTGTTTCTCGATCTGAGATCCTGAGTATTTACGGACAGTTGTGAGGTCTATCAGAGACCAGTCAGAGTTATGGTTGGGGTCTATCAGAGACCAGTTGGAGTTATGTTATGGGGTCTATCTGAGATCAGTGTTGGAGCTCTATGTTGAGTCTATCTGAGACCAGGGTTTGAGGAATTCTGGAGGGTCTATCTGAGACTTTTTGATATGGTTCAGGCTTCTCAGCCATGGCATTTGGTCCCTGTTGCATGTTACTTGCATTGCATTGTTTGCATAACCATTATCATTGCATCCCATTAACGTGTGTCTGTGCTGCAGGTGCATTTGCATATTCCCTGGTTCTAGTGTCCGGACTTCGGAGTATTGTTCATGGCTGGTTTGAGGATGACAGTTTCCTATAAGCTACCTATCCCTGATATTACTCCCCTCCTGGGTCTAATTTCTCTTGCTGATGAGGATGTCCGTATAAGCTTCAGGCAGAGTTACGGACGGTTGTTGAGATTGGTTGGCAAACCAACTGATGATGAATTGAATGGGCTGTACACCTTGATGAAATTCTACGACCCTGCTTTGAGATGTTTCACGTTTGCTGATTTTATCTTGGGGCCCACTATGGAGGAGTATGTAGAGTTTACCGAGCTGCCGGTACAGAATACAGTTCCTTTTATTCACTCTACCGCTGAGCCTAAGTTGGAGGATTTAGCTAAGTCCTTGCACATGAATGCTTCTAAGCTGTTGATGACTTCTTGGTGAGGGGTTCCAGGTTTCTCTCTCCAGTTTCTGGTTGGTAAGGCTCAAGAATACGCCAAGAATGGATGTTGGGTAGTCTTCAACGCTGTTTTGGCTCTATGCATTTATGGGATAGTGCTGTTTCCCAATTTCCCAAACTTCGTGGACATGGATGCATTTCATTTGTTTGCTGCTGGCAACCCGATACCCACATTGATCGGGGACTTCTACCATTCGATGCATTACAGAAATGAGAACAGGAGAGGCAAGAATGTCTCTTGTTGCGTGCCTTTGCTGTACATGTGGTTTAAGAGCCATCTTCCCCTGAAGGGACCTTTTGTGGATAGTGCAACTACAGCTGACTGGCCAGAGCGCCTGATGAGGCTATCTTCTGAAGACATTGAATGGTTTGACCGAGACTTGTTGGGGTCTGAGCTCATCTTCAGTTGTTCTGGGTACCTTAATGTTCCGTTGATAGGAAGGAAAGGGTGTATCAATTACAACCCTTCTCTGTTCGTTCGCCAGTTTGGATATGCGTTGAAGAACCCACCTCAGGAGGAAGAAGTACAGGAATCTCTGTACTTCACTGGTGATTTGAATGGAGAGTTACTAGCCAAGCTTCAGCATGCCTGGATGCGTATTAACAGAAAAGGGAAACCACTGTTGGGGAAGAATGATTGTCAGGCATATACACCCTACAAAGTTTGGATCCAGGAAAGGGCAAGACAGTTACTGATGCCATTTCCAGCTGTGTCGGTCCCTGTTCATATGCCGGTGGAAGAACCAACCACTGTCACCAGGGAGGCCTACGAGCGAGTTGTAAAAGAAAAGGAAGCCTTGATGAAGATTAATGAAGAGTTAGAAAAGGAGTTGGCTCAGATGCGTAGTGAGAAGAACAAGGATGTACATTCTTTCCAACAGCAGATCGAACTAGTAACCAGGCTAGGTGCTGAGTTGACTGAAGAGAAAAAGAAGCGCGAACGTCTGGGTCAAGAGTTCAGAAGCTCTCATGACATGTTGGAGTCCAAAAAGAAAGCACTCGACGCCGCTCACCAAGAAATCTCTTCTTGTAATAAGACGTGGAATGCTACGCTAACCAACAACAAAAAGAGGGAAGATAAATTGAAGCAGCAAATTTCTGAACTTGAACAGCAGTTGAAGGCTAGCATTAAGAAGCATGAAGAGGAGGTAATGGCCAGATATAGTCTCCAGAATGCATTGAACAAGGCCATCAAAGGCAGGAACGAAGTTGTGTCTCAGAAGCGGAAGCTGGAGGATCGCTTCGGAGAAGGGGCATGGGAGGAAACCGCGGGTGACGTGCGACTTGTTCTCAAACGAATAAATCAACTTGTTGAGGGGCTGCTTACCCGACCAAGTCATCCAGAGACTAAGAAGTTACTAGAAGAGTACCAGGCTCATGAGTGTACTTGACCATTTCATGTGTATGCTTTATTTGCATTTGTGCTGACCATCACCAGGATTGTTGGTTGAGGTCATGCCTTCTTATTGTACACTCAGTGATATTGTATTCTTGGCCTAATGGATTTCTCTGCAATATACGAGGTTTTCTATGATTCGGCTCTAATCACCGTATTGCTAGCACTGTCACTGCACCGGCACATTCACACTAGAATCCGGGAATGATAATCCCTAATGCACAGACTCATATTGCACTTTGCATACATACTCATATTTGCATTACAGGTTTGTGATCCGTGTATCTTATCTCCTGCATCCGTTCCAGGTATTTTCAGGATTGCTGAAAAGCGGGTCCACCGTTACTCTACAAGGACTAACCAGAAGAAGATCATGGACAACGTGCAAAGTGAAATGCAAGAGATGCGTGACAGGATGGCCCTGCTCATGCAAACCATGGAGACCATCGCCAAAGGACAAGAGCAGCTGCAGAATCTGGTTCAACCGATAGTCGCACGGGCTGAAAACAACGGGACACCGCATGGTGAAAACATTGCTGCTTCTCCCCGAATTGAGAATCGTCAAAGTGCTGATGCTATTCCCGTAACCGGTTTGAAGGCTGGAGAAACTGGTCCTGTAGGTGGAGGTGGGAACGCCGGTAATATGAATGCCAATACAGATACTGCTGGGGTATTTGTGGGTATTGTCAACCAGGGTTTCAATGGGGGCGTTGAGAATGTCGGAATGAATGGTATTAATGGTAACCAGGGCTTCAATGGTGTGAACATGGGGTATGGCAACATTGTTGGCACCAAGGCTGGGTTTGGTGACTATGGTTATGGTAATCGTGGATATGGAACTAGCGCATACAACGCTCAAGAGACGGGCAATCTGAGGTATGACCCCAGGTACTTCCAAACGGGTCCAGGCCGTGATGCAGATTATGTTGAATATGATACAGTACCTCGCTGGGAGGATCGTCAGGAGGATGTGTTTTCTGGTCAGAACGAGGGTTATGAAAGAGGTAGGGATGACAACCATCGGATGAGACTGCTAGAAGAGAAAGTGAATGGATTGGCCAGCCAGAATGCTCTTGGGTTGGAAATGTCAAATATGGGGTTAGTCCCAGGGTTGAGGGTCCCGCTGAAATTCAAAGCGCCGTCATTTGATAAGTACAAAGGGGATACATGCCCTAGGGTGCATGTGCGCGCATTTTACAGGCGTATGTCTGGGTATTCTGAGGATGAAAAGATGCTAATGCACTTCTTTCAGGATAGCCTGTCAGGGCCATCGCTGGAGTGGTACATGAGCTCTGAGCCTACTCAGATCAGGAGTTGGAAAGAGCTGGCAGAGGCTTTCGTTCGACATTATCAATATAATAGTGATCTCGCCCCTTGAAAATGGGGTAAAGATTGGTAAAATTCAAGCGGGTGAGTCCAGTTCCGCAGGAGGTAATAAGAAGACGTTTTGTGGTAAAAGGCAGGGTGATACCAACGCCGTATACAGTGCTCGACGAAGGAATAAAAGTCAGAACTGGCATCAGCAGTCGCATGTGGCAAGCGTAACCATTCCAGGGCCTTCTCAGCAGCAGAGACAACAACCACAGCAGCAGGCTCAGCTACAGCCTAATAATAATCAGCGCAGACTTCAGAACCCACGACCGAGGAGAGTATTTGAGGTACCGCCGGTATCATATGCAGAACTCCTCCAAACCTTGTTGAAATTACAGTTAGTCGAGAAGAGGACCTTAGCACCACTAACTGGCCAGCCACCCGTCGGATATGATGTTAATGAGCACTGTGACTTCCATTCGGGTGTACCAGGGCACAATATTGAAAATTGCCTAGCTTTCAAGCATAAAGTATAGGATTTGCTTGATAGTACGGCTATTAACTTTGGGAAGGACGGTCCCAATATCACGCAGCAGCCAATGCCCAAGCATGGCGGGGCTGGGGCCAATGCAATCCTGGCAAATGATAAGTTGAACTTGGTTTCGGAAGTGAGTAAGTTGAAAACCCCATTGAGTTACGTAAAGCAGCGTTTATTGAAAGGAGGTGTCTATCCCGGTTGCAGTGAAGAGTGTGATGACTGTTTGATTCAACCTGGGGGCTGTGAGAAGTTGAAGAGGGGAGTTCAAAGTTTGATTGATGAAGGAATTTTGCAGTTTGACAGGTCTGTGGGGCGAGAGAAGTCTGTTGAGACAGGATCTGAAAAAGAGCGCAGGGAGGTTGCTACGATCACCATTCCGTTCAAATCAGTGACGATTTCGGCATCATCGAAAAGGCCGACCATTACTATTACCAAGGCTAAACCAGTCCCTTATGAGAGTACAAAGGCAGTCCCGTGGTGCTATGGTGCTGAGGTGTATTGCAATGGGGAAAAGATTGACTTGAATGATCCGCCAGCGGGATCCGTAGATAACATAGTGGGAGCAGGTGGTATAACCCGGAGCGGGAGAATTTTCACTTCACCTGAGGTCGAGGCAGAGAGGCTGGTCAGGGGTAAGAACAAAGTTGTTGAGGGGGAATCTTCGGGGAGTAAAGAGAAAGAGCCGATAACCAAAGATGTGGAAGAATTCATGAGGTTGATCCGTAAAAGTGATTACAAGATTGTAGAGCACCTGCAGCAGACCCCGTCAAAGATCTCCATATTATCGTTGCTGTTGTGTTCTGAGGCGCATAGAAATGCCCTATTGAAGGTACTTGAGACATCCTTCGTGCCGCAAGAGATTTCAGTTAATCAGCTGGAGGGAGTTATGGCACATGTTAGCGCTGGGCATGGTCTGGGATTCACAGATTTGGACCTAACGCCTAGAGGGCGTGATCACAATAATGCCTTGCACATCTCTATCAAGTGCCGGGGCACTATTTCATCCCATGTGCTGGTAGACACTGGGTCTTCGTTGAATGTGTTGCCAAAGAAAGCCCTGTTGAAATTGGATACCCGTGGGTTGTTGTGCACACCTAGTGATTTGGTAGTGAGGGCCTTTGAATGAACAAGGAGGTCAGTATTCGGGTCAGTGACGTTACCCATCCAGGTAGGTCCGGAGGTGTTTGATACAGTGTTTTACATCATGGACATCCAGCCTGCATATAGCTGTTTGATCGGGAGACCTTGGATTCATGCCGCTGGGGCAGTAACTTCTACGCTCCATCAGAAGCTGAAGTATATGGTTGAGGGGAGTATTGTGACGGTGTGTGGCGAAGAGGATATCCTAGTCAGTCATTTGTCTTCCTTCAAGTACGTGGAGGTAGATGGAGAGATCCATGAAATGCTGTGTCAGGCGTTCAAAGGGGTGAAGGTTAAAGAAGAGGCTCCGTTAAAAAGTGAAGGGCAAGAGGTGGTCGCTCCTCATATAAAGAAGCCAAGGCGTTGGTACAAACAGGAGAGACTCAGAAGTGGGGGCAGATTCTGGACATCCCAGTGAAGCAAGATAGGTATGGCTTGGGGTACCGCCCATCTCCCTCGCAGAGTGCGCCTAAGTACAAGGGACCTGTGGTGTTCACGCCCGAAGGAGTTAGCTTCGAAAGGATTAATGCCGTGTCTGATACGGAGGAAGTGGATAGCGATTGCGACATGGACGCATGGATTCGACCCAGCACGCCGGGGCAAAGCCTATGCAACTGGTCCATCCAGGACGTCATCCAAGTCACCAAAAAGTAATGCGTTGCTTTTTCAATCATTGTATGATCACATGCCTTGCCCGGGGCATCGTTGATCTTGTCTTAGGGCCTAACTGTTTACCTGTATGTTTGCATGATCAATAAATGACGGCGTTTTTTACATTCAAATGTTGTGATCCTTTTCTTTCTGTTTTTATTTTTCAATAAAATGGAAGCATGGTTATGCATTTTGCTTGTACATCATTTTGAAGCACTTAACCGTTTCCCTCGCAGGATTCATGAATTTTCAGATGACACCGACCAAAAACTTCCTATGACTCGTTTAGACTTCGAGCATCCGATCTTCCAAGCTGAGGAGGAGATTGTGGAGGATAGTGACTTACCAGAAGAGCTGAGTCGGTTATTGAAGCAAGAGGAGAGAGTCATTCTGCCTCACCAGGAAGAGATTGATATTGTCAACTTAGGGTCTGAAGAATGCGTCAGGAATATCCGTATAGGGGCCGCGTTGCAAGTGGACATCAAGCAAGAGCTTATTGAGACGCTGCGTGAATACAGTGATATATTTGCTTGGTCCTACAAGGACATGCCGGGTTTGGATACTGATATGGTTGTTCATCGTCTGCCGTTGAAGGAAGATTGCCCGCCTGTGAAGCAGAAACTCAGAAGGACTCGTCCTGACATGGCCGTAAAGATAAAGGAAGAAGTGCAGAAGCAATGGGATGCTGGGTTACTGGCTGTTATCACTTATCCCACTTGGGTCGCTAATATCGTGCCTGTGCCAAAGAAAGATGGCAAGGTTCGAATGTGTGTTGATTATAGGGATCTAAACAAAGCGAGCCCGAAAGATGATTTCCCGCTGCCGCATATTGATGTGTTAGTTGACAACACAACTCAGTTTTCGGTATTCTCTTTCATGGATGGATTTTCGGGGTACAACCAGATAAAAATGGCTCCGGAGGATATGGAAAAAACTACCTTTATCACCCCGTGGGGAACCTTCTGTTACAAGGTGATGCCCTTTGGTTTGAAAAATGCCGGGGCAACGTACCAGCGGGCCATGACAATGCTTTTTCACGACATGATGCACAGAGAGATTGAGGTGTATGTCGATGACATGATTGCCAAGTCTCAAACAGAGGAAGAACATCTGGTTAATCTGCTGAAGTTGTTCAAGAGGCTGAGGAAGTTCAGGCTGAGGCTGAATCCTAACAAATGTACCTTCGGAGTAAGATCCGGGAAGCTACTGGGGTTCATTGTGAGCAAGAAAGGAATCGAGGTCGATCCTGCAAAAATAAAAGCAATACAAGAGATGCCAGCACCGAGAACAGAAAAAGAAGTTCGTGGGTTCTTAGGGAGGTTGAACTACATTGCTAGGTTCATCTCTCACCTAACGACCACGTGTGAACCATTATTCAAACTGTTAAAGAAAGATCAAGCGGTGGTCTGGAACGACAATTGCCAAAGGGCATTTGAAAAGATAAAAGAATACTTGCAGGAACCTCCGGTGTTAATACCCCCAGTAGCGGGACGACCACTGATTATGTACCTGACGGTTCTGGAAAACAGTATGGGTTGTGTTCTCGGTCAACATGACGAGACAGGAAGGAAAGAGCATGCAATCTACTACTTGAGTAAAAAGTTCACGGATTGTGAATCTCGATACTCCATGCTCGAAAAGACGTGTTGTGCATTGGCGTGGGCTGCCAAACGTCTAAGACAGTACATGCTGAATCATACAACCATGTTGATATCAAAGATGGATCCGATCAAATATGTGTTTGAAAAGCAAGCGCTCTCTGGAAGGATTGCTAGATGGCAGATGGTATTGACAGAATACGATATCCAGTATGTTTCCCAGAAGGCCATTAAGGGAAGTGTTTTGTCCGAATATCTTTCCGAACAGCCAATTGAGGATTATCAGCCTATGAAGTTTGAGTTCCCTGATGAGGACATAATGTACTTGAAAGTTAAAGATTGTGAGGAGCCGTTGCCTGGTGAAGGTCCTGAGCGGAGTTCCCAGTGGCAATTAATTTTTGATGGGGGTGTCAATTCGTACGGTAGCGGGATCGGGGCAATCATTACAACTCCCCACGGGTCGCACATCCCGTTCACAGCCAGATTGACTTTTCCAGTGACGAATAACGAAGCAGAGTATGAAGCCTGCATTATGGGGTTAGAAGAGGCGATTGATCTGAGGATCAAGAATCTGGACGTATATGGGGATTCAGCATTGGTTGTGAATCCTATTAAGGGAGAGTGGGAGACACGCCAACCTAATCTGATACCGTACATGAATTATGCGAGAAGGTTGCTACCTTTCTTTGATAAAGTAGAGTTTCATCATGTACCCCGGGCGGAGAATCAAATGGCAGACGCTCTTGCAACATTATCCTCGATGTATAAGGTCAACTACTGGAACGAGGCTCCCAGGATTGTCATATCTCGCCTTGATAGGCCGGCCTTTGTGTTTGCAATTGATGAAGCATCTGACGGTAAACCTTGGTATTTCGACATACAGAACTTCCTGAAGAATAAGGAATATTCGGCTGGGGCATCCAGTCGTGATCAGAAGACTCTAAGGAGATTAGCAGGCAACTTTTATCTGAATCCCGACGGTGTTTTGTATAGAAGGAACCATGATTTGATACTCCTCAGATGTGTAGATGAGAAGGAAGCCAACCTGCTCATGGAAGAGGTCCATGAAGGAACTTTCGGTACACATGCTGGTGGGCATGCTATGACTCGAAAGTTGTTGCGAGCAGGGTATTATTGGTTAACAATGGAGATGGACTGTTTCAAGTTTGCCAAGCGGTGTCACAAGTGCCAGATCTATGCTGATAAGATCCATGTGCCACCGAGTCCTCTGAACGTTATGGCATCCCCATGGCCTTTCTCCATGTGGGGAATTGATATGATTGGCAAGATTGAGCCTACTGCTTCTAATGGGCATCGCTTCATTCTGGTCGCGATCGATTACTTCACCAAGTGGGTGGAAGCGGCTTCTTACGCCAACGTGACCAAACAGGTGGTGGCCAAATTTATCAAGAGGGATATAATTTGCAGATACGGTATTCCTGAACGGATCATTACTGATAATGGTTCGAATCTGAACAACAAGATGATGAAAGATCTGTGTCGGGATTTCAAGATCGAGCATCATAATTCATCTCCCTACAGACCCAAGATGAATGGCGCTGTTGAAGCGGCCAACAAGAACATAAAGAAGATTGTTCAGAAGATGGTGGTAACGTATAAGGATTGGCATGAGATGTTGCCATTCGCTTTGCACGGTTATCGTACTACAGTACGTACATCAACTGGGGCAACACCGTTCTCACTAGTATATGGCACGAAGGTTGTCCTGCCATTGGAGGTTGAGATACCATCTTTGAGGGTTTTACTTGATGTTAAGTTGGACGAGGCAGAATGGGTGAGAAGTAGATTGAATCAGCTGAGCTTGATAGATGAGAAGAGACTGGCTTCCATCGCACATGGTAGGCTGTATCAAAGCCGGATGAAGAAAGCGTTCGACAAGAAGATTCGACCTCGAAGCTTTCAGACGGGTGATCTTGTGCTGAAGAAGATTCTCCCACCGCAATTGGATCACAGGGGCAAATGGACTCCCAATTACGAAGGTCCATACGTCGTGAGAAAGGTCTTCTCCGGAGGAGCCTTATTGTTATTCACCATGGATGGTTAAGACTTTTCGTCCCCTGTGAACTCGGACGCAGTTAAAAAATACTTTGCTTAAAATTGACCCGCTGGACAGTAAAAAGAGAGTCCAGGCAAAAATGGGGCATCCTGGCGAACCAAAAAATAGAATAAAAAGGTTCGGGCAAAAGTTAGGGATATAATTGAAAAAAATGTACACCCGCGAAGTCGAAAACCTACACTGGGCGGCTTCGGCAAAAAAGGGTATCCCGGTGAATTGAAAACCCGCAAAGGGCGATTCACGCAAAAGTTAGGGATTTGAGAAGCAAATGACTGCGGTCCAAGTTTGATTGTTAGTGGTTTGGGAGCATCTGGGGGTCAACTATCCAAAGCAATTTCTTCCGAAGACAAAGATCAGGAAAGTGTCAGAGTCTGGCGAGTCATAGGAGGATCGGTTCATGGTATTCGTCTGTAACACGTTGTCGGCATGTGTACAAATTTTATTCTGTATATTTGTATACTTCTGCATTTTGTTCATGTGTGACTACCTTTTTTCAGGAGTTGCATCTGATGTACAAATCTTGCCTATTCCCAGGCCGTTATCAATAAAGTGTTTTATTCAGTGTAGTGTGTGACTTTGGTTTTAATTTTTTACAGTTTTGTTTGTAAAAAGCGCTGATGTTTTTGATAAACTTACATGCGTGTAAACAGGCGGGCCTCGGCCGATGATTGTTAAAACCGGAAATTACCTGAATGGTTGTCGTGGGTGATTACCAAGATGTTTCTTTTTTGCATAGATTGCCTTGTGTTTGCTTGTTGACTTTTGCAGGTATTCAAAAGCTCGCAAACTTCCCCGCCAGAGTCCATGGCAGGCTGGTACCCTCTCCAGAGGATGAACGTTGTGTCCTTCCCCAGTGAAGTCGCCCCAGGCAAAATTGAATGTTGTCTCCCCAGGAGAGTGGAGATTTCCTCAAAGGAAAAGATCAATGTATCTTCAGTAGTTCAGAATTAGCTTATCAAGCGAAGCAGAGCCTTCTCCAGCGAATGTCGAGATGGATATGATTAACTTCCCCAAAGAGTTTCTTGCGTAGTGCGAATCAGAGCACACCGGTCAACCCCTAGCTCAGTGATAGCAGGATGAAGTATCCCCACAGGGCGTAATTAGAGTGTTGATACATTTGAAAGCAGTTTCCGGGATTGCTTTTCTCTTTCCTCAACAGGTTGATCCTTCCTCGTCAGGATGATCATTTTTCAGCAGAATTTGAAGTTTTGAGTTTGTGAGCTACCTTCCCAGCAGGATGGTTATCCCCAACGGAGTTAGTTCATCTTTCCAACATTTATTTTGTTGGAAGCGTATCGGTAGTATTCCGGTCATCCCCAGCGGATCCAATTTGTCTTCAGCATTTATTTTGCTGAAGTAACTCTTTGCATAAGCATGCATCATGAGCATTTGCATTTTACACGAGTACGTAGCATTTCCATGCTGTGTGGAAGCATTACGTCATTATCAAACGCGCATTTTTGAAACATAAGCCAGGTTGGTTACCTCTTCCGTTTCAGACATTTTGTTCCTTGCTGATAAGAGAAGTCGTGGTTCAGGAAGATGTTGATTTGTGGTCAAAGTACGCAGTGATCGTATTTGTACCATCTACGGGGTTCATATTGTAAGGCACGCAGTGATCGTGTTGATTTTGAGATGTTGATTTGTGGCCCAAGTACGCAGTGATCGTATTTGTACCATCTATGGGGTTCATGTTGTAGGACACGCAGTGATCGTGTTGATCTTGGTATGTGTATCTGTGGTCGAATGGCGCAGTGATCGTATTCGTCCTGATCTAAGAAGATTGTTTTGTAAGGCACACAGTGATCGTGTTGGTATCGTCTCGGGGTTTTATTGGGCAGGACGCGCAGTGATTGTGTTCACTCTATTGGTGGTGCAGGACACGCAGTGAGTTTACCATATCATGTGATGTTTGTTGGTCGATATACGCAGTGATCGTATTCGTCCGTTATACAGTGGTTATAGATTGACTCGCAGTGATCGTGTTCATCTAGTTTTTGTTGGTCGGTATACGCAGTGATCGTATTCGTCCGTTATACGGTTTGGTTATGGGGTGAGGCACGCAGTGAACGTGTTCATCTGGTTGTTTGTGGCCGAGGTACACAGTGATCATGTTCGTCCCATGGTTGAATTTGTGTCGCAAGGCACGCAGTGATCGTGTTTCCTCCAGTCAAGAGGGTCGTGACATGAAGCGCGCAGTGATCGCGTTCACCCTATGTATGGTTAGAATATGCAGTGATCGTATTCGTCCGGTTATGAGGATTAGTTGAGACACACAGCACGCAGTTATCGTGTTTTCTCCAGTCAAGAGGATCGTGGCTCAGAGCGCGCAGTGATCGTGTTCAAGCACGCAGTGATCGTGTTCAAGATACGCAGTGATCGTATTCGAATAGCACGCAGTGATCGTGTTGATAGTACCATGGGAACTTGTGATGCGGAGCACGCAGTGATCGTGGCTATCGTATCAGTTGGTTTTGTTGGTCGGCATACGCAGTAATCGTATTCGTCCTATTACATGGGTTGGTTTTGTGACACACGCAGTGATCGTGTTAACATCATTTTGGGGGTTTGTTGGTCGAGATGCGCAGTGATCGTGTTCATCATATTGGTGGTTGAAGTACGCAGTGAACGTGTTCGCCTCTTCTATGTGGATTTATTCCGTCTGGCACGCAGTGATCGTGTTTATCTCATCCGGTTGGACTTATGGTCGATGTGATTTTGGTTGTAACGTAGCACGCAGTGATCGTGTTTGTCCCTTTAGTTGATGTTGTTTGTGATACACGCAGCAGTCGTGTTCGTCTCATTTTTATGGATTTGTGGTGTAAGACGTGCAGTGATCGTGTTCGCTATGCCACATGTTCCCCTAGCAGAGTTGCTTGGTCAAGCACTTCTCTTTCTCCCCAGCCGAGTCCTTATCAGAGTACGGTGGAAATGGCATGATGCAGATTTTGGGTGGTTACCCACAGCTACCCCAGTAGAGACGTAATCCCCAGCGGGATGGTCTTCAACGAGATACTTGGTTAAGTTCCTCGTAGTCCCCGGCAGGGTATTCTATGACAAGTCGCTTGGTTAAGTTACTTGTATTCCCCCATCTGAGTCTTTCTCAGGATGCTGTGGAGTCAGCATTAGAAGACGGTAATGCAGTTTGTGGGTAGTTACCCGTAGTTACCCGTAGCAGAGTTATGTGCCCCAGCAGGGTGTTACTTCAATGAGTTAATTGTTTAAGTCCCTCATAGTCCCCAGCAGGGTATTCGCCACAGGAGTTGTTTGGTTAAATTCCTCGTATTTTTCAACAAGGTTATTCTCGTCAGGGTGCTTGGTTAAGTTCCCAATTTCCCCAGCAGGTGTTTGACGGCAGTCGTCAGAATTTGCCTCTCAGAGTGGCTTGGTTAAGTTTCTCGTGTCCCTGCAAGATGCTCCTTCAGATACGAATGGAAGGTTGGTAAGTGAAATCAGCATTGTCTCGTTTGGTTAAGCGTTTGCTCGTTTCTTCAGGATACGAAAGGTGGATCAGTGAAGTCAACATGACAAGTGAAGTCAATATTCTCCCGCTGGTTAGCGTGTGCTTGGTTGATAAGTGAGATCAACAGAGGTTGATAAGTGATGTCAACAATTTCTCGTTGTGTGGTGTATGCTCATTTCTTCGGAATGGAGTGATCTGCGGACAATATCAAATTATTTTACAAAAGCAGATTGACAGAGGAGTGGTTAGTTGTTGCCGTGACAACATAAGTCATTTCCCTGAAGGGTTTTCCCCAAGCATTGGTCGTATACGCAATTTATTTTGCGGTTGGCAAATTTCCGGGTTCTTCCGTATTCAACCGTCTCGTACCTCGAATGTCTGAAGGCTGCGCGCTCTTCATTCAGCCGGGTCCAAGCCGCTTGAATAGGGGCAGCTGTCGCACCCCAAAATTTGCCCAACCTTTTCTAACCTAGGTTTATGTTTCAATTGCATAATCATTTGCATTGGCATCATGTACATAGTGTATTCATCTGCATTGCATAGCATAAGCAAGTTATCTTAATCAGGGGATCAAGTGCTATTCTTATCTCAAGAGGCATATTCAAGGGTTTCATTCATATTCAAGACTACTCAGGTCATCAGGGAAGAATTTGAGCTTTGAAGAGTTGACAGGTTGATCAGTGAGTTCTCCCCTATCTTGAGGTTATTTGGGGATCATCAGAGGAAGTGTGAGCCATGAGCCAAGAGCATGAGGTGTGTATGGATGTTATGAAGAGCCTAGATGATCATTTTTGAGGAGTAACCAAGTCATTGAAATGATTGCAAGAGCCTCAGTTGAAGTCAGTCAACTAGGGTTTTATCTGGGTCAACACTGGGTCAACCCTAGGTCAAATGATTGATTGAAAGGAATTAAGGCTCATTTGAAGAATGTGGGATTCATTATTTGCTACATGGATATGGATGTGGTGTTGTGCCCAAGAAAAATCAAAAGAAGTCAAGGAGAAGTGGAGTTACCAAATTAGGGTTTCAGTGTAAAATCCCCTGATTTAGGTCAAACTTCAAAGCAGTGTAACTCAAGATGCAAGCTTCATATGAATTTCTAGTCCACATGAAACTTGTAGAGTATCTTCATAGCTTTATTTTGAGTGGTAGAAGTCATCAAGATGATTTATAGAACTCAAGTTATAGCTCTTGCAAGTTACAGGTCATCTGAGGGCACTGAAATTTGTCTGTGAAAGTTGTCTGTATTCCAAGCAACTTTTGACCTTCAAGGATATTTCAAATGGATTTCTGGCCAACATGAGAGTTGTTCCTGATTGTCTTAGCTTTCTAGAAAGGTATGGTATGCCTTCATCTGATTTATGGAACTCTACTTATGGCCTTGGCAAGCAAAGGGTATTTTGGTCATTTGAGAATTACAGGTCATTTCAAGCCTATGCCCAAAACTCATACAAGGAAGCTTCAAATGAAAAACTTCACAACATCAAACTTTCTCCAAATGACATTTTGAGTCTAGAAAAGTGATCATGAAATATTGGAAATAATCATAGCTCAAGGTTCCAAATTTGGTCATTTAAAAGTGAATTTAATGAATAAAAGTGACCTAAAATTGAGATTTTTCATACCATGGCCAAATGAGATGAAGTTATAGGTAATTTTGATAGGAAAAAATGTTTTAAGAACATTGGAAAAATTTTATTTTTGAGTTTAGGGCAAAGTTTGAGAGATACCATTGGTTACTTATGTATGAAGTTAACATATCCAAAATTCAAGGAAATTGTGCACAAGAAGTTTCTACCAAGTTCTAGAGTGTTCTATGAGTGTCTATATATTGGGTAGAGTGGCTTCATTCAAGGGTTGGTGATTCATTTTGATCAAAATACCAAGTTTCATCTCATTCTTCAAGTGTGCAAATTCATCCCAAACTCTATCAAACCTTTATCAATTTCCAAACTTCTTGATCCTATCATCATCTAAATCCATCAGAGATCAAGTTTCTATCAATATCTGGTTGAATTGAGGAAGGAATCGTTCGCTACCAACTTCATCATCCAAATTGCAAAAGGAAGTGGCTATGGCAATCCAAGGAGTGTGAGCAAGAACTACTGCATACAGAATCAAGAATCAAGTTTGTTGATCAATTCCCAAGCATTGCAAGCTTTAGATCCAAGGAATTCTGCACCTGTTTTCATCATTAAACCAGGTTGGTATTTTCTTCGAATTGACTAGATTTAGTTAGCATGTTAGAGAATTATTAGGTTAGAATGGTTAGGATTGGTTAGATGATTGTTTCTGGTGAAGTTGAAGACATTTCATGGAAGTTACCATTGGAGCACCAAAACTGTTATGGCTTAGAACACCTAGGTTAAGGCATGATAATCTTGATTAGATAGATAGGAATGATCAGCAAAGTGTGTAGATTGTGTTAGTGTAGGAGTTAGCAAGAATTAGCATGGTTGATAGCAGTGTAAAATGGTGGAGTCAAGGTGTTCTAGCTATCGGGTTTGGACCTAGAGGGAGTGTTGGAGAAAACTAATACCATGGCTTTGTAGAGGGAAGGATGTAGATCATTTTTGATCTTTACATCGTGAGATTTCATTGAGAATTAGGAGAGAACGAGGTGGAACGAGATCACTGCATGGATGTTCATAATTCTGAAAGCCCTAGCTCATTAAGGAAGATAACCTTTTAGCCGTTGGATTAAAATAAATCATTGACCTGAGAGACTGATCCATTGGATAAGATTTAAAGATTAAAAACAGAGGGAAATCTGAAGCCATGGAACGCAGCGTTCCATTAAACCATTCCCTGGGCCTAACCAAACTTTGATATTCACACACCCATACTGAAGCCCATCCAGTTTTTAACTAAAACCCGTTGCTATTCTCACCGTGTGTTTTATCATTTTCCTTTTGTTTTTTGAGTGAATTTCTGATACAAATGGGCCTGGCACGCTTGCTCTCTACCCCCCTGATCTCAGCCCAAGTCAAAATTACACTAAGCGCATATACTTGTGACACCCCCTCCCCAATTTATTTCATTTTGTGATTTTTAATTCTTTTATATTTTTTTCATTTTGTAAAATCCATATAAAATTGAAAAAAGCTTATTTTTAATTGCTTCTTTTTGGGCTGGTTTCATAATTCTGTTAAGAAAATTAACAAATATTAAAATTAGCATTTCTTTTCATTTTAGTATTATTTTGTGTATTTTTTCTTTTAAATAGCTTTTTAATGAGTTTAGGTTAATGCATGATTTTGTTGATTTTAATTCTAATAGTTCCCTTTAGATTTAGGACCCATTCTTTTTAGGGTGATTAACTTAGGACTTTAGCTTCCTCATAGGATTTAATTCATAATTTTAGGATTAATCTTTAGATGCTTTGATTAGGTGAGATTAGAGTGATTAAAACTAGGGTTTAGAGATAACATAGGTGTAGTGGATCATTTCTGTTAGGAGTTGTAGTTTGAATTTTGGGGTATGGGACTATAGGGGTTATGGGTAGATAATAGACCCCTTAGAAAATATTAGGCTTCCCCTATTACTATTAGTATACTGCTTGTATTTGCTTGACTGTGTGGTGTGCCCTCTCTAGGGTTATTATTTGACTGTGTGGGGTATTGAGCATGTTTGGGGGGCTTGGGGTTTGAGCTGAAGACTGTGCTGATGAAGCCCATTGGAGATCAAAAAGAATGAAGACCAGTTTCCAGAGTTGATGATGAGTATCTCTTGCTGGCAGCTGTTGAAGGTTCTAGGATCTAGGAGTTAGGCAGAGCTCTAGAGTAGAAAACTTGGTTCACAAACATGGAAGGTCTTGATTGCCTCCATCCCTCTCTATGATGCAGAGTCTCTCTAAGACACTCAACCCTTCCTTTGGAAGGCTTGGTGATGGTGTCTAAGAGATAGAACTCTTGAGAGAAATATTCTATGTGTTGTTAGCAGTCTGTTTGCCACCTTTGGTGGTCAACTAATTGCTTAACACCCCAGTTCACTCTTGTGATTGGTTCCTCAGCTGGGAGATTGAGACTTGAAGAAAAGCCCTGAAGACTGATGATAAAGGAGCCATTGAAGACTGTGAAGATGAATACTGATGTTTGCTTGAAGCCTGAAGATGGTTGAAGATGACTTGAAAGCCTGCTAATGAAGACTGCTTTGCTGTTTAGCTTTTGCTGTTGATAATTCTCTTTGTATTGATTGAATTTCCCTGACTGTATTGCTTGTTGTTTAACCTGTTAGGTTGAAAGTGAATTTTGTTCACTTTTGCCTATTGTTTTCTAGGTTCGAGGTTGAGTGGGACTCCCTTGCCTCGCTTGTATTGTTGCATCCATGCATTTTACTGCTTTATTGTATATATCTGCTGTTTCTGTTTCCGTTTATCCCTTAGGATCTCTGTTTCTCTCCGTGCAAGAGAGTAACATGATAGACATTAGGTCTTAACCCATGCATGATAACATTGGGGTAGATTTTATCCCCTTTTCAACCCTAGGATTTATAGAGTGTCATCTTTTCTTTCTACAAAACAACAGAAAAACATTAATAAAGGTTATAGCAAAATCAATTCATTTCTTCCGTCAAAAGATTTGAACAAACATCAACCTTTTTGCAATAAGAAAACCCTTGTTTAAGGTGAGGTTTTTCATAAAAGACACTTGAACAGCTTGTGTCGTGCGTAGCCCGAACTACATTTGCTCTGATCTTCCATGCTGTGTGGAAGTACGTAGGCATAGGATGCTATATCCTAGCGAGTAACCTTCCCCACCTTCACCCGTAGTTAGGCGAACTACGTTGACTCTGATTTCTCGTTCCAAACGGGAATACGTAGGCATGAAGTGCGATGCTTTACCGAGTCATGTTTCTTTTTCTTTTTCAGACCTCATCCTTTAGTTTAGATAGAAGTGTAATCCGTACAAATAAGCAAGCGTGGATCCCGTCGAGTACGACGGACGTGAGGGGTGCTAATACCTTCCCCTTGCGTAACCGACTCCCGAATCCAGGTTGTGGTTGCGATGACCATACCTTTTCCCGTCTTTGCGTTAGGTTTACCTCAAGCGTTTCCTTTCCCTCCGTTGGGATAAATAACGCACGGTGGCGACTCTTCTGTTCAGCCGGTGCCGATTTTCGCAGTAGCGACAGCTGGCGACTCTGCTGGGGATCCAACGTCCCCTGGCTGCTAAGGACTGCGATAGTTCCTTATGCATTTGGGATCCAACGTCCCTTAAGCGAGTCAATCCTAGCGCTTATTTTCCCGTCGAGGATTTTGTATGGATTTATATTTCTGTCATTTACTTTCAGCATTATATTATTGTTATTATTGTTGTATTGGGGTGTGACGGGTATTCTATGATTGAGAGATAAGTCGGACCTGGGCTTGAGTGCACCTAGAATTAGAGTGGAAATTAGTGGGTGCGCACGTGCTTTGCATGTCCTAGTGTCCCACGAAATCCATACTCAGACGAGGTTCTTCTGGTTGGCCTCCTGTCCTGCCCTTTGGGTGGCTCGGGTTGCTGGTTAGTTGGATTGTTGACTCTGGGAACCTATCATTTGGAAGTTGGCTAAGTGAGGCCTCTTCAGGAATTAATGATGCCACTCCTTCTGGGAATCGTATCATCAACCCTGAAAGTCTGTGACGCCGACGACCGCATAGGATGCCATACCTTTGTCAGTTACTAGGACACCTACCTGTGAGAGGGTTTTGGGGTTATGCAGGTAACTAGACCTTCAGATACCGGTTGTTTCTCGATCTGAGATCCTGAGTATTTACGGACAGTTGTGAGGTCTATCAGAGACCAGTCAGAGTTATGGTTGGGGTCTATCAGAGACCAGTTGGAGTTATGTTATGGGGTCTATCTGAGATCAGTGTTGGAGCTCTATGTTGAGTCTATCTGAGACCAGGGTTTGAGGAATTCTGGAGGGTCTATCTGAGACTTTTTGATATGGTTCAGTCTTCTCAGCCATGGCATTTGGTCCCTGTTGCATGTTACTTGCATTGCATTGTTTGCATAACCATTATCATTGCATCCCATTAACGTGTGTCTGTGCTGCAGGTGCATTTGCATATTCCCTGGTTCTAGTGTCCGGACTTCGGATTATTGTTCATGGCTGGTTTGAGGATAACATTTGCCTATAAGCTACCTATCCCTGATATTACTCCCCTCCTAGGTCTGATTTCTCTTGCTGATGAGGATGTCCGAAGAAGCTTCAGGCAGAGTTACGGACGGTTGTTGAGATTGGTTCGCAAACCAACTGATGATGAATTGAATGGGTTGTACACCTTGATGCAATTCTACGACCCTGCTTTGAGATGTTTCACGTTTGCTGATTTTATCTTGGGGCCCACCATGGAGGAGTATGTAGAGTTTACCGAGCTGCCGGTACAGAATACAGTTCCTTTTATTCACTCTACCGCTGAGCCTAAGTGTGAGGATTTAGCTAAGGCCTTGCACATGAATGCTTCTGAGCTGTTGATGACTTCTTGGCGAGGGGTTCCAGGTTTCTCTCTCCAGTTTCTGGTTGGTAAGGCTCAAGAATACGCCAAGAATGGATGTTGGGTAGTCTTCAACGCTGTTTTGGCTCTATGCATTTATGGGATAGTGTTGTTTCCCAATTTCCCAAACTTCGTGGACATGGATGCATTTCATTTGTTTGCTGCTGGCAACCCGGTACCCACATTGATCGGGGACTTCTACCATTCGATGCATTACAGAAATGAGAACAGGAGAGGCAAGAACGTCTCTTGTTGCGTGCCTTTGTTGTACATGTGGTTTAAGAGCCATCTTCCCCTGAAGGGACCTTTTGTGGATAGTGCAACTACAGCTGACTGGCCAGAGCGCCTGATGAGGCTATCTTCTGAAGACATTGAATGGTTTGATCGAGACTTGTTGGGGTCTGAGCTCATCTTCAGTTGTTCTGGGTACCTTAATGTTCCGTTGATAGGAAGGAAAGGGTGTATCAATTACAACCCTTCTCTGTTTGTTCGCCAGTTTGGATATGCGTTGAAGAACCCACCTCAGGAGGAAGAAGTACAGGAATCTCTGTACTTCACTGGTGATTTGAATGGAGAGTTACTAGCCAAGCTTCAGCATGCCTGGATGCGTATTAACAGAAAAGGGAAACCACTGTTGGGGAAGAATGATTGTCAGGCATATACACCCTACAAAGTTTGGATCCAGGAAAGGGCAAGACAGTTACTGATGCCATTTCCAGCTGCGTCGGTCCCTGTTCATATGCCGGTGGAAGAACCAACCACTGTCACCAGGGAGGCCTACGAGCGAGTTGTAAAAGAAAAGGAAGCCTTGATGAAGATTAATAAAGAGTTAGAAAAGGAGCTGGCTCAGATGCTTAGTGAGAAGAACAAGGTTGTGCATTCTTTCCAACAACAGATCGAACTAGTAACCAGGCTAGGTGCTGAGTTGACTGAAGAGAAAAAGAAGCGCGAACGTCTGGGTCAAGAGTTCAGAAGCTCTCATGACATGTTGGAGTCCAAAAAGAAAGCACTCGACGCCGCTCACCGAGAAATCTCTTCTTGTAATAAGACGTGGAATGCTACGCTAACCAACAACAAAAAGAGGGAAGATAAATTGAAGCAGCAAATTTCTGAACTCGAAGAGCAGTTGAAGGCTAGCATTAAGAAGCATGAAGAGGAGGTAATGGCCAGATATAGTCTCCAGAATGCATTGAACAAGGCCATCAAAGGCAGGAACGAAGTTGTGTCTCAGAAGCGGAAGCTGGAGGATCGCTTCGGAGAAGGGGCATGGGAGGAAACCGCGGGTGACGTGCGACGTGTTCTCAAACGAAGAAATCAACTTGTTGAGGGGCTGCTTACCCGACCAAGTCATCCAGAGACTAAGAAGTTACTAGAAGAGTACCAGGCTCATGAGTGTACTTGACCATTTCATGTGTATGCTTTATTTGCATTTGTGCTGACCATCACCAGGATTGTTGGTTGAGGTCATGCCTTCTTATTGTACACTCAGTGATATTGTATTCTTGGCCTAATGGATTTCTCTGCAATATACGAGGTTTTCTATGATTCGGCTCTAATCACCGTATTGCTAGCACTGTCACTGCACCGACACATTCACACTAGAATCCGGGAATGATAATCCCTAATGCACAGACACATATTGCACTTTGCATACATACTCATATTTGCATTACAGGTTTATGATCCGTGTATCTTATCTCCTGCATCCGTTCCAGGTATTTTCAGGATTGCAGAAAAGCGGGTCCACCGTTACTCTACAAGGACTAACCAGAAGAAGATCATGGACAACGTGCAAAGTGAAATGCAAGAGATGCGTGACAGGATGGCCCTGCTCATGCAAACCATGGAGACCATCGCCAAAGGACAAGAGCAGCTGCAGAATCTGGTTCAACCGATAGTCGCACGGGCTGAAAACAACGGGACACCGCATGGTGAAAACATTGCTGCTTCTCCCCGAATTGAGAATCGTCAAAGTGCTGATGCTATTCCCATAACCGGTTTGAATGCTGGAGAAACTGGTCCTGTAGGTGGAGGTGGGAACGCCGGTAATATGAATGCCAATACAGATACAGTTGGGGTATTTGTGGGTAATGTCAACCAGGGTTTCAATGGGGGCATTGAGAATGTCAGAATGAATGGTATTAATGGTAACCAGGGCTTCAATGGTGTGAACATGGGGTATGGCAACATTGTTGGCACCAAGGCTGGGTTTGGTGACTATGGTTATGGTAATCGTGGATATGGAACTAGCGCATACAACGCTCAAGAGACGGGCAATCTGAGGTATGACCCCAGGTACTTCCAAACGGGTCCGGGCCGTGATGCAGATTATGTTGGATATGATACAGTACCTCGCTGGGAGGATCGTCAGGAGGATGTGTTCTCTGGTCAGAACGAGGGTTATGAAAGAGCTAGGGATGACAACCATCGGATGAGACTGCTAGAAGAGAAAGTGAACGGATTGGCCAGCCAGAATGCTCTTGGGTTGGATATGTCAAATATGGGGTTAGTCCCAGGGTTGAGGGTCCCGCTGAAATTCAAAGCGCCGTCATTTGATAAGTACAAAGGGGATACATGCCCTAGGGTGCATGTGCGCGCATTTTACAGGCGTATGTCTGCGTATTCTGAGGATGAAAAGATGTTAATGCACTTCTTATAGGATAGCCTGTCAGGGCCATCGCTGGAGTGGTACATGAGCTTGGAGCCTACTCCGATCAGGAGTTGGAAAGAGCTGGCAGAGGCTTTCGTTCGACATTATCAATATAATAATGATCTCGCCCCTAACCGAGTCCAGTTGCAGAGTATGTCTCAAAAGTCTAGCGAGAGCTTTAAGGAATACGCCCAGAGATGGCGGGATCTAGCTGCTAGGGTGCACCCTCCGATGGTGGAGCGCGAAATGATGGATATGTTCATAGGAACTTTTTCTGGAATGTACTGTGACCGGTTGCTTAATTTTTCGATGAGTACTTTCTATGAGTACTTTCTATGAGTTGATCTTGATGGGGGAGCGCATTGAAAACGGGGTAAAGATTGGTAAAATTCAAGCGGGTAAGTCCAGTTCCACAGGAGGTAATAAGAAGACGTTTTGTGGTAAAAGGCAGGGTGATACCAACGCCGTATACAGTGCTCGACGAAGGAATAAAAGTCAGAATTGGCATCAGCAGTCGCAAGTGGCAAGCGTAACCATTCCAGGGCCTTCTCAGCAGCAGAGACAACAACCACAGCAGCAGGCTCAGCTGCAGCCTAATAATAATCAGCACAGACTTCAGAACCCACGACCGAGGAGAGTATTCGAGGTACCGCCGGTATCATATGCAGAACTCCTCCAAACCTTGTTGAAATTGCAGTTAGTCGAGAAGAGGACCTTAGCACCACCAACTGGCCAGCCACCCGTCGGATATGATGTTAATGAGCACTGTGACTTCCATTCGGGTGCACCAGGGCACAATATTGAAAATTGCCTAGCTTTCAAGCATAAAGTACAGGATTTGCTTGATAGTACGGCTATTAACTTTGGGAAGGACGGTCCCAATATCACGCAGCAGCCAATGCCCAAGCATGGCGGGGCTGGGGCCAATGCAATCCTGGCAGATGATGAGTTGAACTTGGTTTCGGAAGTGAGTAAGCTGAAAACCCCGTTGATTTACGTAAAGCAGCGTTTATTGACGTAATGCTTCCACACAGCATGGAAATGCGCGTTTGATAATGACGTAATGCTTCCACACAGCATGGAAATGCTACGTACTCGTGTAAAATGCAAATGCTCATGATGCATGCTTATGCAAAGAGTTACTTCAGCAAAATAAATGCTGAAGACAAACTGGATCCGCTGGGGATGACCGGAATACTACCGATACGCTTCCAACAAAATAAATGTTGGAAAGATGAACTAACTCCGCTGGGGATAACCATCCTACTGGGAAGGTAGCTCACAAACTCAAAACTTCAAATTCTGCTGAAAAATGATCATCCTGACGAGGAAGGATCAACCTGTTGAGGAAAGAGAAAAGCAATCCCGGAAACTGCTTTCAAATGTATCAACACTCTGATTACGCCTTGTGGGGATACTTCATCCTGCTATCACTGAGCTAGGGGTTGACCGGTGTGCTCTGATTCGCACTATGCAAGAAACTCTTTGGGGAAGTTAATCATATCCATCTCGACATTCGCTGGAGAAGGCTCTGCTCCGCTTGATAAGCTAATCAGGGGATCAAGTGCTATTCTTATCTCAAGAGGCATATTCAAGGGTTTCATTCATATTCAAGACTACTCAGGTCATCAGGGAAGAATTTGAGCTTTGAAGAGTTGACAGGTTGATCAGTGAGTTCTCCCCTATCTTGAGGTTATTTGGGGATCATCAGAGGAAGTGTGAGCCATGAGCCAAGAGCATGAGGTGTGTATGGATGTTATGAAGAGCCTAGATGATCATTTTTGAGGAGTAACGAAGTCATTGAAATGATTGCAAGAGCCTCAGTTGAAGTCAGTCAACTAGGGTTTTATCTGGGTTAACACTGGGTCAACCCTAGGTCAAATGATTGATTGAAAGGAATTAAGGCTCATTTGAAGAATGTGGGATTCATTATTTGCTACATGGATATGGATTTGGTGTTGTGCCCAAGAAAAATCAAAAGAAGTCAAGGAGAAGTGGAGTTACCAAATTAGGGTTTCAGTGTAAAATCCCCTGATTTAGGTCAAACTTCAAAGCAGTGTAACTCAAGATGCAAGCTTCATATGAATTTCTGGTACACATGAAACTTGTAGAGTATCTTCATAGCTTTAATTTGAGTGGTGGAAGTCATCAGGATGATTTATAGAACTCAAGTTATAGCTCTTGCAAGTTACAGGTCATCTGAGGGCACCGAAATTTGTCTGTGAAAGTTGTCTGTATTCCAAGCAACTTTTGACCTTCAAGGAGATTTCAAATGGATTTCTTGCCAACATGAGAGTTGTTCCTGATTGTCTTAGCTTTCTATAAAGGTATGGTATGCCTTCATCTGATTTATGGAACTCTACTTATGGCCTTGGCAAGCAAAGGGTATTTTGGTCATTTGAGAATTACAGGTCATTTCAAGCCTATGCCCAAAACTCATACACGGATGCTTCAAATGAAAAACTTCACAACATCAAACTTTCTCCAAATGACATTTTGAGTCTAGAAAAGTGATCATGAAAGATTGTAAATGCTCATAGCTCAAGGTTCCAAATTTGGTCATTTAAAAGTGAATTTAATGAATAAAAGTGACCTAAAATTGAGATTTTTCATACCATGGCCAAATGAGATGAAGTTATAGGTCATTTTGATTGGAAAAAATGTTTTAAGAATATTGGCAAAAGTTGATTTTTGAGTTTAGGGCAAAGTTTGAGAGATACCATTGGTCACTTATGTATGAAGTTAACATATCCAAAATTCAAGGAAATTGTGCACAAGAAGTTTCTACCAAGTTCTAGAGTGTTCTATGAGTGTCTATATATTGGGTAGAGTGGCTTCATTCAAGGGTTGGTGATTCATTTTGATCAAAATACCAAGTTTCATCTCATTCTTCAAGTGTGCAAATTCATCCCAAACTCTATCAAACCTTTATCAATTTTCAAACTTCTTGATCCTATCATCATCTAAATCCATCAGAGATCAAGTTTCTATCAATATCTGGTTGAATTGAGGAATAAATCGTGTGCTACCAACTTCATCATCCAAATTGCAAAAGGAAGTGGCTATGGCAATCCAAGGAGTGTGAGCAAGAACTACTGCATACAGAATCAAGAATCAAGTTTGTTGATCAATTCCCAAGCATTGCAAGCTTTAGATCCAAGGAATTCTGAACCTGTTTTCATCATTAAACCAGGTTGGTATTTTCTTCGAATTGACTAGATTTAGTTAGCATGTTAGAGAATTATTAGGTTAGAATGGTTAGGATTGGTTAGATGATTGTTTCTGGTGAAGTTGAAGACATTTCATGGAAGTTACCATTGGAGCACCAAAACTGTTATGGCTTAGAACACCTAGGTTAAGGCATGATAATCTTGATTAGATAGATAGGAATGATCAGCAAAGTGTGTAGATTGTATTAGTGTAGGAGTTAGCAAGAATTAGCATGGTTGATAGCAGTGTAAAATGGTGGAGTCAAGGTGTTCTAGCTATCGGGTTTGGACCTAGAGGGAGTGTTGGAGAAAACTAATACCATGGCTTTGTAGAGGGAAGGATGTAGATCATTTTTGATCTTTACATCGTGAGATTTCATTGAGAATTGGGAGAGAACGAGGTGGAACGAGATCACTGCATGGATGTTCATAATTCTGAAAACCCTAGCTCATTAAGGAAGATAACCTTTTAGCCGTTGGATTAAAATAAATCATTGCCTTAGAGACTGATCCATTGGCTGAGATTTAAAGATTAAAAACGGAGGGAAATCTGAAGCCATGGAACGCAGCGTTCCATTAAACCATTCCCTGGGCCTAACCAAACTTTGATATTCACACACCCATACTGAAGCCCATCCAGTTTTTAACTAAAACCCGTTGCTATTCTCACCGTGTGTTTTATCATTTTCCTTTTGTTTTTTGAGTGAATTTCTGATACAAATGGGCCTGGCACGCTTGCTCTCTACCCCCCCTGATCTCAGCCCAAGTCAAAATTACACTAAGCGCATATACTTGTGACACCCCCTCCCCAATTTATTTCATTTTGTGATTTTTAATTCTTTTATATTTTCTTCATTTTGTAAAATCCAATTAAAATTGAAAAAAGCTTATTTTTAATTGCTTCTTTTTGGGCTGGTTTCATAATTCTGTTAAGAAAATTAACAAATATTAAAATTAGCATTTCTTTTCATTTTAGTATTATTTTGTGTATTTTTTCTTTTAAATAGCTTTTTAATGAGTTTAGGTTAATGCATGATTTTGTTGATTTTAATTCTAATAGTTCCCTTTAGATTTAGGACCCATTCTTTTTAGGGTGATTAACTTAGGACTTTAGCTTCCTATAGGATTTAATTCATAATTTTAGGATTAATCTTTAGATGCTTTGATTAGGTGAGATTAGAGTGATTAAAACTAGGGTTTAGAGATAACATAGGTGTAGTGGATCATTTCTGTTAGGAGTTGTAGTTTGAATTTTGGGGTATGGGACTATAGGGGTTATGGGTAGATAATAGACCCCTTAGAAAATATTAGGCTTCCCCTATTACTATTAGTATACTGCTTGTATTTGCTTGACTGTGTGGTGTGCCCTCTCTAGGGTTATTATTTGACTGTGTGGGGTATTGAGCATGTTTGGGGGGCTTGGGGTTTGAGCTGAAGACTGTGCTGATGAAGCCCATTGGAGATCAAAAAGAATGAAGACCAGTTTCCAGAGTTGATGATGAGTATCTCTTGCTGGCAGCTGCTGAAGGTTCTAGGATCTAGGAGTTAGGCAGAGCTCTAGAGTAGAAAACTTGGTTGACAAACATGGAAGGTCTTGATTGCCTCCATCCCTCTCTATGATGCAGAGTCTCTCTAAGACACTCACCCCCTTCCTTTGGAAGGCTTGGTGATGGTGTCTAAGAGATAGAACTCTTGAGAGAAATATTCTATGTGTTGTTAGCAGTCTGTTTGCCACCTTTGGTGGTCAACTAATTGCTTAACACCCCAGTTCACTCTTGTGATTGGTTCCTCAGCTGGGAGATTGAGACTTGAAGAAAAGCCCTGAAGACTGATGATAAAGGAGCCATTGAAGACTGTGAAGATGAATACTGATGTTTGCTTGAAGCCTGAAGATGGTTGAAGATGACTTGAAAGCCTGCTAATGAAGACTGCTTTGCTCTTTAGCTTTTGTTGTTGATAATTCTCTTTGTATTGATTGAATTTCCCTGACTGTATTGCTTGTTGTTTAACCTGTTAGGTTGAAAGTGAATTCTGTTCACTTTTGCCTATTGTTTTCTAGGTTCGAGGTTGAGTGGGACTCCCTTGCCTCGCTTGTATTGTTGCATCCATGCATTTTACTGCTTTATTGTATATATCTGCTGTTTCTGTTTCCGTTTATCCCTTAGGATCTCTGTTTCTCTTTGTGCAAGAGAGTAACATGATAGACATTAGGTCTTAACCCATGCATGATAACATTAGGGTAGATTTTATCCCCTTTTCAACCCTAGGATTTATAGAGTGTCATCTTTTCTTTCTGCAAAACAACAGAAAAACATTAATAAAGGTTATAGCAAAATCAATTCATTTCTTCCGTCAAAAGATTTGAACAAACATCAACCTTTTTGCAATAAGAAAACCCTTGTTTAAGGTGAGATTTTTCATAAAAGACACTTGAACAGCTTGTGTCGTGCGTAGCCCGAACTACGTTTGCTCTGATCTTCCATGCTGTGTGGAAGTACGTAGGCATAGGATGCTATATCCTAGCGAGCAACCTTCCCCACCTTCACCCGTAGTTAGGCGAACTACGTTGACTCTGATTTCTCGTTCCAGACGGGAATACGCAGGCATGAAGTGCGATGCTTTACCGAGTCATGTTTCTTTTTCTTTTTCAGACCTCATCCTTTAGTTTAGATAGAAGTGTAATCCGTACAAATAAGCAAGTGTGGATCCCGTCGAGTACGACGGACGTGAGGGGTGCTAATACCTTCCCCTTGCGTAACCGACTCCCGAATCCAGGTTGTGGTTGCGATGACCATACCTTTTTCCCGTCTTTGCGTTAGGTTTACCTCGAGCGTTTCCTTTCCCTCCGTTGGGATAAATAGTGCACGGTGGCGACTCTTCTGTTCAGCCGGCGTCGATTTTCGCAGTAGCGACAACTGGCGACTCTGCTGGGGATCCAACGTCCCCTGGCTGCTAAGGACTGCGATAGTTCCTTATGCATTTGGGATCCAACGTCCCTTAAGCGAGTCAATCCTAGCGCTTGTTTTCCCGTCGAGGATTTTGTATGGATTTATATTTCTGTCATTTACTTTCAGCATTATATTATTGTTATTATTGCTGTATTGGGGTGTGACGGGTGTTCTATGATTGAGAGATAAGTCGGACCTGGGCTTGAGTGCACCTAGAATTAGAGTGGAAATTAGTGGGTGCGCACGTGCTTTGCATGTCCTAGTGTCCCACGAAATCCACACTCAGACGAGGTTCTTCTGGTTGGCCTCCTGTCCTGCCCTTTGGGTGGCTCGGGTTGCTGGTTAGTTGGATTGTCGACTCTGGGAACCGATCATTTGGAAGTTGGCTAAGTGAGGCCTCTTCAGGATTTGATGATGCCACTCCTTCTGGGAATCGTATCATCAACCCTGAAAGTCTGTGACACCAACGACCGCATAGGATGCCATACCTTTGTCAGTTACTAGGACACCTACCTGTGAGAGGGTTTTGGGGTTATGCAGGTAACTAGACCTTCAGATACCGGTTGTTTCTCGATCTGAGATCCTGAGTATTTACGGACAGTTGTGAGGTCTATCAGAGACCAGTTAGAGTTATGGTTGGGGTCTATCAGAGACCAGTTGGAGTTATGTTATGGGGTCTATCTGAGATCAGTGTTGGAGCTCTATGTTGAGTCTATCTGAGACCAGGGTTTGAGGAATTCTGGAGGGTCTATCTGAGACTTTTTGATATGGTTCAGGCTTCTCAGCCATGGCATTTGGTCCCTGTTGCATGTTACATGCATTGCATTGTTTGCATAACCATTATCATTGCATCCCATTAACGTGTGTCTGTGCTGCAGGTGCATTTGCATATTCCCTGGTTCTAGTGTCCGGACTTCGGAGTATTGTTCATGGCTGGTTTGAGGATAACAGTTGCCTATAAGCTACCTATCCCTGATATTACTCCCCTCCTGGGTCTGATTTCTCTTGCTGATGAGGATGTCCGTAGAAGCTTCAGGCAGAGTTACAGACGGTTGTTGAGATTGGTTCGCAAACCAACTGATGATGAATTGAATGGGTTGTACACCTTGATGCAATTCTACGACCCTGCTTTGAGATGTTTCACGTTTGCTGATTTTATCTTGGGGCCCACCATGGAGGAGTATGTAGAGTTTACCGAGCTGCCGGTACAGAATACAGTTCCTTTTATTCACTCTACCGCTGAGCCTAAGTTGGAGGATTTAGCTAAGGCCTTGCACATGAATGCTTCTGAGCTGTTGATGACTTCTTGGCGAGGGGTTCCAGGTTTCTCTCTCCAGTTTCTGGTTGGTAAGGCTCAAGAATACGCCAAGAATGGATGTTGGGTAGTCTTCAACGCTGTTTTGGCTCTATGCATTTATGGGATAGTGCTGTTTCCCAATTTCCCAAACTTCATGGACATGGATGCATTTCATTTGTTTGCTGCTGGCAACCCGGTACCCACATTGATCGGGGACTTCTACCATTCGATGCATTACAGAAATGAGAACAGGAGAGGCAAGAACGTCTCTTGTTGCGTGCCTTTGCTGTACATGTGGTTTAAGAGCCATCTTCCCCTGAAGGGACCTTTTGTGGATAGTGCAACTACAGCTGACTGGCCAGAGCGCCTGATGAGGCTATCTTCTGAAGACATTGAATGGTTTGACCGAGACTTGTTGGGGTCTGAGCTCATCTTCAGTTGTTCTGGGTACCTTAATGTTCCGTTGATAGGAAGGAAAGGGTGTATCAATTACAACCCTTCTCTGTTCGTTCGCCAGTTTGGATATGCGTTGAAGAACCCACCTCAGGAGGAAGAAGTACAGGAATCTCTGTACTTCACTGGTGATTTGAATGGAGAGTTACTAGCCAAGCTTCAGCATGCCTGGATGCGTATTAACAGAAAAGGGAAACCACTGTTAGGGAAGAATGATTGTCAGGCATATACACCCTACAAAGTTTGGATCCAAGAAAGGGCAAGACAGTTACTGATGCCATTTCCAGCTGTGTCGGTCCCTGTTCATATGCCGGTGGAAGAACCAACCACTGTCACCAGGGAGGCCTACGAGCGAGTTGTAAAAGAAAAGGAAGCCTTGATGAAGATTAATGAAGAGTTAGAAAAGGAGCTGGCTCAGATGCGTAGTGAGAAGAACAAGGTTGTGCATTCTTTCCAACAACAGATCGAACTAGTAACCAGACTAGGTGCTGAGTTGACTGAAGAGAAAAAGAAGCGCGAACGTCTGGGTCAAGAGTTCAGAAGCTCTCATGACATGTTGGAGTCCAAAAAGAAAGCACTCGACGCCGCTCACCGAGAAATCTCTTCTTGTAATAAGACGTGGAATGCTACGCTAACCAACAACAAAAAGAGGGAAGATAAATTGAAGCAGCAAATTTCTGAACTCGAAGAGCAGTTGAAGGCTAGCATTAAGAAGCATGAAGAGGGGGTAATGACCAGATATAGTCTCCAGAATGCATTGAACAAGGCCATCAAAGGCAGGAACGAAGCTGTGTCTCAGAAGCGGAAGCTGGAGGATCGCTTCGGAGAAGGGGCATGGGAGGAAACCGCGGGTGACGTGCGACGTGTTCTCAAACGAAGAAATCAACTTGTTGAGGGGCTGCTTACCCGACCAAGTCATCCAGAGACTAAGAAGTTACTAGAAGAGTACCAGGCTCATGAGTGTACTTGACCATTTCATGTGTATGCTTTATTTGCATTTGTGCTGACCATCACCAGGATTGTTGGTTGAGGTCATGCCTTCTTATTGTACACTCAGTGATATTGTATTCTTGGCCTAATGGATTTCTCTGCAATATACGAGGTTTTCTATGATTCGGCTCTAATCACCGTATTGCTAGCACTGTCACTGCACCGGCACATTCACACTAGAATCCGGGAATGATAATCCCTAATGCACAGACACATATTGCACTTTGCATACATACTCATATTTGCATTACAGGTTTATGATCCGTGTATCTTATCTACTGCATCCGTTCCAGGTATTTTCAGGATTGCAGAAAAGCGGGTCCACCGTTACTCTACAAGGACTAACCAGAAGAAGATCATGGACAACGTGCAAAGTGAAATGCAAGAGATGCGTGACAGGATGGCCCTGCTCATGCAAACCATGGAGACCATCGCCAAAGGACAAGAGCAGCTGCAGAATCTGGTTCAACCGATAGTCGCACGGGCTGAAAACAACGGGACACCGCATGGTGAAAACATTGTTGCTTCTCCCCGAATTGAGAATCGTCAAAGTGCTGATGCTATTCCCGTAACCGGTTTGAATGCTGGAGAAACTGGTCCTGTAGGTGGAGGTGGGAACGCCGGTAATATGAATGCCAATACAGATACTGCTGGGGTATTTGTGGGTAATGTCAACCAGGGTTTCAATGGGGGCGTTGAGAATGTCGGAATGAATGGTATTAATGGTAACCAGGGCTTCAATGGTGTGAACATGGGGTATGGCAACATTGTTGGCACCAAGGCTGGGTTTGGTGACTATGGTTATGGTAATCGTGGATATGGAACTAGCGCATACAACGCTCAAGAGACGGGCAATCTGAGGTATGACCCCAGGTACTTCCAAACGGGTCCAGGCCGTGATGCAGATTATGTTGGATATGATACAGTACCTCGCTGGGAGGATCGTCAGGAGGATGTGTTCTCTGGTCAGAACGAGGGTTATGAAAGAGCTAGGGATGACAACCATCGGATGAGACTGCTAGAAGAGAAAGTGAATGGATTGGCCAGCCAGAATGCTCTTGGGTTGGATATGTCAAATATGGGGTTAGTCCCAGGGTTGAGGGTCCCGCTGAAATTCAAAGCGCCGTCATTTGATAAGTACAAAGGGGATACATGCCCTAGGGTGCATGTGCGTGCATTTTACAGGCGTATGTCTGCGTATTCTGAGGATGAAAAGATGCTAATGCACTTCTTACAGGATAGCCTGTCAGGGCCATCGCTGGAGTGGTACATGAGCTTGGAGCCTACTCAGATCAGGAGTTGGAAAGAGCTGGTAGAGGCTTTCGTTCGACATTATCAATATAATAGTGATCTCGCCCCTAACCGAGTCCAGTTGCAGAGTATGTCTCAAAAGTCTAGCGAGAGCTTTAAGGAATACGCCTAGAGATGGCGGGATCTAGCTGCTAGGGTGCACCCTCCGATGGTGGAGCGTGAAATGATGGATATGTTCATAGGAACTTTTTCTGGAATGTACTATGACCGATTGCTCAATTTTTCGATGAGTACTTTCTCTGAGTTGATCTTGATGGGGGAGCGCATTGAAAACGGGGTAAAGATTGGTAAAATTCAAGCGGGTGAGTCCAGTTCCGCAGGAGGTAATAAGAAGACATTTTGTGGTAAAAGGCAGGGTGATACCAACGCCGTATACAGTGCTCGACGAAGGAATAAAAGTCAGAATTGGCATCAGCAGTAGCAAGTGGCAAGCGTAACCATTCCAGGGCCTTCTCAGCAGCAGAGACAACAACCACAGCAGCAGGCTCAGCTGCAGCCTAATAATAATCAGCGCAGACTTCAGAACCCACGACCGAGGAGAGTATTCGAGGTACCGCCGGTATCATATGCAGAACTCCTCCAAACCTTGTTGAAATTGCAGTTAGTCGAGAAGAGGACCTTAGCACCACCAACTGGCCAGCCACCCGTCAGATATGATGTTAATGAGCATTGTGACTTCCATTCGGGTGCACCAGGGCACAATATTGAAAATTGCCTAGCTTTCAAGCATAAAGTACAGGATTTGCTTAATAGTACGGCTATTAACTTTGGGAAGGACGGTCCCAATATCACGCAGCAGCCAATGCCCAAGCATGGCGGGGCTGGGGCCAATGCAATCCTGGCAGATGATGAGTTGAACTTGGTTTCGGAAGTGAGTAAGCTGAAAACCCCGTTGAGTTACGTAAAGCAGCGTTTATTGAAAGGAGGTGTCTATCCCGGTTGCAGTGAAGAGTGTGATGACTGTTTGATTCAACCTGGGGGCTGTGAGAAGTTGAAGAGGGGAGTTCAAAGTTTTATTGATGAAGGAATTTTGCAGTTTGACAGGTCTGTGGGGCGAGAGAAGTCTGTTGAGACAGGATCTGAAAAAGAGCACAGGGAGGTTGCTATGATCACCATTCCGTTCAAATCAGTGACGATTTCGGCATCATCGAAAAGGCCGACCATTACTATTACCAAGGCTAAACCAGTCCCTTATGAGAGTACAAAGGCAGACCCGTGGTGCTATGGTGCTGAGGTGTATTGCAATGGGGAAAAGATTGACTTGAATGATCCGCCAGCGGGATCCGTAGATAACATAGTGGGAGCGGGTGGTATAACCCGGAGCGGGAGAATTTTCACTTCACCTGAGGTCGAGGCAGAAAGGCTGGCCAGGGGTAAGAACAAAGTTGTTAAGGGGGAATCTTCGGGGAGTAAAGAGAAAGAGCCGATAACCAAAGATGTGGAAGAATTCATGAGGTTGATCCGCAAAAGTGATTACAAGATTCTAGAGTACCTGCAGCAAACCCCGTCAAAGATCTCCATATTATCGCTGCTGTTGTGTTCTGAGGCGCATAGAAATGCCCTATTGAAGGTACTTGAGACATCCTTCGTGCCGTAAGAGATTTCAGTTAATCAGCTGGAGGGAGTTATGGCACATGTTAGCGCTGGGCATGGTCTGGGATTCACGGATTTGGACCTAACGCCTAGAGGGCGTGATCACAATAATGCCTTGCACATCTCTATCGAGTGCCGGGGCACTATTTTATCCCATGTGCTGGTAGACACTGGGTCTTCGTTGAATGTGTTGCCAAAGAAAGCCCTGTTGAAATTGGATACCCGTGGGTTGTTGTGCACACCTAGTGATTTGGTAGTGAGGGCCTTTGACGGAACAAGGAGGTCAGTATTCGGGTCAGTGACGTTACCCATCCAGGTAGGTCCGGAGGTGTTTGATACAGTGTTTTACATCATGGACATCCAGCCTGCATATAGCTGTTTGATCGGGAGACCTTGGATTCATGCCGCTGGGGCAGTAACTTCTACGCTCCATCAGAAGCTGAAGTATATGGTTGAGGGGAGTATTGTGACGGTGTGTGGCGAAGAGGATATCCTAGTCAGTCATTTGTCTTCCTTCAAGTACGTGGAGGTAGATGGAGAGATCCATGAAACGCTGTGTCAGGTGTTCGAAGGGGTGAAGGTTAAAGAAGAGGCTCCGTTAAAAAGTGAAGGGCAAGAGGTGGTCGTCTCCTCATATAAAGAAGCCAAGGTGTTGGTACAAGCAGGAGAGACTCAGAAGTGGGGGCAGATTCTGGACATCCCAGTGAAGCAAGATAGGTATGGCTTGGGGTACCGCCCCATCTCCCTCGCAGAGTGCGCCTAAGTACAAGGGACCTGTGGTGTTCACGCCCAGAGGAGTTAGCTTCGAAAGGATTAATGCCGTGTCTGATACGGAGGAAGTGGATAGCGATTGCGACATGGATGCATGGATTCGACCTAGCACGCCGGGGCAAAGCCTATGCAACTGGTCCATCCAGGACGTCATCCAAGTCACCAAACAGTAATGCGTTGCTTTTTCAATCATTGTATGATCACATGCCTTGCCCGGGGCATCGTTGATCTTGTCTTAGGGTCTAACTGTTTACCTGTATGTTTGCATGATCAATAAATGACGGCGTTTTTTACATTCAAATATTGTGATCCTTTTCTTTCTGTTTTTATTTTTCAATAAAATGGCAACATGGTTATGCATTTTGCTTGTACATCATTTTGAAGCACTTAACCGTTTCCCTCGCAGGATTCATGAATTTTCAGATGACACCGACCAAAAACTTCCTATGACTCGTTTAGACTTCGAGCATCCGATCTTCCAAGCTGAGGAGGAGATTGTGGAGGATAGTGACTTACCAGAAGAGCTGAGTCGGTTATTGAAGCAAGAGGAGAGAGTCATTCTGCCTCACCAGGAAGAGATTGATATTGTCAACTTAGGGTCTGAAGAATGCATCAGGAATATCCGTATAGGGGCCGCGTTGCAAGTGGACATCAAGCAAGAGCTTATTGAGACGCTGCGTGAATACAGTGATATATTTGCTTGGTCCTACGAGGACATGCCGGGTTTGGATACTGATATGGTTGTTCATCGTCTGCCGTTGAAGGAAGATTGCCCGCCTGTGAAGCAGAAACTCAGAAGGACTCGTCCTGACATGGCCGTAAAGATAAAGGAAGAAGTGCAGAAGCAATGGGATGCTGGGTTCCTGGTTGTTACCACTTATCCCACTTGAGTCGCTAATATCGTGCCTGTGCCAAAGAAAGATGGCAAGGTTCGAATGTGTGTTGATTATAGGGATCTAAACAAAGCGAGCCCGAAAGATGATTTCCCGCTGCCGCATATTGATGTGTTAGTTGACAACACAGCTCAGTTTTCGGTATTCTCTTTCATGGATGGATTTTCGGGGTACAACCAGATCAAAATGGCTCCGGAGGATATGGAAAAAACTACCTTTATCACCCCGTGGGGAACCTTCTGTTACAAGGTGATGCCCTTTGGTTTGAAAAATGTTGGGGTAACGTACCAGCGGGCCATGACAACGCTTTTTCACGACATGATGCACAAAGAGATTGAGGTGCATGTCGATGACATGATTGCCAAGTCTCAAACAGAGGAAGAACATCTGGTTAATCTGCTGAAGTTGTTCAAGAGGCTGAGGAAGTTCAGGCTGAGGCTGAATCCTAAAAAATGTACCTTCGGAGTAAGATCCGGGAAGCTACTGGGGTTCATTGTGAGCAAGAAAGGAATCGAGGTCGATCCTGCAAAAATAAAAGCAATACAAGAGATGCCAGCACCGAGAACAGAAAAAGAAGTTCGTGGGTTCTTAGGGAGGTTGAACTACATTGCTAGGTTCATCTCTCACCTAACGACCACGTGTGAACCATTATTCAAACTGTTAAAGAAAGATCAAGCGGTGGTCTGGAACGACAATTGCCAAAGGGCATTTGAAAAGATAAAAGAATACTTGCAGGAACCTCCGGTGTTAATACCCCCAGTAGCGGGACGACCACTGATTATGTACCTGACGGTTCTGGAGAACAGTATGGGTTGTGTTCTCGGTCAACATGACGAGACAGGAAGGAAAGAGCATGCAATTTACTACTTGAGTAAAAAGTTCACGGATTGTGAATCTCGATACTCCATGCTCGAAAAGACGTGTTGTGCATTGGCGTGGGCTGCCAAACGTCTAAGACAGTACATGCTGAATCATACAACCATGCTGATATCAAAGATGGATCCGATCAAATATGTGTTTGAAAAGCAAGCGCTCTCTGGAAGGATTGCTAGATGGCAGATGGTATTGACAGAATACGATATCCAGTATGTTTCCCAGAAGGCCATTAAGGGAAGTGTTTTGTCCGAATATCTTGCCGAACAGCCAATTGAGGATTATCAGCCTATGAAGTTTGAGTTCCCTGATGAGGACATAATGTACTTGAAAGTTAAAGATTGTGAGGAGCCGTTGCCTGGTGAAGGTCCTGAGCGGAGTTCCCAGTGGCAATTAATTTTTGATGGGGCTGTCAATTCGTACGGTAGCGGGATCGGGGCAATCATTACAACTCCCCACGGGTCGCACATCCCGTTCACAACCAGATTGACTTTTCCAGTGACGAATAACGAAGCAGAGTATGAAGCCTTCATTATGGGGTTAGAAGAGGCGATTGATCTGAGGATCAAGAATCTGGACGTATATGGGGATTCAGCATTGGTTGTGAATCAGATTAAGGGAGAGTGGGAGACACGCCAACCTAATCTGATACCGTACATGAATTATGCGAGAAGGTTGCTACCTTTCTTTGATAAAGTAGAGTTTCATCATGTACCCCAGGCGGAGAATCAAATGGCAGACGCCCTTGCAACATTATCCTCGATGTATAAGGTCAACTACTGGAACGAGGCTCCCAGGATTGTCATATCTCGCCTTGATAAGCCGGCCTTTGTGTTTGCAATTGATGAAGCATCTGACGGTAAACCTTGGTATTTCGACATACAGAACTTCCTGAAGAATAAGGAATATCCGGCTGGGGCATCCAGTCGTGATCAGAAGACTCTAAGGAGATTAGCAGGCAACTTTTATCTGAATCCCGAAGGCGTTTTGTATAGAAGGAACCATGATTTCCTACTCCTCAGATGTGTAGATGAGAAGGAAGCCAACCTGCTCATGGAAGAGGTCCATGAAGGAACTTTCGGTACACATGCTGGTGGGCATGCTATGACTCGAAAGTTGTTGCGAGCAGGGTATTACTGGTTAACAATGGAGATGGACTGTTTCAAGTTTGCCAAGCGGTGTCACAAGTGCCAGATCTATGCTGATAAGATCCATGTGCCACCGAGTCCTCTGAACGTTATGGCATCCCCATGGCCTTTCTCCATGTGGGGAATTGATATGATTGGCAAGATTGAGCCTACTGCTTCTAATGGGCATCACTTCATTCTGGTCGCGATCGATTACTTCACCAAGTGGGTGGAAGCGGCTTCTTACGCCAACGTGACCAAACAGGTGGTGGCCAAATTTATCAAGAGGGATATAATGTGCAGATACGGTATTCTTGAACGGATCATTACTGATAATGGTTCGAATCTGAACAACAAGATGATGAAAGATCTGTGTCGGGATTTCAAGATCGAGCATCATAATTCATCTCCCTACAGACCCAAGATGAATGGCGCTGTTGAAGCGGCCAACAAGAACATAAAGAAGATTGTTCAGAAGATGGTGGTAACGTATAAGGATTGGCATGAGATGCTGCCATTCGCTTTGCACGGTTATCGTACTACAGTACGTACATCAACTGGGGCAACACCGTTCTCACTAGTATATGGCACGGAGGTTGTCCTGCCATTGGAGGTTGAGATACCATCTTTGAGGGTTTTACTTGATGTTAAGCTGGACGAGGCAGAATGGGTGAGAAGTAGATTGAATCAGCTGAGCTTGATAGATGAGAAGAGACTGGCTTCCATCGCACATTGTAGGCTGTATCAAAGCCGGATGAAGAAAGCGTTCGACAAGAAGATTCGACCTCGAAGCTTTCAGACGGGTGATCTTGTGCTGAAGAAGATTTTCCCACCGCAATCGGATCACAGGGGCAAATGGACTCCCAATTACGAAGGTCCATACGTCGTGAGAAAGGTCTTCTCCGGACGAGCCTTATTGTTATCCACCATGGATGGTGAAGACTTTTCGTCCCCTGTGAACTCGGACGCAGTTAAAAAATGCTTTGCTTAAAATGACCCGCTGGACAGTAAAAAGAGAGTCCAGGCAAAAATGGGGCATCCTGGCGAACCAAAAAACAGAATAAAAAGGTTCGGGAAAAAGTTAGGGATATAATTGAAAAAAATGTACACCCGCGAAGTCGAAAACCTACACTGGGCGGCTTCGGCAAAAAAGGGTATCCCGGTGAATTGAAAACCCGCAAAGGGCGATTCACGCAAAAGTTAGGGATTTGAGAAGCAAATGACTGCGGTCCAAGTTTGATTGTTAGTGGTTTGGGAGCATCTGGGGGTCAACTATCCAAAGCAATTTCTTCCAAAGACAGAGATCAGGAAAGCATCAGAGTCTGGCGAGTCATAGGAGGATCGGTTCATGGTGTTCGTCTGTAACACGTTGCCGACATGTGTACAAATTTTATTTTGTATATTTGTATACTTCTGCATTTTGTTCATGTGTGACTACCTCTTTTCAGGAGTTGCATCTGATGTAAAAATATTTCCTATTCCCAGGCCGTTATCAATAAAGTGTTTTATTCAGTGTAGTGTGTGACTTTGGTTTTAATTTTTTACATTTTTGTTTGTAAAAAGCGCCGATGTTTTTGATAAACTCACATGCGTGTAAACAGGCGGGCCTCGGCCGATGATTGTTAAAACCGGAAATTACCTGAATGGTTGTCGTGGGTGATTACCAAGATGTTTCTTTTTTGCATAGATTGCCTTGTGTTTGCTTGTTGACTTTTGCAGGTATTCAAAAGCTCGCAAACTTCCCCGCCAGAGTCCATGGCAGGCTGGTACCCTCTCCAGAGGATGAACATTGTGTCCTTCCCCAGTGAAGTCGCCCCAGGCAAAATTGAATGTTGTCTCCCCAGGAGAGCGGAGATTGCGTCAAAGGAAAAGATCAATGTATCTTCAGTAGTTCAGAATTAGCTTATCAAGCGGAGCAGAGCCTTCTCCAGCGAATGTCGAGATGGATATGATTAACTTCCCCAAAGAGTTTCTTGCGTAGTGCGAATCAGAGCACACCGGTCAACCCCTAGCTCAGTGATAGCAGGATGAAGTATCCCCACAGGGCGTAATCAGAGTGTTGATACATTTGAAAGCAGTTTCCGGGATTGCTTTTCTCTTTCCTCAACAGGTTGATCCTTCCTCGTCAGAATGATCATTTTTCAGCAGAATTTGAAGTTTTGAGTTTTTGAGCTACCTTCCCAGCAGGATGGTTATCCCCAGCGGAGTTAGTTCATCTTTCCAACATTTATTTTGTTGGAAGCGTATCGGTAGTATTCCGGTCATCCCCAGCGGATCCAGTTTGTCTTCAGCATTTATTTTGCTGAAGTAACTCTTTGCATAAGCATGCATCATGAGCATTTGCATTTTACACGAGTACGTAGCATTTCCATGCTGTGTGGAAGCATTACGTCATTATCAAACGCGCATTTTTGAAACATAAGCCAGGTTGGTTACCTCTTCCGTTTCAGACATTTTGTTCCTTGCTGATAAGAGAAGTCGTGGTTCAGGAAGATGTTGATTTATGGTCAAAGTACGCAGTGATCGTATTTGTACCATCTACGGGGTTCATATTGTAAGGCACGCAGTGATCGTGTTGATTTTGAGATGTTGATTTGTGGCCCAAGTACGCAGTGATCGTATTTGTACCATCTATGGGGTTCATGTTGTAGGACACGCAGTGATCGTGTTGATCTTGGTATGTGTATCTGTGGTCGAATGGCGCAGTGATCGTATTCGTCCCGATCTAAGAAGATTGTTTTGTAAGGCACGCAGTGATCGTGTTGGTATCGTCTCGGGGTTTTATTGGGCAGGACGCGCATTGATTGTGTTCACTCTATTGGTGGTGCAGAACACGCAGTGATCGTGTTTACCATATCATGTGATGTTTGTTGGTCGATATACGCAGTGATCGTATTCGTCCGTTATACAGTGGTTATAGATTGACTCGCAGTGATCGTGTTCATCCAGTTTTTGTTGGTCGGTATACGCAGTGATCGTATTCGTCCGTTATACGGTTTGGTTATGGGGTGAGGCACGCAGTGAACGTGTTCATCTGGTTGTTTGTGGCCGAGGTACGCAGTGATCGTGTTCGTCCCATGGTTGAATTTGTGTCGCAAGGCACGCAATGATCGTGTTTCCTCCAGTCAAGAGGGTCGTGACATGAAGCGCGCAGTGATCGCGTTCACCCTATGTATGGTTAGAATATGCAGTGATCGTATTCATCCGGTTATGAGGATTAGTTGAGACACACAACACGCAGTGATCGTGTTTTCTCCAGTCAAGAGGATCGTGGCTCAGAGCGCGTAGTGATCGTGTTCAAGCACGCAGTGATCGTGTTCAAGATACGCAGTGATCGTATTCGTATAGCACGCAGTGATCATGTTGATAGTACCATGGGAACTTGTGATGCGGAGCACGCAGTGATCGTGGCTATCGTATCAGTTGGTTTTGTTGGTCGCCATACACAGTAATCGTATTCGTCCTATTACATGGGTTGGTTTTGTGACACACGCAGTGATCATGTTGACATCATTTTGGGGGTTTGTTGGTCGAGATGCGCAGTGATCGTGTTCATCATATTGGTGGTTGAAGTACGCAGTGAACGTGTTCGCCTCTTCTATGTGGATTTATTCCGTCTGACACGCAGTGATCGTGTTTATCTCATCCGGTTGGACTTATGGTCGATGTGATTTTGGTTGTAACGTAGCACGCAGTGATCGTGTTCGTCGTGTTTGTCCCTTTAGTTGATGTTGTTTGTGATACACGCAGCAGTCGTGTTCGTCTCATTTTTATGGTTTTGTGGTGTAAGATGTGCAGTGATCGTGTTCGCTATGCCACATGTTCCCCTAGCAGAGTTGCTTGGTCAAGCACTTCTCTTTCTCCCCAGCCGAGTCCTTACCAGAGTACGGTGGAAATGGCATGATGCAAATTTTGGGTGGTTACCCACAGTTACCCCAGTAGAGACGTAATCCCCAGCGGGGTGGTCTTCAACGAGATACTTGGTTAAGTTCCTCGTAGGCCCCGGCAGGGTATTCTTTGACAAGTCGCTTGGTTAAGTTACTTGTATTCCCCCATCTGAGTCTTTCTCAGGATGCTGTGGCGTCAGCATTAGAAGACGGTAATGCAGTTTGTGGGTAGTTACCCGTAGTTACCCGTAGCAGAGTTATGTGCCCCAGCAGGGTGTTACTTCAATGAGTTAATTGTTTAAGTCCCTCATAGTCCCCAGCAGGGTATTCGCCACAAGAGTTGTTTGGTTAAATTCCTCGTATTTTTCAACAAGGTTATTCTCGTCAGGGTGCTTGGTTAAGTTCCCAATTTCCCCAGCAGGTGTTTGACGGCAGTCGTCAGAATTGGCCTCTCAGAGTGGCTTGGTTAAGTTTCTCGTGTCCCTGCAAGATGCTCGTTCAGATACGAATGGAAGGTTGGTAAGTGAAATCAGCATTGTCTCGTTTGGTTAAGCGTTTGCTCGTTTCTTCAGGATACGAAAGATGGATCAGTGAAGTCAACATGACAAGTGAAGTCAATATTCTCCCACGGGTTAGCGTGTGCTTGGTTGATAAGTGAGATCAACAGAGGTTGATAAGTGATGTCAACAATTTCTCGTTGTGTGGTGTATGCTCATTTCTTCGGAATGGAGTGGTCTGCAGACAATATCAGATTATTTTACAAAAGCAAATTGACAGAGGAGTGGTTAGTTGTTGCCGTGACAACAGAAGTCATTTCCCTGAAGGGTTTTCCCCAAGCAGTGGTTGTATACGCAATTTATTTTGCGGTTGGCAAATTTCCGGGTTCTTTCGTATTCAACCGTCTCGTACCTCGAATGTCTGAAGGTTGCGCGCTCTTCATTCAGCCGGGTCCAAGCCGCTTGAATAGGGGCAGCTGTCGCACCCCAAAATTTGCCCAACCTTTTCTAACCTAGGTTTATGTTTCAATTGCATAATCATTTGCATTGGCATCATGTACATAGTGTATTCATCTGCATTGCATAACATAAGCAAGTTATCTTAATCAGGGGATCAAGTTCTATTCTTATCTCAAGAGGCATATTCAAGGGTTTCATTCATATTCAAGACTACTCAGGTCATCAGGGAAGAATTTGAGCTTTGAAGAGTTGACAGGTTGATCAGTGAGTTCTCCCCTATCTTGAGGTTATTTGGGGATCATCAGAGGAAGTGTGAGCCATGAGCCAAGAGCATGAGGTGTGTATGGATGTTATGAAGAGCCTAGATGATCATTTTTGAGTAGTAACCAAGTCATTGAAATGATTGCAAGAGCCTCAGTTGAAGTCAGTCAACTAGGGTTTTATCTGGGTCAACACTGGGTCAACCCTAGGTCAAATGATTGATTGAAAGGCATTAAGGCTCATTTGAAGAATGTGGGATTCATTATTTGCTACATGGATATGGATGTGGTGTTGTGCCCAAGAAAAATCAAAAGAAGTCAAGGAGAAGTGGAGTTACCAAATTAGGGTTTCAGTGTAAAATCCCCTAATTTAGGTCAAACTTCAAAGCAGTGTAACTCAAGATGAAAGCTTCATATGAATTTCTGGTCCACATGAAACTTGTATAGTATCTTCATAGCTTTAATTTGAGTGGTGGAAGTCATCAAGATGATTTATAGAACTCAAGTTATAGCTCTTGCAAGTTACAGGTCATCTGAGGGCACTGAAATTTGTCTGTGAAAGTTGTCTGTCTTCCAAGCAACTTTTGACATTCAATGAGATTTCAAATGGATTTCTGGCCAACATGATAGTTGTTCCTAATTGTCGTAGCTTTCTATAAAGGTATGGTATGCCTTCATCTGATTTGTGGAACTCTACTTATGGCCTTGGCAAGCAAAGGGTATTTTGGTCATTTGAGAATTACAGGTCATTTCAAGCCTATGCCCAAAACTCATACAAGGAAGCTTCAAATGAAAAACTTCACAACATCAAACTTGCTCCAAATGACATTTTGAGTCTAGAAAAGTGATCATGAAAGATTGGAAATGCTCATAGCTCAAGGTTCCAAATTTGGTCATTTAAAAGTGAATTTAATGAATAAAAGTGACCTAAAATTGAGATTTTTCATACCATGGCCAAATGAGATGAAGTTATAGGTCATTTTGATTGGAAAAAATGTTTTAAGAACATTGGAAAAAGTTGATTTTTGAGTTTAGGGCAAAGTTTGAGAGATACCATTGGTTACTTATGTATGAAGTTAACATATCCAAAATTCAAGGAAATTGTGCACAAGAAGTTTCTACCAAGTTCTAGAGTGTTCTATGAGTGTCTATATATTGGGTAGAGTGGCTTCATTCAAGGGCTGGTGATTCATTTTGATCAAAATACCATGTTTCATCTCATTCTTCAAGTGTGCAAATTCATCCCAAACTCTATCAAACCTTCATCAATTTCCAAACTTCTTGATCCTATCATCATCTAAATCCATCAGAGATCAAGTTTCTATCAATATCTGGTTGAATTGAGGAAGAAATCGTGTGCTACCAACTTCATCATCCAAATTGCAAAAGGAAGTGGCTATGGCAATCCAAGGAGTGTGAGCAAGAACTACTGCATACAGAATCAAGAATCAAGTTTGTTGATCAATTCCCAAGCATTGCAAGCTTTAGATCCAAGGAATTCTGCACCTGTTTTCATCATTAAACCAGGTTGGTATTTTCTTCGAATTGACTAGATTTAGTTAGCATGTTAGAGAATTATTAGGTTAGAATGGTTAGGATTGGTTAGATGATTGTTTCTGGTGAAGTTGAAGACATTTCATGGAAGTTACCATTGGAGCACCAAAATTGTTATGGCTTAGAACACCTAGGTTAAGGCATGATAATCTTGATTAGATAGATAGGAATGATCAGCAAAGTGTGTAGATTGTGTTAGTGTAGGAGTTAGCAAGAATTAGCATGGTTGATAGCAGTGTAAAATGGTGGAGTCAAGGTGTTCTAGCTATCGGGTTTGGACCTAGAGGGAGTGTTGGAGAAAACTAATACCATGGCTTTGTAGACGGAAGGATGTAGATCATTTTTGATCTTTACATCGTGAGATTTCATTGAGAATTGGGAGAGAACGAGGTGGAACAAGATCACTGCATGGATGTTCATAATTCTGAAAACCCTAGCTCATTAAGGAAGATAACCTTTTAGCCGTTGGATTAAAATAAATCATTGACCTGAGAGACTGATCCATTGGCTGAGATTTAAAGATTGAAAACGGAGGGAAATCTGAAGCCATGGAACGCAGCGTTCCATTAAACCATTCCCTGGGCCTAACCAAACTTTGATATTCACACACCCATACTGAAGCCCATCCAGTTTTTAACTAAAACCTGTTGCTATTCTCACCGTGTGTTTTATCATTTTCCTTTTGTTTTTTGAGTGAATTTCTGATACAAATGGGCCTGGCACGCTTGCTCTCTACCCCCCCTGATCTCAGCCCAAGTCAAAATTACACTAAGCGCATATACTTGTGACACCCCCTCCCCAATTTATTTCATTTTGTGATTTTTAATTCTTTTATATTTTCTTCATTTTGTAAAATCCATATAAAATTGAAAAAAGCTTATTTTTAATTGCTTCTTTTTGGGCTGGTTTCATAATTCTGTTAAGAAAATTAACAAATATTAAAATTAGCATTTCTTTTCATTTTAGTATTATTTTGTGTATTTTTTCTTTTAAATAGCTTTTTAATGAGTTTAGGTTAATGCATGATTTTGTTGATTTTAATTCTAATAGTTCCCTTTAGATTTAGGACCCATTCTTTTTAGGGTGATTAACTTAGGACTTTAGCTTCCTCATAGGATTTAATTCATAATTTTAGGATTAATCTTTAGATGCTTTGATTAGGTGAGATTAGAGTGATTAAAACTAGGGTTTAGAGATAACATAGGTGTAGTGGATCATTTCTGTTAGGAGTTGTAGTTTGAATTTTGGGGTATGGGACTATAGGGGTTATGGGTAGATAATAGACCCCTTAGAAAATATTAGGCTTCCCCTATTACTATTAGTATACTGCTTGTATTTGCTTGACTGTGTGGTGTGCCCTCTCTAGGGTTATTATTTGACTGTGTGGGGTATTGAGCATGTTTGAGGGGCTTGGTGTTTGAGCTGAAGACTGTGCTGATGAAGCCCATTGGAGATCAAAAAGAATGAAGACCAGTTTCCAGAGTTGATGATGAGTATCTCTTGCTGGCAGCTGTTGAAGGTTCTAGGATCTAGGAGTTAGGCAGAGCTCTAGAGTAGAAAACTTGGTTCACAAACATGGAAGGTCTTGATTGCCTCCATCCCTCTCTATGATGCAGAGTCTCTCTAAGACACTCACCCCCTTCCTTTGGAAGGCTTGGTGATGGTGTCTAAGAGATAGAACTCTTGAGAGAAATATTCTATGTGTTGTTAGCAGTCTGTTTGCCACCTTTGGTGGTCAACTAATTGCTTAACACCCCAGTTCACTCTTGTGATTGGTTCCTCAGCTGGGAGATTGGGACTTGAAGAAAAGCCCTGAAGACTGATGATAAAGGAGCCATTGAAGACTGTGAAGATGAATACTGATGTTTGCTTGAAGCCTGAAGATGGTTGAAGATGACTTGAAAGCCTGCTAATGAAGACTGCTTTGCTGTTTAGCTTTTGCTGTTGATAATTCTCTTTGTATTGATTGAATTTCCCTGACTGTATTGCTTGTTGTTTAACCTGTTAGGTTGAAAGTGAATTCTGTTCACTTTTGCCTATTGTTTTCTAGGTTCGAGGTTGAGTGGGACTCCCTTGCCTCGCTTGTATTGTTGCATCCATGCATTTTACTGCTTTATTGTATATATCTGCTGTTTCTGTTTCCGTTTATCCCTTAGGATCTCTGTTTCTCTCTGTGCAAGAGAGTAACATGATAGACATTAGGTCTTAACCCATGCATGATAACATTAGGGTAGATTTTATCCCCTTTTCAACCCTAGGATTTATAGAATATCATCTTTTCTTTCTGCAAAACAACAGAAAAACATTAATAAAGGTTATAGCAAAATCAATTCATTTCTTCCGTCAAAAGATTTGAACAAACATCAACCTTTTTGCAATAAGAAAACCCTTGTTTAAGGTGAGATTTTTCATAAAAGACACTTGAACAGCTTGTGTCGTGCGTAGCCCGAACTACGTTTGCTCTGATCTTCCATGCTGTGTGGAAGTACGTAGGCATAGGATGCTATATCCTAGCGAGCAACCTTCCCCACCTTCACCCGTAGTTAGGCGAACTACGTTGACTCTGATTTCTCGTTCCAGACGGGAATACGTAGGCATGAAGTACGATGCTTTACCGAGTCATGTTTCTTTTTCTTTTTCAGACCTCATCCTTTAGTTTAGATAGAAGTGTAATCCGTACAAATAAGCAAGCGTGGATCCCGTCGAGTACGACGGGCGTGAGGGGTGCTAATACCTTCCCCTTGCGTAACCGACTCCCGAATCCAGGTTGTGGTTGCGATGACCATACCTTTTCCCGTCTTTGCGTTAGGTTTACCTCGAGCGTTTCCTTTCCCTCCGTTGGGATAAATAACGCACGGTGGCGACTCTTCTGTCAGCCGGCGCCGATTTTCGCAGTAGCGACAAGATGCAAAATGCAAACATGTCTATGTATGCACAGGGAGATCTTCCCCCTTGATTCTGGTTTCAAAAAAACAAGAACAACAGAGATGGATAAGAACACCACAGTAAAACTTCTCATATATCAAGTAAAGTTGAAACAATACAACCAAATGAGAAATATCAGCATACAAAGAAGTATTGATCTCATCTAACATCTCTGGTGATGATCAAGATACAAAATCAAATTAAACTACAAAAGATAAAACTCCTAGTAGCCATGATCTCTACGCCACTCCAAAGACTCCTCAAGCATCTCTTTTGTATCCAGATGGTCTGGCCTCTCCTTCAACTCTCGGATAAGGATACCCCTCTTGCGTATCACATCCCAGAGATAATGACAATGATCCTCCCAAGCATCTTCGCCAAAGGCATCTTCAAGCTTGGGTTTCTTCACCTTTGCCCGGATCTTGAACTCTTAAACTGCTGACAAAGTCTCTTGGTATTTCTGATCGATCGTACTTTTATGGAATGTTTCTAACAGTAACTCCCTCTCCTTAGCCTTGAATTGCGCTTTCAACTTATCAACCTGAACGCGATGCTGATCTTCTCTACTCTTGTTGGCGGTCAAGGTACCATTCCACTGCTCATTGAATTTGGATATCTTCAGATAGGCTCTATCTAAATCCTTCTTCTTACTTCTCAGAACATCACAAGTGCTTTTCAGATCAAGACCGACTTGCTTCCATGCTTGTACCTGATCAGCAAGTGCTTTTCACCCTTATCATGCTTCAGCTGACCAATTTCCTTCTTCAACTCTTCATTCTCTTTGCGCAACTCTTCCTTCTCTGCCCAAAGCTTGGTATATCTCTAGATATCAACAGTTGTAGGTGGCTCGATGACTAAAGGATACAGTGGTGCTTCAACAGGAAACGACAATAGTACCTCTTTAACCCTCTTCTGAATCCAATCCGAATATGGATCTTAAGCTCTACAATCTCCTTTTCCCAAAGAAAGCTTTCCCTTCTTATGAATCTTACCCCAAGCGTCCACGAATCGGGCCGAGATACACGGATCAGCTACACCCATGAAGTACAGAGATTTCTGCACTTCCTCTTCTTTCAGAGGTCCTTTCAAAGCATAACTGAATTGTCTCACAGCAAGAGAAGGATTATAGTTGATACCGCCTTTCCTCCCTATCAAAGGCACATTAGGAAAGCTACCACAACTAAAGATAAGCTCACGACCCAGCAAGTCTCGATTGAACCAGATAATATTCTTCTCAGTTAAACCCATAAGCCTCTTCGACCACTCAGATGAATTCACATAATTCACAAAAGCTCCTGAGCGAGGAAGGTGATCAACAAACCACTTATGCAACAACGGCGCGCAACAAGAAACCATCTTTCCTCTTCTTTTCTCGTTCTTGTAATGCACTGCATGATACAAGTCTCCTAGAAGAGTAGGTACGGGGTTCTTGGAAGTGAAGACATGAAAAACATCAAAATCCACAAAGTCTGGTACATTAGGAAACAACACAATGCCATATACACACAGAGCCAAGATAGCGCTGAAAACCACCCAATAACCTTTGTCAGCATACTCTCGGGCTTTGTCGACCAGGAAAGGTAAAGTAAATTCAGAGACTCCATTTCTGTTGATAACGTGACCGGCCAAGTCAGAGGCGCTCAAATAAAGAGCGGCGGACAACTTCTCAAGATTAGGTTCTTCTTCGGAGCTAAAGAAAGGCACTTTGTTCCGAATCGGAACACCCCAAATGTAAGCGAATTCTTCCAAAGTGGGAACCAACACATAGTCCGGAAATGTCAAGCATCTCAGCGGAGGATCATAAAACTGCAACAGAGTGTGAATAGCTTCATGCTCATAAGTCATAAGCTTACAGACAAACTTCAGAATTCCACCATACTGTTCTCTGAAAGCTGCAAGAACACCAGGATCGGCTAAGGAAATCAGACCAAATAAAGGTCCCAACTCAGGTGCCGGAAACTTGTACACAACAATCCTCTTTCTGCTAACTTCCATCTCTGGAGAAGACCAGTACCAGAATCAAGGGAAAGACGAGAACTTGTAACACACATAAACATGCAATGTTAAATGCAGGATGATTATGCAAATGCACACATGGGATCAAGGTATTCAATGCTCAAATTCTATGTTGTGTCGTTGACTGAATTCAACCAGAGCTCCGCTCTAATCAGAACACTAAGATAATACACTGGATAAACCACTCAGGATCAAAATTCTGCGCTGAGGATAAAACCAGGGTTGGTTGAAGGCCAGTTTTCCTGTAAAAACCCATCCCTCACACATGTGGGTTCTAGTCTTGAAAGGTACGACATCCTATACGGGTGGTCAGCGTCACAGAATTTCGAGAAACGATGATACGTTCAACGTTTCCGGTTTGGCATCATAGTCTAACGAAGCGGCCTCACTTAGCTAACTCCTGAAATGAATGGTCTCCAGAGTCGACAGTCTCTCTAAGTCAATATTCCCTTAACTGCACCAGACGCGCAAGATAGAATATTTCCAAAGAAAAACCTCGTCTGAATGTGAATTTCACGCGAGCTATTGCGCAGCCAGACACCACACAAGCTCCCGCTAATCTCCATTCTAATCCTATGTGTATACTCAATCCCAAGTCCGGCTTATCTCTCGGTGGAACAACCCAACCCATAGCACAGTAACAACAGAAATTCAATGGAATAATATACAACAGATAATGTACATAAAGCAAAAACTACACAAAAATAAACACCCAAAGACGCAACAGACAAGCGCTAGGAGTGACTCACATAGGAAACCAGAGTCCCCAACAGAGTCGCCAGTTGTCGCAACTGCGAAAAACACCCGGCGGAAAACAGAAGAGTCGCCACCTTTCGTTATTTATCCCAAAGAGAGGGAAAGGAAACGATCGGAAAAAACCTGACGAAAAAGGGAAAGACAAGGTCATCGCAACTAAGTCCTAGATTCGGGAGTCGGTTACGCAAGGGGAAGGTATTAGCACCCCTCACGTCCGTCGTACTCAACGGGATCCACGCTTGTTGTCTACCTAAGGGTGTGTTTAAACTATCTACGCTACAGGCTTGCGGAACAAAAAGAAAAGAAAAGAGACTCAGCAGAGCATCACCACTCTGTGCCTACGTATTCCCTCGTGCAATGGGAAAGTCAGAGTCAACGTAGTTCGGCTAACTACGGGTGAAAAGGGCGGAAGGTTGCTCGCCAAGACGTCGCGTCTTGTGCCTACGTACTTTCATCTCGTATGAAAGATCAGAGCAAACATAGTTCAGGCTGACAGTAAACCACTGGCTGATTAAGTGTTTTAATCGAGTAAGGTTAAACATTCGTTCCAGCAGTTAGGGACTAAGCCTGTTTGCGGTAGAACCGGATCTTAACAGCACTCTTTTCTGAAAAAAGAAGTTCCGATTAATCTCGAAGGAAAAAAGGATTGAATTTTGTTTTGTATTTTTTATAGAAGTGAATTAATTTGGTTTGTGATTCACGTTGCACTAAAGACTATGACACGGAGGCGAATGTGTCGTATATCGCCCCCAAACGAGACGGACACTAAACATTCTAGATAAGTGAGAGGAGGCCCCTCACTCATCATTCCCCATGTAGCTTAAGGCTCATAACGTGCAACGCTTACCGCCTTTATTAGATGAATTAGCATGATTTGGAGATGAGAAGAGAGACGCACGGAAAGTCTAAGGGAAACTCGGCCCTAACATTATCATGCAAAAGTGATCCTAAAGTTCAGATGAAAAGGGGAAACATCTACCCTAATGTTAACCTGCTTGGATTGGACACCTAATGTCTCTCCTACTCCCATCCTAAACGGAGGGACTAGGAATCCTATGGGGATCACGGCAAGAAGCACAAGAAGAACAAAGGAAGGATCAATCACAAGTAAATAAATGCAAACATGAAAATGCAACACTCAGAATGGTGGGAGGGAGGAAAAATGTGTGGGGCAGCAGCCACCACAAGCGCGTCTCGACCTCAACAGCGATGCAAAAATGATGCAAACATGTGGGGAAAAACAATAGATGAAAGCAAATGAACATGCAAACAAATGATCAATTCGAACCACATACACGAGCATACAAACAATTGGAGAATAAACATACAAGTCAACAACATCATGATTAATCAACCAATAACAGTAAAAATTATTCAAAACAATTCAATCCTAATGCATCACACTGATCTATGATGATTCGAATCAAACCGGTATGCGAACATGCAAGCAAAACAGCAAATATGGCATTCTGGCACAATGTTAATCGGTTAACACATACTGTTAATCAGTTAACCTGTGTAAAACAAGTGAAAATCTGGAAATTCGCAAGAGTTAATCGGTTAACACCAGGCGTTAACCAGTTAACACCCTGAAACCTTTGAAAAAATTTGAATATTTGAATTGGTTAACCGTTTAACACTGTTCCAGAAGCCAAAAACAGCAAACAGAAAAGCACTTTTAGCAACAGAACAGCTTATCCATGGTTCTAACAGATCAGCTTATCAATTAAGCACGAAATTAACAGCAGAAGACATAGATCCAACAACATGGATACACAATTACACAGCCATAACACAAATCGAACGGATCGAAATCAACAAAATTCAATCGAATATGAAGATTAACATGATAAGCTTAAACAATTAAATCGGATCGAGAATTACAACCTTCGAAGCAGAGATTTGCTTCGGTAAATATTGATCAACTTGATTTGAGCATATCAAATGCTAGAAATTCAGAAAACTTCAAGATCCACAATAATTGTCGTTGTATGAATGAAGATCCACCAAATTTGAGTCAAAAGGCTTCAAATAATCACGTCTAGATCCAACTTCAGATTCAGATCCAAGCTTCCACGAAAATTGAAGATGAGAATTGATTCAATGATGACGGTAAATGGAGGATTATGCTCAAGAATCTATTGATTCCAATGAAGAATCAATAGTTCCAGTGAAAAAGAGCTTTGGAGTGAGTTTTGGAAATGGAGAAGTTTAGAGAATTTGAGAGAGAATTCTGATCAATTCTGAATAATGAATGTGAGAAATGAAAATTGGATGGTTTGGTTTGGAGTAGATTAAATATGATCTAGGTTTGGATCCAAAGCAAGGATTGAAATTTGGATTGGAAAATAAGGCTTGGAATGTGGAATGGGATTTTGGAGGGAAATATGAAATTTAAAGGTGTTCTAGATCCTTCCCAAATGAAAATTTAAATTCCAAAGTGATCAAAGTTGGACCCCAAGTGCAATTGGCTTGCAAAATCACGTACAGGGCAAATTCTGCTATGGTTAACCGGTTATCCATATGCATTACCGGTTAACATTGTTAAAATTTCAAATCTGGGCTAATTCTCCAATGGTTAATCGGTTAACCATATGTGTTAATCGATTAACACTTTCAAAAATTTGAATTTGGCGCCTTTTGGTGGGAAATCCGTCCATTTGCCCTGTTTCAACTGTCTGGAGCTCCGTTTAACTGCTGAACCTCATTTTTGAACGTTGTCACTGTGAAAATGCTTGTTATGAGCCTAAGTGCTAATCTGAATCTGCAATTAACCTGCAAAATAAAATCGGTCGCCTGACCACTGGGCAAAATAAATGCCCGAGCTCTTGATGCTTGTTGTTTGTTGTTCAATCTTTTGCTCCGAAATGGACTTGAGTCACAAGAATACCTTGATCCCATGCTTCGAGAACGAATTCTATGCAATGCAAAATGCAAAGAAACAAAAGCCAGTTATGGTTAAAACAAAAGGAAAATTTTGGGGTGCTACAATTGGCCACTAAAAATAGGATAAGATCGAAATGAATAGGAAAATAAAATTAAACCTCGTCTTAATCTCAAACTTCATGTTAATTAATCGAAGGGAACCTCTAATGATTCCAAAGTAGAGAAAATGACCCAAGTGGTCATTTTCTATAGATTTAAAATAATGAATGTTTCAACATCCTCAAAGGTTAAGGTTTGACGAATCAGAGACTTCATTGGCCCGAAAAATAAAAACAAATTTAAAATGAAGGAGGAATAAAATAGAAAATGAAGTGGTCTCGAATAAATCGTCATCTATCAATAATTTGACCAATAACAATTTATGGAATTCCATCATTGACCGAAAAGCGACGAAAAATAAAATAAGATGAATAAAAAACGAAAATGGAAAGGAGAAAGAAAAATGGTCTCGGACTTGTCGTTTCCATCAATAATTTGGCGTATAAAAACTTAGAGGTCTCGTCATCAACCAAAAAAAAAATAGGAAATACAAATATAAATCCTCAAATTAATATATATATATATATATATATATATATATATATATATATATATATATATATATATATATATATATATATATATATATATATATATATATATATATATATATATATATATATATATATATATATATATATATATATATATATATATATATATATATATATATATATATATATATATATATATATATATATATATATATATATATATATATATATATATATATATATATATATATTAATTTGAGGATTTATATTTGTATTTCCTATTTTTTTTTTGGTTGATGACGAGACCTCTAAGTTTTTATACGCCAAATTATTGATGGAAACGACAAGTCCGAGACCATTTTTCTTTCTCCTTTCCATTTTCGTTTTTTATTCATCTTATTTTATTTTTCGTCGCTTTTCGGTCAATGATGGAATTCCATAAATTGTTATTGGTCAAATTATTGATAGATGACGATTTATTCGAGACCACTTCATTTTCTATTTTATTCCTCCTTCATTTTAAATTTGTTTTTATTTTTCGGGCCAATGAAGTCTCTGATTCGTCAAACCTTAACCTTTGAGGATGTTGAAACATTCATTATTTTAAACAATGAATGTTTTTATTTTCTATAGATTTAAAATAATGAATGTTTCAACATCCTCAAAGGTTAAGGTTTGACGAATCAGAGACTTCATTGGCCCGAAAAATAAAAACAAATTTAAAATGAAGGAGGAATAAAATAGAAAATGAAGTGGTCTCGAATAAATCGTCATCTATCAATAATTTGACCAATAACAATTTATGGAATTCCATCATTGACCGAAAAGCGACGAAAAATAAAATAAGATGAATAAAAAACGAAAATGGAAAGGAGAAAGAAAAATGGTCTCGGACTTGTCGTTTCCATCAATAATTTGGCGTATAAAAACTTAGAGGTCTCGTCATCAACCAAAAAAAAAATAGGAAATACAAATATAAATCCTCAAATTAATATATATATATATATATATATATATATATATATATATATATATATATATATATATATATATATATATATATATATATATATATATATATATATATATATATATATATATATATATATATATATATATATATATATATATATATATATATATATATATATATATATATATATATATATATATATATATATATATATATATATATATATATATATATATATATATATATATATATATATATATATATATATATATATATATATATATATATATATATATATATATATATATATATATATATATATATATATATATATATATATATATATATATATATATATATATATATATATATATATATATATATATATATATATATATATATATATATATATATATATATATATGGTAAAATTCTGAAACTGAAATTAAAAAAAATTGTTAATAAATCTACAAAAAAGAACTATTTAGAAAACATTAAAGTTAAATATCTAAAAATAAAGATGAAATTCTGGCAAGCACACGATGGATGTTATCACGGATGTTATGACATCCACTGAAACACAGACTATTGGAATAATAACAGAGCTGTAAAGAAAGGCAGTAAATAACACAGCAGTTGTTCACCCAGTTCTGTGTTAACAACACCTACATCTGAGGGCTACCAAGCTAGGGAGGAAATTCACTATCAGTAGAATTAATTCAGAGCCAAACACTCCCAGTTTGCACTCCTCACTTAAGACCTACCCAATGACACTTCAACCTAGAGACACTCTAGACCTGAGTATTCCCACTCACTCCCCCTCAATCACACCACAGTGATATCAATACACAATTACAAAATAAATATGAAGAAACACTTCATATACACCTTGATCTTTCTTCGCAGCTTTGATCAAGGGACACACACACTCTTGCTTAACAGCTTTGAGTGAGACACAACTTAGAATCTATCTCACCAATGCAGCATACAGTTGCTTGGTGAACCAGTATTCCTAAGACACAATTCACACGTGAAGAACACATTTTCTTCACTCACAATACTCACGTGAAGAACAACCTTCTTCACTCATAAGGACTCTCTATATCCACTCTCTGATCTTCTGTCAAGAGCTTATGTTCTAGGATTGCTCCTTCTGATATTTATAGCAGCAGTGAGTCCTTTGGGCCTTGGTGCACAAATTAGGTTTTATCCATAACAAACCTCACTTCAATAATTTGCATGCTTTCCAATTATTTCAGGGTCATTTTAGATCGCTTAGGGTTTCTAAAATGTTTCCTGACTTCCAGCTTGAGCTTCTGATTTGTTTCCTGATTTCTAGATACCAAAAAAACTAACCTGCTCGCTGGATGTCATACGGTCAGTGTCATGACATTCTGTATGACATTCAACTTAACAAACATTTAGCTAAATTAACTTACCATGCACAGTCCATAATATGTATGTACTACCATCAGTTATAACATACATACATACTCTAATGTTTTTCCACAAAATGCAGCCAATCAAGAAGACTTACAAACTCCCCCTTTGCCAAAATTTTGACTAAAACACCCTGTTAACATATCAGAGTTTACAAACAGCAGAAGTCTTAACCTACCATGCAGGAAAGCTACACAAACAGTGTTGTCTACACACACTCACACTATTAGCTCTCAGGATCAACCTGTTCACAATACCATCTGTTAGTCAGCACTACATATGTCACAATTTATTAAGTAACATATCAGAATTTACTCCCCCTCAACTGATGTATATCACACCAGCTGTACAAAACCTGCAGTCACACATATTCATCCAGCCTACTCTGGATGTTATGACATTCAGGATGACTTCCTAAAGTACACCTGCTGTGGAACAACCTGTACTACTCCCCCTGAAGAGATGCACAACATTCTGCAATCATCCTGCAGATACACACAACACTAATAGCTATAAAGCTACTAGGTTCCATCTAGGAACTCACATATATCTAACATACATTCCTATACTCATTAGGAACTCACACACTAACAGCATCAGCTGCTATCACACATGCACATTAGCAAAATCTTCAATCATGCATATTTGTTGCAACCCTTGTCACACACCTGCAACATACTTGTAGCAGCAATTCAGCTAAGAGTCTTCCACCTGCATCATCTCTAACCTGCTGGTTGTCATCTACCACACTCTCTCCCCCTTTTTAGCCACAAATTAAGATCAAACTAATAAAATAGTCTGGATCATAATGAGTGACATTACACATGTTTGGGGTCATTACAAACAAAGACTGCTCATGAAGAGCATCACAAATTAATGATGTCAAATAAGGATTAAAAAATAAAGCAAGAAAAAAAAGACATCACTAGCCACACCAGCACCAACAGCACACCCACATCAGCCCAGACACCTACTTCCTGAGCCTCACAGCAGGCCATCAACATATTAATCCTCCTATACAGCAGAGTTGGAACTGACTTCCTCAGATCCTTCATTTCTAGCCTCCTCGGAACTGGCAACAGCTTCCTCTGATGCTGTATCCTGGCCATCATCCTCCCCTTAACTCTCATCATTGTCATGAAATATAGAGTCCTCATCTAGCTCAAGAGATCTGATCAGTTTTTCCATATTCTACTTCCTTGTATCCAATTCCATGCAGGTTTTTTGGAACATGAGCTTGCTCTGATGCTGTATTTCTGGAACCTGACAATCACCTCAGCTTTTCTGGTCTTGGGACTCCCTTTGGATGTCTCAGCGGAAGTCATGACAATGTCTGGAACATGAGTTCCTTGAAATAGCTTGTGATGGAATGACAGAGAGTTCTCTCTCTTGCTAGCAGAATCATTCTCATTGAGGATGTTGGGATACTGACTTAACATTATTCCAAAGATGAGTGAGGGAAATGCAACGGGGCCTTTGACACTATGACTTCCTGCATGCTTCATGGTCTGATCAGATATGTAGGCACCATAATTAATTTTGGTCTTGGTCCCATCAACATAGATAAACCTTTCTAGCATAGTTACCACTATTGATTTCTGATTAGAGGGAATCCAATTTCCAGCACCACTCTTGTGTAGTACAACATATTTTACACTCAGTTTATTGGCAACTAGCTTTCCTTTTGCTGGCCAACTTTTGACCTGGTTGCCAGTACTTACTTGACACTCTTTGTTGTCAGCTGTAGTTATATCAGATTGAGCTCCATCTGATCTTCCAAGGTAGTTGTTAATGGTAGTGTAGAAGGTGACACGTTTTCCTCTAACATAAACTTTACCAAATTCAGCAAATTTTACGTCAGCACATTCTTCAGATAGATTTACTATGAATTCCTTGACAAGTGTTTCATAGCATTGTGAGAACTGAGTCACAGTCTTCACTAAACCAGCATCATGGATAAGAGCCATGATCTCCTTACTTTCAAGAGAATTTTGAGCTAGCTCTCTCTCCAAGACCTACCTCTTTTGATAGACATACTTCCATCTGTTGACACTTGATGGATATTGGAATGAGGCATTGTCAATAGGAGCATATGGGACACTAGCAGCAAGCTTGCTAGTTGGTTTCTTCTTTGGTTGGATGTCAGTGGCATCACAGCTAACATCATAATCTGATTCTGTACTAGTTTCAGCTTTCCTCTTCTTTGGTACTACCTTGCTCCAAGCTATGGTAGGGCCAACCTGAGTTCTTTTGGTCACAGTCTTCTTCTTGGGGTTACTCTGGACAACTTCCTTCTTCCCTTTCCTAGTCATGAGCCTTTTGGCTATGCTAGGGTTGACTATGGCTATCAACTCATTGTCTGAAGACTCATTAGCATCATTTTCTTCACTTAGCATGTCTTCATTGTCTTTAGAGACTTGATCCTTGTCATTGTCCTTTGGAGAGGTTGCTTCCAAGGTTTCACCATTGTGAGTGACATCAGATTCTTCCTCAGTGCTAGGGGGAATGGATATTCTTGGCACATCATTTGGCTTAATCAGAACCCTGGTAACCAAGTTGGCAATGGTGGAGTATATTTGCTTGGCTTCTTCATCATTGATATCCTCATTTATAGGGGTTCTCAACTTGCTTTGTGGATCTTCAAATTGAGTCTCCTTGAGACTTCTTTTCATTGTGTCAGCCCTTTGTTGGTCAGAATCACCACGCTTCACACAATCCTTTTCAAATTGATCCATGTCATCCCTGTGCATGGTTCTCTTGAACTGAATGGGGTTCATATTGAAGTTACTGTGAGAGTCACAGAAAAATGTCATGACATCCTGAGTGACATTGTTTCCTCTATGATGATTACTAGTTATGGACTCCATCAGATTCCAGTATAACAAGTCCAGGTTTCTGTGATGTCCCGTTTTTGAATATGCTATCTTGGCTTGCCTGCCAACCTGACATTCACCGCCGCCTCTTCTTCCATCTAGAGGAATTTTAGAAGTTCCTCTTACTGATTCCTTGGTTATGGTCTTCTTCATCCTGTGAGGAAGTCTACCTTTCTCCAACCATATTGGATCCTTCTTCTCTTCTTGAGTCATGGTACAGTTATTGAGGTTACTTTTAGACTCCCATAAATAACAATTATTCTAAGCTCTATTACCCCTCATGACTTCTTCATCTTCTTTATTGACAACCACACATGTTTCCTTAGTGAATTTGACACTCAGTCCTTGGTCACAGAGTTGACTGATACTGATAAGATTTATAGTCAGTCCTTTAATCAACAAGACATTGTCTAGTTTTGGAGCACCAGGACAGTCTAGTGGTCCAATCCCTTTGATCTCTCCTCTAGATCCATCACCAAAGGTCACATGACTTGAGGTAAGATGTTTGATGTTTACCAATAAGTCCTTTGTTCCAGCCATATGTCTAGAACAACCACTGTCAAAATACCAGTCTCCTTTGGTATGCATCCTAAGATGAGCTACTAGAGAAACCTCCTTGGTAATCCATTGTTTTTTCTTGGCAGGGACAACCTTCTTGAGCTTAGCATGATGTGTTTCTTGACATGAGCACCCTGTTTGGATTTGCCTTGATGAGGATGACTAGGAAATCCATGCAGCCATAAACATAAAGGTTTAATGTGTCCAAGTTTACCACAGTAGTAACACCTATACCCTTGGAACTTTTTCTTGGTTTGGTTCCAGCTTCTGTTTCTTGGATGTTGTGACATTGATAATGACATCCATTTTGACCTCTGAGTTTCAGGCTTTGGTCTTTTGAGCTCCAAGATGGGTTTTTGTTCACCAACAAATCCCATTCTAGCCATGTTTCTAGATCTTTGACCACTCTATAGAATCCTTTATAGAGTGTCAGTCCCAGGGTTTAGCATCCTTATGAATTTTGCCATCTGTTCTAATTTAGATTCCAACAAGTTGACCTCACTTTTGAGTGAGTCTATTGTTGCTAACTGCTCTATCTTCTCAGCCTCTAATTCCATTATGACCTTTTTCTGTTGCTCTTCTTGCTGAGATAATTTTGTACTTCTGATGTGAAGCTTTTGATACGAGGCTGCAAGCTCATTAAAGGTTAACTCATCTTCACTTGAGTCATCATCAGAACTACATACACTGTTCAGAACAGTGACATGTTTAACACATTCTTCTTCTGATCCACTTTCAGACTCTCCATCTGACCAAGTGACAGTTAGGCCTTTTCCCTTCTTTTTGAGGTAGGTGGGACATTCCTTTCTAATGTGCCCATATCCTTCACATTCATGGTATTGTACTCCTTTGCTTTGGCTGGATGTTTCTTCAGACTTATCCCCTCTGCTGATGTCAGAGGGCTGCAAGACCAAGGGATTTTCATGTGTGTAGCAAGTGAGTTTCACGTGTGCATGGAAAACATTTCTATTTTGGGCATTTTCCAAATTCATCACAATCAGGCTTCATGGGCCTCTAATTCCCATCCAAATCCATAATATATAAACTGAAATTGAGAAAGGAGCTCTCTGAAGTGTATTTTGGAGCCAGAGCAGGCAAATTCAGTTTTGAAATTTGAGAGAGAAACTCAAAATCGTGAATCAAAATTCAAAGCAATTCAACTCAAATTGAAGCAAGCTTCTTCTTCCTCAAGTAAATTGGAGTGGATCTGCACGTTTTGGAGCAAGCAAGCATTCAATTGAAGCACCAATGGAGTGTCTCCATTAGGTAAACTTCCAATCAACTTTTCTCTCATGGTAGACATTGAATTAAGTTCATGTTGGCTGCATCTGAAGCCCTACCTTGTGTAGGCAATGTCTGATGGTTTAATTTTCATGTTTGATGAAGATCTCAGATGTGCATTCCAAACTTGATCCGTTTGAATCTCTTTGTTTACGCATGTTTAAAATAAATGGACCTTGGATTTGGAATGTATGTGAGTTCAGCTTCATTTTGGTATAAGATTTGCTAAGTTTGGTGAAGTTTGGTTTATCTGATCTCCTGCCAGTCCACCGGAGAAGACGACCAGAGCTAGTAACACCCTTATTCTACCCCACAGATATTACGGCAAAATAACACGGATTTCAGAGTAAAATATTAACTTTCATTAAAAATCCACCAAAGTGCGTACATTTCTCAAAGTCAACAAAGTTGGTCAATACTTCGTAACACACGGGTTTACTTAAAATACATCAAAACGTCATATACAGCAGAACTCAAAACATAACTCAATGTTTTCCTCATAAGGGAACATCAATAAACTAACCCAATGATATACAATCAACTCAAGAATCCAACCTGATGTTACATATCAGAGCAAGACCCTCTAAATTAGCCATAAAGGCTAACGACCCTAAAACTTCAAAATACTCCTCGATGGCGTCCACGACTAAACTTGCTCATCTGCATGTTACCCATGTGGAGGTAACATTCAAACAGGCAGGGTGAGTAAAACAATTCATAATAATCAATGTATAACAATTAATGCATAAACAGTAACATATTCATATTCAACACATTCATATTACTCACATATGCCTCAAAGGTCACAACATCATAATTTATACACAAAGACTCATAAATGCAATGCAACACAACTCAATGCATGTGGTACCAATCATCACAGCTTGATGGACACTAGGCCATCAATCCTCCATAAATCCCCATCAATAGGATCGGAGCACGTTAAAATACTTCACATCCACACAGTGGGATTAAAGCCAAAGTAATCGAGGTCCTGAACCGAAGTCCGGATGCACATGAATGCATGATGCACACTTTACAATAATTCTCATAATAACAACATATGGTGCATCATCATTCATCATATTCATCATCATTACACGTCATATCTCATTGTCATATTCATCATTATAAATCATGTCATCTTAGCTCATCGTAACAATCATCATCATACATCATGTTATCATATCTCATCACAGTAATCATCATCATACAACATATCATCATATCTCATCATAATAATCATCATACATCATACTATCATATCTCATCACAGTAATCATCATTATACAACATAACATCATAATTCATCATATTAATCAATCTCACACATCATGTCATCATATAATCACGTATAAATCACATATTAGCTCATAGTCATATTATCCCATATTATCCCATATTAATTCATAATACTACCCTCATATCATCTCATATTAATCTATCAAGTTATACATCACGATAATCCTCACACTATCGCCTATCAATCACATAACTTCACAGTTCTACTCATGTTAATTCATCATATCATCACATAGTATTCACATATTAATCCCTAATATCATCTCACATTGCCTCATATTAATTCATCATAATTCCACTCGCGGTAAACCTCACACTATCACTTATTGCTCATGCAACCCCACTGTCATACTCATAGTAACTCATCACAAGAATCCTATAATCAAACATCACGCATCGCTGCACACGATCAATATTCATGAACTCTGCTATGTTCGCTGGCTCGCTCGCTAGGCGAGTTAGTAGCGAACCTTCGCTGGCTTGCTCGCTAGGCGAGTCTTGTAGAGAACCCCTCGCTAGGCGAGCAGTGCGATGACAACAACGTCTGCTATGCACCAGAGCTAATTCCTGTCCAAATACTCATGCAATTTACTTATCCAATGCCCCCAAAACATCATTAAAACATCCCCAATGTCATACGGCGATCACGACACCAAATCTATGGTTTATTAGGCTCATCTAGCAACATTTGCACTGCCTAAAACACTATTTTCCTGCAATTGCTCTGAATGCATCAGAGTTACTCACATTTGAATATTCCTATTCCTACATGGTCAAACATATCACAATCCAAGGTTTTGCCACGAAGGCCTAAGGTCTACTTTCTCATGTTACACATCAAACCGTCAGGAATACTAACCACTAACCACAACCCCCAAGGTTTCATTATCAGTTTCCCTTAATTTCCCACGATCAACCCAAAATACCCTAAATCATAACTTCACCATAAACACACCAAAAGGCATACATAGAAAATCATGAAATGTGATACTCCCCATACCTTAGCCGATTCAAAGCTTTCACGATTAACTCTGACAATCTTCCAAAGCTTTTACCTCTACTGATCCCTCCTCATAGCTCTGGCCTCCATTCTTTTCATGATTAACCAAATGAATACCAAACCTTCAGAATTCTATTTGTCAAACTTAGACTTGGGCCACACAATTGGGTTTTTCCCATAACACCCTTACTAACTCTTCATAATGCCCAATTTACCCTTATTTTACTTATATTCATTTTAATCAATAATAATACTAATATTCTCATATAGTATAATATTAATTAAATAAATAGTCCAACATGCACATTTTCTCAATAATTCCCAAAACCACCGAAAACACCGAAAATATGAATATTTTCAATTAAATCCATTAATTAAAATATTCCGATTAAATTCGGGGTGTTACACTAGGGCTCCGACGTCTGGTCTTTGAGACCTCAGATCTGACATGTTAGCTTGGACTCTTTGACTGTGCTTGATGGATGGCACAGATGCATTTGACCTTGCACGCGTGGAAATTGACTTCCACGTCAATTAGTGAAACACGTCGTTTTGATCAATGCTGAGTGGATTGGGCTTTGTTGCTATGTGCACCCCTATGTTGGTGAGCCCAATGATTTCCAACGTGTTTTCATTGCTATTTGCACCGTTTTGCATTTTATTTGCTTTATTTTATTTATTTTATTTCTGTTTTCATTTTTAATTGTTAAAAATATCTCCAAGTGTCATAAAATTCGATAAAAAATATTTTATAATACCTTAGGGTGTTAATTAATTTTCTCAACTTTTTATTTTCATTTTCTTTTATTTTTCAGTATAATTGGAATTTTACAAGTGGAGGTGTCTTTAATGGTTTCTCTTGTGTTCTTGCTTGATGTTTGGACCAATTTTAATCACCTATAAGCAAGGCTTCCTCCTCATTTTGATGATGAGTTAAGGTGCCTTTGAGGCTGGTTTTGGTCAAGGTTTGACCTATTGTTGGTTGACTTTCGTTTGCTTTTATTTGACCCTCGACAAATGCCTTTCAAAGTGGAGCACCCTAGTGGATCAATTCCTTTGGTGATGCTTTGATTGGATTTTGGTTTTAATGCTTTTGACTATGGTTGCCAACTTACTTGTGATCTTTGTGTATTTAATTTGGATTTTATGGAATCATTTTCCTATTTTTGGTGTACCTTGCAAGTCAAGTCACCCTAGGAATGGTTCACACATACTAGTTGACCTAGTGCTTGTGGTAAATGACCCTTGTGGATCCCATATGCTTCCAACACCTCTTGATTCACATTCTTAACATGTTGAAGTTGCTGGTTGAAAATTTATAGGTCCTACATTTGTGTGGTTTGTGTTACAAGTTGCATTTGTTTAAGGATTTCCATTTGATGTTGAATGTTGAAAGTGTTTAGAACTTAGGTTCTTTACCATGCCTCATCTTGCAACTTTCCTTGCTTTGCTTCCTTCTTCCCTTTGTGCATCCTCTTCTCTTGTTCTCACTTCTGTCCTAGGACCTTGAGGACTCATTCAAGTTGATTTGGTGCTTTTGATTTTCACTTTGAGTTTGACTTGGATGAGAGGCCACTTTGAGAACTTCTTTTGGTCTTTCTTGCATGATCATTGTGATGCTTTTGGTGGAGATTTTATTTGATATTGCTTGCTACCGAAGCCTATTCTCCCATCCTCACATTGATCATGTCTGAAGGTGAGAAAATTACTTAGAAGGGGGGGAGGGGTTGAATAAGTAAGACTAAAAATCAAAGATTTGAACACAGATATTTTTATCCTGGTTCGTTGAATACAACTACTCCAGTCCACCCTCTCAAGAGTGATTTGCCTTTCTCTGTCAAGGACTTAATCCATTATTTAATCAAACAGATTACAATAGCAACACCTAAGAACAAATGTTCTTAGTCTTCTCAAGAGCAACTGATCCCAACTGGATCCTCTTAAGGAAAACCTTTTACAAACAAAGTAAAACTTATACAAGAGTATGAATGCTTCTAATAAGCTATTATCACAACTGTGATATTTCTCTTAAGTTAAGAACAATGTTATAGCAAAATAAAATAATAAGAGCTTTTAGAGTTTTGCTATGGTGAGAGATTTTGCTAGAGATTCGATACTGAAGAAGATGGTGTGGACTTCTTTATATAGGCACTTAGATCCATGAAGTCTTGATAACGTTGAAGGCTGTGCAGAAAAGCCTGAAGCTTTTTGTCTTTACATTGGAGGCTGTGCTGAAACAAGCCTGATGCCTTTTGTCTTTACTTTGCAGAATCTTTCCTTAGAATGGAATGCACAGATAAAACCTTTTTGTCTGTGTCCTTGTGTCTAGCGCAAAAGAGGAAATAGCTGTTGAGATAAGCCAACGTACATATTTAAATCTTCTTCACAAAGTAAGTTCAGCTTTTAACATAAGAATCTGAATCTTTAGAGTTTCCAGAGTAGAGATCTTCTGGATCTTCAGAGTCTTGGATGTTCTTCGGATTGAGCTGAATCAGAGTATGTGCAGCTTGTGTGCTTGAGCGTGTAAATCTATCAGAGCAGAGTCTTCTATGCTTTAGAGGCTCCTGCTTCAGAATCTTCAAGAGACAGTAATCAGATTCTTCTGGGAGCAGCGTTCAGATCTTCACTTAAGATGCTCTTGAACCTATGAAGCCCTTCATAATAACATTGTTCAGATCCAAATTTGCTTTCTTAAGAGAATTTTCTTTAGTACCTGTAGCAAACAGTCTAGAACACGTTTAGAGTATATAATTCTTGAATACAAAATTCATAAGTGTTATCATCAAAACATAGAGATATAACTAAGACACAATCTGTGTTCTTACAATCTCCCCCTTTTTGATGATGACAAAACATGAGAAATTTTGTTCAATAAAGATTATGAATTAGAAACTCCCCCTGAGATTAACAATCTCCCCCTGAAATAAATACTTCAATAGAATAGAATACTTCCCTTTCTGATTAAGTATATTTCAGATTCAGAGCCTGATGAAAGAGTTCATAATCAAATCTTGATGCCAGATAAATATGACTTCCTTTAGTCAGAGCGCCTGGTTATCATCTTGCTTGAATTCTCTTTCAGAATAAATGTATCAGAGTAAGATATCAGAGTTATCAGAGTTGATTGAATACTCAGATTTTCTTTAGAGGATCAGGTTCTGGTTGACACAGTCTCAGGGTAACTTCAATGAATTATGTCAGATATATCAATGTAATCTGAAAGACTTAAATTCAAGGTAAGTTAATAAAATGTCTGAATTTCAGTTTTAGTAATTGCTTATAGGTTGAACACTCAGTTTCTCTTTTTCTCCCCCTTTTTGTCATAATCAAAAAGATTTTCAAAGACAGAAAGATATAGAAGAAAAGAGGCATATAGGAGCAAACATATTTTCATGCAATTAAAACAAACCAAAGTTCACAGTCAAACAGGCAGAAGCCAAAACACATAACACAACAAAAAACAAACAAACAGCAAAAGCAGTTCATGTGCAAAACAACAAATAAAACTAAGTCTGGTGAGAGGCAATAAGGGTCAGAAGCTCTGTCATCTTGGCAGCTGACTCTTCTTTCTTAGACATCCAGGTCTTGATTTCATCAGTTGTCTTCTCTTGCTTGATCATCCAGTCCTTTATATCCTTCACATCATTCACAAGTTCTGCAACCACAGATGAAGACGGAGCAGATGCAGTAGCAGCAGGGTTCCCTTCAGATTGGTTTTCATCAGAAGCTTGTTCAACCATTTTAGATGCAGGAACTACTGGAGGAGCAGCTTCCAAAAGTAACACAGGAAGAGGAGGAGGCATGTTCATCAGAGTTACCTTTATTAATTCTGCAAATTTATTCTTAGCAAGCTTAGAGCATTTAGCTCTAACTTTTAAGGCAGCTTTGTTGAACATCCAGATGAAGCGCTTCCAAGCAGTATTCGAAACAGTTGGATCCAAACTAGACATGCATACAGCCTTAACACGGTCATATTCAGAATCTAACTCCTTTTTGAAAACATCAAACATAGTATTAACACTTGATCCTAGATCTGACTGTTCAGACTGTTCAGAGGAAAAAGGATTAGGGGTGTTAACAGGAGTAGGTTCAGATGGTTGTGGTTGAGGTGTGTGGATGTCAGATTGAGGGAGTTCAGATGGTTGAGGAAAAGTCTGATTTTCAGATGGATTGGTTTCAGGTGGTTGAGGAATGGTTTGGTTTCCAGATGATTGAGTTTCAGATGGTTGAATTTCAGATGGTTGTAAATTTACTGGTTCAGAGGGGAGTGGTTCAGATGAAAGATTGACAGACTGTTTGGATTTAGAAGTTCTTTGCCTAAGGTTTGGAGAGAGTTGTGGTGATGAAAGGGGTGAATAAACAGTAGGTGTAGGATCAGATGCTAATACCTGTTGAATGGTGTCTCTGATCTCTTCCAGAGTGGCTTCTCTAGGACTGACTCTGGCTTTCTTTCCTTCTCTCTTCTTCTTTCTTGAAACTTCAGATGCTTTTCTCTTCTTCTGAACTGATCCTTCTTCTGCTTTCCTCTTACTACGCCTTTCCTTCATCAGATTGGGCAATTCTTCTCCTGGTTTCTGAACAAGATTAGCAGGTAGAGGAATTCCTTCCTTTAGACATTCAGTAATGTACATCCAGACAAATTCCTTTGGTTCATCTGCACTGAATAGTGGAAAGTCTTCCACAGGAATTCTTCTGCCTTGAACCTCTTCAGAGTTTATCTTCCTTAGTTGTCCTTTCAATTCTGAAATGATTTTCATCCTTTTCAGATTGAGTCCATTTATTTCAGATCCAATGATGTAAGTCAGATCTTCTGTAATCTTCCCATCTGTCAGATGTTGTACCAGCTTATTCTCAATAAGGATGTCTGAAATTAATCTTCCCAGGGGTATCCAAGTTCTAACTTTACCAGCTTTAGCTCTTACCTCCTCTCTGGTTTCTTTGACATGAGTTAGTAGATGACTGAAGATTAGATACGGTAGATCCACTTTGACATTCTTGCTAATGCAGTACATGAAATACAGATGTTCCGAACTCACATAGTCTGGTGAGTTGGATGGTTTTCTGTGAAAAAATGTACTCATAAATATTTTTGCCCAGATCCTATAAATGGGTTTCAGATCTTTAACCTTACTTGATGGCATTCCAGCTATAGTAATTTCTTCATAAACCCTAGCCATATCAATGCGAGAAGAAGCAAGGTTTGAAACTCCATCAGATTCAGTATAACTGAACAGTTGCCTGATCAGTTTCTCAGTAATAACTATCTCCATTCCAAGAACCGATGAATGAATAAACTTAGGACCAGCGCTTGCATGAATCCAGAATTCCTTTACCAGTGATGGAAATACAGGACCCATTAATCTTTCAAAGTATTTCTCCCAACCTTGAGCTTTAATGGCAGGAGTTAGGTCAAACCCATTTTCCTTTAATGAGTCAAGGTCAATGAAGCTTTCACAGAGAACCTCAAGATCTGCCACTGGAGTAATAAGGTTCGTTCTGGTTCTTTGTACATTATAGTCTTGTTGGATTTTACAGCAGTGTTGGAAGTAGACGCCATTGAAGAAGAAGAAGATCTTGGTTTAGGTTTAGGGTTTTGGTAGAGATTGAAAAGAGAACAGAAACGCATGAATGTAGTGAATGTGGAAAGTGTGAAAATAGTGTGATAGGTGATATTTATAGAGAACCAATAATCAAGCATAGGGCACAACAAAAGACACTTACGCACGTTTGGACAGCATTTAATGAAAATAATCATTTCACATTAAATTTATGACAGCTGGGGGGAAAATCAAGAAAAGTGAGATTTTCAAAGCAATACCTCAAACGTCAATTCAGTTGAGCACTCCATCTTTTCAGATACTGAGTGACACATGTTTGCTTTGTATGCGCATCTGATGTCTCTCAAGAAATGAAACGTTTCCAACTTTCAGATCTTCTGAGCTTGTTAGTTCAGAGTTTCACACAAAAATAATTGAATGAATATAAATGAACGAATAGTCAGATGAAATACTTCAGATTATTAAACATTTTGCATCTGAGAGGTTGCCTCTGATAAATATTACTCTGGACAAAAATCCATACAAATATTTTTCAGAATGAACTTAAATTTATCTTCAGCAAGGGGTTTTGTGAAAATATCAGCCCATTGATGATCTGTATCAACAAAAGCTAAATTAATTACACCCTTCTGAACATAGTCTCTGATGAAGTGATGTTTAATTTCTATATGTTTTGCCTTAGAATGCAAGATTGGATTTTTTGACAAACATATAGCAGAAGTATTATCACAGAAGATAGAAAGATTACTCTCATAGATTTGATAATCTTCTAATTGACTCTTCATCCAGAGCATCTGAGTACAACATCCAGCAGCAGCAATGTATTCTGCCTCTGTAGTTGATAGTGCAATGGTAGGTTGCTTCTTGCTGTACCATGAGATCAGATGACTTCCAAGAAACTGACAGCTTCCAGAAGTGCTTTTACGTTCAACTCTGTCTCCAGCATAGTCAGCATCACAGAATCCAACTAATGAAAATTCATCAGATCTTCTGTAACACAAACCCATGTTAGCAGTACCTTTCAGATACCTTAGAATCCTCTTAACAGCTGTTAAGTGTGATTCTCTAGGATCTGATTGGAATCTTGCACATAAGCAGACACTAAACAGAATATCTGGTCTAGAAGCAGTCAAGTATAGAAGAGATCCTATCATACCTCTGTAGAGTTTTTGATCTACCTTCTTACTTACCTCTTCCTTACCTAAAGTGCTTGTAGGGTGCATTGGAGTCTTTGCCATTTTGCTATCAGTCATGTTGAACTTCTTCAGAAGCTCTTTAACATATTTGGTTTGATGTATGTAGGTGCACTCTGGAGTCTGGTTGACTTGGATTCCCAAGAAGAATCTCAATTCTCCCATCATGCTCATTTCAAATTCTTCCTGCATACATTTAGCAAACTCCTTTCCAAGCGTAATATTTGTTGATCCAAAAATAATGTCATCTACATAAATTTGACAAATCAACAGATCTTTCTTAACAGTTTTACAGAATAAAGTTGTATCCACTTTTCCTCTGATAAAATTTTTCTTCAGAAGGAAGTTGCTCAACCTCTCATACCAAGCTCTGGGAGCTTGTTTTAATCCATAAAGAGATTTCTTTAATTTGAAAACATGATCTGGAAAGTTTTCACTTTCAAAACTAGGAGGTTGGTGGACATATACTTCTTCTTCTATAATACCATTAAGAAAAGCACTTTTAACATCCATCTGATACAGAGTGATGTTATTTTGTGCAGCAAATGAAATAAGAAGACGAATAGATTCTAACCTTGCCACTGGAGCATATGTCTCAGTGTAATCAATACCTTCTTGTTGACTGTATCCTTGAGCAACCAGCCTTGCCTTATTTCTTTCTACTTCTCCCTTTTCATTCAGCTTATTCCTGAAGACCCATTTTGTTCCAATAACATTGAATCCTTTAGGTCTAGGAACCAGATCCCAAACTTCATTTCTGGTGAATTGATTCAGCTCTTCTTGCATAGCTATAATCCATTCATTATCTTCCAGAGCCTCATCTACAGATGTTGGTTCTATCATTGACACTAAGCCAAATAAAGAAGATTCAGAAGTTCTGAGAAATGATCTTGTCCTTATTGGATCATCTTTCTTTCCAATTATCATATCTTCTGGATGAGAAGATTTGATTCTGGAAGAAGATCCTCTGACAGTTGGTCTTTCAGAAATATGCAAGTTGTTTAGTTGGGAGGTCAAAGGTGTAGCATCCGGGGTTGCTTCAGATTCTTTGTTTATTGCCTTTTCTGCCTCTGACCCTTCAGAGTCTGTGAGAATCACTTCTCTATCTGCAGAACTTTCAAACTGCTTTGGCTTTTCAGAGCCAAGCTTATCATCAAATCTAACATGAATAGATTCTTCCACAATCTGTGTTTCAGTATTGAATACTCTGTAGCCTTTAGAGCGTTCAGAATAACCAAGCATGAAACACTTCTGTGCTTTGGAATCAAACTTGTTCAGATTATCTTTAGTATTAAGCATAAAACAAATACATCCAAAAGGATGAAAATAAGCAATGTTAGGCTTTCTGTTTCTCCACAATTCATAGGGAGTCTTTTTCAGAAGAGGTCTTACAGACACTCTGTTTTGAATATAACAAGTTGTGTTAATTGCTTCTGCCCAGAAATATTTTGCCAGATTTGTCTCATTGATCATGGTTCTGGCCATTTCTTGCAATGTTCTATTTTTCCTCTCTACAACTCCATTTTGTTGTGGAGTTCTAGGGCAGGAGAAATCATGTGCAATGCCTTTTTCAGAAAAATATTTTTCAAAATGTTTATTTTCAAATTCTCCACCATGATCACTTCTGACTTTAATAATTTTGCAATCTTTTTCAGTCTGGACTTGATTGCAGAAGTCAAAGAACACAGAATGAGACTCATCCTTGTGTTTTAGAAACTTTACCCATGTCCATCTGCTGTAGTCATCTACAATGACTAACCCATACTTCTTGCCTCTGATGGATGCAGTTTTCACTGGTCCAAACAGATCAATGTGAAGTAATTCCAATGGTCTGGAGGTAGAAACAACATTTTTTGATTTAAAATGTGATTTTGAAAATTTACCTCTTTGACATGCTTCACACAGAGCATCTGAGTTGAACTTCAACTTAGGAAGTCCTCTGACCAGATTGAGTTTATTAATCTGAGATATACGTCTCATATTAATATGACACAATCTTCTATGCCAGACCCATTGCTCATCATTCACAGATAAGAGGTATTTTACATTTTGAACTTTAAGTTCTGAAAGGTTAATTTTATAAATGTTGTGTTTCCTCTTTCCATTGAATAGGATAGAACCATCCTTTTGACATACAGCTTTGCAACATTTTTTATTAAAGATTATATCATAACCATTGTCACTTAATTGACTTATGGACAATAGATTATGTTTCAATCCTTCAACTAACAGAACATTAGAAATAGAGGGTAGGTTGCCATTACCTATTGTTCCAGAGCCAATGATCTTGCCCTTCTGGTTCCCTCCAAATTTCACGTCCCCTCCAGATCTAAGTTCCAGACTTTGGAACATAGACCTTTCTCCTGTCATGTGTCGTGAGCATCCAGAGTCTAGGTACCATGATTGGTGTCCTGACCTTGCTGCTAAGGACATCTGCAACAGGGATTATTTTGTCTTTAGGTACCCAGATCTTCTTGGGTCCTTTGGGGTTAGTTGGTTTGTAGGTTTGTCTAAACTTCTGTTTTGCAACATAATGTTTATTCTGACTTGCCTTAGGTTTAAACACATAAGTACTCTTCTCAGAGCTTGTGTGTTTAATGTCATTCAAGTGACCAAATTTGAATTGAGAATACAGAGGTGTCTTCCTGATGAAAAGTTTGTCAACAGGTTTTGGATTGCTTCCAGATGAAGACTCATATCCAATACCTCTTCTGTTGTTTCCACTAACACCATAGATCATGGAAGCCATCTTGCTTCTATCTATGCTCTTAGTGAGAAATTTCTGAAAACTAGAGTCATATTTTTCTAAAATATTTTCATATGACTTAGTCTCAGACTCAGATTCTTGTTGAGTTCTATCAAAGTCATTTTTGATTTTTAAATTTATTTCTTTCTGCTCAACAAGTTCTGTTTTCAGAAGATCAATCTCAGATTCAAGATTGCTTTTCAGCTTCTTGTATTTGAGTTTGATGTTGTTATAACTTTTAAGAACTTCTGTTAAAACTTTAATGAGTTCTTCTTTGGTAAGTTTAGCCATTACCTCTTCTGCATCATCATCAGATTCAGATTTTGATTCATATTCTGAGGTACCTTCCTCTTGATCCTCTGTCCTGGCCATCAGTGCAACGTTTGCACATTCTTCTTCTGATTCAGAAGATGATTCACACTCATCTGAGTCATCCTAAGTTGCCATAAGAACCTTCTTCTTTTTATCAAACTTTCTCTTGGGTTTCTCCTTGAGAAGTTTGTGGCAGTCATTTTTGTAATGCCCGGATTCCTTGCATTCATAGCATGTGACCTCTTTCTTTCCAGATCTTCTGTGTCCAGAAGATTCCTTCCTGTGGTCAGCTTTTCTGAAGTTGTTAAACTTCTTTCCCTTGTGCTTCCAGAGCTTGTTGATTCTTCTGGAAAGCATGGACAATTCATCTTCTTCTTCAGAAGAAGATTCTTCAGAGCTTTCTTCTTTTACCTGCAAAGCTTTAACAGATTTGTTAGATTTTAAAGCTATGGATTTACCTTTATCTTTCTTCTGGGGTTCATCTTCCTCCAGCTCAATTTCATGGCTTCTCAACGAACTGATAAGTTCTTCTAAAGAGATCTTGTTCAGATCTTTTGCCATCTTCAATGCGGTCACCATTGGTCTCCATCTGGTAGGAAGACTTCTGATGATCTTCTTGACATGATCTGACGTTGAGTAGCCCTTGTCTAGAACTTTCAGACCAGCTGTAAGAATCTGAAATCTAGAAAACATAGTTTCTACATTTTCAGACTCTTCCATTTTAAATGCCTCATACTTCTATATGAGCGCCCGAGCCTTGGTCTCTTTAACCTGAGAGTTTCCCTCATGAGTCATTTTGAGTGACTCAAACATGTCATGAGTAGTATCTCTGTTAGTAATCTTCTCATACTCAGTATGAGAGATTGCATTAAGCAATATAGTTCTGGCTTTGTGGTGATTCTTGAAATCTCTTTTCTGTACTTCAGTCATTGATTTTCTATCAATCTTTTTGTCATCCTCACCAGTAGGATGTTCATATCCATCAATGACCATATCCCAAAGATCAGCATCATACCCAAGGAAAAAACTTTCTATTCTATCTTTCCAATAGTCAAATTTTTCCCCATCAAACATGGGTGGCTTAGTACTGATCTTATCTCCTTCATATTTGCTGTTGTAAGTTGATGTAGAAGTATTATCCATATTGACAACCAAATAAATATCAAAGTATCTTTCTCACTGGATCTTTAACTGTCACGGTTAAGTGGAGCACACGCAGAACCGGAGCTCTGATGCCAACTGAAGGTGAGAAAATTACTTAGAAGGGGGGGTTGAATAAGTAAGACTAAAAATCAAAGATTTGAACACAGATATTTTTATCCTGGTTCGTTGAATACAACTACTCCAGTCCACCCTCTCAAGAGTGATTTGCCTTTCTCTGTCAAGGACTTAATCCACTATTTAATCAAACAGATTACAATAGCAACACCTAAGAACAACTGTTCTTAGTCTTCTCAAGAGCAACTGATCCCAACTGGATCCTCTTAAGGAAAACCTTTTACAAACAAAGTAAAACTTATACAAGAGTATGAATGCTTCTAATAAGCTATTATCACAACTATGATATTTCTCTTAAGTTAAGAACAATGTTATAGCAAAATAAAATAATAAGAGCTTTTAGAGTTTTGCTATGGTGAGAGATTTTGCTAGAGATTCGATACTGAAGAAGATGGAGTGGACTTCTTTATATAGGCACTTAGATCCATGAAGTCTTGATAACGTTGAAGGCTATGCCGAAAAGCCTGAAGCTTTTTGTCTTTACATTGGAGGCTGTGCTGAAACAAGCCTAATGCCTTTTGTCTTTACTTTGCAGAATCTTTCCTTAGAATGGAATGCACAGATAAAACCTTTTTGTCTGTGTCCTTGTGTCTAGCGCAAAAGAGGAAAGAGCTGTTGAGATAAGCCAACGTACATATTTAAATCTTCTTCACAAAGTAAGTTCAGCTTTTAACATAAGAATCTGAATCTTCAGAGTTTCCAGAGTAGAGATCTTCTGGATCTTCAGAGTCTTGGATGTTCTTCAGATTGAGCTGAATCAGAGTATGTGCAGCTTGTGTGCTTGAGCGTGTAAATCTATCAGAGCAGAGTCTTCTATGCTTTAGAGGCTCCTGCTTCAGAATCTTCAAGAGACAGTAATCAGATTCTTCATGGAGCAGCGTTCAGATCTTCACTTAAGATGCTCTTGAACCTATGAAGCCCTTCATAATAACATTGTTCAGATCCAAATTTGCTTTCTTAAGAGAATTTTCTTTAGTACCTGTAGCAAACAGTCTAGAACACGTTTAGAGTATATAATTCTTGAATACAAAATTCATAAGTGTTATCATCAAAACATAGAGATATAACTAAGACACAATCATTGTTCTTAAAATGTCTTCATCTCTTTCTTATTTGCTTGCCTCTTGGTTTAGTGATTGATGTACAAATGGTTGTAGGAATTGTAATTTCTCCCATTTCATCTCACTTTTGCTTGCGCTTGTTTATTTTCTTTTGTTTTCATTTCTTCTTTGTTTTTCATCTCCTTGTTTGAATTTAAGAGGTTGAGATGTGCTTGTGGTGGTTGTTACCCCACACTTGTTTCCTCCCTCTTCATCTTTGTGTTGCATTGCACGTTTGCATCTTTATCTTCTTTCTCATTTGTGTTTGATCTCTCTTTTTCTTCTTTCTTATTTGCCATGATCCCTTAGGACTCTCATCCTAATTCATTTATGGTGAGATAGAATTTAAGTTCAATCCAAGCATGACAACATTAGAGTAGTCTTCCCTTTTCATCTCAATCGTAGGTGTACATTGCATGATAACATTAGGTTGAGTTTAGTCTCTCTTTTAGAGTGTGTCTTCTCTTCTCATCTCAAAACTTCTTCAAAACATCTAATAAAGGATAATGAGTGTTGTACGCTACGAGCCTTAAGCATTTGGGAAATGATGATTGGGGGGCCACGTCTCAATTGTCTAGAGTGTTTAGCGTATGCCCTTTGGGCAATATGCGACGCATTCGCTCCTAAGTCATAGTCTTTAGTGCAACATGAATTACAAACACAATTCAATTCACTTCTTCTTCATAAAAGACTCAAAAATAAACATCAAACGTTTTATCCTTCGGGATTAATGGAAAACCATTTTCATAAAGAGAGTTTTGTTAACTCTTGGTTCTACCGCAAACAGGTAACGCCTAAGTTTCCAATGGTCGAGCAGCATACACCTAACTACTAGAACTATGTTTTAACCCTACTCGGGTAAAACACTTGAACCAACCTGTGGTCGTGTCAGCCCGAACTATGTTTACTCTGATTTCTCGTACCAGACGAGGATACGTAGGCACAAGACGGAGATGTCTTGGTGAGCAACCTTCCCCACCTTTCACCCGTAGTTTTCCGAACTACGTTGAGTCTGACTTTCCCATTGCACGAGGGAGTACGTAGGCATAGAGCGGCAATGCTCTATCGAGTCTCTTTTCTTTCTTTTGTCCCTGTGGCCTGTAGTTTAGATAGATTAACACCCTTTTAGATAGATAACAAGCATGGATCCCGTCGAGTACGACGGACGTGAGGGGTGCTCATACCTTCCCCTTGCGTAACTGATTCTCGAACCCAAGATTTGGTTGCGATGACCTGTCTTCTCCCTTTTCCGTGGGTTTTATCTGATCATTTCCTTTCCCTCTCTCTGGGATAAATAACAAACGGTGGCGACTCTTCTGTCATTGTCGGCCTCCTTTTTTTGCAGTAGCGACAAGAAGTAGTATCGATGGATATACGCTCAAAAGAACAAGATCAACGGATCTATGGAGAGGAAGTAGGATCAACAGATCTACAACCTAAAATATGGAGAGAAGAAATAACAACAGATATACGACTCAAAAGAATAAGATCAACGAATTTATGGAAAGGAAGTAGGATCAACAGATCTACAACCCAAAGGAAAAAGAGAAGTAAGATTAACAGATCTTCGAATGAAAATAAGATCAACATGAAGGTGTGAAAAGTATACAAGAAGGGGGGTTGAATTTTGTTTCGCGTTTTCTTTTTATTTAGCTTCTGATCTGGATTTCAGAATCAAAACTGATGTTCAGATTCTGAGTTTGTTCATTTGGCAGTGGATACATTAGAAGTAAATAAAGTAACAACAGAAGACATAAAAGATTTATACTAGTTCCTCCCATAACTGAGAGTAGTGTAGTCCCCTTTCCTTACAAGAGATTTTCATTATAATCACTTCATGATTACAATCGCTTATGCTTATGCATAAGACTTATACAAATGCTCGTACCAATTGTTTGAAACTTCCCTTGCTTAGAGCACATGTCTAAGACTTAACCTTTGCTTACATCATCTAACAGATCCACCTAGTCATATGTCTTCTAGTTGAGACTTCCCATCCCTTTGCTTAAAGCACATTTCTAAGACTTCCCTTTTCTCATATCCTCTGGCTGAGTCACCTGCTCTTCTGGCCAACCAGACTGAGACTTCCCTTGCTCAAGCTACACTCGAGACTTCTTGCTCTAGCCCCTCAGATGGAGACTAGTTGAATAAGACTTTCACAGTTCCAACACTTAAGCAATGAGACTTACGTGGCTTAAGGAATCTTGGCTCAAGACTTGTTGCTTGAATCCCAATGAGACAATACTTTTTTCTCAAGAACATAGCAGAAGACTTAATCTAAATTACTGAAGGCTCAATAGAATAGAGAAGGCACATAGCAGAAGGCTTAATCTAAATTACACCCGATTCTGAATCCAGTGTGTAACATGTTTAACAGTTGAGTCTTCAAGATGTTCTGTACTAATAGAGTCGTTAGGAGTAGACATCCATAGAACCTGCCAGCTTTTCTTGAGCCTTGCAATCCTCTAGACTCCAGCACACTGGTTGATAATCCATAGCTTTATAACAAACTCTGAATGGTAACGGATGCTGATATATAATTACTAAGCTTACAAACTCATATGAATGTTGAGGCCTTCAGTTCAGATTCTGCGTCAAGTGTGTCTTCAAACTTTGCCACCAGAAGCTAGCAATGAAGTAACTCCAAGTGTGTCTAAGTAAAATGGATTCTAATTATTTATGTACAAGAACAAGAACATGCATAAATAAAACACACATCAAATAAACCATTTTTCTTTTATTACTTTTGTTATCATCAAAACTAAAAGAGAATATGTCAAGAACAAATATTCTTCTAAGAATCTTCCCGTTTTTTATAATGACAAACACAAGTATTTAAAGGATAATGTTGGGCATTTAATTTTCTCTGCAACAAAAGGGTATAAAGTTTTTAAGCCCCCCATGAGTCTTATTGTTCATAGTTGAGTTTAATTTACTCTAACATTAAGAACTGTTTTTCAAGAAAAATAAATTATTTTTCTTAGTAACATCAGGGTCTGAGGTTTGTAAGTTCCCCTTGAGTCAAACAGATCCAAGATTAAGGTTTGTAAGCTCCCCCTTAGTTCCATATTTAAGAACACCAAAATAAAAACATTTTAACTCTTTTTGGCAACACCATAATACAAGGTTTGTAAGCTCCTTCTGAGTCTCATAGGCTAAGTCAGAGGGTTGTAAGCTCTTTCTTAACACTATGTACAAGAGACTTAAAATATGTTGCCCTTTTTAACTTTCCTTAGAAACACCAAAATATGTGGTTCGTAAGCTCCTTCTAGGACTGATAGGCTAAGTCTAAGGTTTGTAAGTTTTTCCTTAGACCTATGTACAAGAAAGTTAAAAATACGCCCTGGGCAAAGTAACCATAAGAACATAAAATAAATGACCAATATGTACAGGACATGTATTCAATGCATTTAGTTTCCACTTAAATACTTAGTATTATTTCTCCCCCTTTTGTCAAAATCAAAAAGAATATAAGGAAAATAAGGAAAGACAAATGTAACTCATATCATCATTACAGGATCAGTTTCCAAAAAGGAAGAATAATAAAGTAATAAGAGTTATTAAGGTTTGTAAAGTGCACGCTTTGAAGTCTTTGTGGTCGTTACTATTCCAAGAATTAAACAAGGATTAATTTTATACTCATGGTATCCATATAAATCATTATAAAAACATACAACTCCTAAGTTATTTTCATCAATCATCAACCTAAGGATATGGATTCAGCAATTGAGTGTCATAATGCATTCGTCGTAACAGACGCAACCGAGAGCTCTACCAGCTTGGTAATCCAATCCCCTCATAGGCGACCTGCTTCTGAGTCTTCTACTATTGTACCATTCTCCTCAACACAACTTGCTTCAAAAGAGGCTACTTCAACAACACCTGAATGACCTTCAGAAGGAGGTTCAACAGTAGCTGCCTTGAAGTCTCAGAGAAAAATCATGAAAAGGTCAAGGAAGAAGAAAAGGAAGGTCAACAAGAAGTTTAACTGCTCTCTTCAAGACATAGAAGAGGAAGAAGTGATTGATTCAGAACATGAAGAGGTGGACTATAACAACAGTTGACGCTACTTGGAACGAGATACAATGGCTAGGGATTAATTCTAGAAAACATCTTGTACCCTTCTTTTTGTTAAAAAAATGTAATCCATCAGTTCAATTAATGGAAAAAAATTTCTGACCAGTACTATTTTAGCATGCGTTTACATTACAGAAATTTCTTTAGATTTTTTGAAGGTACACTATCAAAGTGAAACTTGTTAGAACATAGATTGGTTCTTAATAATATCTCTATGTTTTGATGAAAACTATTATGAAATTTTGTAATTAAGAATTATATACTCTAAAATTTGCTTAAGAGTGTTTGTTGCAGATATTAAAGTAATTATCACTCCAGAAGCAAATCAGAACTGAACATGAGAAATATGCTAGACTCTGAAGTGCCAGATGCATCCATTAGAAGATTCTGAATGCTGCCAACAGAAGATCCTGAGCATAGCCTCCAGAAGAATCTGAAGCAGAAGCTCCAGAAGGATCTGCAGCAGAAGCTCCAGAAGAATCTGAAGCAAGTCAGAAGCATCTGAACCAAAGAAGAATTCTATATGAAGAGTTTTCAAAGCATAGTTACTACAGAAGATTCTGAAAGTACTAAAGCTGCCAGTACTGAGGATCTGACTCAAATATGCTCTGAACTTACACACGCTAAAAGCACACCTGCTGCAAAGACTCTGATTCAGCAAAGCTCTGATCAACATCAGAAGGCTCTGATCAAATTAGACTCTGATGAATCTTGCTGAAAATTGAAGAAGAAGAATTCAAAGATCATGTCCGTTGGAATAATCCAAACGACTCTTTCCTTATTTATGCTAGACACAAGAACATAGACAAAAAGGATTTCTCTGTGCTTTCTTCTTCTAGGAAAGGTCACTTGATGTGAAGACAAAAAGGCTCAGACCTTTTGTGACACTCTTCTCAACGTGAAGCTCTCTTGGAATCAAGCTGCCTATAAAAGCAAGTCTTCACCCATCTTCTTCAGTTGACGTTTTACCTGAAAAGAAATCAATATTCAAAGCTCTCATACTATTCACATTATTTCTAGAATTAATTTCTTTGTTCTTAATATTAAGTGAAAAATCACAGTTTTGATAAAGCTTTTTAGAAGAAATTTAAACATTTGTATTTGTTATTACATTTGATTGTAAGAAAACCCTAAGAAGATCCAGTTAGGATCAGTAGTTCTTGAGAAGACTTTGAGCAGTTGTTCTTAGTGCTTACTATTGTAATCAGTTGATTAAATAGTGGATTAAGTCCTTGATTCAGAAAGGCAAATCACTCTAGGAAGGGTGGACTGGAGTAGTTTAGTTCAACGAACCAGGATAAAAATACTTGAGTTTTTATTTCTATGTTTTTATCTTCATACTTATTCAACCCCCCTTCTAAGCATTTTCTCACCTTCAGTTGGCATCAGAGCTCCGGTTCTGTGTGTGCTACCACTTCACAGTGACAGTAAAGATCCAGTGGGAAAAACTTTGATATATATTTGGTTGTTACTATGGCTGATAATACTATGTCTAACGTTAACAACAAATATGAAGAAAGGGACAGAATCAGCACTAAACCCCCTATGTTTGATGGGGAGAAATATGATTATTGGAAAGACATGATTGAAAGTTTTTTCCTTGGATATGATGCTGATTTATGGGATCTGGTCATAGATGGATATGTTCATCCCACTGATGGGAATTGCAGGAAAATAGACAGAAAATCTATGACAGATGCTCAGAAGAAGGAATTTAGAAATCACCACAAGGCCAGAACAATATTGTTGAATGCAATATCTCACACTGAGTATGAAAAAATCACAAATAGGGAAATTGCATTTGACATGTTTGAGTCCTTAAAGATGACTCATGAGGGAAACTCTCAAGTCAAGGAAACAAAGGCTCTGGCTCTGATCCAGAAGTATGAAGCCTTCAAGATGGAAGACTCTGAATCTGTTGAAGCTATGTTCTCCAGATTTCAAATACTTACAGCTGGACTAAAGGTTCTGGATAAAGGATACTCTACTGCTGATCATCTGAAAAAGATCATCAGAAGCTTACCTACCAGATGGAGACCTATGGTGACTGCGCTGAAAATGGCTAAAGATCTGAACAAGATCTCCTTGAAGGAACTAATTAGTTCACTAAGAAGTCATGAAATTGAACTTGAGGAAGATGAACCTCAAAAGAAAGGTAAATCTGTTGCTTTAAAATCTAATAAATCTGCTAAAGCATTGCAGGTAATAGAGGAAAGCTCTGAAGAATCCTCATCTGAAGATGAAGATGAACTATCCATGCTATCTAGAAGAATAAACAAACTCTGGAAGCATAAAGGAAAGAAGTTCAGAAACTTCAGGAAGCCTGACCAAAGAAAAGAATCTTCTGGACACAGAAGATCTGGCAAAAAGGAGGTTGTCTGTTATGAATGTAAAGAACCTGGACATTACAAAAATGAATTTCCAAAGGTGCTGAAAGACAAGCCTAAAAGAAAATCTGATAAGAAGAAAAAGGTTCTAATGGCCACCTGGGATGATTCAGATACATCTGAGTCAGAAGAGGAATGTGCAAATGTAGCCTTGATGGCAGACATAGAAGATCAGGAGGAAGGAACTTCAGGATCTGAATCTGACTCTGAATCTGACTCTGACGCTGAAGAGGTAATGGCTAAACTCACTAAAGAAGAACTTATCAAAGTGTTATCAGAAGTTCTGAAGAGCTATAACAATATTAAGCTCAAATACAAGAAGCGTCAAAGCAATCTTGTATCTAAGAATAATATTCTCAAATCAGAAGTAGTTGAGCTAAATGAAAAGAACTTAAAATTGAAAAATGATTCTGAATTAGCTCAACAAAACTCTTATTCTGAAACTGAATCTGAATGCAAAAATATTTTAGAAAAATATGATTATAGCTTTGAGAAGTTTCTTGCTAAAAGCATAGACAGAAGCAAAATGGCTTCTATGATCTATGGAGTTAGCAAAAATAACAGAAAAGGAATTGGATATGAATCTTCCTCTGGAAAGGATTTAAATCCAAAACCTGTTGATAAAATTATCATCAAAAAGACTCCTTTATATTCCCACTTTAAATTTGGTCACTTGAATGATATTGAACAAACACGTTCTGAAAAGAATATTCATGTGTTTAAATCTAAGGCTAGTCAGAATAAACCTTATGTTGAAAAACAGAAGTTTAGACAAACCTTCAGAACAACTAACCCTAAAGGACCCAAGAAGATCTGGGTACCTAAAAGTAAAATAATTCCTGTTGCAGATGTTCTTAGCAGCAAGGTCAGGACGCCAATCATGGTACCTGGACTCTGGATGCTCGCGACACATGACAGGAGAAAGGTCTATGTTCCAAAGTCTGGAGCTTAGATCTGGAGGTGATGTGAAATTTGGAGGAAATCAGAAGGGCAAGATCATTGGATCTGGCACCATTGGAAATGGTAAACTTCCCTCTATTACTAATGTTTTACTTGTTGAAGGGTTAAAGCATAACTTATTGTCCATAAGTCAATTAAGTGACAATGGTTATGATATTACCTTTAATCAAAAATGTTGTAAAGCTATTAGTTAAAAGGATGGCTCTATCCTATTTAGTGGAAAGAGGAAAAACAATATTTATAAAATAAATCTTTCAGAACTTAAGGGTCAGAATGTTAAATGCCTCTTTTCTGTTAATGAAGAACAATGGATCTGGCACAGAAGATTGGGGCATATTAAAATGAGACGTATATCTCAGATTAATAAACTTAATCTTGTCAGAGGACTTCCTAATCTGATGTTCACCTCAGATGCTCTTTGTGAAGCATGCCAAAAAGGGAAGTTTTCAAAATCATCTTTTAAATAAAAAAATGTTGTTTCTACTTCCAGACCACTAGAATTACTTCATATTGATCTGTTTGGACCAGTGAAAACTGCATCCATCAGAGGCAAGAAGTATGGATTAGTCATTGTTGATGACTATAGTAGATGGACATGGGTAAAGTTCTTAAAACACAAGGATGAGTCACATTCTGTGTTCTTTGACTTCTGTAAACAAGTCCAGAATGAAAAAGATTTGAAAATTATAAAAGTCAGAAGTGATCATGGCGGTGAATTTGAAAATAAATATTTTGAAAAATATTTTAACGAAAATGGCATTGCTCATGATTTTTCCTGTCCTAGAACTCCACAACAAAATGGGGTTGTAGAGAGGAAAAATAGAACTCTGCAAGAAATGGCCAGAACCATGATCAATGAGACTAATCTGGCAAAAAACTTTTGGGCAGAAGCAATCAACACAGCCTGTTACATTCAGAACAGAGTGTCTATAAGACCTCTTCTGGAGAAGACTCCATATGAACTGTGGAAGAACAGAAAGCCCAACATTTCATATTTTCATCCTTTTGGATGTATTTGCTATATGTTAAATACTAAAGAAAATCTGAACAAGTTTGATTCCAAAGCACATAAGTGTTTCATGCTTGGATATTCTGAACACTCTAAAGGCTACAAAGTATACAACACTGAGACACAGATTGTGGAAGAATCTATTCATGTTAGATTTGATGATAAGCTTGGCAGTAAAAAGCCAAAGCAGTCTGAAAACTCTGCAGATAGAAAAGTAGTCTTCATAGACTCTGAAGGCTCAGAGGCAGACAAAGCACAAGTGAAGGAACCAGAAGCAACGCCAGATGCCATTCCTTTAACTTCTCAGATGAACAATTTAAACATTTCTGAAGAATCAAATGTTAGAGGATCATCTTCTAGAATCATAGCTTCTCATCCAGAGAAGGTTATTATTGGAAAGAAGGATGATCCCATCAGAACAAGATCCTTTCTTAGATCATCTGAAGCATCATTATTTGGACTGGTGTCAGTAATTGAACCAACTTCTGTAGATGAAGCTCTGCAAGACAATGATTGGGTTATTTCCATGCAAGAAGAGTTAAATCAATTCACCAGAAATGATGCGTGGGATTTAGTTCAAAGACCAAAAGGATTCAATGTAATTGGAACTAAATGGGTCTTTAGAAATAAGCTTAATGAGAAAGGAGAAGTTGAAAGAAATAAGGCAAGGCTTGTTGCTCAAGGGTACAGTCAACAATAAGGTATTAATTATACTGAAACTTATGCTCCAGTGGCAAGGTTAGAATCTATACGCCTTCTTATTTCATTTGCTACACAAAATAACATCACTCTGTATTAGATGGATGTTAAAAGTGCCTTTCTAAATGGTATTATAGAAGAAGAAGTTTATGTCCACCAGCCTCCTGGTTTTGAATGTGAAAAATTTCCAGATCATGTTTTCAAACTAAAGAAATCTCTGTATCATTTAAAACAAGCTCCCAGAGCTTGGTATGAGAGATTGCGCAATTTTCTTCTGGAGAAAAATTTCATCAGAGGCAAAGTGGACACAACACTCTTTTGTAAATCATTTAAGAAAGATCTTCTAATTTTCCAAATATATGTGGATGATATCATATTTGGATCTACCAATGCTATGCTGGGAAAGGAGTTTGCTCAATGTATGCAGGCAGAATTTGAAATGAGCATGATGGGAGAACTGAGATTCTTTCTGGGAATTCAAGTCAACCAAACTCTAGAGTGCACTTACATACATCAGACCAAATATGTTAAAGAACTTCTGAAGAAATTTAACATGACTGATAGTAAGCTGGCCAAGACTCCCATGCATCTAACCTGTTCACTAGGCAAGGAAGAGGTAAGTAAGAAAGTAGATCAGAAACTCTACAGAGGTATGATAGGATCTCTTCTTTACTTAACTGCTTCTAGACCTGACATATTGTTCAGTGTATGCTTGTGTGCTAGATTCCAATCAGATCCTAGAGAATCACACATGACAGTTGTCAAAAGGATTCTAAGGTATCTGAAAGGTACTTCTAATGTGGGTTTGTGTTACAGAAAATCTGATGATTTCAAATTAGTTGGATTCTGTGATGCTGACTACGCTGGAGACAGAGTGGAAAGAAAAAGTACTTCTGGAAGTTGTCAATTTCTAGGAAGAAATCTAATCTCTTGGTACAGCAAGAAGCAACCCACAATTGCATTATCAACCACAGAGGCTGAATATATTGCTGCTGCTGGATGTAGCACGCAGATGCTCTGGATGAAAAGTCATCTATAAGACTATCAGATATTTGAAAGTAACATTTCTATATTTTGTGATAATACTTTTGCTATATGTTTGTCTAAAAACCCCATTTTACACTCTAAAGCAAAACATATAGAAATTAAGCATCATTTCATCAGAGACTATGTTCAGAAAGGAATTATAAATTTGGCCTTTATTGACACAGATCATCAATGGGCAAATATTTTCACAAAACCCCTTGTTGAAGATAGATTCAAATTTATTCTGAAAAATATTGGTATGGATTTTTGTCCAGAATAATATTTGTCAGAAGCAAATTTTACATATGCAAAAATGCTTAATGCTCTGAAGTATTTCTTCTGATTACTTATTCATTGTCTTTAATTATTTTTAGGGTGAAACTCTGAACTAACAATCCTCAGAGGATATGAACGTTGGTTAACGTTTCATTTCTCAAGAGAATTCAGAAGCACATGCAAGCAAACACGTGTCACTCTGAATCTGCAAAGGTGTCGTGTACACTACTGAAGAGACGTTTGAGGTGAAGTTTGAATAGTGAAAATCTTGATTTTCCCCCCAAATTGTCAGAATCAATAAATGCTTGAAATGATTTTTTATTCTTTTTCATTAAATGCTTTGTGTGAACGTGCTTTTATCTGACTGTTTGTATGCCTAAGTGTTTAGTATAAATATTACACTTCTCACCACTTTCACACTTTTCACTTCTCAATCGTTTATGCATTTCTGTCTTCTCTTCTCTCTTCACAAAAACCCTAAGCGTTTGACAAACTCATCTTCAATGGCAACTTCTTCATCCACTGCTGCTCAGTTTTAATCAACCATGGTTGCAGTTACTTCTGCAAATATGGGTGTGACTCCATTTACGACACCTAAGAGAACTTTGTTAACACCTGTTGACAAACTGGAGGTTCTCTGTGAATCAATGGTGGAATTTGATTCACTGGCTGAGAATGGGTTTGAGTTTCGCTCCATTATAGATGCTCAAGGATGGGTGAAATATTTTGACCGAATTTTTGGACCAGTCTACCCCCTTCTGGTGAAAGAATTCTGGATCCATGCTGCTGTATACCCTAAGTTCATTTTATCTTCTGTTCTGGGTAAAGAGATAATCATCACAGAAGATCTGATCAGGAAACTCATTGGATATGAGGAAACAAATGGAGTATCTCACTTGCCAGTTGGGCGTGTAGATATGGATGAAGTATATGAGGAAGTGATGACTGCTGGACAAGCTTCTAATAAGTTCAAAGATCTGAAGTCTGACTACAAGATCTGGGCTAAGATTTTCATGGGATGCATTCATCACAGAAATTCTACAAACTCTCCAGACTATGTCAACAATGAACATCTCTACTTTATGTATTGCTTAAGTCAGAGCACCAAGGTAGATCTTCCCTATATTCTGTTTATGCACTTATGGAATCATATAAATGCCTCTAGAGAATATGTGAAAGAAAAAGGTCAGAAGATCAGAACTTGGATTCCTTTTGGAAGGTTAATTTCAGATCTTCTAACAGAAAATGGACTGGTGACTGCTCTATATGCTGCTGGAGTCACAGATGAACTGGAATTCATTCTTGGAAAGCCTCTGAATGCCAAAAGTCTTCAGAGACTAAAAATAGTAGAAGAACTCACAACAGCACCCACGAAGCTGAATATCACTGAACTTAGTCAGAAGAGAATCCCTGTAGATGACTACCATTTGTTCTTTGCTGAAGAACCCAGATAAATTATAGTGAGTTATATTGATGCTTGCAAGGCAGATGGAACGCCAATTTCTGCAGATATTCTGAAGAGAGCAAGGGAACCATTTCCTGTTGTAGAAGAAGAAATCCCAAGAAAAAGAAGTCAATCAGAAGCAGAAGCTGCACCTGTTCAGAAGAAGCCCAAGATTGCTGAGAAGCCTCAGAAGCTGATAAAGAGGAAAGCATCTGGAGACACTCCTTCTGTTCCTGCAAAACGTATCAAGATTAAAGGTACCAAAACTTCTGTATCTTCTGTAAATAATACTGTTGTAAATGATTCAACAATTAAGTCTATTCCAAAACCACCTTCTACCCAAAAATAATATGTTACTGCTCCACCTCATATATCTGTTACATCCCCACAAAAATCATCTAATCCTGCTTCCATCTCACCTATCAAACCCTCTACTACAAAATCATCTGTACCAAAACCAACAACAACAAAACCACAAAATCAGACTCCACAACCAGAAATACCAACGAAACAATCTGCACCACAAAAACCACAATCAGAACAACAACCAGAAAAACCATCTGAACAACAGAAAGAAAAACCATCTGAGCAACAACAACAACCCCAAGAAAAACAATCTGTATCACAACAAACACAACAACCACAAAAACAATCTGAACAACCACAAGCACAACAACAAGAAAAACAACCAGAAAAACCACCATCAAACACATCTGAACCCATTGCATATGTTCCAGTTACCTCTGAACCAATAAAAGTTACATCTGATCCACCCACATCTGATCCACCCACATTAGAACCACCTTCATCTGAACCCCCGTCAAAACCTCCTGAAAGTCCTTCAGAATCTACCAACCCATCTGGAACCAATATCCCTGAGACAGAGGTTCTTGATGTTACACCTCTCAAAACTGTCTTTCAAGTATCCTCTACCTCTTGCACACCAACCACTTCATCCAATTCCTCAGAATCTGATATTCACCCAGATTTTCTGGTATCCCCCTCTCACAGAGATTCTGAGGTAAACCAACCAGAACCCCCTGTATCTTCTGAAGTTCTTATTCCAGATCCTATTCCAACACCTAAACCATCTTCTGAAATCACCATTCCCAATCCTACACCCACGTCAAGCACATCTGATTGTGTACCCTCTGCTTCTCTTAAATTGTTTTTATCACACCTTCACAAACTTCCCCATGGTTTAAAAATAAAAGATTTTTATGACAGATTTGAACCATCTGAAACCATCACTCCTCTCAAACCCAAACTTACCATCATTCTACCATCTGTGCTTCAATCCTACATTAAATCAATGTCAGTAGTACCTTCATCAGATCCAAAACCATACTCTGCTATATCTGCTAAAGCTGATATACCTGCTTCATCTGATATATCTGCTAATTCTGACAAACCTGCTGCTTCTGATAAACCTGTTAAATCTGCTTTCCAACCTTACTCTAATAAACCCTTTGATGTGGTTCCCTATCACACCAAAGCAAAACCAAATCTGTTGAATGCCTTAAACAGATCAAAACCTGACAAATCCCCTGAAAATCCTTTCACACCCTACTACCCTCCTCCTCTGATCTCCATTCACAAATCCATATTTCCACCTACTCCCCAACCCAAGCCAATAACCTTGGAAACTCTGTTACACCCCAGACCTAGACTAAATGTTGATCATTTATTTACATGTTTTTTACAAGAAATACAGATGTATTTAGGTACTGTACAGAGGAAGTGCTCAGCAACAATGGATGCACAAGAATCTGATGTCATTTGGAATGGCTTCATAAACAGATTCAACACTGTAGCATCAAATCTGAAGAATGTATGTTCTGATGATGCGAAGCTCAGATTTGCTGAAGCTGCTAGAAGTCTGTCCTGGACTGTTAAGAGATCTGGACCACTGCTTCTTACAAATGCTCCTTCATCATCAGAAGAGAATACTGAATCTGCATCTGAAGACAACCCTTTGGCCATGACTCTGATAGAACATCCTTCTGGCTCTAATGCTCCTAGCTCCAAAGCCCCTATGGAAATTGACTATGTTCAAGCTTCAGAAAATGTTCCACCTTCTTCATCTGAGATTAAGAATGAACATCCAGATCTTGAAGACAAGATTGCAGTTCTGGAAGTTGGTCAATCAGAAATCAAGCCATGGATGGCTAAACAAGATAAGAAGTCTGAAGACATGACTCAGTGGATGTCCCAGCAGGATCAGAAGAATGAAACAATGGCTAAGTGGATGTCAAAACAAGAACAGTCCTCTTCTGAGATCACGGATCTGTTGAAGATGCTTTTGTCAAAACACTCTTAGTTTTTTTTTTCTCTTCTGTTGTTTGCATCTGATGTTTGCTTATGTATTTTGAATATCTTTTGATGTGTGTACTCTTGCTCTGAATTGAATGAATGTTTCAAAGTTTTCTCCACTTGATTTATCTCATTTACTGTTTCCTTTTATTTGTCTTTTCAAAGTTATTACTTTTTGCTTATGACAAAAAAGGGGGAGAAAATATAGATCTGAACTGTTTAATTAAACTTCACCAGAATGAAACTTCAGACATATCTATTTTATCTAACATTAAATCTGAGTATTTCAGAACATTTGATAAGTACACTCTGTAAAAGAAACTCTGAGACTCTCAGATCATTTGACAATTATCAGACTTTGACTCTGAAATATGCAAGACACTCTGACTCTCAAATGTTAAAGAACAATCAAGCTCTAACTCTGAAAAATACTCAAGACAAAAGGGAAGTTTCTATTCCTTACTTGTATTTAATTCAGGGGGAGATTCATCATCTCAGAGGGAGTCATAATTGTTAGAACACAGATTGGTTCTTAATAATTACTCTTTGTTTTGATGATAACTGTTAGGAAATTTATATTTAAGAATTATATACTCTAAAATTTGTTTGAGAGTTTTATTGCAGATTGAAATAATATTAACTCTCTAGAAGCAAATCTATTTTGAATACAAGAAGTTATTCTGACTCTGAAGCGCCAGATGCACCTTACAGAAGAATCAGATTGCTCCTTACAGAAGATCTTGAGTGTAGTCTCCAGAAGGATCTGAAGCAAGAAGCTCCAGAACATTCTGAGTCAGAAGCATCTGAAGATAATCAGAAGCATCTGAAGATAATCAGAAGCATCTGAAGCTCAAGCATCTGAAGCATAGAAGAATATTTATTGAAGAGTTTCTCAAAGCATTTATCTACAGAAGTTTCTGAAAGTACCAACGCTGCCAAGTACTGAAGTTCTGTGTCAATATGCTCTGATGATCAACACGCTAGAAGCACACATGCTGCAGAAGACTCTGATACAACATAGTTCTGAATTTCATTAGAAGACTCTGATCCATTCAGACTCTGAAGAACTTGCTGAAAACTGAAGAAGTAATTTTCAAGAATATATCTGTTGGAGCTATTCAACGTCTCTTTCCTTATTTGTGCTAGACACACTTACACAGACAAAAAGGATTTCTCTGTGCCATATACTTCTAGGAAAGGTCACTTGATGTGAAGACAAAAAGTTTCAGACCTTTTGAGACTCTCTTTTCAACGTTCAGCTTGCATGGTTCAGCTGCCTATAAAAGGAGAACTTCACTACATTCTTCAGTGACACACACTTTGCAGAAAAGAAATCAATATATTCAAAAGCTCTCATTCTTATTCTTCATAGAATCTCATTGTACTTAAACTTAAGAGAAAAATCACTGTTGTGATAAAAGCTTTTTAGAAGCATTAAAACTCTTGTATTTAATTTACATTGATTGTAAAGGATATTCCTTAAGAGGATTCAGTTGGAATCAGTAGCTCTTGAGAAGACTAAGGATTGTTGTTCTTAGGTGATACTATTGTAATCAGTTTGATTTAATAGTGGATTAAGTCCTTGTTGAGAAAGGCAAATCACTCTAGGAAGGGTGGACTGGAGTAGTTGTTAAACGAACCAGGATAAAAATAATTGTGTGATTATTTTCAAGTCTTAATTTTCATACTTATTCAACCCCCCCCCCCCCCCTTCTAAGTATTATCTCACCTTCAGTTGGCATCAGAGCTCCGGTTCTGAGTGTGCTATCACTTAACAGTGTCAGTAAAGATCCAGAGAGATATACTTTGATAAATATATTTATTTGTTATCATGGCTGATAATTCAATGTCAAATATTAACAATAAATATGAAGAGAGGGATAAGATCAACACCAAACCCCCAATGTTTGATGGGGAGAAATTTGACTACTGGAAAGACAGAATTGAGAGTTTTTTCTTAGGATATGATGCTGATCTATGGGATCTTGTCATAGATGGATATGTACATCCCACGGATGGGGATGGCAAAAATATTGACAGAAAATCTATGACAGATTCTCAGAAGAAAGACTTCAGAAATCACCATAAAGCCATAACCATATTACTGAATGCTATTTCACATACAGAGTATGAGAAAATCACAAACAGGGAGACAGCTTTTGATATGTTTGAATCCCTTAAAATGACTCATGAGGGAAATTCTCAAGTTAAGGAGACAAAAGCTCTGGCTCTGATCCAGAAGTATGAGGCTTTCAAAATGGAAGACTCTGAATCTGTTGAAGCCATGTTCTCCAGATTCCGGATACTCACTGTTGGGCTGAAAGTTCTGGACAAGGGATATTCTACATCAGATCATGTAAAGAAAATCATCAAAAGTCTGCCTATCAGATGGAGACCAATGGTGACTGCCCTGAAGATGGCCAAAGATCTGAACAAGATCTCTCTAGAAGAACTCATCAGCTCACTGAGGAGCCATGAGATTGAGCTTGAGGAAGATGAACCTCAGAAGAAAGATAAAGGTAAATCTGTAGCATTAAAATCTAACAAAACTGCTAAAGCTTTGCAGGTCATTCAAGAAAGCTCTGAAGAATCTTCTTCTGAAGAAGAAGATGAGTTATCCATGCTGTCCAGAAGGATTAACAAACTCTGGAAGCACAAGGGAAAGAAGTTCAACAACTTCAGAAGATCTGACAACAGAAAGGAATCTTCTAGTCACAGAAGATCTGCCAAGAAAGAAGTTGTGTGCTATGAGTGCAAAGAACCTGGGCACTACAAAAATGACTGCCCCAAACTTCTGAAAGAAAAACCTAAGAAGAAGTTCAACAAAAAGAAGAAGGTTCTGATGGCAACATGGGATGACTCAGATGAGTGTGAATCATCTTCTGAATCAGAAGAAGAATGTGCAAACGTTGCACTGATGGCCAGGACAGAGGATCAAGAGGAAGGTACCTCAGGATATGAATCAGAATCTAAATCTGATGATGATGCAGAAGAGATGTTCTTAGCAGCAAGGTCAGGACACCAATCATGGTACCTGGACTCTGGATGCTCACGACACATGACAGGAGAAAAGTCTATGTTCCAGAGCCTGGAACTTAGATCTGGAGGGGACGTGAAGTTTGGAGGGAACCAGAAGGGCAAGATCATTGGATCTGGCACCATTGGAAATGGTAAACTTCCCTCTATTACTAATGTTTTACTTGTTGAAGGGTTAAAGCATAACTTATTGTCCATAAGTCAATTAAGTGACAATGGTTATGATATTACCTTTAATCAAAAATGTTGTAAAGCTATTAGTTAGAAGGATGGCTCTATCCTATTTAGTGGTAAGAGGAAAAATAACATTTATAAACTAAATCTTTCAGAACTTAAAGTTCAAAATGTTAAATGCCTCTTGTCTGTTAATGAAGAACAATGGGTCTGGCACAGAAGATTGGGCCATATTAATATGAGACGTATATCTCAGATTAATAAACTTAATCTTGTCAGAGGACTCCCTAATCTGAAGTTCACTTCAGATGCTCTTTGTGAAGCATGCCAGAAAGGGAAGTTTTCAAAAACATCTTTCAAATCAAAAAATGTTGTTTCTACCTCTAAACCATTAGAACTACTTCATATTGACCTGTTTGGACTAGTGAAAACTGCATCCATCAGAGGAAAGAAGTATGGATTGGTCATTGTTGATGACTTTAGCAGATGGACATGGTTAAAGTTCTTAAAACACAAGGATGAGTCACATTCTGTGCTCTTTGACTTCTGCAAGCAAGTCCAGAATGAAAAGAATTTCAAAATTATAAAAGTCAGAAGTGATCATGGTGGTGAATTTGAAAATAAATATTTTGAAAAATATTTTTCTAAAAATGGCATTGCTCATGATTTTTCCTGTCCTAGAACTCCACAACAGAATGGGGTTGTAGAGAGGAAAAACAAAACTTTGCAAGAAATGGCCAGAACCATGATCAATGAGACAAATCTGGCAAAACATTTTTGGGCAGAAGCAATCAATACAGCATGCTACATTCAGAACAGAGTGTTTGTTAGACCTCTTCTGAAGAAGACTCCTTATGAATTGTGGAAGAACAAAAAGCCCAACATTTCATATTTTCATCCTTTTGGATGTATCTGTTATATGTTAAACACTAAAGAAAATCTGGGCAAGTTTGATTCCAAAGCACAGAAGTGTTTCATGCTTGGATATTCTGAACGCTCTAAAGGCTACAGAGTATACAACACTGAGACACAGATTGTGGAAGAATCCATTCATGTCAGATTTGATGATAAGCTTGGCTCTGAAAAGCCAAAGCAGGTTGATAACTCTGCAGATAGGGAAGTAGTCTTTATTGACTCTGAAGTTCCAGAAGCAGACAAACTTCAAGTGAAGGATCAAGAAGCAACTCCAGATGCTACTCCCTTAACTTCTCAGATGAATAATCTAAATATTTCTGAAGAGTCAACTATCAGAGGATCATCATCCAGAATTAAAGCTTCTCATCCAGAGGATGTCATTATTGGAAAGAAGGATGATCCCATCAGAACAAGATCCTTTCTAAGATCATCTGAGGCATCACTATTTGGACTAGTGTCAGAAATTGAACCATCTTCTGTAGAGGAAGCTCTGCAAGACAATGATTGGATTATTGCCATGCAAGAAGAGCTTAACCAATTCAGCAGAAATGATGTATGGGATCTAGTTCAAAGACCTCAAGGATTTAATATTATTGGTACAAAATGGGTCTTCAGAAATAAACTAAATGAGAAAGGAGAAGTTGAGAGGAATAAGGCAAGGCTGGTTGCTCAAGGATACAGTTAGCAAGAAGGTATTGATTACACTGAGACATATGCTCCAGTGGCAAGGTTAGAATCTATACGCCTTCTTATTTCCTTTGCTGCACAAAATAACATCACTTTGTATCAGATGGATGTTAAAAGTGCCTTTCTTAATGGTATTATAGAAGAAGAAGTCTATGTTCACCAACCTCCTGGTTTTGAAAATGAAAAATTTCCAGATCATGTTTTCAAATTAAAGAAATCTCTATATGGATTAAAACAAGCTCCCAGAGCTTGGTATGAGAGATTGAGTAATTTTCTTCTGGAGAAGAATTTCATCAGAGGCAAAGTGGATACAACTCTATTCTGTAAAACCATAAAGAAAGATATTCTAATTTGCCAAATTTATGTAAATGATATTATTTTTGGATCAACAAATATTATGCTTGGAAAGGAGTTTGCTACATGTATGCAGGCAGAATTTGAAATGAGCATGATGGGAGAACTCAGATTCTTTTTAGGAATCCAAGTTAATCAAACTCCAGAATGCACCTACATACATCAGACAAAGTATGTTAAAGAACTTCTGAAGAAATTCAACATGTCTGACAGCAAGGTGGCAAAGACTCCAATGCATCCTACTAGCTGACTTGGCAAAGAGAGGTAAGTAAGAAAGTAGACCAGAAGCTCTACAGAGGTATGATTGGCTCTCTTCTTTATCTCATTGCTTCTAGACCTGACATATTATTCAGTGTTTGTCTGTGTGCTAGATTCCAATCAGATCCTAGAGAATCACACTTGACAGCTGTCAAGAGGATTCTAAGGTATCTGAAAGGTACTTCTAATGTGGGTTTATGTTATAGAAAAACTGATGATTTCAAATTAGTTGGATTCTGTGATGCTGACTATGCTGGAGACAGAGTGGAAAGAAAAAGTACTTTTGGAAGTTGTCAATTTCTGGGAAGAAATCTAATCTCCTGGTACAGCAAGAAGCAACCCACAATTGCACTTTCAACCACAGAGGCTGAATACATTGCTGCTGCTGGATGTAGCACGCAGATGCTCTGGATGAAAAGTCAGCTAGAAGATTATCAAATTTTTTAGAGTAACATTTCTATCTTTTGTGATAATACTTCTGCTATATGTTTGTCCAAGAATCCCATTTTACATTCTATGGCAAAACATATAGAAATTAAGCATCATTTCATCAGAGACTATGTTCAGAAGGGAATCATAAATTTAGCCTTTGTTGATACAGATCATCAATGGGCAGATATTTTTACAAAACCCCTTGTTGAAGATAGATTCAATTTTATTCTGAAAAATATTGGTATGGATTTTTGTCCAGAATGATATTTATCAGAAGCAAATTATTACAGATGCAAAAATGTTTAATTCATCTGAAGTATTTCTTCTGTTTATTTATTCTATTCTGATTATTATTTCTGATATGAAACTCTGAACTAACTATCTTTAGAAGATCTGAACGTTGGCTAACGTTTCATTTCTTGAGAGATTTCAGAACAGCATGCAAGCAAACACGTGTCACACAAAATCTGAAGAGGTGGCGTGTACATAACTGAAGAGACGTTTGAGGTGAAATTTGAATAGTAAATATCTTGGTTCCCCCCCCCCCAAATTGTCAGAAGCATTTATTATTTGAAATGATTTTATTCTCTTCATTTAATGCTGCTCAAACGTGTGTTTTCTTTCTGACTCTTGATGTGCCTAAGTGATTAGTATAAATACTTGTTGTGTATTCACTTTCACAGTTTTCACTCTCAGAAATTACATGTGTTTTCATCTCTTGTTCTCTCTGCATAAAAACTCAAAACCTAAGTGTTTTAAAAAGCATTCTTCAATGGCGTCTTCTTCATCAACCACTGCACAGTTTCAATCTACAATGGCTGCTGTGACTTCAGATAACCTAGGTGCTGCTCCATATTCTCCTCCCAAGAGAACTCTTCTCACACCTATTGACAAACTAGAAGTGTTGTGTGAATCTATGGTTGAATTTGATTCTCTGGCTGACAATGGGTTTGATTTTCGCTCCATTGTTAGAGCTCAAGGATGGGTGAAATACTTTGATAGATTGTTTGGACCAGTTTACCCTCTACTTGTTAAGGAATTTTGGATTCATGCATCTGTGTATCCCAAGTTTATTTTATCATCTGTGTTAGGAAAGGAGATTATCATCACAGAGGATCTGATAAGGAGATTGATTGGTTATGAAGAAATAGATGGTGTTTCCCACCTGCCAGCTGGGCGTGTGGATATGGATGAAGTTTATGAGGAAGTTATGACTGCTGGACAAGCCTCTAACAGATTCAAAGATCTGAAGCCTGATTACAAGATCTGGGCCAAGATCTTCATGGGATGCATACATCACAGAAAGTCAACAAATTCCCCAGATTATGTCAACAATGAATAGATCTATTTTATGTACTGCCTTAGTCAGAGCAACAAGGTAGATCTTCCTTACATTTTGTTCATGCATCTGTGGAATCACATCAATGCATCTAGAGAATCTGTAAAAGAAAAAGGCCAGAAGATCAGGACTTGGATTCCTTTTGGAAGGTTGCTCTTAGATCTTCTCACTGAAAATGGTTTAGTGGCTGCTCTGTATGACGCTGGTGTTAGAGAGGAATTAGAGTTCATTATGGGAAAGCCTCTGAATGCTAAAAGTCTTCTGAGACTCAAGATTGTAGATGAACTCACTACTGCTCCAAAGAGGTTAAATATGTCTGACTTGAATAAGAGGGTTCCAGTATCTGACTTTCCTCTATTCTTTGCTGAAGAACCTAGACATATAGTGTTGATGTATATAGAGGAATGCAAAAAGGAAGGAGTACCTGTTCCAGCAAATGTGTTTCAACTTGTCAAACAACCACTACCAGATGCAGGAGAAGAAGAAGAAGTACCACTTCAGAGGAGAAGATCTCAGCCTGCAGCAGAATCTGAACCTGTCCACAAGAAGGCTAAGATTGCTGAGAAACCCAAGAATCTCTTAAAGAGAAAGGATTCTGAAGAAGCTGCCTCTGCATCTGCTAAAAGGATTAAACTCAAAGGTACTAAAACTCCTGTTATTTCTAAAAATGTTGTTATTAATGATTCAACTATTAAGTCTGTTCCCAAACCACCTGTTACTCAAACAACTTCTGTTGCTGCCCCTAGTTCTGTCTCACCCCAAAAATAAAACACTGCTTCTGTATCAAAACCACCTCAACCCAAAATACACATCAAACACTTCACTCCACGTCCATCACCATCAGCTTCACAACCAACAGAACCACAACAAACAGAACCACAACCATCAGAACTACAACAACCATCTGAAAAAACAAAACTCTGATCAACCACAAATAGAAAATCAACCACAAACTTCTGATCATCCAGAAAAACAAACCACAAAAGATCAACCAGAAAAAGACTTTGTCATACCACCCTCAAACATTCCATCTTCTGAACCTGTTGCACCTGTTACTTCTGAACACACAAAAGTAACTTCTGCTCCTGTTTCATCAGAACCACCATCCCAACAATCTGATATTCCTTCAGAACCTTCTCATATCCCTGAGACAGAAGTTCTTGATATCACTCCATTAAAAACAGTGTTTCAAGTTTCTTCTACCTCTTGTACACCTACAACATCCTCCAACTCATCAGAATCAGAAATTCATCCAGATTTTCTAATTAATCCATCTGACAAATACCCTGTACATGAACCTGAACCTGAATCAACCTTACCTGCTAAAACTCCCATTTCAGACCCTATGCCTCCACCTGCACCATCATCTGAGATGATTGTTCCCACTTCCAATCCATCATCATCTGGTATATCTTGTGCTCAAGTGTCTTCTCTTTATCATAATTTATCTTATGGTTTCAAACTAAAAGATTTTTATGATAGAGTTGAACCTTCTGAACCCCTGAAACCTCTGAAACCAAAACTCAGACAGGCCCTTCCATCTGTAATCCTTTCATATATTCAATCTATGACCAATGAAGGATCTTTAGCAACAATATCTGCTACATCTGGTAAAGCTGTTGTTTCAGCTCTGCAACCTGCATCTGATAACAAAGTTGCATCTGATAAACCATCAACCTCTGCTTTCATACCATATTCTAATGAATCCTTTGATATTGTTTACCCACGCACAAGACCACAACCAAATCTGCTTAATGCTTTAAACAGATCCTTACCTCAAAAACCAGAAATTCCATTCATTCCATATGTTCCCCCTCCTCTGATTTCCATCTCAAAATCACTGATACCACCAACTCCCAAACCTAAACAGATGACTCTGGAAACCTTGCTTAAACCACCACCCAGACTTAATATTGATCATTTATTTCAAACGTTTTTGCAAGAAATACAGATGTCTTTAGGTACTGTTCAGAAAAGATGCTCTGAAACTATGGATGCAAATGAAACTGACATCATCTGGAAAGGTTTTATCAATAGATTCAACACTGTAGCTTCTAATCTGAAGAACATCTGTTCTGATGATGCAAAGCTCAGAGCTGAAAGAACTCAATTCTGGATTGTCAACAAGACTGAACCTCTGCTTTGTTTGGATGCTCCTCCTCCTCCACCAGAACCAACTGCCAGTGCATTGACTATGACTCTGGTAGAACCCTCTTTAGGATCTCCAGAACCTATGGTAATTGATTCTGTTCAGGCTGCAGAACCTCCATCTTCTTCATCAGAGATAAAAACAGAACATCCAGATTTTGGAGACAAGATTGCTGCTCTGGAGGCTGGTCAATCTGAAATAAAATCTTGGATGGCGAAGCAAGACAAGAAATCTGAGGACATGACAGAGTGGATGTCTAAACAAGATGAGAAGAATGAGACAATGACTAAGTGGATGTCAAAGCAAGAGCAATCTTCATATGAGATCACAAACCTATTGAAGATGCTTTTGTCAAAACACTCTTAGATTTTTTTTAATGTTTGTGCATCTGTTGTTTTGCATCTGAATTTTATTGTTATATCTTCTGATATTTTCCAATGTACTCTTGCTCTGTTTTGTTAAATGAATCAGTTTGTTTTTTTTTCTCCATTGAATTATCTATTTATTGTTCCTTTTATTTGTCTTTATTAAAAGTTTTTAGTTTTTGCTTATGACAAAAAAGGGGGAGAAAATAAAGATCTGAACTATTTAATATAATTTCACTAGAATGAATCTTCAGACATATCTATTCTTTCTAATATCTAAATTGACCATTTCAGAACATTTGATAAGAATACTCTATAAAAGAATCTCTGAGTCTCTCAGATCATTTTTTTTTATCAAACTCTGAATCTCATATCTGCAAGATATTCTGACCCTTAATTATTACAAAGACAAACAAGATCTGACTCTGAAGATTACTCAAGATAAAAAGGGAAGTTTCTATTCCTTTTTCATATTCAACTCAGGGGGAGATTCATCATCTCAGGGGGAGTTATAATTCTTTATGTTCAATTAAATAAAATTTTTGATACTTTTTGTCATCATCAAAAAGGGGGAGATTGTTAGAACACAGATTGGTTCTTAATAATTACTCTTTGTTTTGATGATAACTGTTAGGAAATTTATATTTAAGAATTATATACTCTAAAATTTGTTTGAGAGTTTTATTGCAGATTGAAATAATATTAACTCTCTAGAAGCAAATCTATTTTGAATACAAGAAGTTATTCTGACTCTGAAGCGCCAGATGCACCTTACAGAAGAATCTGATTGCTCCTTACAAAAGATCTTGAGCGTAGTCTCCAGAAGGATCTGAAGCAAGAAGCTCCAGAACATTCTGAGTCAGAAGCATCTGAAGATAATCAGAAGCATCTGAAGATAATCAGAAGCATCTGAAGCTCAAGCATCTGAAGCATAGAAGAATATTTATTGAAGAGTTTCTCAAAGCATTTATCTACAGAAGTTTCTGAAAGTACCAACGCTGCAAAGTACTGAAGTTCTGTGTCAATATGCTCTGATGATCAACACGCTAGAAGCACACATGCTGCAGAAGACTCTGATACAGCATAGTTCTGAATTTCATTAGAAGACTCTGATCCATTCAGACTCTGAAGAACTTGCTAAAAACTGAAGAAGTAATTTTCAAGAATATATCCGTTGGAGCTATTCAACGTCTCTTTCCTTATTTGTGCTAGACACACTTACACAGACAAAAAGAATTTCTCTGTGCCATCTACTTCTAGGAAAGGTCACTTGATGTGAAGACAAAAAGGTTCAGACCTTTTGAGACTCTCTTTTCAACGTTCAGCTTGCATGGTTCAGCTGCCTATAAAAGGAGAACTTCACTACATTCTTCAGTGACACACACTTTGCAGAAAAGAAATCAATATATTCAAAAGCTCTCATTCTTATTCTTCATAGAATCTCATTGTACTTAAACTTAAGAGAAAAATCACTGTTATGATAAAAGCTTTTTAGAAGCATTAAAACTCTTGTATTTAATTTACATTGATTGTAAAGGATATTCCTTAAGAGGATTCAGTTGGAATCAGTAGCTCTTGAGAAGACTAAGAACTGTTGTTCTTAGGTGATACTATTGTAATCAGTTTGATTTAATAGTGGATTAAGTCCTTGTTGAGAAAGGCAAATCACTCTAGGAAGGGTGGACTGGAGTAGTTGTTAAACGAACCAGGATAAAAATAATTGTGTGATTATTTTCAAGTCTTAATTTTCATACTTATTCAACCCCCCCTTCTAAGTATTATCTCACCTTCAATAATTATTCTATTTTCAATTAAACAAAATTTCTGATGTTTTTGTCATCATCAAAAAGGGGGAGATTGTTAGAACACAGATTGGTTCTTAATAATATCTCTATGTTTTGATGATAACTATTATGAAATTTTGTAATTAAGAATTATATACTCTAAAATTTGCTTAAGAGTGTTTGCTGCAGATATTAAAGTAATTATCACTCCAGAAGCAAATCAGAACTGAACATGAGAAATATGCTAGGCTCTGAAGCGCCAGATGTATCCATTAGAAGATTCTGAATGCTACCAACAGAAGATCCTGAGCGTAGCCTCCAGAAGAATCTGAAGCAGAAGCTCCAGAAGGATCTGCAACAGAAGCTCTAGAAGAATCTGAAGCAAGTCAGAAGCATCTGAACCAAAGAAGAATTATGTATGAAGAGTTTTCAAAGCATAGTTACTACAGAAGATTCTGAAAGTACTAAAGCTGCCAGTACTGAGGATCTGACTCAAATATGCTCTGAACTTACACACGCTAAAAGCACACCTGCTGCAAAGACTCTGATCAGCAAAGCTCTGATCAACATCAGAAGGCTCTGATCAAATTAGACTCTGATGAATCTTGCTGAAAATTGAAGAAGAATAATTCAAAGATTATGTCCGTTGGAATAATCCAAACGACTCTTTCCTTATTTATGCTAGATACAAGAACACAGACAAAAAGGATTTCTCTGTGCTTTCTTCTTCTAGGAAAGGTCACTTGATGTGAAGACAAAAAGGCTCAGGCCTTTTGTGACACTCTTCTCAACGTGAAGCTCTCTTGGATCAAGCTGCCTATAAAAGTAAGTCTTCACCCATCTTCTTCAGTTGACGTTTTACCTGAAAAGAAATCAATATTCAAAGCTCTCATACTATTCACATTCTTTCTAGAATTAATTTCTTTGTTCTTAATATTAAGTGAAAAATCACAGTTATGATAAAGCTTTTTAGAAGCAATTTAAACACTTGTATTTGTTATTACATTTGATTGTAAGAAAACCTTAAGAAGATCCAGTTAGGATCAGTAGTTCTTGAGAAGACTTTGAACAGTTGTTCTTAGTGCTTACTATTGTAATCAGTTGATTAAATAGTGGATTAAGTCCTTGATTGAGAAAGACAAATCACTCTAGGAAGGGTGGACTAGAGTAGTTGAGTTCAACGAACCAGGATAAAAATACTTGAGTTTTTATTTCTAAGTTTTTATCTTCATACTTATTCAACCCCCCTTCTAAGTATTTTCTCACCTTCAAAACTGACACAGGAATGACAGTTAAAAAAGATCAACCATAAACTCATAGTTATTTAGAGAATCTTAATAGGTTAGACTACTAGATCACATTTCCAAGAGTCATTATTAAAATACTGATAAAATTTAATAAGTACTTAAATAATATGAAACTCAAGACAATAATTGTAACATATCTATAAAAGGACTATAGTAGGATTTCTTCCATCATCACTTAATCCCTAAAACACCAATATGTATAAGAAAAAGCAAATATGGGTTCCAAAGAGAGATTTCAGGAAGGCAACACTATTGAATGCAGCAACTCAAGCATATCAAAGCAAGGCAGCAGCTGGAGAACATGCAAGCAAGCTGGCAGCTTCAGAAGTACTATCCTCTTCAGCATCCTTTGTGAAGACACACAGAAGAACCAGATCTTCTGGATCTAGATGAAGAAACAAACTGAGAAAGGAGGCTTTGGAGTTTGCTAAGGAAGAATAGAAAGATTTTTTAGACAATCTAGACATGTCAGATGATCCTTCGGAGTTCCTTAGGACACATCCATTAGACTAGAAAAATCTAACTATCGTGTAATGGCATCCTTTTTATTAATACAATAAGTTGAAAACTGATGAAAGGCCATAAGTGATGTATCCTTATTGAAAAACTTGAACGGATCCCTTACTTTCTTTTATTTTTTGAGCATAACTTAACACATAAATGATCTAAAAAACATTATGCTTAAATGTTATTAAGATTGCAGGATTTGGCAAAAGAATACGACAGGGCAAACAAAATAAAATCCATGCCCTGCATATTTCACATAGCGAGCAAAAACTTTGCATAGTGAAGTTCGCTACACGAGACAAAGCGAGAAGCAGCAAACAAAAACATAATAAAACGTTCCCAAGATCGCTTGAAGCGGAAGAAGCGAAGATATTTCGCATAGCAAAACAGGGCTTCGTGTAGCGAAGGTCGCTACGCAAGACAAAGGGAACTCAAACAGAAAGAGGCGGAAGCAATCTTATCTAGTTCACTTGAAGCGAGCCAAAGTAGAGGATGTTTACATAGCAAACTTTACTTCGCATAGCGAAGGGCGCATATTGAAACTAAAGAGAGAAGAACAGAAATGAAACATAATCAAATCTTGCAAGATCGCTTGAAGCGAAGCAGCAGCAAAGAGAACTTCTCTATGCGACCAATACTTCGCATAGTAAAGTATGACGATTTCTAAAGGGCGGTTTCAAAAGGGTTGCAGTAGTATAAAAGGGTTGCAGCAGAGTGTTGAAGGATTATCAGTTCTTAATTTTCAATTGTAATAGTTATAGAAAGTTACTAAGGAGAAGAGTGTGAAGAGAATCAAGATGGATTTGCATCAAGAATCGAGAAATCGTCCTTGATGCAAGTTCATCTCCAATTCTTCAGTTTTGCACAAGCTACCATGAAAATGGATAGTTAAAGCTCTTCTCTAGTTAGGGTTGAAGGAAGACCACCGTAATCGTATGTTTTATCGTTTATTTCCTTAATGAAATTCTATTATTCATGATTATCGATTAAATCTTTGCATATCATCTTAAATTCTTTAAATACGAATCGTGATTGAGAAATACATTAGTATTCAAGTTAAAGATTATAATCAGTTAAACACTTTGTTATAGAAATAGAACCTAAGGTTTAATTCTCATATCCAAAACCCGGTTCTTATTACGATTAGTTAGTTGAATTGATCGAGAAATCATCGGTTAAACTAAATCAGTTGAATCCTCAACTAACATATAGACATATATGTTGTTGTGATCAAAATCAATGAGGATAATATGAAAAACAAGTTTCTTGAAAGAAATACCAACCAAAAGCATATGTGCACGGTGGTGGAATTTCAATCCAAACAAAATCTCTGTCAATTGAACTTTATTTTCACAACAATTTCTAGTTTATTTGTTGTTACTTTAAAACAAATCAATATTACAAAATCTACTTAAAACTATATCAATTATGTATTGTTAGTAATATCGCGCCGGTCTCTGTGGATGTTACACCCTCATTTTTCACCCAACATTTCATATCATGAATTCATCCTTGGGTATTTGAAGCAAATGGATTTGCAGAGTTAGGTTGTGTGTCTCTTCAAGGCATTGGATAGTCCAAAGGAGATTAGGGTTCCGAACATTTCAAGACTTGGGAGTCAAGGGTCCTAAGGGCTGTCATGGCCTACTCCTGATTTATTTTGAGGAATACAGGCTTCAAGGAGTTTCTATCACCCTTACCTAATTCAAGGTTTGTCTTGATCGATGTGAGGATGTTGAACATTGAAGTAATAGTTTTGTTCTTAAATGGATACATGTTCAAGGTCATGAGGACAATTTCTTTCAAATTCACAGCTTAAATCTAGTTTCTTAACCAAGACTTCCTTAGTTCACTGAGTTTCTGGGTCTCAGAGGTTCATTCAAGTTTGTCATATTCATAGCCCAAATTATATGTCTAAATTCATGTCAAATCCAAATCCTCAATTCAAGTTCAATGAAATTCAAATTCTCTTCAAGTTTAAGTCCACTTTCTAAATTCTAAATCAGTCAATTTTTAAGTTCATTGTTGAGATTCCATTTAGTCTCATTCTATCTTATTCATTCAAGTTTGAATTTCATTTTTTTTCTTTTACCCGAGTTTCAAATCTAATTCTCGTTTAATTTTCAATTCAAAAAATCATTCAAGATTCATATTGCAATTCGAAACTACCAATTTTCCACTTCAGTCTTCATTTAAATCCTAAGTTTTTTTACCATTCAAGCTTTCTTTTCAAGAATCAATTTCATTTCATTAGTAAACTCCAATTCCTATCAAGTTTCGAGGCATTTCCAATTTTAATCAAATTCAAGTTCATTTGTCAAGTTTAAATCTCAATTATACTCAATTCCAAATTCCATTTTATATTCCAATTTATTCAAATTCATTCTAAGTTCAAATGAAAGTCAAATTTCAATTCTATTGCATCTCATTTAAGTTATAAGTTCTATCAAATATTCATTCTAATCTAATTCAATCCTAATTGAGATTTTATGTCCCCATTTCAATTTGTATTCAAGTTTCAAGCATCTCAATTCTATCCAAATGTCAAATTCATTTCCATTACAATCCAAATCGAATCTCAACTAAATTATAGCATTCCAATCCATTTTTAGTTTTTTTATTTTCAACCCAATCCAAGTTAATCTTCAATTTCAATTCAATTTTATTTTCAAGTTCAATTCATTCTTTTTTTTTCAAATTTTCATACCCAATATATTCATGTCAAAGATTTTTAATTTCATTATAGATTCATTTCAATTCAAGCGCCCAAACTACCTTTTAAAATCACAAGGCCCCTTTCATACGAGTTTCTAAAAATAAATCACCAAATTTGCCAAGTCCATGTTCCTTAGGCCTATTACAAATTACTATAAAAATCTAATAAAAAAAACAATGTACAAGTAACCATGAAAACAAAAATGTTTCAATAAGCTATCCATATAAATTTCCTAGATGCCCAATTCAATCCCTGCATAAACCGTACCGATAATCCACCACAGATTTTCTTTTTCACAAATCCCTACTACACCCACACCAAACAACAAACCCTGCAACAATCTGCTACCTGCAAAGCGTACAAACCACATTAAATTCGTACAACCATACAGCCTGGCAAGAGAGAATAATAATGACTCACATACCTTAAGAATTCACACAGCAGAACCTGCTAATCCATTAGCTAAAACTTGCGCAAATTCACACCAACTTACAACCATTACCAAGCGTTACGATAAAATGTGAAAATGCAAGAAGACGCAATTCAAAATAAAGAATACTAGTTGTATTTTGAAATTAAATAGAAGAGAAACTGAGCTGAGAAAGGGGAGAGAGTAGCAAGAAAACCTCGAAAGGAAATACTCACCATTGATCCCTGCAAAATTGTACAATTTCTGCTACCATTTGCAGAAAGCGCGCCCCAATTACCATAATACCACACCTGCTACACTGCTTAACAACATTAACCAAAGTTTGCAACACACAACTCGTACGAGATCTCCCAACAGGCCACGCGGAACATAACCTTGCACAAACTTGCAGCAATTTGCACGAAAAATTTAGAGTTTTAGAGGACTACCAACTTACCACAAAGCTCACTACAGACAAAACATAAAACATTTGCAGCAAGGGTTTGTACGGTTCCTCATCTCCATCCATAACTGTTTTCAAATCTTCATCACATAATATTATCCCTAATTTTGGTCCTATAAGAACTACACTATTCACCCAAACGAGTGTCGCAACTACGAAAAACACTCGGCGGAAAACAGAAGAGTCGCCACCTTTCGTTATTTATCCCACATAGAGGGAAAGGAAACGATCAGAAAAATATGACGAAAAAGGGAAAGACAAGGTCATCGCAACCAAGTCCTGGATTCGGGAGTCGGTTACGCAAGGGGAAGGTATTAGCACCCCTCACGTTCGTCGTACTCGACGGGATCCACGCTTGTTGTCTATCTAAGGGTGTGGACAAAAAAAAGAAAAGAAAAAGAGACTCGGCAGAGCATCGCCTCTCTGTGCCCACATATTCCCTCGTGCAATGGGAAAGTCATAGTCAACGTAGTTCGGCTAACTACGGGTGAAGGGGGAAGGTTGCTCGCCAAGACATCGCGTCTTGTGCCTACGTACTTTCATCTGGTATGAAAGATCAGAGCAAACTTAGTTTGGGCGGACACAAAACCACAGATTAATTAAGTGTTTTAATCGAGTAGGGTTAATCATCCGTTCCAGCAGTTAGGGACTAAGCCTGTTTGCGGTAGAACCGAAGCTTAACAACACTCTTTTTACGGAAAAAAAAGGTTTCCGATTAATCCCGAAGGAAAAAGGTTTGAATTTTGTTTTGTGTTTTTTAGTGAAGTGAATTAATTCGGTTTGTGATTCACGTTGCACTAAAGACTATGACATGGAGGCGAATGCGTCGTATATCGCCCCCAAACGGGACGTATACTAAACACTCTAGATAAGCGAGAGGAAACCCCTCACTCATCATTCCCCATGTAGCTTAAGGCTCGTAGCGCGCAACGTTTATCGCCTTTATTAGATGAATTAGAATGGTTTTGAGATGAGAAGAGAGACGCACGGAAGGTCTAAGGGAAACTCGGCCCTAACGTTGTCATGCAAAGTGATCCTAAAGTTCGGATTAAAAGGGGAAACATCTACCCTAATGTTAGCATGCTTGGATTGAACACCTAATGTCTCTCCTACTCCCATCCTAAACAGAGGGACTAGGAATCCTATGGGGATCATGGTAAAAAGCACAAGAAGAACAAAGGAAGGATCAATCACAAGTAGAAAAATGCAAACATGAAAATGCAACACTTAGAATGGTGGGAGGGAGGAAAAAAGGTATGGGGTAGCATCTGCCACAAACGCGTCTCGACCTCAACAGCGATGCAAGAATGATGCAAACGTGTGGAGAAAAGCAAGAGATGAAAGCATATGACCATACAAACAAATGATCAATTCGAACCGCATACACAAGCATGTAAACAAATGGAAGAATGAACATACATGTCAACAACATCATGATTAATCAACCACAAACAGTGACAATTATTCAAAACAATTCAATCCTAATGCATCACATTGATCTATGATGATTCGAATCGAAACGGTATGCAAATAAACAAGCAAAACAACAAATATGGCATTTTGGCACAGTGTTAATCGGTTAACACATACTGTTAATCGGTTAACCTGTGTAAAACAAGTGAAAATCTGGAAATTCATAGGTGTTAATCGGTTAACACCAGGCGTTAACCGGTTAACACCCTGAAAACTTTGAAAATTTTGAATATTTGAATAGGTTAACCGGTTAACCATATACGTTAACCGGTTAACATTGTACCAGAAGTAAAAAACAGCAGCAGAAAAATCACTTCTAGCACCAAAACAGCTTATCCAAGGTTCCAACAGATCAACTTATCAATTAAGCACGAAATTAACAACAGAAAACAGAGATCCAACAGCATGGACACACAATTGCACAACAACAACACAATTCGAACGGATTGAAATCAACCAAAATTCAATCGAATATGAAGATTAACATGATAGGCTCAAAAAATTAAATCGGATCGAGAATTCCAACCTTCAAAGCGGATATTTGCTTCGGTAAATGTTGATCAACTGAATTTGAGCAGATCAAATGCTAGATTTATGGAAAACTTCAAGATCCACAATAATTGTTGTTGTATGAATGAAGATCCACCAAATTTGAGTCAAAAAGCTTCAAATAATCACTTCTAGATCCAACTCCAGATTCAGATCCAAGCTTCCACGAAAATTGAAGATGAAAATTGATCCAATGATGATGGTAAATGGAGGTTTATGCTCTAGAATCCATTGGTTTTAATGAAGAATCAAGAATTCCAATGAAAAAGAGCTTTGAGTGAGTTTTGGAAATGGAGAAGTTGAGAGAATTTGAGAGAGAATTATGATCAATTCTGAAAAATGGATGTGAGAAATGAAAATTGGATGGTTTGGTTTGGAGTAAATCACTTAAATATGACTTAGGTTTGGGATCCAAAGCAAGGATTGGAATTTGGATTGGAAAATAAGGCTTGGAATATGGAATGGGATTTTGGAGGGAAATCTGAAATTTAAGGGTGTTCTAGATCCTTCCCAAGTGAAAATTTGAATTCCAAGGTGATCAAAATTGGACCCCAAGTGCATTTGGCTTGCAAAATCACGTACAGGGAAAAATCTGCTATGGTTAACGGATTAACTATATGCGTTAATCGGTTAACACTGTTAAAATTCCAAATCTGGGCTAATTTTCGTTTGGTTAACCGGTTAACCATATAGGTTAACCGATTAACGCCTTCAAATTTTGAATTCTGGCGCCTTTTGGTGGGAAATCTGTCCATTTTCCCTGTTTCAACTATATGGAGCTCTGTTTAGCTGCTGAACCTCATTTTTAAACATGATCACTGTGAAAATGTTGGGCACGAGCCTGAATGTTGATCCTGATCTGAAATTAACCTGCAATATAAAATCGGTCGCCTGACCGCTGGGCAAAATAAATGCCCGAGCCTCTGATGCTCGTTGTTTGCTGCTTGGTCTCTTGCTCCATGATGAACTTGGGCCACAGGAACTCCTTGATCCCATGCCTCAAGAACGAATGCTATGCAATGCGAATGCTAAATGCAAAGAAACAAAAGCCAGTTACGGTTAAAACGAAAGGCAAATTTTGGGGTGCTACAACGAGGACCTAAGAAGTTCCATAAAAAAACCCTAAAATTTTTTACGCCGCAGCCACATGGAGAAGCGAACCCTAGTTTCGCTACACACAGAAAAAACCCTAAGTAATTTCCATAAGGAATACCTGATTCAAAGCAAGCCAGACATGAATTCATAGAGGGAGAGGAAGAAGACAAGATAAGAGTCAGAAAAAGATAAACGAGGTTTACCTGAACGCGTCACGAAGTTTCTTTTGGAGCATTCTTCAAGAGGTGTCCTTTCGAACTTTGCTTCTGTTGATCTTGAGCTACCCATTTTGCTTGCTTGTTGTAAGATGTTCGTCCTATCCTTCTTATTCCATTTTGCTTGATTCTGGTAAATTTACAACTAGGGTTTTATTTGGGAATTTTAAGATTCGTGGGTCTAGAGTGGGTGAAAAAGAGAGAGAGTCAAGCCTTTGACTCACTTTCTCGATTACTTGGGCCCGAGGAGCCTTTCTTAAGCTTCAGGTAATCGTCACCTCTAGCTAAACATCTGATACGTCAAACCTCATTTCCTCGCCCCCGTGCGATCAAAACCCTAAAACATATTCAAATCTATTCTCTTCTCCAAATATATACATCAACACATTAATATAACTTCTCACCGTCGCACGAACCGTCAAACCTTTTCCTAAACTTGAGATATGGTGTCTTGAGAATGACGCAAAATATTGCTTCGTCCATAACCTATTTGAGTCAAGATAAATGGCGTGTATCCCATGAATGTAAATATTTGGAAATCCATTCAAAGTGATGCAAGCGTACGCTCCTCACTCGTTTAGATAAAGCAATATTTTCTGTCGAACACGACTAAGTATCATTCGTTAAATCAAACCAATATTTGTAGTCCGAACTACTGACGCTCTGATTCTTCTTTCTCTTCTAGATGTAAGATACAAAGGCACAAGATTGCGATGATATTGGCGAGCACATATCCACAACCTCCTTTCTTTTCTCCCGTAGTCCCACAAACTACGGACGCTCTAATTCTTCACTTCTTTTCAAGTGAAAATACGTAGGCACAAGGGCCCTAATCCTTGGCGAGCACCTTAATCTAAAACCACCCATTTCCCCTTAGAGATTTAATCCTTTTATATTACCTTTTATCTTGGAAGAAAACAAATAAACAAAGCTAAATTTTCTCACAAATTGAATCAAGAGGTTCCCGTTGAGTACAACGGACGTGAGGGGTGCTAATACCTTCCTCTCATGTATTTCTTTATCTTACATTTTTCCTAACATTGTATTGGCTAGAAAATTGCAAGCTTTGTGTATGTGAGTTACAAAGTTGAGGGACTTATTACCTTTTGATCTTGAAATCAAAAGAACGGTCCATCAAAATAAACGACAAAGTAAGAAACAAAAGAAGCTAGCCAAGCAAAAGTTTTAACAGAAAGGGACTCCCACCTCAACAACCTGCACCTCAACTACATTAAAAAAAAAACCATGGAAGAAGAGGTACCTGAAATTGTGAATGGAGGACTATGCCAAAGCATCCTTATGGGGGCCTCGGCTGAAGGCTTATAAGTGTTTGGCTTCTCCTTCTATGATCCAGTCACTCGATCCTTCCTCCGGTGTGCACCTCCCTTGCTAATGTGGTACTAAGGTCGGACTCTCTTGTTATCTTTGGATTTTTAAGCATCTTCAACTTGCCTAACAGCTTTTTTATTGAACAAAGCACTACATCTAGGGCACAGTATCACTTTGGAGTCATCAGCCTGATACCTGTAAATAAATTTAATAAGATTTTCATTGGCTTTTGGGAACACGACTTCAATCTGGTTTTCAGTTTCAAATTATTTCATATTAAAATCCTTGTAGATTTTAACCATATTGACCATAGCAGGGTCCACGTAGTTTGCATCTCCAATCTATAAGGAATCAACATCAATTTTCACTGGGGCCTTTCCTTTAGCCAACTTGATTCTGCCTTCATTCAGAGCATTCTGCACAAAATCCCTAAAAATACATTTTGAGGTTTTATGTTCTAAGAAGTTGTAATACTTACAAAACCCTTGTGTTTTTCTTTGTTCCAATGGTGGTACTTTTGCACCAGGAGGCAAGAGTACTTGGTCATCTCCTACCAACAAGTCAAAAATCGCATCACATTTGGTTACATCAAAATTATACATATTCTTATGAATCCTATCATTTCTTTAGGTTCTGGAGGATTATTCCCATTTGCAGGCGTGAGTAACTTACAAACATATGGCGGACCTGACTTTAGCTCAGCCACGCCAACCTCAGACTCCTCGACATGCTCATATTCAACCTCAGATGCTATGTCGTGGGGAGCACCGAAAAAATTAGTTATTTGTGTCATCTGAGTCGCCAATTTTTGGTAACTCTAATTCATATTTTGAATCAACGGGCTAAATATTGTACCCATATGGTGTGTTAGAGTATTTATCATGTCATGGTTACTCTCATCCATCCGCTACCTCATTGCCATGACAAAACTTACTGTGAAGGCCAACATAGCTTGGGGACCAAAACCTGTCCCTGTGTGTGGTTGCACACTTCGGCCATGAATGGCTGAGCCGGACCCCATAATGGGCGGAAACATACTTGTGGTATTATCCCCAAACGCCAAGGTGTTATTCTGCAAGTTTTCCATAAACGTCGTCAGCATCCCAAATGGTTGTTCACGCCCTGGCATGGACATCATGAAATTTATGGTGAATGGCCTAAAGTTTATCGCCCTGGGGGGCCTAGGAGTCGTCGGGTGACTCTGGGGTGTTGGTTTAACAATTGTTCCTTCAGGTGAAGTCGTTGATGTCATTGTTATCGACGACATCGTCGTGGTACTAGTATTTGAAGGAATGGGCTCAATTACTGTCACAGAAATTGTCCTCGTTCCCGTTCCAGTGTTGTTTGAAGGCTGGTTATTTCTAGGATTCACCATTCTTCCAACGCATTGACTAACAACCGGTTTCCTCACTTCTCCCTTGGTTATTTTACCACACCCTAATCTCATGCACTATCGCACACGAATAGGAAAAGTTTATGAAACTCACGTAGAAAACACTAGATATTTCTTGACAAAATGACAAAATAAAAGGCAGACACACAAAACAGTCCCACTGGGCGTGCCAATTTGATTGTGGTGAAAATTCGCAGAACAAAACGAGTTTATATTAATACTTAAGGGATCAAACTCAAAAGTCTCCCGGACATTTGTGTGTTATTTTTGGTCGAAAATAGGGGTGTTCGTCGAAGTCAACACAAACTTCTATAATAACGTCGTGATAAAGAAATGTGACTAAAATGCAGGGCAAATGTGAACGAAATGCAAGGTAAAACGAAGTAAGGTGTTTGCGTAGAAAGATAAAGTGCAGTAAGATAAAGGGCTGAAAGTTAAAAGACTTTTAAAGTAAAGTATAAAAAAGTAAAGTTTGCTGAAAAGATAAAGGTAGTCGAAAATAGAGTGGGAAATGTAAAGGCATTCGAAAGTAAAAAAGGTATGAAATGTATAAAAACATAACATTTTAAGATAAAAATGTTGGAATGTATTAAATTAGTGGAATGCATACGTACATTTTTCTCACATGTTTCTCACAGCGCATGTACTTTGAGAATAGCAGAAATGTGTACAATTTGCGGACCCCTTACAAAATAACCCTAAGTTTCTATATATACAAGTCTAAAATAACTGTACAAGACTAAAAAACTATTCCCATGATGACACGCCTTCATATCATGTAGCGATTTTTTACCTTGACGTGTCCACATTCTTAGTAACCGTCGACGCATATGCAATAATTCCTGCCTCGCTCCTTCTTTTGAATCTTCCAACTGCTCTATTGGTGCCAAGAACTAATAATCCTCGTCGAAACCTCTATCGTTGAATACATTAAAGTAACATGCTTCTAAGTATCGCCCACCATCGTATTGAACTCTACACTTAGCCAATATGACTTGGTATTCCATTTCACTAAGATTTATCGTAGCATGGTGCTTAATTCACTAAGTCCATATGCTTTTCATTAGGCTTTTCGACAACATCACTTTCGATCAGCATCACTATAGGTGACCCCCGAACTTGAGTCATATTAATCATGTTGACTCTATTTTTGTTATCCATGTGGCACATTTATGGCTAGCCCCATGAATACTTGCCATTCATAGTTAAGTTAAAAAAATCTAGTGTAACAATGATATGCTACTTTTTGTTTCATTTAATTCACATTCGTGAGGAAAAATAATAATAGTACATGTTAGTTTTAATTAGGGTTTAATTGGATAATTAGTTGTTTCATCTTTTAACTTTCAATTAAATCTCATTAGAACTTAATTCCTTGCATCTATTATTGATTTCATTTTTATATGCTTGAATCATTAGTTGTGAAAGTGCTTGTTTTTTCTTCTTGCTCCTTGAATGATTTTGTACATGATTAATGGTGTATGGTTGTATGGATGTAATTCTTGTATTGTTTGTGATACATCCCTCTATTGTGGGTAAAATGCTCACAATCTCCATGAGAGTGTAGGATTTATGATCCATCCTCCCATGGTGGGTAAAATGTTCCCCCTATCCCGTGGACATGTAATAGCGTAGGATTTACTTTTCTTTACTGATTTCTATTTCATGTTAATAAACAAAATAAAACCAAGACGATAAAAACAACCTTTCTCAAAAGATAAAAATAAACTTGATCCAACACCATGTATTTTCCAAATCAATCTCCATTTGACGCAACAAAAATTTTTGATCCAACGTCAAGTCGTTTTCTAAACATTTTTACTATAAACTGGATGAAAAAGGATGGGTGTATGTACTTGTGAACACTATTTCTCAAGCACTTGGGTTGTCAACCCTGCTTAGCTTGTGGACTGATACTTCTCTTCCATTCAGAACACTTAAAAATAAAACAATTTAATTTGGTCCTCATAGGGCGAAAAGAGAGGTTAGGATACCATCGTCCTTTTAACTCCTGAGTATTCTAATTTCCCGTGTTAGATACTTGTCTCCCTCTAAGTACCAACAATTAAAATCGCCTCACAAATTTCATTCCAAAAACCCTTCTCATACTGTAAAATCCATCACAACCAATCAAATTCAACTTTCCACCTTAGGGCATTCAAAACCTTTCAAAAAGGGCATGTTATTTCATTTCTACTGCATACAAACAACGCTTAAGTCTCCCGCACACGAGCATACAAGAAACGTTTAACTGCTAGGACATGAACGTTAACATCGTCCAATAAAAAAATCCATAAATTCGTGTTTTCTACCCTGAACTACGGAGCTCTGATTTCCTTATCGCACTATGAGGATATGTAGGCACATGATTGCAAAATCTTGGTGAGCACACTAATTTATAATTCATTTTTCCCCTTTCAAAAGTAACCTTTGGATAATAACAACCATTCGCGTATAGAACAAGAAAAATAGTTCCCGCTAAGTACAACTGATGTGAGGGGTGCTAATACCTTCCCCTTGCATAATTGACTCTCGAACCCAAATTTGATTGCGACGACCATTTTCTTCACCCTTTCGAAGTTTTATCAAAATTTTCCCTTTCCTTTAAAATAAATAAATTTCGGTGGTGACTCTGTATTTTTTACGTAGCGACATCAATGGATCTTAAAGAGTGTATGCATGGTCTAAGCTTATGTAAATCCAAACCATTCAAAATTTCAATTAAAACCTCAAAATAAAAACTCAAAAATTTAAGTCAATGAGTATCTAAAGAAATATAGCCAAATATACTTAGAAATGGAATGCATGATTTAAAATGCAAGTGATTAGATGACTAAGTAAAGTTGTTGACTTCTTTTGTTATTGACTTTGACATATGCATACTAACGAGACCTAATGACTAAATGCAATGCTCATTATGTGATGATGCAAATGAGATGCATATAAATTGTATACATATGATGATTGTTGCCACTATTTAAATAGCTTTGTCGGATGGCATGAGTGACGATAATCCTCATAGTATCTTGGTGAAAGGTATTTACATCTATAAGACCCATATTTTTCCCTTGGATGCGATGAAATGATATGATTTAGGATACAATGAGTTTGCTAGGGATACACAATGCATACCCTTTGGGGATTGCTAGGATAATTGATAAAGTATGTCTACTTGGGAGTTAAATAAGGTAAGGTGAAAAATACTTACTGGAGAAAACAAAGTTAGGTTTTGAAAGTTTGACATAGCATAAGTGATTTGTTATGGGTTCTCACGTAACATACATGATAAGGTTATGGCTTTTCACATACCAAAAGGAAAGCATTTGGTTTCTCACAGAATGATAAATATGAGTGACAACTTCTCACACTACAAGGGAAGTATTTTGGTTTCTCACAAAATAGTAATGATAAAGTTTTTGTTTCTCACATAAAATTAAAGGTAGGTTACAAATTCTTACGTATCAAATATTTAACGAGTTCGGGCTTTTGACAAAGTAAAAATGATAAGTTATGGCTTCTCACATAACAAAATGGAATGTAGTGGCTTCTCATAGAACAATAATGACAAGTTATAACTTCTCACATAAGGAAAGATGAATGAGCTGAAAGGCTCTGGATTCTCACAAAACAAATATGATAGTGTGTTACAAATTCTCATGTTACATTGATGAAAGCATTGCAATTTTTCATAGAATAACAAGTTTTAGGAAATGATATGATGAGTTAGTTACGGGTTCTGGCGTAAGTGAAAGGTTCTGGATTCTCACAGAACAAAAGATAGATTATGGCTTCTCACATAACAAAAGATGAAAGGTCTCAGCTTCTCACAGAAAGAAAGAATTACTCTTATGGATTAATTTACTTAAGAGTAGTGTTTTGTGATATTTTTTTAAAATGTTTTGCTATGGGTTCTCACATGTTACCATCCAAAATGAGTGTGATATTTTTTAAAAATATTTTTTGAATTAAATTTACGTAAGAGTAATTCTTTTATGAAATATATATATATATATATATATATATATATATATATATATATATATATATATATATATATATATATATATATATATATATATATATATATATATATATATATATATATATATATATATATATATATATATATATATATATATATATATATATATATATTATTTCTCTAAATTAATATTTTAATTTTTCATTTTAAATATTATAAATTTGTAAAAAAAAAAAAAAATTAACCTAACACGAACCCAACCCTAGTAGTTTGGTATAAATATATGGTTTCATTCACTTTGATAAGACTAGTAAGCATCAGCGGCGCCGATTTTCAAAGCTATACTTCTCCCTACTCTTGATCTCTTTATTTAGTTTGAATAGAGTTGTCTGAGACGCCTTTCACCATCAGTTTATATATCATTCATTCAGATATAATATATTTTCACAGGTATCTACTTATGTAATTGATTTGATTATATATACTACGATAAAAGAGAAACATCAATTGTAATTTTATTCTAATCAGATTTGTATTTTATAGGCCCCTTAATTATTTGGTCATTGATTATATAAATTATTTGTTGGCTTATTTTTCTAATAATTTTTTTCTTGTGTTTTGTCATCTTCAATAGATCTAAGATTGAAGTAAAGAAATTCAGATCATGGGATATTGCTTCAAGCCTGATCGAATACATATCATTATTGTCTTCTTATATATCCCTACGAGTTTTATTCTGCATTTCATAATGTTTAACATTAACCTCTTCTCGACCGTGATTTACTTGATTAAATATGCGTTAAATATTGCGCATAGCAGAAAAATGGCTGCTATAAGGAATATTGGATTATCTTTTAAGTTAGAGAAGGTAATTTTATTTTAATTTTGATTTAATCAAAAACTATTATTTTATGAAATAATTTCTACGCATCCTTGTTTTCAGGAGTTAAAATCTTCTTGACATATTATGCAAGAATTAGTTTCTTGTTCTTTAGAAGGTAATTCTTTTCAATTTATTATACTGAAATTTGGTGAATAAGTTTTTATCTTCACCTTTATTTCATATATTTGTACTACTTAAAAATGGTTGCTATAAAAAATATTTGGTTATGTCTTAGGTTAGAGAAGGTACAATTATTTTAATTTTAATTGAATACAAAAATATTATTTTAATGACTAATTCTTACACGTACTTCTTTTCAGGAGTTAAATTCTTCCTGACATATTATGCCAAAATCAATTTCTTGTTCTTTAAAAGGTAATTCTTTTTAATTTAATGTATTTTAATTCGGTAAATAAATTTTATCTTCACTCGAGTTTCATGTATTTTTACTAAAAAATATCAAAGATAAGTTTTTATGAAATCATCATTTTTTTACTTATATGTATTTCTAATAAATAATTTGATGTTTAATGTTAATATTATGAACAAATTATGAGATTTAGTTTAGTGTTATTAAATTAGTGATACAATAATTGGAATTTAGTATGTAAGCCAAAAATTCTTGTTGTTGTATATATGAAAGATTTTTTTATCTAAGGGTTATCAAAACGATGTACCAAATATAAGTGATAATAAGCATCATCAATTAAGAAGAATGAGAATATTTTTTTGCTCAGACGTTTTTGATGTCAACTTATTGTATTGACTAAAAAATACAAAAAACATACTTTTGCAGAAGTGCTACATTGTTTACAAAAGAAGCTCTCGAAATACTCATGGATACCAACACATCCTTCATTTTTGGAGTCAAAGCTTCTGATTTAAAATTAGGAAAACTTTTTACTTGTAACCATTTTTTTGCGCAATCAACGTACCATTCAAACTCATATTCAAAAGTTCTAATCTTATCCTGATTCTTAATTAAATTCATCCTGGTATATTATGCAGACACCAATTTCATTATCTTTAGAAGAATAATTCATTCAAATATATTGTACTATGGTCTAGTGAGCAAAAAACATATTCACTCAAACAACAATTATATTTACAAATAAACAAGATATTTATTTTACATTGGATACATACAAGGGTTTTCCTTCCTAACGTACTTATCAATGGTGCAGTTTAGTCATAATAAGCAACATCAATTAAATCGCTGTAGATTAAACCCTTACACATAATACTTTAGGTATAATACTAATTTGATCTATTCTTTGAATATTTCAAATAATTACATTGTAAATATCATATTACTATAATGTATCACTATATATTTCACCGTAGTAAGATTTTTAGTTGTGTTTGTGATGGTTACTTTTCAATTATTGTTCTCATAGATATTCATAGTCATATTCAACTAACGTAGGTTAATAATTGAAATTGAAGCATCTTATTTAACAACAAATTAGGCTCGAACGAAAATAAGTTATTAAAAACTCACAAGAATACAACTATTGATCACAAAATTTATTTAATTGTAGATATAACTTATACTTAAACCATTTTATTTAAACCTTAGTTTTAAGTAGTTTAAACCTAAAGAAAATGAAATTAGGTCGTTTTTTTTGTTAAACTATGCCAAACAAAATGTAAGAATGAGATTTCATAATTGGAACATCAGGATGTCTTCATGAACCATTTCAATCATGTAATTCCCATTCAATAATGCTATGAAGTAAGTATATTCATGTTATAAAGATTAATGAGAGACGGATATAAAAACCACGTCTGGATTTATAAAGGTTCGACCTAGCCACTCGTCCTACTTCTCTTTTACTAAGAATTTCTTCTTCATATTTTTACTAATATATTGTCATGAGCTTTTATGGATATTCCTACAAACCTTATTAAAATATATGAGAGATTTTAAACATGTTGATCCCCCAAACCAAATAGAGCTTTTGACGGCTAAGCTCACAAACCAAACAAGGATTTTACCGGCTAATCTCAAGAACCAAATAGAGATTTTACCAGAACAATCTCATTAACCAAACATAGATTTTATTAGGACAATCTTGAGAACCAAATATATCAAACAAGATAACTGCACTCTTGATGAAGAACACTTAAGCATGAACACCAATAAAACAAAAAATTCTCACAAATATTTTTCACTCACTAGGCACTAAGGAAACTCTAGTGAAAGAATATAAAGTAGAGAAAAAGAGAAAAGAATAAAAAGATAGTAGAAATCCAGATTCTAGTGTAGTTTTAAATAAGGAGAAGCCTTCTTTATATAGGAAAAAAATATTTCAAAAAGAAAATGATATATGGGTTTTTAATTCTCAAAATAGATTATGAAACAGGGTTAATTAACTATCCGCTTCAGAATTACGACAACCCTAATTCCCAAAAATGAAAGCATACAACGACTAGTGTCTTAATAGATTACAAGTGTTTTTAATTGAATAAGAAATTTTATGCCTTTATCTAGATTGGTGAAGGACCTTAATCGATTAGAAAGTGTATATAAACCCCCTAAATGTTTATGAACATCGTTGATCAATTCTACAAGCATCTTTATGGTTCCTCTAAGGGATTTAAGGTGTTTATATCAAATAGAGACGCTTAAAAAATAGTTTGGTGTTTGTTTGTGTGCGTGTGTGTGCGTGTGTGTGTGTGTGTGTGTGTGTGTGTGTGTGTGTGTGTGTGTGTGAGAGAGAGAGAGAGAGAGAGAGAGAGAGAGAGAGAGAGAGAGACAGACAGACAATTGTATTAGTATATTAAAAGATACTCTTATACTTTTATAATACACTGATCACTCATACACATGACCTTGTGAGCTTTCACACTTCTGCATTTTCACAACCTTGAAGCTTCAAGACCCCTTTTATAAATTCATTAATGATTCAAAGAATCTCAAACCAACACCAAGTGAAAATTCAATCAAACACTCTCAATCATGTTTCAATCATGTCAACACACTTTTTCCTAACTTTCCAATTTCATAATCCAAAAAATGTTTTACCTAAAGTGCTCGCATTAGTAAAATATCTCCTACACCACCTTAACCACTTTCACCACCGTTACCAAATATTTATACAAATTGAAGAAATGATAATTTATATTCACAAATATATTGACTGAATTGTAGATGTTAATGATGAGGGCAACTTCAGTTATCACACTGTTTAAACTTTGCTATGTAACAGAAAGTAGAATAATACACTTGTACGTTGACATCTTGTCAAAGAGTTGAAGGCTCGTAAGGAATAATACACAACATTATACGGTAAAAAATAACAATTAGATAAAGTTTAAATATCTCACATTCCTTGTTTTAGCGGTCCATCACATGAGACAAAACGAATGCGTTTTCCTTGAATGTGTTAAGTTATAGCAAGAGCATGTAACTGTACGTGTATCGATCTGACAATATATGGTTTCTAGAAAACCCTTTTTCCACTTTGAAGTGGCCCACCATAAAATCCAGCTGGATTATTTGTATTGGATGTGTCGTACCTCGATAAATGAGTGCACAGCCTCACGAAGCGCAAACGCATGCTAGCGAGTTGGGCTTAACAGAGTCCACTACAACATTTAGACTCTCTAGCAACCATTCGAAAATGTTGCCAAAACTCTGGAAATCGTTGCCTAAAAGAATAGGGGACGTTTTCTGGGCGTCTCCTGTGGGAGCGTTGCCTATAGTTTGAGGGGACGTTTTTTCATGTTCTATGGGCACGCTTTTTAAAAACGTCGCCTAAACAAAAGGAATAGGGGACGATTATTTGTGGCATCTGAGGCGACGGTTTTTAAGCGTTGCCATATGCAGCTACAATTAATAATTGTTGCCTTAAAAATCTGAATCAGGAGGATCATTTTTAAAGTGTAGCCATAGCTTATAGGTTGTTCTTTTGGTGCCCCCATAAAATATACAATTTCACAATTATTTTCTAAATAATATAGTCGATGATGATTGACTTCAAAAAAATATCGATTATAACTTAAACAAGATCAAATTTAACCGTACATCCATAAAAGTTGTAATATTATAATAAAATTGAGTTCAAACATTAATTCAAAATAATATCCAGTAAACAAAATGCCTAAGATAACTTTAATTATAATACTAAGTTTAATACTGATAATGATCGCTATATAATGGAGCATATCCTTTAACGTCCGAATATCCTTTCAAAGCAGGTTGATCCTCCCAAGGCCATTCATCCCAATCAACACCGTGAAATTTTTTATTTTGACCTTTTGCAACTGCTCTAGGAGTTGGAGAGTATTCATCTTCCGGTCCAAACATTTGATCAGTGTCATCGGGAGCATCACTGTAATCATTTCTATAGTAAGGATAATTAACCCCCGACCTCTGGTGATTGTGATTTAAATGCCGTCTCTGACCTTCAACATCAACGGTAACATTACACCTTAATTGCATATTTCCTCAACGGGAAATAGATTTCTTTCTTCTTCTCACGCTCTGTCTTCAAAGATTGCTGTAAGGAAAATACAAACTAAACTCAATAAGCCATGTTATGAAGGAAGCTTTCACAAAAAGATTTGTCAACTAGTCAAAATCTCAAGAGCTTCAAAACACGAAGCACTAATAAGAGCTTCAAAACACCATCACCAACAATACTGTATTCACTAACTCTCTCGCATATACAGAAACACTTACTAGAGAAAACAAAAACAGAAACAAAGTACCTGATTCTTGGTGAGATGTCTTCTAATAGCTCTTGTCTTCTTCAGACGCAAATCCAAAGGCAGGTATTTCTTCTTCTTACAAGCTTCCCTCAATGCCGACTTTTACTTCTGTGAAATCACAGTCAAAACCTGAGCTATTGAAAGCCGAACAACTTTTCTGCATTCAAACAATTAAAAAAAGTACCCAAATCAACGAAAACTCGGAATACCTAAACCATAATACAAATGAAAACAAGCATTTAAACTTAAATTTAGATAAATGCATACAATAGATATTATAAAATTAAACAACTCAGACTAAATTAAAATTGTCCTCAAGTTGAGGCTTGTCTTGACGAAGGACTAGAGTTTTCAACTTTGTGAACTTAGGAGCTAGAGATAGCACCAAGTTATTCATGTTCCTGCTACACCTAATAATACATGTACTTTTATTAATCATAGCTTCAACAGAGAAAACAAAGAAGAAGAAAAGTATAGTATATATACCATGAGAGTGATAAGTGGGTGAGACCAAAAGCAATAGAATCTCTCCAGCCATGACAAACATGAAAAGCTGTAATAACCATTTGACCATCTAAAGGTGACAAAATCTGCATCAGAAGTTCAACTGGAATATCCTTCCATTCTCTCATCATCATCATCTTCTTCTTCTTTTTCTACTACCGCCAGAATGTCTGTCAATCTTGGTAACCAGCTCGACAAACTTGACAGCAATGTGGGAGGTGTGGCAGTCAAGAACAGGGGCATAACCATTTCCAATTTGGCCAGGATGATTCATGATGATAACTAGAGATGTAAAATTAGCAGCCTCCTTAGCTGGGTCATCCTTGGAGTTTGAGGCAACATAACCACGCTTGAGATCCTTGACAGCAACATTCTTAACATTAAATCCAACATTTTCTCCAGGAAGGGCTTCTGCGAGAGCTTCATGGTGCATTTCCACAGACTTGACTTCAGTTTGCAGTCCAGTTGGCCCCAAATACCAGTAACTAATACACCAAAAAATACAAGATAAATCTTACGATTGCTGCATGGATTAACATTTTATCAAACGAAAACCATTTTATGCTAGAAATCTGACCGACAACATGGCGCTGGAAGAACGGATCTCCATATTCTGCCATCCAGCACAATCAAAAGCATGACTACATTTCGGCAACAACCTAAGCTTATCTTCAAGCCCAAATTCACACAAACAAACAGCACAATCAAAAGGGTTCTTCAATCCAATAATAGCTTCATAAAGAAACATAGGAAGAGTGTATCAATAAAAGACTGGTCAACACCAGCATCATGAAGATGAAAAAGCTGTTGCCAATATTCGTACATGAGCTTATTTCAACATGATAACTCATAAATACAAACTAATTCCAGGCCGTATTTCACAAAATTCAGTAAACAAATACACCATGTCAAGAATAGGGGTCTGACCTTATGTGGGTGGATATCATCAAAAACATGAGCTTGACCTCCGTAGAATATAGTCATCTGGCGGCTGGCAGGTGTTACCCTGTGTTGACTGCTGTCAATACCAAAATTTATAAAGTCAAGCAAATTCTCCTTTTTTCCAAGGTGAAGATACACACATGTTAAACATTCGTAAATGTCAAAAATACACATACACACAAGCATGAGAATTGGAGCATGTTTATCACCTGAAGCTTGAGCTCTTATGCTACTGGTACTGCAGATTCTGTTGTTGGTCACTTCTAATAAGGGGTTTGACTCTTGTTTAAAGCTCTACTCATACAACACCAACCACGCTGACACAAATCACCTACACCTACTATTCACCCATGATGATTTGAATTGTTCAGCCCTGTAGAGCATGTCGAGCATGTGTCTCTACAAGTCAACACATGATGTAGAGCCAACAACTCCAACCATAACCAAAATTTCATTTAATTTAATTGAAACATAACAAATACACTTAAAGTGTACTAAGTTTATAACTTACCTGTAGATAGTATGTCCTCTGCTCCTCTTTAGAAGGCTTTGCCAAGGTGCTAATATCAACACCATGGCAGGCTTCTGTTTCATCAAAAAAGTTGTGCCAATCAACCATAGCAGATTGGTAATCATCCAATTTTTGTTCTACTATTTCAGTCCTAATACGCGCCATCCACATTCGAGCATGACTGGAATACCTACAAAATAAATATTTTTAAATCAATTTCAACTGTAACATAACACCAATAGCCACCAAAGATTTACTCATTCATAAAATGAATGTTAATGTTAGAAAAACTTCATTTCCATAAATATCTTAGAAGAAAACAATACTTACATCACTCCTGTGGGTTTAAGTCAGCGGTTACGAGCACATATAACAAAATCGAACATAGATTATCGCAGAAGAACATAAACCATCGATTCAGATATGATGACATCAACTGCAAAGGCATACAAACACCAACATTTTGTAAGGCAATCAAAAGGTACACAAGCTGCGATTCAAACTCGGCGAAGTCTACAGATCCCGATTCAATAGGTGGCATCTGATATGCATCCAGAGCAAAAGCAATTATCCATTCCAAGTTCCAAAACCAATAAACAAACAGTTAAACAACTCACAAGCCTAATCTTACAACGATAAAGGAAGTATCAACCCCATTAGCTTCAAGTTCCTCCAATATGCTCTTTCCTTTAGCCCTATTAGCAACCTGATTGAAAACACATACAAACAAACACCTCATTCAAAAAACAACTTTGCTCGCACGAACTAGAGAGAATGAATCAGAAAATGATAAAATAGAAACACAAATTTAATAAAGAGTAAAAGAGATGAAATGGAATACATCGTCATTGTAAGAAAGGACGGTGATTTCGATGGCCTCGAAGGTGGCGCGACGGGGCTAGAATGAGCGGTTAATATGCGGGAAGGGGATAAAATGGCGGTTCTGAAGGCGTCATCGTCAAGTATTGAAAATCGGAGAAATTCGCCGGAAGTTGTTTCTAGTCTGGTGCTGGTGAGAGCAGACGGTGGATTTTGGATGAGATTCGACGGTGGAATGTTTAAAGAAGGAGAACCTCTCAGTTTTCCTTTTCAGTTTCGTTTTCTTTTTTCTTTTTTAAAATTTTTTATATATATTATTCTGATATGTGGATAGAAAATAATGAGTCTATCAGTTTAATATTTTTTTAGAAGACATGTGTATAATTTGCATTTGTCTATTTTATAGTAGTATATTATTATATTGCATATTAGATGATTTTTTATATTTAATTTTTTTTCATAATGTTTAGAGGAAAATATTTATTTTTTAATGTATAAGTTTGGAGGGAAGATTGCCACCAAAAATTTGATGTTGCTAAACTTTTATGCACATTGAAGAAACGTAGCCTTTTATTAAAACTAACATAACAATTTAAAAATGTGCCCAAAAATATTTAAGGGGACAATTATCAAACATTCCTAATGAAATAGTATAATGACACTCCAAAATCGTCCCCAAAAATAGTTAAGGGCACAGTTAACAATTGTTGCCCAAAAAATAAAAGAGTGACGCTCCAAAAACGTCCCCAAAAGTATTTTAGCTAACGATTATCAAGGGTGGCTATTATATTTTTGTCAACAGCCATAAATCGTTGCCTATACGAATTTTAGGCAACAATTTTAACATGTTATCTAAAAAAGTTTTGCCAGAGACAACAAATGTTGTAGTGGTCGCCACCGATATTTATTTATTCTTATAGAGGTAAAGGGAAAATGTCGAATAAAACCCATCAAAGAAAGGCAAGGGTATGGTCATCACAACCAATATCAGGGTTTAGGAATCAGTTACGCAATGGGAAGGTATTAACACCCATCACATCTGTTGTACTCAACGACAACCGTTAGGTTAGTTATTCGTGTTAGTGTTTGCTTAAAAGTTATGCTTCTCAATCTATTAAAGGGGAAAAAGAGAAAAGGGTCTAAAAAGGTTTAATTTTTTTATTATGGTAAAGAAGAAAGGGACCAAAAGAGGTTTTCATTATTAGGGGGCCTGACAAGATTTCGCAATCCTACTCCTACGTATCTCAAAAGTGAAATCAAGGCACACGTACTTTTGGATAGAAAAAGTCTGTCTGTTGGTCTATTTTAGCGAGAGCTATCTGTATTAATTGACGAAAAATATTGTTTTACCCAAAAATAGTGAGGAGCGGACGTTTACACCATATTGAATGGATTTTCAAATCACATTCAAGCCACTTATCTCAACTCAACGGTTGTGGATGAAGCATTGCTCCATGTCATCTTAAGACAAAATTTCTTTTATTTTTAAAAAGATTTAGGTTGTACCAAAAGGCAAAAATATTTGAATTTGTTTGATGCTTTTTAGGGTTCGAAAGACGAATATTTATGATCTGCAAGCTCTTACAACTTGGGTCTAATACTCGCGACTACATCTGGACCTTTCACTCTGGTAATCTTTTTTTTTGTATTTTATTATTAAGAGGGATTCAATATTTACAAGTGTTTTGAAAGGAAGACGAACGCTTATGACCTACAAGCTTTTACAACTTGGGTCTAGCATTCGAGACTACATCTGGACCTTTCACCCAAGTAGTCTTTTTCTTCACATTTTAATAAGAAAATAAATTTGAAGAAAATAATAAAGAAAAGGTGAAATCTTTTTTAAAAAGTTAATGGTTCAAAGTTTGGATCTTGATGAGTGACGTATTCATAATAAAGTTTCCATTGTCTTGTTAATAGATCAAAATTTAAATAGGATACAAAATTATGTTTAATAAAGTGAATAAATTAATTACACTACCAATAATAAAAAAAATTAATATCCTATTAAGATCAAATTAAAATTTCGACAACACTTGTGATTTCAAAACTCTCCGAAAATCAAAGGACACCTAAAAAAACCTAATAATTTATCTCTTCTTATTATTATATATTTTTTGTGAAAAATGTTCATATAAGGGAAATAAACAAGTAATTGAAAAAAAGAGTTATATAATTTTTTGGATTTTTTTTATGATATTTTAAAAACTCTGAATTAATTCTTCTTCTTTTTATATTTATTTTTTATAATATAATTAAAAAACAATAAAATAAAATAAGAAAACTTAACCCTTTTTATATTTTTATATCATTAGAATGAAAATAAATCAACCTTTTTTATACTTTTATAACATAATCTAAAAATAGTAATGAAAACAACTAAATTAACTCTTTTTTTACATTTTTTATAAAATTATCCGAAAATAATAAAAGAAAATAAATCCTACAACGTTTTTTTTATTTTTTATAATAATATATAAAAATAATATAAAAAAATAAATGCTCTAACTTTTTTATTTTTTAAATATCTAAAAATAATCACAAATAAATAAATGCTATAAGTTTTTTATTTTTTATAACAGTATCTAAAAATAATAAAAGAAAAGAAATGAATAATTTTTTTATTTTTATAATAAAATCTAAAAATAATAAGAGAAAATAAATGATAAACTTAGGTTTTGTTTATTTATTTTCATAACATAACCTAAGAAAAATAAAAGAAAATAATTGAATAATTTTTAAATATTTTATTAACATTATATAAAAATAATAAAAGAAAAAATTCTAAACTTAACTTTTTTTATTTTCATAACGTAATCTGAAAACAAAAAAAGAAAATTAATGAATAACTATTTTTATTTTTGTAACAATATATAAATAATATAAGAAAATAAATGAATAATTTAATTTTTTTTTGGTTTTTATAGCCCAATTAAAATAAATAAATAATTTAAAAGATATAAAATAATAATAATAATAATAATAATAATAATAATAATAATCAAAATAATAATAATAATAATAATAATAATAATAATAATAATAATAATAATAATAATAATAATAATAATAATAATAATAATAATAATAATAATAATAATAATAATAATAATAATAATAAAAGAGAATAGACCACTTAATTATTTTTATAAAATAATCTAATAAATTAAAATTTCTTTTATTCTATATTATAATCTAAATAGTAATGAAAATAAATAAGTTAACCTTTTTTTTTCTTTCACATTTTTGATAACACAATCTAAAAAACATAAAAATAGATAAACCCCATTTTTTATATTTTATTATTTCTATTATTATTAAAAAAAACTATTTGAACTAAGATATAAATACTAAGATTAAATGAAAACAAGGGTGTGAAAATAAAAGATGGTGGAGTCTCCAAGGAAACATGTTGCAATGGCCCAATAGGCCAACCAATGCCTCGCCAGAATCGGGTTGGGCCAAAGGCCTAAAGCTCTACAGAAAGTATCTATTTGCCAAGGCCATGTGACATCAACCTTGGGAAGATGGAAAATCTATTGTCAATTAATGATGATAGAGGAAAGAAACCACAGTCCACCGCCCCATTTTATTTCAAACACTGTGCAGACCCTTTATTATTGCATTATAATTTTTTTAACACTAATAAATTAGAATTAATATTAATGAATAAAAGGAAACAATTTTGCAAAAATTTTGAAGCCTATATCAGAAATGTGTCCTAGTCTAGAATGCCAAAGATGACAAGAATCATTAGCATTGGAATTATAAACAGAAGATTATGGTGTAGATTCAAGAACATACAACCCTCTTTGCAACTTAGTGTCGCTACACGAAAAACAACTGCCAAGGGCACAAACTCGACATCAAACTTTATTTATAACAACAAGAAAAGGAAAACATCGAGAAAAACATAGAAGGGAAAGAAAATGGTCTCGCAACCAAATTCAGGGTTCGGGAGTCGATTACACAAGAGGAAGGTATTAGCACCCCTTGCGTCTGTTGTACTCAACGGGGTCCATTGTTGTTGTTCTAATCAAAGGGTGTGTATATATAAAGCTTACTTGCTAAGGAAATGCAAATGAATTGATTGGGGAAAAACAAAAGGGTTTTTATTATTGAATTTGTCCGATTTTTGCAACACAGTGCCTACATATCCCAAAGGGAATCATAACTTTGTAGTTCATGTTGAAAAAGTATGATCCATTTAGCATTTTATGGACGATGCTAACGTTCGCATTCTAGCAGTTAGGTTTTACCGCTCGCACAAGACTTACGGTTTAGCCTGTATTGCGGTAGAACGAAAATAACATGCCCTTTCTGAAAAAGGTTTTGAAGAGAAAATCCCGAAGGAAAATAATTTGAATTTGTTGAAGTCTTTTTTGTTAAGGTTTCGAAAGGGTTTGAGACGGGTGTTGCACTAAAGTCTATGACAATAGGAGCAAGTATTTTGTACAAATGATCCAAATGTCTCACATACAGAATTCTCTAAGAAGAGGTAAGAAAAACTCCCGCTTATCTTTTCCCATGTACTTAAGGCTCGTGATGTACTATTCGCATCATAGTTATTAAGTGTTGTTGTTTTTTATGCAAGAAAATATTTTTGTCTTAATGGATGCAATGGAAAAAGAAAGAAAATATAGGGGATACTTGGTCCTGATGTTATCATGTAAAATAGTCTCAAGGTTGAGATCAGAGGGAAATTATATCCTTATGTGATCATGCAAGAGATGGACTTATGGTTGAGATCAAGGATGTCTAACCTTAATGTTATCATGTAAGAGATTGAAATCCTAAATTTTACCTTTAATTCAATTTAATCAAAATAAAAAACTTAATTAAATTGAATCAAAGGATTCCTAAGGGAGCATGTGAAGGCACACAAACAAAATCAAGTAATGTAGCAAAGACAAGCATCGATTACAATTCAAAAGTATACATCAGGGTGTCATCATTAAACCCTTATTCAAACAAGTAACAGATTCAAACAAAATGGAAATGAAGGGTAAAAGCATCCAAATATTATCAACATGGTCAAATTAATTTCCAAGCACAAAATGAGCCAATTAGAAGTCAAGAGGATTAAATTTGAAGCACATTGAAAAAAAGAAAATAAAAAAAAAACATCAAAAATAATGAAAACATGATCAAATTAAATTTGGGGGTGCATATGGTAATTCAGGCGTCCCCAAAGCAATATTGAGCTCAGGCATGCAAAACAAACTGTTAGCAAACAAAAAAAAAGGGTTTGGCGAAGTAACATTTCTAAGTCCAATGTAATTGAAGCCCAACGCTTTTGTACACAAAAAAGGATCATACATTGCACCTACGCACGCGTGGCCATTAGATCAAGATCATGTGGTGCACATTACACAACTCAAGATCAAATGCACACCATTAGATCAACATGGCTATATAGTAATCAATATTTAAGGCTATGGTGATCAACTCCACATGCGTCTACTCTACTGTTTGAACACGACGTCTAAAACAATTTAATTTGGTCCTCATAGGGCGAAAAGAGAGGTTAGGATACCGTCGCCCTTTCAACTCCTTAGTATTCTTATTTCCCGTGTTATATACTTGTCTCCCTCTAAGTACCAACAATTAAAATCGCCTCACAAATTTCATTCCAAAAACCCTTCTCATACTGTAAAATCCATCACAACGAATCAAATTCAACTTTCCACCTTAGGGCATTCAAAACCTTTCAAAAAGGGCATGTTATTTCATTTCTACTGCATACAAACAACTCTTAAGTCTCCCGCACACGAGCATACAAGCAACGTTTAAGTTCTAAGATATGAACGTTAACATCGTCCAATAAAAATAATCCATAAATTCGTGTTTTCTACCCTGAACTACGGAGCTCTGATTTCCTTATCGCACTATGGGGGTTATGTAGGCACATGATTGAAAAATCTTGGTGAGCACACTAATTTATAATTCATTTTTCCCCTTTCAAAAGTAACCTTTAGATAATAACAACCATTCGCACATAGAACAAGAAAAATAGTTCCTGTTGAGTACAACTGATGTGAAGGGTGCTAATACCTTCCCCTTGCATAATCGACTATCGAACCCAAATTTGATTGCGACGACCATTTTCATCACCCTTTCGGAGTTTTATCAAAATTTTCCCTTTCCTTTAGAATAAATAAATTTTGGTGGTGACTCTGTATTTTCCACGTAGCGACATCAATGGATCTTAAAGAGTGTATGCATGGTCTAAGCTTATGTAACTCCAAACCGTTCAAAATTTCAATTAAAACCTCAAAATAAAAACTCAAAAATTTAAGTCAATGATTATATAAAGAAATATAGCCACATATACTTAGAAACAGAATGCATGATTTAAAATGCAAGTGATTAGATGACTAAGTAAAGTTGTTGACTTCTTTTGTTATTGACTTTGACTGATGCATACTAATGAGACCTAATGACTAAATGCAATGATCATTATGTGATGATGCAAATGAGATGCATATAAATTGTATATATATGATGATTGTTTCCACTATTTAAATAGCTTTGTCGGATGGCATGAGTGACGATAATCCTCATAGTATCTTGGTGAAAGGTATTTACATCTATAAGACCCAGTTTTTTTCCCTTGGTTGCGATGAAATGATATAATTTAGGATACAATGAGTTTGCTAGGGATACGCAATGCATACCCTTTGGGGATTGCTAGGATAATTGATAAAGTATGTCTACTTGGGAGTTAAATAAGGTAAGGTGAAAAATACTTACTGGAGAAAACAAAGTTAGGTTTTAAAAGTTTGACATAACATAAGTGATATGTTATGGGTTCTCACGTAACATACATGATAAGGTTATGGCTTTTCACATAACAAAAGGAAAGCATTTTTGTTTCTCACAGAATGATAAAGATGAGTGACAACTTCACACACTACAAGGGATGCATTTTGGTTTCTCACAAAATAGTAATGATAAAGTTTTTGTTTCTCACATAAAATTAAAGGTAGGTTACAAATTCTTACGTATCAAATATTTAACGAGTTCGGGCTTTTGACAAAGTAAAAATGATAAGTTATGGCTTCTCACATAACAAAATGGAATGTAGTGGCTTCTCATAGAACAATAATGACAAGTTATAACTTCTCACGTAAGGAAAGATGAATGAGCTGAAAGGCTCTGGATTCTCACAAAACAAATATGATAGTGTGTTACAAATTCTCATGTAACATTGATGAAAGCATTGCGACTTTTCATAGAATAACAAGTTTTAGGAAATGATACGATGAGTTAGTTACAGGTTCTGGTGTAAGTGAAAGGTTCTGGATTCTCACAGAATAAAAGATAGATTATGGCTTCTCACATAACAAAAGATGAAAGGTCTCGGCTTCTCACAGAACGAAAGAATTACGCTTATGGATTAATTTACTTAAGAGTAGTGTTTTGTGATGTTTTTTTAAAATGTTTTGTTATGGGTTCTCACATGTTACCATCCAAAATGAGTGTGATATTTTTTAAAAATATTTTTTGGATTAAATTTACGTAAGAGTAATTCTTTTGTGATATATATATATATATATATATATATATATATATATATATATATATATATATATATATATATATATATATATATATATATATATATATATATATATATATATATATATATATATATATATATATATATATATATATATATATATTATTTCTCTAAATTAATATTTTTATTTTCCTTTTAAATATTATAAATTTGTAAAAAAAAGAATTAACCTAACACGAACCCAACCCTAGTAGTTTGGTATAAATATATGGTTTCATTCACTTTGATAAGACTAGTAAGCATCAGCGGCGCCGATTTTCAAAGCTATACTTCTCCCTACTCTTGATCTCTTTATTTAGTTTGAATAGAGTTGTCTGAGACGCCTTTCACCATCAGTTTATATATCATTCATTCAGATATAATATATTTTCACAGGTATCTACTTATGTAATTGATTTGATTATATATAATACGATAAAAGAGAAACATCAATTGTAATTTTATTCTAATCAGATTTGTATTTTATAGGCCCCTTAATTATTTGGTCATTGATTATATAAATTATTTGTTGGCTTATTTTTCTAATAATTTTTTTCTTGTGTTTTGTCATCTTCAATAGATCTAAGATTGAAGTAAAGAAATTCAGATCATGGGATATTGCTTCAAGCTTGATCGAATACATATCATTATTGTCTTCTTATATATCCCTACGAGTTTTATTCTGTATTGCATAATTTTTAACATTAACCTCTTCTCGACCGTGATTTACTTGATTAAATATGCGTTAAATATTGCGCGTAGCAGAAAAATGGCTGCTATAAAGAATATTGGATTATCTTTTAAGTTAGAGAAGGTAATTTTATTTTAATTTTGATTTAATCAAAAACTATTATTTTAAGAAATAATTTCTACGCATCCTTGTTTTCAGCTGTTAAAATCTTCTTGACATATTAGGCAAGAATTAGTTTCTTGTTCTTTAGAAGGTAATTCTTTTCAATTTATTATACTGAAATTTGGTGAATAAGTTTTTATCTTCACCTTTATTTCATATATTTGTACTACTTAAAAATGGTTGCTATAAAGAATATTTGGTTATGCCTTAGGTTAGAGAAGGTACAATTATTTTAATTTTAATTGAATACAAAAATATTTTTTTAATGACTAATTCTTACAAGTCCTTTTTTTTTCAGGAGTTAAATTCTTCCCGACATATTATGCCAAAATCAATTTCTTGTTCTTTAAAAGGTAATTCTTTTTAATTTAATGTATTTTAATTCGATAAATAAATTTTATCTTCACTCGAGTTTCATGTATTTTTACTAAAAAATATCAAAGGTAAGTTTTTATGAAATCATCATTTTTTTACTTATATGTATTTCTAATAAATAATTTGATGTTTAATGTTAATATTATGAACAAATTATGAGATTTAGTTTAGTGTTATTAAATTAGTGATACAATAATTGGAATTTAGTATGTAAGCCAAAAATTGTATATATGAAAGATTTTTTTATCTAAGGGTTATCAAAACGATGTACCAAATATAAGTGATAATAAGCATCATCAATTAAGAAGAATGAGAATATTTTTTGCTCAGACGTTTTTGATGTCAACTTATTGTATTGACTAAAAAATACAAAAAATATGCTTTTGCAGAAGTGCTACATTGTTTACAAAAGAAGCTCTCGAAGAACTCATGGATACAAACACATCCTTCATTTTTGGAGTTAAAGCTTCTGATTTAAAATTAGGAAAACTTTTTACTTGTAACCATTTTTTTGCGCAATCAACGTACCATTCAAACTCATATTCAAAAGTTCTAATCTTATCCTGATTCTTAATTAAATTCATCCTGGTATATTATGCAGACACCAATTTCATTATCTTTAGAAGAATAATTCACTCAAATATATTGTACTATGGTCTAGTGAGTAAAAAACATATTCATTCAAACAACAATTATATTTACAAATAAACAAGATATTTATTTTACATTGGATACATACAAGGGTTTTCCTTCCTAACGTACTTATCAATGGTGCAGTTTAGTCATAATAAGCAACATCAATTAAATTGCTGTAGATTAAACCCTTAGACATAATGCTTTAGGTATAATACTAATTTGATCTATTCTTTGAATATTTCAAATAACTACATTGTAAATATCATATTATTATAATGTATCACTATATATTTCACCGTAGTAAGATTTTTAGTTGTGTTTGTGATGGTTACTGATCGCGACTTTCTATGTCTAATACAACCTAACTGCAAGTGCACAGTCTATCGCGTAGTAATAATAGATATCGATCCCACAGGGACTCGTAATCAAACTAGTGTTCTCGGGAGTTACTATGTTTAGCTAGGTAGAATATGTTTAAGGGAATAAGATTTGTCACTAAAGGGAACTAAGAATATAAATTAAAGTATAATTAATTGAATCGATATGCAGTGATTATATTCTTCGGGGATTTGACAAGTTACCGGTGTATGAAATAATTTTCAAAGTTTATTTAAGCAGAAAATGGTGATTTGAAGACTCTCACCTCACGATGGTTATTGACGCTAATCATAATTCTAAGGGTCAAACGTACACTTTCGTATCCCGTTCGGGGTTAAAATTATTTTTTGGAAATCTCTAAGTTCTAATTCATTTTAAAGTGCTTTCGCTGTTATTAAAATGAGTGACTAGTGTTTACTATCTGATCTTGCCGCAACTTTCGCTTGTTGGTTCGTATCTTAATTAATTTCCCACTTTCGTGGCAAAACTACTTTTAAATAAGTTCTCGCTTTCGCGACGAAGTTTATTCAGTAAATTAATTTTAAACACTCAGACCATAAATTACTTTTGAAAAGACAATTTTCAACCAGTTATTATCAAATCCCTTTCGAAATATTACTACATATCGATTACTTAAGTTTAGCTAGACATGGATTTGGGAAAGGTAAAACATAAATAAAAATAATAAATAACAGCATGCATCATAATAAAACTGGAATTACGATTGAAATGAGAAACCTGTAAATATTCCAATTGGCCTTTGGGCAGATCCTCCACAGATGTTGGCAGGATTCTGGTCTTTTATGCCAATTTGATCGTACAACGGAAATAGAAATTACAGAAGAATGAAAGGAATGCAGAAAAAAGCAAAGAGAAATAGATAAGAATATTAAAAACTGGAAAGGTTGCTCTGGAAATAAATTGGCAGCACTTCGTTGTATGAATGCGGCTCCCCTTCTGAGGTCCCCTTCTTCCCTTTTTATAGAAATGGAATTCTAACGGTTATAATTGAAGAGAGTGGACTTTGAGGAAGAATAATCAGGGAGTAGTGGTCCACTATTTGGGACTTGGAACTGCTTCTTTTACGTGAAACTGAAGTGGGGCGTTTTTGCCTGCATGACGGTCGTCACCCGTGTGACGGTCGTCATGGAGCTGTGACGGTCGTCACAGCAGCAAAAACAACATTCTGCGCTTTTCATGATGTTTTCATCCTTTTATCGTCCATATTTCGTCTGAGATTGCTTCTTTTCTTCATAATGCCTTGTTTAGACGTGATCATCAAATACCTGCAAAACATCAGACAAACAACACGGAAATAACCCGAAATCGGATCGAAAACAGTTAAACTTTAGTTGAATTATGCATCAAAATATATATACGATTTCGTGTTATCAAACTCCCCTTAGCTTGAATCTTTGCTTGTCCTCAAGTAAAACATGAAAAAGTCAGCAAGCACGAGGCAACTTCTTCGTTCGCAAAGTTGGGAAAAACCGGGATTCTTGGTAAGAACAAAACGAGTATCATGACGACACTGGACTATAAGTCTTCGGAGGTCTCCTTCTTATGCAAATCGGTCCCAGTCATGCTACTGTAGCTTGGTGTCAAGGTTCTCGCGGCAAATTCACGTTGTTTGTTCTAGCGCAATCACATTAAGCCCGTTGTCCATACACTTTCATGGCAAGTCGACCTGTTAGTGAATGTGATCTCATTTCTGTTTTTGATCTTCTTCATTGATCATAAGCTTATTTCATTGATTTTTCAATGAGTTTTCGTGTCGTTGGGCTAAATGCTCGGGTGAGGAGCACCTAACTTAGAAGGAAACTGGTCTTATATTTTTGGGCTATCTAGCTTTCTTTTCATGATTTTTCATCTTTTTGGAGATCATACACTTATTTGCATCGGTCGCTTGCTTAGAAGTGTTTTAGGATGGTGCTGACTGCTAGTATAAACTACTTGGGGCTGAGTTTGCGTAGACACTTGAGACTTTGGTACGCGTAGGTAGTGAAACCGACTCGCATAAACCGGAGATCTGAGGTGTCAAGATGGTACTGGTTTTGTTAGAATTGTCGTCTCCTCGGAGTTTCAAAACTTGGTTTGAACTCGGGTGCATTTTCGTGATGCTTTTGCTTTTGAGGAACGAACGAAAATGTTTGTTTACGTTGAATAATGTGGGAATGTTTGCGTAACGGAAGAAGGATATATAGACGAGCTTTATTTGCTAAAAATAGAAAATGTTTAAATAGGAATTACGAAATTCAAAGTACAATGGAATGGAAATAAACGCTCCGCTCCCACACTATCTCAATCAGTGTCCCCACTGATTTCGAAGCATGCGAGAGGGAGATACAACTGAAATGAAAGTACAAATAAACTGGAAATATAGTAAACAAATAGGGAAAATGATAACTAATCACGTCCGCTGCCTCGGTCACGTCCGCGCTGGCGTCCTCTAGCTCTGGCCAGGGCGACTCGGTCCTCATAACTCATAGCTCCGGTGTGGTAGACGGTGTCCCGGAGTCCTTCGACCTGCAAAGTCAGATTCTCCAGGTTCTCAATAATGATAGCTTGGCCGGTTTGAAGTTGTTGCATTTGGGTCTGGTGCCAAGCTTCGAACTGGTCTGCTCGCTGATTCTGCTGCTGCAGCATAGCGAGTATCTGGGCCTGCTAGTCGAGAGAGCGGCGGAGGTCCTCTTCTGTGTAGTCGGGCACTGGATGATGGCGGCGGCGGCAAGAGGATGTACCTTCGGAAGGAGGAGGCTGCGATGCCTCCGGTTGCTCCGGCATGTCCAACTCAGCTTGGATTTCATCATCAGAACCTTGGGTGTGGTCCTGAGTTCGAGCAGCGGCAGCAGGAGGGGCAGTGAGGTCAAATAACCAGTTGGTACGGTCCTCTGGGTGTTTCCGGGTGCGTGACGGAAGGATGATGCTTCAGACGGTTTTGCCACGCACAACCGGGTGGTACTTGTCGTCGGCTCTGGAGCGGATAAGGTGTGAGGCTCTGCAGTGGTCGGTGTCAAGGAACACCGAGGGGATGGCATGGAGGTGCTGGAGGCGGTCGCCTAAGTTCAGCCCAAGTGCAATGGCAGTGACAATCCCGCCAAAGTAGAATGGCTTGGAGCCACGGTTGCAATTGGCCTGAATGTGGGCCAGGAGGAATGGAGCGGCGTTGATAGGCTCGTTGTTGAAGACGCAATGGAGGAAGAAGAGCTCTTTCGAGTTCACCTTATGGTTTCTGTCCCTAGCGAAGATTGTGTTGCTCAATGCTCGGTGAAAGTACCAGATGGTCGGGTTATGGATAGGCGTGGCATGCAGAGATTCCTAACCATCGGCATTGATGCCGGTCAACTGGTACCACAGCGTGAAGGCTTCGAGCTGGAACTGATCGGTGAGGCGGCGGTGAGCATTGTCGCCTCGAATGAGTTGTAAGATGGCGGCGATCTGGTTCTGGTTCACCTGGTAGTTTGTGCCGAACATCCGTAAGCATGCGGCACCGGAGTGTTGGCTGAGGTCGCCGCTGGATGTGACGTAGGTAAACGAACTCAGGAACTCGAGAGTAAGCTGTTCGTATGTCGGCAGTGGATTGGTGCATAAGTTCCAGATGCCGGCTCTTTGAAGCATCCAAGTGACGCCTTCAAGGAGTCCGAGCTCCATGAGCGATGGAATATGTGGATAATGAGTCGACTGGAGCGACCTTTGATAGAATGCGATGTAGTTGGCCCGCTATCTTTCGCCCAAGTCACCTTCGCTGAACACAATGTTACTGATGTCTGGGGTTTCGGTAGTTCTCGCCATTGCTGGAAGATTGAGAGGGTTCTGAGGATTGGGGCTGTTCTGCGAAGTGGAAAGAGATGACAGAAGTGTGGTAGGAAGTTGAGATGGGAGTTGAAATATATGGTGCAATGTGGGGAGAACGAAAATTTGGAGTGGGGTAGGAGTTCTGATGATTGGAAGTTGAAATGAGGGTAGTGGGAGAGAAAACGCAACCCCTGTTATATCAGATAGCAGTTTTGGGATCGTGACGGTCTTCACATATGTGTGACGGTCGTCACCCGCGTGACACTCGTCAGGATTCTGTGACGGTCGTCACAGCAGCAAAATCTGCAGAACGCAGAATTTTGCTCTGAGGGCGTTCTTGCAGTGACTTTTAGGCCTAGTATTGATACGGCAATGTATTATAGCAGCCAATAAACAAAGAATAACGTAAAAACAAAATAATTGAATAAAGATTATAATTGAAATAACAAGAAATTGAAATGATTGTATGTAGTACATAAAGAAACTAACAATGCGAAAAATCCAAATGATTAAACGAAACTAAACTAAACCAAACTAAACTAAATCTAATGCTAAAACTAGTATCTAGTCTTTTCGTGCCTTCAACTCATCGAATTTCCGTGCGTAGTAGTCGAGCTGGTCACAGACTAAGTCCATGAAGACTACCAGTTCGCTGTGTATGCCTGCGATGTCATCTTTTACAGTATTCAGAGCTGCATCAACGTTGTCCAATCGGAGTAGAACAATATCCATTTTGTCGGTGGTCTCCTCAGGGATAGGCTCAGGATAGGTGTTGTAATGCGGAGGGGTCATAGGGTCTACTTCAGCTTCTGATACATCATCCTCATAGTACATATAGTCGTGTGCCTCAGAGATGTGGTCACTGTCATACATATAGTTTTGTGGTGTTGACTGAGGTGAAGGAGGTCCCATAGGCTCATCCAATTCATAAAGCCAGTTGTCCTTGTTGTGGATACTTGTCATCTGATGATCAGGCAGTGTGAATAGTTGGACAGGTTTTTCGTTAATGAGGTACTCATAAGGTCCAGGTCCCATAGTTCCTAAAATGCGTCTGTTAAAGCAGAACTGTATATTCATGGGTCGGATGTTGCCAAAACGAGTGCTTGCATTTAAGTGGAATCTAAGGCCAAGCTCGTGGGCAATCATTGTCACAAGGCCTCCTATAAGAATAGGTGACTGAGGTTCCTGGGCGAGGCGTTTGAAAGATCTCATCATAAAAGGCACTGCATTTACTGTACGTCCCTAAGAGGCACAGAACATGATGAATAACTCCTCTTTAGATACTGTGGTAATATTTTCTTCTTTCCCGAAAAGGGTGTAAGCTAGTATCTTGTGGAAGTATCTGAAAGTTGGGTTATGAATATCATTATTATACATTCTGTCCGGTTCAGGGTGATAGTCGCCTGTGATTCTACCCCAGAATTTGTCGAGTTCAAAATCAATATCGTCATCTTCTGCACTGATGAACACATGCGGTCCGTTAGGAAATCCTAGGAGGTTAGCTAGGGACATCCGGCTATGGGTTTGGTCCATTCCAAACATTCGAAAGGTAATCAGCTCTGTGTTGGATCCAAAACCATAGTTGGGTATGTATCTGAAGGAACTAAGGAATTCATAGGTGAGATCCTTATAGGTAGCAAAACGTGTTTTCAAAGCAGTGCTCTCCCAGCCCAGTTGATTGAACAGGTATTGAATGCTATCCGTGATTCCTAGTTTATCCATGGTAGACTTATCATAATACAGCGTTAAGGCGATTTCTCTTTCAGTTAGTGCTGCAAATCTTGCCTTTTGAGCTAGTCCTCGAAAATGAACCTTTGAGAAGTCGTACTCGACCATACTCGCAGGTAAGTCGGAGAAAACAGGAGGAATGTTTTGAAGACTTTTAAAATCCTAAAAAGTTTAAAACAGAAGTTTGGAGTCAGGATTTTTAAAAACAAAAAGCGGTAAAAACAAAGGACAAAAAGAGAAAAATACTAAAAATAAAAATATGAAAACAAACGAAAGTAGAAAGTAGTAGTAATTATAAGTTTAGAATTTTTGTTAAATTTTCAAAGTAAAATTTTAAATAAAGAATGAAATACAGTAACGAGGAAAAATGCGGGAAAAGTTGGGTTGCCTCCCAGTAAGCGCTGTTTTTAACGTCTAAAGCCTGACGATAGCTTGGTGACAAGCTATTCGGGTGTTTGAGCTGGAAGCTCAAGCAATGTTATACTGCAGACTTGAGGGCTGTTTTCGTTCTTATTATAATGTTTGAGACGTTGCCCATTTACGATAAACGGTGCATTCGTCTTATCGGTAATTTCAACAGCTCCACTCTGAAGTACTTTAGTCACTTCATAAGGTCCAGACCACCTAGATTTTAGTTTACCTGGGAAGAGTTTTAATCGTGAATTAAATAGCAATACAATGTCTCCCACACTGAATTGTTTCTTGACTGAACGTTTATCATGCCACTTTTTAGTTCGTTCTTTGTAGATACGGGCATTTTCGTAAGCGTCTAATCGAAGTTCTTCCAATTCGTGTAAATTCAAGATTCGCTTTTCTCCTGCCTCGGTGTAGTTGAAATTGAGTGTCTTAATGGCCCATAAAGCTTTATGCTCTAATTCTACAAGGAGATGGCAGGATTTACCGTAAACTAATTTGTAGGGTGTAGTACCTATTGGTGTCTTAAAAGCGGTCCTATAAGCCCATAAAGCTTCTTGTAGCTTTGATGACCAATCTTTCCTTGAGGTAGCGACAGTCTTTTCCAATATCTGTTTTATTTTCCTGTTCGAGACCTCTACTTGTCCGCTAGTTTGTGGATGATAAGGTGTAGCTACTCGGTGTCGGACTCCATATTTAGAAAGAAGTTTATCAAATATTCGCGATATGAAGTGAGATCCGCCGTCACTAATGACGAGTCTGGGTACACCGAATCTAGGAAAGATTGTGTTTTTGAAGAGTTCGATTACTACTCGTGCGTCGTTTGTTGGAGCAGCTATGACTTCTATCCATTTAGACACATAGTCTACAGCGACGAGTATGTAGTTATTACCAAAAGAAGGTGGGAACGGTCCCATGAAATCTATTCCCCATACGTCAAAGATTTCTACATCTAAGATTCCTTTCTGAGGCATTTCATCGCGTCGTGAGATGTTGCCAGTTCGTTGGCATCGATCACATTTTAGCACAGCGATGTGAACGTCTTTCCAAAGGTTAGGCCAGAATAAGCCAGCTTGGAGAATCTTAGCGCACGTCTTGGATGTACTAGCATGACCACCATATGGTGTTGAATGGCATTGGGAAATGATATTTTCTATTTCTTCCTCTGGGACACAACGACGGTATATGTTTTCGGCCCCTCTCTTGAAGAGTAGAGGTTCGTCCCAATAATAATGTTTCAGATCGTGGAAGAATTTCTTCTTTTGCTGATAAGTGAGATCCGGTGGAAGCACGCCTGCAGCGAGGTAATTAACGATGTCAGCATACCAAGGTAATGTGACTTGGGCATAGACGGCTTCTACGGATTTTTCGAATTCTGGATCTTCTGAGATTGAGTTGGGCGTGTCACTTTCTAATTTGGCTATCAGACGTTCGTACGGGAAATCGTCGTTTATCGGTACTGGTTCGTGTCTGATGCCTTCTATTCGGGATAAGTGATCTGCAACAACGTTCTCGGTTCCTTTCTTATCTTTGATTTCTAAGTCAAACTCTTGTAATAACAGGATCCATCTCAATAGTCTTAGTTTGGCATCCTTTTTGCTTATTAGGTACCTAATGGCAGCGTGGTCTGTGTATATGATAATTTTTGCTCCTACTAAGTAAGAACGAAATTTGTCAAGCGCAAATATAACTGCTAGAAGTTCCTTCTCTGTGGTAGCGTAGTTCATTTGGGCAGGATCTAAGGTTCTACTGGCATAGTAGATGGCATGGAGTTTCTTGTCCTTCCTTTGTCCTAGAACTACGCCTACGACATAATCACTCGCATCGCACATGATTTCGAACGGTAGTCTCCAATCGGGTGGTTGCATAATTGGTGCGGTGATAAGGGCTGATTTTAATGTTTTGAATGCTTTTAGACAGTCGTCGTCGAAGACGAACTCAGCATCTTTCATCAACAGGCCGGTCAGAGGTTTTGTAATTTTCGAAAAATCTTTTATAAATCTTCGGTAGAAACCGACATGTCCTAGAAAACTCCGTATTTCTCGTACGGATTTTGGAGGTTGTAGATCTTTTATAATCTCTATTTTAGCTTTGTCGACCTCAATTCCTTTATCTGATATGACATGTCCTAGAACTATTCCTTGTCGGACCATAAAATGGCATTTTTCCCAATTTAGGACGAGGTTTACTTTTACACAACGTTCTAATACCATTTCTAAGTTTTGTAGGCATCCTTCAAAACTTTGTCCACATACTGAGAAATCGTCCATAAATAGTTCCATGATGTCGTCTATGAAATCTGTGAAGATTGCCATCATGCATCTTTGGAAGGTTGCTGGAGCATTACAGAGTCCGAACGGCATTCGGCGGTAAGCAAAAGTACCATAAGGACATGTGAATGTAGTCTTTTCTTGGTCATCCGAATGAATGGGAATTTGGAAGAATCCTGAATAACCATCTAGATAGCAGAAATATGAATGTTTGGCTAATCTTTCCAACATTTGGTCTATGAAGGGTAACGGGAAGTGATCTTTACGTGTGGCCTTGTTAAGCTTTCTATAATCAATACACATCCTGCTTCCAGTCACGACTCTTTTTGTTATTGATTCGCCTTTTTCGTTTTTAACTACTGCGACTCCTCCTTTCTTCGGTACGACATGAACTGGGCTAACCCATTCACTATCGGAGATTGGATAAATGATTCCTGCATCTAGCAATTTCTTTACTTCATCTCTGACTACAGTGCTTAGGATGGGGTTCAGTCTCCTCTGATGCTCTCGAGAGGTTTTAGAGTCATCCTTTATTGTAATCCGATGCATACAGATTGAAGGGCTTATACCTTTTAGATCGCTTATGTTATAGCCTAACACGGTGGGGTACTTCTTTAGGACTTCTAATAGCTTTTCGGTTTCTGGTTGTCCTAAGTCGGCATTGACTATCACTGGTCTTTTTAGTTCATCGTCTAGGAATTCATATCTAAGGTTTTTGGGTAGTGTTTTAAGTTCTAAAGATGGGTTCTTCGGACCTGGCATATGGTTTGGGGTCAGTGCTAAGCTTTCGCTTAGGCTGTCGTCTTTATACGGTTTACGCCAATCGTCGTCTTCAGAAATATATGGTATTTGAATCTTTATTATTTCTGAATACGTGGTCTCTTCATTTTCAAGTTCTCTTACGCATTCGTCAATTTCATCTACTAAATAGCAGGTATCGTCTATGGCTGGTGCTTGTAAGAACTTGGTGAGAATGAACTCAATCTTTTCTTCTCCTACTTCGAATGTTAGCCTTCCTTTCTTCACATCTATAATAGCTCCAGCTGTAGCTAGGAATGGTCTTCCTAGGATAATTGGGGTAACAGTGTCCTCCTTGATGTCCATGATTATGAAGTCGGTTGGGATGTAGAATTGTCCTATGCGTACTGGAACGTTTTCCAGTATTCCGACGGGGTATTTTACTGATCGGTCAGCTAATTGTACGGACATTTTGGTTGGTCTGAGGTCTCCCATAGAGCTTTGTCTATTACGAACTTTCCTATGACGCAGGGTATGGAGAAACTACCTGGGTCTTTTAATTTAGGAGGCATACGGTTTTGAATAATAGCGCTACATTCTGCAGTAAGTGTAACTGTTTCGTTATCCTCGATCTTTCTCTTATTCGACAGGATTTCTTTGAGAAATTCAGCGTAAGACGGCATTTGAGTTATTGCTTCTGTAAAAGGAATAGTAATATTCAACTGTTTAAGGAGCTCTACAAATTTCTTAAACTGTCCTGAAGTTTTGGAGTTTATTAGTCTTTGAGGATAAGGAATAGGTGGTTTATATGGCGCTGGAGGTGCTTGAGTTTTTTCACTTGCGGTATCCTCCTTCTCGTTGTCTTCCTTCTTCTCTAACTCAGATTCCTTTTCTGCTTGTTCAGTTGGTTTTTGTTGCATGGATGAGTTTTCGGTCCTCGGATCGATCGGTTCATCCAATTCTTTTCCACTTCTTAGTATTACGGCATTTGCTTGGCCTTTTGGATTCTGTTCGGGTTGTCCAGGAAATATGCCAGCGGGTGCGGCAGCAGAGGCTTGTTGTTGAGCCACTTGTGATATCTGTGTTTCTAACATTTTGTTGTGGGTGGCTAAAGCGTCTACTTTTCCGGTCAACTGTTTAATTTGCTCGCTAGTGTGTATGTTTTGATTCAGGAATTCTTTGTTTGTTTGAGCTTGAGTAGCTATGAATTTTTCCATCATCAATTCGAGGCTTGATTTCCTAGGCGCAGTCTGAGCAGCAGCTGGTTTCTGATATCCTTGTGGAGCAGTAGGCGTTTGCAATGCATTTTCGCTTTTGTAAGAAAAGTTTGGATGATTTCTCCAACCTGGGTTGTAGGTATTTGCGTAAGGATTTCCTTGAGCATAATTTACCTGGTCTGGTGGGATTCCGGCTAGCAATGGGCATTCAGGTGCATTATGAGTGGTGCTTCCGCATAACTCGCAATTTGGAGTTACGGCAGCGACGGTTGCAGTGGGGTTAACGGTCCGACTATCAATCTTCTGTGCTAGAGCATCTACTTTAGCGTTGAACTTTTCAAGACTGCTGATCTCGTACATCCCACCTTTCGCTGTGGTTTTCTCTGTTGGAGTGCGTTCACCTCCCCATTGGCAGTGGTTTTGAGACATGTTTTCGATTAATTGATAGGCTTCATCGTATGGCTTATCCATAAGGGCACCGCCCGCGGCAGCGTCTATTGTCAATCTAGTATTGTATAAAAGCCCATTATAAAAAGTATAGATTGTCACCCAGTCTTCTAGACCGTGGTGAGGACATGTTCTCATCATATCTTTGAATCGTTCCCATGCTTCGTAAAGAGATTCAGTATCTTTTTGTCGAAATCCGTTGATTTGAGCTCTAAGCATAGCGGTTTTGCTTGGCGGAAAATATCTCGCTAAGAAGACGTTCTTCAATTGTTCCCACGTCGTAACGGAGTTGGATGGTAAAGATTGTAACCATGTCCACGCTCTGTCTCTAAGAGAGAATGGGAAAAGACGAAGTCTTATCGCGTCTGGAGTCCTTCCATTTGCTTTCACCATGTCTGCGTATTGTACAAACTTCGTTAGATGTTCGTTCGGATCCTCAGTTGCGTTTCCTGAGAATTGGTTTTGTTGTACAGCTGACAGCAATGATGGTTTCAGCTCAAAATCATTTCGGGTAATAGCTGGGGCAGCAATGCTACTTCTAGGCTCCATCTGAGAGGGTGTAGCGTATGCCTTCAGCGGTTTATTTGGAGGTCCTTCAACCATGTTTGATTCTTCTTCGGATTTGGGAATGGGAGTGAGAGCATCGGGAATGTTATGTTTGAGTTGGTACTCAATGATTCGGCTTCTTAGATGTAAGAAGCGTTCTAGTTCTGCGACTGAAGGTTTCAAGATATCGCCTTGTGGGCAATTACTTGGCATACAATCGACAGCACTAGTAAAGGAAAAATGAAAATTGTTAACCTAGTCTATACGGCGTAACAGAAGGTTACACTATTGACTAAACGGGTCTCCGGCAACGGCGCCAAAAACTTGATCGCGACTTTCTATGTCTAATACAACCTAACTGCAAGTGCACAGTCTATCGCGTAGTAATAATAGATATCGATCCCACAGGGGCTCGTAATCAAACTAGTGTTCTCGGGAGTTACTATGTTTAGCAAGGTAGAATATGTTTAAGGGAATAAGATTTGTCACTAAAGGGAACTAAGAATATAAATTAAAGTATAATTAATTGAATCGATATGCAGTGATTATATTCTTCGGGGATTTGACAAGTTACCGGTGTATGAAACGATTTTCAAAGTTTATTTAAGCAGAAAATGGTGATTTGAAGACTCTCGCCTCACGATGGTTATTGACGCTAATCATAATTCTAAGGGTCAAACGTACACTTTCGTATCCCGTTCGGGGTTAAAATTATTTTTTGGAAATCTCTAAGTTCTAATTCATTTTAAAGTGCTTTCGCTGTCATTAAAATGAGTGACTAGTGTTTACTATCTGATCTTGCCGCAGCTTTCGCTTGTTGGTTTGTATCTTAATTAATTTCCCACTTTCGTGGCAAAACTACTTTTAAATAAGTTCTCGCTTTCGCGACGAAGTTTATTCAGTAAATTAATTTTAAACACTCAGACCATAAATTACTTTTGAAAAGACAATTTTCAACCAATTATTATCAAATCCCTTTCGAAATATTACTACATATTGATTACTTAAGTTTAGCTAGACATGGATTTGGGAAAGGTAAAACATAAATAAAAATAATAAATAACAGCATGCATCATAATAAAACTGGAATTACGATTGAAATGAGAAACCTGTAAATATTCCAATTGGCCTTTGGGCAGATCCTCCACAGATGTTGGCAGGATTCTGGTCTTTTATGCCAATTTGATCGTACAACGGAAATAGAAATTACAGAAGAATGAAAGGAATGCAGAAAAAAGCAAAGAGAAATAAATAAGAATATTAAAAACTGGAAAGGTTGCTCTGGAAATAAATTGGCAGCACTTCGTTGTATGAATGCGGCTCCCCTTCTGAGGTTCCCTTCTTCCCTTTTTATAGAAATGGAATTCTAACGGTTATAATTGAAGAGAGTGGACTTTGAGGCAGAATAATCAGGGAGTAGTTGTCCACTATTTAGGAATTGGAACTGCTTCTTTTACGTGAAACTGAAGTGGGGCATTTTTGCCTGCATGACGGTCGTCACCCGTGTGACGGTCGTCATGGAGCTGTGACGGTCGTCACAGCAGCAAAAACAACATTCTGCGCTTTTCATGATGTTTTCATCCTTTTTTCGTCCATATTTCGTCTGAGATTGCTTCTTTTCTTCATAATGCCTTGTTTAGACGCGATCATCAAATACCTGCAAAACATCAGAAAAACAACATGGAAATAACCCGAAATCGGATCGAAAACAGTTAAACTTTAGTTGAATTATGCATCAAAATATATATACGATTTCGTGTTATCAGTTACTTTTCAATTATTGTTCTCATAGATATTCATAGTCATATTCCACTAACGTAGGTTAATAATTGAAATTGAAGCATCTTATTTAACAACAAATTAGGCTCGAACGAAAATAAGTTATTAAAAACTCACAAGAATACAACTATTGATCACAAAATTTATTTAATTGTAGATATAACTTATACTTAAACCATTTTATTTAAACCTTAGTTTTAAGTAGTTTAAACCTAAAGAAAATGAAATTAGGTCGTTTTTTTGTTAAACTATGCCAAACAAAATGTAAGAATGAGATTTCATAATTGGAACATCAGGATGTCTTCATGAACCATTTCAATCATGTAATTCCCATTCAATAATGCTATGAAGTAAGTATATTCATGTTATAGGAATTTAACATATGAACAACATGTTAGTGGGGTTTATTTTCATTGGATTGATAAAATGTTATGATAGTGATTCAATGAGCTGGATTTGAACAGGGTTAATTCATGAATTTATGTATAAAAATAAATTATATGTATGCCTTAATCTACAAAAGAAAGAAATAACAGATAGAAAAACTTCTCTCAATTGATAGCAAGTCATGCCAGGATAAATACAACAAAGATTAATGAGAGACGGATATAAAGACCACGTCTGGATTTATAAAGGTTCGACCTAGCCACTCGTCCTACTTCTCTTTTACTAAGAATTTCTTCTTCAGATTTTTACTAATATATTGTCATGAGCTTTTATGGATATTCCTACAAACCTTATTAAAATATATGAGAGATTTTAAACATGCTGATCCCCCAAACCAAATAGAGCTTTTGACGGCTAAGCTCACAAACTAAACAAAGATTTTACCGGCCAATCTCAAGAACCAAATAGAGATTTTACCAGAACAATCTCATTAACCAAACATAGATTTTATTAGGACAATCTCGAGAACCAAATATATCAAACAAGATAACTGCACTCTTGATGAAGAACACTTAAGCATGAACACCAATAAAACAAAAAATTCTCATAAATATTTTTCACTCACTAGGCCCTAAGGAAACTCTAGTGAAAGAATATAAAGTAGAGAAAAAGAGGAAAGAATAAAAGGATAGTAGAAATCCAGATTCTAGTGTAGTTTAAAATAAGGAGAAGTCTTCTTTATAAAGGAAAAAAATATCTCAAAAAGAAAATGATATATGGGTTTTTAATTCTCAAAATATATTATGAAACAGGGTTAATTTACTATCCGCTTCAGAATTACGACAACCCTAATTCTCAAAAATGAAACCATACAACGACTAGTGTCTTAATAGATTACGAGTGTTTTTAATTGATTAAGAAATTTTATGCCTTTATCTAGATTGGTGAAGGACCTTAATCGATTAGAAAGTGTATATAAACCCCCTAAATGTTTATGAACATTGTTGATCAATTCTACAAGCATCTTTATGGTTCCTCTAAGGGATTTAAGGTGTTTATATCAAATAGAGACGCTTAAAAAATAGTTTGGTGTTTGTTTGTGTACGTGTGTGTGTGTTGTGTGTGTGTGTGTGTGAGAGAGAGAGAGAGAGATAATTGTATTATTATATTAAAAGATACTCTTATACTTTTATAATACACTGATCACTCATACACATGACCTAGTGAGCTTTCACACTTCTGCATTTTCACAACCTTGAAGCTTCAAGACCCCTTTTATAAATTCATTAATGATTCAAAGAATGTCAAACCAACACCAAGTGAAAATTCAATCAAACACTCTCAATCATGTTTCAATCATGTCAACACACTTTTTCCTAACTTTCCAATTTCATAATCCAAAAAATGTTTTATCTAAAGTGCTCGCATTAGTAAAATATCTTCTACACCACCTTAACCACTTTCACCACCGTTACCAAATATTTATACAAATTGAAGAAATGATAATTTATATTCACAAATATATTGACTGAATTGTAGATGTTAATGATGAGGGTAACTTCAGTTATCACACTGTTTAAACTTTGCTATGTAACAGAATGTAGAATAATACACTTGTACGTTGACATCTTGCCAAAGAGTTGAAGGCTCGTAAGGAATAATACACAACATTATACGGGAAAAAATAACAATTAGATAAAGTTTAAATATCTCACACTCCTTGTTTTAGCGGTCCATCACATGAGACAAAACAAATGCGTTTTCCTTGAATGTGTTAAGTTATAGCAAGAGCATTTAACTGTACGTGTATCGATCTGACAATATATGGTTTCTAGAAAACCCTTTTTCCACTTTGAAGTGGCCCACCATAAAATCCAGTTGGATTATTTGTATTAGATGTGTCGTACCTCGATAAATGAGTGCACGGCCTCGCGAAGCACAAACGCATGCTAGCGAGTTGGGCTTAACAGAGTCCACTACAACATATAGACTCTCCAGCAACCATTCGAAAATGTTGTCAAAACTCTGGAAATCGTTGCCTAAAAGAATAGAGGATGTTTTCTGGGCGTCTCCTGTGGGAGCGTTGCCTATAGTTTGAGGGGACGTTTTTTCATGTTCTATGGGCACGCTTTTTAAAAACGTCGCCTAAGCAAAAGGAATAGGGGACGATTATTTGTGGCATCTGAGGCAACGGTTTTTAAGCGTTGCCATATGCAGCTACAATTAATAATTGTTGCCTTAAAAATCTGAATCAGGAGGATCATTTTTAAAGTGTAGCCATAGCTTATAGGTTGTTCTTTTGGTGTCCCCATAAAATATACAATTTCACAATTATTTTCTAAATAATATAGTCGATGATGATTGACTTTAAAAAAATATCGATTATAACTTAAGAAAGATCAAATTTAACCGTACATCCATAAAAGTTGTAATATTATAATAAAATTGAGTTCAAACATTAATTCAAAATAGTATCCGGTAAACAAAATGCCTAAGGTAACTTTAATTATAATACTAAGTTTAATACTGATAATGATCGCTATATAATGGGGCATATCCTTTAACGTCCGAATATCCTTCCAAAGCAGGTTGATCCTCCCAAGGCCATTCATCCCAATCAACACCGTGAAAATTTTTATTTTGACCTTTTGCAACTGCTCTAGGAGTTGGAGAGTATTCATCTTCTGGTCCAAACATTTGATTAGTGTCATCGGGAGCATCACTGTAATCATTTCTATAGTAAGGATAATTAACCCCCGACCTCTGGTGATTGTGATTTAAATGCCGTCTCTGACCTTCAACATCAACGGTAACATTACACCTTAATTTCATATTTCCTCAACGGGAAATAGATTTCTTTCTTCTTCTCACGTTCTGTCTTCAAAGATTGCTGTAAGAAAAATACAAACTAAACTCAATAAGCCATGTTATGAAGGAAACATTCACAAAAAGATTTGTCAACTAGTCAAAATCTCAAGAGCTTCAAAACACGAAGCACTAATAAGAGCTTCAAAATACCATCACCAACAATACTGTATTCACTAACTCTCTCGCATATACAGAAACACTTACTAGAGAAAACAAAACCAGAAACAAAATACCTGATTCTTGGTGAGACGTCTTCTAATAGCTCTTGTCTTTTTCAGACGCAAAACCAAAGGCAAGTATTTCTTCTTCTTACAAGCTTCCCTCAATTCCGACTTTTGCTTCTGTGAAATCACAGTCAAAACCTGAGCTATTGAAAGCCGAACAACTTTTCTGCATTCGAACAATTAAAAAAAGTACCCAAATCAACGAAAACTTGGAATACCTAAACCATAATACAAATGAAAACAAGCATTTAAAATTAAATTTAGATAAATTCATACTATAGATATTATAAAATTAAACAACTCAGACTAAATTAAAATTGTCCTCAAGTTGAGGCTTGTCTTGACGAAGGACTAGAGTTTTCAACTTTGTGAACTTAGGAGCTAGAGATAGCACCAAGTTATTCATGTTCTTGCTACACCTAATAATACATGTACTTCTATTAATCATAGCTTCAACAGAGAAAACAAAGAAGAAGAATAGTATATTATATATACCATGAGAGTGATAAGTGGGTGAGACCAAAAGAAATAGATTCTCTCCAGCCATGACAAACATGAGAAGCTGTAATAACCATTTGACCATCTAAAGGTGACAAAATTTGCATCAGAAGTTCAACCGAAATATCCTTCCATTCTCTCATCATCATCATCATCTTCTTCTTCTTTTTCTACTACCGCCAGAATGTCTATCAATCTTGGTAACCAGCTCGGCAAACTTGACAGCAATGTGGGAGGTGTGGCAGTCAAGAATAGGGGCATAGCCATTTCCAATTTGGCTAGGATGATTCATGATGATAACTTGAGATGTAAAATTAGCAACCTCCTTAGCTGGGTCATCCTTGGAGTTTGAGGCAACATAACCGCGCTTGAGATCCTTGATAGCAACATTCTTAACATTAAATCCAACATTGTCTCCAGGAAGGGCTTCTGCGAGAGCTTCATGGTGCATTTCCACAGACTTGACTTCAGTTTGCAGTCCAGTTGGCCCCAAATACCAGTAACTAATACAACAAAAAATACAAGATAAATCTTACGATTGCTGCATGGATTAACATTTTATTAAACAAAAACCATTTTATGCTAGAAATCTGACCGGCAACATGGCGCTGGAAGAACGGATCTCCATATTCTGCCATCCAGCACAATCAAAAGCATGACTACATTTCGGCAACAACCTAAGCTTATCTTCAAGCCTAAATTCACACAAACAAACAACACAATCAAAAGGGTTCTTCAATCCAATAATAGCTTCATAAAGAAACACAGGAAGAGTAGTATCAATAAAAGACCAGTCAACACCAGCATCATGAAGATGAAAAAGTTGTTGCCAATATTCGTACATGAGCTTATTTCAACGTGATAACTCATAAATACAAACTAATTCCAGGCCGTATTTCACAAAATGCAGTAAACAAATACACCATGTCAAGAATAGGGGCCTGACCTTATGTGGGTGGATATCTTCAAAAACATGAGCTTGACCTCCGTAGAATATAGTCATCTGGCGGGTAGCAGGTGTTAGCCTGTGTTGACTGCTATCAATACCAAAATTTATAAAGTCAAGCAAATTCTCGTTTTTTCCAAGGTGAAGATACACACATGTTAAACATTCGTAAATGTCAAAAACACACATACACACAAGCATGAGAATTGGAGCATGTTTATCACCTGAAGCTTGAGCTCTTATGCTACTGGTACTGCAGATTCTGTTGTTGGTCACTTCTAATAAGGGGTTTGACTCTTGTTTAAAGCTCTACTCATACGACACCAACCACGCTGACACAAATCACCTACACCTGCTATTCGCCCATGATGATTTGAATTGTTCAGCCCTGTAGAGCATGTCGAGCCTGTGTCTCTATAAGTCAGCACATGATGTAGAGCCAACAACTCCAACCATAACCAAAATTTCATTTAATTTAATTGAAACATAACAAATACACTTAAAGTGTACTAAGTTTAAAACTTACTTGTAGATAGTATGTCCTCTGCTCCTCTTTAGAAGGTGTTGCACCCCAAAATTTGCCCTCTTTCAAGGCTTGACTCATTTCTTCATTTCTTTCAAATTCGATGCCATAAGGGAGGCCCATCATTCCAAATTCAAGTTTCATGAATTCAAGGCTAGATTCAAGAATATTACAAAGAGAAATTTCATGACATTTGCAAGAATGTCACATTTGTTACAAAATCCAAACTCTTGGTAATGCTTAGGAAATTAAGCTATTTCTAGTCTTAATTCAAGTTTCTAAAAATAACTTCATATCATGGTATCCCCCGTGCTCCATCAAGTCCACATGACCCTCTTTGTGCTTACAAACATGCAAGGAAAATATTTAAGAGCTAATTCAATGATGGAATATTTCAAGATCAATACCATGCATGTTCAACCATGAGCAATTTGAATATGGTCCAAAACAGCCCCATGCAAGAAGTGGCAATGTGTATCATATTACAAAATCATTTTTATGTCACAAAACCAAGGCTATAAGCTTATGTTGATACATCTACACATCAAAAATCAGAATTTGAAAATGATGTCCAAAAGGTAGTGTATTGACTACATGAGTATGTCCAAATCAACCAACTAACCAATGGGTACAAGGATGAATAGAAAGGTAGAGTGCTGCAGAAGAAAATACAGCAAAAAAACATACTAGAAATGGAAGGAAAGTGGGGCTGCACCAAAAGGTGGTAAAATATATTGCCAAGAATGGAAATTCTGAAAATGGAGAAGTGTGCAAGAGCTGTGGTTTTGGTACAGCAGAAAAAGTGAGATAAGGAGGGAAGGAGCTGCAAACAAAAGATCATTCACTATCATTCACACATTTTGGAGATAGAGAGATTGAGAGAAAAGAGTAAGAGAGAAAACCAAAGAAAATAGAGAGAGCAAAAAACCAGCAAAAAGTGAAGAGAGTAAAAGAGAAACACAAGGGAGCCATTGAGGAGAGTCATCAAAGCATAGAGTGAAGAGGAGTGAACACCTAGTCAAAATCATTGGAGGCTTTGCAAGGAGGGTAACAACTCTTGGGTATCCATCTCTTCAAACTCTTCTCTTCTTTTATATTGTGCATTTATCATTTGTTCTCTTGGTTTGAGTGTTGTTGTATTAACATGTAAGATTCCAAAGGGACCAAGAAACCATTTTTAAGAACCACAAAAAGAAGCAAAAAACAAGAGAAAAGTTTGGATTTTTCATCTGGTAGCCTGACACGGGCCGTGTCACACGACACGGCCGGTCGTGTTGCATCTCTGTGTAACTTTTCAAAGTACAAAATGCCCAGGACTCATGACACGGGCCGTGTCACACAACACGGCCACCCATGTTGTACCTCTATTTGAGGTTTCAAATGTGTAAAATTCCCATGACCCCTGACACGGGCCGTGTCACACAACACGGCCACCCGTGTTGTACCTCTGTTTGAGGTTTCAAATGTGTAAAATTCCCATGACCCCTGACACGGGCCGTGTCACACAACACAGCCGCCCGTGTCAGACCCCTGTTTTTCACGTTTTTTTGACTTTTTCACCTCAAAATTTTTTTCCTCCCAGACCTTATGACATGGGTTGTGTCATGCAACACGGGCGGCCGTGTCACACCGCTGTTTGACTCAAAACTCATTTTTTCCTGGAACTGTGACACGGGTCGTGTCACACAACACGGCCGCCCGTGTCAGACCCCTGTTTTTCACCTCAAAAAAATTTTTTTCTCAAGGAGTTCACCGTGCGAACTCCTTGATGGCACTTCGTGCCGTTTTTTTTAGCCGATTAACCCGTTGTGTTTGCTATGGTTTTTATGCATATTTATTGTTGGTCATTGTTTTTACCTTTAGTTCTAAAAACTATTTTTAAGAAAACAAACTCCCGATTCTCATCGAGCCATTTTTGACCTTGTAAGCCGATTGCCTTGTGCGTCGCCATCGACCTTGCTCGCTTCACCTCAAACCTTTTTAAGCAATTAAACCCTTGACTAAATGTCAAGCGGATTTTCTCAAACGATTGTTAAGCCAACCCACCATATTTAACAAAAGGATAAAGTTCACTTTGTATTGAACTAAAGAGAAAGGATTAAGTGTAGACTTCTTCCTCTCCGAGTGTCGAGACGCTCACTGTAGTGTGGGTGGTTTTGATACTCGTCTTTCAATACGAAGATGTTTTCATCCACACCTTTTTCTCCTAAACAACCTCGGCCCCGTACCGAGTGCATTTTCAAAACACTTACAATAAATAAATCGATTCTCTTTGTATTGAACTAAAGAGAGAGGATTGAGTGTAGACTTCTTCCTCTCCGAGTGTTGGGATATTCACTATAGTGTGGGTGGTCTCGATACTCGTCTTTCAATACGAAGACGTGACTTTATCTGCCACCTATATCCCTCTACAACTTCTTTTCGCAACCTTTGTCACCTAAAAACCTCGGTCCCGTACCGAGCGCATTTTTAAACTGTTTTCATAACAAAAACTTGAATGGTCATGGAGTGGTTAGGCGTAGGCCTTCTCCTATCCCGAGTGCTGACGTTTACCGTAGGGTTCTCTGTCGCAAAAGCACTTACCATTCAAGACCAAAAAACACTTTAATAAGAGAATGAAGTTCTCTTTGTATTGAACTAAAGAGAGAGGATTAAGTGTAGAATTCTTCCTCTCTGAGTGTCGAGATGCTCACTGTAGTGTGTGTGGTTTTGATACTCGTCTTTCAATACGAAGATGCTATGTTCGCCACGCCCTTTCATAACAAAAACTTTGAGATAAAGAATTGGGTGCTACCCGTAAGGGTTACAATCCGAGGACCTATCTCGCCCCAAAAAAAAACAATTCAACAAATCAAATGTGACATCTTGCCTCGCATGGAGAAAACTTATCTTTCGAAAAGGATATGATACGTCCGTTCTACCGCAAACAGGTAATGCCTAAGTCTCCAACGAGCGAGCAGCAATACACCTAACTGCTAGAATGCGTACAATAGCATCATCCATAAAAAACATCAACAAATCATAGGCCGAACTACGGCTGCTCTGATTTCTCATACCAGATGAGGATACATAGGCACAAGACAGCGATGTCTTGGCGAGCACAATCCCACATATCAGTAGTTTCCCGAACTACGTTGACTCTGATTTTCTCATATCCGTTGAGAATACGTAGGCCTAGGACCGCGAAGTCCTACCGAGTCTTTTCTTTCTTTTCTTCCCCGTTATCCCTCCTTCTCTCTCCCTAGGAACAAACTTTTATAGCATAATCTTTTAGCAAATAAATCACACACGACAAACAAATGGTTCCCATCGAGTACGATGGCTGCGAGGGGTGCTAATACCTTCCCTTCGCATAACCGGCTTCCGAACCCATTCATGGTTGCGAGACCATCTTATCTGTCCTTTTCTTAAGGTTTTCTCGATATTTTCCTTTCCCCTCATGGGATAAATAAAGTTCGGTGGCGACTCTTCCGTCCTTTTCCTTTTCGCCTTCCCCGTTGTTGCGCGTATTTTTCGAGTAGCGACAACTGGCGACTCTGCTGGGACGCCTAGCAAGCCAAACCTAGTTTGTTTGTTGAATTTGTGCTTTATTTGCTTTTATGTTTTATTTTATTTTATTATTGTGTTTCTTTCTAACCTGTTGGGTTTATTGGGATGGTTTGTGAGGATAAAGCTTTCTACCCAAGCTTTCGAGTATACACTAAGATTAGGAGGTGGTTTCTTTCTGATTTGCGAGACGTAGGACTCGTTGAGTTAGATTGAATTCCACCGCTCAGATGAGACCCCGTTAGAAAGATTATGTCCTACGTGTAGTCGTAACGGCGTTTTATTTTCGACGTGGGATTCCGTGATTCTGAGGACCTCTTGTAGAACCTTATTCCAAAAGGTTACTAAAACATAACTCTGTGTTCATCCTTTTGAAGGGATTACCGTCTTACGAGTAGTCGTTATGATGGAAAACTTTTGAGGGTTAGTGCATGGGACTTTGTTTAAAAGCCTTTTGGGATGCCCTCTTATAAACCAATAGATTACCCACCCGTGGTGAGAGATATTTTGTGACAATACCCTGCAGGATCTGTGGCTTTGATCCATGTGTTTCCATTCTCATATGCATCCATAAAGCATTGCATTTCATAGAATTATTGCATATCAAGGGACTTAAGACACTGTGATTATCATAGGTATTGAAGAACAAGATGAATGATCAAAGGAAAAAGAAGTACAAATTCCTTAAAGTTCAGAGAACCGAAGTTGGGACCAATCCAAGATCTTTTGATTGATGTGCCAAAAGCTATCAAAATCAACTTTCAAGGGAAATATGGGAAATTGCTTGACCTTCTCCATTCTGGGGTCGATACATGGGCTTTGTTCACTATGGTTCAATTTTATGATGCGCCTCTCAGATGCTTCACCTTTCAAGATTATCAGTTGGCTCCTACTCTTGAAGAATATTCTCACCTTTTGAATATCAAGATCAAGGATCAACCTGTTTATACCGGCCTAGAAGAAGAGCCAAAGTCTTCTGTCATTGCTCTCCCTCTCCGTATGACCGAGGAAGAGGTTAAAGATGGTCTAACCAATAAGGGAGGTACTCAAGGCTTTCCTTTGAGGTTTTTCCTAGATAAAGCCGATCAGTACAAGACCAATGGGGATTGCGAAAGTTTTGGTATTGTCGTTGCTCTAATGATATATGGGATTGTCCTCTTTCCAAATGTGGACAATTTCATAGACATCACTGCTATCATTCTCTTCATGCAAAAGAATCCTATCCCTACCCTCCTCACTGATGTTTACCACTCCATTCATTGGAGAAGTGAAAAGAAGACAGGAATGGTCCAATGCTGTTCTCATCTACTGTTCAAATGGTATGCTTCCCACCTGCCGAAGAAAGAGTCGTTTGTGGAAAACAAGAAGAAACTGAAATGGTCTCAATGCATTATGTCTCTAGAGGCCAGTGATATTGCTTGGTACTCTCATAAGTATTACAATGTGGATATCATCTTTAGTTGTGGAAATTTCGGTAATGTACCTCTAATCAGTAGGGCTGCTTGCATCAACTACAACCCCGTCATGGCGTTGCGTCAGTTGGGCTATGCTATGAAAGATGAAATGGAATACATCGTCATTGTAAGAAAGGACGGTGATTTCGATGGTCTCGAAGGTGGCGCGACGGGGATAGAGTGAGCGGTTAATATGCGGGAAGGGGATAAAATCGCGGTTCCGAAGGCGTCATCGTCAAGTATTGAAAATCGGAGAAATTCGCCGGAAGTGGTTTCTAGTCTGGTGCTGGTGAGAGCAGACGGTGGGTTTTGAGCAGACGGTGGATTTTGGATGAGATTCGATGGTGGAATGTTTGAAGAAGGAGAACCTCTCAGTTTTCCTTTTCAGTTTCGTTTTCTTTTTTCTTTTTTTAAATTTTTTATATATATTATTCTGATATGTGGATAGAAAATAATGAGTTTATCAGTTTAATATTTTTTTAGAAGACATGTGTATAATTTGCATTTGTCTATTTTATAGTAGTATATTATTATATTGCATATTAGATGATTTTTTATATTTAATTTTTTTTCATAATGTTTAGAGGAAAATATTTATTTTTTAATGTATAAGTTTGGAGGGAAGATTGCCACCAAAAATTTGATGTTGCTAAACTTTTATGCACATTGAAGAAACGTAGCCTTTTATTAAAACTAACGTAACAATTTAAAAATGTGCCCAAAAATATTTAAGGGGACAATTATCAAACATTCCTAAAGAAATAGTATAATGACACTCCAAAATCGTCCCCAAAAGTAGTTAAGGGCACAGTTAACAATTGTTGCCCAAAAAATAAAAGAATGACGCTCCAAAAACGTCCCCAAAAGTATTTTAGCTAACGATTATCCAGGGTGGCTATTATATTTTTGTCAACAACCATAAATCGTTGCCTATACGAATTTTAGGCAACAATTTTAACATGTTATCTAAAAAAGTTTTGCCAGAGACAACAAATGTTGTAGTGGTCGCCACCGATATTTATTTATTCTTATAGAGGGAAAGGGAAATGTCGAATAAAACTCATCAAAGAAAGACAAGGGTATGGTCATCACAACCAATATCAGGGTTTAGGAATCAGTTACGCAATGGGAAGGTATTAACACCCATCACATCTGTTGTACTCAACGACAACTGTTAGGTTAGTTGTTCGTGTTAGGGTTTGCTTAAAAGTTATGCTTCTTAATCTATTAAAGGGGAAAAAGAGAACAGGATCTAAAAAGGTTTAATTTTTTATTATGGTAAAGAATAAAGGGACCAAAAGAGGTTTTCATTATTAGGTGGCCGAACAAGATTTCGCAATCCTGCTCCTACGTATCTCAAAAGTGAAATCAAGGCACACGTAGTTTCTAATAAATTTATTTAATTGTAGATATAACTTATACTTAAACCATTTTATTTAAACCTAAGTTTTAAGTAGTTTAAACCTAAAGAAAATGAAATTAGGTCGTTTTTTTGTTAAACTATGCCAAACAAAATGTAAGAATGAGATTTCATAATTGGAACATCAGGATGTCTTCATGAACCATTTCAATCATGTAATTCCCATTCAATAATGCTATGAAGTAAGTATATTCATGTTATAGGAATTTAACATATGAACAACATGTTAGTGGGGTTTATTTTCATTGGATTGATAAAATGTTATGATAGTGATTCAATGAGTTGGATTTGAACAGGGTTAATTCATGAATTTACGTATAAAAATAAATTATATGTATGCCTTAATCTACAAAAGAAACAAATAATAGATAGAAAAACTTCTCTCAATTGATAGCAAGTCATGCAAGGATAAATACAACAAAGATTAATGAGAGACGGATATAAAGACCACGTCTGGATTTATAAAGGTTCGACCTAACCACTCGTCCTACTTCTCTTTTACTAAGAATTTCTTCTTCAGATTTTTACTAATATATTGTCATGAGCTTTTATGGATATTCCTACAAACCTTATTAAAATATATGAGAGATTTTAAACATGTTGATCCCCCAAACCAAATAGAGCTTTTGACGGCTAAGCTCACAAACCAAACAAAGATTTTACCGGCTAATCTCAAGAACCAAATAGAGATTTTACCAGAACAATATCATTAACCAAACATAGATTTTATTAGGACAATCTCGAGAACCAAATATATCAAACAAGATAACTGCACTCTTGATGAAGAACACTTAAGCATGAACACCAATAAAACAAAAAATTCTCACAAATATTTTTCACTCACTAGGCACTAAGGAAACTCTAGTGAAAGAATATAAAGTAGAGAAAAAGAGAAAAGAATAAAAGGATAGTAGAAATCCAGATTCTAGTGTAGTTTTAAATAAGGAGAAGGCTTCTTTATATAGGAAAAAAATATCTCAAAAAGAAAATGATATATGGGTTTTTAATTCTCAAAATAGATTATGAATTAGGGTTAATTGACTATCCGCTTCAGAATTACGACAACCCTAATTCCCAAAAATGAAACCATACAACGACTAGTGTCTTAATAGATTACGAGTGTTTTTAATTGATTAAGAAATTTTATGCCTTTATCTAGATTGGTGAAGGACCTTAATCGATTAGAAAGTGTATATAAACCCCCTAAATGTTTATGAACATCGTTGATCAATTCTACAAGCATCTTTATGGTTCCTCTAAGGGATTTAAGGTGTTTATATCAAATAGAGACGCTTAAAAAATAGTTTGGTGTTTGTTTGTGTGTGTGTGTGTGTGTGTGTGTGTGTGTGTGTGTGTGTGTGTGTGTGTGTGTGTGTGAGAGAGAGAGAGAGAGAGAGAGAGAGAGATAATTGTATTAGACTAAATGCAATGATCATTATGTGATGATGCAAATGAGATGCATATAAATTGTATACATATGATGATTGTTGCCACTATTTAAATAGCTTTGTCGGATGGCATGAGTGACGATAATCCTCATTGTATCTTGGTGAAAGGTATTTACATCTATAAGACCCAGTTTTTTTTCCCTTGGATGCGATGAAATGATATGATTTAGGACACAATGAGTTTGCTAGGGATACGCAATGCATACCCTTCGGGGATTGCTAGGATAATTGATAAAGTATGTCTACTTGGGAGTTAAATAAGGTAAGGTGAAAAATACTTACTGGAGAAAACAAAGTTAGGTTTTGAAAGTTTGACATAACATAAGTGATATGTTATGGGTTCTCACGTAACATACATGATAAGGTTATGGCTTTTCACATAACAAAAGGAAAGCATTTTGGTTTCTCACAGAATGATAAAGATGAGTGACAACTTCTCACACTACAAGGGAAGTATTTTGGTTTCTCACAAAATAGTAATGATAAAGTTTTTGTTTCTCACATAAAATTAAAGGTAGGTTACAAATTCTTACGTATCAAATATTTAACGAGTTCGGGCTTTTGACAAAGTAAAAATGATAAGTTATGGCTTCTCACATAACAAAATGGAATGTAGTGGCTTCTCATAGAACAATAATGACAAGTTATAACTTCTCACGTAAGGAAAGATGAATGAGCTGAAAGGCTCTGGATTCTCACAAAACAAATATGATAGTGTGTTACAAATTCTCATGTAACATTGATGAAAGCATTGCGATTTTTCATAGAATAACAAGTTTTAGGAAATGATACGATGAGTTAGTTACGGGTTCTGGCGTAAGTGAAAGGTTCTGGATTCTCACAGAATAAAAGATAGATTATGGCTTCTCACATAACAAAAGATGAAAGGTCTCGGCTTCTCACAGAATGAAAGAATTACTCTTATGGATTAATTTACTTAAGAGTAGTGCTTTGTGATATTTTTTTAAAATGTTTTGCTATGGGTTCTCACATGTTACCATCCAAAATGAGTGTGATATTTTTTAAAAATATTTTTTGGATTAAATTTACGTAAGAGTAATTCTTTTGTGAAATATATATATATATATATATATATATATATATATATATATATATATATATATATATATATATATATATATATATATATATATATATATATATATATATATATATATATATATATATATATATATATATATATATATATATATATATATATATATATATATATATATATATATATATATATATATATATATATATATATATATATATATATATATATATATATATATATATTATTTCTCTAAATTAATATTTTTATTTTCCTTTTAAATATTATAAATTTGTAAAAAAAAGAATTAACCTAACACGAACCCAACCCTAGTAGTTTGGTATAAATATATGGTTTCATTCACTTTGATAAGACTAGTAAGCATCAACGGCGCCGATTTTCAAAGCTATACTTCTCCCTACTCTTGATCTCTTTATTTAGTTTGAATAGAGTTGTCTGAGACGCCTTTCACCATCAGTTTATATATCATTCATTCAGATATAATATATTTTCACAGGTATCTACTTATGTAATTGATTTGATTATATATAATACGATAAAAGAGAAACATCAATTGTAATTTTATTCTAATCAGATTTGTATTTTATAGGCCCCTTAATTATTAGGTCATTGATTATATAAATTATTTGTTGGCTTATTTTTCTAATAATTTTTTTCTTGTGTTTTGTCATCTTCAATAGATCTAAGATTGAAGTAAAAAAATTCAGATCATGGGATATTGCTTCAAGCTTGATCGAATACATATCATTATTGTCTTCTTATATATCCCTACGAGTTTTATTATGTATTTCATAATGTTTAACATTAACCTCTTCTCGACCGTGATTTACTTGATTAAATATGCGTTAAATATTGCGCGTAGCAGAAAAATGGCCGCTATAAAGAATATTGGATTATCTTTTAAGTTAGAGAAGGTAATTTTATTTTAATTTTGATTTAATCAAAAACTATTATTTTAAGAAATAATTTCTACGCATCCTTGTTTTCAGCTGTTAAAATCTTCTTGACATATTATGCAAGAATTACTTTCTTGTTCTTTAGAAGGTAATTCTTTTCAATTTATTATACTGAAATTTGGTGAATAAGGTTTTGTCTTCACCTTTATTTCATATATTTGTACTACTTAAAAATGGTTGCTATAAAGAATATTTGGTTATGTCTTAGGTTAGAGAAGGTACAATTATTTTAATTTTAATTGAATACAAAAATATTATTTTAATGACTAATTCTTACAAGTCCTTCTTTTCAGGAGTTAAATTCTTCCCGACATATTATGCCAAAATCAATTTCTTGTTCTTTAAAAGGTAATTCTTTTTAATTTAATGTATTTTAATTCGGTAAATAAATTTTATCTTCACTCGAGTTTCATGTATTTTTACTAAAAAATATCAAAGGTAAGTTTTTATGAAATCATCATTTTTTTTACTTATATGTATTTCTAATAAATAATTTGATGTTTAATGTTAATATTATGAACAAATTATGAGATTTAGTTTAGTGTTATTAAATTAGTGATACAATAATTGGAATTTAGTATGTAAGCCAAAAATTCTTGTTGTTGTATATATGAAAGATTTTTTTATCTAAGGGTTATCAAAACGATGTACCAAATATAAGTGATAATAAGCATCATCAATTAAGAAGAATGAAAATATTTTTTGCTCAGACGTTTTTAATGTCAACTTATTGTATTGACTAAAAAATACAAAAAATATGCTTTTGCAGAAGTGCTACATTGTTTACAAAAGAAGCTCTCGAAGAACTCATGGATACCAACACATCCTTCATTTTTGGAGTCAAAGCTTCTGATTTAAAATTAGGAAAACTTTTTACTTGTAACCATTTTTTTGCGCAATCAACGTACCATTCAAACTCATATTCAAAAGTTCTAATCTTATCCTGATTCTTAATTAAATTCATCCTGGTATATTATGCAGACACCAATTTCATTATCTTTAGAAGAATAATTCATTCAAATATATTGTACTATGGTCTAGTGAGTAAAAAACATATTCACTCAAACAACAATTATATTTACAAATAAACAAGATATTTATTTTACATTGGATACATACAAGGGTTTTCCTTCCTAACGTACTTATCAATGGTGCAGTTTAGTCATAATAAGCAACATCAATTAAATCGTTGTAGATTAAACCCTTAGACATAATACTTTAGGTATAATACTAATTTGATATATTCTTTGAATATTTCAAATAACAACATTGTAAATATCATATTACTATAATGTATCACTATATATTTCACCGTAGTAAGATTTTTAGTTGTGTTTGTGATGGTTACTTTTCAATTATTGTTCTCATAGATATTCATAGTCATATTCAACTAACTTAGGTTAATAATTGAAATTGAAGCATCTTATTTAACAACAAATTAGGCTCAAACGAAAATAAGTTATTAAAAACTCAAAAGAATACAACTATTGATCACAAAATTTATTTAATTGTCGATATAACTTATACTTAAACCATTTTATTTAAACCTTAGTTTTAAGTAGTTTAAACCTAAAGAAAATGAAATTAGGTCGTTTTTTTGTTAAACTATGCCAAACAAAATGTAAGAATGAGATTTCATAATTGGAACATCAGGATGTCTTCATGAACCATTTCAATCATGTAATTCCCATTCAATAATGCTATGAAGTAAGTATATTCATGTTATAAAGATTAATGAGAGACGGATATAAAGACCACGTCTGGATTTATAAAGGTTCGACCTAGCCACTCGTCCTATTTCTCTTTTACTAAGAATTTCTTCTTCAGATTTTTACTAATATATTGTCATGAGCTTTTATGGATATTCCTACAAACCTTATTAAAATATATGAGAGATTTTAAACATGCTGATCCCCCAAACCAAATAGAGCTTTTGACGGCTAAGCTCACAAACCAAACAAAGATTTTACCGGCTAATCTCAAGAACCAAATAGAGATTTTACCAGAACAATCTCATTAACCAAACATAGATTTTATTAGGACAATCTCGAGAACCAAATATATCAAACAAGATAACTGCACTCTTGATGAAGAACACTTAAGCATGAACACCAATAAAACAAAAAATTCTCACAAATATTTTTCACTCACTAGGCACTAAGGAAACTCTAGTGAAAGAATATAAAGTAGAGAAAAAGAGAAAAGAATAAAAGGATAGTAGAAATCCAGATTCTAGTGTAGTTTTAAATAAGGAGAAGCCTTCTTTATATAGGAAAAAAATATCTCAAAAAGAAAATGATATATGGGTTTTTAATTCTCAAAATAAATTATGAAACAGGGTTAATTGACTATCCGCTTCAGAATTACGACAACCCTAATTCCCAAAAATGAAACCATACAACGACTAGTGTCTTAATAGATTACGAGTGTTTTTAATTGATTAAGAAATTTTATGCCTTTATCTAGATTGGTGAAGGACCTTAATCGATTAGAAAGTGTATATAAACCCCCTAAATGTTTATGAACATCGTTGATCAATTCTACAAGCATCTTTATGGTTCCTCTAAGGGATTTAAGGTGTTTATATCAAATAGAGACGCTTAAAAAATAGTTTGGTGTTTATTTGTGTGCGTGTGTGTGTGTGTTGTGTATGTGAGTGTGTGTGTGTGTGTGTGTGTGTGTGTGTGTGTGAGAGAGAGAGAGAGAGAGAGAGAGAGAGAGATAATTGTATTAGTATATTAAAATATACTCTTATACTTTTATAATACACTGATCACTCATACACATGACCTTGTGAGCTTTCACACTTCTGCATTTTCACAACCTTGAAGCTTCAAGACCCCTTTTATAAATTCATTAATGATTCAAAGAATGTCAAACCAACACCAAGTAAAAATTCAATCAAACACTCTCAATCATGTTTCAATCATGTCAACACACTTTTTCCTAACTTTCCAATTTCATAATCCAAAAAATGTTTTATCTGAAGTGCTCGCATTAGTAAAATATCTCCTACACCACCTTAACCAATTTCACCACCGTTACCAAATATTTATACAAATTGAAGAAATGATAATTTATATTCACAAATATATTGACTGAATTGTAGATGTTAATGATGAGGGTAACTTCAGTTATCACACTATTTAAACTTTGCTATGTAACAGAAAGTAGAATAATACACTTGTACGTTGACATCTTGTCAAAGAGTTGAAGGCTCGTAAGGAATAATACACAACATTATACGGGAAAAAAATAACAATTAGATAAAGTTTAAATATCTCGCATTCCTTCTTTTAGCGGTCCATCACATGAGACAAAACGAATGCGTTTTCCTTGAATGTGTTAAGTTATAGCAAGAGCATGTAACTGTACGTGTATCGATCTGACAATATATGGTTTCTAGAAAACCCTTTTTCCACTTTGAAGTGGCCCACCATAAAATCCAGCTGGATTATTTGTATTGGATGTGTCGTACCTCGATAAATGAGTGCACGGCCTCGCGAAGCGCAAACGCATGCTAGCGAGTTGGGCTTAACAGAGTCTACTACAACATTTAGACTCTCCAGCAACCATTCGAAAATGTTGCCAAAACTCTGGAAATCGTTGCCTAAAAGAATAGGGGACGTTTTCTGGGTGTCTCCTGTGGGAGCGTTGCCTATAGTTTGTGGGGACGTTTTTTCATGTTCTATGGGCACGCTTTTTAAAAACGTCACCTAAACAAAAGGAATAGGGGATGATTATTTGTGGCATCTGAGGCGACGGTTTTTAAGCGTTGCCATATGCAGCTACAATTAATAATTGTTGCCTTAAAAATCTGAATCAGGAGGATCATTTTTAAAGTGTAGCCATAGCTTATAGGTTGTTCTTTTGGTGTCCCCATAAAATATACAATTTCATAATTATTTTCTAAATAATATAGTCGATGATGATTGACTTCAAAAAAATATCGATTATAACTTAAACAAGATCAAATTTAACCGTACATCCATAAAAGTTGTAATATTATAATAAAATTGAGTTCAAACATTAATTCAAAATGGTATCCGGTAAACAAAATGCCTAAGGTAACTTTAATTATAATACTAAGTTTAATACTGATAATGATCGCTATATAATGGAGCATATCCTTTAACGTCCAAATATCCTTTCAAAGTAGGTTGATCCTCCCAAGGCCATTCATCCCAATCAACACCGTGAAAATTTTTTTTTTGACCTTTTGCAACTGCTCTAGGAGTTGGAGAGTATTCATCTTCCGGTCCAAACATTTGATCAGTGTCATCGGGAGCTTCACTGTAATCATTTCTATAGTAAGGATAATTAACCCCCGACCTCTGGTGATTGTGATTTAAATGTCGTCTCTGACCTTCAACGTCAACGGTAACATTACACCTTAATTGCATATTTCCTCAACGGGAAATAGATTTCTTTCTTCTTCTCACGCTCTGTCTTCAAAGATTGCTGTAAGAAAAATACAAAATAAACTCAATAAGCCATGTTATGAAGGAAACTTTCACAAAAAGATTTGTCAACTAGTCAAAATCTCAAGAGCTTCAAAACACGAAGCACTAATAAGAGCTTCAAAACACCATCACCAAAAATATTGTATTCACTAACTCTCTTGCATATACAGAAACACTTACTAGAGAAAACAAAAACAGAAACAAAGTACCTGATTCTTGGTGAGATGTCTTCTAATAGCTCTTGTCTTCTTCAGACGCAAATCCAAAGGCGGGTATTTCTTCTTCTTACAAGCTTCCCTCAATGCCGACTTTTTCTTCTGTGAAATCACAGTCAAAACCTAAGCTATTGAAAGCCGAACAACTTTTCTGCATTCAAACAATTAAAAAAAGTACCCAAATCAACGAAAACTCGGAATACCTAAACCATAATACAAATGAAAACAAGCATTTAAACTTAAATTTAGATAATTGCATACTATAGATATTATAAAATTAAACAACTCATACTAAATTAAAATTGTCCTCAAGTTGAGGCTTGTCTTGACGAAGGACTAGAGTTTTCAACTTTGTGAACTTAGGAGCTAGAGATAGCACCAAGTTATTCATGTTCCTGCTACACCTAATAATACATGTACTTTTATTAATCATAGCTTCAACAGAGAAAACAAAGAAGAAGAAAAGTATAGTATATATACCATGAGAGTGATAAGTGGGTGAGACCAAAAGAAATAGAATCTCTCCAGCCATGACAAACATGAGAAGCTGTAATAACCATTTGACCATCTAAAGGTGACAAAATCTGCATCAGAAGTTCAACCGACATATCCTTCCATTCTCTCATCATCATCATCTTCTTCTTCTTCTTTTTCTACTACCGCCAGAACGTCTGTCAATCTTGGTAACCAGCTCGGCAAACTAGACAGCAATGTGGGAGGTGTGGCAGTCAAGAACAGGGGTATAGCCATTTCCAATTTGGCCAGGATGATTCATGATGATAACTTGAGATGTAAAATTAGCAACCTCCTTAGCTGGGTCATCCTTGGAGTTTGAGGCAACATAACCACGCTTGAGATCCTTGACAGCAACATTCTTAACATTAAATCCAACATTGTCTCCAGGAAGGGCTTCTGCGAGAGCTTCATGGTGCACTTACACAGACTTGACTTCAGTTTGCAGTCTAGTTGGCCCCAAATACCAGTAACTAATACAACAAAAAATACAAGATAAATCTTACGATTGCTGCATGGATTAACATTTTATCAAATGAAAACCATTTTATGCTAGAAATCTGACCGGCAACATGGCGCTGGAAGAACGGATCTCCATATTCTACCATCCAGCACAATCAAAAGCATGACTACATTTCGGCAACAACCTAAGCTTATCTTCAAGCTCAAATTCACACAAACAAACAGCACAATCAAAAGGGTTCTTCAATCCAATAGTAGCTTCATAAAGAAACACAGGAAGAGTAGTATCAATAAAAGACTGGTCAACACCAGCATCATGAAGATGAAAAAGTTGTTGCCAATATTCATACATGAGCTTATTTCAACGTGATAACTCATAAATACAAACTAATTCCAGGACGTATTTCACAAAATACAGTAAACAAATACACCATGTCAAGAATAGGGGCTTGACCTTATGTAGGTGGATATCATCAAAAACATGAGCTTGACCTCCGTAGAATATAGTCATCTGGCGGGTGGCAGGTGTTAGCCTGTGTTGGCTGCTGTCAATACCAAAATTTATAAAGTCAAGCAAATTCTCCTTTTTTTCCCAAGGTGAAGATACACACATGTTAAACATTCGTACATGTCAAAAACACACATACACACAAGCATGGGAATTAGAGCATGTTTATCACCTGAAGATTGAGCTCTTATGCTACTGGTACTGCAGATTCTGTTGTTGGTCACTTCTAATAAGGGGTTTAACTCTTGTTTAAAGCTCTACTCATACGAAACCAACCACGCTGACACAAATCACTTACACCTTCTATTCTCCCATGATGATTTCAATTGTTCAGCCCTGTAGAGCATGTCGAGCATGTGTCTCTACAAGTCAGCACATGATGTAAAGCCAACAACTCCAACCATAACCAAAATTTCATTTAATTTAATTGAAACATAACAAATACACTTAAAGTGTACTAAGTTTAAAACTTACCTGTAGATAGTATATCCTCTGCTCCTCTTTAGAAGGCTTTGCCAAGGTGCTCATATCAACACCATGGCAGGCTTCTGTTTCATCAAAAAAGTTGTGCCAATCAACCATAGCAGATTGGTAATCATCCAATTTTTGTTCTACTATTTCAGTCCTAATACGCGCCATCCACATACAAGCATGACTGGAATACCTACAAAATAAATATTTTTAAATCAATTTCAACTGTAACATAACACCAATCGCCACCAAAGATTTACTCATTCACAAAATGAATGTTAATGTTAGAAAAACTTCATTTCCATAAATATCTTAGAAGAAAACAATACTTACATCACTCGTGTGGGTTTAAGTCAGCGTTTACGAGCACATATAACAGAATCGAACATAGATTATCGCAGAAGAACATAACCCATCGATTCAGATATGATGACATCAACTGCAAAGGCATACAAACACCAACATTTTGTAAGGCAATCAAAAGGTACACAAGCTGCGATTCAAACTCGGCGAAGTCTACAGATCCCGATTTAATAGGTGGCATCCGATATGCATCCAGAGCAAAAGCAAATATCCATTCTAAGTTCCAAAACCAATAAACAAACAGTTAAACAACTCACAAGCCTAATCTTACAACGATAAAGGAAGTATCAACCCCATCAGCTTCAAGTTCCTCCAATATGCTCTTTCCTTGAGCCCTATTAGCAACCTAATTGAAAACACATACAAACAAACACCTCATTCAAAAAACAACGTTGCTCGCACGAACTAGAGAGAATGAATCAGAAAATGATAAATTAGAAACACAAATTTAATAAAGAGTAAAAGAGATGAAATGGAATACATTGTCATTGTAAGAAAGGACGGTGATTTCGATGGTCTCGAAGGTGGCGCGACGGGGCTAGAGTGAGCGGTTAATATGCGGGAAGGGGATAAAATGGCGGTTCCGAAGGCGTCATCGTCAAGTATTGAAAATCAGAGAAATTCGCCGGAAGTGGTTTCTAGTCTGGTGCTGGTGAGAGCAGACGGTGGGTTTTGAGCAGATGGTGGATTTTGGATGAGACTCAACGGTGGAATGTTTGAAGAAGGAGAACCTCTCAGTTTTCCTTTTCAGTTTCGTTTTCTTTTTTCTTTTTGAAAATTTATATATATATTATTCTGATATGTGGATAGAAAATAATGAGTTTATCAGTTTAATATTTTTTTAAAAGACATGTGTATAATTTGCATTTGTCTATTTTATAGTAGTATATTATTATATTGCATATTAGATGATTTTTTATATTTAATTTTTTTTCATAATGTTTAGAGGAAAATATTTATTTTTTAATGTATAAGTTTGGAGGGAAGATTGCCACCAAAAATTTGATGTTGCTAAACTTTTATGCACATTGAAGAAACGTAGCCTTTTATTAAAACTAACGTAACAATTTAAAAATGTGCCCAAAAATATTTAAGGGGACAATTATCAAACATTCCTAAAGAAATAGTATAATGACACTCCAAAATCGTCCCCAAAAGTAGTTAAGGGCACAGTTAACAATTGTTGCCCAAAAAATAAAAGAGTGACGCTCCAAAAACGTCCCCAAAAGTATTTTAGCTAACGATTATCAAGGGTGGCTATTATATTTTTGTCAACAGCCATAAATCGTTGCCTATACGAATTTTAGGCAACAATTTTAACATGTTATCTAAAAAAGTTTTGCCAGAGACAACAAATGTTGTAGTGGTCGCCACCGATATTTATTTATTCTTATAGAGGGAAAGGGAAATGTCGAATAAAACCCATCAAAGAAAGACAAGGGTATGGTCATCACAACCAATATCAGGGTTTAGGAATCAGTTACGCAATAGGAAGGTATTAACACCCATCACATCTGTTATACTCAACGACAACCGTTAGGTTAGTTGTTCGTGTTAGGGTTTGCTTAAAAGTTATGCTTCTCAATCTATTAAAGGGGAAAAGGAGAACAGGATCTAAAAAGGTTTAATTTTTTATTATGGTAAAGAATAAAGGGACCAAAAGAGGTTTTCATTATTAGAGGGCCTGACAAGATTTCGCAATCCTGCTCCTACGTATCTCAAAAGTGAAATCAAGGCACACGTACTTTTGGATAGAAAAAGTCTGTCTGTTGGTCTATTTTAGCGAGAGCTATCTGTATTAATCGACGAAAAATATTGTTTTACCCAAAAATAGTGAGGAGCGGACGTTTACACCATATTGAATGGATTTTCAAATCACATTCAAGCCACTTATCTCAACTCAACGGTTGTGGATGAAGCATTGCTCCATGTCATCTTAAGACAAAATTTCTTTTATTTTTAAAAAGATTTAGGTTGTACCAAAAGGCAAAAATATTTGAATTTGTTTGATGCTTTTTAGGGTTCGAATGAAGAATATTTATGATCTGCAAGCTCTTACAACTTGGGTCTAATACTCGCGACTACATCTGGACCTTTCACTCTGGTAATATTTTTCTTTGTATTTTATTATTAAGAGGGTTTCAATATTTACAAGTGTTTTGAAAGGAAGACGAACGCTTATGACCTACAAGCTTTTACAACTTCGGTCTAGCATTCGAGACTTCATCTGGACCTTTCACCCAAGTAGTCTTTTTCTTCACATTTTAATAAGAAAATAAATTTGAAGAAAATAATAAAGAAAAGGTGAAATCTCTTTTAAAAAGTTAATGGTACAAAGTTTGGATCTTGATGAGTGACGTATTCATAATAAAGTTTCCATTGTCTTGTTAATAGATCAAAATTTAAATAGGATACAAAATTATGTTTAATAAAGTGAATAAATCAATTACACTACCAATAATAAAAAAAAATCAATATCCTACTAAGATCAAATTAAAATTTCGACAACACTTGTGATTTCAAAACTCTCCGAAAATCAAAGGACACCTAAAAAAACCTAATAATTTATCTCTTCTTATTATTATATATTTTTTGTGAAAAATGTTCATATAAGGGAAATAAACAAGTAATTGAAAAAAAGAGTTATATAATTTTTTGGATTTTTTTTATGATATTTTAAAAACTCTGAATTAATGCTTCTTCTTTTTATATTTATTTTTTATAATATAATTAAAAAATAATAAAATAAAATAAGAAAACTTAACCCTTTTTATATTTTTATATCATGAGAATGAAAATAAATTAACCTTTTTTATACTTTTATAACATAATCTAAAAATAGTAATGAAAACAACTAAATTAACTCTTTTTTTACATTTTTTTATAAAATTATCCGAAAATAATAAAAGAAAATAAATCCTACAACGTTTTTTATTTTTTATAATAATATATAAAAAAAATTAAAAAAAATAAATGCTCTAACTTTTTTATTTTTTAAATATCTAAAAATAATCACAAATAAATAAATGCTATAAGTTTTTTATTTTTTATAACAGTATCTAAAAATAATAAAAGAAAAGAAATGAATAATTTTTTTATTTTTATAATAAAATCTAAAAATAATAAGAGAAAATAAATGATAAACTTAGATTTTGTTTATTTATTTTCGTAACATAACCTAAGAAAAATAAAAGAAAATAATTGAATAATTTTTAAATAATTTTATTAACATTATATAAAAATAATAATAGAAAAAATTCTAAACTTAACTTTTTTTATTTTCATAACGTAATCTGAAAACGAAAAAAGAAAATTAATGAATAACTATTTTTATTTTTGTAACAATATATAAATAATATAAGAAAATAAATGAATAATTTAATTTTTTTTTGGTTTTTATAGCCCAATTAAAATAAATAAATAAATAAATAATTTAAAAGATATAAAATAATAATAATAATAATAATAATAATAATAATAATAATAATAATAATAATAATCAAAATAATAATTACAATAATAATTGTAATAATAATAATAATAATAATAATAATAATAATAATAATAATAATAATAATAATAATAATAATAAAAGAGAATAGACCACTTAATTATTTTTATAAAATAATCTAATAAATTAAAATTTCTTTTATTCTATATTATAATCTAAATAGTAATGAAAATAAATAAGTTAACCTTTTTTTTTCTTCACATTTTTGATAACACAATCTAAAAAACATAAAAATAGATAAACCCCATTTTTTATATTATTATTATTTCTATTATTATTAAAAAAACTATTTGAACTAAGATATAAATACTAAGATTAAATGAAAACAGGGGTGTGAAAATAAAAGATGGTGGAGTCTCCAAGGAAACATGTTTCAATGGCCCAATAGGCCAACCAATGCCTCGCCAGAATCGGGTTGGGCCAAAGGCCTAAAGCTTTACAAACCTAGCTATGATAACAAGGAAGTAAAAAAAACAGAAAGTATCTATTTACCAAGGCCATGTAACATCAACCTTGGGAAGATGGAAATCTATTGGCAATTAATGATGATAGAGGAAAGAAACCACAGTCCACCGCCCCATTTTATTTCAAACACTGTGCAGACCCCTTATTATTGCATTATAATTTTTTTAACACTAATAAATTAGAACTAATATTAATGAATAAAAGGAAACAATTTTGCAAAAATTTTCAAGCCTATATCAGAAATGTGTCTTAGTCTAGAATGCCAAAGATGACAAGAATCATTAGCATTGGAATTATAAACAGGAGATTATGGTGAAGATTCAAGAACATACAACCCTCTTTGCAACTTAGTGTCGCTACACGAAAAACAACCGCCAAGGGCACAAACTCGACATCAAACTTTATTTATAACAACAAGAAAAGGAAAACATCGAGAAAAACATAGAAGGGAAAGAAAATGGTCTCGCAACCAAATTCAGGGTTCGGGAGTCGATTACACAAGAGGAAGGTATTAGCACCCCTTGCGTCTGTTGTACTCAACGGGGTCCATTGTTGTTGTTCTAATCAAAGGGTGTGTATATATAAAGCTTACTTGCTAAGGGAATGCAAATGAATTGATTGGGGGAAAACAAAAGGGTTTTTATTATTGAATTCGTCCGATTTTTGCAACACAGTGCCTACATATCCCAAAGGGAATCATAACCTTGTAGTTCTTGTTGAAAAAGTATGACCCATTTAGTATTTTATGGACGATGCTAACGTTCGCATTCTAGCAGTTAGGTTTTACCGCTCGCACAAGACTTACGGTTTAGCCTATATTGCGGTAGAACGAAAATAACATGCCCTTTCTGAAAAAGGTTTTGAAGAGAAAACCGAAGGAAAATAATTTGAATTTGTTGAAGTCTTTTTTGTTAAGGTTTCGAAAGGGTTTGAGACGGGTGTTGTACTAAAGTCTATGACAATAGGAGCAAATATTTTGTACAAATGATCCAAATGTCTCACATACAGAATACTCTTGGAAGAGGTAAGAAAACCTCCCGCTCATCTTTTTCCATGTACTTAAGGCTCGTGATGTACTATTCGCATCATAGTTATTAAGTGTTGTTGTTTTTTATGCAAGAAAATATTTTTGTCTTAATGGACGCAATGGAAAAAGAAAGAAAATCTAGGGGATACTTGGTCCTGATGTTATCATGCAAAATAGTCTCAAGGTTGAGATCAGAGGGAAATTATATCCTTATGTGATCATGCAAGTGATGGACTTATGGTTGAGATCAAGGATGTCTAACCTTAATGTGATCATGTAAGAGATTGAAATCCTAAAGTCTACGTTTAATTCAATTTAATCAAAATAAAAAACTTAATTAAATTGAATCAAAGGACTCCTAAGGGAGCATGTGAAGGCACACAAACAAAATCAAGTAATGTTTCGAAGACAAGCATCGATTACCATTCAAAAGTATACATCAGGGTGTCATCATTAAACCCTTATTCAAACAAGTAACAGATTCAAACAAAATGGAAATGAAATGTAAAAGCATCCAAATATTATCAACATGGTCAAATTAATTTCCAAGCACAAAATGAGCCAATTAGAAGTCAAGAGGATTAAATTTGAAGCACATTGAAAAAAAGAAAATAAAAAAAACATCAAAAATAATGAAAACATGATCAAATTAAATTTGGGGGTGCATATGGTAATTCAGGCGTCCCCAAAGCAATATTGAGCTCAGGCATGCAAAACAAATTGTTAGCAAACAAAAAAAAAGGGGTTCGGCGAAGTAACACTTCTAAGTCCAATGTAATTGAAGCCCAACGCTTTTGTACACAAAAAAGCACCATACATTGCACCTACGCACGCGTGGCCATTAGATCAAGATCATGTGGTGCACATTACACAACTCAAGATCAAATGCACACCATTAGATCAACATGGCTAGATAGTAATCAATATTTAAGGCTATGGTGATCAGCTCCACATGCGTCTACTCTACTGTTTGAACACGACATCTAAAACAATTTAATTTGGTCCTCATAGGGCGAAAAGAGAGGTTAGGATACCGTCGTCCTTTCAACTCCTTAGTATTCTTATTTCCCGTGTTATATACTTGTCTCCCTCTAAGTACCAACAATTAAAATTGCCTCACAAATTTCATTCCAAAAACCCTTCTCATACTGTAAAATCCATCACAACGAATCAAATTCAACTTTCCACCTTAGGGCATTCAAAACCTTTCAAAAAGGGCATGTTATTTCATTTCTACTGCATACAAACAACGCTTAAGTCTCCTGCAAACGAGCATACAAGCAACGTTTAAGTGCTAAGATATGAACGTTAACATCGTCCAATAAAAATAATCCATAAATTCGTGTTTTCTACCCTGAACTACGGAGCTCTGATTTCCTTATCGCACTATGGGGGTTATGTTGGCACATGATTGCAAAATCTTGGTGAGCACACTAATTTATAATTCATTTTTCCCTTTCAAAAGTAACCTTTAGATAATAACAACCATTCGCGCATAGAACAAGAAAAATAGTTCCTGTTGAGTACAACTGATGTGAAGGGTGCTATTACCTTCCCCTTGCATAATCGACTATCGAACCCAAATTTGATTGCGACGACCATTTTCATCACCCTTTCGGAGTTTTATCAAAATTTTCCCTTTCCTTTAGAATAAATAAATTTTGGTGGTGACTCTGTATTTTTCACGTAGCGACATCAATGGATCTTAAAGAGTGTATGCGTGGTCTAAGCTTATGTAACTCCAAACCGTTCAAAATTTCAATTAAAACCTCAAAATAAAAACTCAAAAATTTAAGTCAATGATTATATAAAGAAATATAGCCACATAAATGCAATGATCATTATGTGATGATGCAAATGAGATGCATATAAATTGTATACATATGATGATTGTTGCCACTATTTAAATAGCTTTGTCGGATGGCATGAGTGACGATAATCCTCATAGTATCTTGGTGAAAGGTATTTACATCTATAAGACCCAGTTTTTTTCCCTTGGTTGCAATGAAATGATATGATTTAGGATACAATGAGTTTGCTAGGGATACGCAATGCATACCCTTTGGGGATTGCTAGGATAATTGATAAAGTATGTCTACTTGGGAGTTAAATAAGGTAAGGTGAAAAATACTTACTGGAGAAAACAAAGTTAGGTTTTGAAAGTTTGACATAACATAAGTGATATGTTATGGGTTCTCACGTAACATACATGATAAGGTTATGGCTTTTCACATAACAAAAGGAAAGCATTTTGGTTTCTCACAGAATGATAAAGATGAGTGACAACTTCTCACACTACAAGGGAAGTATTTTGGTTTCTCACAAAATAGTAATGATAAAGTTTTTGTTTCTCACATAAAATTAAAGGTAGGTTACAAATTCTTACGTATCAAATATTTAACGAGTTCGGGCTTTTGACAAAGTAAAAATGATAAGTTATGGCTTCTCACTTAACAAAATGGAATGTAGTGGCTTCTCAGAGAAAAATAATGACAAGTTATAACTTCTCACGTAAGGAAAGATGAATGAGCTGAAAGGCTCTGGATTCTCACAAAACAAATATGATAGTGTGTTACAAATTCTCATGTAACATTGATGAAAGCATTGCAACTTTTCATAGAATAACAAATTTTAGGAAATGACACGACGAGTTAGTTACGGGTTCTGGTGTAAGTGAAAGGTTCTGGATTCTCACAGAATAAAAGATAGATTATGGCTTCTCACATAACAAAAGATGAAAGGTCTCGGCTTCTCACAGAACGAAAGAATTACTCTTATGGATTAATTTACTTAAGAGTAGTGTTTTGTGATATTTTTTTAAAATGTTTTGTTATGGGTTCTCACATGTTACCATCCAAAATGGGTGTGATATTTTTCAAAAATATTTTTTGGATTAAATTTACGTAAGAGTAATTCTTTTGTGAAATATATATATATATATATATATATATATATATATATATATATATATATATATATATATATATATATATATATATATATATATATATATATATATATATATATATATATATATATATATATATATATATATATATATATATATATATATATATATATATATATATATATATATATTTATATATATATATATATATATATATATATATATATATATATATATATATATTATTTCTCTAAATTAATATTTTTATTTTCCTTTTAAATATTATAAATTTGTAAAAAAAAGAATTAACCTAACACGAACCCAACCCTAGTAGTTTGGTATAAATATATGGTTTCATTCACTTTGATAAGACTAGTAAGCATCAGCGGCGCCGATTTTCAAAGCTATACTTCTCCCTACTCTTGATCTCTTTATTTAGTTTGAATAGAGTTGTCTGAGACGCCTTTCACCATCAGTTTATATATCATTCATTCAGATATAATATATTTTCACAGGTATCTACTTATGTAATTGATTTGATTATATATAATACGATAAAAGAGAAACATCAATTGTAATTTTATTCTAATCAGATTTGTATTTTATAGGCCCCTTAATTATTTGGTCATTGTTTATATAAATTATTTGTTGGCTTATTTTTCTAATAATTTTTTTCTTGTGTTTTGTCATCTTCAATAGATCTAAGATTGAAGTAAAGAAATTCAGATCATGGGATATTGCTTCAAGCTTGATCGAATACATATCATTATTCTCTTCTTATATATCCCTACGAGTTTTATTCTGTATTTCATAATGTTTAACATTAACCTCTTCTCGACCGTGATTTACTTGATTAAATATGCGTTAAATATTGCGCGTAGCAGAAAAATGGCTGCTATAAAGAATATTGGATTATCTTTTAAGTTAGAGAAGGTAATTTTATTTTAATTTTGATTTAATCAAAAACTATTATTTTAAGAAATAATTTCTACGCATCCTTGTTTTCAGCTGTTAAAATCTTCTTGACATATTATGCAAGAATTAGTTTCTTGTTCTTTACAAGGTAATTCTTTTCAATTTATTATACTGAAATTTGGTGAATAAGTTTTTATCTTCACCTTTATTTCATATATTTGTACTACTTAAAAATGGTTGCTATAAAGAATATTTAGTTATGTCTTAGGTTAGAGAAGGTACAATTATTTTGATATTAATTGAATACAAAAATATTATTTTAATGACTAATTCTTACAAGTCCTTCTTTTCAGGAGTTAAATTCTTCCCGACATATTATGCCAAAATCAATTTCTTGTTCTTTAAAAGGTAATTCTTTTTAATTTAATGTATTTTAATTCGGTAAATAAATTTTATCTTCACTCGAGTTTCATGTATTTTTACTAAAAAATATCAAAGGTAAGTTTTTATGAAATCATCATTTTTTTACTTATATGTATTTCTAATAAATAATTTGATGTTTAATGTTAATATTATGAACAAATTATGAGATTTAGTTTAGTGTTATTAAATTAGTGATACAATAATTGGAATTTAGTATGTAAGCCAAAAATTGTATATGTGAAAGATTTTTTTATCTAAGGGTTATCAAAACGATGTACCAAATATAAGTGATAATAAGCATCATCAATTAAGAAGAATGAGAATATTTTTTGCTCAGACGTTTTTGATGTCAACTTATTGTATTGACTAAAAAATACAAAAAATATGCTTTTGCAGAAGTGCTACATTGTTTATAAAAGAAGCTCCCGAAGAACTCATGGATACCAACACATCCTTCATTTTTGGAGTCAAAGCTTCTGATTTAAAATTAGGAAAATTTTTTACTTGTAACCATTTTTTTGCGCAATCAACGTACCATTCAAACCCATATTCAAAAGTTCTAATCTTATCCTAATTCTTAATTAAATTCATCCTGGTATATTATGCAGACACCAATTTCATTATCTTTAGAAGAATAATTCATTCAAATATATTGTACTATGGTCTAGTGAGTAAAAAACATATTCACTCAAACAACAATTATATTTACAAATAAACAAGATATTTATTTTACATTGGATACATACAAGGGTTTTCCTTCCTAACGTACTTATCAATGGTGCAGTTTAGTCATAATAAGCAACATCAATTAAATCGCTGTAGATTAAACCCTTAGACATAATACTTTAGGTATAATACTAATTTGATCTATTCTTTGAATATTTCAAATAACTACATTGTAAATATCATATTACTATAATGTATCACTATATATTTCACCGTAGTAAGATTTTTAGTTGTGTTTGTGATGGTTACTTTTCAATTATTGTTCTCATAGATATTCATAGTCATATTCAACTAACGTAGGTTAATAATTGAAATTGAAGCATCTTATTTAACAACAAATTAGGCTCGAACGAAAATAAGTTATTAAAAACTCACAAGAATACAACTATTGATCACAAAATTTATTTAATTGTAGATATAACTTATACTTAAACCATTTTATTTAAACCTTAGTTTTAAGTAGTTTAAACCTAAAGAAAATGAAATTAGGTCGTTTTTTTTGTTAAACTATGCCAAACAAAATGTAAGATTGAGATTTCATAATTGGAACATCAGGATGTCTTCATGAACCATTTCAATCATGTAATTCCCATTCAATAATGCTATGAAGTAAGTATATTCATGTTATAGGAATTTAACATATGAACAACATGTTAGTAGGGTTTATTTTCATTGGATTGATAAAATGTTATGATAGTGATTCCATGAGCTGAATTTGAACAGGGTTAATTCATGAATTTACGTATAAAAATAAATTATATGTATGCCTTAATCTACAAAAGAAACAAATAATAGATGGAAAAACTTCTCTCAATTGATAGCAAGTCATGCAAGGATAAACACAACAAAGATTAATGAGAGACGAATATAAAGACCACGTCTGGATTTATAAAGGTTTGACCTAGCCACTCATCATACTTCTCTCACTAAAACTTTCTTTTTCAGATTTTTACTAATATATTGTCATGAGCTTTTATTGATATTCCCACAAACCTTATTAAAATATATGAGAGATTTTAAACATAATGATCCCCCAAACCAAATAGAGCTTTTGACGGCTAAGCTCACAAACCATTCAAAGATTTTACTAGCTAATCTCAAGAACCAAATAGAGATTTTACCAGAGCAATCTCATTAACAAAACATAGATTTTATTAGGACAATCTCGAGAACCAAATATATCAAACAAGATAACTGCACTCTTGATGAAGAACACTTAAACATGAACACCAATAAAACAAAAAACTCTCAAAAATATTTTTCACTCACTTGGCACTAAGGAAACTCTAGTGAAAGAATATAAAGTAGAGAAAAAGAGAAAAGAATAAAAAGATAGTAGAAATCTAGATTCTAGTGTAGTTTTAAATAAGGAGAAACCTTCTTTATATAGGAAAAAAATATCTCAAAAAGAAAATGATATATGGGTTTTTAATTCTCAAAATAGATTATGAAACAGGGTTAATTGCTATCCGCTTCAGAATTACGACAACCCTAATTCCCAAAAATGAAAGCATACAATGACTAGTGTCTTAATAGATTACGAGTGTTTTTAATTGATTAAGAAATTTTATGCCTTTATCTAGATTGGTGAAGGACCTTAATCGATTAGAAAGTGTATATAAACCCCCTAAATGTTTATGAACATCGTTGATCAATTCTACAAGCATCTTTATGGTTCCTCTAAGGGATTTAAGGTGTTTATATCAAATAGAGACGCTTAAAAAATAGTTTGGTGTTTGTTTGTGTGTGTTGTGTGTGTGTGTGTGTGTGTGTGAGAGAGAGAGAGAGAGAGAGAGAGAGAGAGAGAGAGAGAGATAATTGTATTAGTATATTAAAAGATACTCTTATACTTTTATAATACACTGATCACTCATACACATGACCTTGTGAGCTTTCACACTTATGCATTTTCACAACCTTGAAGCTTCAAGACCCCTTTTATAAATTCATTAATGATTCAAAGAATTTCAAACCAACACCAAGTGAAAATTCAATCAAACACTCTCAATCATGTTTCAATCATGTCAACACACTTTTTCCTAACTTTCCAATTTCATAATCCAAAAAATGTTTTATCTAAAGTGCTCGCATTAGTAAAATATCGCCTACACCACCTTAACCACTTTCACCACTGTTACCAAATAATTATAAAAATTGAAGAAATGATAATTTATGTTCACAAATATATTGACTGAATTGTAGATGTTAATGATGAGGGTAACTTCAGTTATCGCACTGTTTAAACTTTGCTATGTAACAGAAAGTAGAATAATGCACTTGTACGTTGACATCTTGTCAAAGAGTTGAAGGCTCGTAAGGAATAATACACAACATTATACGGGAAAAAGAACAATTAGATGAAGTTTAAATATCTCACATTCCTTGTTTTAGCGGTCCATCACATGAGACAAAACGAATGCGTTTTCCTTGAATGTGTTAAGTTATAGTAAGAGCATGTAACTGTACGTGTATCTATCTGACAATATATGGTTTCTTGAAAACCTTTTTTCCACTTTGAAGTGGCCCACCATAAAATCCAGCTGGATTATTTGTATTGGATGTGTCGTACCTCGATAAATGAGTGCACGGCCTCGCGAAGCGCAAACGCATGCTAGCGAGTTGGGCTTAACAGAGTCGCCACCGATATTTATTTATTCTTATAGACGGAAAGAGAAAATGTCGAATAAAACCCATCAAAGAAAGACAAGGGTATGGTCATCACAACCAATATCAGGGTTTAGGAATCAGTTACACAATGGGAAGGTATTAACACCCATCACATCTGTTGTACTCAACGACAACCGTTAGGTTAGTTGTTCGTGTTAGTGTTTGCTTAAATGTTAGGCTTCTCAATCTATTAAAGGGAAAAAGAGAAGAGGATCTAAAAAGGTTTTATTTTTTATTATGGTAAAAAAGAAAGGGACCAAAAGAGGTTTTCATTATTAGGGGGCTGACAAGATTTCGCAATCCTGCTCCTACGTATCTCAAAAGAGAAATCAAGGCACACGTAGTTTTGGGTAGAAAAAGTCTGTCTGTTGGTCTATTTTAGCGAGAGCTATCTGTATTAATCGACGTAAAATATTATTTTACCCAAAAATAGTGAGGAGCGGACGTTTACATCATATTGAATGGATTTACAAATCACATTCAAGCCACTTATCTCAACTCAACGGTTGTGGATGAAGCATTGCTTCATGTCATCTTAAGACAAAATTTCTTTTATTTTTAAAAAGATTTAAGTTGTACCAAAAGGAAAAAATATTTGAATTTGATTGATGCTTTTTAGGGTTCGAAAGACTAATATTCATGCCCTGCAAGCTCTTACAACTTGGGTCTAATACTCGGGACTACATCTGGACCTTTCACTCAGGTAATCTTTTTCTTTGTATTTTATTATTAAGAGGGTTTCAATATTTACAAGTGTTTTAAAAGGAAGACGAACGCTTATGACCTAAAAGCTTTTACAACTTGGGTCTAGCATTCGAGACTACATCTGGACTTTTCACCCAAGTAGTCTTTTTCTTCACATTTTAATAAAAAAATAAATTTGAAGAAAATAATAAAGAAAAGGTGAAATCTTTTTTAAAAAGTTAATGGTTCAAAGTTTGGATCTTGATGAGAGACACATTCATAATAAAGTTTCCATTGTCTTGTTAATAGATCAAAATCTAAATAGGATACAAAATTATGTTTAATAAAGTGAACAAATCAATTACACTACCAATAATCAAAAAAATTAATATCCTATTTAGAACAAATTAAAATTTCGACAACACTTTTGATTTCAAAACTCTCAGAAAATCAAAGGACACCTACAAAAACCTAATAATTTATCTCTTCTTATTATTATATATTTTTTGTGAAACATGTTCATATAAGGGAAATAAACAAGTAATTGAAAAAAAGAGTTATATAAATTTTTGGATTTTTTTATGATATTTTAAAAACTCTGAATTAATTCTTCTTCTTTTTATATTTATTTTTTATAATATAATTAAAAAACAATAAAATAAAATAAGAAAACTTAACCCTTTTTATATTTTTATATCATGAGAATGAAAATAAATCAACCTTTTTTAATATTTTTATAACATAATCTAAAAATAGTAATGAAAACAACTAAATTAACTCTTTTTTACATTTTTATAAAATTATCGGAAAATAATAAAAGAAAATAAATCCTACAACGTTTTTTATTTTTTATAATAATATCTAAAAATAATATTAAAAAATAAATGCTCTTACTTTTTTATTTTTTAAATATCTAAAAATAATCATAAATAAATAAATGCTATAAGTTTTTTATTTTTTATAGCAGTATATAAAAATTATAAAAGAAAATAAATGAATATTTTTTTTAGTTTTATAATAAAATCTAAAAATAATAAGAGAAAATAAATGATAAACTTAGGTTTTTTATTTATTTTCATAACATAACCTGAGAAAAATAAAAGAAAATAATTGAATAATTTTTTAATATTTTATTTACATTATATAAAAATAAAAAAATAAAAAAATGCTAAACTTAACTTTTTTGATTTTCATAACATAGTCTGAAAATAAAAAAAGAAAATTAATGAATAACTATTTTTATTTTTGTAACAATATATAAATAATATAAGAAAATAAATGAATAATTTTACTTTTTTTTGGTTTTTATAGCCTAATTAAAATAAATAAATAAATGAATAATTTAAAAAGATATAAAATAATAATAATAATAATAATAATAATAATAATAACAATCAAAATAATAACAATAATAATAATAATAATAATAATAATAATAATAATAATAATAATAATAATAATAATAATAATAATAATAATAATAAAATAATAATAATAATAATAAAAGAATAGACAACTTAACTATTTTTATAAAATAATCTAATAAATTAAAATTTCTTTTATTCTATATTATAATCTAAATAGTAATGAAAATAAATAAGTTAACCTTTTTTTTTTCTTCATATTTTTAATAACACAATTTAAAAAACATAAAAATAGATAAACCCCATTTTTTATATTATTATTATTATTAAAAAAAACTATTTGAACTAAGATATAAATACTAAGATTAAATGAAAACAGGGGTGTGAAAATAAAAGATGGTGGAGTCTCAAAGAAAACATGTTGCAATGGCCCAATAGGCCAACCAATGCCTCGTCAGAATCGGGTTGGGCCAAAATCCTAAAGCTCTACAAACCTAGCGATGATAACAAGGAAGTAAAAAAAACAGAAAGTATCTATTTATCAGGGCCATGTGACATCAACCTTGGGAAGATGGAAAATCTATTGTCAATTAATGATGATAGAGGAAAAAAACCACAGTCCACCGCCCTTTTTATTTCAAACACTGTGCAAACCCTTTATTATTGCATTATAGTTTTTTTAACACTAATAAATTAGAATTAATATTAATGAATAAAAGGAAACAATTTTGCAAAATTTTTCAAGCCTATATCAGAAATGTTTCCTAGTCTAGAATGCCAAAGATGACAAGAATCATTAGCATTGGAATTATAAACAGGAGATTATGGTGTAGAGTCAAGAACATACAACCCTCTTTGCAACTTAGTGTCGCTACACGAAAAACAATTGTCAAAGGAACAAACTCGACATCAAACTTTATTTATAACAAGGAAAAGAAAACATCGAGAAAAACTTAGAAGGGAGAGAAAATGGTCTCGCAACCAAATTCGGGGTTCGGGAGTCGATTACACAAGAGGAAGGTATTAACACCCCTTGCGTCTGTTGTACTCAACGGGATCCATTGTTGTTGTTCTAATCAAAGGGTGTGTATATCTAAAGCTTACTTGCTAAGGGAATGCAAATGGATTGATTGGGAAAAAACAAAAGGGTTTTCATTATTGAATTCGTCCGATTTTTGCAACACAGTGCCTACATATCCCAAAGGGAATCATAACTTTGTAGTTCTTGTTGAAAAAGTATGACCTATTTAGCATTTTATGGATGATGCTAACATTCACATTCTAGTAGTTAGGTTTTACCGCTCGCACATGATGAGACTTACAGTTTAGCCTGTATTGTGGTATAACAAAAATAACATGCCCTTTCTGAAAAAGGTTTTGAAGAGAAAATCCCGAAGGAAAATAATTTGAATTTGTTGAAGTCTTTTTTGTTAAGGTTTTGAAAGGGTTTGAGACGGGTGTTGTACTAAAGTCTATGACAATAGGAGCAAGTATTTTGTACAAATGATCCAAATGTCTCACATACAAAATACTCTAAGAAGAGGTAAGTAAAACTCTCGCTCATCTTTTCTCATGTACTTAAGGCTCGTGACGTACTATTCGCATCATAGTTATTAAGTGTTGTTGTGTTTTATGCAAGAAAATATTTTTGTCTTAATAGATGCAATGCAAAAAGAAAGAAAATCTAGGGGATACTTGGTCCTGATGTTATCATGCAAAATAGTCCCAAGGTTGAGATCAGAGGGAAATTCTATCCTTATGTGATCATGCAAGAGATGGACTTATGGTTGAGATCAAGGATGTCTAATCTTAATGTGATCATGTAAGAGATTGAAATCCTAAAGTCTACCTTTAATTCAATTTAATCAAAATAAAAAACTTAATTAAATTGAATCAAAGGACTCCTAAGGGAGCATGTGAAGGCACACAAACAAAATCAAGTAATGTAGCAAAGACAAACATCAATTACCATTCAAAAGTATACATCAAGGTGTCATCATTAAACACTTATTCAAATAAGTAACCGATTCAAACAAAATGGAAATGAAGTGTAAAAGCATCCAAATATTATCGACATGGTCAAATTAATTTCCGAGCACAAAATGAACCAATTAGAAGTCAAGAGGATTAAATTTGAAGCACATTGAAAAAAAGAAAATAAAAAAACATCAAAAATAATGAAAATATGATCAAATTAAATTTGGGGGTGCATATGGTAATTCAGGCGTCCCCAAAGCAATATTGAGCTCAGGCATGCAAAAAACCTATTAGCAAACAAAAAAAGGAGGTTCAGCGAAGTAACATTTTTAAGTCCAATATAATTGAAGCCCAACGCTTTTGTACACAAAAAAGGTCCATACAATGCACGTACGCACGCGTGACCATTAGATCAAGATCATGTGGTGCACATTACACAACTCAAGATCAAATGCACACCATTAGATCAACATGGCTAGATAGTAATCAATATTTAAGGCTATGGTGATAAGCTCCACATGCGTCTACTCTACTGTTTGAACATGACGTCTAAACATAATTAACACCACTAATCTGGTGCTAAATTGACACCTGGCTTTGCATTAGTGGCTAAATTCAAATTAAAACAAGAAAATGGAGGGAAGCCATGGATGAACGCTATAATTAATCTTCTTCTTCCTCATGTCTTCTCAAAATTGTGAATCTATCAAAATTCAACATAAATTCACAAATAAACACTCAGTCGAATTGTAATCACACAAGGAAACAATCCACACCATTAGATTTCATTAATATTTCTAAATTTCAAAGAATTTTGAGGAATAGCTTAAGAACCCTTATCATGTGAATCAAAATTAAATGCTGATGATGCAACACATACGCACATAAGCTTAGGGTTAATGATTAGCATGTAATTGCGCACAACTCAGTATTAAGAATTATCAGTAACTGTGAAGAATCTTACTTGCTTGAAGATTCTCAACAGCGCATGAAGCTGAGCTTCGTTCTTCTTCTACAGTGCTCTATTTGGCTCAATCTTTCTTGTGTTAGCCTCAGTGAATGTAACACTCTTGATATGGGCGAAGAATTAAACTTGAGTCTTCACGAATCACCTTGACGGGATTGAGTTTTAGAGCAGTTTGAACATGATTTGGGTAGAATGACTTTGGCTACCTGAGCTTGAGAATTGAAATGGATGAGCTATCTATTTATAGAGTGATGATGTAGAATGAATGAGAGAGTGAAATGGAGCATATTTGAAGTGAATTTGTACGTGTGACCTCACTTGCCATACTTACGTGCTTTTTAGTGGAAAATGATTGCAAAATGATTTATGAATGATTAGCAATGATGAGGTGGCTGAAATCCAGAAAATTCTCTCATTTTGTCTTATTTGAATTTGCTTGTCCAAAATGAGTTTTCGCATGAATTACAGTTGGCTCATGGACTCAACTCTCCACTATCTGAGACATTTCTTGCTACTGCAAAACTAGGCCATGATATGGGTCAGAAGTAATTGGAACTAGCTTGAATGGATACCTAGGTTGGAAGAAATGTTGACTTAAACATGGCACGTTATATTCTATTGAACCCGAGTACACACTTGTATTCAAAATGACCAAAACAAGTTGAATCCATTTGGGATGGCTTGGTGAATTAATCCTGATTTGGTTTCAATGGAATCTGGATAAGTAATTGGATATTCAAGGATATGGTTTGGATAATAGGTGATTGGTTTGATTTAGAATGGTTCAAGTTTTCTTTGAAATGAATTTTAGACACTTACATTGGATATGGCATAACTTGGTGTACAATGATTCAGATGCTACAAACTTGGTACCATGGGAAATATCTCATGGAAAAGAACAAATTTCATGTTGGGACCAACTTGAGAAAATGCTCGTAGGCTAAGATATCTTGGTGCAAAGTCAAGGCTTCAAAACTGACTTGACACTTAGAAAAATTCCAAGTATTTTCCATTTTGCACAAGTTTGAAACCTCCACTTTAGCTCTAAATTCCTATCACTTAGATATTTCTTTTGAACTCAACTCTTCCATCATCATGTAGTATCAAATGCAAGCTTCAATTGCAGCTCTTGTTTGCCAATTTTGTAAAGTTGACCAAATGAACAAGATCTTTGACACTAAGAGAAAATTCCAAATTCACCAATTTTACAATTTCCCTCATTTCTTTTGATTTTCATGAGTCCCCTTGATGAAACTCATCGAAATTCTTCAACCTCTTGAAATTTGACTTGAAATGTTCAATGTTGACCGAAAACCCTAAAAGTTAAACTTTGACTTTGAGCACTTTGTTGACTTTTTGAAAATGAATCAATTCACTTTAAATACCATCTTGAATCAACTTGAGTCACCTTGAGAAGGCCATTAAGTTGTACAAAGAACCCTTGAATCATATCTCAAACCAAGGAATCAAGTTTTGGTCAAAAAGTCAACCTCATGTTGACTTTGACCAAAACCCTAATCTTAAGCAACTTGTGAAAGAAACTTGTAATCCATCTTGAGTCAATGAAATAAATAATGAAGGAAATGATCTTTTGAGATGCATGAATATAATAGCCTTGAGATATGGACAAACATCAAAACCCTTGCCCAAAGCAAACCTTAATTAAACCATGACCAAACCCTAGCTTGATGCTTCTTGAGAAACCTTGAATAATTGATGAACTTGTGACTTGAGGAGATAATCAAGATGATAAGGATTAAACTTTTCCTTAATTTGGGTGCATAAACATGAATGCGATAGTGTTAGCTCCTAAATTCGACGCCTCAGTTAGAAAGAAGGTATCCAAGATAAGAGGGTGGAGAATAACTTGAATGTAAGAAAATGGTCGAAAGAAGAACAAAGCTAAGTCGAAGGACTCACCCGGAGGCCAAGGGTTCGACCGCCTGCTGATACGAATGGTGTGTTGAAGTATTTGAAATTTGAATGTTGGAGGGAATGGTTTTGCTTGTGGAAAGTTGAGGGAGACATGTATCACCTTATGAATAATTGATCCATGCATTTGAGACAAGTGGCGGAAGGAGATTATGGTGGAAGTTATGAGAGGTTATTTTTTGTTACTATAAATAGAGTGTCTTAGACATATCCAAAGGGTGTTGTAATTTACTATTGTACAAATTACTCTTGAAATTACTCCAAGTATCCGAGTGTAGAGAAAGCAAGTACTATAAGAGAATGTACGTGATCTAAACACACCATCTTTTAACTTAATGCAATTTACTTTTTTACTTTAAGTTTTACAAAGTCTTTTATTATCTTTACTGTCTTTATCCTTTTTTACTCCTTACCTTATTTCTCTTCTTCCTATGCAATTCTTTTCTCTTCGTCCTCAATCTAAATTCACCTTTACCAACAAACTTTCTTCTCTTTTATTAGAAGCCTTACTTTACCTTTAAATTAACCCGTAGTCGAATAGATGTTCTTTTAGGATTCTGTTTATCCCAACCCTATTCGAGTGTGGAAATTGAATAAATTCTTTAAACCAAAAAAAATTCTTTTAGCAGATGTACTAGGATCAATCTGATTGATCCTGTGAGTCATCAAAGTTAGATTTGGAAGATCAGCGGTTGTTTTTCGATTTTCGAGGGAAACAAAATGGCACGCCCAGTGGGACAGTGCTAGAGAATCTATTTTTATAAAACTAAACTTATAAAAATTCTGCAGTTATACTGGTCCCTTTTTGCAAGAAGGTACATTTTTATGTTACTGAGAAGTGGTAAAATTACCGCTATAAACAAAGAGACGCGATCAAGACGAAGCAGTAAAAACATGGCTACAGATACAAACCAGCCAGATGACTCCAACCAACAAGGAGACGGTTCCATTGAAGGAATAAGAAACGAGGGAGTTCCCCCTCCGACGTCGTCGACTGGAGAACAAACGATGCTTCCTGTGAGGCCAGTGCCGACGCCTTCAGTACTTGGGGTAGGATCGATGGTGATAAGGCCTTATACTCAGCCAGTGTTGGAATACATCGGTCACCAAACGTCGAATCCTTAGATTTTGTTAGGAGGAAGTTCGACGTCCAGGTAGTTTGTGCCTCCTGGTTTTTCACAGTCACCAAGAAACCCCTCATATGGGATGCCCACTACTATGATGCAAGGGCTCCAAAGTGCACCCCCTGTATTCTCAGATTAGGCGATGGCTTCGCCACTACAAGGGTCAGGGTCGGGTGTGAACATGGGTCGAAACCCCCTAAGTTTAGGGTATTCGACACAAGGCCCTAATTTGACCAACACCTCAGTTGCTTGTTTGAGGCAGCAGATGGATGAAAACAACCTACAGATGGTTCAGACTTTGTCACAAACTATGGGTGAAATATTTCAACCATTAATCCAAAATACAACCCAGACCAATCAACAATTGGCAATACAATTAACAAGATTGGCTGAATTCATGGGGGTACCTCCCTTAACCAGAAACCAAGCCGCAGTAGCGGATGCCCCGCGAGATAACCTGGTGAATATGATAGAAGTCGACGTAGGAAACCAAGGAAGGATAGTCCCTCCGGTAGTCGAAGATCTTAGGGAAGAGCCTTTGCAAAACCAACCCCGTGGCTTGGGAGAAAGAAATCCAGGAGTGGTGGTTGTGAATCAAAACCAAGACGCAGATAATGTAGTCCAGCGTGTTCGTCGAAACAACATAGTCGTAGACAATAATCTAGCGGCCATGGTCGAGAGAATTATGGCCAGAAATGGGTTAAACACCGATTTTACTAGGCCAAATTACACTTCACCTATAGTAGACTATATCCTTCAGGCGGAGTTACCTCCTAGGATGAAAGTACCTAAATTCACTAAGTTTTCAGGAGATACGACAAAATCCATCGTCGAACATGTGGCTCGTTACTTAATTGAGGCTGGAGAGATAGCGAACGATGAAAGCCTTAGGATAAAATACTTCCCAAGTTCTCTTACTAAGAACGCCTTCACCTGGTTCACGACGCTTCCCCCTAACACGATATGTAACTGGACCCAGTTAGAGCGTTTGTTTCATGAACAGTTCTATATGGGTCAAACTAAAATTAGCTTGAAGGAACTAGCTAGTGTGAAGCGTAAGTTCTCTGAACCAATAGAGGAGTACCTTAATAGGTTCCGTTTGCTCAAGGCCAGATGCTTCACGCAGGTCCCTGAACATGAGTTGGTCGAAATGGCCGCTGGTGGTCTTGACTACTCTATTAGGAAAAATTTGGACACCCAGTACCTAAGGGACATGGCCCAATTAGCCGATCGGGTTCGGCAACTCGAAAGACTCAAAGACGAAAAGGCTAAGTTTAATAAAAAAATAAAAAGATAGCTTTCATCGAATTTAATGATAACGTCAAAGGTTTGTGTGACGAGTCCATGAGTTTCGACGATGGTGAAGTGAATCTTGCTGAACTCAAGCAAGGACCACCTTACTTATGCAAAGTATTAGCTCCCCCACAAGGGAAGAGTTATGTCAAATCTGAAAAGAATGATAGGTTCCCAAAGAAAACATATACCTTCGACATCACAAAGTGTGATGAAATCTTCAATTTGTTAGTTAAGGATGGACAAATGATAGTGCCTCCTGGCGCTAAAATGTCGTCCCTAGAGCAAAGGAAGAAAAGAGGGTTTTGTAAATATCATAACTTCTTAGGTTATAAAACATCTCAATGTTTTCTTTTCAGGGACCTCGTTCAGAATGCGATCCAAGAAGGACGTCTAAAGTTCGAAGAGAAAGTTGGTGGCCAAATGAAGGTCGACTCAGATCCTCTGCAAACGGCAGACACAAATTACACAGAGCCATTCGAGGCTAACATGATCGAAGTTGTCAGCGGTTACGACTTCTCAATCAAAGTAACAGAGGCTGCTAGCAATCCCATAGATGAAGCTGTAATGGTCAAAATTACCATCAGTTTCGGACAGGAGAGCTGTGTCAAAATGGAAGTTGATAGCTGTGACCAGAGGGATGAAACCAAAGGCCCAAGCAATAGGAACAATCTGGGTTGGGAGATAGTGACCAAGGAAACAGCTGATGACTTCGTTAAGATCAATGAAGCCACCAAAGGCGTGGAGTTAAGCTTGAAGAAGCTTAACCTGGCCAAAGAAATTGAGATTAACATGGTTCAAATCACTCAACATGAGGAGGTAGCGGATAGTGAGTCAAACTACCAGGAAATACACACAAGGGAAGCCTACCTAGAGCAGGAGGATTCCATCATTTCTTTCCTTCACCGCTGCCAGGAGAGGGGTTCTAGTGTGATGCTCTGTCCCTGATGCAGCGCCATATTCGACAAGAAGGCTGCGCAAAAGTTGGAAGGGACACGAAGGTTGAAGCAAGAAAGCGAAAGGCCAAGATTCAACCCTCGAAGAGGCCTTCAGCAGAGATCTGACCCTCGCATAAGGCCTCCGATGAACAAGCCCACTAGCTTTAAGCCCAATGCTGAGGCCACTGATGGAAAATGGACGAAGCCCAATGAGAACAAGCAGCAAGGGCAGAAGAGATGGAAAAATTTCGAAGTACAAAGGGGATCTTTGTTAAGCTATCGAAAATAATTTCAGTCTTCAAAGGCTGCTCATGTGTCAGAAAATTACAAAGGGAAAAATCCCATGTCTCGATCCCAATGGAGACGTGAGCAGAGAAGAAGGAAAGCACATAGAGAAGGTGCACATAAAGACCAACCACAATCCAACACCAATATTCCCACAAAACAGGAGGGTCGAACAGAGGCTTTTGGGAAGTCACCTGTAGGAAGAAAGTTGTTTCCAACACGGATTGAAGACCATATAAAGTCGGTCGAAGATGAAATGACCGATAACTTTGATGAAGATTCTGATGATACGTTGGATATTTTGGTCAACATAGTATCAGTAATGCCCAGGGAGTTCGACAGGGTTTCAGTAGTCAAGAACTCAGACGCCTATACGGACTGAGAAATAACGGCTCATAGGCCGGTATGCTATTATGTAATGAACAACGGCTGCGTCGAGGAGAAAAATGCTTTCTTTGAACGACCAACGGAGGCGATGAAAAACCATCTGAAGCCTCTTTATATTACATCACAAATAGAGAAGGTCCCAATCAAAAAAGTACTGGTGGACTGCGGCGCTACGGTGAACTTGATGCCGCATTTCTTGTTGAACAAAATTGGGAAAAGTGAGACAGACACCAAGCCACACAACATGGCGTTATCAAACTATGAAGGGAAGGTGGGTTCGACTATGGGGGTCATTCAGGTGAATGTCATGGTCGGAACCAACACCCGTCCGACTGTCTTTATGGTGGTGGAGACCACTGCCAATTATAATCTATTACTTGGAAGAGAGTGGATCCATGGAGTGGGGGCAGTACCATCGTCGATGCATCAAAGGATCGCTATCTGGAGACCAGATGGTATTGTCGAAAACATCGAAGCGGATTAGGGATACTTTAAAGCACCTATAAATCAAATTGATAGAGGACAGTTTGACAAACATTTGGCTAGTATAGGGCCATGTGAACCTGCAGACTTCGACTTTACACCTAATGACGAAGTGTATTGTTCGTTATACCTGCATCCCGTCGAGGGTTTCCGATGGGACAAGGAAGTTCCAGGCGAAAGGTTACCATACCTTGGCGAACATCCCATAGAACCCACTGGCTGGGGAAGTGAGTTCGATGATGATGAATGAAGCCGCAACGCTTCAAAGGATTTCGGCCTACGTGGCCTAGACTAAACTACAAACGGCCTTGGAGGCCGCTAATAACAAAATGGCTGAAGGAGCCAATGAAAAATCCAAACAAGCAGGTCCAGTTGGGTATTTCGACCCTAAGATTCAATACGAGGGGCAGAGACTCGACGCCATATATGACGATGAGCCTTTGGGTTTCGAAAAGGATCCTTTGGCCAGCGATGTCAAAATGTTGGCGCAAGATCCACTAGAGGAAGTTGACCTGGGAGATGGAGCAATCAAAAGGCCAAATTATATCAGTGCCAGCCTCGACCGCCAACTTAGGGTTGAAACCATTCAGTTGCTACGAGAG